>OX451737.1:535870973-537182672 GCA_948472305.1 Vicia faba
CCTATAAACAAAGTAAATCATAAAACACAAAATTAGCATAGAAAAGCCACACAAAAAAAAGGAAGCAAATTAAACCAATAACATGCAAGTAAGTTAAGTTGATCAAACTACATTGGCAATTTTACATATAAAGTTGAAAGAACAAAACAAGAACAATAAATGACTTATAAAACAGAAAAGGGTTTTGACGTGATTTCCGAAAAAGAACAATCGAGAGAGTGCGTGAAGCGAATTGGAAAGGACATTAGAATGTGTGTTTAGAGTTAGGGTTTGGAACAAAAACTTACCAGAAAATTTAAAAGGGGAAATGAAAATAGATGGAACGGGAAAAAGGAAGAAAGATAGTTGGTGAAAGTGAAACCGAAAGGGGAGAGAGAGAGAGAGAGCGTGTCCGGTAGCGACGGATGCAGATGCAGACACAGACAGGGTCTAGAGTTCGGCTTTGACAGAGTGAAACAATAATGAAGGATAGTGGTTGTTCAATTTTGATTTTAGATAAAAATGTTACTAGTATAGTTGAATGTACTATGTCTACTTTTCATAGCCACCAATTTTGTTACTTATCTAAACCAACACAGTACATCTTTAATCGGTGAACAATAAGAAACTAAAATTGAGTCAATAAGTTATTTTTCCTCGGACTAAATTACCGTATACGATTTTAAAAAAAAATAGTTGATATGATTTATCTACTTTTCTATATTTAATATAATAAAAATAATTACCACCATAGTTACATCATTAACTAATTAAAATCAGTTTTAATATAGATTTTTAAAGACAAATAAGTAAATATAATTTCTAATTATTCTTTTAATTTAAATTTTATTTTTACTGGATCATAATCATAATCATTTGTTTAACTATATTTCACTTCTCTACGGTCTCTCTTTCTAAATTCCAAAACATCTATTCAATATCCAATATTGGAAACCCTCTTATTCTCACAATTGAAAATCAAACTAAATCAAATCAAAACCGTAAAAAATTGTATTTGGTTCGAATGTGCTTGAGTCATCTTTTAACAAAAATGCAATGTTCGATTCAGTTTGCGGCTTGTAATTTGCAACCGAACTAAACCAAATCAAACCGCATTACGTTACAACTTTAATTTTACTTAATTCACATCCAACCGAAACTTAAATCTATTATACCTTGCCTATTACAAACAATTTTCTCATCCTTACACTTATGGTTTTAGTTCTGGTCTTCTCAAATATCTCATAGCATTATCGTTCATTCTTCGCCACATACATCATGTCTCTTCTTCTCTAATTTCTACTCTCTTATATTCTTTCTTTTTCACCTTCTCATTTTTATGCAAATGTTCTTTCTTTCAATTCCGTTTTTATCGCACATCTTCTTCTCTAATCTTTTCTCTCTTATGTTCTTTCTTTTTCATCTTCACTAATCTTTCATCTCTTCTATTTTTTATTTCATTATAATATTTTTGATATTGTTTTATGCTATTATTTTATATTTATTATTCCACTTTTGTCTAATCTAATTTTTATATTTTAAATGGGAAGTTGTTGTCCAAATTGATGAATTTTGTTGATATTTGATAGCGTATGAATGACTAAATACAAAGTTATGTTGTCGTCTATATGTGTATGTATGGCTCAATAAAATATTTATAAAGAATCAAACCAACCAAACTGAACCAAAATATTGGTTTTGTTTGATCTTTTCTAAAAGGCAATCGAATCAAACAAAATCACACATTTTTTTCTCTTGCAGTTCAGATGAATTTTATCGTTAAAACCTCTCAAATCGCACCACGAACACCTATAGTATTATGTGTGAACACATTCTATATTTCTACTGCCAGGTCAAACTTTTCCAACGACTATGAAGCTCTGACACGCTAATTAGAAGGTGTGTCTCCGCACCTGACACGTATTGAACACTGACTCACGTACGACACACATACCACACATATCAGACACATTTTTGAATTGTCCAACAGAAAAAATAAATTGAAACACAACAGACACAACTACGACACACTATTTTAAATAACGGACACACCAACCTCTAAAACTCTCAGAATTAAAAAAAAAATACATTTCATATTTCACTTTCTCACTGTAAAAACAACTTGTATTCCTTGTTTTTTATCTTCTCTTTTTATTTTCATCTTCTTTGTTTGTTTTCATTTGTGACGCACGCTGGTATTCCGTCATCGTCACCGCTGATATTCTACTCTTTTTCTTCTGATACTCATTCCTTTTATTTCTTTATTATTTGTCTTTGTTTCTGTTTCCTGTTGTTAATTACATACGTCGACGACAATACTTTACTCGTGTTATTATTTGTAAATTGTCTCTGTATTTCGTTTATGTTTCATGTTAATTATAAAAATATGTTACTGGACGTTTATGTGCGGATAAGTTTATTTACTATCAATAAATACTGATTTAGATATATATAAAATATATTTATATTAATATTTTTTATTAAAAAATTACAATAATTTAATATTTTACAATTTATAATATATAAGTTAAACTACAGTTTTAATCCTCATATTTTAGTCAAATCACGAAACCAATCCTTCTATTTTATTTTCAAACAATTTTTGTCCCTTTATCCTATTTTTAGTATGACATGTAATTTTTTTTTAATAGTTGACATATTTTGGATGTGGATATTGTCAACTTGTTCATCCCTATTTCACATATCATTTTCTTTTTCTTTTATTTAACGATTAAATTTAAAATAATTAAAAAAAACTAATAAATAATAAAATAAAAAACAAAAATCAAAAGTAGAGTAACATGTAAAAATTAATAATAATAATAATAATTATAATAATAATATTAATATTAATAATAATAATAATAATAATAATAATAATAATAATAATAATAATAATAATAATAATAATAATAATAATAATAATAATAATAATAATAATAATAATAATAATAATAATAATAGAAAATAAAAATAAAAAATCTTAATTTTAAGGAAATTTATTGAAAGTAAAAATAATATTGTGTAACTATTTTATTTTGTCAATCTATATGAGCAGACATCTTATATAGATGTTTCTTTAAGAAGTCTTGAATTTAAGATCAAATAATTTACTTAAGCTATTTCCACCTGTCTCTTTCTTTTTGTCACATTTTTCAGGTATAAAATGTAGAGGAGGGCACTTGAAAACTTTCTCTCTCAGATTTTTAATCCAAATTCTAAATCCCTAAATCTCAAATCTATATTCCAAATCAAATTGCTTTATGTATAAAAATTAAATTTAAAATTCTAAATCTCAAATTCTAATTTCAAAATTAAAATCTGAGATCAAAATCAGAGGTACATAAAAAAATTACTAAAAGAAAAAGTGAGAATGAAAATAGAAAAGATAATTAGAACATAAATGAATTATTGAAGAAGAAGAGAAAAGTTTAAAGATGAGAGAATAAAATAGATCTGAAATTTATTTTAGTTTATCGTGTTCATCTTCTCACCCAGAAATTTTTTTATTTTAATTTCTAAAATTGATAAATATAATATTAATAAGTTTTAATTTTTTTTAATAAATAAACAAATAAAAAAAATTATTAAAATAACACGAAAAATGATTCTTTAACATTTATTATGCTAAGTCAGCAGCATATATGTCATGTATTTAAAAAATATTACACATCAATGTTTTTTAGATGAAAATAAATATGAGGGAGCAAAATTATTTAACCAAAAGTAATATATATATATATATATATATATATATATATATATATATATATATATATATATATATATATATATATATATATATATATATATATATATATATATATATATATATATATATATATATATATATATATATATATATATATATATATATATATATATATATATATATATATATATATATATATATATATATATATATATATATATATATATATATATATATATATATATATATATATATATATATATATATATATATATATATATATATATATATATATATATATATATATATATATATATATATATATATATATATATATATATATATATATATATATATATATATATATATATATATATATATATATATATATATATATATTTAAAAAGTGAATAAACATGTTCAATACTATAAATTTATTATAGCAATACTTTTACTTGACAAATATCTAAATCTCCCACCATATCTATTTAGTTCATAATATTGAGAAAAATAATAGACAAATATTTATATAATTCTCTTTAATATAGGCAACTTATAATAGAATTAAAACACTTAAGTTAATATAATAGAAACACATTCAATACTATGAGATTATTATGGTAATACAATATTTGAATTCATTACATTTATTAAAATATCAACAATTTCATAAGTCATTGTTATCTACTCAATTAAATTTAAATTAATAATAAACTCAATCACATTTTTTCAACAAAATATATAACATGTTTTTATTATAAATCCAATCAAAATTAACAGGAAAAAATTACAATAGTGAGGAGGTAAGACCTAACCTTCTAAATTAAGAAATGAAAGAATAAATTAAACAAACTACATAAACATAAGAAGAAAAAAATGAAAAGTTGAAAAGATAAATTAAAAATAGGAAATTTTTATGTGAGAAGTTTTTGAAAAATTCTTCCAAATAAAATATGGTAGTGTGTTCCTTCTAGTAAAATTTTAGAGAAATGTCATTGGTTTGTCAATTTGTATCTATTTTTTTTTAATGGATGTATAACCATGATTTACAATATTTCCATTATTCTTAAGTCTCATCTAAATGTTAATATCCCTATTGAATCACTTTTGACATAGATTTTCCTCAAATCTCTTGCATGTGTTTGTTTAAAATAAATATAATTTGTATTATTTATGCTAGATGATAATAAAATAATACACTGAGAGATCTTGGTTTCAATTCTCGCTATCGAGTCGATGTTAATATTCTCCAATACAAGTCATCTTAACGAACATCAGCTCCATCTTAAAATGCAATGTATGTGACACAATCATGAATGTAATAACAACAACCATAATTAACAACATCTCAACACAACATCATCGTTGGCCAAAAGCCTATATCTTAATAGCTGTCAATTATTAGAGGCATCTCAACATCATTCATCAACATAAGTCATCAATATAATTTTTTGCATAATTCATCAACATAATTTCATCAACGCATAATTTCATCGACGCATAACGCTTTGAGTCGACGCGTACTGGCTAAAATCACTGCATGAGTCGACGTGTAATCCCTTTGTATCGACTCATACTGAGTCTGCAACATTGCATGGGTCGATGCATGCTCCTTCGTATCGACTCATCTTGAGTCTAAAAGCCTTCATGTATCGACGCATGGCTTTTGGGGTCGACACATATTGTTCTGTCATGAATATTTTCTACGATTTCATTGCGTTTTCACTATGGTTTTCCCTGCCTTAGGCCCTAAAAACATCCTTTAATCATAGATAATCATCAATTATAATTATCCTATATTTCTACAACGATTATACGACATTAGGGCATCATTACTCATCTCTAAATCATTGATCTTCATCATACAACAAAATATACATTCAAATCATAAACAAGACAACTTTTCACATCTAATCCTACATACTACTCATCATAAACCCTATTATAGAGTTAGAACCCCCACCCTTACCTTGGATTGAAGGTTGCTCTACAACTTTTCCGGTTGATTTCCGCTCTGCCTCTTTTCCTTCTTTTCTGCAACTTTCACGTTCTCTTTCTCTTCTTCCAACCCTTATTTCCTTCTCTTCTTACTGCTTCTTCTTTTTCCTTATTATTTCTAAAAACTAATATAATAACCCTATAATTCTTATTATGCCTTAATGGGCTTAAAACTCCTACACCCCCCTTCTACTACTTCTATTCTTTAGAACAAGCCCACATCAAATAATATTATCATTCTAATATTATTCCATAACTTAATAGAATAAATAAATCCAACAACAACAACACATCAACTATCATCATAACACAACTTCACAAATATTCCAAAAATAATTTAATTAAATAATTAATTAAATTACGGGCGTTACAACTCTCCCCCACTTAGAATATTTTCGTCCTAAAAAATTTACCTTAATCAAACAACTCGGGATAGGAGTCCCGCATCTTGTTCTCCAACTCCCAAGTCATACTTTCTCCGGCAGCTCCTAGCCAAACCACTTTAACCAAAGCAATCTCCTTTCCCCTCAGAGTCTTTATTTCATGATCTGCGATCCGTACAGGCATCGTCTCTACCGTAAGATTATCTCGTACTTGCACATCATCCATATGAATCACATGAGATGGATCTGAAATATACTTCCTGAGTTGTGACACATGAAACACATCATGCAAATTCGAAAGATTAGGCAGTAAAGCCACTCTATAAGCAACATTCCCCCCTCTCTCTGAAATCTGATATGGTCCAATAAAACGAGAAGTGAGCTTCTTAGACTTCAATGCTCGTCCAACACCAGTCACAGGTGTAACTTTTAAAAACACATGGTCACCCGCTTGAAATTTTAAATCTTTCCTTCGTTTGTCATGACAACTCTTCTTTCTACTTTGGGAAGCTTTCATATTTTCTCGAATCAACTTCACATTCTCAGTAGTTTCACGAACAAGTTCAGGTCCAAGTACTACACTTTCACCAGATTCATGCCAACATATAGGAGTTCTACATCTTCGACCAACAACGCTTCAAAGGGTGCCACCCCGATACTAGAATGGTAACTACTATTATAAGCTAACTCTATCAACGGAAGATAAGTATCCCACGAACCTACCTGCTCAAGAACACATGCCCTCAGCAAGTCTTCCAATGATTGGATAGTCCGCTTAGTCTGACCATATGTATGAGGATGATACGTCGAACCCAACCTTAACTTAGAACCCAACGCTTCTTGCAAACTTTTCCAAAAATCAGAAGTAAATCTTGGATCTCTATCTGACACAATGCACAAAGGAACACCATGCAGCTTCACAATCACACTAGTGTAAATCTCATCCAACTTTGACACTGGAAAACTGATGTTAATAGGAATAAAATGAGCCGACTTCGTAATCCTATCAACAATCACCCAAATTGAATCGTGTCCTCTTAAATTATTAGGTAACCCCGTCACAAAGTCCATCGAAATGCTATCCCATTTCCATTCTGGAACTTCTAATGGTTGCATCAACCCTGCAGGCTTCTGATGTTCAACTTTTGACTTCTGACAAGTCAAACATGCATACACAAACTGAGCCACATCACTATTCATTCCAGACCACCAAAATAAACCTTTCAAATCTTGATACATCTTTGTAGCTCCTGGATGAATACTCAACTTACTTCTATGACTCTCCTCAAGTATCACTTTTTTCATCTCAGCATCATCAGAAATACAAATCCGGTTACGGAATCTCAACACACCTTGCGCATCTAACTTAAAATCATTATTCTCAGACTGATCGATCCTAACCATCGAATCTACCAGTTTCACATCCAACTTCTGAGCTTCTTTGATACTATCTAGAAATTCATTATTAATCTTCAACATACCTAACATAACACTCTGCAGCGTAACCTCGCAAACTAAGCTCATATCTCTGAACTGTTCAATTAATTCCAACTCTTTAACCATCATTGTCGGCATATGTAAAGTCTTTCGACTCAATGCATCAGCTACCACATTCGCTTTTCCTGGATGATAATTCAAACTGAAATCATAATCCTTTAACAATTCCAACCATATTCGTTGCCTCATATTCACCTCTTTCTGATCAAATAAATACTTTAAGCTCTTATGGTCACTAAACACTTCAAATCTAGAACCATAAAGATAATGCCTCCAAATTTTCAACACAAAGACAACCGCAGCAAGCTCTAAATCATGCGTAGGATAGTTCTTCTCATGAGTTCTCAACTGCCTTGATGCATAAGCAACTACCTTATCATTCTGCATAAGCACACCTCCTAAACCCATCTTAGAAGCATCACAATATACTACAAAAGGTTCTCCTGGATTAGGCAACGTCAAAATCGGAGCCGACGTCAACCTCTTCTTCAATTCTGTAAAACTTTCTTCGCACTGAACATCCCATATAAAAGCTCTACCTTTACAAGTCAACTTAGTCAACGGGAGTGCCAACTTAGAAAAACCTCCGATAAACCTTCTATAATAACCAGCTAATCCCAAAAAGCTCTGAATCTCAGTAGCCGACTTCGGAGTTTCCCATTGCAACACAACATCAACCTTCGATGGATCTATAGTAATGCCACTACCTGAGATCACATGACCAAGAAAACTAACCTCCTTTAACCAGAACTCACACTTGGACAGCTTTGCATACAACTTCTTCTCTTTCAAAACTTGCAATACTACTCTTAAGTGCCCTGCATGCTCTTCTTATGACTTAGAGTAAATTAAAATATCATCAAT
Organism: Vicia faba; assembly: GCA_948472305.1. Lineage (NCBI taxonomy): Eukaryota > Viridiplantae > Streptophyta > Magnoliopsida > Fabales > Fabaceae > Vicia > Vicia faba. The sequence goes on from OX451737.1 coordinate 535,879,407, forward strand.
AAACACCACCACGAACCGATCCAAATAAGTATGGAAGATACGATTCATGTATTCCATGAATACTCCCGGCACATTAGTAACACCGAAAGGCATCACCGAATATTCATAATGTCTATAACGCGTTCTGAAAGTCGTCTTCTAGATATCTTCATCCTTCACTCTAATTTGATGGTAACCCGACCTCAAATCAATCTTACTAAACACACGAGCATCCACCAATTGATCCATTAAGTCATCTATTCTTGGAAGCAGATACTTGTTCTTAATCGACACTTTATTAAACTGTCTACAATTAACACAAAGTCTCATACTTCCATCTTTCTACTTTACTAACAACACTGGAGCTCCCCACAGCGATACACTTGGTCTTACAAACTTCTTTTCAAGTAACTCTTCCAATTTCTTCTTTAACTCTGACAATTCAGATGTAGACATCCTGTATGGTGCCATAGACACAGGTCTGGTACCAGGTACAAGATCAATAGCAAATTCAACTTCCCTCTCTGGCGGTACATCAGGAATTTCATCAGGGAAAACCTCAGGAAATTCACACACCACCTGCAATTCCTCAATTATAGCCTGAGTCTCTATAGATAGCGACGCCATCAATGAGAACATCTGTGCTTCTTCTTACATCAACTTCCTCAACTGTCTAGCAGACAATAAATTATCTTCCTCTTCTTCAGGAGTAGAAAACCTCACAGACTTGTCATAATAGTTAATATGAACATAGTTATGCTTTAACCAGTTCATACCCAAAATCACACCCAAACCTATTAACGGTAAACAAACCAAATCAATAGCAAAGTCTATGTCGAAGATCGACAAGGGACACTTTAAACACACAAAAGAAGTAGTCACCGACCCCTTGGCTGGAGTATCGATGACCATTTCTCCATTCATAGAAGACAACATAAGACTCAATCTTTCAACACAATCAGCTGCAATAAAGCAATGAGTAGCAACGATATCAATAATAGTAATTAAAGAAGTACTATTAATGTAACATGTACCTCTGATAAGTCTATCCTCAACAGCTGTCTGATCCTCAACCAAAGCAAACACCTTGCCACTTGTCTGTGCCCTCTTTGGTTTCTGACACTGACTACTAATGTGCCCTTCTTTGCTACAATTGAAACAAATCACATCCTTATGCTTGCACTCAGATACAACATGTCCGTTCTTACCACAACGGAAACACCTCTTTACTTTAGCAGTACACACATTACTCTTATGCCCAGGTTTCCCATATTTAAAAAAAACCACACCAGCAGGAGCATCACCCCCACTAGTCCTCTGACCCTGAGCAGCTTTCTGTTTACCTTTACCAGCTGGAGTATCATAAGGATTAGCACGATTCTGTTGGTACTTACCCCTCTTCTCACTGATAATCTTGTAATGAGCATTATTATCCTCTTCATAAATCCTGTAACTATCGATCAAATAAGCAAAGACACAGATCTTCTGGTATCCAACTGCCTTCCTGATCTCTGGGCGCAACCCGTTCTAAAACTTTATACACTTCGAAAACTCAGCATATGCCTCACCATAGTGCAGATAAAACTTAGCCAACTCATAAAACTTTGCAGCATACTCAACAACCGACACATTCCCTTGCTTCAACTTAAGGAATTCAATCTCCTTCTTATCACCAACATCTTCAGGAAAGTACTTCCTCAGAAATTCCCTACAGAACACATCCCAAGTGACATTTTCACCTGCAACTTCCAATTTCTGACAAGTCTCTAGCCACCAGTCGTCAGCCTCGACTGCTAGCATATGAGTACCATACCGAACCTTCTGCACTGGAGTATAGTCCATCACACGGAAGATTCTCTCAATCTCTTTCAACCAATCCAATGCTCCGTCAGAATCATACTTTCCCTTGAAGGTAGGAAGATTCTCTCTCTGGAAAGTCATCAAACTATGAGATCCAACATTCTCGTCAGCATTCGGCTGATTCTCCATCGCATGCGCCATTGCTTCTAAAGCAGCAGCAAGTGCATCATCATTCCTTCTAACCATCTCAACTTATCACTACAACATAAACAACAGTTAGAACTCAAATTAACAATACTCGATTGTTAGACAACTACGACTCGACAACAAGGTCAGACGGACTAACCTTTGCTCTGATACCAACTTTGTAACACTCCAATTCTACCTGGCAATTATAAATGCAAATCAGAGTCATAAAATTCATGCAACTGAATCAGGATGCCACAAATTCAACTTTAAAAACACATTTCATTCAACGTGGATACATAACCCTTTAAAACTTTGGATGAACCATCAGCATAATAATTTAATCTCTTAATTCAACAACTTGAACAACTACGCAACGAAATCATAATAACATCTTTGTCCAACAATTACGACATACTTCAAAATAATGCATACTTAGCAACAAACAAATTAAAGTTCAACAACTAGAAATAATCAATAACTAAAAGCAACAAGCGTTCATCCCCTCGAGTGTTACGTATCAGAGCAATGACACCGACTCGAACTACCGAATGTATACTGCCTTCACTCTAGATTACCTGCATGTTACCAATGTAAGAGTAACATTCAAACAGAAGGGGTGAGATATCTAACAATATAATAAAGCGTATGATAAATAATATATTAATTAGATCACATAACATCACCACTTCTCATCGTATAAACAACAATAATCACAACGGAGTACCAATAATATACACATTTACCGCATCAATACACAACTTCTTTATGCAATCATATAATGCGACTCAATACTATGCAAATGCATGTGGTACCATTGGAGCAAAACACCCATCTCAAATAATTGCCAATAAATAGAGGCATCAACAAGGCATAAGCCTTCATCTTAATATTCGCCAATACATGCCATCTTAACGAGCATCAGTTCCATCTTGGAATGCAATGTATGCGACACAATCATGAATGTAATAACAACAACCATAATTAACAACATCTTAATACAACATCATCGTTGGCCAGAAGCCTACATCTTAATAGCTGCCAATTATTAGAGGCATCTCAACATCATTCATCAACATAAGTCATCAATATAATTCTTCGCATAGTTCATCAACATAATTTCATCAACATAATTCATCACATAATTCATCAACATAATTTTACATCAACTCAGCCACAACAATAATACAACGATAGATCGACAATCTCGCAACGTTGGCCATAGGCCTACAATCATGATATTGCCTATAATTATTAAATCATTTAAGGCTTACCTCTAGTTAACAAACCTCTACATATTATTAATTATGTAATAATACATCATTATCATCATTAATCTTACTGTCATGAACCGAACAATAATCTATAATCATCTTATCCTCATCATACTTCGCAAACTCATCATAGCGATTAACGCGGGAAGCTAACTCTAATCCTAAATTGGGTTACTAGGATTATTCTTCTTATCCTTCATTTTAATCCTTAAGAATGAATTTCATCACGTTAGCTATCCAACGCTTCGAACGACACCTCAAACGGAGTCCGGAAACTCAAGTTACAGCCTTCGGAAACAAATCTACCAAAAATCATACTACATGAGTCGACGCATAACGCTTTGAGTCGACGCATACTGGCTAAAATTCCTGCATGAGTCGACACATAATCCCTTTGTATTGACTCATACTGAGTCTGCAACACTGCATGGATTGATGCATGCTCCTTCGTATCGACTCATCCTGAGTCTAAAAGCCTTCATGTATCGACACATGGCTTTTGGGGTCGACACATACTGTTCTGTCATGAATATTTTCTGTGATTTCATTGTGTTTTCACTGTGGCTTCCCTGCCTTAGGCCCTAAAAACATCCTCTAATCATAGGTAATCATCAATTATAATTATCCTATATTTCTACAGCGATTATACGGTATTAGGGCATCATTACTCATCTCTAAATCATTGATCTTCATCATACAACAACATATACATTCAAATCATAAACAAGACAACTTTTCACATCTAATCCCACATACTACTCATCATAAACCCTATTATAGAGTCAGAACCCCATCCTTACCTTAGATTGAAGGTTGCTCTACAACTTTTCCGGTTGATTTCCGTTCTGCCTCTTTTCCTTCTTTTATGCAACTTTCACGTTCTCTTTCTCTTCTTCCAACCCTTATTTCCTTCTCTTCTTACTGCTTCTTCTTTTTCCTTATTATTTCTAAAAACTAATATAATAACCCTATAATTCTTATTATGCCTTAATGGGCTTAAAACTCCTACACCCTCTTCTACTACTTCTATTCTTTAGAACAAGCCCACATCAAATAATATTATCATTCTAATATTATTCCACAACTTAATAGAATAAATAAATCCAACAACAACAACAACACATCAACTATCATCATAACACAACTTCACAAATATTCCAAAAATAATTCAATTAAATAATTAATTAAATTACGAGCATTACAATATGCAACAACTTCTCCCTCTCCTCCTCCAAGATTTTCCCATGCACCATCTATAACAACCTCTCACTCTCGTCCTCCAAGAATTTCTCATGCACCATCTGCAACTAGATCTTCATTTCCTCCTCTAAGAATATATCTTGCTCCTTCTTCCACTTATTCATGTCCTTCCCCAACTCAACATCGACAATCTCTTGAACCTCTTTCTTATTTATTTTCTCTTTAGATGATTTAGAGCGTCCAAAATGTACCTTAAAGCCAACACCTCTACCAAGTCCACAAACACGCCCAGGATGCTCTTAGGTTCCAGTCGCTTCTACCAAGATTCCATGACAACCTTGTGAAGTGAAGAAGTCGGCCTTGGTTTGTTCAACAAGATCATCCTATAAAACATGAAATTTCATATTTACCAATTTGATTTAACTAAAATAAATGTTTTTAAAATAAGTATCTACTTACAATCCTTTGAGCCACTTCGTGCGTAGCATCTGACGTGTACTCGCCGTCTTTTCTTTGGCGTGCCCTCTTCCATTTCTTGTGGCGTGATGATGGAGATGGACTGCGATCAATGCTTATAGGAACGACATGCTCTTCATCCCTTTTTTTCATCCATCAACATTTTTTCAAGTCTTTTATATCCTCCACGAGACAACCTATGCGGACAGATATTTCTAGCTCGACTTTCCTTTCCTTTTTGGCTATTTACCAAGAAGTCATGAGTGGTATGAGACTCTACAAATTTCTTCCAAGTAGCTTGATCAATAAATGAATACACCTCGTATGAAGCCAATTCTTTATCTTCTTCATGTTTAATATAATCATGAGTGAGTTGTATCTTAAATCCTCTCCAACTCTCACCATAATAAGTGATCATTTTCTTTTTCACGTTTGTATCATTTGGGGTAACAATGACCATATCATATGTTTACACAATATAGATGTTATTAGTATTAAACAAAAAATATACTTGTAAAACAAATGATAGAATACAAAATAAATACCGTAATATCAACCCATATGTCGTCTTTCAACTCACCATCAACTTCGCGCCAACTATCTATCAAAATACTCACTTTACTTCTACCCTGTAACGCAATGTAACCCAAAAAATCATCAGCATGTTCACCAGAAACTGTGCCGATTTCTGCATCAACTCTAACCGAGTAGCGAATATCAGTTTCGTTGGTTTTTTCCACCTTTATATACATTGTAGCACCTTTAGTTTTTCTTTTACGTTTTGTAACAGAGTTTGCAGCAGATGTTGTATGGGAGGTGCTTGTCGAATCGGCCATGACAATCAAACAAAATGATCAATAGACAAATTAACGAAGAAACCCTAAACAAAATGATCAAGAGACTATTTCAATGAAAAACTAATGTTGATGACTATCAAGATGAAACAAACCTGTTGCTATGATAGTTTTGATGAATATCTGTTAAGTTTTAATTAATATTAGCTTGAAAATCGCCTAAGGTTTTTTACGAAATGAGAAAGAAGAACTGACGTTTGAGTGTTGATAAGTAAATAAAAAGGTAAAAACTAGATAGTAATATGAAGTATTTAATGCAAAATAAGCTTCATGTCTGTTTTACACAAAAATCGATGTGATTGTATTACTTAAAAATATAAAATATAAAAAAAAATTCATACCGCCATATTTTGGGAATTCAATTAAAAGATATTTCACGTCGGTTTTTATAGAAAACTGAGGGGTTAAAATATATCAAATAAAATATTAAAATAAGATTTTGAAATTAGTCTTATAAAATTATTAATGCAAAATATATTACCTCTCAGTTAGACCTTATAGTTGAAGTAAATACTAATTGAAAAAAATGGAATTTGGAAAGGCGTCAAGTGAGAAATACTAATTAAACAATTGAAAAAAACCATAAAATGTTGCAACTGGCAGGGATGGCAACAGGTAGGATCGGGTGCGGGTTTCACACTACCCAAACCCGCACCCAAAATCACTACCCGAACCCGAATCCGAATCTAAAGGCTATTCAGGTGGGAAAATAACACCCACACCCACACCCGTTGGGTTCGGGTTTTTTCATCCAAACCCGCAGCAAAAAAACACAAAAAATACAACTGCCACATCGAAATTTGAAACACAAGAATTCCATTAAGGTCTCTCAAGTAAATTACAATTAAAACAGAGGTCTTAACATAGTCTTCAAGGAAATTCAATCACAAGCATCTTAACATAGTCTTCAACATCTTAACATTACAATTAAAAGTAAAGTCTACAATCAAATTACAACTTCCAATAACATCAAAGTAATATAGTCTCCAAGGAAATTCAATCACAAGTATTCCATAAGCAAGCTCTCTCAAATAGACATACTTGTTTTGTTCATATTAAGTAAATGGTTATTAATAATTTAGAATAAAAATAATGTAAATATTAAAGTGTAACAAGTTTCACAACTTGATTACTTATTTAGGACTCAAAATGCATGATTTTTAAGCTCATAGAAAAAAGAGGATAATTTGTTTTATAATATGTATATGTATATGCCCTCCTGTACGTGTAAAAGTAAGTGTCAACAATTGTTGCTACTAAGTGCCAACAATGTACTGTTATAAATCTTATTAATTGTTGCTACCAAGTGTCAAAAATGTTGAAGTCACATAAAGTGACAAAATTCATATAAATCTTCCATTTAAAAGAACACCCAATAATTGAAATATTATTTAAAAGAACATCCAACAATTGATATAAAGATGTTTCTATGCGGTTGATGAAGATATGAATTTGAAAGATAGAAACAATAATACTCACCATGTTAAAGCATATAAACAATAACTTTTAATCTTCAAAATGGTAACCCAAACAACTTTCCATCAATTCAGTTGTATTAAAAAGTAAATTAAAGTTAAATAAAATACCAAAGCTTAAAACTTTTAAATACCTTCATCGTCAAACACACACACACACACACACACACACACACAGACACACACACACACAGACACACACAGACACACACACACACACACACACACAGACACACACACACACAGACACACACAGACACACACACACACAGACACAGACACACACACAGACACACAGACACACACACAGACACACACACACACACAGACACACAGACACAGACACAGACACAGACACAGACACACACAGACACAGACACAGACACAGACACAGACACACACACACACACACACACACACACACACACACACACACACACACACACACACACACACACACACACACACACACACACACACACACACACACACACACACACACACACACACACACACACACACACACACACACACACACACACACACACACACACACACACACACACACACACACACACACACACACACACACACACACACACACACACACACACACACACACACACACACACACACACACACACACACACACACACACACACACACACACACACACACACACACACACACACACACACACACACACACACACACACACACACACACACACACACACACACACACACACACACACACACACACACACACACACACACACACACACACACACACACACACACACACACACACACACACACACACACACACACACACACACACACACACACACACACACACACACACACACACACACACACACACACACACACACACACACACACACACACACACACACACACACACACACACACACACACACACAAATATATATATATATGTCACATGTAGAATAACAAAAAATAATTAGTTGACTTACCAAAGTAGCAATACATTATATAATAAGAAAATTAAGGTAGAAAGTAAAGATTATTTGACAATGACATACCATTACTCTCAGCAGTCCATAGCCAACTCCTAGCACACATTAAAGCCTCTACAATAGTCCAATTAAGTCGGTTATGATGAAGACTCAATATTCAACCACTATTACTGAAGGCCGATTCATAAGCTACTGTAGAGATAAGAATAACTAACACATCTTTGTAATTACTTGAAGTGTTGGATGCACAACTCCATTTACCTTACACCAATTCAAAATGACAAATTCTGGAGTTTTTTTTATAACCGAATCCTTCAAATAATGATCTAACTCATACTTAACACTTGAACTTGAGTTTTCCGCAATCATCTCAATGTATGCATCAAATTCAGCCCCGTCATCAACAGTAACAGTTATACCAATGGATGAAATAGTAGATTGTGCATCTCTAAGTCTAATTTGTTGATAATCATTGATAAAATCATAAAACATCTCTTTGATTCTACTAACTTGTGCACTTGAATCTTCTCCATACAACTTAGGAAACCATAAATTAAGTACAACCTATTCTTCCTAGGTTCCAAAACTACAGCAACTCCCATCATATCATGAACACCACTCTAATAATTTTGAAATTTTTCCACCATTCTTGTGGCCATCATCTTAATAATTGAATTTGAGGACTTCTTCCATTCCTCTATTGCTAACTTAATCTTATAAATCTTAGAAAAGTACAAGTTGGCAGTTGGATATTTTGTACCAGAAATCAACTCAGTTACTTCATTAAATAATTTCAAGCACCCACAAACATCTTTAACAAATTGCAACTATAAATTATTTGGCAAGCAAGTGTATAAAGACTCACGTTGCTTCAACCGAATAAATATATCCTTGTATTCTATGGCAATATCAAGCATCTTATATGTGCTATTTCATCTTGTTGGACAATCTAGAGCTAACTTTCTAGTGCAAAAAATTCTCAATTATCTTGAGGTATCTTCAAAATTTTCATGCCTTTTAGGTGTAACACTCCAAAATCCTACACTATCCCGAATATTTTCTATGCGATCCTTAGTCACTCGTAGCCCCTCCTGAACAATTAAATTTAAGATGTGCGCACAGTAACACATATGTAATAAAGACCCATCTCTTATCAAACTTTCCAATGGTAACTTATCCTTAATTTTCTTAATCATGGAGTCATCCGTGCTACAATTATCTAAAGTAACTGTACAAAGCTTTGAATCAATGTTCCAGTCCATTAAACAATTAACAAGTGCTTTAGCAAGTCTTTCACTATTGTTTGGGGCTGGAACATAAATGAACCTAACATAATAATATTTACACTCAATCATATTATCATTAAGAACAAAAAAAGATACAATTAAGTTATAAAATATAAACATTGTTACCTCAAGATTCGACTCTATAAAGTCCATGAGACATCAATATAGTGAGTCGTAACCACCATATACCCTTTTTTTTGTTGCTTGAAGTCCATATATATATGTGGTAGTCGCCACTCTTCCTTCATGGCTATCTAACATCTTCATAGCACATTTTTCTCAAAATCATAAACTTTCAATACCTCCTCTTTCTTAATTGTGTTTCGAGTAGGAACTTTAAACAATGGTCGGAGAGAAACAAAGACTCTTGTAAGACCAACGTGATCCACAATTGATAGTGGATAATCGTGCATAATAATAGCTTCAGCAATCAACTTCTTCATATTTTCTGGATTATAAGTTCCAATTCCCAACTATTGCTTTCCTTTTGAGATAGTAGGCAGGAGAAATGATTGTCCTTTTTCATGGGTTCCATTCTTATTTTTTTTTTTAATACAACTCAAGAGATGTACTTTCAAGTGATTTGTTCCATTCTTTGAAGTGCCACTAAGTTGTTTTTTACACCAGATACATTTAGCCTTATCTTTCCCGTTCACTTTCATCTTTTTAAATTCTTGTCACACATTACTTCTTAGTTTCTTTGATGCAGGTTCTAAGCTTGTATCAATTTCTTCTTATTGTCCAACATCAAGTTCAAGTGTCAAATTCAGATTAGAAGATACCTCGTGAGTTGGTGGACATGTACTTTCTTGTGTAGGATTTAATGTTCCTTCCGGTCTTGGGGCTGTGTTCACTTGATCCATTTTACCTATTACAAATAATAACACCCCTACCAAATAAGAAATTTGTTAACAAAATGATAATGACATTATTTCACATATATATATATATATATATATATATATATATATATATATATATATATATATATATATATATATATATATATATATATATATATATATATATATATATATATATATATATATATATATATATATATATATATATATATATATATATATATATATATATATATATATATATATATATATATATATATATATATATATATATATATATATATATATATATATATATATATATATATATATAATCCTTTTAAAGTGTCCTACAAACAAGTTCTAAAATGATGAAAATATATTGAATTTCTACTTAAAAACTGAGATGCCATAGACTGAGATGTGCCTATAGACTGAGATGCCATTTGCACATAAACAAACAGATTTCAGTAACTTAAAAACTCCAACATGTATTCATAATTAGGGTCTGTAACTTGGTATATAATTGCACACAAACCAGTAGTTTTTATAATTATATATAATTGCAAATGTTATTTTATTTTCAGTAGTCTATATAATTGACTACCAATATATAAACTACCAATATACAGACTACCAAAGTCAAGAACTTACTTATATAAATCAAAGTCTGACATTAAACAAATTTCATGTGGTAGTCTGTTTAACTATGTGTTACGTAACATGCATGCATAAGTAATTTAAAATGAACAATGCATAAGTTATTTCTAGAAATTTATTAATTTTTAATGAATGTAAAATGAAATCAATTGATTGGTCTTTACTTTTATTTGATTCTTACTGAAGCAAACGCCCACTTGAATTGGTATATTAGAGCTTTAGAAAACATTAAAGGGCTACTTAAACTAAATTTCTTGATGATTCCCACTTGAATAAGTTATAAGAATTAATCAGGGAAACATGGATGACCGAAGCCAGTGATTGATACCATAATAGAGTTGAAAATAAACCTATCTGCATTATGCTATAGCAGAGAATTTAGTAGACAAGTATATGATTTTTATTCATTCAAAACATGAATTACAATTGCAGCAGTGCATGCTTATTATATAGTAGACTAACTGATACAAAGTAAGCTTAGAAATTATAACTAACTCTTTTGTGTATTAACTAACTGCTAACAAAAACCTAAATGCTAACAACTCCATAAACTAACTACGTTAGTTGCTACGTAAGGGGCTTGAAGGCTGTATAATAACATTTCTAACAGTTATAAAATTACCTTCTTTCGTTAGAAATTATGATGTGATACATTAAATAAATTAGTAGCTTCTCCGTGCTGCAACATAAAAGACCTATTAAGGTAAAGTCTCGTACTGAATGAATTATTAGATATGAGACTCAATTTCAAAAGGACAGCCAACAACACAAATTAAAAATAAAATACTAGTTATGTCATAGATTTTTGCTTCTTTTAATCACAACAAGTTTACTAATTCAAACAATCACAAAATTAAAAAGCAGAACAACCTTGAAACTAGCATAAACATCAATTGAATCTCATGAAAACCCATTGAATCTTATGAAAATCCAATTGAATCTTGTAAACAGCAATTGCAGAACCGATTAAAAGATTTAGTGATAGATCAAGTCTTAAGAAGAAGAAATGAACCGCGTGAGTGAAGGACTACGTGAGTGAAGGAGACTGAGGAGTTTGTAGTCTCCATCGTGCCTGTGAGTGGGTCACGGGTGAAGTGAAGGAAAGGAATGGGTCACGGGTGAAGTGAAGTCGTTAAGGAAAGGAAACCCTATATTTTAACACTTATTGAATTATATATATTTAGGGGTAGTTGTGTAATTTAATGTCTAAGTAGGTGTAATTTCGGGTTTCGGGTGCGGGTTTAAGTTATCTCAAACCCGCACTTGAAATATCGGGTGGCATCCGAATCCGAACCAAGTCAACTCGGGTTTTAGCCCGTTGACTCAGGTTTGGGTGCGGGTGGGCCCCGCTGGAGGGTCTGCCTGCCATCCCTAATAACTGGATTCAAAGCGAGCTCCCTTATTGCTAGTATCCTATGGTTTTATTAAATATCCGAGGTCTAATGTTTTTTATTAAAAAAAATTAAACATGACGCTCCCATGACCTATACCCTCGTTTTTTCATCGTCTGAGGTATTAGCTTCGTCATGAAAGCGTTATTTGTAGTAGTGTTGATGATTAGACATGAGAAACCATCCTTGCTTAGCAACCATAACCATATTAAAATCCTTGAAATCCTAAAATCCCGACCCACCTTCCTCCTTCGGACAAGTTAGCTTATCCCACACCATCCATCTTATCCCCTTGTTATTAGAACTTCCACCGCACGAGAAAGAATTTAACATCTTCTCAAGAATTAGTCTACGGTGAATATATTTTTTTGACAATATTTAATCTATGTTCGTAAGTGCCATGACTACCAAATTTTCTAGTTTAAAATAATCATTTAGATCTCTCTCTTTTACTAACATTACATATATATATTTTTAAAATATATGAAATAACAAATACACTTTATATATATATATATATATATATATATATATATATATATATATATATATATATATATATATATATATATATATATATATATATATTAATTAATTAAGGATATAATGGTATTACAAATGAGGCGGAGACTTTGAGAAACTGTTCTCTATTCTCCTTCCTGCAAGAAAAATTCATCATTTTTAGAGCCCCAAAGAGAAAATTCTCTGCAGAGATTCCAACTAACAGATGCATGTTGACATCCTTGTTGAGATAACACATTAGACTTGCATTTCAGTATTGAGTTAGAAGTTTAGTTGAAGTAATGAATTATTTTAATGTACTTATGATTGTCCCTTTGACAAGTGTCCTTATCTTTTCATTATTTCCTCATCTTACATTTGTGGATGTAGTTGTTACTTCTTATAGGCAAATTCATATAGTTTGATGTAGTAAAAAAATAAATGAGTTGTGAGATTTCATCAATGAGAGTGTTGTTTTATTTTATAAATTTATCGCGGCCTAATTGTCCGCAAAAAAGAGTCACACAAATTTCAATTTTCTGCGGGGAAAATTAGTGAAGACAACTTTGAACAAAATTGAGGCATGTAGGGTGGAAAATCTAATGATAACTTTGGCATACATGTTTGTAATGATGTAAATATAAAGAGTAAATGATTGATACAAGAAGCAGGAATAAATATTTGGAATTTTTTTTGGAATAACTAGGTATTAAATTTTTTCCCCGCAAATAACCATGTTTCGGAGAAAATTACGTAAATAATCATGTTTCAGAAAACCCCACAAGGGAGGAGTCAACCCAGTTGACACCTACACCTTATTTTAAAGGGGAGGCGCCATCTCACTTGGCGCCTAGGTGTAAAAGGCTTGCCCTAAGCCAAGTGAGATGGCGCCTTAGTGCAATTGGGAGGCGATTTTTCGCGTTTTTTATTTTAAATGCGGTGCGTTACGTAAACGATATAGGATCAACAAAATTGACTTTTTATTTACACAATATGATTACACACATAACGATTACATACAAAAATACAGATTAATCAGTGGTCCCCCAGAACCCGGTAATGACCCCCGGTTCCGCATCCCCGTCCTCGCCTTTCCCGTGCTGGGTTTCGTCTCGTTTCCTGTTGTGGCAGGGTCGATGGTCCAGCGAAGTCAATGTGTTCCAGATCCATGAAATCAGTCAGATCTCCATATCTAGAAGATCCGCTTTGGTACAGTCGGTTGCCCATACCCTCAAAGTTTGGTCGTGTTGGTGGTTGGTGGAGTTCCATGGTTGGTCTGTAGCACTGATCGTCTGAGTATGGGGGGTAGAAAGAAAATGGATATTGGGGTGTTTGGTATTGAGAATGTTGGATGCTTTGGTGATGTTGTGGTTGATGGTAAGTTGGGTCGGTTGGTTCATAATCTTCGGACAATCCCAGACTAGGGCTAAGGTTGGATGTTAAGGGGCCATATTGGGATATGTAGAAGACTGAAATTGTATGTGGGGTATGCAGGTGTATTGGTATTGTGATTGAAATTGTGGTTGGGTGTGAGGCACATGGGGGTATTGGTACTGAGGTGGTGATTGTGGTTGGTTGTGGGGCATGTGGGTGTAATTGTATTGTGGTGGTGATTGTGGTTGGGTGTTTGTGGTTCTGTTTCGTCGGGGTGGTGGTGGGAGGTTGATGTGTATTGGGTTTGTTGTTGGGGAAATGAGGATTGTGTCCATTGTGTCCGTGGGTCAACCAAATACCTTGGATGAAACACGTGCATTTCTGGGGTACTAACTGATATGTTCCAAGATAAATACTGATTCGTGTGTCTCATATTACCATGGTTGAGGAAAACTGGGAATTGCAAGACATGTCAGTGACGCCTCTGCCACATCTTACACCATTCTGGAGAAAAATCTTTTCAGTTGGTAAGACTCTATTGGGCGTCGACCCTTTTGAGATGCCACGAGGACAAATAAGTCGGATCACTGGGTATCTCTTGATGCATTCCAAACTCCATCTTGACACGGTCATTGTGGTGCATCTCCACAACATTGAACCGCATGATTGCAGTCTTTGTGCTCCAAATTGCTGCATCCTTGGGGTTTGGTTCATGGTCCAAACTCAAATATGGTCTCTAGACAAACTGCAGATAAAATTAAACCAGCTTAATGAAAATGTAATAAATAAATAATTTAAAAGTAGAAAAGTTGAAAGGTATGACGTACATCATCCGAGTCAAGGTGATCCAATAGATTGCGGTATAGAGCGATATTGAATCTTGGATTCTTGCCGTAATCTATACCCCTCACGCAGTACCTAAAGGAATTTAAAAATATTTTATTTTTATCATATATTTGGTGAAGAGATGAATAATAATAAATGATATAAGTTGATGACTTACTTTGTTGCGTATGGGAAAACGAATGTGTTGTTGTTGACGGGGTTTAGGGACTCTATCCTCCACCAATCCCAGGCTTGAAGTAAAAAAGTACAGCCATAAAATGTACATTTTTCGTTGATTGCATTTTTACACAAGGAACTGTATAGATGGGCTAAAACAGGAGAACCCCAACTATACTTTCTAGTTTTTTCGAAGTCTCTAAGTAAATTTAAATACATAAAATTTACACTATTTCCCGTACTTTCGGAAAATAAAAAGGTCCCAAATAGTATCATTATATAATTTCTAGCTTTTATTACCTTAGCTAGCTCGGAGGAATTTTCGTTTAATTATAGAGTCGCATAATGGTTTTTTAGCTCAGTAAGTAGTATACTCTGACCTCTCGCACCACCACCTTCAACCATATCCCTGCCCAACAATTCTTCACACAGAGAATTGGGTTGTTGAACCGACCCGTTAACCGCCTTACATCGACAGGGAGACCCAATAACATGTACATGTCCTCTAGTGTGACGGTACATTCACCTATTGATAGATGGAATGTATGGGTCTCTGGTCTCCACCTTTCCAATATTGCAAGTATGAACTTTGAATCAATTGTGCAGTTGGAGATCTTTATAATGTTTCTGAAACCTGCATATTTGAGATAGGGTACGATCAACGGGTCAGGAGCAAGGTAGTTGTGTGACCGGATTCTGAATCTTTTAGTATCCTAAGTTAATAATGTAAAAAGTGTAAGAGTAGGTAAGATGAATAAAGCATTAATAAAAGTATGAAAAATGTATAAGTATACAAGAAACTTACAAACGCTGCAATGTTGTCCCTTGTGCCTCTGTGAGAATCGCCCATTGTGAGAAGAGCCATTATTGAAAATGTCTGAGATTATGAAAGAGTTTGTAGCAGAGAGTGAGATGATTGTGGATGCGATATAAGTATGTGAGGCTCTATATTTATAGGCAAAATTTTATCATAGAGTAAGTGAACTGGTAAGTGGGTGCATGCATGAATGATAAGTGTCACTCTTGTAGTGTGTGTGCATGCTACGTGACAGTGTTGGGGAAGGCATCTCTGCATGCATGTAGCACGATTGTGCGTGAAGGGAGGCGCCATTGGACTTGGCGAAAGAGTACAAAAATGAAAGGTGTCGCCATCCCTGTTGATGAATAAGAGGTGGCATGGGTTGTAGTGTAGGTGCAGGATACATGGCAGCATTGGGGAAGGTATCTTTACATGCATGTAACCCGATTGGGCGTGAAAGGAGGCGCCATTGGACTTGGCGAAAGAGTACAAAAATGAAAGGTGTCACCATCCCTGTTGGCGAATAAGAGGTGGCATGGGTTGTAGTGTAGGTGCAGGCTAGGTGACAGCCTTGGAGAAGGCATCTCTGCATGTATGTAACACGATTGGACGTGAAGGGAGGCGCCATTGGACTTGGTGAAAGAGTAAAAAAGTGAAAGGTGTCACCATCCCTGTTGGCGAATAAGAGGTGGCATGGGTTGCAGTGTAGGTGAAGGCTAGGTGATAGCCTTGGAGAAGGCATCTCTACATGCATGTAACACGATTGAACATGAAGGGAGGCGCCATTGAACTTGGTGAAAGAGTACAAAAATGAAAGGTGTCTCCATCCCTGTTAGCGAATAAGAGGTGGCATGGGTTGCAGTGTAGGTGCAGGCTAGGTGACAGCCTTGGAGAAGGCATCTCTGCATGCATGTAATATGATTGGACGTGAAGGGAGGCGCCATTGGACTTGGCGAAAGAGTACAAAAATGAAAGGTGTTGCCATCCCTATTGGCGAATAAGAGGTGGCATGGGTTGCAGTGTAGGTGCAGGCTAGGTGACAACCTTGGAGAAGGCATCTCTGCATGCATGTAACACGATTGGATGTGAAGGGAGACACCATTGGACTTGGCAAAAGAGTACAAAAATGAAAGGTGTCGCCATCCCTGTTGGCGAATAAGAGGTGGCATGGGTTGCAGTGTAGGTGCAGGCTAGGTGACAGCCTTGGAGAAGGCATCTCTGCATGCATGTAACACGATTGGACGTGAAGGGAGGCGCCTTAGAGGTTGCTTACTGTTGGTTTATTCAAATTTAGTACAACCTATTTAATCTTACATTTATCAAAACAATCCTACACTTAATCACTCAAACACTAGAACATTAAAAAATTCAAGTAATTAACTCAAATACTTCAAACCTTCAAACTTTCAAACCTTCAAACAGTCATACACAATGGCCTCTGCACCCCACTATATGATCAATGCACATTTCAGCGGTGAGACATACATTTTTCCCACCTCTGGGTTTTTGTTTAGAGACACTAAGAACATCCGATTTTGTTTAAACAGGAAAGCCAATTTCTTGTATTCCAAAAAACGGTTAGAGGCCAAACTTGGACGAGGTCCCGTGACAAATATTTTATCAGAATCCGGTTTTTTTGGTAACAACCAAATAATATTTTATAAGGTTGAGGTTCAAGATGATGAGGACCTTCAGAATATGTTTTCTAGTCATGAGTATTCTGGGTACGACTCTATTAAGTTGTACATTATGCTGTGAGAGCCTCAGCTGTCACAAGTGGTTGATCCTCTAGAGACCGAACAAGCAGAAGTAGATGCCGTTGATGAAGAAGAAGAAGATGAAGAGTTGGAGTTTGACGACATGGTCAACGATGATTCCGAAGACGATGGGATACCTGGTATTCCTTCAAACGAGATTTACACACCACATCCGCACATGACAAACTTCAACATGGGCGGAGATGAATCGTCTTCTGATTTATTTTTCAATCCGTATATGCAGTAGGATGAAAACTTAAAAGAGAAAAACAAATTTCGTAATAGAGAAGAATGTATCCGAGCCATCAAAAAATTTCACATGCTCAACTCGGTCGATTTTAAGGTG
The DNA here is from genome assembly GCA_948472305.1 of Vicia faba. Classification (NCBI taxonomy): domain Eukaryota; kingdom Viridiplantae; phylum Streptophyta; class Magnoliopsida; order Fabales; family Fabaceae; genus Vicia; species Vicia faba. The sequence goes on from OX451737.1 coordinate 535,897,589, forward strand.
GACCGTGTAAATCCAGAAAGGTATAAGATCAAGTGTGTCCACCCAGATTGTATGTTCAAGCTCGCTGCATCATACAGATTAAGAGATGATTGTTGGGTCATAGGTTCTATGTCTACTCACACGTGTGTCAGTTCTACTCAATCACAGGATCATCGAAAACTAAATTATGATCTCATATGTCAAGAAATGCTACCACTCATCAGCAACGATCCATCATTAAAGGTGAAAACCATAATCTCCCACATCACTATGGTATTTAACTATACTCTGTCTTACCGAAAGGCGTGGTTAGCAAAGACCAAGGCGATTGAAAAGGTATATGAAAACTGAGAGGAGTCATACCAAGAACTTCCTCGCTACCTGAATGCACTTCAGACTTATTCTCCGGGTACTGTTTATATTCTGGAAACACTGCCAGCGTACGCCCCAGATGGTAGTCAACTCAACGGAAATGGAATATTCAGTCGAGTGTTTTGGGCTTTTCAACCTTGCATCACAGGGTTTGCATCATGCAAACCAATTATACAAATTGATGGGACTTGGTTGTATGGGAAATACAAAGGCACGCTACTGATGGCAGTTGCACAAGATGGCAACAACAACATTTTCTCAATTGTCTTTGCCCTAGTCGAGGGAGAGACTGGTGGTGCTTGGAGCTTTTTTCTCAAGAATCTCTGAACACACGTGGCTCCTCAACCAGATCTCTGTTTGATCTCTGATAGACATGCATCCATTGAAAGTGCATACAACAATCATGCAAATGGTTGACATGACCCTCCTTCTACACATGTCTATTGCATTAGACATATCGTCCAAAATTTCACAAGGGAGATCAAAGACAAAGCTCTTAGGAAAGCGGTTATGAATATGGGATATGCATTGACACAACCTACATTCAAATATTATCGTAACAAGATCCATTTGTCAAATTCAGACGCCGGTAGGTGGATCGATAATATTCTGGTAGATAAATGGACTAGGTCATACGACAATGGACAAAGATAGGGTCACATAACAACAAATCTAATTGAATCTATGAACGAGGTATTCAAAGGCATGCGAAACCTTCCATTAACTTCTTTGGTTAAATCAATATATTTTAGGATGGCTTCGTTGTTTGCCTAAAGAGGTGAAATGTGGAATGCTGTGTTGCAATCTGGATAACTATAGAGTGAAAGCTGCACGAAGTATATTAAGGCAGAAAGTGCAAAAGTCAACACTCATCTGGTTATACGGTTTGACCGACATATCCACAAATTCATTGTCAAAGAGACAATCGACCACAACGAGGGCGTGCTAGACAAGAGTATAAGGTTATACTACCTTCTCGTTGGTGCGATTGTGGCAAGTTTCAAGCCTTTCGTATGCCTTGTTCTCATGTCATTGTTGCGTATGCCTATACTCATCAAGACGCGCTACAACTTCTGTCTCCCATTTACAAATCTGAAACCTTGCTCAACGTATACAACAACAACTTCCCTTTGGTAGCAAAACCTGATTATTGGCCTGCATACAATGATAAAATAGTATGGCACAATGACCAAATGCGAAGGAATAAAAAGGGTCGTCCCAAAAGTAAGCGCATCACATCTGAAATGGACTCCCTTAACAAGTTGGAAAGAAAGTGTGGTTTATGTCGTCAGGTCGGACACAATCGCAAAAATTGTCTGAATCGGGCTACTGGCTCAACCACATAAAAATTGTATTACAAAACATCTTTACTTTTTTAAGTTGTAAACATTAGGGTTTTTCATTAACAACATTTGTTACAATAAACCTTGCGCGAACAAGAAATAAAACACGATAAATCGTCTATGAAATTACAACCGTTAAAATAATTTCATCTGACCCATGCATCATCAACATTACGTTACTGTCTGTTTTGACTTCCTCTAACAAAAAATTAGGTCTTCCTGTCTGTTGTACCCCAAAATTTGCCCTCCCATATTCTTCAAGAAATAGCCAAGTCACAAAATTCCCCAAGGGTTGCACAGTGCAAAGGTCTCCTATACAGTCAAGATTAGGGTTTTGAGTCTGATCAAGAAAAGGAAGTTTTCAAGGGCCCAATCAAGTCTCACATGCCTACAAATATGGTCAAGTATCCTCATATCAAGTTTCAAGGCATTCAGCTCAAAATTGCACAGTCAAAAACCCTAATTGCACTACAGTCAACTGTAGGGGCAAAATGGTCATTTGACAGTCAAAAGTTCAAATTTTTGGTCAACATATCATTTTGAAGCCACAAACATCATTTGATCAATGCTTGATCATGATTCTCAAAATTTGGCTCAGAATTCATCAAGATGCAAAAGTTTCCTTATTTGGACAGCTGAAAAAGTCAACTGAAATTGACCAAGGCATAACTTTCACATGGATTATCAGAAAAATTCCATCCAAAGCTCATTTTGAAGAGAAAGACATTTCCTACAACTCATCTTCATACTTCAAGTCCAAGAAATGCTCTCACAAAAAGTTATCAATTTCAACATTATAGGTCATTTTCAAAAGTCAACAAAAAGGGACTTTAAGTCAAAGGCCATAACTTGAGATTGGTAAATCAAAATGACATGGGACCAAAGACATTGGTTATAGGACTCAAAGACCTTTCCAAAATGTCCAAGAACATGAGAAAAGCTTAAAAATTGAGCAAGTTATGCCTTGTGGAAGTTGGGAAATTTTTGGATAGTTTGAAAAGTCAACATTACTTCAAATGACCTAAAATTGCTAATGGGTCCATTTTTTCTTCCATGATTCATCATCCATGGCATGTGCACGACCACTTGGCCCAAAGGGAAGTATTTTCTCATTTTTTATTTATTTATTTGAATTGTTATTTATATTAATTCATTTAAATCAATTAAATATGTGAAAAATACTTAACTTAACCTAATAAATCTTTTTGCACATGTTTTAGACTCAATAATTCGTGCACATTCAAATATGGGAAGATTTGGTTTGATTGGATCCTAATTGACACAAAATTGCATGGAAAAAGATATGAAAAAGATCCTTAAAATCAAATTTTCAAAAACCATCATTGCATTGGATTTGTTCTACTTTTCTTGACCTAATGCTCTCAATACAAATGCCTGATCACAACCCTAATGAGAATAGACACTAAGCTGCGCAAGAAAGCCATTCACAAACTTGAAAAAATTGTCAAAAAACTCAATTCTGAAAACAGCCTTCCAGGACGATTCAGGTCTCAATTCTTGTTCCATTAGCTTCCTTGGAGATTACTGAACATATTCCAATCAAAAGCATTCACTCAAACTCCAAGAATCGGTATATAGGGTTCAAAACTGTTTTGAGAAAAACTGATAATCGTGCATCATGATTTAAGCATCTTTTGTAACTTTTATCCATTGATTCATGATTATTATTTTGTCCTGAAACTAACCAATGCATTTAATTGCGTTTTTATGTTGTATACACGATTTCACCATGTTTGAGTTTTAGGGTTTACAGGACCTCCAATTGGGGATTTTAAAACCAAGAAAAATTGGCCTTCAAGAATGCCATGGTTGTGATCAGCAAGCCTGGACGAACAAGAACCAACCATCGCGCCAAATTTATTGACCCTCTAGACCTATTAGCTATTTTCTGGTAGCATGCTTAAGAAAACGCGTATAAAACCGTTGCCTCATGTTTTTGTATTTCAGGGATGGTGAAGACGATGATGTCGTGGCAAAACGTAATACGCTGGTTTGAAATTCGCGCGCTTTAATCCACTAACGCGTAGTTTCACATTTTATTATTTGTTGTTTATTTAGTTAACAAAAGGTTTCAGTGGTTCAGCTGGCAAGCGTTGAGAGTGTTCACATCCAAGACCTGGGTTCGAGCCCCAGGTCTTCATGCTTTCCAATATCATTTTTCCATTAATATTCCTATGCAGCGCTTACGTTGAGGATCATCATACACGCTCAAAAATTAATGCCCACGTGTCCCAAAGCATTAGATTAACGGCCAGGAGCTGAAGACCATGATGAGCTCAAGTCAACGCGCGTGCACGTGTCCAGCAAAAGTCCAACAAAGCCATGCTTATTGGGCCAGAATTGCTTGGATTTAACCTCCACTTTGAGGACTACCACCCCCCTAGGTTTGCAAATTTTTCTCTCTTTTTTTATTTTCTTTATTTATTTAAATCTTTTACTTTTAATTATTATTTGTTTAAATTAATTAATTATTTTTTACAAAAATACAAAAACATCATAAAAATCAGAAAAGACAAAAAATATAATAAATATTTTATTTTAATTTTTCTGGTAAATAAATTTGCATATAATTAAATTTAGTTTTTTTAATTAGGTTAATTTTAATACTTTTAACAAAAAAATCTAAAAAATGTAGAAATAGGTTAATTAATAATTTTTCACCCTTTTTATTTTATTTTTCTGTCACAAATAATTAAATAACTAAATATTTATTTTCATGAATAAACTTGTAAATTAATTAGGGTTTCATCTAGGTTAAAAACTTCAATATTTTTCTTAATAACATAAAAATAATTAGAATTAGGTTTAGCATGTTATTTTAATTTTAATTAATTCTTTCTTTTTTCTATTAAATCTTAAAATACATAAAAATACCAAAAAAAAAACAAAAACAATTTCTTTTCTTAATTAATTAATTCATGTAATTTTAATATTTTGCAAAAGGGTCCAACGCCCTCGTTTCGTTCTTAATTTCTCATTAATTCGCGTATTTATTTTATTTTCATTATAATAATTATGTACCTCTCCCGAAGCCTTGTAATTATTTCTCGCACTTTTTATTCTTTATTTTTCTGTCAAATCGGGTCCTGGTTAATTTTGGCGATGTGGACCCGCGCCGTTTGTAATAGCTTTAGATTTACTTTTCCTCGCAACTTTTAAATGTTAAACGAAGCATGCAAGAATGAATGGCCTTAAATAAAAGCAATGCGTAGAACACCAATAACATGACAAGATAAATGCAAATGAAAACGACATACAAATCGCACACACCACCCCTAGGGTACGCCTCACTGTTGCCTTGCCTCGAAAGGTGATCGTCGAGTAGAGGATGTCTTAGTAAGTCCTCATGATCCGGGAACCTGGCATGAGGGTAGCTTCTAAGGTGTCTTCCCATTGCTCTGGTGATCACCATGTCCCGAACCTCGAATTGACCCGAACACCTCCAACGGTGGTGCTACCTACCTCTCAATGGTGGGATGGCACTACTTTAAAGGACATTTACACAGACGAATTCCTTAGGGTAGGTAGACGACTCTAGATACTTGCTCTAAATTTCAAAACAAAAAAATACTTTTCACACCAACACATTTTCAAAAAGCTTTCGAAAGCAATTTTTCAAACACTCTTGAGGACTGATACAAGAGTCGAACTGGAATTTTCAAAGAGACTTTTTAAACCCACAGTTGAAAAGCAAACAAACCATTTTTGAAAACACAAGTGAGCAAGTATCTAAGAGCCCATGGATAACCATGGATAGAAAGGGTGCTAACACCTTCCCTTTCTATAATCTACCTCCCGAACCGAGAGCAATCTCTTTAAGGAATTTTTCTGTGCTTTTGTCCTTTCCATTTGGAGAAAATAAAAGACGGTGGCGACTCTTGCTTACCGCGACATTTCGCGAACCAGCGTTAAACAGTCAGTTCCAGATCCACCGATCACAGAACTGGCGACTCTGCTGGGGAACATCTTATAAAGTGAGGTGTACCTTAGGGCTAGTTCATAAACTGTGTTTTCAATTGTATTGATTTGCTTGCTTTACTATTGTGGGTTGCATCGGAGTTACATAGATCCTAACCCGAATCTGGGGATACCCTGTTTAGGTAGCATAAGCTGTGAGGGACCTGTCCGGCGTAGACCGACACAGGTGAAGCAGTGGCTACGTTGGTGTGGCACCTTGGTCTGTACCGATATCCCTTGTGTCGCAACGAGGAGAATATGGGTCTTCTAAGGAGTCATTAAGCACCAACAACCTTAGAACCTTAATTGACACAACTTGGCCTTTAGAATTGTAGCAGTATGCTACGCCCATTGAGGCTAAACTCTCGTGATGGTTCTGGCCGCAAGAAAAGATTGCGATGCTGGAGTTATGACCGATTGAGGGTAGTCAATGATATTGGGATCCTCTAAGAACCCGGTTACTTTTGATTAGGACAGGTATGAACCAACAAACTGAAAGAGGGTAGTACCTAGACCTCATGCTGGCCTAAACTTTAGGGGCTTGCCTTGTGTGACTTGTGTGCCTTACAATGTTTGCCTTTGTATCTGTATGTGGTGTGTTTTATCATAACATCATAGCATCATGAGCATTGCATGCATCCTGCATAAGGACTGACCATTTCAAAGACAGGAGGGTTTCACCTTTGCTCTGTTTTGTAGGACATTATGATGCCTGTGCGAAGGAATACTATCCGGTTCAACTTTGTTCGTTCACCTGAGTTGCTTGATGAGTTGGTTAGCAGAATTCCAAATACCACTTCCTTCATTCAGAGGCATGGTTCCCTTCTCAGTTTAGTCACTGCAAAGCGGGATCAACAGTTGATGAGTGTGTTGACCCAGTTCTATGACCCTCTGTACCAGTGCTTCACCTTTCAAGACTTCCAGCTGGTCCCTACCCTGGAAGAATTCTCTGATTTGCTTGGTATCCCTATCTTGGATCAGACTCCCTTTACTGGTTGGGAAAAGACCCTCAGGCTTGAGGATGTTGCTGCAGCTCTTCCTTTGACCCATCAAGAGGTAACAGACAACTGGGTAACTAGAAGCGGAGTTAAGGGTTTCTTGGCCAAGTTTCTAATTGGAAAAGCTAACAGTTTCTGGAATGACCTGGACTTTAGGGCATATGAAGACATCTTGGCTCTCCTAATCTATGGGTTAGTCCTGTTTCCTAATCCTGATAACTTCATCAATGTCACTGCCATAAGGATCTTTATGTCTCAGAATCCTGTGCCCACTCTCTTGGGTGACATCTTGCAACAACTTCATGCCCGTACTACCCGAAGACGAGGAACCCTATGGTGTTGTATCCCTTTGTTGGTGAGGTGGTTTATTTCGCACCTCCCTAAGTTCGTACTAAAGAACCAAGAAGGAAGGGGTTGGGCTCACAGGTTAATGTCTCTCACCGACAAAGACATCATTTGGACTTGCAGAGGTTTGGATGAGATAGCTATTATTGATCGATGCGGGGAATACCCTAATGTTCCTCTGATTGGTACCCAAGGAGGGATCTCTTACAATCCATGTCTAGCACTCCGTCAGTTTGGAAGAGCAAGAAGGGCAGGCCCCCATGAGATGTTGGTGCCTCACGTCAGTTTCGAGTTTCAGGTGGATGGTGACGAGCTGCGTCGTAGGTTCATCAAGGCTTGGGACAAGGTTCATAAAGCTGACCCACAAGAGTTAGGGCCAAAGACTTCTTTACCTATGGAAGCCTACTACAAATGGGTTCGCATCCGGGCTCAGAAGTTAGGTATGCCATATGAAGCTGTCAGACCCGTCATTCTTGAGTATCCTGATAAAGATGGTGTTCCTCCAACTGTCCTTCCTCCTCAGATACCTACTGATTATGAGACATTGAAGAGATCTTGGTCGCAACTGCAAGAAGAGCGGGATTCTTACCGGGAAAAGTTCAACGAGCAGGAATCAAAGATCCAGAAGCTGACAAAGTAGTTGGAGAATGAGAGGGCTCTGAATGCCTATATCCGTACTGAGAAGAGGAGACCATGGGATCAATAAGGAGCTCCAGATGTGTTCTTACAGTTTTATTCCCTTTTCAGTATTTCCTTTCATGTAACGCCTAAGGGCAACCTGTTGAATAATTTCAGTTTCAAAGTTGAATCTAATGAAGTGTGTTCTTTTTGTTTACAAAGTTGATTCCCGATTGTCTTTGAAAACATAACTCATACGCATTTCATACATCATGTGCATAACAGGTTTTTCCCCTTTTCAGGTTGCTTACAGTTCTTCGCTGTTTATTTCAGCATCATGAATCCCGAATCTTCATCAACTGAGACATCAATCAAGGCTCTTCAGGTGCAGAATGCACAATTCCAGGAATTAATCAAGGGTCTGGCTCAAGGCCAAGAAGAACTGAAGGCTATGCTCCTGAAGAAGGAGAAGAAGAAGAAGAGAAGAACTGTTCTGTTCAACTCGGGCCGAAGGTTTGGTAATACTCTGCAGCAGGAAGAGGCTGGTTCTTCCGTTGGCAAGAGTAGTCCTCAGGCAGAAGCAAGGGTTCCTAGTCCAGTAGTCTCCGACAACGAGACTGATTTTGATGAAGAGCAGTACCCTCCTGCAGAAGACAGATACAAGCAACTGGAGGATAGGTTGAAGGCTATGGAGGTTCAACAAGTACCTGGGCTGGATTTCGGAGATCTGGGTTTGTCAACTGGTGTGATCATCCCTCACAAGTTCAAAGCACCATCCTTCTCTAAATATGACGGGGCGTCTTGTCCCAAGCTGCATCTAAGGTCCTATGTTCGGAAAATTCAACCGTACTCTGCGGATAAGAATTTGTGGATCCACTTCTTCCAGGAGAGTCTTTCAGGGACTCATCTCGAATGGTTCTATCAGCTGGATGGGACCAAGGTTCGTAACTGGGAGGAGTTGGCTACTGCTTTCTACAAGCAGTATCAATATAATGCCGACCTTGCCCCTACACGTACCCAACTCCAGGGTATGTCGTTAGGTGCAAGCGAAGGTTTTAAGGAGTACGCTCAGAAGTGGAGAGACCTGGCTGGCAGGGTGCAGCCACCATTGACTGATCGGGAGTTGGTAGACATGTTCTTGGGGACCCTATCTGGGCCATTTTTCAACCATCTCATTGGGAATTCTTCTGCTGGGTTCACTGATTTGATTCTGACCGGAGAGAGAATTGAGGCTGGGCTGAAGTCTGGAAAGATTCCGAAGGGGGTATCATCTAGTTCTGAGAAGAAACCCTTCAAGAAGGAGGCTAGTGCCGTGTATGGTTCCAAGAGATCAGAGAGACCTGAGCGCCGCAAATCTGTCAGTGCGGTAATGATTGCTAAGCCTGCTGCCGCTCCTCGGCCAACTAATCCTCAAAAGGTTGAAAGACCCCGGAGAGAGTTCACCCGCTTAAGCATGACCTTATCACAGATCCTGCCACAGTTGCTATACACTAACTTAGTGACTGTCAGAGAGGCGCCGAAGTTTCCAAATACTGCATCTCCCAAGTACAACCCGAATGCTCGTTGTGCTTACCATTCAGATAGCCCGGGGCACTCTACTGACGACTGTTGGGCCCTAAGGAGCAAGCTGCAAGATCTTATTGACGCCAAGGAGGTACAATTTGAGGCATCTGAGAAGCCTAATGTAGTGACAGCTCCCCTGCCTGCTCATGGAGTAAATGCCATTGGGGATGAGGACGAAGTGGACGAAGCTGAGTTTGATAGCTGGATTTACCCGACAACCGACAGTGGACCTAATAATTGGAGTGCAAAAGACAATCTCCCTGTTTCTCTTGTTACTGGGTAATGAATTCCTATGTTTTGTTATTTTGTAATAAACAATGATAAACTCTATGGCCCGGTGTCTTACCCGAGGCACCGTGGTGTCATTTGTGAGGGCATATAAATTGTCATTTCATATATCATGAATGAAAATCTTGGACGTTTTTTCGCATTGCAAATATTGTGCTCCTTTTCTGTCTTTCTTTTCCTTTACATAATTTTCAAAACAGCCGTATTTACACACACACTCACTCATACAGGTTCCAATCCACTCTGGATCTTACTGATAACAACTCTGCTACTGCCAATTATGACTTCGAAAATCCGATCAACTTAGCCGAAGACGAAGGTGAAGATGATTGCGAAGTGCCTGGCGAGCTTGCAAGACTGTTGCTTCAGGAAGAGAGGGCAATTCAACCCCATGAAGAGCCAGTGGAAACAATAAACTTGGGTACTAAGGCAGACAAGAAAGAGGTAAAGATCGGTGCCAACCTAGAGCTCAGCGTGAAGCAACGGTTGACTCAAATGCTGCATGATTATATGGAGATCTTTGCCTGGTCCTACGAAGACATGCCCGGGTTGGATACCGATATTGTGGTCCATCACTTGCCAACTAGGGAAGACTGCCCTCCAGTTAAGCAAAAGGTCCGTCGGATGCGTCCAGAGATGTCTGAGAAGATTAAAGCCGAGGTCATGAAATAGTTTGATGATGGGTTCCTTGCAGTGACTTCTTACCCTCAGTGGGTTGCTAATGTGGTGCCGGTACCGAAGAAGGACGGTAAGGTCAGAATGTGTGTCGATTACAGGGATCTGAACAGGGCCAGCCCCAAGGATGACTTCCCTTTACCTCACATTGATGTCCTTGTTGATAATACAGCTCAGCACAAGGTTTTCTCTTTCATGGATGGCTTCTCAGGTTACAATCAGATCAAGATGGCACCGGAAGACATGGAAAAGACTACATTTGTTACTCAGTGGGGGACCTTCTGTTACAAGGTCATGCCATTTGGATTAAAGAACGCTGGGGCAACCTACCAACGTGCCATGGTTTCTTTATTTCATGATATGATCCATCATGAGATAGAAGTGTATGTTGACGACATGATCGCAAGGTCCCAGACTGAGGAAGAGCATCTAGATCATCTGCAGAAGTTGTTTGACCGGTTGAAACTATACAAGCTGAGATTAAATCCGAACAAGTGCACCTTCGGGGTAAGATCAGGAAAGTTGCTAGGCTTCGTGGTCAGTGATAAGGGAATTCAAGTGGACCCTGCTAAGATCAAAGCTATTCAAGAGATGCCAGTTCCCAAGACAGAGAAGGAAGTCAGAGGCTTTTTAGGACGCCTGAATTACATCGCTCGATTCATCTCACACCTGACTGCTACCTGTGAGCCAATCTTCAAGCTGCTGAAGAAAGATCAGGTAGTACGTTGGAACGATGAATGTCAGACGGCTTTTGACAGAATCAAAGAGTATCTCCAAGAACCCCCTATCCTTATGCCACCGGTTGAAGGGAGACCTTTGATACTATACCTAACAGTGCTTGACAACTCAATGGGGTGTGTGCTGGGGCAGCATGACGAGTCTGGCCGAAAAGAGCATGCCATTTATTACCTTAGCAAAAAGTTTACCGACTGTGAGACCCGATACTCACTGCTTGAGAAAACTTGCTGCGCTTTGGTATGGGCTGCTCGCCGGCTGAGACAGTATATGCTGACTCACACTACCTTGTTGATCTCAAAGATGGATCCTATAAAGTACATATTCGAAAAGCCTGCTCTGTCTGGGAGAATTGCAAGGTGGCAAATGATCTTGACGGAATACGATATTCAGTACACAACCCAGAAAGCCATCAAGGGAAGTGTATTGGCAGACCACCTGGCTCATCAAGCTGTAGATGACTACCAGTCAATGAACTTCGAGTTTCCGGATGAAAGCATCATGATAGTGACTGATGGTGAAGTACCTGGACCGGATGAAGGACCTGAACCAGGATCCCGATGGTCTATGCACTTTGACGGAGCCTCCAATGCTTTGGGAAACGGTATCGGCGCCATAATCATATCTCCACAAGGTACTCATACTCCACTCACTGCCCGGCTATGTTTCAACTGCACCAACAACATGGCGGAGTATGAGGCGTGCATCATGGGTCTTCAAGCTGCGATTGACCTAAGGATTAAGTTTCTGAGTGTTTTCGGAGATTCCGCTCTGGTGATCAATCAGATCAAAGGAGAGTGGGATACGAAACATCCAAACTTGATTCCTTACAGAGAATGTGTGTTGACCCTGATCCCCCACTTCACAGAGATAACCTTTGAGCACTTCCCAAGAGAAGAGAATCAGTTGGCGGACGCGTTAGCTACAATGTCTTCTATGTTCAAGGTCAAATGGGATAATGAGGCTCCCCGAATCATCATCTGGAAACTGGACGAACCGGCATACTGTTGCGATCTCGAGACTGAATTGGTGACTGAGAAGCCTTGGTACCATGAAGTAAAAAGATATCTGGAAGCTCAGGAATACCCTGAAGGTGCATCTGTCAATGATAAGAAGTTCCTGAGAAGGTTCGCAACAAAGTTCTTCCTTAGCAACGACATCTTGTACAAGAGAAACCATGATTCAACCTTACTGCGTTGTGTGGATAAAACTGAAGCAGAAAGGATCATGGAAGAGCTACATGAAGGGACCTTTGGTACGCATTCCAGTGGACACACTATGGCTAAGAAAATCCTACGGGCAGGATATTACTGGTCCACAATGGAAGCTGACTGCTACCAACATTCCAGGACATGCCACAAGTGCCAGATTTACGCAGACAAGGTGCATGTTCCTCCAGTTCCCCTGAATGTTCTGACTGCGCCGTGGCTATTTGCAATGTGGGGTATAGACATGATCAGCGAGATTAAACCTACGGCATCTAATGGGCATCGCTTCATCCTAGTGGCGATTGATTATTTTACGAAGTGGGTTGAGGCAGCATCCTATGCTACGGTAACCAAGACTGTTGTGGCACAGTTCATTCGGCACAATCTGATCTGTCTGTACGGCGTCCCTGAGCGGATTATTACAGACAACGGTACCAATCTGAACAATAAGATGATTGCTGAGCTCTGCGAACAGTTCAAAATACAGCACCACAATTCTTCTCCTTACAGACCGAAGATGAATGGGGCTGTAGAAGCAGCGAATAAGAACATCAAGAAGATCGTGCAGAAGATGACAGTGACTTACAAGGATTGGCACGAGATGTTACCGTTCGCTCTGCATGGGTACCGTACCTCAGCTAGGACGTCAACCAGGGCAACTCCTTTCTCTCTGGTTTATGGCATGGAGGCAGTCTTGCCGATCGAAGTACAAATACCCTCTCTCCGGATAATGAAGGATGCAAATCTGAACGAAGATGATTGGATCCAGACACGACTTGATCAGCTCAACCTCATTGATGAAAAGAGACTTGCTGCTATCTGCCATGGTCAGACGTATCAGAAACGGATGATCAGGGCATTTAACAAAAAGGTCAGACCACAGGAATATCAAGTTGGGGATCTGGTAATCAAGAGAATCATCCTTCCTCAGAGTGATCCAAGGGGCAAATGGACCCCTACATACGAAGGGCCATTTGTGGTTAAGCATGTGTTCTCAGGAGGAGCCATGATATTGACCAACATGGATGGTGACGACCTTCCTCACCCCGCCAATGCAGACATAGTAAAAAAATACTACGCATGAAAAAAGACCCGCTAGGCTGACATGCCTAGGAAAAAGTTAGGGCTTCCCGTCGAACCAAAAGGGTTCGGGCAAAATGAAGGGATGAAAATGAAAAAATCTGTACACCCGTCAAGTCGAAAACCTGAAAAGGCGGCTTGGGCAAAAATGGGTATCCCGGTGGACTGAAAACCCGAAGGGGCGGTCCAGGCAAAAATTAGGGATAAAAGCGTAATACTATGTCTCATTGGATCACTTTGCATCCAGAATCCGGTATCTACATCAAGTTCAGACGGCATCGATCAGTCAGCTTCACCTTCAACCAAGGTCATCAAGTGATGAGACGCTCGGAGTTATAAAGGCAATAGCAGAGTTGAAACCCAGTGGATCATTCATTTCACACAGCTGTTTTATTTTCTTTTGTACAAAACTTGTATAAACTCTTTTGCTCGGCGGCGTTCCTCTTACTAGGACGTCAGCCTCTTGTACACAAAACGCCTATTTTCAGGCCATTCAAAAATCAATACAAATATATTTTCAGTTAAATGTGCCAAGTGTTTTTCTTTTTCTGTTTTGTTTTGCGAAGAACGTCCAAGGTTCAATTTGTGATATATGCATTGACAATAATTTGCTAACTCATAAATATTTGCATACGAAACAAAGGATTTTATTACAGGTGACACTAGAAACAGGGGCAATAAAAGAGTTGTCTAAGCAATCTAATTGTTCTGTCCTCCAAGGTACCAAGGTAGGCTCGGCTAAAGAGTACAACCGGTACATCTTAATTCCCCAGAGAGTAAACAAGTCAGTGTACTCTCTCCAAGCAGAATCATCAAATCTTAAGGAAATTGAGTATCCTCCAGTAGATCTCAATACTTCCCCAGCAACATATATTCTTAACAAGCATCCCCGGCGGTCTTGGTCTAAAGATTGTTCCTCGGCGGTACACCAAACATTCAAAGGAATCACTTCTTCCCCAGCATATCAAAACTTCCCCAAGAGAGTCCAACCCAGTTTCCCCAGGAAAGTTGGAATTCATCTCGCCAAGCAGTTAAGCTTATCCCCAGTAGATTCTGGAAGCTTATCCCTCGCAGAGCACGAACGCGTCGTCCGGCTTGATTCAAAGAGTTATTTCCTTAACAGGATATAACTGGGTTATCCTCAGCCAAAAGCCACGGAAAGAGCGTCCTCGACAAAGTCTTCTTACCCCAGCGAAGTCCATCAACACTTCCAACAACAAGGATATCCTCAGCAAGTCATCAACAATTCAGCAAAGCATCTCTATCCCCACAGAGTATTGCTTCCCAGCATGGTCGCTAGAGTATCTTTTCTCCCCGTAGAATCTTCCATTTGCCAAGTTTGTTCCGCAACGGAGACATCTTCTCCTACCGGTATTCTTGCAGTTATCATCCCCAGTGGAAGCAAAAGCTTATTCTTCAACATCAGCCCAGGATACGACTTCCCGGCACCCGTCAAGGATTTACTTTCCTAGACGAAAAAAATACATTCATAAACATCACATACATCATTATAGCATGCATAGACGCATCATATCATACACAATCTCATTTATGTTGAGAACATCATTGCTTGATCCATATCATGCATTGCATATGACTGACCTTTACCTTTCAGGAAAGATGCAGTTAAATTCTCAATCATATTTCAAGACCTAAGACCGGTTCAGTTAATCGACTCCAAAGATTTCTTATCCAGTCCCAGGCCTTCTCTAGTCCAGCTAAATCGACTCCCAACAGATTTTTCTGATAAAGACTCAGTAGAAGTTATCCCAGGTTATAATGTCCTATATTGGTTCTCTCTCCGACGGTGCATGAGATTTCCATTTTAGGTTTTTTTTAAGATTATAAGTTCCTATTGGTTCTCTCTCCGACGGTGCATGAGATTTCCATTTTAGGTTTTTCTTTAAGATTATAAGTTCCTATTGGTTCTCTCTCCGACGGTGCATGAGATGATTCCATTTTAGGGTTTTCTTTAAGATTATAATTCCATTTTGGTTCTCTCTCCGACGGTGCATGAGATTTCCATTTTAGGTTTTTCTTTAAGATTATGTTTTCCTATTGGTTCTCTCTCAGACGGTGCATGAGATTTCCATTTTAGGTTTTTCTTTAAGATTATATTGTCCTATTTGGTTCTCTCTCTGACGGTGCATGAGATTTCCATTTTAGTTTTTTCTTTAAGATTATAATTCCATTTTGGTTCTCTCTCCGACGGTGCATGAGATTTCCATTTTAGGTTTTTCTTTAAGATTATGTTTTCCTATTGGTTCTCTCTCCGACGGTGCATGAGATTTCCATTTTAGGTTTTTCTTTAAGATTATAATGTCCTATTGGTTCTCTCTCCGACGGTGCATGAGATTTCCATTTTAGGTTTTTCTTTCAGATTATGTTTTCCTATTGGTTCTCTCTCCGATGGTGCATGAGATTTCCATTTTAGGTTTTTCTTTAAGTTTTCCTATTGGTTCTCTCTCCGACGGTGCATGAGATTTCCATTTTAGGTTTTTCTTTAAGATTATATTTTCCTATTGGTTCTCTCTCCGACGGTGCATGAGATTCCCATCTTGGATAATTCCCTTTCAGATTATAATTGCCTTTGGTTCTCTTCCCGATACTGCGAAGACGGTGATTCCCACTAAGATTTTCTCAACGAGCGTTGTTGAAGTTAAAGTCGCCCAAGGTTCTCTTACCGTTCATGCTAAGGTAGTAACCATCACTGGTTCATTCATCATCTTGTGAAGCTCCAGACTCAGCTCCTGTAACCAGTCAGGACACATCTATACCAAGCATCTGAAAACCAACTCCTGCAACGTGTCAGGTACTCCTTTTTCTTTTACAGGTATGCAGGTTCTCGCTAAGGAATCTCTTACGCGATCAACATCCAGATGGCATCTATAAGCCCATCACCCTATTCATCAATCTCCAAATGGCATTTGTAAGCCCATTCCCATCATCACTGCTACTATGTGAGCGCAAATTTCTGGGCACTCTAGTGTTCAATCATCTCCCACCCTCGGATTACGAAAGGCACGTCAGCCAATCTGCACCCTCAGGTCTAAGAAGATTGAACAGGGGAAACTGTTGTACCCCAAAATTTGCCCTCCCATATTCTTCAAGAAATAGCCAAGTCACAAAATTCCCCAAGGGTTGCACAGTGCAAAGGTCTCCTATACAGTCAAGATTAGGGTTTTGAGTCTGATCAATAAAAGGAAGTTTTCAAGGGCCCAATCAAGTATCACATGCCTACAAATATGGTCAAGTATCCTCATATCAAGTTTCAAGGCATTCAGCTCAAAATTGCACAGTCAAAAACCCTAATTGCACTACAGTCAACTGTAGGGGCAAAATGGTCATTTGACAGTCAAAAGTTCAAATTTTTGGTCAACATATCATTTTGAAGCCACAAACATCATTTGATCAATGCTTGATCATGATTCTCAAAATTTGGCTCAGAATTCATCAAGATGCAAAAGTTTCCTTATTTGGACAGCTGAAAAAGTCAACTGAAATTGACCAAGGCATAACTTTCACATGGATTATCAAAAAAATTCCATCCAAATCTCATTTTGAAGAGAAAGACATTTCCTACAACTCATATTCATACTTCAAGTCCAAGAAATGCTCTCACAAAAAGTTATCAATTTCAACATTATAGGTCATTTTCAAAAGTCAACAAAAAGGGACTTTAAGTCAAAGGCCATAACTTGAGATTGGTAAATCAAAATGACATGGGACCAAAGACATTGGTTAGAGGACTCAAAGACCTTTCCAAAATGTCCAAGAACATGAGAAAAGCTTAAAAATTGAGCAAGTTATGCCTTGTGGAAGTTGGGAAATTTTTGGATAGTTTGAAAAGTCAACATTACTTCAAATGACCTAAAATTGCTAATGGGCCCATTTTTTCTTCCATGATTCATCATCCATGGCATGTGCACGACCACTTGGCCCAAAGGGAAGTATTTTCTCATTTTTTATTTATTTATTTGAATTGTTATTTATATTAATTCATTTAAATCAATTAAATATGTGAAAAATACTTAACTTAACCTAATAAATCTTTTTGCACATGTTTTAGACTCAATAATTCGTGCACATTCAAATATGGGAAGATTTGGTTTGATTGGATCCTAATTGACACAAAATTGCATGGAAAAAGATATGAAAAAGATCCTTAAAATCAAATTTTCAAAAACCATCATTGCATTGGATTTGTTCTACTTTTCTTGACCTAATGCTCTCAATACAAATGCCTGATCACAACCCTAATGAGAATAGACACTAAGCTGCGCAAGAAAGCCATTCACAAACTTGAAAAAATTGTCAAAAAACTCAATTCTGAAAACAGCCTTCCAGGACGATTCAGGTCTCAATTCTTGTTCCATTAGCTTCCTTGGAGATTACTGAACATATTCCAATCAAAAGCATTCACTCAAACTCCAAGAATCGATATATAGGGTTCAAAACTGTTTCGAGAAAAACTGATAATCGTGCATCATGATTTAAGCATATTTTGTAACTTTTATCCATTGATTCATGATTATTATCTTGTCCTGAAACTAACCAATGCATTTAATTGCGTTTTTATGCTGTATACACGATTTCACCATGTTTGAGTTTTAGGGTTTACAGGACCTCCAATTGGGGATTTTAAAACCAAGAAAAATTGGCCTTCAAGAATGCCATGGTTGTGATCAGCAAGCCTGGACGAACAAGAACCAACCATCGCGCCAAATTTATTGACCCTCTAGACCTATTCGCTATTTTCTGGTAGCATGCTTAAGAAAACGCGTATAAAACCGTTGCCTCATGTTTTTGTATTTCAGGGATGGTGAAGACGATGATGTCGTGGCAAAACGTAATACGCTGGTTTGAAATTCGCGCGCTTTAATCCACTAATGCGTAGTTTCACATTTTATTATTTGTTGTTTATTTAGTTAACAAAAGGTTTCAGTGGTTCAGCTGGCAAGCGTTGAGAGTGTTCACATCCAAGACCTGGGTTCGAGCCCCAGGTCTTCATGCTTTCCAATATCATTTTTCCATTAATATTCCTATGCAGCGCTTACGTTGAGGATCATCATACACGCTCAAAAATCAATGCCCACGTGTCCCAAAGCATTAGATTAACGGCCAGGAGCTGAAGACCATGATGAGCTCAAGTCAACGCGCGTGCACGTGTCCAGCAAAAGTCCAACAAAGCCATGCTTATTGGGCCAGAATTGCTTGGATTTAACCTCCACTTTGGGGACTACCACCCCCCTAGGTTTGCAAATTTTTCTCTCTTTTTTTATTTTCTTTATTTATTTAAATCTTTTACTTTTAATTATTATTTGTTTAAATTAATTAATTATTTTTTACAAAAATACAAAAACATCATAAAAATCAGAAAAGACAAAAAATATAATAAATATTTTATTTTAATTTTTCTGGTAAATAAATTTGCATATAATTAAATTTAGTTTTTTTAATTAGGTTAATTTTAATACTTTTAACAAAAAAATCTAAAAAATGTAGAAATAGGTTAATTAATAATTTTTCACCCTTTTTATTTTATTTTTCTGTCACAAATAATTAAATAACTAAATATTTATTTTCATGAATAAACTTGTAAATTAATTAGGGTTTCATCTAGGTTAAAAACTTCAATATTTTTCTTAATAACATAAAAATAATTAGAATTAGGTTTAGCATGTTATTTTAATTTTAATTAATTCTTTCTTTTTTCTATTAAATCTTAAAATACATAAAAATACCAACAAAAAAAAACAAAAACAATTTCTTTTCTTAATTAATTAATTCATGTAATTTTAATATTTTGCAAAAGGGTCCAACGCCCTCGTTTCGTTCTTAATTTCTCATTAATTCGCGTATTTATTTTATTTTCATTATAATAATTATGTACCTCTCCCGAAGCCTTGTAATTATTTCTCGCACTTTTTATTCTTTATTTTTCTGTCAAATCGGGTCCTGGTTAATTTTGGCGATGTGGACCCGCGCCGTTTGTAATAGCTTTAGATTTACTTTTCCTCGCAACTTTTAACTGTTAAACGAAGCATGCAAGAATGAATGGCCTTAAATAAAAGCAATGCGTAGAACACCAATAACATGACAAGATAAATGCAAATGAAAACGACATACAAATCGCACACACCACCCCTAGGGTACGCCTCACTGTTGCCTTGCCTCGAAAGGTGATCGTCGAGTAGAGGATGTCTTAGTAAGTCCTCATGATCCGGGAACCTGGCATGAGGGTAGCTTCTAAGGTGTCTTCCCATTGCTCTGGTGATCACCATATCCCGAACCTCGAATTGACCCGAACACCTCCAACGGTGGTGCTACCTACCTCTCAATGGTGGGATGGCACTACTTTAAAGGA
This sequence comes from Vicia faba, assembly GCA_948472305.1. Lineage (NCBI taxonomy): Eukaryota > Viridiplantae > Streptophyta > Magnoliopsida > Fabales > Fabaceae > Vicia > Vicia faba. The sequence goes on from OX451737.1 coordinate 535,917,138, forward strand.
CATTTACACAGACGAATTCCTTAGGGTAGGTAGACGACTCTAGATACTTGCTCTAAATTTCAAAACAAAAAAATACTTTTCACACCAACACATTTTCAAAAAGCTTTCGAAAGCAATTTTTCAAACACTCTTGAGGACTGATACAAGAGTCGAACTGGAATTTTCAAAGAGACTTTTTAAACCCACAGTTGAAAAGCAAACAAACCATTTTTGAAAACACAAGTGAGCAAGTATCTAAGAGCCCATGGATAACCATGGATAGAAAGGGTGCTAACACCTTCCCTTTCTATAATCTACCTCCCGAACCGAGAGCAATCTCTTTAAGGAATTTTTCTGTGCTTTTGTCCTTTCCATTTGGAGAAAATAAAAGACGGTGGCGACTCTTGCTTACCGCGACATTTCGCGAACCAGCGTTAAACAGTCAGTTCCAGATCCACCGATCACACTGTCGCAAGTGAGGTTGCTGTTCGTCTTCGCTAAATCCTTCTAATTTGTCCCCCCTCCTCGATGTCTCCCTCTAGCCATCGCACCAACTCTCTCTTCAGACGCTCCATGAAGTGAATGTGCCATAATTTCATTTTCATCGGATGTTTTGTGGCGGAGAAAATAACGTAACTATCTATGGTAAAAATCATGGGCGATGTCATGATGCAAATAAGAGAGAAAAAAAATAAGAGAACAGTGCGAGAAAGTGTGAGGAATGACGGAGAAACATACAAATTATTTATAAAAATTGCATTTTGCCCTAGGAGCCAAGTGAGATGGCGCCTCCTCTCACTTTTAAAGTGCATGCGCCATCTCACTTGGCTAAAAGAGAGAGGAGGCGCCAAGTGGGATGGCGCCTAGGGCAAAATGGGGAGTGAATGCGCCAACTGGGTTGGCTTCTCCCTTGTGGGGTTTTCTGAAACATGGTTATTTGCGTAATTTTCTCCGAAACATGATTATTTGTGAATTTTTTTTAATACCTGATTATTCCAAAAATAAATTCAAACATTTGAAATATGAAGAGAAAGTATAGAAAAAGTGTATTAATTTTCAAAAGTTCTGACTTCTTTTTTATTGATTCTTTTCCAAAAAATTTAAACTCATATTTATAACTAGTGAGAAATCTGTGCGTCTATATGAGTTCTGTGAACTGTGAAATTAACATCAATTTGATTTTGAAACTCAAATAGAATAGAAAATATATAAATCTATTTTATAAGAAAATAATATGTTCTGGAAATTTCAACAACACCCTTGATCTATTTGCACATAAAATTAATTTATTAAAGGACAAATTATATCTTTTGCCAACACATTCAAATTTGTTTTCAATTTCCAAAAATACCCTTTACTCTGATCGGTCAATCCCATCTTTTAGGAGTAAAAGAAGACCAATAATAAATTTTCTCAACTAACTAAATTTTTGGTACAACTAATAATTATATTTAGTTTTTCAAACTAACCTATCTATTCAAGTTCTTTGTAGTCCCAAGATAAATTGTTTGATTTCCCAATTCAAACAATTAACCCTATTGCTATCCTTTCTCTCTTTCTCTCACTCTATATATATTGATTGCTTTGTTCGTCATCTCTCCTAACTCAAACGCAATGAATCACTTGATTTTTCAAATATCACAACAACAATAACTCCTCTACTACCAAAAATCGTCCCCTTCCTCTTTCTCTCTTTCTCTCTCTTCCGTCTTCTCTTCTTTCTTTTATTTTTCTTCCTTCTTTCTCTAATTATTTTTATCTGTGTTTATGTTATTTCTTCAAAGTTCCTTACTGAGAGTGAATTGTGTAAGATGAGACCAAATTTAAATTCTGCAATTCTTCCTTACTGAGAGAGAATTGGGTAAGATGAGACCAAATTTAAATTCTTCAATTCTATCATCATTTAATTTTATTACAAAATTTCATCTTTTAAACATTTTTTTTATTACTGGACCACATTTCAATCCTAATGGGAAGGAACATGGTGCCCATACTGGTGATTTAGTAAATATCAATCTTGGTGATGATAGTATGGCTTTTTCATAGCACTTGATTTTTGCGACAGTTATGCCTTAAAATGTGTTTGTTTGGTTTTAGTTTTAGAATGGTTTATCAATTTTATTGGTATTCAATTTTTTATTGTTCACTATCATAATATTTATTTTAATAATTTTGCCTTAAATAATTTTAAGGCTAATAATTTCTTAGAGAATATTATTAGCCAATATTATTCTGATTTAAGTAAACATTTCTGATTTAATTAAACAATTTTATAAATAATAACTTTTAATAAAGTGTTTCCAAAATTCTAGTTTTTTAAAAGAAAATGATATATAATATAAAATTCATTCTTTCAAAATGAATTTGTTTTTTTTTTTGGAGTTAGTTTTAGTGTATAAAAGGTCATGCAAAAACAGATTTATTTTTTACAAACCTTTTCTTTAATATAAATATTTAATAATTATAGTTTATAATTTAACTTATCATTATCTTAATTTGCGTTCTTTAAGAGCATCCACATTCATCATACCCATTTGGGTTCTTTAAATGAGACCCACATAATTTTTTATATTATTTCACACTTCTCACTTTTTTAAACAACTCATCTATAATTCTCAAATATCCATGTAACTCATCAAAAAATCTAAAATGAGTCCCACATTTAAAACAAATCAACTATATTCTTGTAATTTTATTTATTAATTTATTATCATGACCCACTTAATTGGAGTGTAGAAGCGTGCTTTAGTATGAGGACGTGCTTTAGTATATGTGTTATTTATACACGCATAAGAAAAAAACAACAAATAAAATCTATCATAGTTTTTGGTATGTCTAAATGAAAGGTCATTAGTGTAATTAAATTCTATTTGAGTATTTATCAACTACATTAAATGATTATTTTTATTTAAATTTATGCTTTTACAATATTATATGATAGAATTAAAATATATTTTTGATCTTTTAAATATAACAAAAATCATGCAAATAATTAAATATGTAGTACATACAAATTATAAATATTATAACATATTAAAACAAAATCAATAATATTAAATTTTATTTATGATAAATGAAAATATAACAAAAATGTTGTAATTATTTAAACGTGTTTATGTTATAATATATATATATATATATATATATATATATAGTATGTTATTAATTGCAACTTATATAATTAAATCAATAGTCATAAAATCTTTTTTTTTTTTGACACAAAATAATCATACATTCTAAATGAATTAATTGAAATTCAATATTAATACGACTATAAAAAAAAATTTAATATTAGAAAATATAATATATTTTAATATAAAAATTAATAACATTATAAAGTATCACGAGCAATCTAAAATAAATACATATTTAATTTATGAATTAAATAGTATTGAAATGGTATGATAATATAAAATATTTTTAATTATTTTATAACCACAAAGGTGAAATAATATATAATTATATTTTAATACTTTTCGTATTATTTATATTTTTTAATAAATTTTAAATAAATTTTAAATAATATAACCTACAATTCTATTTTTATTTTATATGAGATTGTGACTTAGTTTAAATAAAGAAGAAAAATATTTAACAATTATTCTATTATAAATTTATCATATATAAAAACTTTAATTAAAAACTAAATATGTGAATCGCAAAAAAAAAATTATATATTTATAAACAAGAGCAAAATAGTTTATTACTATACATAAAATAGTGTAAAAAGTTTTTAATCTAAGAGAATCCCATATTTTATTTGCGTCAATTTTTTAAAATGGAGGCCGAAGATAATCAATTTATATAATTAAATCAATAATCATACAAATTTTTCTGGGTACAAAAATAAACATACAATCTAAATCAACTTCTATATAAATACTAATGGAACGAAACTTAATGTATATGAAATAAATTATAGAAACCGAATTATTATCTCTTTTAAAAATAATAAACTATTTTGATTAAGAATAATTAATAAATTATTTGATTTTTCTGTATTCCATCATAATGTCTTATTTTTTTAAAATTTTAAATAATTAAAAAATATTTATTTATTTATTTATTTATATTTTGAAAACAAAAGCGTGCGTACCACACCAATACCTGTGCGAACGCATGAGTATCTCACTAGTTTAATTGTAAAAAAGAAAAAAAAAGTCAAAGATAAATATATAAGTTAATCAAAGATAAATATTTAGATGAAAGATATATTTTGTAGATATAAACAAAATTGTATGTATTTTTCAATTTTTAAAAGAAAGACATTGATAATATATATTTTAATTATTCATATATTATCTTAAAAATTATTGTATTTTAAATTTAAAATAATTTTAAAATAAAAATATTAAATACATAAATAAATAAAAAATAACACATTTTTCTCTATGTTTGAATTCATACATTATTATAAATATATTTATTTTTATTTTCTTTAATTGTACAGAAAATATAATAATCAATGCATTTACATGGATTTTAACTTGGTTACCCGTGCGTTCACACGGTATTGGTGTGTTACCCGTACGTTTACAAGGATTTTGACCTGATTGTCCGTGTGTTCACATGCTACTGGTTTGTTATCCGTGCGTTCTTTTTAAATTTTGATCTATTCACCCGTGCGTTAACACAATACTGATTTATTACTTGTGCATTCACACATATTTTGGTTTGGTTACCCGTGCGTTCACACGGTACTGATTTGTTACATGTGCGATAAGTGAGAAATAGAATTGAAGATCTTGTATGTATAGAGTGCAATCAGATATACTCGAATGAAGTCCCTTAGAGTGTTTAAAATCTTTGCAAGGATCTTTGGGGTGTTTAAAATCTTTGCAAGGAAGTAGCTTAAGCGACGAATAGGTTGCATCTATCGGTGTTGATCTTAATCAAAGATCAAAAAATGAGAAGGGGTTGAATTAACAACAAGTATTAGGATTTATGGAGTTTCTCTTGAACACTTCTCTTGTATCAACTTTTTGCATAGTAAGAATTATCCTAATTCTATTGGAATAAGGCGCAAACATACTCACATGCGAGGACGACACTGGGGAAATGTGAAGACAAATTCCTTGTGTCTATTTTATTTTTGCTTTTACTTGATTTAATATTCTTTAATAAATTTGTCAAATTGCATTGCGTTATCAATTGAATGGTAAATAATTTTCCGAACTATTTTTTGATTTACATCAAATGTTGATATTGCTCATAATCACTTTTGATTATAAGTGCTTTTGTATATCAATACAACTTAAAGGAAAATTCTAAAAATTCACTTGCACACTAAAGTGAAATCTCCTTAGCTTTTATGTCATGCAATGAAGATTGCTTAGCGAGTCAGGCTCTATTCTCATGCTTAGCTTTTATGGTTTCATTAAGTTGGAATGATGCATGAATGATGTATTTATAGTTGTGGAAGTTTAGATGAAAAAAGGAGATTTCTGGAATTAAAAGGAATTGAACAATTGACCCAATAAAACAATATCTGTCGACCTGAAAAATGTATGTGTCGACACATAAGTCAAATTCTAACTGCATGTGTCGACCTAAGCATGTCAAAGGCTACAAGCTTTAAAAATGCAGTACATGTATCGACCTGAAATTCATACGTGTCGACACATAAAATCATCATTTTTGCAATTTCTTAAAAGCTTCAGTACGCGTCGACCTGAAATACTTATGTGTCGATGCATACAATAAAAATTGATGCAAAAAAATGATTTTTCATGAATAGAACCAATTTCAAACTTGTTTTAAATTATTCCTAAAACCTTTAATGCAAGAGAGTGCCACAAGACATAAGGATACCGTCCACCATACTGAAATGCTAGTTTTTTGAGTTTTAACATCATACAAAACATCTAATAAATAAAGTTGCACTCACAGCCGTGTGGCTAATGTTATAAACTGTATGATATTATGCTATGATTACTTGTATTCTAAACTATGAAAAATATGATAGTTATATGTAAAGTGTTGAAAAGTGCATTATTTTGAAATGCAATTATGTGATCATTACTTATTCCTGTTCGTTTCATTTGAACGTTCAGATGTGTTGCCTGTGTGGCTTGATGTGATTATGATTTTGATGTGTGTTTTAAGAAGAAGTATTGACAGGGCAAACCTGGACATAACGTCCAGTTTAGTCGAATCCTGTGTGCTTTAAGACGAAGTACTAACAGGACAAACCTGGACATAACATCTAGTTTAGGCAAATCCTGTATGCTTTAAGAAGAAGCACTGACAGGGTAAACCTGGACATAATGTCCAATTTAGGTGAATCTTGTGTGCTTTAAGACGAAGTACTGACAGGGCAAACCTGAACACGACGTCTAGTCTAGGAAAATCCTATGTGCTTTGGGCATACAAAATTAGCTCGCCCCACCAATGTGGCGGGTTGGCAAGCAGCGGGCTTGCCCGCTTACTATTTTTTATTTTTTATTTTTTATTTTTTTAATATATTAAAACTTTTTTTTTTTACATTTCAATTAGATTTTTCACTTATTTTTTAGAACAGTTTTTTATAAAGCATATTTTTAACAAAATTTACTTTAAAAAATATTGCATATATTTACAAATAAATGTATAAAATAAAACCATCAAGAATTTGACCTACTTGAATTAACTAAAAAAGACTGATTTAAGGTGGAACAAGTTGAACGAATATGCGCGGTGGACGAAGGTCTTTAGAGGGGCGGGCTTTTGTGGGCGACGGGTCCAAAATCCCAACCCAACCCAACCCGCCATTTTTAGCGGGTGTGCGGACCGGGCCGATGGGCCACGCCCATTTTGTCACCCCTAATTATACTAGTTTATAATAGAATTTGACTAGATCTTGTATTTGGTGAAATTAGATCCGTCTCAAGTTTTTGGAGGCCCTGTGTAGGCTAGTCACAATTTAACAAGGACAAAACAAATAGAGGCCCTATATAATCATAATTTAACTAAAAATATTTTATGAAGCCCCATTTAACCATAAGTTAACTTTGAAAATTTTGAGACCCTATGTGGTAAGCCGCCTTACACGCCCTCAAAGACGGTCCTGGGTGAAATAAAACAATGAATGAATAAAGCTAATAAATTTGATTGATTTTCATATTAAAACATGTTTTAAAGGTCTTGCCATAAATGGTGAAATAATTTTTTTTTAACTTAAGATGCGAGTCATTTTTTCAACTTATGGTTTAAGTCATTTTTTTTAAGAAACTAAATATATTAACCATCAAAAAGTCCTTTCAGCACAAGGAGTACTAGAAGAACTACAAAAGTATAATTACAACGTTAACAAAATCAAAAAGCAAAGTCGACATAAATAAAAACCGTAAATTATAAGACACCTTCTAAATATTGTAAAGGATTCAACCTTTAACTCTGATAATCAAAAGTGAACACATGGAAATAAGATTTCATTCATCCACCATAAAGAAAGAAGCTTAACCTTTTCACAAATAGAAAACAACACTTGACTAATATTCTGAAAAGCCGTTGATTTCTCACTTTTCAAATGCTACACACAACAACTACTCAAATGATGTGAAAGGCGTTGCGCCTTAATTTAAGTCATCTTTTAACTTTGTTTATTAGCCGCTTTCTCGACTTATGGTGTGAGTTGTTTTCCCAACCTAGGGTACAAGTTATTTTCTTGCCTTAATGAAAAAGTCGTTTCAATTTTATTCAAAAATGATAATATCCATTGAAATATTCACTCATATTGATAAATTGATATCATGTTGGATTCTGTTCAAATTTATGATAATTTTTAAATTAAAACATATCTATAAATTATTTTTAGAATTTATGTAATAAAATGATATTTTTCAATTATTTTTGGATCGAGTAAAACTTATAATTTTTATTATAATGATAACATTAAAGTATGGTTATTATTAGGGATGACAATGCGCAGAATATGAGTAGGATACTATAGTACTTATCTCCATACATGCGGATGTAAAACATCTCCGTATCCGAGTCTATACTTGCTTGGGTAACAATTTTAGCACCCGTATTCGTGCCCTATAGATATGTAAATACTTATACCCGTATCTGTTTCCCGTATTTCTAATAAAAAATAAATATATCAACCATAAAATATCATATCATTTTAAGTTTTTAAGAAATTTAAATATTTTTCAAATATTAATTGTTGAATTATAAAATAACATATCTAATGGTTTAACATCGATGTATTTTTAGAAATTGATAAACATTTGTTTTAATATAATAATATAAATTAAAGTATATAAATATATATAGTGTACGGATATGGGACGAGATAGATACTAAGTTACCCATACCTGCACTCATACCTGCTTTTTTAAGTGGGTAATTATCCGAGGTCATGTTAGTACCCATTTATACAGATTTTTACTCTATCCATTATGAATTTTTTGTGGGTACCCACTAGAGATGAAACAAATTGCCCTTCCTAATTATTACATACCTTATATGCAACACCAAAAAAAATTAAAATTTAAAATTTGTTATTATATTTAAAATTATGCACTTTTGATATTTTTCATTGTAATTACAGATTTTAAAAACTTTCAAATTTAATATTAAAAAGAAATGTAATAATATTGGAAGTAATGGTGTGTCTGATTAATGAGAAAAGTCGATTTTGAATTTTATATATTTTATAGTTTTATTACAATCGAAATATTATTGTTGTGTTCCATATATTTGGATTATTGGAGAATAGGTAACTAAAAAAATTTCTATCTAAATTGAAAAACTATAAAAACTTTCTTTATTTTAAATTGTATTATGTTATATTGTATTTATGTTTTTTTTTGTATTTATCATTAATATAGTCTAATATTGGGTCAGTTTTAGTATTAAATGGTTTCAGGTCTCTCCCAATTATAATTATAGAAGATTAAATTGTAGTCCTTCCTATCAAATTTAACGCCTATCACTACTAGACCAACTAACAATTAATTTTAAATATATATTTACGTATATTATCAATGTAATTATAAAAATGTTACTATTATTAGAAGTTAATAAGTAAGCATATATTATTGTGTGAGTGAGTTAACTAAAATGATAAAATGATATGTATTAATGTAAACCATATTTTCAACTCGTGCGATTCACAATTCTAATTTAGTATTTGTAATTATATTAAATGCTTATTCGTAAATCAATAGAAAATAATAAAAAATAAAATCAAAATGATTAATGGCAAATATTTTAGTTTTATGAAAATGTATTAAAATCATAATTTAATTTATTAAAATCATTTAATATAGATGCATTGTATGTTGATTAGGATATTGAGATTATAATAGCTACTGAATATTTTGATTATATGAAAATTTATTGAAATTAGAATTCAATTTAAAATTAAACAATTAATAAGAAATATTAAAATTATTTAATATAGATGAATTTATGCTTATTAGTAAAAAAAATTGGTATTATACAAATTTATTGAAATTAAAATTTAATTTAAAACTGCACAAATCAAAAAGTTTATTAATAGCATATAAATTGATTTTCTAGAAATCTATTGAAATCATAATTTAATTTTGAAATGCACTATTAATAAAAAATATTAATTTTTTTTATTATAGATGCATTTAGGTTGATTAGCAAATATTTTGATATTATACATATTTATTAAAATCAGAATTTAATTTAAAACTGCACAAACTAAAATGATTTTTATTAGTAAATATTTTGATTTTATGGAAACTTATTGAAATCAAAATTATTTTGATTTGAAAATAACTTATTGATGGTAATTGCACAATGGAAGTAGTGGTGTAAGAATATTTTGATTTGAAAATAATAAAATTAAATAATATTTAAAATATATAATCTAAACAATTAATTAATTATTTATTACTTATTGAATAGGAAAAGATGAATATTATTACGGAAATAAATAATATTTATGCAAAAAAATTAATGCTGCAAACTAGTATACTACTATATATAAAAGATATGGAATTTAAACAATTAATTAATTATTTATTGCTTGTTAGAATATAAAAAGAGAATAGAAAAAAGAGAAGAGTTTTTTTCTTGTTGGAAATAAATAATTATTTAGGCAACATTTTATCATGTATTTTATATATAAAATATATGATGATTTTTGAAATATGTAATTCTTTAAATTATTTTAGTTTGATATTATTGCCTATTTTCTATAAATAATTTTGGTACTCCATCCTCAATTTTAATTCAAAAAATGTTGAGGTATAAATTTTTTTAATAACGTTGCATGAGATTTTTTATTATCCAGATGATTTTGCAAATAAAATATTAATTTTCTTAAAGTTTTTTTAGAAATTCCTATAGAAATTAATTAATACAAATTTCAAAAAAATGTCAATTGGGCTAAAGTCTACCACATCTCTCCAGCCCACATGCTTACGTTTTACATTATTTGTATATTCTATATATACAATGAAATTAAATATGACCCACATGATGATATATTAGGGGCATTCGCGGTTCGTTTTGGATCGGTTTTAAGATAAAAAATTATTCAATTAAAAGATAAATTTATTTACGGTTTGATTCAGTTTTGAATGATATATTAAAAAAATACAATCTGATCCAATTCAATTTTATACGATTTAATTTAGATCGATTTTTAGATATCCAAATTACACATTATATTTTTATTAATATTATAAAACTACTAATAAATCATAGATTTGATATAATATATAATATATAGTATATTAAAAATTAATATTACAAAATGAGAGTGATTGATTATAATTGAAATAATAAAAATAAATAAATTATTTCAAACTAATAACTATTATTAAAAAAATTATTATCATCTAAATAATAATTTCACGTAACATATCATACTAATAAAAAGTAAATAACTATAAAAATATATGTATGCAGTTTGATTTGATTTGAATCGATTTTGAAAAATTAATCTAAAATGCGATCCGAACTGATCGATTTTCACAAAATAACATTCAAACACATTCAATAAACTTCAATTTTTGCGATTTTAAATTTTTAAATCAATTTTTCGGTTTTATATTTAAATTGCTTTGAATTTGAACACTAAACAAATAGTTATAATTTATTTCCTGCATACAGTTTATTTCCTTTATCATTAGATATATATATATATATATATATATATATATATATATATATATATATATATATATATATATATATATATATATATATATATATATATATATATATATATATATATATATATATATATATATATATATATATATATATATATATATATATATAAAGACCCAGTCTTATATAATTTTGTATATAATAAGTTCCTCTCATTTCAAACATTGGCTGATCACCAAAAGTAAGTTACAGGGATGATATTACAAATGTCAATAATGATATAAGATTATATGAGTGTGCAAGGAAGTATTATACCAATAATGAAATCATAGTGAAACATATATAACTTAATGTTTGTTGTTCAAGTGCATGTGATGCCAACAATTAAATTTGAATAGGGTGTGAGATGTGAAAACATGAGCAAAACGAGTAGCAAAAACTGAAAGTGGGACAGGATGAGTGTTGAATGAAATTAAAAACCATTGCAAATAAGAGTTGAATGATCTAAAACAAGAACAAGCATAATGATAAAAAAGATGTGAACAAGATGCGAGATATGATTCTTATTTGCAAGTTCATAAGAGGCAAATGGAAATTTGGGAGATGCAATTTCATAGATAGAAAATTGAAATCATATTATCTTCATAACCAAGCACTAGACACGTAGATTAAGAAGAATCAGTCAAGCTAATTTTGGCAGGTTACAGCTGTTTGAACTGCCTCAAGTGGCAAGGCGCAACGGTTTTGGTTTTGTCGCAAAAATGTGTATCACTAGGTTGTACTACGACGGTTGCTAAAACCGTCACCCAACCGAAGTTCTAGTCACCTGTCATAAATGGTTAATTATGACGGATGTAACTGCCGTTAAATGTGATGTACTCCGCTAAATATATTAATTCTAAAAAAACTATGTATTGCATTTTCTGTCACATTTAACATGGAAAAATTATTCATCTGATGAGTACTTTTTTCTATAGAGTTAGAGGAATAAATATTAAGCTAGATAGAGACAAAGTAATATTCAATACCTAGTATTCCAATGCTTGTATTATATACATCACAAACTATTCAAACTTTTGTAACAGTTGAGTGGTGTTGATCCTCCACATCTTCATTCATCAAGCATTCGCCTTTAACCGGAAATCTACACTCATCATTAAATCCATGGTTTTGAGGTGTTGAGAGATATTATTCTTCTTTTATGACATTCGCAAAAATGGTTGATTGGCCCGATATAATCTTTTGTATGCTTTCAAATTTTGTAAAAGTCGATACTTGTAAAGTTTGAAACTACTAATCTTATAAAATTTAGTACCTGATACTGCAAATGTTAAATATCTCCTCACCTTGATAGGTACATTATCTGCTACATGTCCTTCTAAGGTTAATATTTTCTACAATGATGTTGTAGATGTCTAAAGAATATGATTTGGCGAAAACAAATTAAAATTTGATAAAAGGAGTTGTTAATGGATGAATGAATCAACCTATAATATGAATGGTTTTATTTAGTTTTGTTTTCTATACTTTTTGTACAACTATCTATTCGCGATTCACCGCAATCCTTCCTATTTTTAATGAAACATAAATATCTATGCAAGTAAAATTTAAAACCAAAAAATTTACAACAAATCAACAATAACATTTACCTAATCTGTTACATCCATTCCGATGTAATTGATTCCAATTGTTTATCCTTTCTTGCTGAAGACACGTTCAACATAAATCAAGAATGTCTTTGAATGAATTAAATCTGATGTATCATTAATCATATAAAATTTTGCAAGAAAAGCTTCAACAACAAAAATCATTACCTCCTCTCGTAAACTTGGAAAGTGGTTAATAGATAAAGAAATGTTGTAACTATTTGTCCTGATAGCCAAAACAACTGGAGCATTTTGGATTATAAAATGCAAGAAATTATCTGCTCTCTTCAAGACCTGAGAGTTCTTCTAACATGTGAGGATTGTCTTTCAAAGTTCTTAATACTTTATTGCAACTTTTTTTCAAGGGGCTCTTCTTATTAGAGGGTAATTTAGTATTTTGTTATTTGTAGATAAGTTTTGATTAGGGCCTATGTGGCATCTTTATTTGTGTATAAATAGGTGTACTAGGATTACATTCAAATCAATCAATTCTCCAATCATTTTGCAGTCAGCCTTTATTGCATTTATTCCCTTTCATCTTCTTCCTCAAATTCATCACCTTTGCACTAACAAATTGGTATCTAGAGCTCTTGGTTTGATTCTGAAACTCTGGGAAACACGAGTGATAGTGAGCTGTGTGTTTGATTTTTTGATTCTTGAACAAAAATCTGAAACAGAATCACACTGATTCTGTGGGTTTGGGAAACACTGAGTGAGAATCTGAGATCTGAGTTTTTTCTGTGCAAAGGTTTAAGATGAATGGAGGCAGTAGTTTGAACACTAAACTTCCAGTTTTTGATGGCAAAAACTGGAATAGATGGAAGATTCAAATGCGTGTGCTGTTTGGTGCTCAGGATGTTCTGGACCTTGTTTCTGAAGGTTATGTTCCAGCTGCAGCTGATGCTACTGTAGAACAGAAATCAGAAGAAAAAGCTACAAGGAAGAGAGATCAGAAAGCACTGTTTTTTATCCATCAGTGTGTGGATGAAAATGTGTTTGAGAAGATTGTTGATTCGACGACGTCGAAAGGGGCATGGGATATTCTGACCAGATGTTATGGTGGCGATGTATCAGTGAAGAAGGTAAAACTTCAGTCCCTGCGAAAACAATATGAAAATCTCAGCATGAAAAACAGTGAGAAAGTTTCTGAATACATTTCCAGATTGATTCTGATTACTAATGAAATGAAGGCTTGTGGAGAAACACTTTCTGAACAGGTAATCATAGAAAAGATTCTGAGGTCACTTACGCCTCAGTTTGATTATATTGTTGTTTCTATTGAACATTCTAAAAATCTGGAAACCATGAGAATAGAAGAGTTGCAAAGCAGTCTAGAAGCACAAGAGCTGCGTCTGACTGAAAGAACTTCTGAGAGGGAAGTGGAGCAAGCTCTGAAAGCTTCTTTTGTCAAGAAGGACCAGAAGCAGAATAGACATGGTGATAAATTCCAGAAGTCAGAAACCTCAACTTCTGATGAAAAGAAATATCAGAAGGGAAAGGAAAAGTATGACAAGAAGAAGGTTCAATGTTACTGCTGTAAACAGTTTGGGCATTTTGCCAGAGACTGTAGAAACAAAGGAAGAAAATCAGAAGAAGCAAATATAGCCAGAGAAGATTCTGATGATGAACCTGTGCTACTGATGGCTTCTGATTCTGATGGAAACTGTTCAGGAGATTGGTGGTATATGGACACTGGCTGTTCAAATCACTTGACTGGGAACAAACAATGGCTGACAGACTTTGACTCCAGAAGGAGAACAAAGATCAGATGTGCTGATGATAAGTACCTTAATGCAGAAGGTATGGGAAATGTCAGAGTCAGAGTGAAGAATGGAAGAAACATTCTGATCAAAGATGTCTGGTACGTTCCTGGAATTAAAAGCAATCTGATGAGTGTGGGTCAGCTTGTTGAGAAATGTTTTTCAGTGGTTATGAAGGACAACCTTTTGACGTTGTACGATTCTAATCAGAAGATGATTATGAAGTCTGAGCAGGGAAGCAACAGAACATTTAAAGTGAATGTAGAAACTTCTGAAGCAGAGTGTCTCAGTGCAGAAGGCGCTGAAGCAGACAGTAAGTTGTGGCACAAGAGGTCGGGGCACTTGAACTATAGAAGCTTAGGGCATCTAAGTTCTAAGAAGCTCGTACATGGCATTTCGAAGATTGTGAAGCCTCAGAAGTCATGTGAGATATGCATGAAAGGCAAGCAACCCAGATTGCCATTTGCGTCAGAAGTAGCCCCCAGAGCAAAGCATGCTCTGGGTGTAGTACATTCTGATGTGTGTGGACCATTTCCAATACTTTCACTTGGAGGAAACAAATATTTCGTGTCTTTTGTGGATGAGTTCACAAGGATGACATGGGTAACACTCATCAAGTTCAAGCATGAAGTGTTTACTGAGTTCCAGAAATTCAAGGTAAAGGCTGAGAAGCAGAGTGGTCAGAAGCTGAAGATTCTGAGAACAGATGGTGGAGGTGAGTATAACTCTACAGAGTTCCAGAAGTTCTGTGAAGAGAATGGAATAGAACATGAGGTTACTGCTCCATATACTCCTCAACACAACGGTCTCGCTGAAAGAAGAAACAGAACTTTGCTCGATATGACCAGAAGTATGCTGAAAGAGAAGAAGTTACCTCACATGTTATGGGGAGAAGCTGTTGCCACATCAGCATATGTTCTGAACAGGTGTCCAACAAAGAAGCTGAAGGAAACTATTCCTTTAGAAAAATGGACTGGAGACAAGCAAAGTGTTAGCCATCTGAAAGTATTTGGTTCTGTGTGCTACAAACACATTCCAGAGGCTAGAAGACGAAAACTGGATGATAGAAGCAAAACAATGTTACTGGTGGGGTACCACAGTACAGGTGCCTACAAGCTTTATTGCCCAGAAACCAACAAAGTTGAAATCAGCAGAGACGTCGTTGTGAAAGAGTCAGAAACATGGGATTGGAACAAGCTTCAATCAGATTCTGGTGTAGTGCCAACACCAGGGTTAGTTTCTGAAGACGAGTCAGAGTCAGAAGAAGAAGACTCTGAAGATGAGTCAGAATCTCAGGGAGATTCTAATAGTGGATCTGATTCTGATCCAGATTCTGATGATGATCCAGAATCTGGTGGTGATTTTACTTCTGGAAGGGAAAACTCTGAAGGCATAGGGTCTGGAGAACAAATTTCCAGAAGTAACTCTGAAGGTGGTAATTCTGAAGGAAGTAGTTCTGGACAAGGTTCAGAAGCCAGTATTGTTCCGAATTCTGGAGAAGCTTCAGAACAAGACCAGAGACCACAGAGAATCAGACGAATACCAAGTAAGTTTGCAGATTTTAGCATGTTGCATGATACTGAAGTAGATTCTGAAGGTGAAATCGTTCAGTGTGCCATGCTAGTAGATTCTGAACTAGTGGGTATTGAAGAAGCACTCAAGAAGAAAGTATGGCTGAATGCCATGAAAGAAGAGCTTGAGGCAATTGAAAGAAACAAGACTTGGAAGCTGACAGAACTTCCAAAAGGCAAGAAAGCCATCAGCGTCAGATGGGTTTTCAAGCAGAAGCTAAAGCCAGATGGATCAATTGGCAAACATAAAGCGAGACTAGTGGCCAAAGGTTTTCTTCAGAAACCTGGACTAGATTATTTTGAGGTGTTTGCACCTGTAGCTAGACACGAAACAATCAGACTGGTGATTGCTTTAGCCGCAAACAGAAATTGGCCTTTGATACATCTGGATGTGAAGTCTGCATTTCTGAACGGTCCATTACAGGAAGAAGTTTATGTGTTACAACCTCCTGGATTTGTGAAAAAGAATCAGGAAGGGATGGTATACAGGTTAAGTAAAGCTCTGTATGGACTGAAGCAAGCGCCCAGAGCTTGGAATCTGAAGATTGATTCGTTTTTCAAGGAACAAGGGTTTCAGAAGTGTGAGATGGAGTATGGTGTTTATGTTCAGCATACTTCAGAAGGTAATATGATTCTGGTCTGTTTGTATGTTGATGACATATTACTCACAGGAAGTTCTGAACAAGAAACAGCTGAGTTCAAGAAAATTCTGATGAAGGCGTTTGAGATGACAGATCTTGGAAAAATGAGTTTCTTTCTAGGGATGGAACTTATATACTCTGAGAAAGGAATCATCTTACATCAGAAGAAGTATGAACTAGAGCTTCTGAAGAGATTTGAGCTAGCAGATTGCAAGATTGCTATCACACCTGCTGATACGAATCAGAAGTTGGACTCTGATTCTGATGGAGAGGATGTGGACGCTACAACCTTCAAACAGATGGTTGGTTCTCTGAGGTATTTATGCAATACCAGACCTGATATTTGTTATGCAGTTGGAATGGTCAGCAGATACATGAGCAAACCAAAGTGGTCTCATTACCAAGCTGCTGTCAGGATTCTGAGGTACATAAAAGGAACTCTGAAATATGGAGTGTTATTTCCTTCTGGAGGGAAGACCAAATCAGAACTTCTAAGTTATTCTGATTCTGATTGGTGTGGAGACAGAGTCGACAGAAGAAGCACTTCTGGGTATTTATTTAAGTTTCTGGGAGGTCCAATTTCTTGGTGTTCCAAGAAACAGCCTGTTGTGGCTCTGTCAACATGTGAAGCTGAATACATTGCTGGCGCTGTAGCTGCCTGTCAAGCAGTTTGGCTTCTGAATCTGCTGCATGATCTGAAGGTAGAAGTTGAGGAACCTCTGAAGCTGATGATTGATAACAAGTCTGCAATTAATCTTGCAAAGAATCCAGTTCTACATGGCAGAAGCAAGCACATTGAGACGAAGTATCACTTTCTCAGAAGTCAAGTGCAGAAAGGAGTGCTGGAAGTTCTGCACTGTAGCACTCAGAAGCAGCTGGCAGATGTTCTGACCAAGGCAATAAAAACAGACCAATTTCTGCGCTTGAGAGATGAAATTGGTGTTGTTAACTTCTGATAAATTACTAAATTACGGGATGGTATTAGAGGGTAATTTAGTATTTTGTTATTTGTAGATAAGTTTTGATTAGGGCCTATGTGGCATCTTTATTTGTGTATAAATAGGTGTACTAGGATTACATTTAAATCAATCAATTCTCCAATCATTTTGCAGTCAGCCTTTATTGCATTTATTCCCTTTCATCTTCTTCCTCAAATTCATCACCTTTGCACTAACACTTCTTTCATCATACTTGCCTCCAAAAGCTTTTCCTAGTATACACGTTGTTCCCGGTACACAATAATATCATGCTCAACATTAAAGAGTAGTGAACATATCAAGAAAAATAGCTTATATGAAATAATTTACTTGTGAAGGTGAACATATTAAAATTTTGATACATATATGTAAGGCCATCTTGAGGATTCATGCATCAATAGCTTGAGAAAAAACTGAACTACTGATGCCACACATGAAACTCCTAGAATCCATCGCGATGTCCCCGGGACCTCTTTATTAAGACTAAATAAGAGGGATTCATTATGCAGGAAATTGTTATATTGGATACTAAATAGAGAAAAGCATAGAAAAAGAACCTGTGGCAACTTTGATATAGAGAAGAACATCTATTTCTGCTCCAACCACTTACTGCTTCAACAGTTGCACCAACCACTATCATGTTGAGAATTGTTCCCGAATAAAATAACCATGTTTGATTGCAGGAAAATCATATTTAACATAGAGATGAGCTCCTGATATAACACTTGATTGATCATGTTGTTGACAATTAATTTAACAAATACAATGTGGGTAAAATAAATTATTGACAAAGACAATAAAGTAAGACAATCTAGAAACACTTTTGTGGGCAGAATGTGATTATGAGAACCAACATAGATCAACTTTATAGAAACAAAATATATTTGTAACCCAAATTGGTAGTCATAAATCTTCAAAGTCTTTATAAGATATATAATATTTATAATATTATAGTACTCAATATCAGTACTCAATATGCTCCAAAGATTTATAATATTTTCACAATGAATCCCCCTGCTACAATTAATTTAGATTTTATAATTAATTAGATATTAATTTATATTTAGGAATATTTTTTAGATTGTTTATATCTTTGTTAGAAGATATATATCTTAAATTTCCTTATATCTTTGTTAAAAAATATATTTTAGATTTAATTTTGTGTATAAATAGACTAGTGGAATAGGTTACTGTAATTCATTGTAAATCCTTATTTTGAATCTGTCAGTAAATATTCTTTTTGTCTTTTATCTTTCTTGTGCACCAATAATTGGTATCAGAGCTCATGGTTAGAAACTCTGGAATTTGAGAAACATTGTTTCATTGATAGAAATTATGGGATTTGGGAAACATTGTTTTTCATTGAGTTTCTGCATAAATTGCACAAGGTAGAAGATAAACGGAAACGACGACAATATCCATTCCAAGCTTCCAGTATTTGATGGCAAAAACTGGAATCGTTGGAAGATCCAGATGCGTGTGTTATTTGGTTCTCAAGATGTGTTAGATCTTATCACTGATGGCTATAATCGTTTAGAAGCACACGCAATTGAGGCACAAAAGATAGCACAGAAGGCGTTGTTTTACATCCATCAATATATGGATGCAAATGTGTTTGAGAAGATTGTTGATTCTAAAATAGCAAAGGTTGCATGAGACACACTGGTCAGATGTTACGATGGTGACACATCAGTGAAGAAGGTGAAGCTTCAGTCTCTCAGAAAGCAATATGAGAATCTCAACATACAGGACAACGAGAAGGTTTTTGAGTATGTCTCTAGAGTGATTCTGATCACTAATGAGATGAAATCTTGTGGAGAAACCCTTTATGAACAAACAATCTTTGAGAATATCTTGAGATCTTTAACTTCTCGGTTTGATTACATTGTGGTGGAAATTGAACATTCCAAATATCCGAGCACCATGAGAGTTGAAGAGCTGCAAAGTAGTCTAGAAGCGCATGAGTTGCATATGACTGCAAGAACTTCTGAGAGGGAAGTAGAGCAGTCGGCTCTGAAAGTAAATTCTAGTAAGAAGCATCAGAAGCAGACTTGGTCAGAAACCAGGAAAAAAACTAATGGTGGTCAAAGGTCAGAAGCTTCAAACACTGATAGGCAAAAGAATGTCTAGAAGGGAAAGGAGAAGTTTGACAAGAAGAATGTTCAATGTTACTATTGCAATAACTTTGGCCACTATGCCAGAGATTGCTGGTCCAACAAAGAAAGGAAGTCAAAAGAAGCAAACATAGCAAGAGGAGAGTCTGATGATGAACCTGTGCTATTGTTGGCTTCTGAACCTGATGATCTGAATTCATCAGAATGGTGGTATATGGACACAGGGTGTTCAAACCATCTTACTGGAAACAAGAAGTGGTTGGTTGATTTTGACTCTGGGAAGAGTACAAAGATCAGATGTGCTAATGATAAATACCTCAATGCAGAAGGTACAAGAAATGTCAGAATCATTCTAAACAATGGGAAAGCACCAGTGATCCAGAATGTATGGTATGTACCTGGCATGAAAATCAATCTGATGAGTGTGAGACAACTGGTTGAGAAAGGTTTTTCAGTTACCATGAAGGACAATCTTCTGAAGTTGTATGACTATAATCAGAAGATGATTATGGATTCAGAATAAGGAAGGAACATAATATTCAAGGTGAATGTTAGAACTACAGACTCTGAATGTCTTAGTGCAACAAGTGTTGTCAAGGAGAGTGAGCTATGGCACATAAGATTTGGTCATCTGATTTTCAGAAGTTTAGGACATCTGAAATCAAAGAATTTGGTACATGTAATTCCTACAATCAAGAAACCTGAAAAGTCATGCAAAGTGTGCATGGAAGGGAAGCATCTAAGATTACCATTTGCATCAGAAGTAGTTCCAAGAGCAAAACATGCCTTGGAAGTAGTGCATTCTGATGTGTGCGGTTCTTTTCCAGTAGCATCAACTGGAGGGAATAAATATTTTGTGTCATTTGTTGATGAGTTTACTAGAATGACATGGGTATCTCTCATAAAGTTCAAACACGAGGTGTTTGTTGAATTCAAGAAGTTCAGACTGAAGGATGAGAATCAGAGTGGCTAGACTCCGAAGATTCTTAGAACTGATGGTGGTGGTGAGTATAACTCCATAGAATTCAGAAGTTTCTGTGAGGATAATGGAATTGAGCATGAGGTTACTGCTCCCTATACTCCCCAACACAATGGTCTTGCTGAAAGAAGAAATTGTACTTTGCTTGATATGGTGAGAAGCATGCTGAAAGAGAAGAAGCTTCCTCATACTCTATGGGGAGAAGCTGTTGCAACTATATGTTATATGCTCAACAGATGTCTAACGAATAAATTGAAGGAAATAGTTCCTATTCAGAAATGGACTGGAAGTAAGCAAAGTGTTAATCATCTGAAGGTGTTTGGTTCTGTATGTTATAAACATCTCCCAGAAGCCAGAAGACAAAAGTTGGATATAAAAGTAAAGTGATGTTGCTGGTGGGGTACCACAGTACAGGTTCGTACAAACTTTATTGTCTAGAAACTAACAAAGTTGAGTTCAGCAGAGACGTCATTGTAGAGGAATCAGAAGTTTGGAATTGGGAAAAGTATCATCTTGACTCTGATGAGAGAACTTCTGAAGAAAAGTCAGAAATACATGTTTCTGAAGCTGGTAAAGACTCTGACTCTGAAGAAGATACAGAAGGAGAAGATGATTCTGACTCTGACTCCGATGGTGATCCAGAAGATAGTCAAGGTTCTAGAGAAAGTCCAATTTCTGAAGGGGAAAGCTTTGGTGTCCAAGGTTCTGAAGGTCAAGTTCAGAGGCAACAAAGAGTCAGAAGCATCCCAAAAAGATTTGCAGAGTTTGACATGTTGCAAGACACGGAAGTAGACTCTGAAGGAGAAGTTATTCAGTGTGCAATGTTAGTAGACTCTGAACCCGTGAGTACAAAAGAGGCTCTTAAGCAGTACGTTTGGTTACAGGCCATGAAAGAAGAACTTGATACTATAGAGAGAAACAAGACTTGGAAGCTGACGGAACTTCCAAAAGGCAAGAAAGCCATCAACATCATATGGTTTTTCAAGCAGAAGCTTAAGCCAGATGGATCAATTGACAAACACAAAGTAAGATTAGTAGCAAGGGGCTTTCTACAGAAGCCCGAGCTGGATTATTTTGAAGTGTTTTCACCTATAGCGAGACATGAAACAATAAGACTAGTGATTGTAATAACTAATAACAGGAATTGGCCTCTGATGCATTTAGATATAAAATCTGCATTTCTGAATGGTCCATTACAAGAAGAGGTGTATGTTTCATAACCTCTTGGATTTGAGAAAAAGAGTCAGGAAGGGATGGTGTTCAAATTACACAAAGCATTGTATGGATTGAAGCAAACACCCAAAGCTTGGAATTTGAAGATTGATTCGTTTTTCAAGGAACAAGGGTTTCAGAAGTGTGAGATGAAGTATGGTGTTTATGTTCAACACACTTCAGAAGGTAATATAATTCTGGTCTGTTTGTATGTTGATGACATATTACTCACAAGAATTTCTGAACAAGAGATAGCTGAGTTTAAGAAAGCTCTGATGAATGCATTTGAGATGACAGATCTTTGAAAAATGAGTTTCTTTATAGGGATGAAATTTATGTACTCCGAGAAAGGAATCATTTTGCATCAGATGAAGTATAAACTAGAACTTCTGAAGATATTTGAGCTAGAAAATTGCAAAGTTGCTATCACACCTGTTGATACAAATCAGAAGTTGGACTCTGATTCTGATGGAGAGGATGTGGATGCTACAACCTTCAAACAGATGGTTGGTTCTCTAAGGTATTTGTGTAATACCAAACCTGATATTTGCTATACAATTGGAATGGTTAGCAGATTTATGAGCAAACCAAAGTGGTCTCATTATCAAGCTGCAGTCAGGATTCTGAGGTATGTGAAGGGAACTCTGGAATATGGAGTGTCATTTCTGTCTGAAAGAAAGATCGAATCAGAACTTCTGAGTTATTTTGATTCTGATTGGTGCAGAGATAGAGTTGATAGAAGAAGTACTTTTGTGTACTTATTCAAATTTCTGGGAGGTCTTATTTCTTGGTGTTCCAAGAAACAACCTGTTGTTGCACTGTCAACTTGTGAAGCTGAATATATTGCAGGCACTCTGACTGCATGTCAAGCTGTGTGGATTCTGAACTTGCTGAAAGATCTGAAGATTGAGGTAAATAAACCTCTGAAGCTGATGATTGATAACAAGTCTGCAATCAATCTTGCCAAGAATCCAGTGTTGCATGGGAGAAGCAAGCAT
The DNA here is from genome assembly GCA_948472305.1 of Vicia faba. Lineage (NCBI taxonomy): Eukaryota > Viridiplantae > Streptophyta > Magnoliopsida > Fabales > Fabaceae > Vicia > Vicia faba. Next base: position 535,940,094 of record OX451737.1, read on the forward strand.
ATTGAGATCAAGTATCATTTTCTAAGGAATCAAGTTCAAAATAGAATTTTAGAAGTTGTGCACTGTAGTACCCAAAAGCAACTGACAAATGTTCTTACAAAGGCTATCAAAACTGATCAATTTCTTAGTTTAAAGGATGGAATTGGTGTTGTCAGTTTTGGGTAAATATAAATTAAGGGATGATGTTAGAAATAATTTAGGTTTTATAATTAATTAGATATTAATTTATATTTAGGAATATCTTTTAGATTGTTTATATCTTTGTTAGAAAATATATATCTTAGATCTCCTTATATCTTTGTTAGAAGATATATTTTAGATTTAATTTTGTGTATACATAGCCTAGTGGAGTAGGTTATTGTAATTTATTGTAAATCTTTATTTTGAAGTTGTCAGTAAATATTCCTTTTGCCTTTTATCTTCTTTATGCACCAACATCCCTTTATACACAAAATAGTTTCCAATATTAGAATAAATGCTTTAGACAAAAGATCTAAGATAAATTAGTTTTTTCATTTATGAAGGCAACCTTCAATTTTCTTACATATATACTATATACTAATATCAAATGGTTACGACGGTTGACAAAATTTTTTACATGTACTGTCATTAAGCCTCACAGGTGACAGTCCACCGACAAGGGTTGCTAGCTAAGTGTTGTAGATAGGAAAATTTTCTTGTAGTGCTATGTTAGATGCTATTGAAAATTCCATTGATGTAGTTTGATTGCATTGATCAAGATAATATATATCTTAGTATTACGAGTTAAAAACCCATATAAAAACTAATACATGCTGTGATCGGTGGGAATAGAACTGATTGTTTTTGGAATGCTGGTTCGCGTTTGCGTTTGTTTTCGCAAAATGTCGCGGTAAGCAAGAGTCGCCACCATCTTTTATTTTATCCAACAAGGAAAGGACAAAAGCACAGAAAAATTCTTTTTCGAGATGTTTCTCGGGTTCGGGAGGTAGATTATAGAAAGGGAAGGTGTTAGCACCCTTTCTATCTGTGGTTATCCACGGGCTCTTAGGTACTTGCTCACTATGTTTTCAAAAGTTTGCTTTTCTTTGTGTTTGTGGGTTTTGAAAAGAGTTTCGTTTTTGAAGAGAGTGTAAGTGCGAAAAGTTTGTTTTTGTTTTAAAAGGAGCAAGTACTTAAGAACCTCTACCTACTCAAAAAGGAATTAAATTGTGCAAAGATCCTTTAGACAATGCTATCCCACTATTGAGGAGTAGATAGCACCGTCGTTGGAGTTTTCGGGTCAATTCGATTTTAGGGATGTATGGTCACTAAAGCAATGTTAGGATGCCTTAGCGGTAACCCTAATGTCTTAGATCATTTTTCTGAGGCAACCGTTTCAAGGCAACTTTGATCTTTGGACAGGAGGGCGACCTCTAAGACTTCCTATACTCAATGACCGCGTTTGAGGCAACCAAGTGAGGCGTACCCTAGGAGTGGCATGTGCAAGTGTGTCAATTTTCAGTTATATTATCTTTGTACATGTTAATGGTGAGCTACTGTTGATTTTAAGTTAAGATAGATCTTGTCATGCATAGCCTATTATTCATACATCTAGCAGTTAATGGTTGCGGAAAATAAATGCGGAAAATAAAACTAAGCTATTACAAGGCGTCGGGTATTTACATCGCCAAAAACAAACCCTTAAAATTAAATGCGAAAAAGTAAAGAAAAGCGATAAATAAAATCCTAAGTTAAAACTATTACATCCTCGGAGCAATTAGACAAATATAGATCAAAATAATATGCGCGAGAAAAGTTGAATCAGATTGTCCTTTAGGGTTTTGACCCTTTTTAAAGAAAGCATATTTTTGGTCTTTTTTGAATTAAGAATCAAGTCTAAATTAATAATGGAATTAATTAAAAAAAAAGAAAATGTTTTTTTTGTAGTTTTATTTTAATTAAGGAAATAAAATTAGAAAGGTAAAAACATGTCAAAAACCCTAATTCTAAATCAATTTTAATTTATTGCAAAAAATGTTATCGTTAAGCCTATTTAAACTAAATTAATTGGTTAATGGTTTGTTTACAAAAATAAAAGTAGTGAAATTAATAAATATTATTTTTTGTTATTTCTGATTTTTTTATGAAAAAAAGGTTAGTTTGTTAATTAATTAGTTAGTTTTTAAGCAAAAGAAATATGAAAAGAAAATAAAAACATAAGCAAACTTTGGGAGGCGCTGGGCCTGAAGAAGGGAGGTTGATTCAGCAATTCCAGGCCCAGATTTAAACAGCCTTGTTTGACTTTCAGATTGCCTGGACGTTTGTTGACCAAGGTTCATGGTGAACCTCATCTTGGACCACTGGATCTGGATCTGGAACCACCTGGCGCATGGGCGCCTGAGGCATATGGTGGACCACGTTTGGGATGCTGCGCCTGAATACCTGAAGGAAAAACACAACAAAGTTTTGGGGGACCTGGGATTCGAACCCAGGTCCCATTGGACAATTCGACCAACGTGCTATCAACTGAGCCATGATGTTAACCTGTTAGAGGATTAGTAGTCAGATATTATAAACAAACCAACAATTATTCCCTGAAAATAAAAAAATGTGGCGCGCGTTTTAGAAGGACCAGTGGGAAGAAGACGCGTCTTCGTCTTCCCCACAACCCCCTGGTTCGTTTCCTGCGGATTTACATCCGTAGCAAAATCCCTAACTGCCTTCCAAAACTATCTATAGGCCATGAAAACGAGTTTTAAGGACACCCTCACACTCGTCTCTTTCCCCTGAACTCATCCATGGCCATTAGTGGCCTTAATTTAATCTGCACAAGGAACGCCCAAAAACAAGAACAAGAACCCTAGGTTCTGAATATGGGGTTAGAAGTCACGAAAATACAATCAAATAATTCAGTTTGCTTAGGAATTTAATGGTTAATAGAAATATGCAAGAAATTTGGCACAAAGATGCATAAAAACTGAGTTACGATTCCATGTGCAGAGCAAGGTTCATTGGGGCTTACAGTGCGTTATAGGCAGTGAAAGGCGTGGTTTTTTATTGGCCACGCTTCAGGAGGTTGCTGGCAAGAGGGCTATGTTATTCTTTTGGATTGAATTCGCCTTCAAGGTTGTTTTCAATCTCACACTTTTTTCAAGGTTTCTTGCAAAGTGGTGTGGCCGTTTCTGTAGAGTTTTTTCTGTGTCTTTCACGCGTCTTTTTTGTTTGTGAGCATGAGGTTTATATAGACAAGGATTTTAGGTTAACATTTGTGTATCAAATCTTGGTCCATTATGATGAAGAGATTTGATTTGATTTCTTCATAAAGACTTGCCATATTTGATTCAATCATGTGCCAATCTATTTTCATGCGTTACTGCCAGCCTGTTATGAGCTGTTTGGGCCTCCAACATGATGGAAATCAAAAGCTGACTTGCAGATCCACTTCCCTTCGATTGACACTCCCCCTGCTTCGATTGCTTTAAAGTCTCAATTCGAACTACTCCAACTTCAATTGCATAGCCCCTTCGATTGAGACTCCCCCTGCTTCGATTACTTATTTGCAAGGGACACATGCCATTGTGAACTTTGGGTGAACCTGGACAGGTTAGGATATGTGTTTTTGCTTAGTCATGCCAGCCTACTTCATTCTTTCGAATCTGCCTTCTTTGCCAGCTTCAAAGTCCAATTCGAATATATTTAGAACATTCCCTATTAGACAACTTCGACCAGCCCTTGGCCTTGTGATGAGTTTAAGTTCTGATTCGAAGTGTTCAGAACTTCCTTCATCAGAGCATCTTAGATCAAGAGAAACTCTGCACTGAAATGACATTCGAAGGTTATTTCGTTCTGATGTTCTGATTGAGGTAAAGTATGAAGTTCCAGTCGAAGGACCCTCTGAAGTACTAGTCGAAGCATTGTGACATTGACTTGATCGAAGGGATCCAGCGCTCAATCGAAGACTTGCACACCAAAGCTTGATCGAAGGAGGTCCAGCGCTCAATCGAAGACTTGCAGACCAAAGCTTGATCGAAGGAGGTCCAACGCTCAATCGAAGACTTGCAGACCAAAGCTTGATCGAAGGGTTCCAAACACCTAATCGAAGTTTACTAATCAAAGCCTGATCGAAGAGCGCCAAATGCCCAATCGAATACTGGTGAGTCAAGCCTGTATCGAAGGATTTTGGATACCCAATCGAAGACTTTTCCCATATGCCAATCGAAAGACACTTTGTTCATCTTCAAAAAACTTTATTTTTCTTTAGGCAAGTGTTTGTGACCAACCATGTAAGGGAAGACCTTTGAAAACATGAGAAGACAAATTTTGGGGTACAACACATGCATAATATGTTTAAAGGAAAATCACACATCCATAATGTGAATAACGAACAATGGTTATAGGGAAACATAAAAACCAACTTTGTGAGGATCATTAATTCATTGTAATGAAGAATCGCCAATAATATAAGCACTTGAATTACGTATCCAAATGAGCCTTCAACTACTGCAGGGCAGTCATGTTCCAAAAAGTGCTTGAAGAAATGTGTTAATGCCAACTACAAAAAGAAAGGTTTGTATTACCCTTATCTTGTCACCCTAGTTGAATAAAAAACCAACACTCTAATGAGAAAGGAAATAAGTTGTATGCAGGAACCAACACTATTCCTATGTATAATTTAAAACTATTTGTTTAGCTGATAGAATAAAAATGCTTATAAAACAAGTTCCACATCGTATAATTTATATTTCATTCCACATTATCAAAAACTGTCACATATTAAAAAAATTTACACCTCAAGGTTTTTTGGACAAAAATTGAGGATGGAGACCAAAATTGTTTAAAAACAAAACCATAAGACTGATTTTACGAGAAGGGCATATAATAAGGAGATCAAAAATGTAATTTAATCTATTTTATATTATAACTATTATTATACTTAATTTTAATTTTTGTCATCAATCATCATATTACACGTAATCCACAAAATTAATCATCTTATTTCAAATTCAAACAATTCTGATTTACTCTTATTTTTTGAATTGAAAATTGATGATGTCCATATTTTTTAATTTATATTTTGTATCTGTAAAGTTTCACAAAACGTTCATATATCATAATTTCAATCTTTTTCTGATTTCGTAAGTGGCAAGTTATTTAAAAAGGGAACCTCTATTTTAAAATAGAATAAAAGGAAATAAGAGTTTGTAGAGATTTCGAGAGTGTGAGATATTGGATTGAACTTTAGTATGATTGAAGGGGTAGCTTCTGGTCTGACATGAATTAAGCATGAGGTTGAAGTTTTTTCACAGGATGCTATCAAAATAGTGTATGTTGTAGTCGAAGTTGTTCTAACAAGAATTAGTCGATATTTGCTAGGTTTATTAGCATGTCGAATTGGACCTGTTTGTTATATCCAAATGTTTAAGTTAACTTGTTCCCTAAGTTATCTTGTAATGAGTCTGTGTATAAGAGCCCATTAGCTTAGTGTGTTAGTTTTATTATAAATAAAATACTAGTCTCTCATCATTGCAATAAGGCAAATCCTAATTAGGGTGAGAGAAGTTATGATATGGTGGGAGAAATGACTTGGGTATTTTGCGTTTTATCGCAATTGTTGCGGATAGCAAGAGTCGCCACCGACTTTTATTTTATCCAATAAAGGAAAGGGTAAAAAGAACAGGAAAGACCTTTTGAGAATTTTCTTGAGTTCGGGGGGCATGTTATGAAAAGGAAATGTGTTAGCACCATTTTCATCCATAGTTATCTATGGGATCTTAGTTGGTAGCCACTTTGAAACGCTTTGCAAAATGTGTTTGTGTTTGTTTGAAAGTATTTTTTAAAAGTACCTTCGTTTAGGCAAACTTTTTAATGATTCTCGTCTCTATAAGAATGTATACAAAGTGTTAACTTTTGAAAATATTTCATGAAAGTGTTGGTGTGTTTGAAAGATATTTGTTTTGAAATGTTTGTGAGCAAGTAACTACGAGCATTCTACCTACTCAAAAGAAAGTCTTTGTTCTTTTCCTCCTCCTTTAGATAGTGTTATCTTACCATTAGTTAGTAAGAAACCTTATCATTGGATGTCAAGGGACATGCGTGGGTCATCGTACAGTCATAGAAGGAAACATTGTAGGATACCTTAGTAAGTTGTCGTAAGGGACTGGGATCGTTTATCGAAGGCAATGCCGGAGGGTCATCGAGGGACTACGATCTTGTAATCGAGGGTCTTTGCTAAAGTATCCCATATTCGAGGGACATGACTGTTTTTTAATCTAAGGCGACAAGTGTGGATTAACCCTAGAGGTGCATGTGTGTAAAGTGTATTGTTTTCATTTATTTTGTCTTGAATTAGGGCTGTCTACTTGTTTTATTTTAAGTCTTGCCATACAAATCCTAATTACTAGTAATAATATAAAAAACGATAAATTACGGAAATTAAAAGTCCTACGCTATTACATCACTTTAGGGGATGAGGGTACAAATTACAAATGGGGATGAAAAATAAAATAAACTCTAATTACTATTACAAGGCTTTGACAATTATATAATTGTAGTGCAAAATAATATAATATACAAAGAAAATGTAAAGAGAAAGAAGAAAGAAGAAAATTGTTTTTGGCTTTTCGATGGAAAGAGTTTTTTATAATTAACTTAATTAATTAATCAAATGCAAGAAGTTTAAATAAACCTAAAGTTTAAATAAATTAAAATAAAATAAAAATAAAAGTCTAAGTCTAAATTAGTTTAATTAAGAAAATAAATTAAATAGTTAAGAAAGTATTTTTTTTTTAAATATTTTATCTATATAAAATAAATAAAATAAAAATAAAAATAAAATGGAAAAGTTTTAATATACTTATTTAGAAAAAATATATTTTTATATATTAAAGAAAAATAAATAAATAAAAAGTAAAACAAAAAGAGAATAAAAGAATATGGGTCACGAGTTGAGAAGTAGGAATGGGTGTTAGAAAACAGGAAAAGAATATTGGGCCCAATAATTTGTTTTTTTGTTAAAATAAATAAATAATAAAAAAAGGAATAAGGTCATGTGTGGTTGTAAGCAGATCAAGAGGGATACACTAAAAATAATTTCGATGGGCTTAATACTCTAAGCCCAAAAAATCATTTTTGTTAGGCAACACAAGTAAAGAAGGGGGGGGGGGGGGTGAGCAAGTGGAAAGAAATTGGGCTTGAGAGAATGGGAGGCGGACTAGGCCTGTTAACAAATATCAAATAGAACAGATAAAATAACAAAATGAAAAAATGTTAACTCATTTGTCTAAAACACACACTCTCTCTCTTATTCTAAACTCTCTCTCGTTCTCTCTGTTAAGTCTCTGCCAGAGACGAAGAAATGGCCGCGCTGGAAATCGCCTTCAAGGCGGCGACGGAGGCGGAAAAGCTCTGATCATTAATTTTTTTACATATTTAGTTTCATCCCGCTCTCCTCTTTGCTAATCTCTGGCTCATTTTTGCAGGAAATCAACGATTTGGCCTAAACCTGAAAGGGGCAAAACAAAACCCTAAATGTTAGATGTTACAAAAATCTGTGATTTACAACATGCATGAACGAAAATGGAAGGAAAAGAGAGGGAAAGGAATTGTGATGTTCGTATCCGAGTGTTCTCCGTTCCTCTTGATGCTTCCCTGGTACTATCTTTCTGACTATGGTTGAATCTTCTTCTCTTTCTCTGTGTAAATCGCTTTCTGAAGGGTTTTTAGGAAAATGATGAAAAAACAAAATTAGGGTTTGGTTTTGTTACGACTCTGTTTTTCTTTCTTTTCTCTCTGTGAACAAATTTTTTTTGAAGGGGTTTGTGATAAGGGAAGTGATGAACAGAAAATTAGGATTTTGGCTTTGATGCTTTGTTTCTGTATATTTTTGTGTTGTTGCTACGACTGTTTTCTTTATTCTGTGAACGATTTCTTTTAGGGGTTTTGAACCTAGGGTTTGCATGGTTCTATGGCCTTGTTTCTGTGTCCTGTATGACATGTGGGCTTGCTCTTATATACTGTGAATTTGCTTGCTCGGTTTGACTTGTTAAAGTTGATATAACAAGCTTTGTTGGACTTGTCAACTTTTCTGACATTTTATTTTTCTGATATGTCAACTCTGTGGTACTTTTGTATGCTATGCTATGCTGGTTTTTTAAACTTTCTGTGATGCTGGCCTTGTGATTTTCTATGTTGCATTTTTCAAATTTGTACTTGTGTAGTACATTATTTTTTTGAGTTTTTCAACTTTACTGTGAACCAAGCAATTCTTTCATGTATTTGCTTGAGATTTACAATAGAGGGCTAGGGCTATGACTTGACATTGCAGTTATGATTTTTGTTGAAATAAAGCAACATGAGGCTTCTTTTTTGGACTGTTGCATGAAAAACATGATGTTGAGTTTGAAATTCTGATTTGATTTGTCTTTTCTTATTGTGAACCAAACTTTATTTTGTGATTTGCAGTAGAGAATTTTCCTAGGCCAATGATAGAACAATATTGTATGAGGCTTTGGTTGTTTGGGCTTTGCAATTTTATTTTGCTTATTGGGTTGAACTGTGATGGAATTCTGTATGCATTTCTGTTTCACTATAGTGACTTTTCCCTTCTATTGTGAATCAAAATAAACTTTTGTGATTTGCAGTAGAGAATTTGGCCCATGATTTGAAAACTAATTTATGAGGCTTTAGTGAGAAACAACCCTTTATTTTCTGATTCCTTGCGCAAAATCCCTAATGATGAAATCATGAAAAACTTGTTTGAAAGTTTTATGTTTATGTTCATGTTTGAAATTTATTTTGCTAACTAATTCCTTTTCTTTTTTTTCATGTATTTGGCGTGAGAGAATGGAGATTATACTTGAAGATGAAGGAGAGAAGCCATGGATAAGCTTGAAGAGCAATGATAAAGCTGGGCATGGGGAAAATGATGGTTTGAAGAAGACATAAAAGTTTTATAAATTAGGACTTAGGAACCTTTTTAGAAATTGTAAAACTCGGGACAACTCCTTTATTATAAATAAACTTGTAACTTCAATACTTGATGTAGTAATCTTGTCCATTTGAGAAACTTGAATGTCTTGTAATCCATGTTGAATTTTGCACCACAATGTATTCAAACAGAACTTGTAGATTCCAAAAGACTTTGTAATCAAATGTTTCACTTGTTATATTTGAATAGTAGCATGAATATTGAATGCAACATAGAACTTTGATCAAATAAGCATTTCTTTTGAAATTTTCCTTGTTGAAGTATTGTGAAACTTGTAGAGTTGAAAGAATTGCAAACAAGTTTAGAATAACTTTGAAATTATGTATTTGGAATTATAACATGAAGCCATATTTGATCAATGAAGCATGAAAAAAGCCTTAGAATTGTAGGAGTTAAACCAATCTTGTCCATAATGCAATATAACTCCTTGGTTCCACAATAAGTGAGTTTTTTTCTTAAGTAGTGAAAGCACACAACAATGCTTTTTCTCCAATGATTTTTCTCTTGAATGAACATCTCAATTATATTAACACAAACGCCTTGAATGATTTTTGAAGATGTGTGAGATTCGACATAAAGCTCCAACAAATCTTCCATTGATAATTATCAACAAACCCAAGCTAAAAGATGAGAAAACCCAATCTAAAATTCAACTTCGGTTAACTTTCTTCACAAGCAAATAATGTATCATCAAAGAGTCCTCAAACTCAAAAGATTTTATCATGAATTGAAATCTAACTCAAGATAAACTCAAATGTAAACCCTAACATTGCCAACCATTAAACCATGAACGTTGTGTGCTTAAAGTGATTAAAAACCCTAGGAGTATGGAGGGATATTTTTGAATGAAATAAGAGGAAAAATTTTGGGGTACAACAAAAGTTATTTGTTATTTTGTAACACTTGTAATCTTGTTTCAAAGAGAAAGTAAAAACTAGAAGTTTATAACCAATTCACTGTGTTATTCTTGCTTCCCTATTTTCCACCCTTGTGGGTTTCTTGCCGATTAAGAAACCTGTTATACTTTTCTCTTGGCATCATTTTTCACGACAAATTGGTGCAGTGGGCATGAAGAATATGCCGTCAACAAAGTATGATATTGAAAAGTTCACCAGTGTGAGCGATTTTGGTATGTGGTGCTTGAAGATGAAAGCTATACTGGTTCAGTAGGGTTGTTTAGAAGCGCTAAAGGGAGTTGCATTAAAGGATAAAGAAAAATGGCTATGGTAGAGAAAACCTACAATGCCATCTTATTGAGCCTTAGTGATAAGGTTCTTCAACAAGTTTCAAAGGATACGACAACGTCGGGTCTACGGAAGAAACTCAAAAGTTTGTACATGACCAAATCATTGGTAAATCGCCTCTACCTAGAGTAAGCTCTATATTCATTCAAGATGAGTGAAGGCCGAGTCCTGTTTGAGCAGTTGGATATGTTCAACAAGTTAATTCTTAATCTTGAAAATATCGATGTCAAAGTCGAGGATGAAGATCAAGCGTTGTTATTGTTGTGTGCTTTGCCCAGAACACATACCCACTTCAAAGAAACTATCTTTTATGGAAGAGAGTCGTTGACCTTTGAAGAAGTTCAATCAACCTTATACTATAAGGATTTGACCAGACGAAAGGACCCCAAGCCATCTTAGACTGGTGAAGGTCTGTCGGTTAAGGTGAAACTCACAAAGAGAGATGGCAAGTTCAACAAGAAGAAGGGTAAAAGTCAACATAAGTCTTATAGTGGTGATGCATCTGGTATTCGATGTTATCACTGTAAGAAGGAATGTCATACAAGAAAGATGTGTCTTAAACACCTGAAAGATCATGGAGATAAGGATAATGGCAACACAATCACTGTTCAAGATGATTTTGACTCTATGATGTTCTCATGGTTTCGGACGGTGACTCAAACAAAGAGTGGATTATGGATTCAAGTTACACTTGACACATGACTTCAAACAAAGACTTGTTCAAGGAACTATGTGATCAAAATGGTGGATATATATATATATATATATATATATATATATATATATATATATATATATATATATATATATATATATATATATATATATTGCTGAGAAGCAATAAAGCTTGCAAGATTGCAGGTGTTGGATATGTGAGATTCAAGCTCTATAATGAGTCAATAAGGTTGTTGACTGAAGTCAGGTATGTATCTGATTTGAAAAGAAATTTGATTTCTCTTGATGAATTTGACAAGAAAGAATATGTTTTCCAAGGAGAGAAAAATATCCAAAAGAGTCATGAAGTAGTCGAAGGAAGTCTTGAAAGGCGTGAAGAAACAAGACTTGTATACCCTTGAGACTGAAGTTGTAAGTGGTTCTGCAGATGTTGCATCCATGGAATTAAAAAGATAAAGTATTTATATGTAATTTTTAAAAATTAAGTAATTTATTATTTACATAAATATATGAATAAATAAAATTGAGTTTTATATTATTAAAATGTAACTTAATTAGCATAATAATGTTGTTTTTTTTGTAAAAGAAAAAAAATTAGTGTTACTTTTATTAAAAATGAAATGTAATTAATGTCTTATGACATATCATTTTTACTTAAAATAGGGAATTTTGTTTTATTAAAAAAATAGTGTTACTTTATTAATGCATTTAATTTTTTTATATATATTTTTTTTGTATTATCATAATATGTGTTAATTATAATATTAGTCACCATTAAAATGATAATTTTAAAATATATAGATTAATTAATAAATGAACATTTGGATTTAGATATGGTTAGAATTAATTTTTGGCATCGTCACGTTAATTGCTAAGATAGGTACTATACAAAAACAATAATTTGCTGACTCATCTTCTTAACAATATTAATTTTTCTTTTATTTTTAGTTACACTAATTGTTTTTCTCTCTATTTTCCTACCTAATACCTGTATATAAGTGTGTATTTCAATTCTGCAACCTAAATATTTATCATAAATTTTAATTACGAAAAAGGGTAACTCTTTTATAAAAAAGATAATTGTTTTTATTTTATAATTTAAGTTTTTTTCTCCATTATTTGTTACTTTAGTAGTTTAACATTATGTCACTTATTTTTCTATTACAAATATAATAAATTGTTATTTTTGTGATATGATATTTTTCTTCCTCTAAATTCACATATATTTTTAACATTTTTTAAAATTAATTCATTTCTCTAATAAATATATTACTGTCAAGTATCAACACTCTGAATGATAAAACTCTAGTATATATATCTAAAACAAACAAAATTTTGCTAATACATCAACTCTACAAAATTTCCCTCTTACAAACTTTTTCATCCTTTTATTTATATTCTTATATGTCATATGTTACTCTTTTTTATTTAACTCTCAATAAATCATTAGTTTTTTATCTTACTAATTCCATTTTTTAAATCACTTATTACAATTTTATTACTTCAAATCTAATTGCCATTATAGTTAATTGACATTCTTTTCATATATTACAAAAATTATATAATATTAATATACTAAAAAATACATTTAATAACGTATAAATAATAATAAAATAATGTAATATATTTGGAATATAATCAAAATTTGTAGTACAAAATTCATTAAAGTAGAATAAAATTATATACATTTTTTTATCTTTTCGGTTATTAAAAACTTTATTGACAATTCCAAAAAAATTATTGTTTATATGTTTTAATACATATAATAAAATAATATATTAACATTGTAAATATTGAGAATCAAGTGTGAGGAATAAGTCTCACATTGATTATAAAAAGGGAAGATTGATCACTTATATATGAGAGAACCCACTCATCTATCACCTTAAGGTTTTAGATGGACAAGTGGTGTGTCTCTCACAAAGGTGTGTCCCAAGTAAAATGCTCTTTTTTCGGAATTGCCCCTACTCTGATATCAGAACCTTTGGTTTTGAGATAGGGACCGGTGTGAGGAAGAAGTCTCACATTGATTATAAAAAGGGAAGATTGAGCACTTTTATATATATATATATATATATATATATATATATATATATATATATATATATATATATATATATATATATATATATATATATATATATATATATATATATATATATATATATATATATATATATATATATATATATATATATATATATATATATATATATATATATATATATATATATATATATATATATATATATATATATATAAGAGAACCCACTCATCTTGTCTCTCACAAATGTGTGTCCCATATAATCAAAATTGGAGATAAAAAATTCATTAAATTGAATCAAAGCTATATATATTATTATTATTTCCTATATCTTATTTTTTCGGTTATTAAAATCTTTGTTGACAATTCTCTAAAAAAAAAAAAAAATTTCATTCTTAAATTTTCAATGAATTGACATTTCATAAAATCTTCATTTTTTTTAATTTTAAATCTTATAATTTTATGATTCTAGTTTTTTTAAATTATCATTTTAATGGTGACTAATATTGTAATTAATACATATTATGATAATACAAAAAAATATAAAACAAAAATTAAATGCATTATTGTTACTACTAAATAAAATTTAAAACAAAATAAATCAAGTAAGAGTAAAAAGCTTTGTTACATTACATACTTATTTTAAAAAAATAATGTATTTTAAAAGAATAAAGTAATAATAATATTGCAAATATAAATCAAATTAGTAATAAAAAAGAGAATAACACTTATGCACCGATAATATAAAAATATTTTAATCATAACTATTAGATTTTTGTAAGTTGTTAATTTTTATTTTAATCACGTATAGAATATTATCTAGAAATGATTAGGATATATCAACCGTGTAAATTATTTTGTACTTACAATTTATAACAATTAATCTCATAAAAATCATTAAATTGTATCAAAATTTTCCTCTTTCAACCATATTTTTTCTATTTTTTAATTGATGGTCACTTTTAATTCCTTTTCTTTAATTATCATTTTAATAGTCACTAATGTTGAGTTCTAATTCAAAACTGTAGTTTGTTTAGTTAAAAAATACTATTGAAAGTTATCCTAGCTGTGCTGGATATTCTGCAGAATCTAATTTGTGACCAATATGTGTCACTTATAAATAGCCAAAGCAATGTAAATAAATACACAGTGTTGTTCATCTTGAACTAATATACAAGTTTCTCTTTAGTCTATTCTCTCTCAAAATCTTTAATATACTGCTGCGCATAATTGTGTTCTAACAATTGGCATCGAGAGCTTGGTTGAAATCTTAGGGAAACACGAGTGAATAGTGAGGGGGATAAAAATCAAAGGGAAACAGTGAGTGATAGCTTCTTGTTAGGGAAGATGAACAGCAATGGTCTTGGATCAAATATTCTGGTTCTTGATAACAAGAACTGGGATCGATGGAGTGCACTAATGAGATCTTTATTCGGAGCACAAGAAGTGAGTGAAATTGTTGAAAATGGCTACGAGGATTTGGTGGTGAATCCAACTGATGCACAGAGAACTGCATTCAAAGACGCCAAGAAAAAAGACTGTAAAGCCTTGTTTTACATTCAGCAGAATGTTGATAATCAACACTTCGAGAAGATTTCGAAAGCAACAAGATCCAAAGAAGCGTGGGAAATCTTAGAAAGCTATCACACTGGTGGTGAAAAGGTGAAACAAGTGAAGCTACAATCCTACAGAAGGAAGTATGAAATGATGCAGATGGAGGAAGATCAAAAAGTAAGTGACTATTTCTCGAAACTAATTGCCATTGTGAATCAAATGAAAACATGTGGGGAAAACATTACAGATCAGATGGTAGTAGAAAAGGTGCTGAGATCTTTGAATCAGAAATTTGATTTCATAGTTGTAGCTATCCAAGAAGCAAAGGATGTGAAAACTATGAAGATCGAGGACTTGCAAAATTCACTAGAAGCACATGAACTCCTGGTGTTTGATAGAAGTTCTGAAAGATCAACTCAACAAGCACTTCAAGTTCAAACTTACAAGAAAGAGGGAAACCAGAAGGATTTCAAAAGAAAGGGAAAAGGCAAGACAAGTTGGTCCAAAAATGGAAAGAACAAGGTGGTAGACAAAGCTGAATCTTCAAAAGGAGGAGGCTGTGGCAGAAGTCAGAACAAGAAGAGGGATTTTGACAAAAGCAAGGTGCAGTGCTTCAACTGTGAGAAGCATGGACACTTTGCTGATGAGTGTTGGTTCAAGAAAAATCAAAAGGATGATGAAGCAAATCTGGCTCATGAAGATGATCCAAGCATAGTGTTGATGATGGCTACTACAAATGATGAAAAGACCAAAAATGAAGAGTGGTTTCTGGATTCAGGATGTTCAAACCACATGACATCACATAGAGACTGGTTAACAGGTTTTGATGCTAACAAGAAAACAAGCATCAAACTTGCTGATAATCGAAAGCTTGTAGCTGAAGGAAGTGGAAATATAATGATTAGAAGCAATGATGGCAAGAGAATCATTATTGAAGATGTGATGTATGTTCCTGAAATGAAGTGTAACCTCATGAGCATGGGTCAACTAGTGGAGAAGGGATTCTCAGTGACCATGGATGGTAACTCTCTGAAGCTGTTTGATTCAAGGAAGAACTTGGTACTCAAATCAAACATGTCAAAGAATAGAACATACAGGTGCAACATCTCAAGTGAAAAGATGATGTGTATGTCAGCTGCAGTAAGTGAAAATGCTGAAGAATTATGGCACAAAAGGTATGGTCATTTAAACTTTAGAAGTCTTAGTGAATTAAACTCTAAAGAACTGGTATATGGCCTGCCTAAACTGAAAGTCAGAAGAACCATCTGCGAAGTGTGTGTAAAAAGTAAGCAAAGTAGATTCCCATTTGCCCCTGAAGCACCTAAGAGAGCTAATGTGACACTTCAAGTAGTCCACTCAGATATTTGTGGTCCATTTGAAGTGCCTTCATTAGGGGGAAGCAAATACTTCATCACTTTTGTTGATGAGTATACAAGGATGATATGGCTGTATACAATCAAGCTTAAGAGTGAGGCTTTAGAAGTATTCAGAAAATTCAAAGTCTTAATAGAAAAGGAAAGTGACAAATCTATTAAGATCTTGAGGACTGATGGGGGAGGAGAATACACCTCAAAAGAGTTTGAAGCTTTCTGTGCCAATCAAGGAATTATGCATGAAGTAACAGCACCATATACACCTCAGCATAATGGATTGGCTGAAAGGAGGAATAGAACTTTACTGAACATGGCAAGGAGCATGATCAAACAGAAGAATCTACCACACAAGTTTTGGGGGGAAGCAGTTACTATAGTTGCTTACATTCTAAATAAGTGTCCTACAAAGAAGCTGAAGTCAAAAGTACCAGAGGAAGCTTTGTGTGGAAGAAAACCCAGTGTGAAACACTTCAAGATTTTTGGCTCTTTGTGCTATAAGCACATACCAGATGCTAGAAGAAGCAAACTTGAAGATAAAAGTGAGATTATGATACTTATAGGATATCATCCCACAGGTGCCTATAAGCTCTATAATCCTTTAACTCAAAAGGTACATGTCAGTAGGGATGTGATAGTGAATGAAGCTGAAAAATGGAAATGGGAAGAGGAACCAACATACAGTAAAGAAAACCAACAAAATTGCATCTATCCTGACTCAAGTGATGAGTCAGAGAATGAAGAAGTGAACAACAGTGATGCAGGTGATTCAGAAAATGAAGAAGTGGAACTAAATAATGCAGATGAACAAGTAGAAGCAGAAGAAGCTATGAGGCCTGCAAGAACTAGACAAGCTCCAAAGAGGTTAAATGACTGTGAAGTGATTTCAGATAATGCAGTAAACGATGAGGGTGATATTATCCATTTTGCGTTGCTGGCAGATTCTGAGCCTATCAATTATAAAGAAGCATTAAAGATAGATGCTTGGAAGAAAGCCATGGTGGATGAGCTCAATTCAATTGAGAAGAATCATACTTGGGAGTTAGTTCACTTGCCAGATAAGAAAAGGAAGATAGATGTAAAGTGGGTGTTTAAGCTGAAATTAAAACCTGATGGAAAAGTGTCAAAGCACAAGGCTAGATTGGTGGCTAGAGGCTTCTTGCAAAAACATGGTATAGATTACAATGAGGTTTTTGCCCCTGTTGCAAGGCTTGAAACTGTGAGATTAGTAGTAGCTATATCCTGTAAGAGAAGATGGCTACTTCATCACCTAGATGTCAAGTCAGCCTTCTTAAATGGTCCACTTGAAGAGGTTGTATTTGTGTCACAGCCTCCTGGGTTTGAAATACAAGGCAAAGAGAACATGGTGTATAGGCTCCATAAAGCCTTGTATGGCTTGAAGCAAGCCCCTCGAGCCTGGAACAAAAGAATTGACCAGTTCCTGATTCAAATAGGCTTTAAAAAATGCACAGTGGAGTTTGGTGTATATGTGCAAAATGCAAACGAAGAGGATAGCATGATAATTTGCCTATATGTGGATGACCTGCTAATTACTGGAAGCAAAATAGAAGATATTGAGAAAGTGAAAGACAAGTTGAAGTCTGAATTTGAAATGACTGACCTAGGTGAACTCTCATTCTTCCTAGGTATGGAATTTATGAAGACAAAGGCTGGAATACTGATGCACCAGCAGAAGTACATAGGTGAGTTACTTGAGAAATTTGAAATGAGTAACTGCAACTCAATCTCAAATCCATCAGAGACAAATTCAAAATTGGATGAGTGCAGTAATGAAGAAAGAGTGGATCAAACAATGTTTAGACAAATAGTTGGTTCACTAAGATACTTGTGCAATAGCAGACCTGATATATGCTACTCAGTCAGTGTGATTAGCAAATTCATGCAGGACCCAAGAAAGACTCATCTGATAGCTGCTAAAAGGATACTCAGGTACATAAAAGGCACAAAGGATTTTGGTTTGCTATTTCCAAATAGAAGCAAAGGTGGAAGGAATGAATTGATTGGGTATTCGGATAGTGACTGGTGTGGAGATATCATAGATAGAAGGAGCACTTCTGGCTATGTCTTCAAGTTCAATGAGGCAAGCATATCATGGTGTACCAAGAAACAACAGGTGACTGCACTTTCATCCTGTGAGGCAGAATATATTGCAGGGACATTTGCAACTTGCCAAGCAATGTGGCTGAACTCAGTAATGAAGGAGCTGAGGTGTGAAGTGATGAAACATCTCATGCTCAGAATTGACAACAAGTCAGCTATCAGTCTTACAAAGAATCCGATCTCACATGGCAGGAGTAAACACATTGATACAAGATTCCATTTCATTAGAGAACAAGTAAGCAATGGAATGATAGAAGTGCAGTACTGTCCAACTGAAGTACAGCTAGCAGATGGCTTCACAAAGGCTCTAAAGCTTGACAGATTTGAGTTTTTGAGAAACAAACTTGGAGTTGTGAGTGCCAAACAGTTATGAATTAAGGGGAAGTGTTGAGTTCTAATTCAAAACTGTAGTTTGTTTAGTTAAAAAATACTATTGAAAGTTATCCTAGCTGTGCTGGATATTCTGCAGAATCTAATTTGTGACCAATATGTGTCACTTATAAATAGCCAAAGCAATGTAAATAAATACACAGTGTTGTTCATCTTGAACTAATATACAAGTTTCTCTTTAGTCTATTCTCTCTCAAAATCTTTAATATACTGCTGCGCATAATTGTGTTCTAACAACTAAAAGTGTAACTAATACACGTTATAATGATGATAATACATAAAATTAGATGTATTAATAATAAAAAATAAAAATAAAAATTAAATGCATTAATAATTATACTAATACTAAAAACTTTAAACAAAATAAAATTAGGAAGAATATTTTTTTTTACTTTACATACTTTATTTTTAAAAAGAGAATATGTATATTTTTAATTGAGTTAAATTTTAATAATATATAATATTTTGTTTTATTTACTCATGTGATATCCACTTTTTGCATTTTTCCCTTCTTTTCTGTTTCCAACATTATTTTTATTTTCATTTGTTTTTTATTTAAAAATCACAAAAAAATTGCATTTATTTTTTAATTAACCATTTTTTAATAATAATTATTTTGTTCATTTTATACAGTTTATGCATTTTTTAATTAAAAAGAGTTCAAAAATATATAAAAAAAAATTAAATCTTTATCACACTTATTTTCTTTTGATCGGTATGCGTCACATTGGTTTATAATTAGCTGTTTTTGTTACATTTGATGATTTTTATGAGCAAAAAAAAATCAACTTAATTAAGAAATTATTTATATGAGATTTCATCAAATAAAATCTTGATTAATGAGATTTAATTTTTTCTCATATTTGTTGACCTAATTTTGTAATATAAATAAGACGTTTTCACAATGGCAATTCACACTAACATTTTACACTTTCACGTGCACATATTCCACAGACAACTTCCATTCACCAACTTTTTTCACTATAAACTACACTTTTCATAGTCAAGAATCTTTAACACTAACCCTTTTTTCTATTGTTTTTTATTGTTGTGAATATCATTAACTTTCTAACATCACTATTGTTCTGGACTGGGCCCGACAGGCCCAAAAGCATTACTAAGGCCCAATCCAATGGGACTCACTAAGGACCACAATGGGCAAAGGCCCAATCCAATGGGACTCACTAAGGACCACAACGTCCATGCCCGACACCATGATGTCCACCTCGACATCTCAGTGTGCCAGCCCACGCGACGAAGTCACGCTCGACCGACTGCCGTCCAGCTCTATGCCCTGGTTTCCAGCTCGACATTCGCTGTCCAGCTCGGGGTCTTGGCGCCGAGCTCGACATCATGCTGCACTGCTCGACATGGACTCAAGCTACCTTGCTAGGGCAGACTCAGTCACCATTGCCCCAACGATACTCCGTAAAGACCGCGTCTCTGTCCGCCCGCACTTCACGCGCCACATCCAGGGAGGGGACCACGTGCTGATCCCCACTACCCACGTAGGACCTGGCAGTTCCTCCATTGGGCCAAATCCGCCCGGCCCAGTGAAGGAACCTTGGCCCAGCGCTGGGGGCTATAAATACCCTCTGCTTCCAGAGGGTCAGGTAATCTTCAATTCTAACCTCAACTCTATTATCTGCTAGTACTCTCGCTGACTTAAGCATCGGAGTGCCTTGCAGGTACCCCCCCCTCCTCGTTCAAAAAGCCTTCAGCTCGGAGCAGCCGTGACGGTCCAAACCTCCTGATCAGGTCAGATCAGTGGCGCCGTCTGTGGGAAACAGCTTCCCCGTCTAACGAACAAATTTCAAAGACCAAAGCTCAATCCATTCACTGTCATGGCCTCTCCAACTCGTGAAGAACAACACACTCGCGTCCTCGACGCCAACAACGGTCCCGCGGACAAGAATGGGCACCTGGACAATCCCAGTGGTGCCGGCCACATTGCCATCCCCCTGACAACCGCCCCTGGACCTTCCAACCGCAGGGACGGTAACACTGCGTCCTCCTCGACAACTCCCCCAGAACTCGAAGACGATCCGGAAGCTCTCGCCTATCGCCAGGCTGCCCGGTTCTATGAAGTCCAGGCCCCTGTCGGAGCAGATGCCACTACTCAGGCACTGTTCGCGGCCATCAACCAGACGAACTATCTCCTGTTCGCACAAGGAGAAAGACTTAGGGCACTGGAAAATGATCGACGCCCCCCGAGGAGACATCAAAGGCCACCATCTCCACTTCCTCGGGTCGAAGAAGCTCGACACCCTACTCCCCCGCGGAGACACTACAGGGAAATCTCTAGGAGCCCCTCTCCCGCACCAAAGCAGAGGCGGCCCCAGTATGAAAGACAGCCCGTCATCCCTTCCGAAGATCCCGTTCGCGACGCCTCAAGACACGAACGGAGGCACAACAGAGACGGACATGTGACCTTCGCCCACCGAACATCACGTTCAAGGGAATCCCAGCACGAACACCGTGCCCGACACAACTACAGGACCCTTTCTCTTTCTCCAGAAAGGAGCGACGAGGACGACCCCCGCGGTCCCCTGTCGCAGGCAATCATGGACGCACCTATCCCCCCGGGCATGGAGAAGCCCCCACACCTAAAGGAGTATGATGGAGTGGCGGACCCAGTCGACCACATTGACGGGTTCGAAGCCATGCTCCACTATCACAATGTCGGGGGTCCCATCAAGTGCCGCCTCTTCCCAACAACTCTCAGGAAGGCGGCCATGGACTGGTACAAGGGACTTGCCCCGGGCTCCATCACCTCGTGGAGGAACTTGAAGAACCAGTTCATCAGCTCCTTCACAGCGTCTCGTCGCCATCCAAAGACTGAGGCAGCCCTCGAGGCCATCATTCAAAAGCATGATGAGACCTTGAGGGAATTCATCAACCGCTTCAACCGGGAAGCAATACAGGTCCCCTGCGCGGACCACATGAAGAGGTATTTGCTGGAGAGGGGCCTCCTCCCCGGCACCGAATTCAGGAAAGCTGTAGGCATCGAGCCACCTGCAACTTTCGATGCTCTCCTCGACAAAGCCCGAGCATATATGGACTACGAGGAGAGAGAAGCTGCCAACAGGGCACGAGACTCCAGGGCTCGCAACCACGGCAGCAGCTCGAGACAAGACCCTCCTCCCCGACGCACCGGAGAGAAGAGGAAGGAAGACAGACCCCGGGAGGTCCGGGAACAAAGGGGCCCCTCGGGCAGGTTTACTGAGTACACTCCGCTCACGGCTTCCCGCGAGCGCATTCTGGCGGAGTGTGCAAGCACAGATTTCAAGGACGGTGGCGTTAAGCGTCCCCGACCAGCTCCTGCCAAGCCAGGAGTCGATAAAAACAAATACTGTCAGTACCATAGAAGTCATGGTCACTTGACAGAGGACTGCGTCCACCTGAAGGACGCCATTGAAACCCTCATCAAAGGAGGGAGACTGGCACAGTACAGAAGAAACGACGCTCCCCGTCGTGAAGCCCGCGAGGAAAAGGAGCCCGAAGAAGATGCCCGACCATCTGACGAGTCGGTGCCAATTCAGACCGCCTTCTCGATAACCAGGCCCGAGGATTTCGAACTTCCCGAGCTCCTGCAGGAGCCCCTGACCACACACAGCAGGTGGGAATACTTCCCCTCCGCCATGGTCATCAACGGGGGCGGGTTCAGCGACCTCACCATCAACTCAGCCAAGAGGAAGTTGGACGAACTGGTCGACAAAGCTCCCCCTCAAACTGTCACTTTTGAAATGGTGAGGGGCAGATCAGAGCCTATCACATTCTACTTGGAAGAGCTCCCCGGCGGAGCACCGAACGCAGTCATCCCCTTGCTGATAAGGGCGAAGATGGCCAATTTCGACGTGCATCGCATCCTGGTCGACGAAGGGAGTTCCGTCGACGTGATGTACACCCAGCTGTTCCGGACCTTACAATTGGACGACTCCCATCTGTCTCCATATATAGGTTCGGACCTTCAAGGCTTCAACGGCTCGACGTCCAAACCTTGGGGATATGTCGAGCTCCTGGTGACATTCGGGGAAGGAACTGCTACAAGACAGGTGAAGGTCCGCTTCCTCGTCATTGACTGCCCATCCCTGTACAATTGCATCTTGGGAAGGCCGACATTGGCGGAACTGACAGCGGTCCCCTCAACTGTCCACCTAAAGATGAAGTTCTATACCAAGAGGGGGAGGGTAGCCACCATCCAGGGCGACCTCGCTGCTGCCCGCCGGTGCTTCAACGCCGCTTCAAGGGGTCGGGATACTGTCGACGTGGGTCCCAGCACTAGGCCCGTCAAGAAGACAAAGCAAGAGCCCGACACAGCATCTCCTGAGGCAGAAGCTCAGAAGGCTCCACCAAAGGTCGACTCCATTGCGCTCGACGCCCGTTTTGACGAAGATGAACCGGCCAGCAACGAGCAAATCCCCCTCCGACCCATTCCGGACGGTGATTTCGAACTCGTTCCCCTTGGAGCAGACCCGACCAAAGGAGTGAAGATTGGCAAGGACCTCCCCGACTTGGCCAGGAAGCAAATCAAGGCCTGTCTGCGCGAGAATGCTGACCTCTTTGCCTGGAGCGCTGCAGAGATGCCCGGACTCGACCCTGAGGTCGCCTGTCATCACCTCGCCATTGATCCAGCCGCCAAGGCAGTAGTACAACGTAGGCGTAGGCAGTCTCCAGAAAAAACGGAGGCTGCTGAAAAAGCTGTAAAAGACCTCTTAGAGGCAAATTTTATTTCTGAAGCCCGGTATTCCACCTGGCTGTCAAATGTTGTACTGGTCAAAAAGAATAATGGAAAATGGCGTATGTGTGTTGATTATACCGATCTCAATCGGGCTTGCCCGAAGGATGCTTTTCCTCTACCGAACATTGATATGCTGGTCGACAACTCGGCCGGCTACAAAACTTTGTCGTTCATGGACGCTTACTCGGGATACAATCAAATCCCAATGGCTCCGGGCGACAAACGCTGCACGGCATTCATGACCAGCTCGGGCAACTATTACTACAACGTAATGCCCTTCGGATTAAAGAATGCCGGCGCGACATACCAACGCATGATGAACAAAGTGTTCAACAAACAGATAGGCGACATGCTCGAGGTATACATGGACGACATGATCGTCAAGTCTCGAGCAGACACCGATCACGCAGCTCATCTCAAGACTGTCTTCGCCCAAGCAAGACAATGCAAAATGAGGTTCAACCCGGAGAAGTGCACATTCGGGGTTAAGGCAGGAAAGTTCCTCGGATTCTACCTAACAGAACGAGGCATTGAAGCAAACCCCGACAAGTGCCGAGCATTTGCCGACCTCCCGACTCCAACGTCGAAGAAGTCGATACAGATAATGAACGGCATGTTGACGTCGCTCTCGCGCTTCGTCGCAAAGTCCGCTCAGCACGCCCTTCCCTTTTTCAAACTCCTTCGAAAGGAAGCAGCCTTCGAATGGACCGAGGAATGCGAACACGCACTTCGCCATCTGAAACAGAGCCTGTCTCAACCGCCCGTGCTGTCTCGACCTGATGACAACGAGCCACTTTACTTATACTTGGCTGTCTCAAACGAAGCCATCAGCGCGGCTCTTGTCCGCGAGACTCCCGACGGGCAGAAACCTGTCTACTTCACAAGCAAAGCCTTACAAGGCCCCGAGAGCAGATATCAACAGATAGAAAAGGTTGCACTGGCCCTCGTCAATGCTGCGAGGAGGCTCAGGCACTACTTTCTAGCACACACCATCATTGTGCGAACTGATCAACCGGTGAGACAACTTCTGGGTCGGCCAGATATGGCGGGCAGAATGCTGAAGTGGTCCCTGGAACTCTCTGAATTCGACATTCAGTACGAGAGCAGGAAAGCCCTGAAAGCACAGGCCCTGGCCGACTTCGTCGCCGAGATGACCTCCAACGACATCCCCCCGGGAAAGGAGCACAAGTGGACCATTTTCGTCGACGGAGCCTCCAGCTCGTCCGGAAGCGGCGCAGGGATCCTCCTGGAAAACGAGGAAGGGGTAGTGATCGAGCACTCCTTGGTTCTCTCCTTCCCGACATCAAATAACCAGGCAGAATACGAAGCCCTGCTCGCGGGACTGAGATTGGCCGAGGACCTAGGAGCCCGCGAAGTTCAAATTTACACCGATTCCCAGCTCGTCGCTTCCCAGGTACGGGGAAGCTATCAGGCCAAGAATGACAACCTCATTGAATACTTGAACCTAGTCAAAAAGCACATGGCAAAGTTCGTACGAGCAGAAATCTCTCATGTTCCCCGCGAGCAGAACACGAGGGCGGACATATTGTCCAAACTCGCGAGCACACGAAAGAAAGGCGGGAATAAATCCGTCATCCAGGAATCTCTGGCACGGCCAAGCATCGAATCACCCTCGACTATGGTCGAGGTTCATGCTATCGGGGACGCCACGTCTTGGATGACCCCGGTCTACAATTTTCTCACAAAGGGAGAACTCCCGACGAACCAGGCCGACGCAGCAACGATAAAGCGTCGAGCATGTTCCTACGTTGTTCTCGAACAGAAACTGTACAGAAGGGGATTTTCCATTCCCCTCCTGAAATGCATTGACGAGTCCTCCATCCCCGACGTACTGCGGGAGATACACGAAGGTATCAACGCCCAGCACATGGGCGGTAAATCCTTGGCGAGGAAAGCCCTCCGAGCAGGATACTACTGGCCGACGATGCAACAGGACGCTAAGGAACATGTGAAAAAATGTGACAAGTGCCAGAAGCACGGGGATATGCACCTCGCTCCCCCACACGAGCTGAGCACATTGTCATCCCCATGGCCGTTCGCCTGGTGGGGCATGGACATCCTCGGGCCCTTCGTGCAAGGGACCTATCAGAACAAGTTCCTAATCGTCGCCGTGGACTACTTCACAAAATGGATCGAGGCCGAGGCCCTCGCGAAAATCACCTCACATAACATCCTTCGTTTCTACAAGAGAAACGTGCTCGCCAGGTTCGGAATTCCGCAGGCACTGGTGACCGACAACGGCACCCAGTTCACCGACCACGGATTCCGAGACTTCGTCACCAAACTGGGGACCAAACATCACTTCACATCGGTCGAGCACCCTCAGACCAACGGGCAAGCCGAAGCTGCGAACAGAGTCATCCTCCGAGGGCTCAAACGTCGACTCGGCGAAGCCAAAAGAGGATGGGTCGAGGAGCTCCACAGCGTCCTGTGGGCATACCGCACCACACCCCATTCAACGACGGGTGAAACACCATTCCGACTGACCTACGGCACCGAAGCTGTCATCCCAGTCGAAATCATGGAACCATCCCGACGAACGGAGGAACCCCTCGACGAAGAAATGAACGACGAAGCACTAAGGGATGAACTCGACCTAGTCGAGGAAATCCGATCGGGGGCTGCCCTGCGTGAAGCAACCCTAAAACAACGAGTGGCTTTACGCCACAACGACAAGGTCATCAAGCGAGAGTTCGAAATAGGCAGTCTGGTACTACGCAGAAACCAGAAAGACTCCCGCGAAGGGAAGTTGGCCGCGAACTGGGAAGGACCTTACCGCGTCCACGGCACCACGGGTACCGGGGCGTACTACCTCGAACAGTTAGACGGAGAGCCATTACCAAGACCCTGGAATGCTGCTAAGTTGAAGCAGTACTACAGTTAAAAACTGGCAACACTTAGGACCCTCGACCATAAGCAACCATGCTCGGGCAACGAGGAAAAAGTCCAACTTCGTTTAAGGCCAAGGTACAGGCCGACGCACGACCAAATGGCACGGCATCGCGCGGTAGACGTTGACGATCTATAGTGCCCGACGTGGACAGCTATACCGAGCACCACCGTCGTCGTACCCATAAGGCAGAACACCCAGCTCGCGATGGGCAGTTCACGCCAAGGGCGAATCGTCCCTACGGGCTCCACGCCCGACTGAGCGACCTCGCTCCGAAATACCCGACATTCCATCAAGAATAACGGGACATCTACAAGGGTCAAAACAAAATCTCTCCCCTCGGGCGAAAAACTCAAGCAACCCCGGCCAACCGAAGTTGGGCCGAGGTTGCACGCAAACAGAGTCGAGCATCGATGCTCGCCAAATCGAAGCCGCCTACGGGCACTCCACGGGCCCTCGACGAGCTAAATTCATACAAGCATATGAGTTCATACAAGGGCAGAAAATCCAAAATAAACAAGGTATAAACGCCCGTAGGCAACAAAGTAATATTAAACCGACCAAGAAGGCCGGCGATGTTCATACATGAAATAAACGGGCACGCAGGCCCAAAGAATACAAATTCAAATATCAGGCACGCAGGCCCACCAACCAAAAAATACAAATCAAGCTTCCGTATTATCACCACTGTCGACGCAGGGAGAGTCGGGCGGGGGAATGATCGCGCCACCGACAACCCGATGAGTGTGCCCGATGCCCTCGGTGACCAGGCCGGGATTCAGCAATGAGAGCTGGTCGACGGCAGAATTGAACCCGTCTTCCAGGGCACCGACTGCGTCCTCCTCGAGGCTCCGGATATGGGCAATAAGTTCAGCCCGACTCTTCAAAGCCATTAGATCCTCGGGCTCATCGTCGGCGGGTTGCTGAACAGCATTCAGTTCCTCAACTTTCTTGCCCAGGCGTTCGACTTCAGCAGCCAAACGATCCCTATCCGTCCGGAGCAACTCCCCTTCCTCGGTCAACCGCCCAGACTTCTCCTTTTCCAAGGTCAGCATCTCCCGCTCGGCATCAAGTATCGCGGTCTGCTCTTGGAACATCCCCTCGGAGCGTTCCAAAGCGACCTTCAACTTCCTTGAGCTCGCAGTCAAGGCCACCTTCTCCCGCTCGAGCTCTTCAACACGAGCAGCATCCCCTGCATCTTCGGACAATACCAGAGCCATTTCGGCCATCTTAACCAGCCCGTCCACACTGGCAACCAGCCGCGACCGCCTCTCCTCTTTGGTCATCCTCTTTATGGCCTCGGCTTCATGCGCGACCACGGTCGGAGGAAACCGCTCGAAGAAACCCTCCTCCTCGATGCAAGGGGGAAAGGCAAAG
Organism: Vicia faba; assembly: GCA_948472305.1. Classification (NCBI taxonomy): domain Eukaryota; kingdom Viridiplantae; phylum Streptophyta; class Magnoliopsida; order Fabales; family Fabaceae; genus Vicia; species Vicia faba. The sequence goes on from OX451737.1 coordinate 535,967,468, forward strand.
GATTGAACGGGACCGGTATCTTCCCCGACACTTGAACCGCCTTCCACGCGGGTCCTCTTCCTATGGGTCAGAACGGCATCGGCATCAATGACCTCGACATCCGGATCAGACGCCGCCCCTGAGCTCGACGTCGAATCCACCCTCACCGGCGGAGGAACGGCCGTGCTTGGCGGGGGTCCCATTCTCGTCAATTGAGGGCCCGGCACGACCTTCTTGTTTCGCCTGTGGCCGGTCGACAGTTTCAGGAGCCTTTCATGTCGGCTGGCCATCGTACCTGCACGAAGTAAAAGAAAAGTCAGTATCGAGCAAAACGCGTAAATAAATGACGAGTCAAGAATTTCAAACAAACAACCTAACAGGCGGGCTGCCTCCCTATAGGTCGAGCATTCCACCAACGCCTTGGTATCAATCGGGCGAGCCTCGAATATCGGGTAACCGTCCTTGTCGAGGATGTCATTCCCCTCCCGTGTAACCCACTGGGCGGGATGAAAACCGTCGACAAAGTTACAGAGAGCCGCATACGCCCGTTGATCCTCCGTGCACATGTCCCCGACTGCAGTGTGGAAATGGCCTGTTCCGTGCTCGAAGTGTCGGGGCATCCAATACACCGGGAACTTAGCCCGACGTCCTAGCACGGGGCTCCCGTCATCGTTCAACAATGCTTCCCCGTCGTCATCGCTGACCGGCCCTTCCTCCTCGTAGAGGGAATCCACAGCAGAATCAGTGATAGGGTGTACCACATACCACTTATCCTTGAACCCCCTCACAGAATCCATGTACATCCTAAACAGTCTCCTCGACTGCTTCAAGGACACCCAGCTGTGCTTCCCTCCCCGGGACTGGCGCTGTAGGTGGAAGACCCTAAAGAAGAGGGGTATGGTCGCCCCTATCCTTAAGTAGCGGCACGTCAGCTCAAACGCCCGGATGAAGGCGAGAGAGTTAGGGTGCAGCTGGGACGGGGCCAGCTCCAAATGCGTAAAAACCCCGGTCTCAAAATCTGTGAAGGGCAGCCGCAAACCCAAGTCCTTAAAGGCGATCTCGTACATCGCAAAACTGTAATCCGGGTACATCGAGCAGATTCTGGCAGTGGTCGCAGGCAGCATGACCTCGAAATTCGGTTGAAAGTCGGGCTGGTCCTGCCCCCCTTCAATGGCGATGAACGGGTGTCGGTCATCCCGACTATATCGACGCCGTCCCCCGAGGCTCGGCGCCCACCCATTCCAGCGACGGGTCGGTCACAGTGTCGATAAGGTTGGCCGACTCGTCGGCACTTTGTTCTTCGCTGTCATGACGACCTGAGGAGCTCGGCTCATCCGCCATGGTTACCTGCAGAGCACGGGAAACCAATCAGATTGAGCATGAAGCCCTATGCTCGACATAATCATGTCGTCCATACACTATCACGAGTCCATTTTCACAAGTGGATGCCTCCCCGACTCTCCCGAATCCAGAGTTCCTCCACAAACCAACCGCGCGGCCACTCTTCAAGCATGTCGCTCCGGGGTATGAACATGGCGAGCCGCATTATGAAGCCCACGGCCACGACCATAAACATACCGGGCACCAGCATGAATCAGGCGCCCAGGATCATGAACACCCCGGGCAGCTCTGAAGTTTTCACCTAAAACTAAGAACGTGTCGGCCATAAGTATGCATTCGCCGGGCCTAGACGTAAATATGTCGGGCAAAACACGAGTTTACCGGGCTAATCCCACTTTAACGGTCCTAAAACATCCACAGTTTCCTAGAATCATGCATTCTAAAACAAGAAAATAAAGAAAGTGGATCACTTACTTGGATCAAAGATGGGATTCGGCTGGGAAATGAAGAATTTGAGACGGGAAGTCACGGCTGGAGAGAGTGTTGAGAGTTGCAACGAAGAGAGCACGAAGAATGGAAAGCATATTATGGGGCCCAAGGACCCTATTTATAGTGATGACGTGGAATACCAAACGTCACCTCGTTTAGCCACGGACTCCGTCTCCTCGACGCGCTGCACCCAACGCAATGATGGCCCTACCCCCCTAGGGTGGCGGCACAATTCCCAAAAGATGCCTCGCGTGCCCGACCAACGTGCCCGGTACGGATCCTCCACGCCTCCACCACCGAGGACGTCCCCGAGCACGACACAAGGAGGCCCCTCGAGGGCCCGCGCCTCCATTCCGGGCACGAGACCTCAGCGACTGAACAACTTGGTTTCAAGTCATGGCTCCTCGCAAAGGAACCACGACTTGGGGGGCTCCTGTTCTGGACTGGGCCCGACAGGCCCAAAAGCATTACTAAGGCCCAATCCAATGGGACTCACTAAGGACCACAATGGGCAAAGGCCCAATCCAATGGGACTCACTAAGGACCACAACGTCCATGCCCGACACCATGATGTCCACCTCGACATCTCAGTGTGCCAGCCCACGCGACGAAGTCACGCTCGACCGACTGCCGTCCAGCTCTATGCCCTGGTTTCCAGCTCGACATTCGCTGTCCAGCTCGGGGTCTTGGCGCCGAGCTCGACATCATGCTGCACTGCTCGACATGGACTCAAGCTACCTTGCTAGGGCAGACTCAGTCACCATTGCCCCAACGATACTCCGTAAAGACCGCGTCTCTGTCCGCCCGCACTTCACGCGCCACATCCAGGGAGGGGACCACGTGCTGATCCCCACTACCCACGTAGGACCTGGCAGTTCCTCCATTGGGCCAAATCCGCCCGGCCCAGTGAAGGAACCTTGGCCCAGCGCTGGGGGCTATAAATACCCTCTGCTTCCAGAGGGTCAGGTAATCTTCAATTCTAACCTCAACTCTATTATCTGCTAGTACTCTCGCTGACTTAAGCATCGGAGTGCCTTGCAGGTACCCCCCCCCCTCCTCGTTCAAAAAGCCTTCAGCTCGGAGCAGCCGTGACGGTCCAAACCTCCTGATCAGGTCAGATCAACTATCAATATCATCACTTACTTGTTATTCTCACAGTAAACTGACAACGCAATGTGAAATGCAACTTGTATAAATTTCGTTTTGCAAAAATAGAGAAAAGAAGACAAACAAAAACAAAGTGGAGGAGAAAGCAAAGTCGAAGCCAGAACTGAATCCCTACACAACTCTTCTGCGAACACCGAAAAACACCGCCGACAAAGCACCATTCGCGAAAACAGCAGATCCCACCGCAAAATCTCACTCCGTCTCCGTTAGCGCTGCCGCTCAGACCCTCTGATCTCCTCCGTAGCAGCAGCCTTCGAATCCACAACGTCGTACCATCATCAAACCCGCCGGTAACTTTCTTTTCCCTCTTGATTTTGTTTCCTTCACAGTAAGCTAATTAGCATTTGGATTAAGATTGATTACTTTTTTCCCTTTTCATTAAGTTAAAAATATATATTTTTCTAGCTTTAGGAGAATTAGGAGAATTAATTGGCTTTGTACATATTCTCGGTTTTCCCGATCAATCTAACCTCATCTTTCATATGTAAATAATTCACGAGACAACTTGTACATAATTTTAAGCTTTCCGATTTAATTCAAATATTCAGAACCTTGTATCTAATTCATAACATGTACATAAGTTACTAACTAAAAAAAATATAAAAAAATAAATAGTCTTCTCACATCTTAAAATCCACTCAACACCCTTAAATCATTTTTTTTAAATCATTATTCACGCCTCAGTGCATCAAATATTTTTTAAGTTAAGCTTTTCACTCTTGTGCGATCTAATAAATCCTCTATGCCTCCGTGCATCTATTTCTAACGTGAGATCAAACACATTTTCTTTAGTTAATCGATTCTCAAACTCATCTTACCTTCAACTTTAAAATTTTCCTAGTTTCTCCATCCTTATTATAAATAAACAATAATGGCGACTTCATTAATTTCATCATGTGCTACAATATTATAATTTTTTAGTATATTAATGTTATATAATATTTATAATTATAATTTTTCGTAGAGTAGTTTTTTTAGAATTATATACTAGAGTCTTATCATTATAGTAACATATTTATTAGAGAAATGAATTGAATTAAAAAAATGTTAAAAATAAATGTGAAGTTAGAGGAACGTCATCAAAATAACCATATTATAAATAATGGAAAAAACTTAAATTATAAAATAAAAATAATTATCTTTTTTATAAAACAGTTTTAAATAATTAGTGTTCATTCATTCATTTGTATATATATTTTATCTTTTAAACATAATTATTCCATAACAGATTAAATATTTCTCTTAAACATATTACAAAAATATGGAAAAAGTAACTCCATTTGGACTCTTAAGGATGATGTAAATAATTCAATTTCCATCTTCCTATAAAGAAAGCAATTCCATGCATGAATAATGATGCATGCTTTCTTTTATTTACTATTTTTTCTTCATGTTTTTCTACTTTTATTCAATTTTACATTGATTTGCATGAGAGGATTGTCTAACTTTTATAAAGGGAAAACACAATCTTTTTGGTTCTTTAGTTAGGGTGAAAAACATAAAAGATTCTTAAGAAAGAGAATCTAAATTACAGAAATAAAGTGAAACTATGCAAGAACTTTGGTTTTAGCACTCTAAAGGCAACCGTAGCAAAGAAAACTTCTAAGAGGATCTTTTTTTAATCAGTGACATGTTTTAGAAAGAGTTTCTTTGGAGTGTCTAGATCTTCTTTAAGAGCCTCTTAGAACTAAACTCTCCAAGTAAATTCTTTTTCCTATAACATATCACTGATAAAAAATATTCTGTTAGAAGTTTTCTTTGCTATTGTTGCCTTTGGAGTGCTCAAACTAAAATTCTTGCATGTTTTCACTTTATTTCTGTAATTTGATTTCTCTTTCTTAGGAAGATCTTTTATGCTTTTTACCCTTACTAAAGAACCAAAAGACGGGTCCTTCCCTTTATAAAATTTAGACAGTCTTTCCATCAAATCAATGGAATTCATGCGTGAAATTGCTTTCTTTATATGAAGATGGTTTATAGGACCATTTAAATCTGATGATAAAGATGATATATAAACTAGATTTTAAGAGGATGATCCTTCTTGATCATCATTATCCATTTTTAATAAAGAAAAATACTAACACATTGATTCTTCCTTAACAATTCAATTGGAGTTATTTTTTCCATCCATTGTTTCTTGTAATGTGTGAAGAAGAAAATCTCTAATATGTTATAGAATAATTATGTTTAAGAGATACATTTAAAAACATATAAATAATAAAATAATGTAATATATTTCAAATATAATCAAATTTGAAGTAAAAAATTCATTAAATTAGAAAACAATTATATATATATTTTTGGTTATTAGAAACTTTATTGACAATGCCAAAAAAGTTATTGTTTGTATGATTTAATGCATATAATAAAATAATATAATAACATTGTAAATATATTCAAAATTGGAGATAAAAAATCATTAATTTGGATCATAACTATATATATATATATATATATATATATATATATATATATATATATATATATATATATATATATATATATATATATATATATATATATATATATATATATATATATATATATATATATTGTTATTAAATTCTTTATTGACAATTCTCTACAAAAAATAATATTCTTTCTTAAATTTCTATTGAATTGACGTTTCATACAATATCCATTTTTTAAATTTTAATTGTTGCAATTTTATAATTCTACTTTTTAAAATTTATCATTTTAATGGTGGCTAATATTGTAACTAATACATATTATGATAATACAAAAAAATATAAAACAAAAATTAATGTTTAAATTGTTACGACTAAATAAAAATTTAAAACAAACATAAATCAAGTAAGAATAAAATGATTTGTTACTTTAGATACGTATTTAAAAAATATATATATATATATTAAAAAAATCGAAGTAACGTAATAACATTGAAAATATAATCAAATTAATAATAAAAAAGAGAAAATAATTATGCACAGACAATCATAAATATATTTAATCACATCTGTTAGATTTTTGCGTAAAATATTTTATTTTCCATTGATAATGTATAACACAATTAATCTCATAAAAATCATTAAATTATATCAAAATTTCCCTCTTTCATCCACTTTTCTTTTAATTTTTTAATTTACTGCCACTTACTAACTTAATTTTCTTTACTTAATTTCTATTGATTTCACCTTTTCATAAAATCTATATTATCTAAGCTTTAATTCTTAGCATTTTTAATTCCATTTTCTTTAATTATCATTTTAATAGACACTAAAATTGTAATTAATACGCTTTATAATGTTGATAATAATATGCACTAAAAATTAAAATTAAATACATTAATAATTATACTACTAAAAAAACTTTAAACAAAATAAAATTAGGAAGAATAAATTCTTTTTTCACTTTACATACTTTATTTTTAAAAAGAGAATATATATTTTTAGTTGAGTTAAATTTTAATAATATATAATCCTTAATTTTATTTACTCAAATAAATTATTTATAATTTTTTTTCCTTTTTTAGTGAAAAATGATAAGTCATAAGATATTACATTACAATTCATTTTAATAAAAGTAACACTAATTATTTTATTTTACAAAAAATAATATTATTGTGCAAATTGAGATACATTTTAATAGTATATAAAACTCAATTTTATTTATTCATATTTTTATGTAAATAATAAATTAATTAATTTTTAAAAGTTATATGTAAAAACATTATCTTTTTATGAGTCGAAAAGCTGAAGTTTTGTGAACTTTGTGTACTTGGAAAATCTTGCAGAATAAAGTTAAATAAAGACAAACAAAGAATGCATGGATCCCTTGATCACATTCGTGTTGATATTTGGGGGACCTGTAAGATATTCGTCATATTTAGGAGCAATGTGTTTTATATCCATAGTTGATTATTAATTCAAAAAATTATGGGTATTCATCCAGAAGACTAAGGACTCTGGTCGAAAATTAGACTGGCGGAAAGTTCAAGAGATTGAGAACTGACAATGACCTTGAATTTTACAATGAGGTGTTCGACAGTTTTTGTTCAGCCTCTTATTAAGCTGCAATAAGGCTGGTAGTAGGTAATCTTTTTCTCCTTGGGAGATTACCTTGTTAAGCTGCCACAAGACTGCTAGTAGGTAATCCTTTTCTTTTTGGGGAATTACTTTGTTAAGTGGCCACAAGACTGGTAGTAGGTAATCTTTTTCTCCTCGAGTGTATTACCTTGTTAAGCTGCCAATTGGCTGATAGTTGGTAATCGTCTTTTCTTTGGTTTAGTTACCTTGTTAAGCTGCCACTTGGCTGGTAGTTGGTAATCAATTCTCCTTTTTTAGGATTTCTTTCGTTTGTAGAGTTAAGATTCTTCTTTCCTCAATAAGAATCTCTCATGTAAGTCTGGTGCTTTTTTCTCCATCGGAGTTTCTGTTATGTCTTTTTTCAGATCCCCGCAGTTTATGTTCTTCCCAAGTGGAGTCTTCTTTTGATGATTTGTTCTAATTATGTTTTTGTTTGTTCTAATACACAGTAATCACCAGAGTCGTGTTGTTCCCCAATAAATATTTCCTGGTGAACTCCCTTCTTGTTTCTTTCTCTAGGAGATATCTCTTTGTTCTCCATAGAGTTTGTCTCCTGCAACATGAAATTGCTTACTTTATAGGAAGATGGTTTATAGGACTATTTAAATCCGATGATAAAGATGATAAACTTGATCATCATTATTCATTTTTAATGAAGAAAAATATTAATATATTGATTCTTCTATAATAAATTCATTGAAAATTGAACTGGTTTCATCATCTTTAACAATTCAATTGGAGTTATTTTTTCCATTCATTATTTCTTGTAATGTATGTAGAAGAAAATCTCTAATATGTTATAGAATAATTATATTTAAGAGAAAATCTCTAATATATAAATGAATGAATGAACAAACAAACATTTGAATTTAAGTATTATTAGAATTAAATTTTGGCCACCATTATCTTAATTGCTAAGATAGGACTACATGGAGACAACAATTTGCTGACTCATCCTCTTAACAATATTAATTCTTCTTTTATTTTTGGTAACACTAATTTCCCCCCTCCATTTTCCTAACTAATACATGTATATAAGTGTGTATTTCAATTCTACAACCTAATTATTTATCATAAATTTATATTACGGAAAAATTGTTGAAAGGATAACTCTTTTATAAAATAGAAATTTGTTTTTATTTTATAATTTAAGTTTTTTCTATTATTTCTTACTTTAATAGTTCAAGATTATATCACTTATTTTTCTATATAAATATGATGTATTGTTATTTTTGTGACATGATATTTTTCTTCATTTAAATTAACATATATTTTTACCATTTTTTAAATTCAATTCATTTCTTTAATAAGTATTTTACTATCAACCCTCTGAATGATAAAACTCTAGTATATAATTCTAAAACAAACTACATTTTACTTATGTGTCAACTCTATAAAAATTCCCCTCTTACAAACTTTTTCATCTTTTTATTTAAATTCTTATTGTCATATGTTAGTCCTTTTTTATTTAACTCTTAATAAATCATTACTTTTTCAATCTCACTAATCCCATTTTTAAATCACTTATTACAATTTTCTTACTTAAAATCTAATTGCCATTATATTTAATTGAAATTCTTTTCATTTATTACAAAAATTATATAATATTAATATACAAAAACTACATTTGAAAACATATAAATAATAAAATAAAGTAATATATTCCAAATATAATTAAATTTGAAGTAAAAAATTCATTAAATTATAAAAAATTTATATATATATATATATATATATATATATATATATATATATATATATATATATATATATATATATATATATATATATATATATATATATATATATATATATATATATTTTCAGTTATTAAAAACTTTATTGACGATGCCAAAAAAGTTATTGTTTGTATGTTTTAATACATATATTAAAATAATATAATAACATTGTAAATATATTCAAAATTGGAGATAAAAAATCATTAATTTTGATCAAAACTATATATATTATTTTTTTTATATCTTTTATTGTTGTTATTAAATTCTTTATTGACGATTCTCTACAAAAAATAATTTTCTATCTTAAATTTCTATTGAATTGACGTTTCATACCATATCCATTTTATTAATTTTAATTCTTGCAATTTTATAATTCTACTTTTTAAAATTTATCATTTTAATGGTGACTAATATTGTAACTAATACATATTATGATAATACAAAAAAATATAAAACAAAAATTAAATGCTTAAATTGTTACTACTAAATAAAAATTTAAAACAACCATAAATCAAAGTAAGAATAAAATGATTTGTTACTTTACATATGTATTTTAAAAAAAAAATAATGTATTAAAAAAGAACAAAGTAATGTAATAATATTGCAAATATAATCAAATTAATAATAAAAAAAGAGAATAATAATTATGCACGGACATCGTAAATATATTTTAATCACATCCGTTAGATTTTTGTAAGTTGTTAACTTTTATTTTAATCACATATAAAATATGATCTAAAAGTGATTATGATATACCGATCATATAAAATATTTTATTTTTTACTAACAATAAATAAGAATTAATCTCATAAAAATCTTTAAATTGTAATTAATACACTTTATAATGTTGATAATAATATGGACTAAAAATTAAAATTAAATACATTAATAATTATACTACTAAAAAAAACTTCAAACAAAATGAAATTAGGAAGAATAAATTCTTTTTTCACTTTACATACTTTAATTTTAAAAAGAGAATATATATTTTTTAGTTGAGTTAAATTTTAATAATATATAATCCTTAATTTTATTTACTCAAATAACTTATTTATAATTTTTTTTTCCTTTTTTAGTGAAAAATGATAAGTCATAAGACATTACATTAGAATTCATTTTAATAAAAGTAACACTCAATTTTATTTATTCATATTTTTTTGTAAATAATAAATTACTTAATTTTTAAACGTTATATGTAAAAACTTTAGCTTTTTATAAGTTAAAAAGCTAAAGTTTTTTGAATTTTGTGTACTTGGAAAATCTTGCAGATTAAAGTTCAATAAAGACAAACAAAGAACGCATGGATCCCTTGATCACATTCGTGTTGATATTTGGGGGACCTGCAAGATGTCCATCATATTTAGGAGCAAGGTATTTTCTATCCATAGTTGATTATTATTCCAAAAAGTTGTGGATATTCATCCAGAAGACTAAGGACTCTGGTCGAAAATTAGACTGACAGAAAGGTCAAAAGATTGAGAACTGACAATGACCTTGAATTTTACAATGAGGTATTCGACAGTTTTTGTGCAACCTCTTATTAAGCTGCAATAAGGCTGGTAGTAGGTAATCTTTTTCTCCTTGGGAGATTACCTTGTTAAGCTGCCACAGGGCTGCTAGTAGGTAATCTTTTTCTTCTTGGGGGATCACCTTGTTAAGCGGCCACAAGGCTGGGAGTAGGTAATCTTTTTCTCCTTGAGTGTATTACCTTGTTAAACTGCCAATTGGCTTATAGTTGGTAATCATCTTTTCTTTGGTTTAGTTACCTTGTTAAGTTGCCACTTGACTGGTAGTTGGTAATCAGTTCTCCTTTTTAAGGATTTCTTTCTCCTGTAGAGTTAAGATTCTTCTTTCCTCAGTAAGAATCTCTCATGTAAGTCTAGTGCTCTTTTCCCCATTGGAGTTTATGTTGTGTCTTTTTCTAGATCCCCGCAGTTTATGTTCTTTCCAAGTAGAGTCTTCTTTTGATGATTTATTCTAACTGTGATTTTGTTTGTTCTAATACGCAGTAATCACCAGATTCGTGTTGTTCCCTAATATGTTTTTTCTGGTGAACTCCATTCTTGTTTCCTTCTCTAGGAGATATCTCTTTATTCTCCACAGAGTTTGTCTCCTGCAGCATTCTCCCCCGAAATCCGATTTTTCTTTTGCATTAATAATCATAAGCATTGCATGGCATCTTAGGACCGAAAATTGGGTCTTCTTGTATTTAAGTCTCTTCAATCACGTCAAGACGAAGATTTCAACCTTCATATCTCCGGATAGATGAAACTTTAATAGAGGCAGTTGTCATACCCTTATTTTTACCTCTAAGAACTCATACCATTTGCATTATTGCATCATCATCAAGATCAAAAACTTGGTTTCCTCCTAATCATCTCTATGAGTCTTGCCTTTGTGGAGATTATCAAGCATTCTCTTGTGTATATTTTGATTTGTATTTATATATCTTTATGCTATAGTAACCTTAACCAAAATCCAAAAATATTCTTTGCTTCTCTCATTTGTTTTGCAAGGTAGGAAATTTGAATCAAGAACATCGAGCATGGTTTCTAAATTAGGGTTTTGAGTTGCTCAATTTATAATTGGTTAACCATTAATTCTCAAGAGCTTATTCATCAAAGCATGACCTATAATCTTAGCTCACAATCTCCTCAAGCATCATTCAATATCATTTAATCAAAGATAGATCAATGTTTAGTTGTTTGCTTCTCAAGAAACTTCAAGGTTCGTGTGTTTATTTCTATGCCTTGTTCATCAAGTTTCCTCAAGCTTTGACCAAGATCATTTAATGTTTAACCAAGAATCCGACATGTGGAGTTCATATGTGTATCAATGTGCCTTGAAATGTAATTAAAGTTCGAAGGTTGCAAGTTTGTACAAAGTACTTTGATCTAAAAAGTCACACTTCAATTCCAAGTTCAAAATATCACAACTCACTCATTTTTTTAGGAAAATGACTCTTCTTGACATCCTCTACAAGTTCTCTTTACAATTCAAAAGCCAATTGTGCTTGGAAGATCATCAAAAATTTGAAAATATTAGAGGTCATTTTGTAGACTTAGTGAAATTTGACCTAAATTCAAGTGTGAAATGCCTAACTTCCAAAGTTCATAATGTCATATCCCAATTTTTGATCTAAGATCCCACCCTCCATTTACATCATTGCATAACAATTGTTCACGAGTGGTTTGACCTATTTTTTGTCAATTCTTGAGTTAGATTTAAAAAATTTATAACTTCTACAAATTTTGATATTTTTAAGCGTTTCTTTTTGCGTATGAATCTCCATGATATTCTCCATCCCCCTCCTGAAATGCATCGACGAGTCCACCATCCCTGACGTACTGCGGGAGATACACGAAGGGATCAACGCCCAGCACATGGGCGGTAAATCCTTAGCACGGAAAGCCCTTCGAGCAGGATACTACTGGCCGACGATGCAACAGGACGCCAAGGAACACGTAAAAAAATGTGATAAGTGCCAGAAGCACGGGGATATGCACCTCGCCCCCCCGCACGAGCTGAGCATATTGTCGTCCCCGTGGCCGTTCGCCTGGTGGGGCATGGACATCCTCGGGCCCTTTGTGTAAGGAACCTACCAGAACAAATTTCTCATCGTCGCCGTGGATTACTTCACAAAATGGATCGAGGCCGAGGCACTCGCAAAAATCACCTCGCACAATATCCTCCGTTTCTACAAAAGAAACGTCCTCGCCAGGTTCGGAATTCTGCAGGCCCTGGTAACCGACAACGGTACCCAGTTCACCGACCACGGGTTCCGGGACTTCGTCACCAAACTAGGGACAAAACAACATTTCACGTCAGTCGAGCACCCTCAGACCAACGGGCAAGCCGAAGCCGCGAACAGAGTCATCCTCCGAGGGCTCAAACGTCGGCTCGGCGAAGCCAAGAGAGGATGGGTCGAGGAGCTCCACAACGTCTTGTGGGCATACCGCACCACACCCCACTCAACGACGGGTGAGACACCATTTCGACTGACATATGGCACCGAGGCTGTCATCCCGGTCGAAATCATGGAACCATCCCGACGAACGGGGAACCCCCTCGACGAAGAAATGAACGACGAGGCACTAAGGGATGAACTCGACCTAGTCGAGGAAATCCGATCGGGTGCAGCCCTGCGCGAAGCCACCCTAAAACAACGAGTGGCTCTACGCCACAATGACAAGGTCATCAAGCGCGAGTTCGAAATCGGCAGCCTAGTATTACGCAGGAACCAGAAAGATTCCCGCAAAGGGAAGTTGGCCGCGAACTGGGAAGGACCTTATCGCGTCCACGGCACCATGGGTACCGGGGCGTACTACCTCGAGCAATTAGATGGAGAGCCATTACCACGACCCTGGAACGCTGCTAAGCTAAAGCAGTACTACAGTTAGAAACTACCAACACCTGGGACCCTCGACCAACGGCACCCGCGCTCGGTCAACGAGGAAAAACGTCCGACTTCGTATAAAGGCTAAGGTACAAGCCCGACATACGGCCAAATCGCACAGCATCGTACGGCAAACGAGGACGATCGATAGTGCCCGACGTGGACAGCTACACCGAGCACCACCGTCGTTATACCCATAAGGCAGAATACCCAGCTCGCGATGGGCAGTTCACACCAAGGGCGAATAGTCCCTACCGGGCTTCGCGTCCGACTGAGCAACTTCGCTCCAAATGCCCGGCAAGTCGTCAAGAATGACGGGCCATCTAAAAGGGTCAAAGGGAAGTCTCTCCCCTCGAGCACAACACTTAGGTGACTCTGGCCAGCGAAAGAGGGCCGGGCACGTATACAAACGGAAGGCGGGCAGACTCGCTCGCCAAATCACAGCCGCTTACGGGCATGACTCGGGCCCATGACTTAGGCTAAAATTTTGTGCAAATATATAAGATTTCAAGCAAGGGCAAAACATTCAAATGTAAAACAGCATTCAGATAAAAATGCCCGAAGGCGACAAAGCAAACAATTATAAACCGACCAAGAAGGCCGACGATGTTCATAACGTACAACAGACGGGCACGCAGGCCCAAAGAATACAAATGTCAAAGGCACGCAGGCCCGCTATCCTAGTCAGGTTTCCCCAGAACCATCATTGTCGACGCCTGGAGAGTCGGGCGGCGGCACGATCACGCCATCCACGATCTGATGTGTGTGGCCTATACCCTAAGTGACCAGACCAGGGTTTAACAAGGAGAGCTGACCGACTGCGGAGTCGAACCCCTCCTCCAGAGCACCGACGCAATCTGCCTCGAGGAGCCGGATATGGGCGACCAGCTCCGATCGACTCTTCAAAGCCGCTATGTCCTCCGGCTCGTCCTCGGCAGATTGCATGGCGACGTTCATTTCCTCGATCTGTTGGGCCAAGCGCCCGACTTCGGTCTCCAGACGATCCCTGTCCGCACGGAGAAGCTCCCCCTCCTCGGCCAGCTTCCCCGACCTTTCTTTCTCCAGGGTCAACATCTCCCTCTCAGCATCCAGCATCGATGTCTGCTCGCGGAACATCTCCTCGGAGCGTTCCAGGGCAGTCTTCAACTTCCGCGAGCTCGAGGTAAGAGCCGATTTCTCCTGCTCAAGTTCTTCGATACGGACAAGATCCCCCCCTTCCTCGGACAACACCAGGGCCATCTCAGCCATTTTCACCAGCCCGTCCATGCTGGCGGCCAGATGCATCTTCCGATCCTCCTTGCTCATCCTTTTGATAGCCTCAGCCTCGTCGGCAACCACTGTCAGAGGGAATCTCTCGAAGAAACCCTCCTCTTTGAAACAAGGGGGGAACCCGAAAGACCTGACAGCGCTGACGTCCTCGCTGACAGTCGGACCACTTTCCACACGGGTCCTCTTCCTCTGTATCAGGACGACATTGGGATCGACCTCTTCAACCTCTGGGGTCCCGTCCGACGCGGCCCCCGAGCTGGGTGACGAATCCACCCTCATCGGCTGAGGAGCGCTCGGACTGTGTGGCGGGCCCATCCTCGTCGCCTGGGGAGCCTTCACGACCCTCCTGCCTCGCTTCTGGTCGCAAGACAACTTCAAAAGCCTTTCCCGTCGACCGGCCATCGAACCTGCACAAAATAAAAGACGGGTTAGTATCGAGCAAGTTCATAAATAGATGACGAGCAAAGAAATTCATGCAATAAACAACCTAGCAGACGAGCAGCCTGCCTGTACGTCTGACACTCCACGAGTGCCTTAGTATCAATCGGCCGGGACTCAAATGTCGGATAACCCTCTGCATCCAAGATATCGTCCCCTTCCCTCGTGGCCCACCGGGCAGGGTGGAAGCTATCGACAAACCGACAAAGTGTGGCGTATGCCTCCTCGTCCTCCGGGCACATGTCCCCGACAGCAGTATGGTAGTAACCAGTCCCGTGCTCGTAGTGCCTGAACATCCAGTGCACAGGGAACTTGGCCGTACGGGCCATCACAGGATTCCCATCGTCGCCCAAAACCGCCTCCCCGTCATCATCGCTTAGGGGCTCCTCCTCCTCGTACAGGGATCCTAAAACAGAGGTGGTAACTGGCCGCACAACGTACCACTTGTCTTTAAAACCCCTTACGGAGTCCATATACATTTTGAAGAGTCTCCTCGACTGCTTTAAGGAGACCCAGCTGTGTTTCCCTCCTCGAGACTGGCGCTGCAGATGAAAAATCCTGAAGAAGAGCGGTATGGTCGCCCCGATCCTCAGAAAGCGACACGTCAGCTCAAACGCCCGGATAAAGGCGAGTGAGTTCGGATGTAGCTGAGACAGGGCCAGCTCCAGATGAGTGAAGACCCCGACCTGAAAATCACTAAAGGGCAGCTGCAGCCCAAGATCTTTGAACGCGATCTCGTACATCGCGAAGCTATACTCTGGATACATTGAGCAGATCCGTGAACGGGAGGACGGACACATGACAACGAAATTCTTTTGGAAGTCAGGCTGGCCCTGGCCCGCTTCGAGGACAGCATATGGATTCCGGTCGCCTCGGCTGTAGATCGACGCGATCCCTCGGGGCTCGGCGCCCACCCAATCCAGCAAAGGGTCATCGACAGTATCAATCAAGTTGACCGACTCATCGACACTCTGTTCTTCACGTTCGTGGCGCCCAGAGGAGCACGGCTCGTCCGCCATGGTTACCTGCAGAGCACGGGAAACCAGTCAATTGGGCACGAAGCCATACGCTCGACAAACCACGTCGTCCCATGCACGACCACAAAGTCAGTTTACACGAGTAGTCGCCTCCCCGACATCCTGAAAACTCGATGTGTTCTTCTCCAAACCGACTACGCGGCCACTCTCCAACATGTCGACCCAAGGTATGAACATGGCGAACAACATCATGAGACCCACGGCCAGGACCATGAACATACCGGGCGCGATCATGAATCAGGCGCCCTGGATCATGAAGACCCCGGGCAGCGCTGAAGTTTATCACCTAAAACTATGAATATACCGGCCACAAGCATGCGTTTGTCGATCCTAAGCATGAATATGTCGAGCTAAGTATGAGTTTACCGGGCTAGTCCCACGCGCACAGTCCCTAAAACATCTACAAACGCTGAAAATCATGCATTATAACAGGAAAATGAAGAAGATAAACCACTTACTTGAATCAAAAAGTAGGATTCGGCTACGGAGTAAAAGAATCTGTGACAGAAGATCGCGGCTGGGAAAAGTCTGGAAGAACAGCAGCAGAGAGAGCACAAAGAATAGAAACGTGTTATGGGGCCCAAGGTTCCTATTTATAGTGATGACGTGGAATACCAAACGTCACCTCGGGCAACCACGGAGTCTCTCTCCCCGACGCGCTGCTCCCAACGCAATGATGACCCTATCACCATAGGGTGGCGGCACAGTTCCCGAAAGATACCTCGTGTGCTCGACATACACGCGCCGGTGAGGATCCTCCTGGCATCCACCACGGAAGATGTCCCCGAGCACGGTACGAAGAGGCCCTCGAGGGTCTGCACCTCTGTCCCGGGCGCGAGACCTCGAGGTGGAAACGACCTGAGTTTAAGCCATGGCTCCTCACAAAGGAACCACGACTTGGGGGGCTCCTGTTCTGGACTGGGCCCGACAGGCCCAAAAGCATTGCTAAGGCCCAGTCCAAGTGGACTTACTGAGGACCACGCCGACCAAAGAGTCACGGCCGTGCCCGACGGGTCTTCGCATGCTCGACAGCTATACCTCCAGCTCGACATACTGCGGTCCAGCCCCACGTCCTGATGTCCAGCTCGACATTACGTCGAGCATCCCAACCAGGGCAGACTCAGTCCACTGTTCCCCCAACGAGACCCCGAAAAGACCGCGTCTCCGTCCGCACTTCACGCAGAACATCCAGGAAGGGGACCACGTGCGGGTCCCCACTACGCACGTAGAACCTGGCAGTTCCTCCATTGGGCCAAACCTGTCCGGCCCAATGAAGGAACCTTGGCCCAGCGCTGGGGGCTATAAATACCCTCTGTTTCCAGAGGGTCAGGTATTCATCATTTTAACCATACACTTGCTATTACCTGCTCGTACTTCTACTTACTTCAGCATCGGAGTGCCTTGCAGGTACCCCCACTTCGTTCAAAAAGCTTTCTGCCCGGAGCCAGCCGTGACGGTCCATTTCTGATCAGGTCAGATCAAAATCTAATTGCCATTATATTTAATTGACATTCTTTTCATATATTACAAAAATTATATAATATTAATATACTAAAAAATACATTTAATAACATATAAATAATAATAAAATAATGTAATATATTTCGAATATAATAAAAAAATTTAGTACAAAATTCATTAAATTAAAACAAAATTATATACATTTTTTTTATCTTTTCGGTTATTAAAAACTTTATTGACAATACCAAAAAAATCAACTTAATTAAGAAATTATTTATATGAGATTTCATCAAATAAAATCTTGATTAATGAGATTTAATTTTTTCTCATATTTGTTGACCTAATTTTGTAATATAAATAAGACGTTTTCACAATGGCAATTCACACTAACATTTTACACTTTCACGTGCACATATTCCACAGACAACTTCCATTCACCAACTTTTTTCACTATAAACTACACTTTTCATAGTCAAGAATCTTTAACACTAACCCTTTTTTCTATTGTTTTTTATTGTTGTGAATATCATTAACTTTCTAACATCACTATCAATATCATCACTTACTTGTTATTCTCACAGTAAACTGACAACGCAATGTGAAATGCAACTTGTATAAATTTCGTTTTGCAAAAATAGAGAAAAGAAGACAAACAAAAACAAAGTGGAGGAGAAAGCAAAGTCGAAGCCAGAACTGAATCCCTACACAACTCTTCTGCGAACACCGAAAAACACCGCCGACAAAGCACCATTCGCGAAAACAGCAGATCCCACCGCAAAATCTCACTCCGTCTCCGTTAGCGCTGCCGCTCAGACCCTCTGATCTCCTCCGTAGCAGCAGCCTTCGAATCCACAACGTCGTACCATCATCAAACCCGCCGGTAACTTTCTTTTCCCTCTTGATTTTGTTTCCTTCACAGTAAGCTAATTAGCATTTGGATTAAGATTGATTACTTTTTTCCCTTTTCATTAAGTTAAAAATATATATTTTTCTAGCTTTAGGAGAATTAGGAGAATTAATTGGCTTTGTACATATTCTCGGTTTTCCCGATCAATCTAACCTCATCTTTCATATGTAAATAATTCACGAGACAACTTGTACATAATTTTAAGCTTTCCGATTTAATTCAAATATTCAGAACCTTGTATCTAATTCATAACATGTACATAAGTTACTAACTAAAAAAAATATAAAAAAATAAATAGTCTTCTCACATCTTAAAATCCACTCAACACCCTTAAATCATTTTTTTTAAATCATTATTCACGCCTCAGTGCATCAAATATTTTTTAAGTTAAGCTTTTCACTCTTGTGCGATCTAATAAATCCTCTATGCCTCCGTGCATCTATTTCTAACGTGAGATCAAACACATTTTCTTTAGTTAATCGATTCTCAAACTCATCTTACCTTCAACTTTAAAATTTTCCTAGTTTCTCCATCCTTATTATAAATAAACAATAATGGCGACTTCATTAATTTCATCATGTGCTACAATATTATAATTTTTTAGTATATTAATGTTATATAATATTTATAATTATAATTTTTCGTAGAGTAGTTTTTTTAGAATTATATACTAGAGTCTTATCATTATAGTAACATATTTATTAGAGAAATGAATTGAATTAAAAAAATGTTAAAAATAAATGTGAAGTTAGAGGAACGTCATCAAAATAACCATATTATAAATAATGGAAAAAACTTAAATTATAAAATAAAAATAATTATCTTTTTTATAAAACAGTTTTAAATAATTAGTGTTCATTCATTCATTTGTATATATATTTTATCTTTTAAACATAATTATTCCATAACAGATTAAATATTTCTCTTAAACATATTACAAAAATATGGAAAAAGTAACTCCATTTGGACTCTTAAGGATGATGTAAATAATTCAATTTCCATCTTCCTATAAAGAAAGCAATTCCATGCATGAATAATGATGCATGCTTTCTTTTATTTACTATTTTTTCTTCATGTTTTTCTACTTTTATTCAATTTTACATTGATTTGCATGAGAGGATTGTCTAACTTTTATAAAGGGAAAACACAATCTTTTTGGTTCTTTAGTTAGGGTGAAAAACATAAAAGATTCTTAAGAAAGAGAATCTAAATTACAGAAATAAAGTGAAACTATGCAAGAACTTTGGTTTTAGCACTCTAAAGGCAACCGTAGCAAAGAAAACTTCTAAGAGGATCTTTTTTTAATCAGTGACATGTTTTAGAAAGAGTTTCTTTGGAGTGTCTAGATCTTCTTTAAGAGCCTCTTAGAACTAAACTCTCCAAGTAAATTCTTTTTCCTATAACATATCACTGATAAAAAATATTCTGTTAGAAGTTTTCTTTGCTATTGTTGCCTTTGGAGTGCTCAAACTAAAATTCTTGCATGTTTTCACTTTATTTCTGTAATTTGATTTCTCTTTCTTAGGAAGATCTTTTATGCTTTTTACCCTTACTAAAGAACCAAAAGACGGGTCCTTCCCTTTATAAAATTTAGACAGTCTTTCCATCAAATCAATGGAATTCATGCGTGAAATTGCTTTCTTTATATGAAGATGGTTTATAGGACCATTTAAATCTGATGATAAAGATGATATATAAACTAGATTTTAAGAGGATGATCCTTCTTGATCATCATTATCCATTTTTAATAAAGAAAAATACTAACACATTGATTCTTCCTTAACAATTCAATTGGAGTTATTTTTTCCATCCATTGTTTCTTGTAATGTGTGAAGAAGAAAATCTCTAATATGTTATAGAATAATTATGTTTAAGAGATACATTTAAAAACATATAAATAATAAAATAATGTAATATATTTCAAATATAATCAAATTTGAAGTAAAAAATTCATTAAATTAGAAAACAATTATATATATATTTTTGGTTATTAGAAACTTTATTGACAATGCCAAAAAAGTTATTGTTTGTATGATTTAATGCATATAATAAAATAATATAATAACATTGTAAATATATTCAAAATTGGAGATAAAAAATCATTAATTTGGATCATAACTATATATATATATATATATATATATATATATATATATATATATATATATATATATATATATATATATATATATATATATATATATATTGTTATTAAATTCTTTATTGACAATTCTCTACAAAAAATAATATTCTTTCTTAAATTTCTATTGAATTGACGTTTCATACAATATCCATTTTTTAAATTTTAATTGTTGCAATTTTATAATTCTACTTTTTAAAATTTATCATTTTAATGGTGGCTAATATTGTAACTAATACATATTATGATAATACAAAAAAATATAAAACAAAAATTAATGTTTAAATTGTTACGACTAAATAAAAATTTAAAACAAACATAAATCAAGTAAGAATAAAATGATTTGTTACTTTAGATACGTATTTAAAAAATATATATATATATATATTAAAAAAATCGAAGTAACGTAATAACATTGAAAATATAATCAAATTAATAATAAAAAAGAGAAAATAATTATGCACAGACAATCATAAATATATTTAATCACATCTGTTAGATTTTTGCGTAAAATATTTTATTTTCCATTGATAATGTATAACACAATTAATCTCATAAAAATCATTAAATTATATCAAAATTTCCCTCTTTCATCCACTTTTCTTTTAATTTTTTAATTTACTGCCACTTACTAACTTAATTTTCTTTACTTAATTTCTATTGATTTCACCTTTTCATAAAATCTATATTATCTAAGCTTTAATTCTTAGCATTTTTAATTCCATTTTCTTTAATTATCATTTTAATAGACACTAAAATTGTAATTAATACGCTTTATAATGTTGATAATAATATGCACTAAAAATTAAAATTAAATACATTAATAATTATACTACTAAAAAAACTTTAAACAAAATAAAATTAGGAAGAATAAATTCTTTTTTCACTTTACATACTTTATTTTTAAAAAGAGAATATATATTTTTAGTTGAGTTAAATTTTAATAATATATAATCCTTAATTTTATTTACTCAAATAAATTATTTATAATTTTTTTTCCTTTTTTAGTGAAAAATGATAAGTCATAAGATATTACATTACAATTCATTTTAATAAAAGTAACACTAATTATTTTCTTTTACAAAAAATAATATTATTGTGCAAATTGAGATACATTTTAATAGTATATAAAACTCAATTTTATTTATTCATATTTTTATGTAAATAATAAATTAATTAATTTTTAAAAGTTATATGTAAAAACATTATCTTTTTATGAGTCGAAAAGCTGAAGTTTTGTGAACTTTGTGCACTTGAAAAATCTTGCAGAATAAAGTTAAATAAAGACAAACAAAGAATGCATGGATCCCTCGATCACATTCGTGTTGATATTTGATGGACCGGTAAGATATTCGTCATATTTAGGAGCAATATATTTTCTATCCATAGTTGATTATTATTCCAAAAAGTTATGGGTATTCATCCAGAAGACTAAGGACTCTGGTCGAAAATTAGACTGGCGGAAAGGTCAAGAGATTGAGAACTGACAATGACCTTGAATTTTACAATGAGGTGTTCGACAGTTTTTGTTCAGCCTCTTATTAAGCTGCAATAAGGCTGGTAGTAGGTAATCTTTTTCTCCTTGGAAGATTACCTTGTTAAGCTGCCACAAGACTGCTAGTAGGTAATCCTTTTCTTCTTGGGGAATTACCTTGTTAAGCGGCCACAAGACTGGTAGTAGGTAATCTTTTTCTTCTCGAGTGTATTACCTTGTTAAGCTGCCAATTGGCTGATAGTTGGTAATCGTCTTTTCTTTGGTTTAGTTACCTTGTTAAGCTGCCACTTGGCTGGTAGTTGGTAATCAATTCTCCTTTTTTAGGATTTCTTTCGCCTGTAGAGTTAAGATTCTTCTTTCCTCAATAAGAATCTCTCATGTAAGTCTGGTGCTTTTTTCTCCATCGGAGTTTCTGTTATGTCTTTTTTCTGATCCCCGCAGTTTATGTTCTTCCCAAGTGGAGTCTTTTTTTGATGATTTATTCTAACTGTTTTTGTTTGTTCTAATACACAGTAATCACCAGAGTCGTGTTGTTCCCCAATAAATTTTTTCTGGTGAACTCCCTTCTTGTTTCTTTCTCTAGGAGATATCTCTTTATTCTCCACAGAGTTTGTCTCCTACAGCATGAAATTGCTTACTTTATAGGAAGATGGTTTATAGGACTATTTAAATCCGATGATAAAGATGATAAACTTGATCATCATTATTCATTTTTAATGAAGAAAAATATTAATATATTGATTCTTCTATAATAAATTCATTGAAAATTGAATTAGTTACATCATCTTTAACAATTCAATTGGAGTTATTTTTTCCATTCATTATTTCTGGTAATGTATGAAGAAGAAAATCTCTAATATGTTATAGAATAATTATATTTAAGAGAAAATCTCTAATATATAAATGAATGAATGAACAAACAAACATTTGAATTTAAGTATTATTAGAATTAAATTTTGGCCACCATTATCTTAATTGCTAAGATAGGACTATATGGAGACAACAATTTGCTGACTCATCCTCTTAACAATATTAATTCTTCTTTTATTTTTGGTAACACTAATTTCCCCCCTCCATTTTCATAACTAATACATGTATATAAGTGTGTATTTCAATTCTACAATCTAATTATTTATCATAAATTTAAATTACAGAAAAATTGTTGAAAGGATAATTCTTTTATAAAAAAGAAAATTGTTTTTATTTTATAATTTAAGTTTTTTTCTATTATTTCTTACTTTAATAGTTCAACATTATATCACTTATTTTTCTATTATAAATATGATGTATTGTTATTTTTGTGACATGATATTTTTCTTCATTTAAATTAACATATATTTCTATCATTTTTTAAAATTCAATTCATTTCTTTAATAAGTATTTTACTATCAACCCTCTTAATGATAAAACTCTAGTATATAATTCTAAAACAAACTACATTTTACTTATGTGTCAACTCTATAAAAATTCCCCTCTTACAAACTTTTTCATCTTTTTATTTAAATTCTTATTGTCATATGTTAGTCCTTTTTTATTTAACTCTTAATAAATCATTACTTTTTCAATCTCACTAATCCCATTTTTAAATCACTTATTACAATTTTCTTACTTAAAATCTAATTGCCATTATATTTAATTGAAATTCTTTTCATTTATTACAAAAATTATATAATATTAATATACAAAAACTACATTTAAAAACATATAAATAATAAAATAAAGTAATATATTTCAAATATAATTAAATTTGAAGTAAAAAATTCATTAAATTAGAAAAAAATTATATATATTTTTTCAGTTATTAAAAACTTTATTGACGATGCCAAAAAAGTTATTGTTTGTATGTTTTAATACATATATTAAAATAATATAATAACATTGTAAATATATTCAAAATTGGAGATAAAAAATCATTAATTTTGATCAAAACTATATATATTGTTATTTTTTATATCTTTTTTTGTTGTTATTAAATTCTTTATTGACGATTCTCTACAAAAAATAATTTTCTTTCTTAAATTTCTATTGAATTGACGTTTCATACCATATCCATTTTTTAAATTTTAATTCTTGCAATTTTATAATTCTACTTTTTAAAATTTATCATTTTAATGTTGACTAATATTGTAACTAATACATATTATGGTAATACAAAAAAATATAAAACAAAAATTAAATGCTTAAATTGTTACTACTAAATAAAAATTTAAAACAAACATAAATCAAAGTAAGAATAAAATTATTTGTTACTTTACATATGTATTTTAAAAAAAATAATGTATTAAAAAGGAACAAAGTAATGTAATAAAATTTCAAATATAATCAAATTAATAATAAAAAAAGAGAGTATTAATTATGCACAGACAACGTAAATATATTTTAATCACATCCATTAGATTTTTGTAAGTAATTAACTTTTATTTTAATCACATATAAAATATTTTCTAAAAGTGATTATGATATACCGATCATATAAAATATTTTATTTTTTACTAACAATAAATAAGAATTAATCTCATAAAAATCATTAAATTGTAATAAAAACACTTTATAATGCTGATAATAATATGCACTAAAAATTAAAATTAAATACATTAATAATTGTACTACTAAAAAAAACATTAAACAAAATAAAATTAAGAAGAATAAATTCTTTTTTCACTTTACATACTTTATTTTTAAAAAGAGAATATATATTTTTTAGTTGAGTTAAATTTTAATAATATATAATCCTTAATTTTATTTACTCAAATAAATTATTTATAATTTTTTTTACTTTTTTAGTGAAAAATGATAAGTCATAAGACATTACATTACAATTCATTTTAATAAAAGTAACACTCAATTTTATTTATTCATATTTTTATGTAAATAATAAATTACTTAATTTTTAAAAGTTATATGTAAAAACTTTATCTTTTTATAAGTCTAAAAGCTAAAATTTTTTGAATTTTGTGTACTTGGAAAATCTTGTAGAATAAAGTTCAATAAAGACAAACAAAGAACGCATGGATCCCTTGATCACATTCGTGTTGATATTTGGGGGACCTGCAAGATGTCCATCATATTTAGAAGCAAAGTATTTTCTATCCATAGTTGATTATTATTCCCAAAAGTTATGGGTATTCGTCCAGAAGTCTAAGGACTCTGGTTGAAAATTAGACTGACAGAAAGGTCAAGAGATTGAGAACTGACAATGACCTTGAATTTTACAATGAGGTATTCGACAGTTTTTGTGCAGCCTCTTATTAAGCTGCAATAAGGCTGGTAGTAGGTAATCTTTTTCTCCTTGGGAGATTACCTTGTTAAGATGCCACAAGGCTGCTAGTAGGTAATCTTTTTATTCTTGGGGGATTACCTTGTTAAGCGGCCACAAGGCTGGTAGTATGTAATCTTTTTCTCCTTGAGTGTATTACCTTGTTAAGCTGCCAATTGGCTGATAGTTGGTAATCATCTTTTCTTTGGTTTAGTTACCTTGTTAAGCTGCCACTTGACTGGTAGTTGGTAATCAGTTCTCCTTTTTAAGGATTTCTTTCCCTTGTAGAGTTAAGATTCTTCTTTCCTCAGTAAGAATCTCTCATGTAAGTCTGGTGCTCTTTTCCCCATCGGAGTTTCTGTTGTGTCTTTTTCCAGATCCCCGCAGTTTATGTTCTTCCCAAGTAGAGTCTTCTTTTGATGATTTGTTCTAACTGTGTTTTTGTTTGTTCTAATACGCAGTAATCACCAGAGTCGTGTTGTTCCCCAATAATATTTTCCTTGTGAACTCCCTTCTTGTTTCTTTCTCTAGGAGATATCTCTTTATCTCCACAGAGTTTTTCTCCTGCAGCATTCTCCCACGAAATTCAACTTTTCTTTTGCATTAATAATCATAAGCAATACATGGCATCTTAGGACCCAAAATTGCGTCTTCTTGAATTTAAGTCTCTTCAATCACGTCGAGACAAAGATTTCAACCTTCATATCTCTGGATAAAATAAACTTTAATAGAGGCAGTTGTCATACCCTCATTTTTACCTCTAAGATCTCATACCATTTGCATCATTGCATCATCATCAAGATCAAAAACTTGGTTGTCTCCTAATCATCTCTATGAGTCTTGCCTTTATGGAGACCATCAAGCACCCTTTTGTGCATATTTTGATTTGTATTTATATATCTTTATGCTATAGTAACCTTAACCAAAATAAAAAAAATATGCTTTGTTTCTCTCAATTGTTTTACAAGGTAGGAACTTTGAATCGAAAACATCGAGCATGGTTGCTAAATTAGGGTTTTGAGTTGCTCAAGTCATAGTTGGTCAACCATTAATTCTCAAGAGCTTATTCATCAAAGCATGACCTATAATCTTAGGTCACAATCTCCTCAAGCACATCATTCAACGTCATTTAATCAAAGATAGCTCAATGTTTAGTTGTTTGCTTCTCAAGAAACTTCAAGCCTCGTGTGTTTATTTCCATGTCTTTTTCATCAAGTTTTCTCAAGCTTTGATCAAAGCGGATAGAAAGAGTCACCACCGACTTTTCTTAGAATTAATTTGGATTTAGATAAGTGTGTATTTCAATTCTACAACTTAAATATTTATCCGCCCTAGTCGTCATGTTCTTCTCCGTCTCAGTCTCATCCTCGGTCGGCGCGTTCATCCCTTCTAGCTCTAAATTACGAGCGACCAGACGCTCGTTCTCCCTTGTGGCCGTCTCTAGCTGAGGCCTTAGCTCGTTTAAATCCTTGAGAAGCTGAACTTGGGCCTCGAACCTTGACTCATGGTTGAGGATATCACCCTTCAACTTATCATTCTTGACCTTCAGCTTGTGGATTTTGGCGTAGGCCGTGTCGAGGGAGGCTTGAGCACTCGAGGACTCATCTTTGAGCGAAAGGGTCGTCTCGAGCACCCTCATCATAGCAGCCACGTCCTCGGCCAAGTGCTTCCGACGAAGCTCCTTGTCTTCAGTCAAAATGGCCTCCCTCTCCTCCTCGCGCACACCGAGGGAGTCCTCCTCACGGAAGAGGTCGCAGTTTAGATAGAAACGAGGCAATACGAAAACCCCCGCAGACGTTTTGTCACCCTCGGATGGTACGTCCACAGTGTTATCTGCATGCTTCCTCTTAGCCACGGGCTCATTGACCGGAATCTAGGCCGGATCAGAAGAAGCTGGATTTTTTGAGGTGGAGGGGGAACCACTGGCCCGACCGGTAGACTTGGCCTACTCCTGAAGTTGGGCGACTCTGATTCGTGGTCCAGAAGTGGATGCGTCTTTAGGCCTCAGTTTCAACAAACGCTCGGAAAGAGACGCCATTCGACCTGTAATCAAAGAGAACCGTTAGTCGAGTTGGAAAAATAAAAAACAGAGTGGACATGTCCCCGCTTAAAAAGGAGCAAAGAAACGGCTACGCCTTACCCAAAAGCCTCATGACTTCTCCATTTGAGGAGCACTCGAGCAAGGTCTTAGTATTGATAAACCTATTAACTAAGAGATACTCCCCCTCCTCGTCAAACAACAGGTTTCCGTTCACGTCCACGCACTTTGAGGGGGAGAAACCTTTAACATAAGCCGACAACTTCTCGTACAAAAGCTGATCTTGGGCATCCAAATCCTCAGGTTTCACTGCATAGTATTCGGGCCTTTGCTCATAATGCCTCCACTGCCACTCGAGCGGGAATCTGGCCATAAGTCGGGTAACTGGCCGCCCGTTCTCCACCTCTTCCACACGGGTATAAAGAGAACCTGTGGCCGCGTCCGTCAGGGGCTTCACGACGAAGTACCTGTCTTTAAAATTTCAGACGGACTCTAGATAGGGCCGAAAGGGTTTCCCGAACTGCTTGAAGGATACCCACGCCTGCCTCCCTCGGACAGATTGTCTTTGCAGATGAAAGATGCGGAAGAAAAGGGGCAGCGTGGCGCCTATCCCCAAGTATTAGCAGACGAGCTCAAACGCCCGCATAAATGCCAGCGCGTTTGGATGGAGTTGGGAAGGCACCAACTGAAGCCATTGGAAAACCCCGACCTGGAAATCATTGAAGGGCAGGCGCATCCCCGCCTCTTTGAAAGCAAATTCGTACATGGGGAACCGTTTTCCCGGATACGTCGAGCATATCCTTCGGTCCCGATGGGGAATTTGAAGCATCCAGTTGGCCGGAGCCCCTTCGTTGCATCCTGTGAAAAGCATGGCCGTTTATCCCTGGGCTCCGGAGCAACCCAAGCCAAAGGGTCCTCGTCGCTATGGGGCTCGTCTTCGTGATGGGCGGCCGAAATGTCATCCCCGACTGAATGTGCCATTGTACCTGAAAAGCAGAGGAAGTTAGTGAATTCGACATCATCAAATCCACCCTTCCACTGCAGATCAAGTGAAAGGGCGACGAACTCGACCCAAGCCCTCGACATGCTAAAGCGGATCATTACATTCTGAGGACATGTAGTCGGGGGATCACTCGCCGAGCAAAAACCCGGGATACACACAAACCTAAGGAATCCTCCCCGACACTATAACACAGATGTTCATAGGTGCCCGACACATTCATGAGTGCTCGACACGGAACCCATGAACTCAGACAAACATTCATGAATATTCATCATAAAACTCATGAATGTTCATCCAATCAAGACAAATTTTTGACATTTAATCCAGAAAAGCTCAAGAAACATGGTGTTGAGAGGTTATAACCTACTTGGATGAAGAACTTGGAGAGAGAAACTGAAAAGTTGAGAGAATCGCCTCACACCACGAGCGAAGAAAAACTGAGAGGTTGAGAGAACCGCTTCACGCCACGAGTAAAGAAAAGATTGAGAGGAAACTTGAGAAGGTGACAAATGGGACCCAAGGGCCCCCTTTTTATAGGCGACCCACGCCCCAAGGGATCCCTCATGAAGGGTCATCACCTCATTGGCCCCTTTTGCTTTTTCCTTAAAGGGGTGGCATCCCAAAGCGCTAGCCATGTCGCTCAACTATCCAACGTGTGAGGCGAACACTTACACGAAGAAGTGCTCGCCACTTGAGCGTGCAAAGGGGCACCTCTATTTAACCATCTCGAGGACGATGAAGTACTCGAAAATCTAACAACTCCTAGGAGACGGGCATATCAAAGGGGATCTCGCAGAGGCTCTCCGCCACCAATACGTCCTCTCGGGCAAGCGATTGACCCCTTCGGCTCCGATCCCCGTTTGTCCATGATATTCCCCGATGTACTCGGGCCTGGCCCCCCGCGGACAATGACTCGCTCCCTTCGGGGATTTTGACCCTCTACCTCGACCAAGTCTTCGGTAGCGGGAGCTGAACTCAAGTCATCGCCCTCTAGCTCGAGGACAATAACTTGGGGGGATCCTGATCTGGATTGGGCCTACGTTCGCCCTACGAACGGGAAGCCCAAAGATAACCCAAGTTAAGGACCGTGGGACAACTCCTCATCTAACCGTTGGAGGACGTGGCCCACGACCTTCTGACAGACATCCCAAAATGCCCTCCGAGAATCTCGGGTCCAGCCCTATTCTCGCAGAGCAGTTGATCAGAGGGAGTCCATTTGCTGGACTCCATACACACGTAAACCCTGGCAGTTCCTGTTATTGGGCCTCCGCGTGGCCCAATAGTGGGGACCTTGGCTCAGCGCTGAGGGCTATAAATACCCTCTCTCACAAGAGGGTCAGGTATTCATTCACACATCTCAAAACTCATAATTGCTTGCTCATTCCGCTTCTTACTTTACCATCAGAGTGTCTTGCAGGTACCCCCCATCTCATTCAAGTTCAGCCCGAAGCCGACTGTGACGGTCCATCTCTAATCCGATAAGATCAATAATAATAATAACAATAATAATAATAATAACTAACAATCAAAATGGTAATCTGTATTACTGTGAAACAATAAAGCCGGTAAGATTATAGGTGTAGGATCTGTGAGATTCAAGCTCCATGATGAGTCAATAAGGTTGTTGATTGAAATCGGGTATGT
This sequence comes from Vicia faba, assembly GCA_948472305.1. Taxonomy (NCBI): domain Eukaryota; kingdom Viridiplantae; phylum Streptophyta; class Magnoliopsida; order Fabales; family Fabaceae; genus Vicia; species Vicia faba. The sequence goes on from OX451737.1 coordinate 535,997,313, forward strand.
ACCTGATTTGAAGAGAAATTTAATTCCTCTTGGTGAATTCGACAAGAAAAGATATATTTTTCAATGAGAGAAAAGTATTCTAAAGTCATAAAGGATCGAAGGAATTCTCGAGAGACATGAAGAAACAAGGTTTCTATAGCCTTGAGGTTGAAGTTGTAAATGGTTATACAGATATTACATCCACGAAATTAAAAAGATAAAGTTTTTACATATAATTTTTAAAAATTAAATAATTTATTATTTACATAAAAATATGAATAAATTGAGTTTTATATATTATTAAAATATAACTCAATTAGCATAATAATGTTGTTTTTTTGTAAAATAAAAAAAAAATAGTGTTACTTTTATTAAAAATAAATCGTAATGTATTGTGTTATGACTTATCATTTTTCACTAAAAAAGGGAATTTTTTTATAAATAATTTATATGAGTAAATAAAATTAAGTATTATATATTATTAAAATTTAACTCAATTAAAAATATATATATTCTCATTTTAACAATAAAGTATTTAAAGTAAAAAAAATTATTCTTCCTAATTTTATTTTGTTTAAAGTTTTTTTTAGTAGTATAGTTATTAATGCATTTAATTTTTATTTTTAATTCTTATTTTAATGCATCTAATTTTATGTATTATAAGCATTATTACGTTACACTATTAAAATGATAATTAAAGAAAACGTAACTAAAATGGTAAGAATTAAAGTTTAGAAACTAGAGATTTTTATGAAAAGGTGAATTCAATATAAATTTAGGAAAGAAAATTAAGTTAGTAAGTGACAGTCAATTAAAAAATAGAAGAAAAATGGTTAAAAAAGGGAAATTTTGATATGATTTAATGGTTTTTTTATGAGATTAATTATTATATACGGTGTAAAATATTTTACACGATCGATATATCATAATCATCTCTAAATAATATTTTATGTGATTAAAATAAAAATTAATAACTTATAAAAATCTAACGGCTATGATTAAAATATCTTTACATTATTGATACATGAGTATTATTCTCTTTTTATTACAAATTTGACTATATTTGCAATATTATTAGTTACTTTATTCTATTTAAATACACTACTTTTTTAAAATAAGTATGTAAAGTTACAGATCTTTTTATTTTTATTGATTTATGATCTGACCTGATCAGAAATGGACCGTCACGGCTGGCTCCGAGCAGAAAGCTTTTTTGAACGAGGTGGGGGTACCTGCAAGGCATTCCGATGCTGAAGTAAGTAGGAGTACGAGCAGATAATAGCAAGTGTAAGGTTAGAATGATGAATACCTGACCCTCTGGAAACAGAGGGTATTTATAGCCCCCAGCGCTGGGCCAAGGTTCCTTCATTGGGCCGGGCAGGTTTGGCCCAATAGAGGAACTGCCAGGTTCTACGTGCGTAGTGGGGACCCGCACGTGGTCCCCTTCCTGGATGTTCTGCGTGAAGTGCGGGCGGACGAAGACGCGGTCTTTTCGGAGTATCGTTGGGGAACAGTGGACTGAGTCTGCCCTAGCTGGGGTGCTCGAGGTAACGTCGAGCTGGACCTCAGAATGTGGTGCTGGACCACCTCATGTCGAGCTGGAGGTGTATCGTCGAGCCAGCGCCTGCGCGTCGGGCACGGTCTCACTCTTTGGTCGGCGTGGCCCTTGTAAGTCCATTTGGACTGGGCCTTTGCAATGCTTTTGGGCCTGTCGGGCCCAGTCCAGAACAGGAGCCCCCCAAGTCGTGGTTCCTTTGTGGGGAGCCATGGCTTGAACTCAGGTCGTTTCTTCCTCGAGGTCTCGTGCCCGGGACAGAGGTGTAGGCCCTCGAGGGCCTCCTCGTGCCGTGCTCGGAGACATCTTCCGCGGTGGAGGCCTGGAGGATCCTCACCGGACGCGTCTGTCGAGCATACGAGGTATCTTTTGGGAACTGTGCCGCCACCCTATGGGGATAGGGCCATCATTGCGTTGGGAGCAGCGCGTCGAGGAGAGAGGCTCTGTGGTTGCCCGAGGTGACGTTTGGTATTCCACGTCATCACTATAAATAGGAACCTTGGGCCCCATAACACGTTTCTATTCTCTGTGCTCTCTCTGCTGCTGCTCTTCCAGATTTTTTCCAGTTGCGACTTTCTGTCACAGATTCTTCTACTCCGTAGCCAAATCCTACTTTTTGATTCAAGTAAGTGGTCTATCTTCTTCATTTTCTTGTTAAAATGCATGATTTTTGGCGTTTGTAGATGTTTTAGGGGCTGTGCGCGTGAGATTAGCCCGGTAAACTCATACTTAGCCCGACATATTCATGCCTATGACCGGCAAACGCATGTTTGTGGTCGGCATATTCATAGTTTTAGGTGATGAACTTCAGCGCTGCTCGGGGTCTTCATGATCCAGGGCGCCTGATTCATGATCGCGCCCGGTATGTTCATGGTCTTGGCCGTGGGCCTCATGGTGTGGCTCGCCATGTTCATACCTTGGGTCGACATGTTGGAGAGTGTCCGCGTAGTTGGTTTGAGGAAGAGCACATCGAGTTTTCAGGATGTCGGGGAGGCAACCATTCGTGGAAACGGACTATGTGGACGTGAATGGGACGTCGTGATTTGTCGAGCGTATGGCTTCGTGCTCAATTGACTGGTTTCCCGTGCTCTGCAGGTAACCATGGCGGACGAGCCGAGCTCCTCCGGGCGCCACGATCGTGAAGAACAAAGCGCCGATGAGTCGGTCAACCTGATTGATACTGTGACCGACCCTTTGCTGGACTGGGTGGGCGTCGAGCCCCGGGGGATCGCGTCGATCTACAGTCGGGGCGACCGGAATCCGTATGCTGTAATCGAAGCGGGCCAGGGCCAGCCCGACTTCCAAAAGAACTTCATAGTTATGCGCCCGTCTTCCCGTTCAAGGATCTGTTCGGTGTATCCAGAATATAGTTTCGCGATGTACGAGATCGCGTTCAAAGATCTTGGGCTGCGGCTGCCCTTCACTGATTTCCAGGTCGGGGTCTTCACTCACCTGGAGTTGGCCCCGTCCCAGCTACATCCAAACTCACTCGCCTTCATCCGGGCGTTTGAGCTGACGTGTCGCTATCTGAGGATCGGGGCGATCATACCGCTCTTCTTCCAGATTTTTCATCTGCAGCGCCAGTCCCGAGGAGGGAAACACAGCCGGGTCTCCTTGAAGCAGTCGAGGAGACTCTTCAAAATGTATATGGACTCCGTACGGGGTTTTAAAGACAAGTGGTACGTTGTGCGGCCAGTTACTACCTCGGCTTTAGGAACCCTGTACGAGGAGGAGGAGGCTCTAAGCGATGAAGACGGGGAGGCGGTTTTGGGCGACGATGGGAGTCCTGTGATGGCACGTACGACTAAGTTCCCTGTGCACTGGCTATCCAGGCACTACGAGCATGGGACTGGTTACTACCACACTGCTGCCGGGGACATGTGCTCGGAGGACGAGGAGGCGTACGCCGCCCTTTGTCGGTTTGTCGATAGCTTCCATCCTGCCCGGTGGGCTACGAGGGAAGGGGACGACATCCTGGACGCAGAGGGTTACCCAACGTTTGAGTCCCGGCCGATCGACACCAAGGCACTCGTGGAGTGCGAAACGTACAGGCAGGCTGCCCGTCTGCTAGGTCGTTTATTGCTTGAATTTCTTTGCTCGTCATTTATCTATGAGTTTGCTCGATACTGACCCAACTTTTATTTTGTGCAGGTTCGATGGCCGGTCGACACGAAAGGCTTCTGAAATTGTCTTGCGATCAGAAGCGAGGCAGGAGGGTCGTGAAGGCCCCACAGGCGACGAGGATGGGCCCGCCACACAGTCCAAGTGCTCCCCAGCCGGTGAGGGTGGACTCACCGCCAAGCTCGGGGGGGGCGCATCGGATGGGACCCCAGAAGTTGAAGAGATCGACCCCAGTGCCGTCCTGATGCAGAGGAAGATGACCCGTGTGGAAAGTGGTCCGACTGTTGGCGAGGACGCCAGTGCCGTTAGGTCTTTCGCCTTCCCCCCTTGCTTCAAAGAGGCGGGCTTCTTCGAGAGATTCCCTCTGACAATGGTTGCCGACGAGGCTGCAGCTATAAAAAAGATGAGTAAAGAGGACCGGAAGACGCATCTGGCCGCCAGCATGGATGGGCTGGTGAAAATGGTCGAGATGGCTTTGGTGCTATCCGAGGAAGGAGCGGATCCTGCCCGTGTCGAAGAACTCGAGCAGGAGAAGGCGGCCCTGACCTCGAGCTCGCGGAAGTTGAAGATCGCTCTGGAACGCTCCGAGGAGATGTTCCGCGAGCAGACGGCGATGCTCGATGCTGAGAGGGAGATGTTGACCCTGGAGAAGGAGAAGTCGGGGAAGTTGGCCGAGGAGGGGGAGCTTCTCCGGGCAGACAGGGATCGTCTGGGGGCCGAAGTCGGACGCTTGGCCCAGCAGATCGAGGAAATGAACGCTGCCATGCAACCTGCCGAGGACGAGCCCGAGGACATAGTGGCTTTGAAGAGTCGGTTGGAGTTGGTCGCCCATATCCGGCTCCTCGAGGCAGATTGCGTCGGTGCCCTGGAGGATGGGTTCAACTCCGCGGTCGGTCAGCTCTCCTTGCTAAACCCTGGTCTGGTTACTGAGGGTATCAGCCACACACATCAGATCGTGGATGGCGTGATCGTTCCTTCGCCCGACTCTCCAAGCGTCGACAATGATGGTTCTGGGGAGACCTGACTAGGATATCGGGCCTGCGTGCCCTTGACATTTGTATTCTTTGGGCCTGCGTGCCCGTTTGTTGTACGTTATGAACATCGCCGGCCTTCTTGGTCGGTTTATAATTGTTTTATCGCCTTCGGGCATTTTTATCTGAATGCTGTTTTACATTTTGGATGTTTTGCCCTTGTTTGAAATCTTATATATTTGCATGAATTTTTAGCCTAAGTCATGGGCCCGAGGCGTGCCCGTAAGCGGCTGTGATTTTGGCGAGCGAGTCTGCCCGTCTTCCGTTTGTCTATGTGCCCGACCTTCTTTCGCTGGCCAGAGTCACCTAAGTGTTGTGCTCGAGGGGAGAGACTTCCTTTTGACCCTTTTAGATGGCCCGTCATTCTTGACGATTTGTCGGGCATTTGGAGCGAGGTTGCTCAGTCGGGCGCGAAGCCTGGTCGGGACTATTCGCCCTTGGCGTGAACTGCCCATCGCGAGCTGGGTGTTCTGCCTCATGGGTACAACGACGGTGGGGCTCGGTGTAGCTGTCCACGTCGGGCACTATCGATCGTCATCGTTTGCCGCGCGATGCTGTGCGATTTGGACGTATGTCGGGCTTGTACCTTAGCCTTTATACGAAGTCGGACGTTTTTTCCTCGTTGACCGAGCGCGGGCGCCGTTGGTCGAGGGTCCCAGGTGTTGGTAGTTTCTAACTGTAGTACTGCTTTAGCTTAGCAGGGTTCCAGGGTCGTGGTAATGGCTCTCCGTCCAATTGCTCGAGGTAGTACGCCCCGGTACCCGTGGTACCGTGGACGCGGTAAGGTCCTTCCCAGTTCGCAGCCAACTTCCCTTCGCGGGAATCTTTCTGGTTCATGCGTAATACCAGACTACCGATTTTGAACTCGCGCTTGATGACCTTGTCGTTGTGGCGCAGAGCCACTCGTTGTTTTAGGGTGGCTTCGCGCAGGGCCGCACCCGATCGGATTTCCTCGACTAGGTCGAGTTCATCCCTTAGTGCTTCGTCGTTCATTTCTTCGTCGAGGGGTTCCTCCGTTCGTCGGGATGGTTCCATGATTTCGACCGGGATGACAGCCTCGGTGCCATACGTCAGTCGAAATGGTGTCTCACCCGTCGTTGAGTGGGGTGTGGTGCGGTATGCCCACAAGACGCTGTGGAGTTCCTCGACCCATCCTCTTTTGGCTTCGCCGAGCCGACGTTTGAGCCCTCGGAGGATGACTCTGTTCGCGGCTTCGGCTTGCCCGTTGGTCTGAGGGTGCTCGACTGACGTGAAATGTTGTTTTGTCCCTAGTTTGGTGACGAAGTCCCGGAACCCGTGGTCGGTGAACTGGGTACCGTTGTCGGTCACCAGGGCCTGCGAAATTCCGAACCTGGCGAGGACGTTTCTTTTGTAGAAACGGAGGATATTGTGCGAGGTGATTTTTGCGAGTGCCTCGGCCTCGATCCACTTTGTGAAGTAATCCACGGCGACGATGAGAAATTTGTTCTGGTAGGTTCCTTGCACGAAGGGCCCGAGGATGTCCATGCCCCACCAGGCGAACGGCCATGGGGACGACAATGTGTTCAGCTCGTGCGGGGGGGCGAGGTGCATATCCCCGTGCTTCTGGCACTTATCACATTTTTTCACGTGTTCCTTGGCGTCCTGTTGCATCGTCGGCCAGTAGTATCCTGCTCGAAGGGCTTTCCGTGCCAAGGATTTACCGCCCATGTGCTGGGCGTTGATCCCTTCGTGTATCTCCCGCAGTACGTCGGGGATGCCGGACTCGTCGATGCATTTCAGGAGGGGAATGGAGAATCCTCTTCGGTACAGTTTCTGCTCGAGAACCACATAGGAACATGCTCGTCGCTTGATTATGGCAGTTTCGGCCTGGTTCGACGGGAGTTCTCCTTTTCTCAGGAAATTATAAATCGGGGTCATCCAGGACGTGGCATCCCCGATGGCATGGATCTCGACCGTAGTCGAGGGTGGTTCGATACTTGGACGTGCCAGAGATTCCTGGATGACGGATTTATTCTCGCACTTCTTTCGTGTGCTCGCGAGTTTGGACAATATGTCCGTCCTCGTGTTTTGCTCGCGGGGAACATGAGAAATTTCTGCTCGTACGAACTTTGCCATGTGTTTTTTGACTAAGTTCAAATACTCGATGAGGTTGTCGTTTTTGGCCTGGTAGCTTCCCTGTACTTGAGAGGCGACGAGCTGGGAGTCGATGTAAATTTGAACCTCGCGGGCTCCCAGGTCCTCGGCTAGTCTCAGTTCTGCGAGCAGGGCTTCGTATTCTGCCTGGTTATTTGACGTCGGGAAGGAGAGAACTAAGGAGTGCTCGATTACTACGCCTTCTTCGTTTTCCAGGATGATCCCTGCGCCGCTACCGGACGAGCTGGACGCTCCGTCGACGAAGATGGCCCACTTGTGTTCTTTCCCCGGGGGAAGGTCGTGAGTGGTCATCTCCGCGACAAAGTCGGCCAAGGCCTGTGCTTTCAGGGCTTTCCTGCTTTCGTACTGAATGTCGAATTCGGAGAGTTCCAAAGACCACTTCATCATCCTGCCCGCCATATCTGGCCGACCCAGGAGTTGCCTCACCGGCTGATCGGTTCGCACGATGATGGTGTGGGCTAGAAAGTAGTGTCTGAGCCTCCTCGCAGCGTTGACGAGGGCCAGACCAACCTTTTCTATCTGCTGATATCTGCTTTCGGGCCCTTGTAAGGCTTTGCTCGTGAAGTAGACAGGTTTCTGCCCGTCGGGGGTCTCGCGGACAAGGGCTACGCTGATGGCTTCGTTCGAAACGGCCAAGTATAAGTACAGCGGTTCCCCGTCGTCCGGTCGAGACAGCACGGGCGGCTGAGACAGGCTCTGCTTCAGATGGTGAAGTGCGTGCTCGCATTCCTCGTTCCATTCAAAGGCTGCTTCCTTTCAGAGGAGTTTGAAGAAGGGGAGGGCGTGCTGAGCGGACTTCGCGACGAAGCGGGATAGTGACGTAAGCATGCCGTTCATGATTTGTATCGACTTCTTCGACGTTGGTGTCGGGAGGTCAGAGAATGCCTGACATTTGTCGGGGTTGGCTTCAATCCCTCGTTCTGTTAGATAGAATCCAAGGAATTTTCCTGCCTTAACCCCGAACGTGCACTTCTCGGGGTTGAACCTCATTTTGCACTGTCTTGCTTGGGCGAAGACTGTCTTGAGATGAGCTGTGTGATCAGTGTCTGCCCGGGATTTGACGATCATGTCGTCCATATATACCTCGAGCATGTTGCCAATCTGTTTGTTGAAAACTCTGTTCATCATACGTTGGTAAGTTGCTCCGGCGTTTTTCAGTCCGAAGGGCATTACGTTGTAGTAATAGTTGCCCGAGCTGGTCATGAATGCCGTGCAGTGTTTGTCGCTCAGAGCCATTGGGATTTGGTTATATCCCGAGTAGGCGTCCATGAACGACAAAGTCTTGTAGCCGGCCGAGTTGTCGACCAGCATGTCTATGTTAGGTAAAGGAAAAGCATCCTTCGGGCAAGCCCGGTTGAGATCGGTATAGTCAACACACATTCTCCATTTTCCATTATTCTTTTTCACAAGTACAACATTTGACAGCCAGGTGGAATACCGGGCTTCAGAAATAAAATTTGCCTCTAAGAGGTCTTTTACAGCTTTTTCAGCAGCCTCCGTTTTTTCTGGAGACTGCCTACGCCTACGTTGTACTACAGCCTTGGCGGCTGGATCAATGGCGAGGTGGTGACAGGCGACCTCAGGGTCGAGTCCGGGCATCTCTGCAGCGCTCCAGGCGAAGAGATCAACATTCTCGCGTAGACAGGCCTTGATTTTCTTCCTGGCCAAGTCGGGGAGGTCTTTACCAATCTTCACTCCCTTGGTCGGGTCTGTGCCGAGGGGAACGAGTTCAAAATCCCCGTCCGGGATAGGTCGGAGTGGGATTTGCTCGCTGCTGGATGGCTCGTCCTGGTCGAAGCGAGCGTCGAGGGCTATGGAGTCGACCTTTGGTGGGGCCTTCTGGACTTCTTCCTCGGGGGATGCTTTCCTGTCGGGCTCCTGTTTTGTCCTTTTGGCGGGTCTGGTCCCTACGACGACGGTATCCCGTCCCTTTGAAGCACCTGCGGGCAGCGGCGAGGTCTCCTTGGATGGTGGCTACCCGTGCCCTTTTGGTATAGAACTTCATTTTCAGATGGACAGTCGAGGGCACCGCTGTCAGCTCCTCCAGTATCGGTCTCCCCAAGATGCAATTGTACAGAGACGGGCAATCAATGACGAGGAAGCGGACCTTAACCTGTCTCGTAGCCGTTCCTTCTCCGAACGTAACCAGGAGCTCGACATAACCCCAAGGTTTGGAAGTCGAGCCGTTGAAGCCTTGAAGATCTGAACCCACATACGGAGAGAGATGTGAGTCGTCCAGTTGTAAGGTCCGGAACAGCTGGCTGTACATCACGTCGACGGAACTCCCTTCGTCGACCAGGATGCGATGCACGTCAAAATTGGCCATTTTTGCCCTTATCAGTAAGGGGATGACTGCGTTCGGGGCTCCGCCGGGGAGTTCTTCCAGGTAGAAGGTGATGGGCTCTGACCTGCCCTTCACCCTTTCGAACGTTACAGTTTGTGGAGGAGCTATGTCGACCAGCTCGTCCAACTTCCTCTTAGCCGAATTGATGGTGAGGTCGTTGAACCCGCCCCCGTTGATGACCATGGAGGAGGGGAAATATTCACACCTGCTGTGTGTTGTCAGGGGCTCCTGCAAGAGCTCGGGAACGTCGAAATCCTCGGGCCTGGTTACCGAGAAGGCGGTCTGGATAGGCACCGACTCGTCTGATGGTCGGGCGTCTTCTTCGGGCTCCTTGGCTTCATGGGCGTCACGACGGGGAGCATCGTTTCGCCTGTACTGTGCGAGCCTTCCCCCCTTGATGAGGGTTTCAATGGCGTCCTTGAGGTGGACGCAGTCCTCCGTCAAATGACCATGACTCCTATGATATTGACAGTATTTATTTTTATCAGCCCCTGGCTTGGCGGGAGCAGGTCGGGGAGCTTGACGCCACCATCTCTGAAATCTGTACTGGCACACTCCGCCAAAATACGCTCGCAGGAAGCTGTGAGCGGAGTGTACTCGGTGAAACGTCCCGAGGGGACCCTTTGTTCCCGGGCCTCCCGGGGTCGGTCTTCTTTCCTTTTCTCCCCGGTACGTCGGGGGAGAGCCTCTTGTCGTGAGCTGCTGCTGTTGTTGGGACCGCGAGCTCTGGAGTCTCGGACCCTGTTGGCAGCTTCCCTCTCCTCGTAGTCCATGTATGCTCGGGCCTTGTCGAGGAGGGCATCAAAAGTTGGAGGTGGCTCAATACCCACAGCCTTTCTGAATTCTGTGCCGGGGAGGAGACCCCTCTCCAGCAAGTATCTTTTCATATGGTCCGTGCAGGGGACCTGTATTGCTTCCCGGTTGAAGCGGTTGATGAATTCCCTCAAGGTTTCATCCTGTCTTTGGATGATGGCCTCGAGGGCCGCCTCGGTCTTCGGATGGCGCCGAGAAGCTGTGAAGGAACTGATGAACTGGTTCTTCAGGTTCCGCCACGACGTAATTGAGCCCGGGGCGAGTCCTTTATACCAGTCCATGGCCGCCTTCCTGAGAGTCGTGGGGAAAAGACGGCACTTGATGGGCCCCCCGACATTATGATAGTGGAGCATGGCTTCGAACCCGTCAATGTGGTCGACCGGGTCCGCTACTCCGTCATACTCCTTCAGGTGCGGGGGCTTCTCCATGCCCAGGGGGATGGGTGCATCCATGATGGCCTGCGACAGGGGACCGCGGGGGTCGTCGTCGTCGCTCCTCTCCGGAGAAAGAGAAGGGGTCCTGTAGTTATGTCTGGCACGATGATCGTGCTGAGTTTCCCTCGAGCGTGATGCTCGGTGGTTGAAGGTCACACGCCCGTCCCCGGCGTGCCTCTTGTCGTGCCTTGATGGGTCGCGACTGGGTTCTCCGACAGTGACGGCGGGCTGCCTCTCATAGTAGGGCCGCCTCTGCTTTGGCCGGGGAGAGGGGCTCCTGGAGTTCTCCCTGTAGTGTCTCCGCGGGGGAGAAGGGTGTCGAACTTCTGTGACCCGAGGAGGTGGAGAGTGTGGCCTCCGATGCCTCCTCGGGGGTCGTCGATCATCTTCAAGTGCCCTTAATCTTTCTCCTTGGGCGAAGATGAGATAGTTCGTCTGATTAATGGCCGCGAACAGTGCCTGAGTCGTGGCATCTGCCCCGGCGGGAACTGGGACTTCATAGAACCGGGCAGCTCTGTAATGAGCGAGAGCTACCGGGTCGTCTTCGAGTGCTGGAGGGGTCGAAGAGGATGATGCAGTAGCCCCGTCCCTGTAGGAGGAAGGTCCAGGGGCGGTTGTCACAGGGATGGTACTGTGGCCGGGATCACCGGGGTTATCGAGGTGTCCATTCTTGTCCGCGGTACCGTTATTAGTGTCGGCGACACGGACGGGCTGCTCGTCGCGAGCTGGATCAGCCATGACAGGTAGTTGAATTGAGCTTTGGTCTTTAGAATTGTTCGTTAGACGGGGAAGCTAGGTTCCCACAGACGGCACCACTGATCTGACCTGATCAGAAATGGACCGTCACGGCTGGCTCCGAGCAGAAAGCTTTTTTGAACGAGGTGGGGGGGGGGGGGGGTACCTGCAAGGCACTCCGATGCTGAAGTAAGTAGGAGTACGAGCAGATAATAGCAAGTGTAAGGTTAGAATGATGAATACCTGACCCTCTGGAAACAGAGGGTATTTATAGCCCCCAGCGCTGGGCCAAGGTTCCTTCATTGGGCCGGGCAGGTTTGGCCCAATAGAGGAACTGCCAGGTTCTACGTGCGTAGTGGGGACCCGCACGTGGTCCCCTTCCTGGATGTTCTGCGTGAAGTGCGGGCGAACGAAGACGCGGTCTTTTCGGAGTATCGTTGGGGAACAGTGGACTGAGTCTGCCCTAACTGGGGTGCTCGAGGTAACGTCGAGCTGGACTTCAGAATGTGGTGCTGGACCACCTCATGTCGAGCTGGAGGTGTATCGTCGAGCCAGCGCCTGCGCGTCGGGCACGGTCTCACTCTTTGGTCGGTGTGGCCCTTATAAGTCCATTTAGACTGGGCCTTTGCAATGCTTTTGGGCCTGTCGGGCCCAGTCCAGAACAATTTACTTTGTTTTAAATTTTTATTTTAGTAGTAACAATTAATGCATTTAATTTTGGTTTTATATTTTATTGTAACATCATAATATGTATTAATTATAATATTAGTCACCCTTAAAATGATAATTTTAAAAAAGTAGAACTATAAAATTGTAATATTTAAAATTTTAAAAATAGAGTTTTTATGAAACGTCAATTTAATGGAAATTTAAGAAAGGAAATTATTTTTTGTTGTAGAGAATTGTCAATAAAGATTTTAATAACTGAAAAAATAAGATATAAAAAGTAATAATATATATAGTTTTGATTCAATTTAATGAATTTTTTGTCTCCAATTTTGATTATATTTACAATGTTATCATATTATTTTATTATATCTATTAAAATATATAAACGTTATCATATTATTTTATTATATCTATTAAAATATATAAACAATAATTTTTTTGACATTGTCAATAAAGTTTTTAATAATCGGAAAAAAAAATGTATATAGTTTTGTTCTAATTTAATGAATTTTTTACTACAAATTTTGATTGTATTTGAAATATATTACATTATTTTATTATTTATATGTTATTAAATGTATTTTTTAGTATATTTATATTATATAATTTTTGTAATATACGAAAAGAATGTCAATAAAATATAATGGCAATTAGATTTGAAGTCAGAAAATTGTAACAAATGATTTAAAAATGGGATTAGTGGGAAAAACTAATGATTTATTGAGAGTTAAGTAAAAAGAACTAACACATGATATATAAGAACTTAAATAAAAGCATAAATAAGTTTGTAAGATGTGAATTTGTGTAGAGTTAACACAAACAAAATGTAGTTTGTTTTAGAATTATATATTAAAGTTTTATCATTCAGAGTATTGATAGTAACATACTTATTAAAGAAATGGATTGAATTAAAAAAAATGATAAAAACATATGTGAATTTAGAGGAAGAAAAATATTATGTTACAAAAATAATACTACATCATATTTATAATAGAAAGATAAGTGGTATAATGTTAAACTACTAAAATAAGAAATAATGGGAAAAAAAACATAATCTTTTTTATAAAAGAGTTACCATTTCAACAATTTTTTTCTTAATTAAAATTAATAATAAATAAATAGGTTAGTGTATTAGTGACGAAAATAGAAGGGAAATGATTAGTGTTACCAAAAATAAAAGAAGAATTAATATTGTTAAGAGGATGAGTCACTAAATTGTTGTCTTCATATAGTTTTTATTTTAGCAATTAACGTGTTCATTCATTCATTTGTATATATATTTTATCTCTTAAATATAATTATTTTATAATATATTAGAGATTTTCTTTTTCACACATTACAAGAAATCAGGGATGAAATGTTAAATATGATGTAACTAATTCATTTTTCAATGGATTTATTACAGAAGAATCAATGTGTTCGTATTTTTTTTCATTAAAAATGGATAATGACGGTGATGATTAAAAAGGGTCATCCTCTTCAAACTCTTATTTATTATTTTCATTATCATCAAATTTAAATGGTCTTTTATATGAATGACTCATTAACTATCTTAACCATTTTTCTATAAATTAAACAATTTCACGCATAAATCATGACGCAAACTTTCTTTTATTTACTATTTTTCTTCATGTTTTTCTACTTATATTCAATTTTCCATTGATTTACATGAGAGGATTATCTAAGTTTTATAAAGGGAAGACATAGTGTTTTGGTTCTTTAGTAAGGAGAAAAGCATAAAAAGAACCCAAATTAAAGAAATAAAGTGAAATCAAAGAAAACAATAATAAAGAAAATTTCTTTGAGGATCATTTTTTTATTAGTGATATGTTCTAAAAGAAGAAGTTTTTTTTTTTAGAGTCTAGACCTTCCATTTTGAAATTTAATTTTTAAAGAGTTTTTTTCTTTCATGCACATTTGTTTGAATATTTGGCGAAAATAATATACCTATTTGTTTGAATATTTAAAAAAAATCATCTTTATTTTTTATGAGATAATGTGATTTTTTTGTTCTGGAATGAGATCAAACTATTACTTATACTACACACATGATTCATTAATATCCTAATTACTCTTTTATTTCAGTATCCTAACATAAAGAATGCACATTGTTGTCACATCTACAACTCATTTTTCTATAAGCAAATTAGATTGGTGAAAAAGGATATATGAATGCAGTTATATAATATATTTTTATGTTTATTATTATATTGTTGATTATTGTTTATTTTGAATTAATAAATTGCTATAGACTTTGTTTTAAAACAAAAGAAGTCTCTCAGTATTTTAATAACAATTTACTTATCACAATAAAGATTACAAAATAAAAATTTAAAAATAATTATATAGTTCATTCTTTGATTTATCAATAGTTTTGAATTTTTACTTAATAATCTTAATTGGTATGATTAAATTCTTATTAAAATATTTGAAGACTTGTTTGATTTTTAAAGCAAGTTTAAAATAAATTATTTTTCAAAATAAATTGTGAAAAAATATAAATCTATAAAATGCAGATACAACATTAAAATAGTTTTTTTTTTAAATTAAATTGTTTTTTCTAAGAGCTAATTTAAAAAAAAAAAAAGAAGACAATTTAGGCTTTTGATTATTTAAAATTCATATTATTTTTTAAAATTTTTTATTTTATTATTGAAAAATATTTATAATTTGGAAAATTCTAATTTTGAACAAACATGCTAAATACATTTGCTTTATATTTTATATCTATATCCTAACTAAATATTATGTATGTTTATAACAAATAAATTAGATACAATTTAATCATCAAATAAAAATATTTTTGGTAAAACTCTCTTCTTATGGAATGTTTAAATATAAAGTATAATAGAAACAAAATTGAGTAAGATGCTCTTAATATAATTTTTTTAAATCTTAATCATTAATTAAATTTGACGATTATATAGATAATTCTTATTTCTCACGAAAGATATTAGTTCTCATCTGACACGCTATATATACAAATTTTATGGTGGTAATTGTTTTTCTCAATTTTATAGGAGATTTAAACAAACTGATTTTGGTACATGTCTGAATGTGAGTGATTGCATTAATACTTTTTATGTCTATGGTATGGGAGAGTAGAGTTTGATAAGATTATTATAGAAAGAAACGGGACATGAGGGATAATATTTCTAAGGTTGAGCTCAGTAGACATTTTATATCTCACTCTCAAATCATTTTGTCACTATGTGATTGTCACAGAATAAAACACCTCTAGTCTCCATTCATGTTTTTGTCTTTGCTTCTCTTTTATCTTTTTGTGGGACCATCACTCAATTGGACTAACATTTTCTTTCTTTTTATTTATCCATTGATTTTCATGTTCATACCAAGAATTTTAAGTTACATTTATGGTGTTTGTTGTTTCCTTCAACTTCAATTATTTATCAAGTGATATAACATTGCGTCTACATAGACCCTTACAGTTTTATCATTAGTAAATTATGATCCGTTAGATTGAGAAGTATGAGTGTTATATATAAACTAACGATATGAGTGGAACACGCGGCAACGGCCACAATTTAGAAGCACACAATGCACTCAAAGTTCACTGACTTATCCATAATGCAATGACTATATAATAACCACTAAAATGTGAAATATTGAACACACTCAAACCCATCATTTATGGTACACTATCTTAACGAAATTAATTCATCAAATTTGTCTCTATGACCTCTCTTTCATGCTAAAATCCAATTACTACACAATAACAACACTATCTCACACATAACTGGCACCAATTCACAAACTGTGTTTCAAAACAAATGATTCTGCTTAGAGTATTACGTTTGTTTATATTCTGTTTGGTTTTATCAACACTTTGTTCCATTACCAAATGTGGAAGTTCAGATGTAACTGTGAAATTCTTGAAAGCACCTCATGCATTTTCTCACTTGAATTCAGCAACATTTGCTTTTGAAGTTCTTAATTCTGGTAGTAACCGTACTTGCTCAAATTGCAGCCTCAGTTGTAAGGTTTGTATGCCACTAAGTTTCTGTAAGATTATGTTTAGTTTGTAACTTTCTAATGGTTTCGTCGATATTTAGGCCAATAAGTTGTTTTGTTTCTAAGCTTACTATGTGTGCAGCTTGATGATGGGGTCGCGTCAGTTTGCACGAACGGGAGAGTTACATACTTAAGCTTGCAAGATGGAAATCATGGTTTTGAAGTCTGCACCAACGGAAATCATAGTTTTGTGGGCTGTGCTAGCTACAACTGGACTGTTGGTTAAGAAACCATACTTCATTCCTATGTTTTTATTTATCAGTCTGTTATTGCCGGTGAATTTGGCCTTTTACATGCTTTTGTGTCTTTGGAGTGATAAAAATCATTTTTAACTTTTTCAGACACAATTCCACCAACAGCATATGTTACAGCCTCAACAACTTTCACAAGTTCTTCAAATGTTTCGGTAAATATATCTTTCACCGAACCGTGTATAGGTGAAGGTTTTGGATGCAAGTCTGTGAATGCCTGCAATGTAAGCATATGTCCATCTACAATTGCTTAGATTTCTCAAAACAAGACGGAGCGAGTACTGTGTTACCATAATATTAGATCCATTTTTAACTTCTTGCTGTTATATTTCTTTGCAGCTTCTTGTCTATGGTGCTGGCCAGGTTGTACCATCTTCCTTTAGAGTTCTGAAGCCAAACCTCATGTATTCTCTTCTTGTTAGTTTATCTCCTACCGTTCAATACGGCCGAGCAATCCTGGTAATGGATAGGAGTTTCTGTACTGACATAGCTGGTAACAGTTTTACAAGAATGGCGAATTCGAGTGTTCATCTACATATTGGTGAGTGCTATCTTTCTTCTGTCATTCTAGCGGTATTAGTACTGGATATAATTAATAATTCACGAGGATTTGATGTTCGAAAATATGATCCACAGACAGAAGAAAGGTTTATGTCAACATCAGGACTCGTGTACCTGAAAAGCTACTTCGAATTAACAGTGAAACTAGAACAATTCAGGCAACTAATGACCTTAACAAGCTAAAGGTGTATTTGTACTTCTCGTCTCCAATTGTAAATTCATCTATGGAAGTTATGAGTTCTCTCAACGTTAGTCGCGGTTCACTCGTTCCAACTAGTGCAGAAAATCTTGGAAATCGTAGATTCGGATTCATGGTTTGTTAATTCTTGGATGTGATCATATGAATGCTTTTCAACTGTATCTCTTCTCCTTACACAACTTTTTTCCGACTAATTGTTAATGCAGATTGCTAATATCTCCTCCACTGCTATAGTCTCGGTTGAATTCAATTTGAAATCTATAATAACCAGACAAGGGACTCATGTTTCTCCAACTGCGCCGGTTAATTTTCTCTATGGTACATATTAATGATGTTACTTACTCACCAAGTAAACACTGTTTGGATTTATAAGCTAATATTTTCATGGAATTCAGATTCTAAGAGGCCTGCGGTGATGTTAAGTACACATAGAATGAGGACAAAAGATCACAATATACAAATATTAATCGAATTTTCAAAGCCTGTTTTTGGATTCAATAACTCCCGCGTATCAATTTCAGGAGGTTTATTAAAAAGGCAAGTGTAACACTGATTCACTGAAAAATGAAAAGTCAAAAGCAAATTGATAATTGATTTTTTTCTCTTGCAACTTTTCATTTCTGTCTAGCTTTCACAAACTTAGATGGAGCACATACATTCTTGAGCTACAAGCGGATGATGATTTGGTATTCGTCAGCGTTCCCGAGAACGTAACTCGTGATGTTTCCGGAAACAAAAATCTAGCTTCCAATGTTCTACAAGTGAGGCACTGTAAGATTTTCGATACTAGTAATCAAAATTTTATTTTCATTTGTTAGATGCAAGTTTTTCTTAAAAAAATCTACTCATTTATACATATTTACGATTTCATGAATCATGCAGACTCAGTACCTCTTATTTCTTCTGTGATTTCTGCATTTACAACTGCTACTTTTGCGCTGACATCGATTATTGCTGGCCTGCTTACTATCTCAACTGCAAGTCTTCAATCTGTCGATACATTCACGAGATCGTCTTCTTTCTTGATAGTTGATCCAGCAAGGAATCTCTTTGTAAGATATCTATAAATAACATATATATTAATGTATTATCTTGACTAATGTGTATTTGATTCATATTAATTTGTGCTAATCATGTAGAGAATTCTGTGCCATATTCAAGTCTTTGCACTAGCAAGATGGTTATCAGTTAAGTTGCCAGTTGAATTTTACGAATTTTCAAGGCATTTGCAATGGACCATACCTTATTTTTCGGTTCCATGGGAATCTGGACCTATGAGTTTGTTCATGGTGGGTTCTAGTCCTTTTGGAAGCTCCGGTTCCTTTGCTAAAACTTCAGCAACAATCCCGAACATGCTGTTAGGCCAGAGTTTGAATTATGGTGTTTCGGTGTATGGTTCTCCGCTTACTTCTTCCGAGTATCAACAATATTTCGAGGTCAGAAGTTAGTTTATATATCAATCAAGCAGAGAAAGTTGATTTGTTATGAACAATCAATGTCCTTAATGAATAATGCTTACCTGCAGAGCGAAAATATGAAACCGGAAGCTGAATATATTTTGGATTCGCAACATTCCAGCGGGTAAGTTGTGTAATATGTTAGTGAAATTGTGTATATGATAATACTTCATTATCACATTGTTTGTTTGTTTTTTGTGTAGATGGACAGATTTTTATAGAACCATGTTTTGGCTAGTTGTGATCTGCGGCGGATTGATGGTCCTGCATGCTTTTCTACTCATTATTCTCAAATTTAGGAAGAGGAATTCTGAAAAGCCAAGAATGTATGGAGCACTCATTTTCCCAAGATTTGAGATATTTCTTTTGTTTCTTGCACTACCTGGTATTTGCAAGGCCTCTTCTGGCCTTATTAAAGGTAATTTACTTCAATGTCTTCGCTATGAAACACTGACACAAACACGGACACTATACACAAACTCTGATAATAATTTGAGAAAATTAAAGTTATTGAATATTATAACCACATGTGGCTGTGTCAGACCCTAGACATACCTTCAATATGAAGTGTCGGTGTTGCGTTGATTATTTGACACTTTACCATTACCATATACAATTTGTTTCATTAGGCTTTTTTTTCTTTCTCATTTGTTTGTATGGCTTTAGGGGGAACACCTGCAGCAATGGCAGTTGGAATTATACTCTTGATTTTGGTTTCTATTGTGCTTCTAGCTTTGTTCTTGTTCCTATCAGTTGGAATCACATTTGGGAAACTTCTTCAATACAAAGAAGTTCATCATGAAGGTGAGACATTTCATTGGTATCAAGAGCTTATAAGAGTAACTCTTGGACCAGGTAAAAGAGGTCAATGGACATGGAAGGAAGAACCGAAATCTGTTTATCTAACTATATTTGGTCCTCTATTTGGAGACTTAAGAGGTCCTCCAAAGTACATGCTTTCACAAATATCAGGCGGAAGTCATCCGAGTCAAAACGACCGAATTATTGCCTCAGATGATGAAACAGAAGATTCAGAAGCACCTTTCATTCAAAAGCTCTTTGGAATTCTCAGAATATATTTTGTGCTTCTCGAATCCATTAGGCGCGTTATGCTCGGGATTTTGGCAGGCGTCTTCATTCAGACACTATCACATTCGTCTAAGAGTCCCGTCATTATTATGCTATCTATAACCTCTTTTCAGCTATTCTTCATTGTGCTAAAGAAGCCTTTTATCAAGAAAAAGGTTCAATTAGTCGAGATCATTTCACTCACATGCGAAGTTGCATTTTTCGCTACATGTTTCATCCTCTTGAAGAAAGACTTTTCTGTGAAAGTCGAGACTAAATTCGGGATTTTCATGCTTGTGTTGTTTTTAGTCAGCTATTGCTCGCAGATGACAAACGAATGGTATGCTTTATATGTACAAACAAAGCTACTAGACCCTAAGGAGAAGTCATTGTTAATAGGTTTGAAAATTGCTTCAATTGGGTTTGTTTTGTACTTCATTCCTAAGAAATGGGTACAAAACTTGGAAAGCAAGTTACCTCAAAATGGACATGCGAATGGCGAAACGGGTGAAAGAAGTACGCATTCGGGTAGTAGGAGCTCAGGTACACCTGATATACCTTGGTTGAAAAGAGTAAGTGAGCTTGCGAAACGCAGCTTTAGTAGGGAAAGAAGTGGAGTTCAAATGACTGATCCTTCTTCTAGTAGTAATAATACTAGATGGAGTAGTTTATGGGGAAATAAGAGAAGTGGTAGCTCTTCTTCTGATTATAAGTCAAAACCAAAAGCTTTGCATGAAGATTTGGAAGCTATTTTTGCATCTAAGTCATAATATTAAAAGTATAGTTAGAGTTTGCATGTGGATTTGCCATACTTACATACTTATAAACTTTTTTCTGGTGTTTATATAATGTAGAATTATTATATTTATTTTTGTTTGTCTGTGTATTTGCACACATTATAAAGGTTGTTAAGGCTCCAAATCATAATATAAATGGCTTGTAACCATCCTGTATATGACCAAACTATATGGCTACCAACTTATCTCAACATAAAATCCCATAAAATACCCCAATTGACCCAAATCTTTGATTTTGAATTTTGATCTAAGATCTTCCTAACAAACTTAATTTCATGACTAAAATTTCCAGCTAATACAATGGCATCCACATTAAATAATAATGTTGTAAATCTAGTATTATTGGACTTGGCATACAAAGAGTGAGTGATAAACTTGTGATTGTGAATATCATAGGGAAATCAAGGTAGGATGTTAAAAATCAAAACACCTGCAGCAAGACTCAAATAACAAAAAAAAGTTAGAGCTCAGAGGCATATTTTTCATCCAATTTTTGGGAACATGATGTTACCGAACATCACTATGATATTCATCACAGCTCTAACAAACTTGCACCAGCCGGGAATCGAACCCGGGTCTGTACCGTGGCAGGGTACTATTCTACCACTAGACCACTGGTGCTTGTTGAAATGAATGCGAAAATAAAAGTTTATACTACTCTTACATAACTGCATAAAATCTATCATGTACTTACGTATAATATTTTCTCTTCGAAGAACAATCCCTCTCAAATACTTTTAAGGTGTGTTTAGTGGTGAAAAGAAATTATGAAGGGAAAAATAGACGAAAAAGAAATAGATGAGAAATATAGAAAATTTAATATATTATTTAATATAAGTGAAAAATAAGAGAAATAGAAGGAAAAAAAGTGTGTGAAACTTTTAAAAGGACTATAATCTCCTTACGTTAAAAACTTATAATTTTATTATTTACACATGAATTAAATTATTTATTTACTTTATAAACTGATTGTTTCAAAAATATTTAAATTTAATTAATTTAATTATCATTAATTAATGTTCAGTTTTTTACTATAGTGTAATTTTATTATCTTAAATATTAGTGCTTTTCGTTATTAAATTTTTTGTATTTGCTTTTGATTGGTATTTAATTAGTTGGGGGTAGAATTGAGATAGACTTAAAATTGTAGCATTTATATTTCTTTCTTCGCATAAGAGAGGAGAAAGGATTTATATGTGGAGCTCATGTTTAAATTTCACCAACCATTATTTATTAATATTAGGGGTTTACATGATGTCGATTTGGGTTTAACTCGGACCCAAAATATCAAACTAGCTTAAATCATGGATCCATTTGTTAGATCCAATCTTGACTACTATTGTATGATAATATTAGAATTAGAAATAGGTTAGTCTTTCATAGATTCTTTTATTCTCTTTTTGCATATACATTTAAAACTAAAATTTTCTTTTTCTTAGTAAATCATAAAACATGTTAATCACACTTAAATCCTTTTTCAAGGTAACAAAATACAAACCAATTAAATGTGGCATCTTGCCTTGAGAGCGTAACTCAAAACCATTTTCAGATAATGACATGTTAATTTACTTTTGTGTCAACGCGTGAGTCTCCAAAGGTCGGGCTACGGCAGAAGGTGGAATTAACATTGTTCATAAAAAATACAAAACAAACAAAAACATGTGAGACGAACTACGATAACTCTGATTCCTCAAAAAGGATAAGTATGCATTAGGATAGGACCCAAGCAAGCACAACTTTATTTTCCCTATATTATTTTCTCATTTCTTTTGCATACATTCTTCCTCAGTAGTAAGCAGTAAGCATAGATTAAACACACCCATAAGATAGATAACAAGAGTGGATACATTCCCCTCACATAACAGACTCCCTTACCCGATCTCTCGGTCGCAAGACCGTGACTTCTCCCTTCTTAGGTTTTCTCGATATTTACCTTTCCCTTCATGTGGGATAAAAGACGTTCGATGGCGACCTCATTGTTTGATGATTTTTAGCTAGTTGTTTCAGCTGGAGACTTCACTAGGGAATGATCGACCAATTGCAGGTCCATCTCGGAGTCGCTCCTAGCTCTTGTTTTCTTTTTTTTTTTGTATTTATTTTTATGCTGTCGGTTTATTCGTTTATATATGATTATCTGAGCATATGTTTGCATTGTATTTTATTGCTTTCCATATTGGTTATCTACTGTGTTGACTTCTGGTTTTCCATGTTGGGTGGGTGTTACAAGAGATAAAAGGCCCAATGCTCAGACCAAGTGACAACCATAAGAACCCTAGGAATAGAGTGGAACATGATCGGCTAGTCGACTTTGGTTTGCTAGTACGGTCATGTCGTCCATGCTCAAATGAGATTACAAATGAGGTGCTATCGTTTCACATAGGTGTTTCGACGATAGTGGCTTCAGGCGTATCCATGATTCTGAGTTACCATTTCCTTACCATGACCTAGTTTCGCCCGTGAGGGAGAAGGGGTGATTCTTACGGGTACCGTTGGTGACTTGCTCTGTTGGTGACTATGATCTGATGGTGACTGTATGTTCTGTCGGTGATTATGCGGTCCTTAGATTTATTTTCTAAGTTCTGAAGCTGATGTTTATGGTGTACTTCTGGTTATGTTTCGAACCTGTGATCCAGGTACTACCAGACTATGCAGAGACATTACAACAAAAATCAGTACCATGGAAGTAGTAATCCCATTATCACCTGCACTTGCATCATATCATGTTTACTTTTTAAAAGAAATGTCAGAAAAATAAAACTATATACTAACCTTGCATGTGCATGTCCATTCCGGGGTATCTCACGAAGTTATAGTTTCCGTCAGTAACGTCTAGCAACAATGATGTTCCCAAGAGGACCAGAAGATACAATTTCACTTATCAGTTTCGCTCAAGTTCTTGGCCTTCTTTGAAGAGTTTGAAATATCGTTTAGTTCATCCCAATGTAGAGGCTTTCAGTGAAAGACATGGGGGGAACTTTGACTCTATTAGGTGTTCGGGTGGATAATGGAGCTCTCCGGACTCTACTTCAGTTTTACGACTATGAGTTACACTGTATCACCTTCCAGGATTATCAGATCACTCCTACTTTGGAAGAGTAATCTCATTTGCTCAAGATCACCGAGCACATGTCGTTTGTTGTTGTTCTGAACGAGCCCGATTATGAAGTTGTTGCTAAGGCACTTTATTTGGGCCTTAGTGATGTGAAACAAAGATGGAGAAAGAATAGTAGTCTAACCTTAGACTTCTTGGTCAGTAAAGCAGGAGAATGGCTAGAGATGGTACTTGGTGCACAGTCTATGGCACAGTTCAACAAGGAGATTGAAAATCTCAAAAAGCATGATGGAAGCAATAATGGGGGCAAAAGCATCAGTCACAAACGAAGATTATATTGATTTGTTGACTCGGTTTCGTAATCTAGAGATCATGATGGTCAAGAAGGATGAGGTGATTCAAAGTCTGGTTTTGAACACTTGGGGCACAGTCCGTTGCATTTTTTAGATCTAGGAGATTGATTATTGTATTTCCTATCTTGTTGTTCCAATTACCACCAGGCTTGTTGGGTGGAATCACTTATCTTGTACTTTTGCAACTTTCTTGTATTGAACTTCGTTAGGGATTTCTCCCTTTCCCGTTATTACATGAGCAATATTGGATACTTTCTTTATATGGTCGTTCTTATTATCATTGTTGTACCCCAAAATTTTTCCTCCCATATTTCTCAAAATATTTCAAGAAAGATCCCCAAGTTGCTCAAGGAAGTCCAAGGGTTGACCAAACAAACTCTCTCCTAAGGCAGTCTACCTCAAATCAGGGTTTCATATTGCATTAAGTTACTTGAGTCTAATGGATCCCAAATGCTCAACATTGTCCTAATATATTCTCAAGGTCATCCATATCAAGTTTCAAGCCCTACAGAGAAAATTTGCTCAGTCAATTGCTCAAAGGCCTGAAAATCGACTGTGTTAGGGCAAAAGTCAATTGTGGCCCACATACAGTCAAACTTCAAGATTTTTAGTCAACATACTTATTTTGAATTATATTTCATCATTTTATCAAGGGTTGATCATGATTCATCAAGGATTGCTCATAATTCCTCAAGAACCAAAAGTTACTAAATTATGGTTTTATAGGAAAAGTCAACTCAACTTTGACCAAGCATAACTTTCTCATACTTTATGAGAAATGACCCATCCAAAGCTAATTTTGAAGAGGATTCCATGCTCTACAATCCATCTTCAGCTCCCAAGTTCAAAATATGCACTCACAAGAAGTTATGAATTTGGACATTATAGGTCATTTTGAAAAGTCAACAAAAACACCTTTTTTGTCAAAGCTTCATACATGAGAATGGAATATCAAATTGATATGACACAAAAAGGATTGGTTAGAGGACATCTCAAGCTTTCTAAAAAGTCCAAGAACACCTTCAAAGAGTCAAAATTGAGGAAGTTATGCATTAGTGAAGTTGACCCTTTTTGCAAAATTGCCAAAAGTCAACTATGCCTAAAAATGCAAATTTTCCTTAATGGGACCACTCTTTTGCACTTGTTTTGAGTTGGCAACATGAACCACGAGCCCTAAACTTTTCAACTTGTCATTATCTTGTTTTTATTATTTATTTTGATTTTTATTTGAATTAAATCAATTTTAATCAAAATAAATCATGGAAAATCTAAAGCATTGAAAACTCAAGATTTTGTACTTGTTTCAGGTCTCAAATTCAGTTGGCAAGTATTCAAATTCGTGTAAAGGCATGAGGTGCACAAAAATATTGGATTTGAACTATTTTTGGAATGGTTTTCAAGTGTATCAAATCACAATCAAATTCAATAATGAAGGAAGATTATGATCATTCTTTCAACCCTAATATATTCCTCAATACATAAAGAACGTGTGCATACCAAAAGAGGCTAGAGAGGGAGGCATATGAACCAGAACAAAAACTTGAAAAAACAAGAAAAAGTGCAAACACGAATTCCTACTTAGAGGCAATTTCAAGATCCTTGGACCATCTCAATCGCTTCCTAGGATCCCCAGCAAGAAAAAGCAATCCAAAACAAGTGTTCCCAAGCCCAAATCTGTTGGTATCTAACCTCGGGCCCTTGGAGCACTTTGCTCGTGAAATAAATAGGTTTTTTCCCGTCGGGCGTCTCACGAATGAGGGTTGCGCTGACGGATTCGACCGAGACGGCTAGGTATAGAAATAAGGTTTCCCCGTCAATCGACCGTGATAACACGGGAGGCTGTGAGAGGCTTTATTTAAGATGGAGCAGGGCCCGCTCGCATTCCTCGGTCCATTCGAAGGCCGCTTCCTTGCGAAGAAGCTTGAAGAAAGGGAGGGCGTGTTGAGCAGATTTTGCAACAAAACGGGATAACGAGGTGAGCATGCCATTCAAGACTTGTATGTATTTTTTCGATGTAGGTGTGGGGAGGTCGGAGAAAGCCCGACACTTGTTAGGGTTGGCTTCGATTCCTCGTTCTGTTAAGTAGAAGCCTAGGAACTTGCCCGCCTTGACCCTGAACGTGCACTTCTCGGGGTTTAATCTCATTTTGCATTGCCTCGCTTGGGCAAAGACTTCCCTGAGATGAGCGGCATGGTCGGTGTCTGCTCGGGACTTGACGATCATGTCGTCCATGTATACCTCGAGCATATCCCCAATTTGGTTCCAGAAGACTTTGTTCGTCATTCGCTGATACGTTGCTCCTGCATTTTTCAGACCGAAGGGCATTACGTTGTAGTAATAGTTGCCCGAGCTGGTCATGAAAACGGTGCAGTGATTGTCGCCTATTACTATTGGGATTTTGTTATAGCCCGAATAGGCATCCATAAACGATAGTATTTTATAATCGGCTGAGTTGTCGACCAACATATCAATAAAGTAAAGGAAATGCATTTTTCAGGCATGTCCGGTTAAGATCGGTGTAGTCAACACACATTCTCCATTTTCCATTATTTTTCTTGACAAGTACAACATTTGACAACCAGGTTGAATACTGGGCTTCAGAAATAAAATTTGCCTCTAAGAGGTCTTTTACAGCTTTTTCAGCAGCCTCTATTTTCTCCGGAGACTGCCTACGTCTGCGTTGCACTATTGCCCTAGCAGCTGGATCGATGGCGAGTTGGTGACAGGCGACCTCAGGGTCGAGCCCGGGAATCTCCGCAGTGCTCCACGCGAACATATGTGCATTCTCGTGCAAGCAAGCCTTGATTTACTTCCTCGCTAAGTCGGGGAGTCTGGTGCCAATCTTCACTCCTTTGCTTGGGTCTTCACCGATGGGAACGAGTTCGAAGTCCCCATCCGGAATTGGTCGAAGGGGGACTTTCTTGCCGCTAGGAGGCTCATCCTGGTCGAAGCGAGTGTCCAGGGATATCGAGTCGACCTTTGGAGGGGCTCTCTGCTCTTCCGCTTTGACGGGCTCTGACCTCTGAGGTTCTGGTCGTGTAGTTGCAGCTCTCTTGGAGGGCCTTGTACTGGTGTCGACCGTGTCGCGTCCCTTGGATGCCGCGTTAAAATACCTTTGGGCAGCTGCTAGGTCACCTTGGATAGTGGCGACCCGTGCCCTCTTGGTGTAAAACTTCATTTTTAAATGGAGGATGGAGGGCACTGCGGTCAGCTCCGCCAGTGTCGGCCTTCCCATAATGCAGTTGTAGAGGGAGGGGAAATCAATGACGAGGAAGTGCACCTTGACTTGCCTCGTAGCCGCATCCTCGCTAAATGTAACCATGAGCTCGACGTATCCCCAAGGCTTGGAAGTTGAGCCGTTAAAGCCCTGCAGGTCCGACCCCACGTAAGGTGAGAGGTGAGAGTCGTCGAGCTGTAGGGTTCAGAACAATTGGATGTACATCACGTCGACCGAACTTCCTTCATCGACGAGGACGCGATGTATGTCGAAGTTGGCCATTATCGCTCTTATCAGCAGAGGAATGACTGAATTGGGGGCCCCTCCGGGGAGCTCCTCGAGGTAGAAGGTGATTGGCTCTGACCTGCCTCTCACCTTTTCAAAGGTCACCGTTTGAGGGGGGGCCGTGTCGACCAATTCGTACAGCTTCCTCTTAGCTGAATTTATGGTCAGATCATTGAACCCTCCACCATTGATGACCATGGAGGAGGGGAAGTGTTCCCACCTGCTGTGCATCGACAAAGGTTCTTGCAAGTGATCGGGGACGTAGAAGTCCTCGGGTCTTGTGACGGAGAACACGGTTTGGATGGAAACCGACTCGTCAGATGGTCAGGCATCCTCTTCTACTTCCCTCGTCTCACGGGCGTCCCGACGAGGAGCGTCGTTCCGTTGGTACTGTGCGATTCTCCCCCTTTTATGAGGGTCTCGATGGCGTCCTTGAGGTGGACGCAGTCTTTGGTCAGGTGCTCGTGGCTCCGACGATACTGACAGTATTTGCTCCGGTCCACTCCGAGTTTGGCAGGAGCTGGACGGGGACGTTTGACACTGCCATCCTTGAAATATGTACTTGCACACTCCGCTAAGATGCGCTCGCGGGAAGCCGTGAGCGGAGTGTATTCTGTGAACCGTCCCGAGGGCCCCCTCTGCTCTCGGACGTCCTGGGGTTTATCGTCCCTTCTCTTTTCCCCGGTTCGTCGAGGAGGGGCGGTATCTTGTCGCAGATTGCTGTTGGATCCACGGTTTCTTGGGTCTCGGGCTCTGTTGGCCGCTTCCCTTTCCTCGTAGTCCATGTAGGCTCTGGCCTTCTCGAGGAGGGCATCGAACGTTCAGGGTGGTTCGATGCCCACAGCTTTTCTGAATTCGATGTCGGGGAGGAGCCCCCTCTCCAGCAGGTATCTCTTCATATGGTCCGTGCAGGGGACCTGGATGGCTTCCCGGTTGAAGCGATTAATGAATTCCCTCAAGGTCTCATCGCGCTTCTGGACGATGGCCTCGAGCGCTGCTTCGGTCTTCGGGTGTCATCGCGAAGCAGTGAACGAGCTGAAGAACTGGTTCTTTAAGTTTCGCCACGAGGTAATTGACCCTGGGTCGTGGGGAACAACTGGCATTTGATTGGTCCCCCGACGTTGTGGTAGTGCAGCATGGCTTCGAACCCATCTATGTGGTCGACCGGGTCGGCGAAGCTGTCATATTCTTTTAAGTGGGGAGGCTTCTCCATGTCCGGGGGAATGGGCGCCTCCATGATGGCTTGTGACAAGGGACCGCGGGGGTCGTCCTCGTCACTCTGTTCCGGGGAGCGGGACGGGGATCCGATGTATTGTCGTTCACGGTGGCCCTGGTCGTGCAGAACGTACTTCGAGCATTGTGAATGTTGATGGTTTCCTCCGTGTCTGTACCTGGGAGGTCTTCGTTCTTGCCGCGAAGGACTGTGGTCGCGCCTTCCTGCGTCGATGAGTGGTTCCCTCTCCAAAGGGGGTCGTCGCCCTATTGGTCGAGGCGACGGGCTTCGAGAGATGTCCTGATTCTGTCTCCGCGGGGGAGATCAGAGACGTTCATCCGTTTGTCGAGGGGGAGGAGATTGAGGTCTCCTGTGTCTTCTAGGGGGCCTTCGGTCGTCTTCGAGTGCTCTCAGTCTTTCCCCCTGGGCAAAGATGAGATAGTTGGTCTGGTTAATCGCCGCGAACAGTGGCCTGGTTGTGGCGTCTGCTCCGGCGGGGACAGGGACTTCATGGAATTGGATAGCGGGGTAGTTCAGAGGAACTGGGTGATCTTCTTCAAGCCGAGGAGGGATTGATGAAGATGAAGCCGTGGCTCCGTCCCGGTAGTTGGAAGGCCCGAGGATGTTGCCGCCAGAGACCGTGTTATGGCCGGTGATGTCGGCATTGTCGGGATCGACATTATTGTCGGCGATGTTGTTGTTAGCTTCTATGACGCGGACGTTCTGGTTGTCCTAAGTCTGGTCAGCCATGACAGTCGAGGATTGTTAGCTTTTGTCTTTTTAAATGGAGAGAAGACGGGGAAGCTTAGTTTCCCACAGATGGCGCCACTGATCGTACCTGATCAGAGTTGGACCGTCACAGTTGGCTTCAGGCTGGATTTGAAGGAGATGGGGGGTACCTGCAAGACACTCCGATGGAAAAGTGAGAGACAAAATGAACAAGCAAGTAAGTATATAGGTGTGGATGAATGAATACCTAATCATCTCATGAGAGAGAGTATTTATAGCCCCCAACACTGGACCAAGGTCCCCACCATTGGGCCACGCAGAGGCCTAATAACAGAAACTGTCAGGATTTACGTGAGTATGAAGTCCAGCAAATGGATTTCCCCTGGTCAACTGCTCCGCGATAATAGAGTTGGACCCGAAATTCCCGATGGACAGTTTGATGTGTCCGTTGAGAAGTGGTGGGCCACGCCCCCCAACGATTAAATGGGGGAGGTGCTCCACAATCTCTAACTTGGACCTCCTTTTCGTAGGACAAATGTAAACCCATTCTATTTCGTATTATTTATAATATTAATATTGTTGTTTAGCTTCATCTTTTACGTGTATTATTATTTCAATTTCAATTTATTATTATTAATAATTTTTTTCAACTTTCTATTTTTATTATAGTCTACAAACAAATGCATATACAATACAAATATACAAACAAATGCATATACGAGTTTGTTCCTAGTGAGATAATACTTCATCCACATTGTAAAATTTTAAATTATTCTATATTAAAGCTTGTTTTATAGTATCATATTTAATTAATCTAAATTACATTTTTTAGGCATAAATTAAATATCCTCGATGTATAAAAGTAAAAATTAATCTTTCAAATGAGAGAAGACCACAATACACATATCGAGGATCTTAAAGAATTTTTTATCATTTCAACCCATTGTTGACTTTGTGTGTCTCTTTCTCACTCATCTAAATAACTATTTATATTACTTTATACATGTCATTTATAACCTAAAGTTATCAAAGGTACCTAAAAATAAAGGCACCTAATCCACTTTGAGTGGATTACATCTCCTTTGAGTTAAGTAAAAAATTTCTCTTAATCATTTTATGCAAAACTTAGTTAGACAAAAAAGTAAAGAATAACTAATGGCGGGCATATTAAGCTTGTTTTTACAAAGTCAAAACTCATATTATTCTACAATCTACATAGACACCGCTTGAATTTTGTTCTTCTCTTGGCAAATTCCATAATACGACACCGTGTTTTCCACCACCGCTTCCCACAAATCCCAAATTCAACCGAACCCTAATCCATTCACACCCTTTGTTGTCACACACCGCCACCAAGCAAAGTCAAATTCCAACACCCGTACTTCAATTTCATCTAACACGTTTCAATTAATACCCAAAGTTTCACGTTTTCTCTCTATATATGCTCAACACAAAGATAATGGGTTCTATATTGAGTTCTCAGAATACTCAAATGAGTAAAGAAGTGATGGAAACGTCTTTGAGTAAAGCGAAAGAGCTCGCTGCTTCTTCCCCCGTCTTTCTCTTCAGGTTTTTGTAACATGTTTTCGTTCTAAAAATTATTATTTTTAACTTAGTTCGCTTTTCATTCAATGAAATTAGGTTGTAAAAAAGCACTACTAGATGTGTCTCAAAATAGAGAGAGTATGCATGTTTATTAATTATAGTTTGTTTTGGAGATTGATTGTGCACCTAAGTTTAGGTATGTGTCATTTCATTTGGTTGTTAGGCTATGGTATGCAATTTGATCACATGCTTGTTGACACAAATTGGTGTCTTTTACTCAGGCTGTTCTTTTTTTTGCACATAGCGTACTTAAATAGAGTCTCATAAAATATCGGCTTAAATATGAGCTCTGATTATGGGAGAATCGTGAGTAACCTACGAGCAAGGCCTCCAAAAAAATTTAAGATGGTTATGGTTTCACATCTAGGCCCTCCTTGTTGATTTTCGCTCATTATGTAACTTATGTTATGGCAGTAAGACTTATTGTGGTTACTGCAAACGGGTGAAGGATCTGCTCAAACAGCTAGGAGCAACCTACAAGGTCCTTGAATTGGATATAGAAAGTGAGTTTGCTATCTCAATCATGTCATTTCTTCCAAACTTTAATACTTAAAAGTGAATTGAATAATTTTTAAGTGTAAAAATTATTTCAAAAACTACATTTTTTTAAAGGTTCAACTATAAAGTTTTACGGACAAAATCAATTTTATTTTAGAAGAATTCAACATGTTAAAATCAATATTATGCCTCTAGAAATACTTTTGACTTTTCCGAGTCTCTAGAATTAATTGTAATTGAAGTTACATATTGTACATGTTTGGTTCCACTTTTGGAAAAGTTAAAAGTGATTTTAGAGTATAATTGATTTTGAAATTTAGATTTAGAGATTGGCTGTGGATAAAATTTAGTTTTCTAGAAACTAGAATTGATTTATGTTTAGATATATTTATGTAAAAATCATTCAAAATCAATTTTGACAGAAACTACAAATTTTATAGCTTCAAATTTAATCAATTTTGGAGACAACCAATTCTACTCTTGCCTAATCAAACACTCAAAATCACCTAAAATTAATTATACTCTTTTAAAATTGTTTTTGACCTTTTCAAAAGTCGAACTAAGATGCACTCAAAAGTTATAAATTATAATTTATTAAAATCAATTTTTTTTGAGAGAATCAATTTATACACAATGAGAATCAATTATATAGGTGCTCTAAACTTGAAATCAAACATACACGTAGTTTACAGTTGTTGAATCGGTTTTAAGCAGGGAGATTTATCCCTTATCCAGAAGTTGAGATGTTGTGAATATCATGTTAAAAAAGTTGTTGATAGATATAATCAGTGTGTTGTAACATTGAACATCGGTATAACAGTTCATTCTACGTCAGATTACACAGTTCCGTTTCAGAAATATGTATACAACACACTAAAAAGGAGTTATAAAGCATGAGAAATAACATATTTTATCCGATTATTTATGTCATAAAATTAATGTAAATACCCATTTGAAGGTGACGGTGGTGAGATTCAAGCAGCTTTAGCTGAGTGGACCGGACAAAGAACAGTACCTAACGTCTTTATTGGAGGCAAGCACATTGGTGGTTGTGATTGTAAGGCCATACTCTTCTCTTGCTTCTTTTCTATAATTAGCAAAGACAACAAACTAAAGTGTTTTTTCTTGATTTGTGTTTTTGTTTGTTTCTATAATGAGCAAAGACAAAAAAGAAACTAAAGTTTGATTTGTGTTTTTATTTGTTGCAGCTGTTTTGGAGAAACACCGTGCAGGTCAATTGGTTCCCCTTCTCACTGATGCCGGAGCGATTGCTAATAACTCTGCTCAGCTCTAAAAAGCCACGAAATATTTACTGTTTTGTTAAAACTTGTGGCAATACTTTGTATGAATAAACGCAAAACAAACCTCTGTAATAATCCACTTTAATTATGTTAGTGGAGATATAATTAGTTACTACTAATAATTCTATTACAAGTGAAAGAGGATCATCTAAATAAAATATTCTTGGTTTATGTTTTAATAAAACTCTGGTTACTTCAGATTATAGTGTAATTTTTGCAGAAGTACTAATGTTATTTATAAATAGAATTGGTAATACGTATACCAAAAATAATTAAGATTAATGTTATTTTTGTTGGGTATATTTTTGGTTCTATTGGCTTGGAAAGTTTGAGAAATTTCAGCATGGTAAAAAGATAAAAATATGATATTGCAAATATATTTTAAGAGTATTTGGATGGGATTGATAAATATATTTTTTAATTTAATCAGAATTTTAAATTTTTTTTTAGTAATAACTATCTTTTGAAAAAAAAATATAAATAATTATATTTCAGAGAAAATACGCAAATGATCATGTTTTAAAATACATTTAAATAGATGAGCTAATTCGGATGACACATGCTCATATTTTTATATGGAGGCGCCAAGCGAGATGGTGTATATTCATATTTTTTATATGGAGACGCCAAATGAGATGACGCATAGGTGTTATGTGTTTGCTCTAAGTCATTTCAGATGGTGTCTAAGTATTTTTGTGGGTCAATTTTTTACATGTAGGAGTCATCTCATATGACGCTTCTTCTCTATATTATAGAGTATATGTCATCTCACATGACATAAAATAAGTATGCGGCAAATGAAATGACACCTAAGATCAAAAAGTAAGTGTATGCATCATTTGAGTTGACGCCTCAATTTAAGTGTATTCTAAAATATGATCATTTGTGTAATTTTTTCTGAAATATGGTTATTTGTGAATTTTTAATTTTTTTTTTAAAACATGAATATTACTAAAAAAAGAATTTCAGAATTTTGATGGGATAATAGTGTTGGTTTTGATTTGATATTGGATTCGGTTCCAAATTTTCGATCCAACCCAATTCATGGATGATAAACACAAGTCCAATTTCGACCATTTTTATTACGGTTTTAGTGGTTTAAAGTTGTAAGGATATTGTAGTTTTTCTCCGTTTTAACGGTTTATGGTTATTCAGATATTGTAGTTTTTCACAGTTTTAACAATTTATAGTTATTCGAATATTGCAATTTTTCAGATTGGTTAATTCGATTATAAAATATTTTAAAAAATATATTTAAACATTAAAAAACCAAAGAAAACACATAAACTACACAGAAATTACAAAATAAATTTGAAAATACTTTTAAATTTTAAGATACAAAAAGTATGAACAATTAAAAGATGAACTATATTCTTTAAAATAAATAATTTATTGAATAAAAAAGAAACATGAAAAGAAGAAGAAAAAAAACTCTTCAAAACAAAGCTCAATGCCTTTATCATGTATTTTATTATTAGGAAAAAAATATTATAAAATCTAGATTAGATATATACTATTTAAAGTCAGATATGATGAATATGATTGAAGATATCTGTAGTGGATTGATTCAAAACCCTTGAAGATGAAGATCGAAGCCATTGAAGATGCCTGTCAGCCATATACTCATTGGTGAATTGAATGTCACAATTGATTTGTTTTCATTTTCATGCACTGAGAAATTAGGATGTCAGGGGAATAAGGATTAAATGTCGAGTGCAGAAAAAAGGTTAATAGATGAGAGAAATAAAATGTTATAAGAGGTACGAGTGAGAGGAAGAAGAAACAGTTGGGGTTAACGAATGGACGATGACAGCGATTCGTTAGGAAGGTGAAAACCAAGAAACCCTAGCAGAGAGAGATATGTGTTACCCTGATTGATAAGTGTGTTACTTTGTTTTGTGTTGATTTTTTTGGTTTGGGTCGTGAACTAAATGATCATTCAGTCTAATCCCATGATGAGCCACAAAACCCCTTACTAGGTCAGACGGTTTTGGACTCGTTAGGCCTAAACAAACCATCTGAATCTGACCGATGATACCCATGTAAATCTATAAATTGCCAAACCGGTAATCCGATAAATCGGCCCACCCAAACCGATGCTTAGCGGGCCTCATGGATAAGTCAGATTGGGTCATTTTTCAAAAGTTTGTCCAGCCCTAACCGTGATATATACAGTTTGGCTTTTTTTGTGATATACATGGTTTGACTTTTTCTAGGTGATGTTAAAATATTTTTGTTATTATGTTTTTTGCTTGAAGTTAGAATTTATAGTTTTTTAGTTTAGACAAAGGAATATGTACTGACAGTATACAATATTTTTATATTGTCAATTAATGAGAGACATGTATTTAATTAAAAAATATTTTTATTTTTAAGATACTGATATGATATGACAAGTATAATAATTTTAATTGGTTGTATGTGTAATATTGGTTTACACTGTCAGTGCATTATCTTTAAAAAAAATTTAATTTAAACATAATTTTTATAATAAAATTTATTGTTCAACTTACTTTTACATAAATATATTTAAATATAAATTAATTTTGTTAAACTCAATTATGTACAAATTAATTCTCTATCAAATTCAATTCTATAAAAATTAATTATGTCTACCGCCAATTAGTGGCGCTCACAATTTGGTTTGGATTGATTTTGAGGTAAAACTCATCCAACCCAAAAATAAATTTCTTTGCGATTCAGTTTTAGATGATTGATTAAAAAAATTCGATCTGGTCCTGTTAGGTTTTGTTGTGTTGGCTGTTGTTGTATCCCAAAATTTTCCCTCTCATTTCTCAAGTAGTCTCTCACAAGATCTCCTTTGATTCAAGACTGCACAAGGGTTGATCAGCTCAGGACACCTCCTCAAGCACTAATAACTGAAAATTAGGGTTTGTGTTTGCACAAGGACAATTGGACTTTTAATGCCCCATATGACTTTCAGGGATCATTTTGGACTCTCAAGATTTCTCATGTCAAATTTCAAGTCTTGGATCACATTTTTGCTCAGTCAATTGATCAGCTGACCTAAAATCAGCTGTATTGGGGAAAAAGTCAACTGTGGTCAATTTACAGTTAAACTTCATAATTGTTGGTCCATATCAATATTATGAACTCATATATGTCATTTGATCAAGTTTGGACCATAATTCCTCAAGAAAATTGATCAGATCATCAAAAGGGTAAAATGGTCAAAATTAGAGTTTTGGCTGAGAAGATGCAATTTATGATTTTCGACCTAGAAAATGATTGATTGGTTTGAGACATGATCTCAAGGATTCAAATGCTTCATTTTGACCTATTGGAATGGCTCAAAAAATCTCTCAAAGATCAATTGATTGACAAATGAATTTTAGTCAACTGATGGAAAAGTCAATTGTTCACTGAAAAGTCAAACTTTGACTTTTTGATCAAAATCAAGTATCAAAGATCACAATTCATCAAAACATGTCAAAATATGAAACTTGTTCATCAAGAAATCAAAAAGTCAAGATTTCATTTTGAAAAGTCAAAATTTCTAAACTTAGAAATTTTTCTAAGTGTTGGAAATTCACATTTTTCTTATAACTTTGAGCTAAATTTCAACCAGAATGCAAGATGATTCAAAGGAAACTTCCAACATGAAAGTTGTAGATCTCAATGAGATCTAAAATATTGTAGAACATAACCTTTTCTAGAAATACATCTATTTCAAGTTATGATTTTAAGAAGACATGTTCATGAAACTTGGAAACTTAGTGAAATTTTGCCCTAGTTTAGGCAAGATTTTGACCTAACTTCATGGCAATTTTTCACATAGTTCCAAGATGAATGTTCAAAAATGTCCAACTTATAGGTTGTATAGGATGTTACAAGCTTTCCAAAATGTCCAAGAACTCATTGAGATCATACTTGAGCAAGGGGAATCGAAGGCAAGGAGTTAGGGTTTTCAAACTTGAATTACAAGCCATTTCTTGATGAACACATGAACCAAATGCATGTTAGACTGCATAATATTTGCTTTTCAGGCCTCAAACTCGTTTTTAACTCCATAATTAAATGTTTACACAACTGATAGAGCCATTGTCCAAGCATTTGAGCCATTATCCAAGTTGCATTTCCATTTATGGCACAAAGTTACCATTCCATTCTTGAAAAGTTGCTTTAATCACAAAGTCAACTTGTCTTGAGCTTCTAAATTGTTCTTTCTGCACACACAAACCCTATAAACCAAAAGCAATGTGTCTAAGGCCTATTTGAACTCAGAATGCTTGTACAACACTTTGAGATTTGTCTTCTCACTTTTCTTCAAAAGCAAGTTATAGAGCCAAAAGGGTAGAACTCAGAAGTCTTGAGTACATTTGATCTCAAACATTTTCCATACATATACACAAGTCTATTGCAAGCAAAGGCACGATTTGAAACATCCTGAAACTCTCCCAAACACCATTGCTGCACAGAACTGCCCAAACTTGACAGTTTTGAGCAAAAACTCACCATCTCCATTTTCACTCATGCGTTTTGAAAACTAATCATCCAAATACCTCCCATACATCATATAAAAGTGATCCAGACCCCTGTTTCCTGATTGTAACCCCTCCATCACCATCCACCATTTTCAAAACTGAAGCTTGCAACTTGACTTAAGTTGGGAGTTTCAGCCATCCTCAAAGCAAAGTAGGAGTTGGAATACACTCAAGGAGGTCCGGGCCAGCTAAACAGAGCATTAGGACATCTCAAAGGTTTCTCAAACTCCATACACGATTCTCACTTCAAGGTAAGTTTTTCTCAACTGTGATATCTTGATACAAGCATCTTTTGTACATACGTTCTGAAGTAGAAATGTAGGTATCATTTCTCTTAAGCTAACCATGTCCATGGTTTTCATTTATATTAACTGTGTATTGAGAATTTTGGATTTGAATTTTCTGAAAAATTAGGGTTCAATTTGGTACTAACATAAATTCATCCTTATCTTTGAGTGTTAGCTTAAGTTAGTTACATGGTTGGATTCGTGGTGGAAAAATGCACAAGTTTCATGTTTACACTTTTGAGAATGGTTGTTCCTGTTTTGGTTTCAGAAAAAAACAGAAGAAGTTATGATATTCAAAATGTTAGCGATTGCGTCTCGATACTTTTATATTAGAAATATCTTACGTTATCCCCCTTTTTGTCAAGAATCAAAAAGCAATAAAAACACTATAAACAAGAAAAGAGGATTTGTATTCAAAAGGTTGCAAGAAACACATTAAAAAAGAAAATAAAATGAACACAGTACAGAAAACAAAATTTCAAAACTAAGATTGAGGTGGAGGAAGTCGTGTTGAATTGATGAAGTTACAGTTTTCAAAATTTATTGGCGCGAGGAAGAAGATGAAGTTGGGCTCCAGACTTGTTTTCAAATATATATTTATGGTTTTGTATTAATGAACGGATGTATAGCCACCCTAGTGGTAAAGCGCGTGCCTGTTAACCTTGGGACCTGGGTTCGAGCCGCAGTGTACCCTTTTGCTCTTTTTTTTTTTACATTTTTCTTCCATTTTTTTGTTTGAAACAGGCGCATGGGCCTCAATGTTGGGCTTTTGTTTTTTTGCTTATTTTCCACCTCTGCTTTCACATTCACACACTTGGCGCAAACCATTTTTATTTTATTTTTCACTTTTATTTATTTTCTTTTATATTTTATATTATATTTTTTTTTATTATTACTATTATTATTATTATTTTTATTAATAAAAAATCCAAAAATATTATATTTATTTATTTGCATATTTAAAAAATGCTCATTTACATTTTATTTCTTTATAAAACAAAAAGACTAAAAACATTTTTCTTAATAATTAATTTCTTTTTTTTTTCTTAAAATAATTAATATTTAGACTTAGGCTTAATTATTATTTTATTTTCTTTTTATTTAAAATTAATTTAGAACTTAGGTTTCTTTTAATTAATTAACTTTCATATTATTATTATTAATTTAAAACCTTTTCACAAAAAACCCTAAAAAATCCTTTTTAACTTAATTTCTTCCTTATTTAGTTTAAATTTATTTTTGTTTATTTTTAACTAATCATTTTCTTAATTAGGTCAAGACCAAACCCTTTCTTTGAAAACCAATAAAAAATCATTTCCTTTCCACTTATTTCCTTGTACATTATTTATTCAATTCTTGTACATTTATTCAATATGGTTGTAATAGATAATTAGGTTTAATTTTTTTGCAAAATCCCATTTGTAAATTTGTATACCCCCTCCCCTAATGATG
This sequence comes from Vicia faba, assembly GCA_948472305.1. Lineage (NCBI taxonomy): Eukaryota > Viridiplantae > Streptophyta > Magnoliopsida > Fabales > Fabaceae > Vicia > Vicia faba. The sequence goes on from OX451737.1 coordinate 536,035,992, forward strand.
TAATAGCATAGTAATTTTACTTTCCGCAATTTATCGCTTTATATAAATGCTAGTAATTAGGGTTTGTATGGAAAGATAAAATCAACAAATAGCAAACCCTAATTCAAGATAAACAATGCATGTAAATCAAACACATTTGTACACTTGCACCCTTAGGGTAATTCCACTTTGTTGCCTTACAAAAATGGCCATGTTATGCATGTGGGATATCTTAGCAAAAAGCAATAAAAAATACAAGATCATAGTCCCTTGATGACGCTATCAAAGTTGCCTTTCAAAGTGATCTTAGTCCCTCAAATAAAAATGCTAAGATATCTCACAACATTGCTATCATGGCTATACGATGACCCACGCCCGTCCCTTTACATCCAAAGATAAGGCTTCTTACCAATCAATGGTAAGATAGCAATATCAAAGGAAATAAAGAAATGAACTAAGACTTTTGAGTAGGTAGATTGTTCCTAGTTACTTGCTCATTTTCAAATCAAATATCCTTGCTCATTTTCAAAACAAACACCAAACACTTTCAAAACATTTTCCAAACATGAAATATTTTCAAAATCCCAACACTTTGTATACGTTCTTATGAACGAGAACTATTACAAAGTTTGCCTAAACGAAGGCGCCTTTTAAAAATACTTTCAAAAACCACACAAAGCACATTTTCAAACAAAAGCAAGTGATCTAGAAAGCAACTAAGAGCCCATAGATAACTATGGATGGAAAGGGTGCTAATATCTTCCCTTTACATAATCTACCCCCCGAACTCAAGAAACAATCTCAAAGGTCTTTCCTGTTCTTTTCAGCCTTTCCTTTTGGATAAAAGAAAAGTCAGTGGCGACTCTTGCTAACCGCAACATTTGCGATAAAACACAAAACACCCAAGTCAGTTCTCCCACCGTACCATAACTGTATTTTGTTAGAACAAGTTTTTCAGCAAGATGTTGGACAATATGTCGTGACATGTTGGTAAGACATCGTAGCTCAAGATTTGTTTTTATTTGAGGAAGATTTGTTTAGCGCAAGATCACTGAAGATTTGATGGAGATATGATTTGCGCAATATGTGGTTAATTAAGCATATATTTCTTAAGGCATCAAATATATGATTTGATTTGTTTTGTTTCTCAATATTGGATGTCGTAACATTCAAGGAAACATTATATTTCACACCAAAATATTCCGCTGAAGATTTGATTTGATTTACAGATTGTTTAGCGAGATTTGATCTTCAAGCCCAAGCCATTTCTATGGCTATAAAAAGAAAGACTATAAACCTAATAAGGGAACTAATATGCTATGCGGAAGTGTCAATTAGGGTTTATTTTATCCATTGTTCATTGTGAGCCTCTCATGTATCGTTTGATGCTTGAGTTGAGATGAGTTTTGAGTTGTAATTGTGAATCACTCATAAGCTTTTAAGCAGTAGTGGATTTTGTTTTATTGGAAGTGTGTCTTCTCTTTGTTGTTACTGTTGTCATCACTATTGTGTGATTGAGGGGAAGTGGGAGAGGTCTCATATCTAGGAGAGTCTTAGATAGAAATACCATGGGTAGTGATTAGGTGCAAAGTTTGTAAAACCAGAGGTTGTTTAGAACTTCAAACTAATATTGTTATAGTGGATTTCCTTCCTGGCTTGGATGCCCACAGATGTGGGTGACGTTGCACCGAACTAGGTTAACAATTAAATTATATTATTTACTTCCTGCAATTTACTTTACATTGTTCATTTTTACTTCTGTTGTTACAATGTCAAAACATTGCATTAAACATTCTGGAAGTCCTGACATCGTATGCGACATCTGTCTTATTGTGCCAGAATTTTAATTGACATCAGAGCATGCACTCTGTTCTGTTTTTGGTGAGCTCCAAGGAAGATATTTTCTGGAACTATGGACAAGGAAGGAGGAAATACTAATAGAAAACCCATTCTAGATGGTACCAACTATGATTACTGGAAGGTATGCATGATGGCTTTTCTAAAATCTATGGACATAAAAACATGGAAAGCAATCATCAAAGGTTGGGAAAACCCTATGGTAAAGGAAAAAGATGGGAAGGAAACACTGAAGCCAGAAGAGGACTGGTCTAAGGAAGAAGATGAACTTGCTCTTGGAAACTCCGACACTTTGAATTCCATGTTCAATGGTGTTGACAAAAATATATTCAGGCTAATAAATACATGTAATATGGCTAAAGATGCATGGGAAATTCTCAGAACCACTAATGAAGGCACATCAAAAGTCAAAATGTCAAGACTTCAACTTCTCACCACAAAGTTTGAAAATCTGAAGATGAAAGATGATGAGTGTATTCATGATTTTCACATGAATATTATTGACATTGCAAATTTATCCAGTGCCTTGGGAGAGAATATGTCAGAAGAAAAGCTTGTCAGAAAAATCCTTAGGTCTATGCCCAAGAAGTTTGACATGAAGGTCACAACCATAGAATAAGCCCAAGACATTTACAATATGAAACTGAAAGAGCTGATTGGGTTTTGAAACAACCGGCAAAATCATCGAAGATAAAACTCAATGAAGTCTTCATCAAACGTCTTTTATCCCATGGGAAGGGAAAGGTGAACATCGAGAAAACCTGAGGGGGTGAAATCACAGTCTTGCGACCATAGAGATCGGGTAAGGAAGTCGGTTACGTGAGGGGAAGGTATTAGCACCCCACACGTCTATGGTACTCCATAGGATCTACTTATGTTTGTTCTAATCTAAGGGTGTATAAAATCTATGTCTAAAGCTTAGAGCTAAAAAGAAATATGCAAAAGGAAAATGCATGCAAAAGAGAAAACACGGGGAAAAGAAGGAAATATTACAAAGGTTACTCGGCTGAGCCCCGTGACCAGATGCTTATGTATCCCTTTTAATGAATCAGACCGCTGTAGTTCTGCTTAAAAGTTTCCGTTTGTTTTGTATTTTTTTAATGAACAATATTAATTTCCCCTTCTGCCGCAACTCGACCTTTGGAGACTTACGCGTCAGCACCTAAGTGAATTAACATGTTCTTTTGAAAAGTTTGAAAGAAAATTCAGAAGGAAAAGAATTTGTGTTGGTTGGTGTTTTTGTTGCGGATAATAGCTAGTTGATTTCAAGAGAGATATTAACCACTTCTCCACTTATCCATGAAAGGAGTCTTCTAGACTTGAACCATACCAAGGCCTTCTATGGAAGAACAATAAGATTAAGAAGAAACCCGCTTATCATCTTCCATATTTAACAAAGGTATGATTCTCATTAGTAATTTTTTAAGTGTTTTGAAGTTTGAAATAAAAAGAAGTTTTTGGCTTAATGAGATGCAAAAGAAGAAAGAAAAAAAAAGTCTAAGGGGAGACTAGCAAAATAACCCTAGAGTTTTCATGCATTATTGATCCTATAGTTGAGGATAGGAGAATGGAACATCTACCTAATATTGGCATGCATGGATATTATCCTAGAGTCTATTCAACTCCAACTTTAGGAAAAGATTGATTTGAAAATCCTATGGGGAGCATACAAGAGGTGTGTCTAATAGAGAAGGGAGGAAGGATAACAAAACATCACACAAAGAGATAACAAGACATCAAGAAGCATGTACCAATACATGAGAATGAAGAGATGCATAATGATACCTAACAGAAAAGGTCAATTGCCTCTTCAATGCGCACGAGATAAGAAATCTCTATTGAACGCCTCCTTGAATTTCCTCCATCAATCAATGATTAAGCACTCGGGTTACATTAACAATCGATTGCAAAATCAAAGCATGAGCGTACACGAGATAAATGGAATGTTGGGTGCTGGGGAGTTAAATCGGGTTTTGATTAACCAAGGGGTGTACTTGATTAATCTCGTGAGAGTAGGTGCTCCTACCCTCAACCATGAGACGCTTTTGTGCATGGAACACTTGGTATATGGACCAAAGTGATTGATTCGGGTTATGATTAAACAAGGGCTATACTTGATTAATCTCGTGAGAATGGCCATGCCCAAACTCAATTATGAAACTCTTTAAGAAAAGCTTGGTATGTTGACCAAGGAGAGGTCATGCGTTTTAATTGGATGATACATGCATACTTGAGCAAGAATTAAAACATACGAAGAAATAAACTTCTAAGCTACAAAGAAATAAAATTCTAAGCTATTACAACCTTATGGGGATGGGGGTACAAATTTATGAATGGAGATGTATCAAGTCGACAACACAATTAAAAATAATCAATCAAACAATTCAAACTAATCGAGATATTAAACAACTAATTAAATTGAACCATCTTATTTGATATCATTAATTAACAAAATAATTAATGAAATCAAATAATATTTTTCAATCTAATTAATTATTTGAAACCCAAAAGTATATTTTTTGTAATATTATTATTTATTTACTAAAAACAATTATTAAACAAATAATACAAAAAAAGAAATATAAAAAAACTAAATGGAATGGGCCTGAAATCAGCAGCTTTTGGGGGTGTGGAAAAGAGATTCGTTAGGCCCAACAATAGAAGCCCAAGGTGAGGTGTCTGCTGAATCTAGTGTGCTGCAACTCCAGGGGGCACATTGTGAAGTCGCGTGGGTGCCTGTTGGGTGACGATGATGAAGATCTAACGGTGATGTGATGAGAGCGCGTGGTGGTTATGGTACATCTGCCTGCATAGCACCACAATTTTGCCAAACAGACGGTGACAAATGTCACTGTCGTATTAGTGTCTAATTATATTGAATTAACAAAACAAAACAAATTTTAGTAAGAATTAAACTAATAGAGGCAAAATTCTCTCTCTCGCTCCATTCTCATGTGTGCTCTTCATAGTTCTCTCTGAAGAGAACACGCCAGAAATCTCCAGCGGCAGTGTTGACGGCGGCGACAACGACGAATTTTCTTCGATCTTAAAATTTCTTTCATCATTCTCTTCATCTCGTCCTTCTCCTCACTAATCTGTGATTGATTATTGCAGGAAATGAAGGATTTCGCGTAGATCTAAAAGAGAAGATTGAAACCCTAACTGTTCAGAAATGATGAAAATTGACGATGATGATGCGCGATTGATGATGATGCATGATTGATGATGATAACGCTGCTTCTGAGTTTGCTTTGGTGAGATCTTTCTGATTCTTGATGAAAATTGCTCTTCCTCATCTCTTTCTCTAAGTTTCTGAAGGGTTTAGTTTTAAGGAAGATGATGATACATCTTATGGTTTTTCTTGCTCAATAACTTCTTTTCTGTAATATTTTTGAATCGTGGAAGAGATTTTGAGTTTGTGTATGATGAAAAAAATGAATCTTGAATTTGAGAGATAGGAGAGAATTTTTGTGGAGATTTTTTCTGTGATTCCTCCAAAAATTGGAGAATCAGATATTAACCGTGTGAAATTTCGTTATATAGCTTTATCATTCTGAAAAATGGTTAGAGCTTGAGACAATCTTGGCCTTAGATCCTGAAAGTTTGTTACAAGGTTTGGAGGGTGAGGATCTATTTTAAATGAAGCTTGCTTGAGAAGTTTTGCTAAGCTTTAATTTGAACTTTTTCCTGATATATTTTTTTCAACTTCAGTTTTTTTGTTTCACGATTTCCTCTCTTTATATTTTCTGACTTTGGTATTTTTGAACTTTAATTTTCCTATGATTATTAGCACTGAGTTGTACTTCTGATTCCTTTTATTAAACTGATATGAGTTATATGTTAGTTTTTATCAGTTTGGATGTTGTGCAAGTTGTTTGTGAATAGTACTTGAGTTCAATGGTGCTGTGTAAATAGCTGTTATGTTTCTGTTTATTGCTTGGGCTTCACAATTTTCTGCTATGTTTTCTTGTTTTGACTGAACTGTGAAATTTGCATTGGGCTTAGAACTTGAACTTTATACTGCTTTGTGATGATATGCACTAAACTTGTAGTAACTTTACATCTCTTTGTCTTTACTGTGAACCAAAACTTGTTTTTGTGATTAGTAGTGAAGAACTCGGCCCATGATTACTTGTTTGAAATCTGACTTGTGTGAAATAAAATTATATGAGGCTTTGGTTGTTACTGGGCTTAAACATGATTGAAAACCAGCCTTAAACTGATTCCTTACCAAACACTAATGATTAAGTTAAAAACAAGAAAACCTTTAGTGTGAAAGCTTGTTTTTGTTCATGTTTTAGTCTTTTGATCTCTTGCTAACAATTTTCTTTTCTTTTGTTTCATAAACAAATGACGGTGATGAGGGAGAAAGTTGATGAAGAGGATGAAAGAGGTGGAAAAGACTTGAAGCGCTCAAAGAACCTTTAAGTTTAAAAGTACCTCCATGTAGTCTGAAACAAACTTGTAACAATTAGGAGTACAATGTAATTCAAACTTGTAATTTGCATTTTGAGAATTGAAAACTTGTAATTGGTAGTGAAATTAGAGATAAATGTATTCCAAAATTGTACTTGTAAGCTTGAATATCAATGAAACTTTGAGAAATTTGTGGCTTGTACAAATCAAAACTTTCGAAAGTAATGAAAGAAAACTTCACACTCTCTTTGATTCTTGCCAAAACTTTGGAGCTTACCTTGTATCTTGAAAACAACTCTTGGAACAACAATAGTTTTGAATTTGGCTCCCAAATTTTCAAATGGGCATAACAAAGATATTGAAGAACAAAGTTCCTACTTTTTCTAAAAAATGCTTCAATTGAAACTTCAAAACTTGACAATAATGCAAGTCTTCCCAAGTAGCAAATATTGATGGCCTTTTGAAATTGACCTTATCTATACCAAAGGTTGAAAACCCCATGATAAGCCCAAAAAGATCTTATCATAACTTCGTCATTTGAACTCAAAAATTGGACCAAAAATCCACTTGTTTTTAGAAACTAGATACAATCCCTTCTGATGAAAATCTTCATAGAAACTCTCCTTAATCACTAATCTTAAGAACAAAATCTTTACTTTGAAGAAAATTTGAAGAATGATAATACTAGAATCAAATACTAATGAACCTCAGTTGATCAAACTCAAACATGATGAGTACAAACCCTAATCTCACACTTCAACACTTGTAGATCACGAATCCTCTGATGTCACAAAGAATCAATGAGATGTCCTGAGAGCTGAGAAGCCTTGGTAGCCCGAATGATCAAAATAATGAGGATATGAGATCCATCTTGGACTGATTGACAATACAACCATTTTCCACAGCTTGAAGAAAATCATGAGTGCCAGAGATACCTCGATCCCATCATAAAGAAATGAATGCAATGGAATATGATGATTATGATGAAACATAAGCCTAAATCAAGAGGGTGAATTTTGGGGTGCAACATGTTTCTCCAAACTTTTGAATTGGATAATAATGATAGATAAGAAAAGAAGAATAAGATCATAGCTTTTATCTCCAACACTGATGATGAAGAGGATAAATATGACATGGAAGCTAATGAGGGAATTTATAATGCTATTATGCTCTTCGGGAGGCAATTCAATAAGGTACTGAAGAGAATGAATAGGAAGTCAAGACCAAATGTCAAGAACATGTTGTTCGACATCAGTAAGAACAATGAGTTTCAGAGGAAGGCCATAACCAAATGTGTAAGAATGTTGAACAATGGGTATGATATGTTAGATTAATTCTTCAAGTTGGAAAAGGGGATGGAAACTTAAAAGGTATAGGTTTTGATTACCAATCTCTGAAAGGAAAGACCCTTATGACAAAATTTGTTCCTCCAGAAAGGCAGTATAAGCCCATAATGTCCGACCAAATGTTACCACATCCTGCCAAACATCAGGAGAATCAATCTAAAGTCAAATTTTTGCCTTAGAAATTTCATTATTGTGGTAAATATTGACATTTAAAGCATTTATGTTACAGGCTGTATGGTTATCTAAATCATCCAAAATATCCTAAGGTTAATCATGTGATGATTAAAACTAGAAAGAAGTGGAAACCTAAGGTTGTTGATACTTATCTTATAGACCATACTTCTTTTAGAGCTTCATCTAGAGAAGACTGGTACTTTAACAGTGAATGTTCTAGACATATGACAGGGGTCAAGAATCACTTAGTGGACATTAAGCCTTATGCCATAAGTTTTGTTACTTTTGGTGGTGGAGATAAATGTGAAATTAAGGAATAGGAAAAATAGTATGTACTGGACTTCTTAGACTAGATAATGTTCTTCTTGTGAAAGGATTGAATGCAATTCTGATTAGTATCATTCAGTTATGTGATCAAGGATTAAAAGTGAATTTTACCAAATCATAATGTTTGGTTGCTAATAAGATGAATGATGTTCTGATGAGGGGAGTTTGGTCTAAATAAAATTGTGATTTATGAGTACCTTAAGAAACTACCTACTCTTCCACATGTTTAATGGCCATGGAAGATGAAGTCAAGTTGTGGCACCAGAAGCTTGGATATCTAAATCTCAAAGGTATGAAGAAGATAATATCTAGAGAAGATGTTAAAGGCCTACAAAAGCTCAAAATTGAGGAGGGTAAGGTTTGTGGTGAATGTAAAATTGGGAAGCAAATCAAGGTGTCACACCCGAAGTTACAACATCAGAATACTTCCAAAGTGTTAGAACTTCTTCATATGGATTTGATGAGACCAATGTAGGTTGAAAGTCTTGGTGGAAAGGGGTATGTCTATGTGGTTGTGATTATTTTTAAAGGTTAATTGGGTAAACTTTATCAAAGAAAAATCAGACACTTTTGAGGTTTTCAAATATTTGTGTCAATGCCTTCAAAGAGAGAAGGATATTGTGATTATTAGAATCAGAAGTGACCATGGCAAGGAATTTGAGAATGCCAAATTTTTTGAATTTTGTTTTTCTGAAGGTATTAGTCACGAGTTCTAATCTCCCATCACGCCTCAGCAAAATGGAGTTATAGAGCACAATAATAGAACCTTACAAGAATTAGCTAGAGTCATGCTACATGCTAAAAATCTTCTTTATCATTTTTGGGCTGAAGCCATGAACACTACTTGCTATATTCACAATCGTGTTACTATGAGAGCAGGAACATCATCCATAATCTATGTACTTCATGTTTGTATAAATGATATAGAGATCATCATCCCTTAACATGTATCACAATTAAAAAAGAAAAGGATAAGATGAAGAGGGAGGGGAATGATAAGCTAATTCGGATCACTACCTCAAATTTTGTTCATCTTTAAATTCAATCACTCATCTAGATGGATTAAAGCACTAAACATATCATTAATCCAAAGCAACAAAAATGAATTAAATAATTCACTCTTTGGTAGATTTGAATTGATGAATATTTATCCAACTTCATCTACACCACAAAGTCCATTGAATTTAAAGAGAAATTGGACATTTAAAATTGCAATCCAAACCAACAATCAAAAGGAGTGAGTAGAAAAAGCATTTTGGATCATAGGTGCCCCAAAACAAGGCAAAAAAATGCATTATGTTTCTGTGCAAATTGATTGCACTACAGTCCAAATCGATTTGCACAGTGAAGTTTTCAAAAATTTGCGCGAAGTTCACTTAGTGAAATCGATTGCACTCTGGGAGCAATCGATTGCTCACTGTGAAAAACAGAAAATCAACATTTCAAAAGGGCCAAATTCTTGTTCAAACTTTCCATCAAACACCTTATGATCATGGATCCAATTGAACACGAAAATTCCATCAAATTATGAGAAAATATTACCAATAGAATCACAAAACAATGCTCAATGAATCAAACCCAAAGATCAACAAGAGATCATATTATGAAAGATGAATAATCCAACTTACCAAAGGTAGATCTAGAGAATTATCAAAACAACTTCAAGAATTTGCTTCAATTTAACCACAAGAATCAATTGCCCAAGCTTGGATGTAGATAATTGATGAAGAAAAAGTGTTTGGATGAAGGTTTAGCTCAAAGATTAGTAAGCTTCAATGCAAAGCTTGCTAATTTTTTTTGAAAATGGAGCTTTGAGTGAATTTAGGAGATGGAGAGAATTGAGAGATTTTTTAGCAAAGTGATTTTGGCTATCAAAAGCTTGAAATTTGAATAAAATGAAGGCTCTATTTATAGAGTTTAAGTTTGGGATTAGTGGTAATTTGGTAATTGATTCTTGGAGCCAAAATTTGAATTAATGATATATCTTTAAAAAAAAATGAAAATTTGGAGCCAAAATTTGAATTAATGACATATATTTCAAAAATGAAAAATTAGCACCAAAATGTGAATTAATGATATTTTTTAAAAATGAAAAATTGGCACCAAAATTTGAATTAATGATATATATTTCAAAAAATGAAAAATTGGCACCAAAGTTGACAAGCTTGAAATTGCTAATTTTTTCCTTCAAATTTTCACTCTGTGCAATCGATTGTATCAGTGTATTTTTTTTTTCAAAAATGGCGCAAAATGCATTTTTTGCAATCGATTGCACTCTAAGAGCAATCGATTGCATCAGTGAAAAAATGATTTTTTTTTTTGCAAATGGAGATTTTAGGAAAATAATATCGAAAATCCTTATTTGTCAGATGCTTTGACTCAGTACCTACAAAACACAAATATTCATAGACAAATATTTTTTGTATTTTGATTAGAAGTTAGTCAACAACACATATACAAAATATACCACCAAGGTGCTTGGAGATCCCTCAAGAGCAAAGTTAAAGATAGGAGATAGAAAAAGAGGAAGAACCAACCGTAATGTGGTCTTGTTGCATTGTGATGGTATGATATGATAGAGGAATCTTAGGGGCAAAAATTGGGGTACACAAGCTGCCCTTATTTAAGTTTCTTCTATCCAGAGATACGAAGGTTAAAAATCGTCATGTCGATGCGATTGAAGATACTTAAATATAGAACAAGCCCTATTTCTGGCCCTAAGATACCATGCAATGCTTATGAATATGAATGCAAATGAATAAGTCTAAAGGGATGCAAGACACCACTGGGGATGTAGCAAAGGAAATAAGGATCAAAAGAGAAATCCGACACGAAAAATAAATCACTGGTGAGCAAAAAAAAACCTGAATCTATTGGGTAAAGCCCAAGAAGGAGACAAGGTATCATCAACTCAAATATTGATGAAAAAGTAAAGAATGATAACGATCGACAAATAACTGCAAACTACCAACTCAATGAATGAAGGTAGAAAAGTAATAAGACACCGACTCACAAATGATGGTAGACTACCAACTCAATAGTTAAAGGTAGAAGATAAAGAGATACCGACTCACAGATGGCGGTAAACTACCAAATCAATGGTTGGAGGTGAACTACCAACGTTCATTGAAGGTAGAAAAAAGATAATAATCGCCAATGTTCACTGATGGTGAACTACCAACATTCACTGAAGGTAGCAAAAAGATAACACCCATGTTCACTGAAGGTGAACTACCAACGTTCACTGAAGGTAAAAAGAGAATAACACTGATGTTCACTGATGATGAACTACCAACGTTCACTGATGGTAGAGAGAAAAGATAATAATCACCAACGTTCACTGATGGTGAACTACCAAAGTTCACTGAAGGTAGCAAAAAGATAACACCCACGTTCACTGAAGGTGAACTACCAACATTCACTGAAGGTAGAAAGAGAATAACATCGACGTTCACTGATGATGAACTACCGACGTTCACTGAAGGTAGAGAGAAAAGATAATAATCATCAACATTCACTGATGGTGAACTACCAACATTCATTGAAGGTAGCAAAAAGATAACACCCTCGTTCACTGAAGGTGAACTACCAACGTCCACTGAAGGTAGAAAGAGAATAACATTGATGTTCACTGACGATGAACTACCAACACTCACTGATGGTAGAGAGAAAAGATAATAATCACCAACGTTCACTGATGGTGAACTACCAATGTTCACTGAAGGTAGCAAAAATATAACACCCACGTTCACTGAAGGTGAACTACCAATGTTCATTGAAGGTAGAAGAAGAATTACAATAACAAGTTTCCCCAAAATTCTGGCATTTCACCTAGAACAAGTCTCAACTTCTTCTTTAACCGAGGCATTCCTCCTGGAAAGGGTAATATATAAGCTGTCTCAAATAAAGAGACTACCACTTGCAAAGATTTCTTAATGAATTATCTCTGTCAGATTGAAAAGTCTTTCCATCCACTAGAGTAATTTGATAACGAACTGTAAACTATCCACTCATAGAGAAGATAGCAAAAAAAGTAACGTCGACTCTTACGGAGAAGTACAAGTTGCTCAAATAAAGAGACATGCTACTTGTTGTTATGGGGAGGATTTTAAAAATGACTTCATGGGGAATGAATCATGACTTCCTGGTGAATGAATCATGACTTCCTGGTGAAAGAAATATAACTTCCTGGGGAATGAATCATGACTTCCTGGTGAATGAATCACGACTTCCTGGTGAAAGAAATACAACTTCCTGGGGAATGAAATACAACTTCCCGGGGAAGTGCCAACATATTCCTACTGAGGAGGTAAAAGTATTCTCGTTCCAAAATAAATGCACATTCTCAAACCAATGCTCGAAGCTTGTAGAAACCCGAAGTAATAATATTGCTGGGAACCAAAGATTTAAACCAGAAATAAACTGGAATGAAACAGTCAACCAAAATACATTCTTTGAGAAATAAACTCAAGAGGGAAACCCAAATCATCCAGACAAAGAGCTGTACAGGAAAGCTAAAGCAAAAATCTTCCACGAGGGATAACTCGGTGGGGAAATTGAAAGAATACACATTTTCTGCTTAAGGTTGGCACTATATTGGAGAGAGAACAACACAACTCTGCAAAACAGGGTAATAGGTCAACAAAATATTAATGAATGCGAATTAACAATGATTTGATAAATTCAACTATGTATGATGTATGTATGAATGTATGAGTGTTATCATGTATATGCTGACAAAACATACATTAAACACTGGGGATAACCAGACAAAACCAACTCGGGTACAGTCAATACTCGGCTAAATCACATCCAAGATGAAAATTTTAAAAGAAAGTAAGCACCAAATGAGGAAACAGATTCCTACTTCACTGGGAAAGAACATAATCTGAAAATAATCACGTCATAGTGACAGATCAGTACAGATACATGGATATAACATCCTTCTCCAGGCTTCACCGGGGAATAACACACAGACTTCAATGGGGAAAAAATGTTTCACTGTCCGTACTCCTACTGGGGATTGCAATACTGATTTCAAATAAGGAAGATGGGAACCATATCATCAAAACACCAACTGAGGATCTTGTGCTGACTTCATTGGGGAAATATCATAGAGACTTCACTAGGTGAGATAGTGCCTCATCGTCGAGATATCAACGAGAGACCTCGTGTTGGCTTCATTGGGGAGGACAACACCATATCGTCGAGGGGAAACCAAGATACATTCCTCAACCTTGAGAGTAAGTATTGCACAAACTTCTCTGGGGAAAAATTATGAAACCTCATGGGGATAACAACTTGGGGAGTTAAGATGTCAAACATTACAACAAGAAATCAATCTTATGGGGATTTTAAATCAAACCCAGCACTTGGCGGGTGAAAACCCAAAAAAATTGACAAATGTCTCAACACTTCTTAAATAAAACATTGCCCTTGCCTATCGGGTAATAAAACAAAGTGCAAGTACTGCCGAAAGGGAGATGCTTCACAAATGAGTCCAACTCAGCATACACAAGGAGACAAGATTTTTTTACCAAATAAGTGAGGCCTTCACTGGGGAAACTTGAATTGAGTATTCATATCATACAAACCTATTCCAACAAAATATGCCCTGAGATAGCCTTCCTGGGGAATAAATACCAATAATAGTGCCAACACTGTCAAAAAGAGCGACATTTTGCAAATAGTTCCATCTCAGCACACCAAGGGAACAAGACCTTTCATCATATGAGGGAAGACTTCGCTGGGGAATCTGGGGTAGAGGCCTCAGACCATGAAAATCCAAAATAAAAAATGAACCAAAACTTGACTGGGGACAATGGGATCACAAACCTAATACCACACCTTACGCCAATTAGTATCGTCTTCAATATACAAAAATCACGCGCATACTAGTGAAAATGACCTGAGAAAACCTTCCTGGGGAATCCAGAAGTTCACATTATAGCAAGAGGTCAAAATTATGGGGATTTTAAATCAAACTCAACACTTGGTGAGAGAAAACCCGTAAAGTTGAAAATTGTCTCAACATTTCTTAGAAAAGATACTTCCCTTGTCTAGCTACTTAGGGAGCACATAACAACAATAATGTCGTAAATGGATGGGTCAATACCCTACTAGAGATTTTATATCAATTATAAATACAAAAAAGGGAGAAAAAACTCCATCAAATGAGCAAAGGCTTCATAACTCTTTTTTAACCTCTGTTTGATCACCACCTGACTGGGTAAAGAATCACACTCAGCTAGAGAGGTCTGCAACAAGATTGGAAAAATGGGATTATAAACCCAACACCATAACACAACCTGTAGGAAACCCTTTAATTGATCAATAACTGTTAGAGGAAGCCATACACACATCTATAAAGTAGATCACAAGAAATAATCCTGCTTGTGGAAGATTCTCGGCTTGAGGTAGACATAGTAGCTATCTTGACGAAATCTAGATATGCCCTTGGAAACCAATATGGTGTCCCAAGATTAACGTGCTGTTCATGGTAACTTTCGTAACTTGCCTTTGGCTGCATGCTTTTAAGATAACCTTTATGATCAAATGGCTTCTAGATATTTGTCGAATCTCGACGTAATTGCCCTAGATTGGTTGAATGTTGCATCCTCTTTACTCCGCAAATCTTCTCGGTAACATGCCTTTTGCTGATACTCAAATGTAAACTTTCATGATATCAAGCATTTGTTTTACAAGCAGAAAAATGTTTATTCTAAGAATGAGAATTCTAATGCATCAATTATGTAAGTCTTGAAGATTTTATTTGAAAAGATGTCGCAAAACCTTGTGAGCGAATCAATAGCCAGGATGCGACATGAATTTTTTTGTATGAAAGATAACAAAAGCACATGATACCAATCACAATAATTTAACAAAATTAATGGGAGTCAGCAAACACTATCTCATTGGAGTATGTTTTTGAGATAAACCCTGTTTTAATTAGGACCTTTGAGGGTTGTAATGTGGCCTAGTTCACGGTTTTTTTAGGAAAAAATATTTAAGGCTCAAAAATATTTGGTGCCCACCCCCTTCACGATGTTCTTCAGTCCTAAGTTCAGTTAACTTGACACGAACATTCATCTCTCAAAAGAAATTTTGAGATGGTTAAGGAATCAAACAAAGTTTTCTTTAAACATGCAAGTCACTCATTTCTGCTTCCTTTGGGTTTCTTATCACACGACTCTGTTCTTTGCTGAGGATTTCTCACTATAATCCTTTATCGCATTTCAGGCCTTCCATTTCTTCCTTGCCTTCTGGACAAATTCCTTTTGACTTTGACTCTGAAGTGCAGCGGGATACCCTGACTTTTGCCTAAGCGACTTGTTTTTTCAAGTTCCGACTTAGTGGGGCTTTTTGTATCTTTATTTTTCATCATTATTTTTTATTTATTATTTTTTTATTCATATCATCTTTTTTTTTCTTTTTGAACATGTCGCATGACTTCGAGTCGTTTGTGACTTGTTGGAAGAATTGTGACTGCCCTATTTTCGGGTAGATGAAAGATAACTGTTGTACCCCAAAATTTGCCCTCCCATATTCTTCAAAATCTGTCAAGATCAATCTCCAAGCTTCAAAATCTCTCAAGGGTTGCACAGTCCAATTGCCTCATAACACAGTCAAAATTAGGGTTTTGGTTCTGGCAAAGAAAATAAGGTTTCCAAGGGTCCAATCAAGTCCCACATGCCATATACATTGCCAAGCATCCATATGCCAAGTTTCAAGACTCACAGCATCAAATTGCACAGTCAAAAACCCTAAATGCTTCACAGTCAACTGTAGGGGCAAAATGGTCATTTGACAGTCAAAAGTCAAAATTTTTGGTCAACATCTTGTTTTGAAGCCACAAACATCATTTGATCAATTCTTGATCATGATTCTCAAAGCATGGCTCAAAAAGTCTCAAGATGCAAAAATTTCTATTTTTTGGACAGCTGAAAAGTCAACTGCAAATTGACCAAGGCATAACTTCTTCATGGTTTATCAGAAAAATCCCATTCAAAGCTCATTTTGAAGAGGATGACATTTCCTACAACTCATATTCACACTTCAAGTCCAAGAAATGCTCTCACAAAAAGTTATCAATTTCAACATTATAGGTCATTTTCAAAAGTCAACAAAAAGGCACTTTAAGTCAAAGACCATAACTTGAGATTGGTAAATCAAAATGACATGGGACCAAAGGCATTGGTTAGAGGACTTCAAGACCTTTCTAAAATGTCCAAGAACATGTTCATAGATTCAAAATTGAGCAAGATATGCCTTGGAGAAGTTGGGAAATTTTTGGGAATTTTGAAAAGTCAACGTTGCCTAAAACACTTCAAAATTGCTAATGGGCCTCAAATTCTTCCTTGAATCATTACCCAAAGCCTATGCACGACCCATTGAGCTTAAAAGGATTTAATTTCTTATTTTTAATTAATTAATTGAATTTTTATTCATATTAATTCATTTAATTAGATTTAAATATGAGAAAAATATCAAATAATGCTTTTCAAATCTTTTTGTGCAGCAAATATACTCATTATATGCTAAAGATTTCGTGCACCAATCAACAAGACAAGATCATCCATATTTGGCAAGATTTGCATGAAAAAAAAGATTGAAAAAGATGTGATAAAAATCAAATATTCAAATCATTAATTCAATGGATCCATGGGCTTGTTTTTGACCTAGAATGCTTCACTTACATATGCACAAGGAAACCTAATGCAAGGAGACACGAAAAGCTGCTCACAAACATAGAACAAAGTTGCAATTTTTCATAGAAATTTTGAAAACTGATTTCGTATTTGCAGGATCATTCAAAGCCTAAAACCTATTCCAAACCCTTGCTGAGACTTCTTTGAACGTGTTGCAACCACTTTCCAGTCTCCATACTCCAAGAATTGGTAGAATAGCATCGCGTTTGTCACAAACATTTCCATAATCGGTTTTTAAATTTCACGCATCATTCCTGTGTTTTAATTGTTGATTTATACTACTAACATCTTTCTGAAGCGATTGGCATAGGTTAATTGACCTAACTCTTCCTAAACTGAAACCTACCATTGAAGGATATCTAGGGTTCCAGGACTTGAAAATTAGGGCTTTCCCTATACGGTAAAATTGGACCTTACAACCTGTATGGATGAATTCGTGACATCAAGACGAAACAAACCAATACCTCACGCTCAATTTATATAAGTTGTGGGCCTATTCGCTATTATGCATTGTTCTATTTAGTGGGGGTTTAAAACCCCCGCTACTTGTTTATGTTGCAGGTACAAAGATGAAGAAGAAGCATGCGTGTCTTCATGTGATAGGGAGATTCGAATCTGGCGCGTAATTTTTTGTTTATACCATTAACTAACGTTTTTCATATATATTAATTGTTTTCCATTATGTTAAAAAACGCGTACAACAGCTCAGTTGGTGGAAGACGTGGTTGGTAAGCATTGGGACCTGGGTTCGATTCCCAGGTCCCCCATACAATTGCTATTATTTTTTCTAACTCAATTCCATGCAGCGCCTCATCCAGAACTCCACCATGAGCCTCACACTTAAGCCTGCCAAGTGGCCAGGAGATCCAATCCAGTGGTCAGGAGACAACGCCTATGGTACGCCCTAGTCAACCAGCATGCACACAAGCGTGGAAAGTCAAACAAGGCTCTATGCAAATGGGCCAAAATTACTCCAAAAACACCTCCCTTTGGGGCCTGACACCCCCTTTGGTTTGCACTTTTTTTTTATTTGATTTTCTTTTTTAATCCTTTTAATGTTTTAATTGTTTTTTTAATTGATTCACCATAAAAATAATTAATTTTCATAAATAAAAAATCAGAAATCAAAAAAATGTAATATATTTAATTATGTTTAATTTCACCATTAAAATGTTTTTGTAAATAAACTCTAACCATTAATTTAGTAAATTAGGTTTTAAACTTTAATCTTTTCTTAATAAATAAAATAAGTAGAATTAGGGTTTTTGACCTTTTCATCTTTTTCTTAAATAAATAATTTTCTCTCATTATTATTATTATTATTAATTACTAAATATTTTTGTAAATAAACATGTAATTTAATTAATTAGTGTAAATTAGATTAACTTGAATATTTTCTTAAATAATTAAAAATAATCTAGAATTACGGTTTCCTTGTAAATTCTTTATTTTCATAAATACAAAAAAACATAAAAACAATTTCTTTTCTTAATTAAATAATTAATTAGCTTTTTAATTTCATTTAATTTCTCAAAAGGGTCAAAACCCTCGGACTTTCAGTTTTAATTTCTATTTCGCACATTTATTTTCTTTTCGAATATTATGTAACTGCTCAAGGCTTGTAATAGTAATTAGGTCTTTTTACTTTCCGCATTTTTATCAAACGGGTCTTTGTAATTTGGCGATGTATAGACCCGCGCCTTGTAATAGCGTAGGATTTATCTTTCCGCATTTAAATTTCCGCACTCTTAAATTCAAAATTGCATGAAAGAATGTATGGTTAATTAAAAACAAGCGTAGCTCACGATGCCATGATCAAAGATAAACTTGACATGAAAACAACACACAAATTCACATACCACTCTTAGGGTACGCCTCACCTGTTGCCTTCGAAACGTGGTCGTCAAGTATAGGACGTCTTAGTAAGTCCTTATGTCCATGATCCAGTTGCCTCAAAACAAGTTGCCTCGAAACGGTTGCCTCAGAATAGTTGCCTCGAAACGGTTGCCTCGAATTAAAAAAGGATCAAGGGCATAAGGGTAGCTTCTAAGGTGTCCTAACTGTTGCTTCGGTGACCACAATGTCCCTAAACTCGAATTGACCCGAACACCTCCGACGGTGGTGCTGCCTACCTCTCAATGGTGGGATGGCACTACCTTAAGGACCTTTACACAGCCTAATTCCTTAGGGTAGGTAGACGACTCATGGATACTTGCTCTCTTCAAAAACAAATCAAAAACCTTTTCACACTGACACTTTCAAAAAAGCTTTCAAAATAATTTTTCAAACACTCTTGAGGACTGATACAAGAGTCATTCTGAAATCTTTAAACGAAACTTTTTCAAACCCACTCACACTTTGAAAAGCAAACATCTTTTGAAAACACAATGAGCAAGTATCTAAGAGCCCATGGATAACCATGGATAGAAAGGGTGCTAACACCTTCCCTTTCTATAAATCTACCTCCCGAACCGAGAAACTATCTCATAAGGAATTTTGCTATGCTTTTATCCTGTCCATGTTGGAGAAAATAAAAGACGGTGGCGACTCTTGCTTCCGCGACATTTCGCGAACCAGCGTTAAACAGTCATTTCTAAATCCACCGATCACAGAACTGGCGACTCTGCTGGGGAAATACTTAAAGTGAGGTGTACCTTAGGATAGCTCATACTTGTGTTTTCAATTGTCTGAATTGTTTGCTTTATTATTGTGGGTACTGTCTTGGGAGTTCTATAGATCCTAACCCGGATCTGGGGATACCTTCTTAGAAAGTAGCAACAAGACTGTGAGGGAACTGTGCGGGGTATACCGACATGGTTGAAGCAGTCTGCTACGTTGATGTGGCACTTTGGTGAGTACCGGTAACCCTTGAGTCAAGTCAAGGAGAGTACGGGGCCGCCGCGTGGTGTCGTGAAGCATCAACTGACCTTAGGAACCTTAATTGAACCATCTTGGCCTCTTTAGGGTAGTGAGATAACTGACTTTGGTGCAGTCCAAGGCTGGTTGATACTCGATACTACACTCAGTTGAGGGTTGTTTTCTTGGGATATTTTGATCGCCAGTTCAGTGGCTAAATCGAAACGATGAACACAGAAAACAATCCAATGATATTGAGCTCCTTAGAACCCGGTTACTTTGATAGGACAGGTTTGAGCCCACCAACTTCAAGAGGGTAGTACCCCAAACTTCATGCTGGCCTAAACTCTAAGGGCTATGGTGTGACTTGTGTGCCTTATCATGTTTGCTTTTGTGAATACTTGTGGTGTGATCTTGTCATAGCATCATACCATCATACCATTGCATACATCTTGCATAAGGACTAACCCATTTCAAGGATCTCAAGGGCTTGTGATGCAGGTCATGATGAATCAAAATGTCTAGCAAGGGGCAAAAGGGGATTTATTTTCCTCTAGCCAAGGTTGTCAGGGGCTATGACCCACTCGATATGGTGAGCCTTGACCCTTGAAGAAGGACTCTCAACAACATGAAGTTCCTTTCATCAAGCTACAAATTCAGATTCTAATAATTTTCTTGTTTACCCCGCGAGATCCTTGAAAACATTGCATGCATATCATACATATCATTGCATTACAGGTACTCTTTTTGACAGGTCACTTACCTTTGTCGCTGTTTATTTCAGCAATGGCTTCCCAACAAGATAACCAGGGTCTTCATGCTCAAGAGACTCAGTTCAGGGAGATCTTCCTAAGCCTATCCAAGGGGCAGGAAGAGTTAAGGACACTCCTCATGGGGAATTTGGCCAAGAAAAGTCCCGAAGATGACCAGGACGAACGGCTAAAACATCTGCAAGCTGAGGTAGATACCATGAGAACCCAGATGCTGGGGCAAATGGCTCTCATCCAAGGTTTAGCCCAGGAGCAAGAAGAGTTGAGGACCATGATCAGTCAGCTTCATCAAGACATGAAGCAACCAGCCCAAGCCAGGGACCAGGGCATTGATCAGCTTCCAAGAGGACAAGAGTCTGGTATGGTGAAGAATAGACCTCGCCAAATTGCTACCACTTCACAGGTCCGACCACAAACTCGCCCAGAGAAACAGGTTGATCAGAGCAAGCCCCGGAGGCATTTCACCCAGCTCAACGTGCCGCTGTTTCAAGCTTTACAACACCTGTTGAGGTTGAATCTGATTACACTAAGAGCTCCTCCCCGGAATCCCAACATCTCTGCTCCTAACTATCATCCCAACAAAAGATGTGCATACCACTCCGATAGTCCTGGACATGACACTGCCGACTGCTGGGCTCTGAAGAACAAGGTCCATGACCTGATTAATGAAGGAGCAGTGGATTTCACACAAGTGGGTCAGGACGAGTGCTTCTACCATCCCTACAGGATTCACCATTTGAAGTAACAAGTTCTAAAATGAGAAGACTTTTTGTCCATTATAATTTTCAAGTTGTAATTTTCTTTTGATTGTTCAAACAATTATCATGTCAAACGCTGTTATTTCATTAATGCATCGCATATGTCTGTTTTGAATCAATATATTCGCATTCGCTATATTCAAACTGCTTTCATTTTTTGATGCCAACTCTCGATTAATAATTCTAAGCCTCTTGAGGGAAGATGACAAAAACGATACCATGATTTACAGTATGCTTTTGAACAGACCCCGTTGATGAGGTACATGCATTGTTTCAATTCCTAAACACTGGAGTTATAAGGAAGATAATCCCTCGTCAACCCCTTCGAGCCAAAGAAGTAGGAGTTTTGCTTTTCACAAAAAATTAAAACCCTTAATCATAACCTGGGGCAGGGTAGTCTTCTCAGTTGATCCAGGTGCACAATGAATGGCACCAAAGGAGTTCTTACAAAACAAAAGACAGTGATGGTTCCGAATAACCATAAGGACAGGCAATCATTATCCCTCAAAATAAACGGCCATTAAGTCAAAACCTATGAAGGAGACTTACAAAACTGGGGCATCCCGCTGACTGTAAATTCAAAAAGAAACAGTTCAGGCAAAAAAAAAAACAGGGATAACAAAAAAAAAAAAAAGAGGTCTTACAAACCCTCAACCAAAAAAGAAAGGGAAATGACTGCCTACTCAAGATAAACTGTCAACATCCGAACCATCACTGGAATATCCGAGCAAAGACTCAAACAAGGTCTAACGCACGATCAGCTGAGTTTAGGTTTGAAGAACATCACGAAGAGCGGGTGGGTACAAATAAACTTTGAGCCTTTATCTTTTGTTTCTTAACCCGTGAACCAAGCCACGCTACAACCCTCAAAAGTCCTAGCTGAAGCATGGGTTAGTTCAAAAGCATACTGTTACGAAAGGTATCCTGACTCCTTAAGGCTTGCGGTAAAATAACGAGTTGACATCACAGTTTACAAAAAATTCACTTGTTTTTAGGAAAAAAATGCATTTTCAAAAACTTCAAGACAGACATAAGCTTTGCATTTCTGATATAACATTGCTTGCATATGACTATTTGTTTGAACAGCATAGAAGTTCGCACGAAGAATATCTAGTGAACAAAAGCACTTCCAACCAAGGGGCAGACATGATCGAAGTCCGTCATCTGGGGCAGTTAAGTCAAGATTCGGATAATCTCTCAAATGCCAAATACCAGGGGCAAGTCTCCATCTGGATCACTTGGGGCATTAGACATGAATTCCAGCAACGAGTCTTGCATGATCAGACATCTTCTGGTGGTATGGCAACGCAACACTACTGACAGTGACTACTCCCTATATCCTGAGAGCATGGACATAGTCGGAAAAACGCTACGCAGAATCAAAGACCCGCTAGGTTGACACACCTAGGCAAAAATAAGGGCTTCCCGGCGAACCAAAAGGGTTCGGGCAAAAATAAGGGATGCAAATGAAAAAAATCTGTACACCCGGCAAGTCGAAAACCTGAAAAGGCGGCTTGGGTAAAAATGGGTATCCCGGTGGACTGAAAACCCGAAAGGGCGGTCTAGGAAAAAATTAGGGATCAAAAGCGTACGACTATGTCCCGTCATCTCGTCACTTGCCTACCAGAAGAAGATTTGTCAAATCGGCAGTCATCAAGCGCCTTCACAGGTACCTTCTCCCATAGAAGCTGGGGCAATAAGAATGGTCCAAACTGTACTAGCTACTTTGTCCATAAGATACAAGGTAGATTCAGCTGAAGAACGTAACCAAGATACCTTCACTCCCCCGAGAGTAAGACAGGTTCAACAATACTCTCCCCCGAGCAGAGTTGGTCTCCCGTCAGCCCTGAAAAGGCACAGTACCCACAGCAACTCAGCAACGCTCTCCCCAAGCAGAGTTAGTCTACTGTCAGCCTTAAGGAAGTTGGGTATCCCCAGAAAATCTCAATATTCCCCAGCGGAGTATACAGATGTTCCTCAGCAAGCATCCCTGGCAGTCTTAATATTCCTCGATAGAAATATAAGATTGTTCCCCGGTGGAATACCAGACACCCCAGTGGAGCCATTTCCCCAGTACAGTTCAGAAGTCTCCCCAGGAGAGTTGAATCCATATCCCCAACAGGTCTTAAAGCTTATCCCCAGTAGATTCTGGAAGCTTGTCACCCGCATAGTACAAACGCTCTCCCCCAGCTTTATTCAAAGGTTATTTCCCCACCAGGATATAACTAGGTTATCCTCAGCCAATTGCCACGGAAAGATCATCCCCGACGAAGTCTTCCCATCCCCAGCGGAGTTCATCAATTCCTTCAACATAGCACATCAATGGTATCCCCAGCGGAGTTATCATCAACATCTCAGCAAAGTACCTTTCTTTCCCCACAGAGTTCACTCCCCGCAGAGTAATCTATTCGCCAAGTTTATTCCTCAACGGAGTCCTCTTCTCCTACCGGTATTCTTGCAACCATCATCCCCAGCGGAAACAAAAGCTCTACTCTTCCACATCAGCCCAAGATTCAACTTCCCGGCATTCGTCAAGGATTTATTTTCCTAGACAAAAGCATACATTCATGAACATCACATCTTCATACATTATAGCATGCACATACGCATCATGAACACACAATCTCATTTATTTCGAGAACATCCCGAATGTCATACATCATGACATTGCATACAACTAATGTTATGCCTTTTCAGGAAAAGGTCAATCCAAAGATGATTACTATCAACGGTCGCAACTAAAGATCCGATTCCTGTATCTTGCCAGGGTGTATCTGTTGACGACTAATTCCAGACTCGATTCCTGTATCTTTCCAGGGCACGTCTGAAGAGTTTGAAGATCCGATTCCTGTATCTTGCCAGGGTGTATCTGTTGACGACTAATTCCAGACTCGATTCCTGTATCTTGCCAGGGCACGTCTGAAGAGTTTGAAGATCCGATTCTTGTATCTTGCCAGGGAGTATCTGTTGACGACTATTCCAGACTCGATTCCTGTATCCTGCCAGGGCACGTCTGAAGAGTTCGAAGATCCGATTCCTGTATCTTGCCATGGAGTATCTGTTGACGACTATATTCCATACTCGATTCCTGTATCCTGCCAGGGCACGTCTGAAGAGTTCGAAGATCCGATTCCTGTATCTTGCTAGGGAGTATCTATTGACGACTATATTCCAGACTCGATTCTTGTATCCTATCAGGGCACGTCTGAAGAGTTTGAAGATCCGATTCCTGTATCTTGCCAGGGTGTATCTGTTGACGACTAATTCCAGACTCGATTCCTGTATCTTGCCAGGGCACGTCTGAAGAGTTTGAAGATCCGATTCTTGTATCTTGCCAGGGTGTATCTGTTGACGACTAATTCCAGACTCGATTCCTGTATCTTGCCAGGGCACGTCTGAAGAGTTCGAAGATCCGATTCCTGTATCTT
Organism: Vicia faba; assembly: GCA_948472305.1. NCBI lineage: Eukaryota > Viridiplantae > Streptophyta > Magnoliopsida > Fabales > Fabaceae > Vicia > Vicia faba. Next base: position 536,060,611 of record OX451737.1, read on the forward strand.
GCCAGGGTGTATCTGTTGACGACTAATTCTAGACTCGATTCCTGTATCTTGCCAGGGCACGTCTGAAGAGTTTGAAGATCCGATTCCTGTATCTTGCCAGGGTGTATCTGTTGACGACTAATTCCAGACTCGATTCCTGTATCTTGCCAGGGCACGTCTGAAGAGTTTGAAGATCCGATTCCTGTATCTTGCCAGGGAGTATCTGTTGACGACTATTCTAGACTCGATTCCTGTATCCTGCCAGGGCACGTCTGAAGAGTTCGAAGATCCGATTCCTGTATCTTGCCAGGGAGTATCTGTTGACGACTATATTCCAGACTCGATTCCTGTATCCTGCCAGGACACGTCTGAAGAGTTCGAAGATCCGATTCCTGTATCTTGCCAGGGTGTATCTGTTGACGACTATATTCCAGACTCGATAACTGTATCCTGCTAGGGCACGTCTGAAGAGTTCGAAGATCCGATTCCTGTATCTTGCCAGGGTGTATCTATTGACAACTAATTTTCAGATTCGATTCCTGTATCTAGCCGGGGCACATCTGTGAGTAACTGATTGTAGACTCGATACCTGTATCCGGCCAGGGAACATCCACATGAAGAGTTTTGAAGATTCGATACCTGTATCCAGCCAGGGTATATCTACATGAAGAGTTTGAAGATCAACCCCTGTAACAGGCCAGGTAATTATCTTTTTCTCAGGTACGCAAGTTCTCGCTAAGAAATCTCTTACGCGATCGACAACCTCCCTATGGCATCAGTAAGCCCATCCACATACCAACAGTCTCCAAATGGCATCTATAAGCCCATTCCCGACAAAGTTCTGTCACATTTCCAGATGGCATCTATAAGCCCATCTCCCTATCCACCATCTCTCCAAATGGCATCTGTAAGCCCATTCCCGCCTTCACACTGCTGATACGCAACTATGTGAGCGCAAATTTCTGGGCACTCTAGTGTTCAATCATCTTCCACCTTCGGATTACGAAAGGCATGCCAGCCAATCTACATCCTCAGGTCTAAGAAGATTGAACAGGGGCAACTGTTGTACCCCAAAATTTGCCCTCCCATATTCTTCAAAATCTGTCAAGATCAATCTCCAAGCTTCAAAATCTCTCAAGGGTTGCACAGTCCAATTGCCTCCTAACACAGTCAAAATTAGGGTTTTGGTTCTAGAAAAGAAAATAAGGTTTCCAAGGGTCCAATCAAGTCCCACATGCCATATACATTGCCAAGCATCCATATGCCAAGTTTCAAGACTCACAGCATCAAATTGTACAGTCAAAAACCCTAAATGCTTCACAGTCAACTACAGGGGCAAAATGGTCATTTGACAGTCAAACGTCAAAATTTTTGGTCAACATCTTGTTTTGAAGCCACAAACATCATTTGATCAATTCTTGATCATGATTCTCAAAGCATGGCTCAAAAAGTCTCAAGATGCAAAAATTTCTATTTTTTGGACAGTTGAAAAGTCAACTGCAAATTGACCAAGGCATAACTTCTTCATGGTTTATCAGAAAAATCCCATCCAAATCTCATTTTGAAGAGGATGACATTTCCTACAACTCATCTTCACACTTCAAGTCCAAGAAATGCTCTCACAAAAAGTTATCAATTTCAACATTATAGGTCATTTTCAAAAGTCAACAAAAAGGCACTTTAAGTCAAAGACCATAACTTGATATTGGTAAATCAAAATGACATGGGACCAAAGGTATTGGTTAGAGGACTTCAAGACCTTTCCAAAATGTCCAAGAACATGTTCATAGCTTCAAAATTGAGCAAGATATGCCTTGGAGAAGTTGGGAAATTTTTGGGAATTTTGAAAAGTCAACTTTGCCTAAAACACTTCAAAATTGCCAATGGGCCTCAAATTCTTCCTTGAATCATTACCCAAAGCCTATGCACGACCCATTGAGCTTAAAAGGATTTATTTTCTTATTTTTAATTAATTAATTGAATTTTTATTCATATTAATTCATTTAATTAGATTTAAATATGAGAAAAATATCAAATAATGCTTTTCAAATCTTTTTGTGCAGCAAATATACTCATTATATGCTAAAGATTTCGTGCACCAATCAACAAGACAAGATCATCCATATTTGGAAAGATTTGCATGAAAAAAAAGATTGAAAAAGATGTGATAAAAATCAAATATTCAAATTATTAATTCAATGGATCCATGGGCTTGTTTTTGACCTAGAATGCTTCACTTACATATGCACAAGGAAACCTAATGCAAGGAGACACGAAAAGTTGCTCACAAACATAGAACAAAGTTGCAATTTTTCATAGAAATTTTGAAAACTGATTTCGTATTTGCAGGATTATTCAAAGCCTAAAACCTATTCCAAACCCTTGCTGAGACTTCTTTGAACGTGTTGCAACCACTTTCCAGTCTCCATACTCCAAGAATTGGTAGAATAGCATCGCGTTTGTCACAAACATTTCCATAATCGGTTTTTAAATTTCACGCATCATTCCTGTGTTTTAATTGTTGATTTATGCTACTAACATCTTTCTGAAGCGATTGGCATAAGTTAATTGACCTAACTCTTCCTAAACTGAAACCTACCATTGAAGGATATCTAGGGTTCCAGGACTTGAAAATTAGGGCTTTCCCTATACGGTAAAATTGGACCTTACAACCTGTATGGATGAATTCGTGACATCAAGATGAAACAAACCAATACCTCGCGCTCAATTTATATAAGATGTGGGCCTATTCGCTATTATGCACTGTTCTATTTAGTGGGGGTTTAAAACCCCCGCTACTTGTTTATGTTGCAGGTAAAAGATGAAGAAGAAGCATACGTGTCTTCATGTGATAGGGAGATTCGAATCTGGCGCGTAATTTTTTGTTTATACCATTAACTAACATTTTTCATATATATTAATTGTTTTCCATTATGTTAAAAAACGCGTACAACAGCTCAGTTGGTGGAAGACGTGGTTGGTAAGCATTGGGACCTGGGTTTGATTCCCAGGTCCCCCATACAATTGCTATTATTTTTTCTAACTCAATTCCATGCAGCGCCTCATCCAGAACTCCACCATGAGCCTCACGCTTGAGCCTGCCAAGTGGCCAGGAGATCCAATCCAGTGGTCAGGAGACAACGCCTATGGTACGCCCTAGTCAACCAGCATGCACACAAGCGTGGAAAGTCAAACAAGGCTCTATGCAAATGGGCCAAAATTACTCCAAAAACACCTCCCTTTGGGGCCTGACACCCCCTTTGGTTTGCACTTTTTTTTTATTTGATTTTATTTTTTAATCCTTTTAATGTTTTAATTGTTTTTTTAATTGATTCACCATAAAAATAATTAATTTTCATAAATAAAAAATCAGAAATAAAAAAAATGTAATATATTTAATTATGTTTAATTTCACCATTAAAATGTTTTTGTAAATAAACTCTAACTATTAATTTAGTAAATTAGGTTTTAAACTTTAATCTTTTCTTAATAAATAAAATAAGTAGAATTAGGGTTTTTGACCTTTTCATCTTTTTCTTAAATAAATAATTTTCTCTCATTATTATTATTATTAATTACTAAATATTTTTGTAAATAAACATGTAATTTAATTAATTAGTGTAAATTAGATTAACTTGAATATTTTCTTAAATAATTAAAAATAATCTAGAATTAGGGTTTCCTTGTAAATTCTTTATTTTCATAAATACAAAAAAACATAAAAACAATTTCTTTTCTTAATTAAATAATTAATTAGCTTTTTAATTTCATTTAATTTCTCAAAAGGGTCAAAACCCTCGGACTTTCAGTTTTAATTTCTATTTCGCACATTTATTTTCTTTTCGAATATTATGTAACTGCTCAAGGCTTGTAATAGTAATTAGGTCTTTTTACTCTCCGCATTTTTATCAAACGGGTCTTTGTAATTTGGCGATGTATAGACCCGCGCCTTGTAATAACGTAGGATTTATCTTTCCGCATTTAAATTTCCGCACTCTTAAATTCTAAATTGCATGAAAGAATGTATGGTTAATTAAAAACAAGCGTAGCTCACGATGCCATGATCAAAGATAAACTTGACATGAAAACAACACACAAATTCACACACCACTCTTAGGGTACGCCTCACCTGTTGCCTTCGAAACGTGGTCGTCAAGTATAGAACGTCTTAGTAAGTCCTTATGTCCATGATCCAGTTGCCTCAAAACAAGTTGCCTCGAAACGGTTGCCTCGGAATAGTTGCCTCGAAATGGTTGCCTCGAATTAAAAAAGGATCAAGGGCATAAGGGTAGCTTCTAAGGTGTCCTAACTGTTGCTTCGGTGACCACAATGTCCCTAAACTCGAATTGACCCGAACACCTCCGACGGTGGTGCTGCCTACCTCTCAATGGTGGGATGGCACTACCTTAAGGACCTTTACACAGCCTAATTCCTTAGGGTAGGTAGACGACTCATGGATACTTGCTCTCTTCAAAAACAAATCAAAAACCTTTTCACACTGACACTTTCAAAAAAGCTTTCAAAATAATTTTTCAAACACTCTTGAGGACTGATACAAGAGTCATTCTGAAATCTTTAAACGAAACTTTTTCAAACCCACTCACACTTTGAAAAGCAAATATCTTTTGAAAACACAATGAGCAAGTATCTAAGAGCCCATGGATAACCATGGATAGAAAGGGTGCTAACACCTTCCCTTTCTATAAATCTACCTCCCGAACCGAGAAACTATCTCATAAGGAATTTTGCTGTGCTTTTTTCCTGTCCATGTTGGAGAAAATAAAAGACGGTGGCGACTCTTGCTTCCGCGACATTTCGCGAACCAGCGTTAAACAGTCAGTTCTAAATCCACCGATCACAATAACCATTATTGTATCGTCATCTATTATTATCCTAGTATGTGAGAGATACCCATTAGGATAACGTCTTCTTTTGATGCACACTACTGATATGCGAAGATTAAACATTGCGGTTTTGAATTCCCCCAACCTCTTGAAGGATAACCATTATTGTATCCTTAGATGCACATTCTTGATGAGATTTGAATACTCAATCAGATTAACTGAACACTACCCTGCCCCGGGTTAAAAATGAGGGTTTTTTCTGGATAGAAAAAGAAACTCCTACTTCAAGATTCAAAGAGGTTAACAAAGGTTTCACTCCCTTATATCTCCGGTGTTTGAGGATTTGAAACAATGCATTTACATCGTCAACATGGTTTTATCCAAAAGCGTACAACCGGAAAATTTGAGTTTTAATATCATCATCCTCCCTCCAATCTCTGCCTAGGCGAAAGAATGGGTAACAAGTTGGTATCATAAAGCAATTTAAAATTGAAAACAAATACGAGTGAAACGAATGAATTTCTTCAAGACAAACATACTCATTGTATTAAGATTAAACATTCAAATGCAAACAAGTTATTACATGCAAATAGTGCAATGATAAACAAGAAAAATAAAAAATGAGAAAGAAGTAAAAAATGCTAATAAACTGAGAAGGCTAATGTGATACGGTGGCAGAACCGACTGTTAATACTGGTTTGCATTTTTTGTTCTCAAATGTCACAGTAATCAAGAGTCGCCACCGACTTTTATTTTATCCAATCAGGAAAAGGAAAAAGAACAGAAAAAACCTTTTTCGAAATATTTTTGAGTACGAGGGGTAGATTATAGAAAGGGAAGGTGTTAGAACCCTTTCTATCCATGGTTCTCCATGGGCTCTTAGGTACTTGCTCATTTTGAAAACTGCTTGTGTGTGCTTTGTTTTGAAAAGTTTTGTTTTACTTCGTGTTAACCCTTGTTTCTGTCCTCAAGAGTGTTACGAAGTTGTTTTTGAAAACTTTGTTTGAAGAGTGTTGGTGTGAAAAAAATTTGTTTGTTTGAGCAAGTACCTAGGAACTAATCTACCTACTCGAAAAAGGTCTGTTCGTTTTCCTTTTACACAATGCTATCCCATTATTGAGAAATAGGTAGCATGGTCGTTGGAGTTTTTTTAGGGACATTCGAAAGGGCATGTACGATCACAAAAGCAATGTTAGGAAATGTTAGTAATCATCCTAAAGCCTTAAAGATCTTTTTCCGAGGCAACATCTGAATGGGTCATTTTAGATCTTTCGGGGCTAGAGGATGACCACTAACAAACCCTATACTTCATGACCGTTTACCAAAGGCAACCGGAGTGGAGTAAACCCTAGGAGTGAGCATGTGCGAGTGTAATTTTCAGTTAATTTATCTTTGCACATTTAGGGTTTTCTACTATATTAATTTTCAGTTAGTCTTTCCATACAATCCTATTAACATTCATCTAAGCAGTTTATAATTTGCGGAAATAAAATGCGGGAAAGTTAAAGTCCTAGCTATTATAAGGCTTTCGCAGATACATAATTATTTTGACTGAAAATAAAATGTGGAAATTTAAACCCTAATTACTATTACAAACTCGAAGCAGTTACAATAATAGAAAAAGAATTTAAAGGTACGCGCGGCGAATTAAATGCGAGGGAGTAAGTTAGGAAACCTGAAACTCTAATTGAAAAAATATTTTGTTATTTTTTGAGAAAAGATTAGGTTACGTACAAATTAAACCCTAATTTATAATTATTTTAGATTATATAAAAAAGGAATTAAATTTCCTTAATTTTAATTAAACTAATTAATTAGAGAAATAAAATATTTTTATGAAAAATGATTTTTGATGTTTTTGTGATTTTTGATTTAATGAAAAAAATGATTTTTTGGATTATTTTGTAAAAGAGAAATAATTAATCAAATAATTAAAAAGAAATAAAGAGAAAATAGAAAGGAATTGGGCCTGTATTGTTGGATAGGGGGGGTGTTGCTGAATTACTTAGGCCCATGAAGCTGAGCCCATTCCATGCGTGTGATTCCCTGTTGTGCCAGCCTGGGAGTGCACCATAGTCCTTCCTTGGTTGAGGCGTTGGATCTGGCTAGAATGAATCTAATGGCAAGATGGTGACAGCGCATGGTAGACATCTTGATGCGTGGAGCATAGAATCTGCAGTTAAATGTTGAGAAAATAACAAAATGCTGGACCTGGGATCAAACCCAGGTCCTCCCACTCAATACCACGCACACCTTGCCATCTGGCCTACATGTTTTATTTGTCAATATAATAACAACAATAAGTAATATATAAAACAACGTGAATGACTCCAGTAAGCGCGCAAAATTCAAATAAGCTAATAGTGGTTAGACACGTTATTGTCTTCTTCGCAGATCTGTCGCCTTAGGCTAAACACTTTTACCTACAGACAAGCGTCTATAGCCATAACTTGTACACTTCAAAAATCAAGAAAAACGCATGATAAATGAAATTAAAGACCCTGGCTCAACTTGTCTTGATTCCACGAGCATCATGGTATCCTTTTCTGGGTCTAATTTAACCTGTAGAGAAAAACCCTAAAACGACCATGAAAACCCTAACAATGGCAAACACATATACAAGCATCAAAGCTTCAATTAAATCATCCAAAAATGTTGCAAACATGACAACAAACACAAATATACCATTAAAACATGTTCGTGATGCAAGAATGATAGTAATCGGATTTGAAAAAGAAAGAAAACCGTGTGAAGTCTAGGGGGAGATTCTGGGCGTGAGGATGCGTGAAACTGATCGTGTTAGCTTCAGAGAGGCTCCAGGAAACGATTGGGAGTGTTGAAATTCTTTGAATTGTCCTCTAGGTTGGAAACTGATCCACACTTTTTCTTCAAAAATTTGAGTTTTGTTTGGGGTTCTCACGACTTGCAAATCCTTGTTTTCGTGCATGTTTATGTTCAATATATATGCTTGAGTGAATTAGGGTAACAAAAACATATTCAATCTCTTGGAATCATGAAGATTGGATTTGATTTTTCTCTTGTATCATATCTTTCTAAATGCCTCAAAATCATGCCAGTTTTGATTCAATTTGCCTTGATTTGATTTGGCCTGATTAATCCAACTTGAATAGATTTGATTCCTACAAAAAAATCAAATCAAATTCAATCTATTGTATTTTTTTCCATTTATTTGATTTAATTTGAATTTTAAATAATAAAAAATCAAAATAAAAATAAATAATGAAGCAAATAATATGTAGATGCTGATTTGGGTCGTGGACCATGTAACGCCCGTAATTTAATTAATTATTTAATTAAATTATTTTTGGAATATTTGTGAAAATGTGTTATAATTAATTGGATTTATTTTATTAAGTGGAGAAATAATATTAGAGATATAATATTATGTGGTGAAATAATATTAGAAGTGTAATATTATTTAATGTGGGTTTATTTTGAGAGAATAGAAGTAATAAGGGGGTGTATTAGTTTTAAGCCCAATAAGGAATAATAGAATAATAGGGTTATTTTATTATTTGTTAGAAGGAATAGAAAGGAAAGAAGCAGTAGAAAGAATAAGGATTGAGAAAGAACGTGCAAGCTGCTAGGGAAAGTGGAAAATGGCAAGAACGTGAATCCAATCGGAAATTGTAGAGCGACCTTCAATCCAAGGTAAGGGTGGGGTTCTGACTCTATAATTGGGTTTATGATGATTGGTATGTGGGGTTAGTGTTGATTGTTGTCTTGTTCTTTAATTGAGAATATATGATTGATGTATGATGAGAATTGATGAATTTTGATGAATATTGATGTCTTGATGTTGTTAAAATGCTGTAGAATTATAAGGTAATTATGGGTGATGAGTTGCCATGATGAGATTGAATTTTAGGGCTTTAGTTATGAAACCCATAGTGAGATGCAGGGAAGGAAACATACAATACTGCAGTGATGAGAATGCAGAACGTTATAGTGATGAAGAACGTAGAACTGTACGTGGAGGATATCAAAAGTGGATGGATTAGAATTAATGAATTAATTTGGAGATTAGAATTTATCATACTGTTCTTAGCTAGGTTGATATCAGGCAAAGAATTAGAACAATAGGATGAATAGAAATAACAGTTCTGGCGTTAGACATAGGATATTAGAAGTTGCGTGGCTTGGTGAAAGGTAGAAATTCTGATGTTAGAAGTTGCGTTGAATTATTAGAAAATAGAGGTTCTGATGTTAGAAGTTGTATTGGTTAGATGTTATGCAGTCAGAAGCTGTGATGATCAGAAGTTGCATTAGTCAGAATTTGTATTAGTCAGAAGATGGGGTTAGTCAGAAGCTGTGATGATCAGAAGTTGTATCTGGTCAGAGGTTGGGATAGTCAGAAGTTGTGATGATCAGAAGTTGTGTCTAGTCAGAGGTTGAGTTAGTCAGAAGTTGTGATGGTCATAAGGGATAGTAGTCAGAAGATTGTGTCGCCCAGAGGTTGAGTCATTAGGAGCTGTGTTGTTAGAAGTTGTGTTGGTTAGAGGTTGCATGGTCAGAAGCTGTGTTGGCCTTTACATTGTTTTGTGTAGAATGTGGAAGTTAGATGCTTAGAAGCTGTTGTTTGAACTATAACAGTAGGATGGTGTCGGTCTTGACGTTAGAATTATAGAATGACAGTGTTGATTTACTGTGGAAATTAAAATACAACTGAGTTGTTAGTGAGAAGTTATTAATAATATTGTGCTGATGATTTATAATAAATAAATGATGTTTTATGAATTATTTTGATGATATGAGATGTTGATGACGAGACGTTGAGATGTTGTTATTTTGAGATGTATTTTGAGATGTTAATTTGAGATGTTTTGAGATGATTTGAGATGTTGTTAACTTGAGTGTTGTTATTACATTCATGGTTGTGTCGCATACATTGCGTTTTTTTGAGATGGAGCTTTTGCTCGTTGAGATGGCCTGGATTGGCAAATTTTGAGATGAAGGCTATGCCTTGTTGATGCCTCTATTAGTTGGAAAATTTTTTGAGATGGGAGTTCTGCTCCAATGGTACCACATGCATTTGCATAGTATTGAGTCGCATTATATGATTTCATAAAGAGGTGTATTTTGATGTTGATGAGTGAATATATATGTTGTAATATTGTTGATTATGAGATGAGAAATGGTGATGTTATTGATCTAATTTAATATAGTAATTATCATGCGCTTTATTATATTGTTAGATATCTCACCCCTTCTGTTTGAATGTTGCCCTTATGTTGGTAACGTGCAAGTAATCGAGAGTGAAGTCTGTATACCTTCAATAGTTCGAGTCGGTGTCATTGCTCTGATATGTAACACTCGGGGGGATGAACACTTGCTGTTTTTGATTGTTGATTTTTTAGTTGTTGAACTTTAAGTTGATTATTATTAAATATGTGTTGTTTCGAAGTTGCTGTTTTATTAGAGATGTTATTAAGAATTCTGCTGCGTAGATGTTGATCTATTTAATTAAAGATGTTATGTTGATGGTTCATCCAATGTTTGAAAAAGTGTTATATATCAACGATGAATGCAATGAATTTGTGACGTCCCAATTCATTTGCATGATTGCAATTTTATAACAATGGTTTATCTATATAAATTGTCGGGGTAGAATTGGGGTGTTACAAAGTTGGTATAAGAGCAAAAGGTTGGTCCGACCTTGTCGTCGAGTCGTAGTTGTCTAACAATCGAGTATTGTTATTTTGATGTTCTAACAGTTGTTTGTGTTGTAGTGAGAAGTTGAGATGGCTGGAAGGAATGATGCTGCACTTGCTGCTACTTTAGAAGCAATGGCTCATGCGATGGAAAATCAGCCGAATGCTGACGGGAATGTTGGATCTCGTAGCTTGGCGAATTTCCAGAGAGAGAATCCACCTACGTTCAAGGGAAAGTATGATCCTGATGGAGCATTGGAATGGTTGAAAGAGATTGAGAGAATCTTCCGTGTGATGGACTGCACTCCAACACATAAGGTTCGTTATGGTACTCATATGCTGGCAGTCGAGGCTGATGACTGATGGCTTGAGACTTGTCAGAAGTTAGAAGTTGCAGGTGAGAATGTCACTTGGGATATGTTCCGTAGAGAATTCCTGAGAAAGTATTTTCCTGAAGATGTCCGTGGTAAGAAGGAAATTGAGTTTCTTGAGCTGAAGCAAGGAAGTATGTCTGTTGTTGAGTATGCTGCCAAGTTTGCTGAGTTGGCTAAGTTTTATCCGCATTACACTGAGGAAAATGCTGAATTTTTGAAGTGTATTAAGTTTGAGAACGGGTTGCGCCCGCAGATTAAGAAGGCAGTTGGATACCAGAAGATCCGTGTCTTTGCTGATTTGGTTGATAGTTGTAGAATTTATGAAGAAGATAATAATGCTTATTACAAGATTATCAGTGAGAAGAGGGGTAAGCACCAATAGAATCGTGGTAAGCCTTATGATGCCCCAGCTAGTAAAGGTAAACAAAAAGTTGCTCATGGACAGAGGACTAGTGGGGGAGATGCTCCTGCTGGTGTGATTTGCTTTAAGTGTGGGAAACCTGGGCATAAGAGTAATGTGTGCACTGTTGAAGTGAAGAGATGTTACCGATGTGGTAAGAACGGACATGTTGTATCTGAGTGTGAACACAAGAATGTGATTTGTTTCAACTGTAGAGAAGAAGGGCACATTGGTAGTCAGCGTCCGAAATCGAAGAGGGCTCAGTCAAGTGGTAAAGTGTTCGCTTTAGTGGAGGATCAGACAGCTGCTGAGGACAGACTTATTAGAGGTACATGTTTCATTAATAGTACTCATTTAATTACTATTATTGATACTGGTGCTACACATTATTTTATTGCTGCTGATTGTGTTGAAAGATTGGGTCTTATGTTGTCTTCTTTGAATGGAGAAATGGTCGTCGATACTCCAGCCAAGGGGTCGGTGACTACTTCTTTTGTGTGTGCTAAGTGTCCCTTGTCGATCTTAGACAGAGACTTTGTTGTTGATTTGGTTTGTTTACTGTTAAGAGGTTTGGATGTAATTTTGGGTATGAACTGGTTAGAGCATAATTGTGTTCATATTAACTTTTATGACAAGTCTGTGAAGTTTTCTACTCCTGAAGAAGAGGAAGATGATCCGTTGTTTGCTAAACAATTGAGGAAGTTGATGCAAGAAGAAGCACAAATGTTCTCGTTGATGGCGTCGCTATCTATAGAGACTCAAGCTATAATTTAGGAATTGCAGGTGGTGTGTGAATTTCCTGAAGTTTTCCCTGATGAGATTCCTGATGTACCATCGAAGAGGGAAGTTGAATTTGCAATTGATCTTTTACTTGGTACCAGACCTGTGTCTATGGCACCATATAGGATGTCTGCATCTGAGTTGTCAGAGTTGAAGAAGCAATTGGAAGAGTTACTTGAGAAGAAGTTTGTAAGACCAAGTGTATCGCCGTGGGGTGCTCCAGTGTTGTTAGTAAAGAAGAAAGATGGAAGTATGCGGCTTTGTGTTGATTATAGACAATTGAATAAAGTGACGATTAAGAACAAGTATCCGCTTCCAAGAATAGATGAGTTGATGGACCAATTAGTGGATGCTCGTGTGTTTAGTAAGATTGATTTGAGGTCGAGTTACCATCAGATTAAAGTGAAGGATGAAGATATTCAGAAGACGACTTTCAGAATGCGTTATGGACATTACGAGTATTCGGTGATGCCTTTCGGTGTTACTAATGCACCGGGAGTATTCATGGAATATATGAATCGTATCTTTCATACTTATTTAGATCGGTTCGTAGTGGTGTTCATTAATGATATTTTGATTTACTCTAAGTTAGAAGAAGAGCATGCTTAACATTTAAGAGTAGTATTGCAAGTTTTGAAAGAGAGAAGTTGTATGCAAAGCTGTCCAAGTGTGAGTTTTGGCTAAAAGAGGTTAATTTTCTTGGTCATGTGATTTCAGGTAGTGGCATTACTGTAGATCCATCGAAGTTTGATGCTGTGTTGCAATAGGAAACTCCAAAGTCAGCTACTGAGATTAGAAGCTTCTTGGGATTAGCTGGTTATTATAGAAGGTTTATCGAAGGGTTTTCTAAATTGTCCCTTCCGTTGACTAACTTGACTTGTAAAGGTAGAGCATTTGTATGGGATGTTCAATGCGAAGAAAGTTTTACAGAATTGAAGAAGAGGTTGACGTCGGCTCCGATTTTGATGTTGCCTAATCCAGGAGAGCCTTTTGTGGTGTATTGTGATGCTTATAATATGGGTTTAGGAGGCGTGCTTATGCATAATGGTAAGGTAGTTGCTTATGCGTCAAGGCAATTGAGGACTCATGAGAAGAACTATCCTACGCATGATTTAGAGCTTGCTGCAGTTGTTTTTGTGTTGAAGATTTGGAGGCATTATCTTTATGGTTCTAGATTTGAAGTGTTTTGTGACCATAAGAGCTTAAAGTATTTGTTTGATCAGAAGGAGTTGAATATGAGGCAACGAAGATGGTTGGAATTGTTAAAGGATTATGATTTCAGTTTGAATTATCATCCAGGAAAAGCAAATGTGGCGGCTGATGCGTTGAGTCGAAAGACTTTACATATGTCAGCAATGATGATTAAAGAGTTGGAATTAATTGAGCAGTTCAGAGATATGAGCTTAGTTTGCAAGGTTACTCCGCAGAGTGTTATGTTGGGCATGTTGAAGATTAATAATGAATTTCTAGACAGTATCAAAGAATCTCAGAAGTTGGACGTGAAACTGGTAGATTTGATGGTTGGGACTGATCAGTCTGAGAATAGTGATTTTAAGCTAGACGAGCAAGGTGTGCTGAGATTTCGTAACCGGATTTGTATTCCTGATGATGCTGAGATGAAGAAAGTGATACTTGAAGAGAGTCATAGAAGTAAGTTGAGTATTCATCCAGGAGCTACAAATATGTATCAAGATTTGAAAGGTTTGTTTTGGTGGCCTGGGATGCAGAGTTACTTGGCTCGGTTTGTGTATGCATGTTTGACTTGTCAGAAGTCGAAAGTTGAACATCAGAAGCCTGCAGGATTGATGCAACCGTTGGAAGTTCCAGAATGGAAATGGGATAGCATTTCAATGGACTTTGTGACATGGTTGCCTAATACTTTAAGAGGACATGATTCGATTTGGGTGATTGTTGATATGCTTACAAAGTCAGCTCATTTTATTCCTATTAACATCAGTTTTCCAGTGCCGAAGTTGGCTGAGATTTATATTAGTGTGATTGTGAAGCTGCAATGGCGTTCCTTTGTGCATTGTGTCAGATAGAGATCCAAGATTTACTTTTGATTTTTAAAAGAGTTTGCAAGAAGCATTGGGTTCTAAGTTGAGGCTGAGTTCAGCGTATTATCCTCAAACAAATGGTCAGACTGAACGGACTATTCAATCATTGGAAGATTTGCTAAGGGCATGTGTTCTTGAACAGAGAGGTTTGTGGGATACTTATCTTCTATTGATAGAGTTTACTTATAATAACAGTTACCATTCTAGTATTGGGATGACACCTTTTGAGGCGTTGTATGGTCGGAGATGTAGAACTTTGTTATGTTGGCATGAATCTGGTGAAAGTGTAGTACTTGGACCTGAACTTGTTCGTGAAACTACCGAGAAGGTGAAGTTGATTCGAGAGAAGATGAAAGCTACCCAAAGTAGACAAAAGAGTTATCATGACAAGCGAAGGAAGGATTTATAATTTCAAGCTGGTGATCATGTGTTTTTGAGAGTTACACCTGTGACTGGTGTTGGGCGAGCATTAAAGTCTAAGAAGCTCACTTCTCGTTTTATTAGACCGTATCATATTTCGGAGAGAGTGGGGATTGTTGCTTATAGAGTGTCTTTACCGCATAATCTTTCGAATTTTCATGATGTGTTTCATGTGTCGCATCTTCGGAAGTATGTTTCAGATCCATCTCATGTGATTCATATGGACGATGTGCAAGTACGGGATAATCTTACAATGGAGACGATGCATGTACGGATCGCAGATCATGAAATGAAGACTCTGAGGGGCAAAGAGATTGCCTTGGTTAAAGTGGTTTGGCTAGGAGCTGCCGGTGAAAGCATGACTTGGGAGTTGGAGAGCAAGATGCGAGACTCATATCCTGAATTGTTTGATTGAGGTAAATTTTCGAGGACGAAAATATTCTAAGTGGGGGAGAGTTGTAACGCCCGTGATTTAATTAATTATTTAATTAAATTATTTTTGGAATATTTGTGAAGATGTGTTATAATTAATTGGATTTATTTTATTAAGTGGAGAAATAATATTAGAGATATAATATTATGTGGTGAAATAATATTAGAAGTGTAATATTATTTAATGTGGGCTTATTTTGAGAGAATAGAAGTAATAAGGGGGTGTATTGGTTTTAAGCCCAATAAGGAATAATAGAATAGTAGGGTTATTTTATTATTTGTTAGAAGGAATAGAATGAAAAGAAGCAGTAGAAAGAATAAGGATTGAGAAAGAACATGCAAGCTGCTAGGGAAAGTGGAAAATGGCAAGAACGTGAATCCAACTGGAAATTATAGAGCAACCTTCAATTCAAGGTAAGGGTGGGGTTATGACTCTATAATTAGGGTTATGATGATTGGTATGTGGGGTTAGTGGTGATTGTTATCTTGTTCTTAAATTGAGAATATATGATTGATGTATGATGAGAATTGATGAATTTTGATGAATATTGATGTCTTGATGTTGTTAAAATGCTGTAGAATTATAAGGTAATTATGGGTGATGAATTGCCATGATGAGATTGAATTTTAGGGCTTTAGTTATGAAACCCATAGTGAGATGCAGGGAAGGAAACATATAATACTGTAGTGATGAGAACGCATAACGTTATAGTGATGAAGAACGTAGAACTGTACGTGGAGGATATCAGAAGTTGCTGGATTAGAATTAATGAATTAATTTGGAGATTAGAATTTATCATAGTGTTCTTAGCTAGGTTGATATCAGGAAAAGAATTAGAACAATAGGATGAATAGAAATAACAGTTCTAGCGTTAGACGTAGGATATTAGAAGTTGCGTGGCTTGGTGAAAGGTAGAAATTCTGATGTTAGAAGTTGCGTTGAATTATTAGAAAATAGAGGTTCTGATGTTAGATGTTTTATTGGTTAGATGTTATGCAGTTAGAAGCTGTGATGATCAGAAGTTGCATTAGTCAGAATTTGTATTAGTCAGAAGATGGGGTTAGTCAGAAGCTGTGATGATCAAAAGTTGTATCTGGTCAGAGGTTGGGATAGTCAGAAGTTGTGATGATCAGAAGTTGTTTCTGGTTAGAGGTTGAGTTAGTCAAAAGTTGTGATGGTCATAAGGGATAATATTCAGAAGATTGTGTCGCCCAGAGGTTGTGTCATTAGGAGCTGTGTTATTAGAAATTGTGTTGGTTAGAGGTTGCATGGTCAGAAGCTGTGTTGGCCTTTGCGTTCTTTTATGTAGAATGTGGAAGTTAGATGCTTAAAAGTTGCTGTTTGAACTATAACAGTAGGATGGTGTCGGTCTTGACGTTAGAGTTACAAAATGACAATGTTGATTTACTATGGAAATTAAAATACAGCTGAGTTATTAGTGAGAAGTTATTAATAATATTGTGCTGATGATTTATAATAAATAAATGATGTTTTATGAATTATTTTGATGATATGAGATGTTGATGACGAGACGTTGAGATGTTGTTATTTTGAGATGTATTTTGAGATATTAATTTGAGATGTTTTGAGATGATTTGAGATGTTGTTAACTTGAGTGTTGTTATTACATTCATGGTTGTGTCACATACATTGCATTTTTTTGAGATGGAGCTTTTGCTCGTTGAGATGGCCTGGATTGGCAAATTTTGAGATGAAGGCTATGCCTTGTTGATGCCTCTATTAATTGGCAAATTTTTTGAGATGGGAGTTCTGCTCCAATGGTACCACATGCATTTGCATAGTATTGAGTCGCATTATATGATTTCATAAAGAGGTGTATTTTGATGTTGATGAATGAATATATATGTTGTAATATTGTTGATTATGAGATGAGAAGTGGTGATGTTATTGATCTAATTTAATATAGTAATTATCACGCGCTTTATTATATTGTTAGATATCTCACCCCTTCAGTTTGAATGTTTCCCTTATGTTGGTAACATGCAGGTAATCGAGAGTGAAGGCTGTATATCTTCAATAGTTCGAGTCGGTGTCATTGCTCTGATATGTAACACTCAGGGGGATGAACGCTTGCTGTTTTTGATTGTTGATTTTTTAGTTGTTGAACTTTAAGTTGATTATTATTAAATATGTGTTGTTTCGAAGTTGATGTTTTGTTAGAGATGTTATTAAGAATTCCATTGCGTAGATGTTGATCTATTTGATTAAAGATGTTATGTTGATGGTTCATCCGATGTTTGAAAAAGTGTTATATATCCACGATGAATGCAATGAATTTGTTAGAAGAATTTGTGACGTCCCGATTCATTTGTATGATTGAAATTTTATAACTCTAATTTATCTATATAAATTGCCGGGGTAGAATTGGGGTGTTACAGACCAAGTTTCCAACAACATACAATCATGAAATGCTAGGCCCATTTGACAAAAAATGTATTTTTGAGCACATTTGACTTTTGGCAATTTTCCAAAAATGACCAACTTTGACAATACATATCTCCTCCAATTTTAACCCTAGAGAGGTGTTCTTGGACTTTTTAGAAATATTTGGATGTCCCCTAAACAACCCTTTTAGTTTCATCTCAATTGGGTCTTCCATGTTCATGTAAGAAGCTTTGACCCAAAAGGTGTTTTTGTTGACTTTTCAAAAGGACCTATAATGTAGAAATTCATATATTTTGATGAGTGAATATTTTGAACTTGTGGGATGAAGATGAATTTAAGGGAATTGCATCCTCTTCAAAATGAGCCTTGGATGGAAAGTTTTTGATAAAGTATGAAGAAGTTATGCCTGGTCAAAGTTTGGTTGACGTTTCCTTTGAAACCCTAATTTAGCAACTTTTGGGTTTTGATGAATTTGGGGGCATTCCTTGAGGAATCATGATCAACACTTGATGAAATGATGGATAACTCTTCAAAATGTTGATGTTGACCAAAAATCTTGAAGTTTGACTATATGTGGGCCACAATTGACTTTTGACCTAGTATAGTTGATTTTCAAGCATCTGGGCAATTGACTGAGCAAACTTCTTGTGCAAGGCATGAAACTTGACATAGATGATCTTGAGAACATATTGGGACCATGGAAGGCATTTTGGACCTTTGGAGTTCCCACACCCTGATGAAAATGGAAACCCTAGTTTTAGGTACATTGCCTTAGGAGAGAGTTTGTCTGGTCAACTCTTAGTCATCCTTGAGCAATTGAGGACCTCTAGAGGCATGTCTTGAGTGAAATGAGAGGGAAAATTTTGGGGTACAACAGCTGCCCCTGTTCAATCTTCTTAAACCTGAGGATGTATATTGGTTTGTCTGCCTTTTGTAGTCTGAAGGTGGAAGATGATTAAACACTAGAGTGCCCAAAAATTTGCACTCGTCTGAGATGGTGCTGGACTGTGTAGGTAGTATCGAGAATGGGCTTACATATGCCATTTGGAGGAGATGACAGAAGGTCACCGGAGATGGGCTTAAAGATGCCATCCAGAAGATATGACGGAGAATCATTGGAGATGAGCTTAAAGATGCCATCTAGAGGATGTTGATTTCCCGAGATATTCCTTTGATGAGAATTCTTGTTCCTGTCATTGAGGAGGAATCTGCTGAGGAATGTTGGTCTCTGTCTTGGGAGAAATGGAATTTTAGGAACTTCAATTTCCCGTTACTCTACTGGGGAATCATCTCTTAGTCGAGGAGATGAAAATGAACTGCTATCTGGTCGTGCTCCAGGACTTACAGTGATTTGCTGAGGATAATAAGATTGACTGCTATCTAGTCGTGCTCTAGGTTTTACAGTGACTTACTGGGGAGATGAGATTAAACTTGTTATCTGGTCGTGCTCTAGGCTTTGCAATCTCAAAAATTGTTATCTGGTCGTGCTCCAGGCCTCATAAGGAATTAAGTGGTTATCTGGTCGCATCCGGGTTTCAACTTGAATTTAAGGCATACTAACATCCGGTCGTTTCCAGGCTTCAATAGTAATTGGCCGAGTAAACTGCTATCTGGTCGAATTCCAAGCTTCGCAGTACCTCATACTGTTATCTGGTCGTGCTCCAGGTTTCAAAGTGTCTCTTGCTACTACCTGGTCGTGCCCCAGACTTCATAGCGTCTTATACCGTTATCTGGTCGTGCTCCAGGCTTCAGTAATTTAGGGAAATTAAGCTGTTATCCGGTCAGTTTTTAGGCTTCATAGCTTTTTTAACTGGAATAGAAATCTTAGTATCGATTTGACTGAACCAGGGAAAGGTCTTGAGTTGTCTTCAACTGGGAGAGAAATCTTAGTATCGATTTGACTGAACCCATGAGAGGTCTTGGATTAACTTTGACTGACATAGAAATCAGGGGAATCTTAGCGGCGATCCGGCTGACCCAGACGAAAGTATTAGAGCATCTTCAACAGGCATAGTAATCAGAGAGATCTTAGTGTCGACCTGACTGATCCAGAGGAAAATCTTGGATTAACTCTGACTGACATATTAATTAATAGAATCTTAGTGGCAACTCAACTGACCTAGATGAAAGTTTTGGAATATCTTCAACTGGAATAGAAACCTTAGTGTCGGCTTGATTGAACCAGAAGGGACTTGTAAGAATTTGATTGCATCTTTCCCTAAAAGGTAAAGAGTTAGTCGCATGTAATGTCATGATGTATGAAATGTATTGAGTAATGATGTTCTCAAAATAAATGAGATTGTGCTGTATAATATGTATGCACATGTCATGATGTATGGATATGCAATGCTATTGTGATATTCTCTAGCTGGGGAAAATAAATCCTGGACTACTGCTGGAGAGTATAAGGAGTTTATTTCTTCATTTCCGCTGGGGATAGTGACTGAAGATGATTAGCTGGGGATTTACATCCATTCTGCTTGAGAATATTCTACCGGAGGAGACTCTGTCTGAGAATAATCCAGCGGGGGAATGACTCTATGGGGAAGAGAGATACTTTGTGGGAAGATCTGCTAATTTAGGGAAATAAACTCAGCTGGGGATGAACTTCCATTGCTGGAGAGAAGAGCTCTGTTGGAGATTGAGCTTCCGCTATCAGGGAAATAAACTCTGCTGGGGAGATTGCTTTATAAACTGCTCATGGTTATAAACTCGGCTGGGGAATGCAGAAATCAGCTTTCTAAAGGAACCTGCTGGGGAAGGAATTCCTGCTTGGGGATACAGAGGTCAGACCTTGGTTGTCTCGACTCTGTGGGGAATATAAGTATCACTGGCTTGTATGTGATAATGACTTCGCTTCCAACTGTCTCTGCCCCTTGTACCATGATGGACGGGGTAACTGTCGGTATTTAGGTTTTGTACCACTTTCTTTGAGTTCTTAGTAACTGTCTTCCTGTTTTTATGCAGATATTTTTGAACAGTAATCATATTCAAATGCATATGTCAATAATAAAACATTGGATGTTTTTTTTGCAAAACAAAACAAAAAACAAAAAAAAAACACAGAGTTTTGTACTCAAAAGACGCTTTGTATTGATTTGAAATTTGCCGATAACAAGCGTTTTTTACAAGGAGGCTGGCGCTCTAGTAAGAGAACGCCGCCGTAAAAATGGAAATTATTACAGAAATTGTGTACAAAAAGAAAACAGCTATGTGTAGTGATCCCATTGGGTTTCAATTCTTCTATTGCCCCTATGTCTTCGAGCATCTCATCACTTTGCTGCTTGTCCGAAGTTGACTGGATTGATCGGTACCGTTTGATCTTGATATCTGATTACCGAGGTCTGATCGTAAGGTGATCCAATGGGACATAGTGATACGCTTTAATCCCTAATTTTTTCCTGGACCTCCCTTTCGGGTTTTCAGTCCACCGGGATACCCTTTTTTTGCCCAAGCTGCCCTTTCGGGTTTTCGACTTGCCAGTTGTACATATTTTTTCAATTTTAATCCCTAATTTTTGCCCGAACCCTTTTGGTTCGTCGGTGTTGTACCCCAAAATTTGCCCTCCCATATTCTTCAAGGTTTGCCAAGATCAAGGTTCAAAACCTCCCAAGGGTTGCATAGTCCAATGGCCTCCTAACAGTCAAAAATTAGGGTTTTGGTTCTGGCAAAGAAATTGAAGCTTCCAAGGGTCCAAACAAGTCCCACATGCCTATAAACATTGTCAAGCATCCATATGCCAAATTTCAGGACTCACAGCACAAAATTGCACAGTCAAAAAACCCTAATTGCTTCACAGTCAACTGCAGGGGCAAAATGGTCATTTGACAGTCAAAAGTCAAAATTTTTGGTCAACATCTTATTTTGAAGCCACAAACATCATTTGATCAATTCTTGATCATGATTCTCAAAGCATGGCTCAAAAAGTCTCAAGATGCAAAAGTTTCTATTTTTGGACAGCTGAAAAAGTCAACTGCAAATTGACCAGGGCATAACTTCCACATGGTTTATCAGAAAAATTCCATCCAAGGCTCATTTTGAAGAGAATGACATTTCCTACAACTCATCTTCACACTTCAAGTCCAAGAAATGCTCTCACAAAAAGATATCAATCTCAACATTATAGGTCATTTTCAAAAGTCAACAAAAAGGCACTTTAAGTCAAAGACCATAACTTGAGATTGGTAAATCAAAATGACATGAGACCAAAGGCATTGGTTATAGGACTTCAAGACCTTTCCAAAATGTCCAAGAACATGATCAAAGCTTAAAAATTGAGCAAGATATGCCTTGTGGAAGTTGGGAAAATTTTGGGAATTTTGAAAAGTCAACTTTGCTTCAAAAGCCTCAAAATTGCTAATGGGCCTCAATTTCTTCCATGAATCATCACCCAAAGGCTATGCACGACCCATTGACATCCAAGGGAGTTATTTTATCATTTTTTGATTAATTATTTGAATTATTATTATTATTAATTCACTTAATTAAAATTAAATATGACAAAAATATCAAATGCCACCTTTCAAATCTTTTTATGCAGCATATGCACTCCTTATGTACTCAATATTCGTGTATCATCCAAAAGGGAAAGAATCTCCCATGATTGGCAATGGTTTGATGGCAAAAAGGATTGAAAAAGATCATGGAAAATCAAATATTGAAAAGCATTAAAACATGGATTTTGGGCCAGTTTTTCTAACCTAATTCATTCACACATATATGCACATTGCAACCCTAATGAGAAGAACACAAAAAAAGCTGCGCATAAGGCATAGAACAACATTGCAATTTTTGACAAAAAAATTGAAAACTGAAAACTGAATTGCAAGGTGTTTCAAGGCCTCAAAACCATTCCAATCCACTCCTGACACTACCAGGGAGCTTTTCCAATCAAAATCACGCCTCCATACTCAAGGAATTGGTAGATAGAAGCTTGACTTTTCTTTCAAATTTTCATATTCGTGTTTCACTTTTCATGCATGATTACTGTGCTTTAATGATTGGTTTATACTAATATGATCTCTCTGAAGCTATTGGTACCATCCAATTGAATTATAGGCGCCTATACAGAAATCCACCATGAATGCGTATTAGGGTTTCAGGAGTTTGAAAAGAGGGTTTCACTCATCTGGAAAAATTGGACAATAAGACCTATGCCAATGAAATCAGGACCTTCAAACGAATAGAAACCAACCATCGCGCCCTTTTTCTTTTTAACTATGCTCTATTCGCTATTTTTGTAGGTGTCATTTAGTGGGGGTTTAAAACCCCCGCTATCTATTTGATATTTTCAGGCAAAACGAAGAACCAAGGAAGGAGATGCTGAGCTGTTGGACTATGGTTGGCTAGTTTGAATAATTGGCGCTTTTTTATTGTCCAGCATAATCTTGCTTTTTCACACATAATAATCATCGTCCACTAAACATACAACTAAACGCGTTGGTTCAATTGGCAAATGAAGTGGCACGCAGGTATTGGGACCTGGGTTCGATTCCCAGGTCCCCTTATATATTTCATAATTTTTTCTCTAACGTATTCCAGCGTAG
The DNA here is from genome assembly GCA_948472305.1 of Vicia faba. Taxonomy (NCBI): domain Eukaryota; kingdom Viridiplantae; phylum Streptophyta; class Magnoliopsida; order Fabales; family Fabaceae; genus Vicia; species Vicia faba. Next base: position 536,083,522 of record OX451737.1, read on the forward strand.
CATTCACTCAAAGGAGCACCATGCATCCTAATACCCAGGCTTGCCAAGTGTCTCTGAGGCTCCATCCAATGGCCAGGACATGCAGCCTACCATACACGTTCAGTCAACCACAGGCATAGGAACATGGAAAGTCAAAAAGGGCCTGATTGAAGTGGGCCAAATTGCTCAATAAAACCTCCAAATTGGGTTCAGACACCCCAGGGTTTGCTCATTCTTCTAAATTCTTTTCTTTCTTTATTTATTTTTTCTTTTATTCTTTTAATTGTTATTTTGATTAATTGCTTTTATTTAATTCACAAAATAATTTTTATAACACCAAAAAATCAGAAATCATAAAAATAAAATATGTTTATTTAATTTTTAATTCATTAATATTTTGTAAATAAATTTTAATAATCAATTTAGGTTAATTTAGGTTTTCAATTTTAATGTTTTCTTAATAACTAAAAAAATGTAGAAATTAGGGTTTTTAGCATTTTTATTCTTTTTCTTAATAAAATAATTTCTTCTTACTATTATTATTAACCATTAATTAATTTTGTAAATAAATATGGCATTTAATTAATTAAGGTAGATTAGGTCAAAACTTAAATATTTTCTTTAATAATTAAAAATAATTTAGAATTAGGGTTTCTAATAATAATTAATTTTCTTCCTTTATTTTCATTAAATACCAAAAAACATAAAAAATAACTTCTTTTCTTATTAAATAATTAATTCACTTCCAATTTCAATTTAATTTCTTTAAAGGGTCCAACGCCCTCGCACCTTCGATTATAATTTCTTTTCGCGCGTTTGCTTCTATTTTTCATTTTAAATATTATGTAATTGCCCCAAAGCTTTGTAATAGTAATTAGGACATTTACTTTCCGCACTTTTATTCAAAATCGGGTCTTTGTTAATTTGGCGATGTATAGACCCGCGCCTTGTAATAGCGTAGGACCTTTATTTTCCGCATTTTAATTTCCGCACCTTTTAACTGCTAATCACATGAAAGAATGAATGGCCCAAATAAAATCAAAGCGTAGCTCACCAAATGCATGACAAGATAAAACATAACTGAAATAACACACAGATTCACACACCACTCTTAGGGTACGCCTCACTGTTGCCTTGCCCTCGAAACGTGGTCGTCGAGTATAGGACGTTTTAGTAAGTCCTTATGTCCATGACATGATCCAGTTGCCTCGAAACAGTTGCCTCGGAATTAAAAAGGATCAATGGCATAAGGGTAGCTTCTAAGGTGTCCTACTATTGCTCTGGTGACCACACTGTCCCTAACAATCGAATTGACCCGAACACCTCCAACGGTGGTGCTACCTACCTCTCAATGGTGGGATGGCACTACCTTAAGGACATTTACACAGCCTAATTCCTTAGGGTAGGTGGATGACTCATAGATACTTGCTTTAATTCAAAACAAATCAAAAAAACTCTTTTCACACCGACACTTTTCAAAAAGCTTTCAAAACGATTTTTCAAACACTCTTGAGGACTGATACAAGAGTCGATCTGAAACTTTTAAACAGAACTTTTTCAAACCCACGCACAATTGAAAAGCAAACATTTTGAAAACACAGATGAGCAAGTATCTAAGAGCCCATGGATAACCATGGATAGAAAGGGTGCTAACACCTTCCCTTTCTATAAATCTACCTCCCGAACCGAGAAACAATCTCAAAAGGAATTTTTCTGTGCTTTTGTCCTTTCCATGTTGGAAAAATAAAAGACGGTGGCGACTCTTGCTTACCGCGACATTTCGCGAACCAGCGTTAAACAGTCAGTTCCAGATCCACCGATCACAAAACTGGCGACTCTACTGGGGACTCTTATAAAGTGAGGTGTACCTTAGGATAGTTCATAACTGTGTTTTCAATTGTTTGACTTGCTTGCTTTAAATTATGGGTACTGTCTTGGGAGTTCTATAGATCCTAACCGGATCTGGGGAAACCTTCTTAGAAAGTAGCAACAAGGCTGTGAGGGAACTGTGCGGGGTATACCGACATGGTTGAAACAGTCTGCTACGTTGATGTGGCACTTTGGTGTGTACCGGTAACCCTTGAGTTCAGTCAAGGAGAGTACGGGGCCTCCCCGTGGTGTCGTGAAGCATCAACTGACCTTAGGAACCTTAATTGAACCATCTTGGCCTCTTTAGGGTAGTGAGATAACTGACTTTGGTGCAGTCCGAGGTTGGTTGATACTCGATACTACACTCAATTGAGGGTTGCTTTCCTGGAATATTTCGGTCGCCAGTTCAGTGGCTAAATCGAAACGATGAACAATGAAAGCAATCTAGTGATATTGGGACCCTTAGAACCCGGTTACTTCTGATAGGACAGGTTGAGCCCACCAACTTCAAGAGGGTAATACCCAGACCCCATGCTGGCCTAAACTCTAAGGGCTGTCTTGTGTGTGCCTTACCATGTTTGCTTCTTGTGAATATTTGTGGTGTGTTTAATCATAGCATCATAACATCATACAGCATCATATGCATTGACTAACCATTTCAGGGGTTCGAATCTTCATCTTTGTTCTTGTTTTGTAGGACATGGAAACCGTTCGCAGAAAGACAATTCAGATCAGCCTTGTAAGGATCCCTCCTCAGCTTAAGGAGCTTATATCCAGGATTCCCGAGAGCTCTTCATTCAGTGAGAGACATGGAAGACTCATCAGCTTGGTCAACACCAACATTGAGGAAGATATGATAAAGGTCATGTTCCAGTTCTTTGACCCTCTGCATCACTGTTTCACTTTCCTGGATTATCAACTGGTACCTACATTGGAAGAGTTCTCCCGGCTTCTGAAGATCCCTATCCTTGATCAACTACCCTATAACGGTACGAAAAAGGAACCCAAGCTTGAAGAGATTGCTAAAGCCTTACACCTACAACCATCTGACCTCAAGGGACATTGGGAAGTTAGAAGGGGTATCAAAGGGTCTTATCCAGGTTTCTGTTTGAGAAGGCCCAAGAATGTTGGAACTCCCTTGACCTACAAGCTTTTGAAGAAGTTGTGGCCCTCCTTGTCTATGGTTTGGTGTTGTTCCCTAATCCATATCAGCTTATAGATATCAGTGTTGTCCAGATCTTCATGTCCAGGAATCCTATACCTACGTTACTGGGGGACATCCTTCACTCATGTTACACTCGAACCATGAGAAAAAGAGGTGTCCTTATGTGATGTACTCCTCTCCTAGGAAGGTGGTTTATTTCACACCTTCCACAATCAGTTTTGAAGAACAAGCGGGGTTTGAGATGGTCACAATGATTGATGACTCTTACACATGCTGATATACATTGGTGCTCTCGGTCCAGAGAGGATGTGACTATCATTGATCGTTGCGGGGAGTACCCTAATGTTCCTTTACTTGGAATCAAAGGAGGTATTACTTACAACCCGTGCCTGGCTTTGAGACAGTTTGGTTATGCTCGAAGGGATGGCCCTCATGACATGTTAATTCCTGACATAGTTTTTGACTTCGACAACGATGCACAAGGACTTCGCCAGAGATTTATCAGAGCTTGGAGGATGCCAAGTAGGATAGACGCAAGACCCTGGGGCACAGGAACTCCATCCCATTGGAGCCTTATCTCAAGTGGGTACGCGCCCGCTCCCAGAAGTTAGTGATGCCATATCCTCATGTTCTCCCTGTGATCAAAGAGCCAGTATTGGAAGGAGAGGTGTCCTACACCATTCAACATCCTAACATGCCTACATCCTGGGAAGAGATGCAGAAGAGCTGGATCCAGCTTAAGGAAGAACGGAATTCTCTTGAGACCAGTCTACATGCTAGTGAAAAGAAGGTCTTGGAGCTCACCCGCCTACTGCACGAGGAAAGGAATCTCAACACTTACATTGCTCCGAAAAGGATGCGTAGTGTCTTTTGGGATTGATTTGCTTTTGTAATGTGTGCCCATGAGGCTTCGATGTACCAAACAATTATTTTCTTAATTTTAATGTGTGTTCCTTTTTGGCTACAACAAATTTGAATTTTCGAACCCTTGAATGCATTGCATAAACACATATCATTCATCATGTGCATAGCAGGTACTCTTTTTTTCAGGTTGCTTACTGTTCTTCGCTGTTTATTTCAGCATCATGAACCCCGAATCATCTACCGAGCTGTCTATCAAGGCCCTTCAGGCGCAGAACGCATAATTTCAAGAGCTGATCATGGGTTTGGCTCAAGGTCAAGAGGAGCTGAAGGCTCTGCTGGTTAAGAAGAAGAAGAAGAAGATAACTATTCTTTTCAACTCGGGCCGGAGGTTTGGTAACACTCTGCAGAATGAGGAAGCTGGTTCTTCTGTAGGCAAAGACAGTCCCCAGGGGGGAAGGGCTCCAAGTCCGGTGGTCTCTGACAACGAGATTGATTTTAATGAGGAACAGTATCCTCCGGCTGAAGACAGATACAAGCAGTTGGAAGACCGTCTGAACGCCATGGAAATTCAACAAATGTCTGGTTTGGATTTCGGAGACTTGGGTTTATCTTCTGGTGTGATCATCCCGCACAAGTTTAAAGCACCATCTTTCACCAAGTACGACGGGGCGTCCTGCCCTAAGCTACACCTCAGGTCTTATGTGCGGAAGATTCAGCCGTATACAGTGGACAAGAACTTGTGGATCCACTTCTTCCAGGAGAGTCTTTCAGGGACTCATCTCGAATGGTTCTATCAGCTGGATGGAACCAAGGTTCGTAACTGGGAGGAGTTGGCTACTGCTTTTTACAAGCAGTATCAATATAATGCCGACCTTGCTCCTACACGTACCCAACTCCAGGGTATGTCGCTAGGATCAGGCGAAGGTTTTAAAGAGTATGCGCAGAAGTGGAGGGACCTGGCTGGCAGGGTGCAGCCACCGTTAACAGACCGGGAGTTGGTAGATATGTTCTTGGGGACCCTCTCCGGGCCATTCTTCAATCATCTTATCGGTAATTCGTCTGCAGGATTTACTGACCTCATTCTGACTGGGGAAAGGATAGAGGCTGGCATGAAGTCAGGTAAAATTCAGAAAGGTGCGTCTTCAAGTGCTGAGAAGAAACCTTTTAAGAAGGAGGCCAGTGCTGTGTATGGACCTAGGAGGCAAGACAAACCAGAGTGCCGCCAATCTGTCAACGCGGTGGTGATTGCTAAGCCTGCTGCCGCTCCTCGGCAAACTAATCAACCCAGGGCTGAAAGGCCTAGAAGAGAATTTACCCGACTGAGTATGACCTTGTCACAAATCTTGCCACAACTGTTATCAACCAACTTGGTGTCTGTCAGAGAGGCTCCAAAGATTGTGAATACTACATCCCCCAAGTATAATCCAAATGCCCGCTGTGCTTATCACTCCGATAGCCCGGGGCATTCTACTGATGATTGCTGGGCCCTAAGGAACAAGGTGAAAGATCTTATTGATGAAAAGGAGGTACAGTTTGAGGCACCTGAGAAGCCCAATGTAGTGACAGCTCCCCTGCCTGCTCATGGAGTGAATGCTATTGGGGACGAAGACGAAGTGGAAGAATCAGAGTTCGATAGCTGGATCTACCCGACGACTGACGGTGGATTGAACAATTGGACCGCAAAAGATCATACACCTGTTACTTTTGTTACGCAGTAATGAATTCCTTTGCTTTTGTTATTTGTAATAAACAATGAATTGAAACTTTATGGCCCGATGTCTTACCCGGGGCACCGTTGGCTTCATTTGTGAGGGCTTATAACTGTCATTTACATATATCATGAATAAAGACCTTGGACGTTTTTCGCATTTCAAATCTTGCGCTCCCTTTCTTTCTTTCTTTCTTTATATATTGCAAAACAGCTGTATTTACACACACTCACCCATACAGGTTTCAATCCACTCTGGATTTCACTGGTAACGACTCTGCTACTGCCAGTTATGACTTCGAAAATCCGATCAACTTAGCCGAAGACGAAGGTGAAGATGATTGCGAAGTGCCTGGCGAGCTTGCAAGACTGTTACTCCAGGAAGAGAGGGCAATTCAACCACATGAAGAGCCGGTGGAAACGATAAATCTGGGTACTGAGACGGACATAAAGGAGGTTAAGATTGGTGCCAATCTGGAGCTCAGCGTAAAACAACGGTTGACTCAGATGTTACATGATTATGTGGAGATCTTTGCCTGGTCCTACGAAGACATGTCTGGGTTGGATACTGACATTGTGGTCCATCATTTGCCTACCAAGGAAGACTGCCCTCCGGTTAAGCAAAAGGTCCGCCGTATGCGTCCAGAGATGTCTGAGAAGATCAAAGCTGAGGTTATGAAACAGTTTGATGCTGGGTTTCTTGCAGTGACTTCTTACCCTCAGTGGGTTGCCAATGTGGTGCCAGTACCAAAGAAAGATGGCAAGGTCAGAATGTGTGTTGATTACAGGGATCTGAACATGGCCAGCCCCAAGGATGACTTCCCTCTACCTCACATTGATGTCCTGGTTGACAATACTGCTCAGCATAAGGTGTTCTCTTTCATGGATGGTTTTTCAGGGTATAATCAGATCAAGATGGCTCCAGAAGACATGGAAAAGACTACCTTTGTCACTCAGTGGGGCACCTTCTGCTACAAGGTCATGCCATTCGGGTTGAAAAATGTTGGGGCAACCTACCAACGTGCCATGGTTGCTTTATTTCATGACATGATCCATCATGAGATAGAAGTATATGTCGACGATATGATTGCAAGGTCTCAAACCGAGGAGGAACACCTTGATCATCTGCAGAAGTTGTTTGACCGTCTGAAACTGTACAAGCTGAGGTTGAACCCGAACAAGTGCACCTTCGGGGTAAGATCTGGAAAGTTGCTAGGCTTCGTCGTAAGTGATAAGGGTATTCAAGTGGACCCTGCCAAGGTTAAAGCCATTCAAGAGATGCCGGTTCCTAAGACAGAGAAAGAGGTCAGAGGCTTTCTAGGACGCCTGAATTACATTGCCCGATTCATCTCGCACCTAACTGCTACCTGTGAGCCAATCTTCAAGCTGCTGAAGAAAGATCAGGTAGTATGTTGGAACGATGAATGTCAGGCCGCTTTTGACAGAATCAAAGAGTATCTCCAAGAACCACCCATCCTTATGCCACCGATTGAAGGGAGACCTCTGATACTATACCTGACAGTACTTGACAACTCAATGGGGTGTGTGCTGGGGCAGCATGACGAGTCTGGCCGAAAAGAGCATGCCATTTATTACCTTAGCAAAAAGTTTACCGACTGTGAGACCCGATACTCGCTACTCGAGAAAACTTGCGGCGCTTTGGTATGGGCTGCTCGCCGGCTGAGACAGTATATGCTGACTCACACCATCTTGTTGATCTCAAAGATGGATCCTATAAAATACATATTTGAAAAGCCTGCTCTGTCTGGGAGAATAGCAAGATGGCAAATGATCTTGACAGAATACGACATCCAGTACACAACTTAGAAAGCTATCAAAGGAAGTGTATTGGCAGACCATTTGGCACACCAGGCAGTAGATGACTATCAGTCAATGAACTTTGAGTTTCCAGACGAGAGCATCATGATAGTGACTGATTGTGAAGTACCTGGACCGGATGAAGGACCTGAGGAAGGATCCCGATGGTCTATGCACTTTGACGGAGCATCCAACGCTTTGGGTAACGGTATCGGCGCTGTGATCATATCCCCTCAAGGCACTCATACTCCACTTACTGCCCGGCTATGTTTCAACTGCACCAACAACATGGCGGAGTATGAGGCATGCATCATGGGTCTCCAAGCTGCGATTGACTTAAGGATCAAGTTTCTGAGTGTCTTCGGAGATTCCGCTCTCGTGATCAATCAGATCAAAGGCGAGTGGGATACGAAACATCCGAATCTTATTCCTTACAGAGAATGTGTGTTGACATTGATCCCCCATTTCACAGAGATAACTTTTGAACATTTCCCAAGAGAGGAGAATTAGCTGGCGGACGCGTTAGCTACGATGTCTTCCATGTTCAAAGTCAAATGGGACAATGAGGCTCCCCGGGTCATCATCTGGAAACTGGACGAACCGGCATACTGTTATGATCTTGAGGCTGAGGTAGTGACTGAGAAACCTTGGTACCATGAGGTGAAGAGATACTTGGAAGCTCAGGAATACCCTGAAGGTGCGTCTATCAATGATAAAAAGTTTCTGAGAAGGTTCGCAGCGAAGTTCTTCCTTAGTAATGGCATTCTGTACAAGCGAAACCATGATTCTACCTTACTGCGTTGTGTGGATAAAACTGAAGCAGAAAGGATCATGGCGGAGCTACATGAAGGTACCTTCGGAACACATTCCAGTGGACACACTATGGCAAAGAAAATCCTTCGGGCAGGGTATTTCTGGTCCACTATGGAAGCTGACTGTTACCAACATTCTCGGACATGCCATAAGTGTCAGATATATGCTGATAAGGTGCACGTTCCTCCTGTGCCTCTGAATGTCCTGACTGCACCTTGGCCTTTTGCAATGTGGGGCATAGATATGATCGGTGAGATTAAACCTACGGCATCCAATGGGCATCGCTTCATCCTGGTAGCAATCGATTACTTTACGAAGTGGGTTGAAGCAGCTTCCTACGCCACTGTAACCAAGAATGTTGTGGCACGGTTCATTCGGCATAATCTGATCTGTCGATACGGCATCCCGGAAAGGATCATTACGGACAACGGTACCAATCTTAATAACAAGATGATCACTGAGCTCTGCGAGCAATTTAAGATACAGCACCACAACTCTTCTCCTTACCGACCGAAGATGAATGGGGCTGTAGAAGCAGCGAATAAGAATATCAAGAAAATTGTGCAGAAGATGACAGTGACCTATAAAGACTGGCACGAGATGTTACCGTTCGCTCTTCATGGGTACCGTACCTCAGCAAGGACGTCAACCGGGGCAACTCCTTTCTCCTTGGTCTACGGCATGGAGGCAGTCTTACCGATCGAAGTGCAGATACCCTCTCTCCGGATAATGAAGGATGCAAATCTGAGCGAAGATGATTGGATCCAGACTCGACTTGATCAGTTAAACCTTATTGACAAAAAGAGACTCAATGCCATTTGTCATGGTCAGACGTACCAAAAACGGATGATCAGGGTATTTAACAAGAAAGTCAGACCGCAAGAGTATCAAGTTGGGGATCTGGTAATCAAGCGCATCATTCTTCCTCAGAGTGATCCCAGGGGCAAATGGACCCCTACCTACGAAGGGCCATTTGTGGTTAAACATGTGTTCTCAGAAGGAGCCATGATTCTAACCACCATGGATGGTGACGACCTTCCTCACCTCGCCAATGCAAACATAGTAAAAAGATACTACGCATGATAAAAGACCCGCTAGGTTGACATACCTAGGAAAAAATTAGGGCTTCCCGGCGAACAAAAAGGGTTCGGGCAAAATGAGGGATGAAATGAAAAAATCTGTACACCCGGCAAGTCGAAAACCTGAAAAGGCGGCTTGGGCAAAAATGGGTATCCCGGTGGACTGAAAACCCGAAAGGGCGGTCCAGGCAAAAGTTAGGGATAAAGCGTAAAACTATGTCTCATTGGATCACCTTGCATCCGGAATCCGGTATCAACCATCAAGTTCAGACGGCATCGATCAATCAGCTTCATCTTCAGCTAGGTCATCAAGTGATGAGACGCTCGAAGATATAAAGACGATAGCAGAGTTGGAACCCAGTGGGATTATTCTTTTCACATAGCTGTTTTGTTTTCCCTTTGTACAAATTTGTATAAACTCTTTTATTCGGCGGCGTTCTCTTACTAGGACGTCAGCCTCTTGTACATAAACGCCTATTTACAGGCAAATTCAAAAATCAATATAAATTCACTTTCAGCTCAAATTGCCAATTGTTTTTCCTTTTTCTGTTTTGTTTTGCGAAGAACGTCCAAGGTTCAATTTGTGATATATGCATTTGACAATAACTGCTAACTCATAAATGCTTGCATACGAAGCAAAGGATTAATTACAGGTAACATTAGAAACAGGGACAATAATGAGTTGTCTAAGCGACCTAATTGCTCTATCCACCAAGGTACCAAGGTAAGTTCAGTTGAATAACATAACCAAGATATCTTAACTCCCCAGAGAGTGAACCAGCAAATCAGTACACTCTCCCCGAGCAGAGTTATACTGTCAACCTCAGGGAAGTTGGGTATCCCTGGCAGATATCAACATTCCCCAGCGCAATATACAGACATTCTTAACAAGCATCCCCGGCAGTCTTGATCCAAGATTGTTCCCCGTCGGTATACCAGACATTCAGCGGAGCCACTTCCCCAATATATCTCAAAGATTTCCCCAGGAGAGTCCAGTATAGTTCAAGATTTCCCCAGGAAAGTTTGAATCCATTTCCCCAACAGGAAACTTATCCCCAGTAGATTCTGGAAGCTTCCCCCCTGCGGAGCACGAACGCGTCCCCCGTCTTTATTCAAAGGTTATTTCCCTACCAGGATATAACTGGGTTATCCTCAGCCAAAAGCCACGGAAAGATCGTCCTTGGCAAAGTCTTCTTACCCCTAGCGGAGTCTATCAAAACTTCCAACACATTAACGGTATCCCCAGCGAAGTTACCATCAACATCTCAACAGAGTACCTCTCTTCCCACAGAGCATTGTTCCCCAGCAAGATCTCTAGAATAATTTTTTCCCCCGCAGAGTATTCTATTTGTCAAGTTTATTCCCCAATGGAGTCGTCTTCTCCTACCGGTATTCTTGCAACCATCACTCCCCAGTGGAAACAAAAGCTCTACATCAGCCCAGGATTTAACTTCCCGGCACCCGTCAAGGATTTATTTTCCTAAGACGAAAACATACATTCATAAACATCACATTTTCATACATTACAACATGCATATACGCATCAGGAGCATACAATCTCATCTCGCATGTCATACACCATGACATCACATACAATTAACGTTTTGTCTTTTCAGGACAAAGGTTAATACAAAGATAATTACTATCAACGGTCGCAACTAAAGATCCGATTCCTGTATCTCGCCAGGATGTATCTGTTGACGATCGATTCCAGACCCGATTCCTGTATCTTGCCAGGGTGCGTCTGAAGAGTTCGAGGATCCGATGCCTGTATCTTGCCAGGGTGTATCCGTTGAAGACTAGCATTACCAGACCCGATTCCTGTATCTTGCCAGGGTGCGTCTGAAGAGTTCAAAGATCCGATTCCTGTATCTTGCCAGGGTGTATCTGTTGACGACTAACAATACCAGATCCGATTCCTGTATCTTGCCAGGGTGCGCCTGAAGAGTTTGAGGATCTGATGCTTGTATCTTGCCAGGGTGTATCCGTTGAAGACTAACAATACTAGATCCGATTCCTGTATCTTGCCAGGGTACGTCTGAAGAGTTTGAGGATCTGATGCCTGTATCTTTCCAGGGTGTATCCGTTGAAGACTAACAATACCAGATCCGATTCCTGTATCTTGCCAGGGTGTGTCTGAAGAGTTTGAGGATCTGATGCCTGTATCTTGCCAGGGTGTATCCGTTGAAGACTAACAGTACCAGACCCGATTCCTGTATCTTGCCAGGGTGCGTCTGAAGAGTTCGAGGATTCGATGCCTGTATCTTGCCAGGGTGTATCTGTTAACAACTAGCATTACCAGACCCGATTCCTGTATCTTGCCAGGGTGCGTCTGAAAGATTCTCTCATCATCCCGTTGAGGTAGTAATCGTCCCAAGGTTCTCTCATCGTCCCATTGAGGTAGTAATCGTCCCAAGGTTCACTCACCGTCCCGTTGAGATTGTAATCGTCCCAAGGTTCTCTCATCGTCCCGTTGAGGTAGTAATCGTCCCAAGGTTCTCTCATCGTCCCGTTGAGGTAGTAACCATCCCTAATTCATTCATCACATCATTATCAACAAAAACCTTTTTGAAGCTCCAGACTCGATTCCTGTATCTCGCCAGGGCACGTCTAAAGAGTTCAAAGATTCGATACCTGTATCCAGCCAGGGCGCGTCTATATAAAGAATTTTAAGGTCAACTCTTGTAACAGGCCAGGTAATTATCTTTCTTTTTTCAGGTACGCAAGTTCTCGCTAAGGAATCTCTTACGCGATCGACACCTAGATGGCATCTATAAGCCCATCATCCTATCCATCAATCTCCAAATGGAATCTGTAAGCCCATTCCCCACATCACATTGCTGATACGTCACTATGTGAGCGCAAATTTCTGGGCACTCTAGTGTTCAATCATCTTCCACCCTCGGATTACGAAAGGCACGCAAGCCAATCTACATCCTCAGGTCTAAGAAGATTGAACAGGGGCAACTGTTGTACCCCAAAATTTGCCCTCCCATATTCTTCAAGGTTTGCCAAGATCAAGGTTCAAAACCTCCCAAGGGTTGCATAGTCCAATGGCCTCCTAACAGTCAAAAATTAGGGTTTTGGTTCTGGAAAAGAAATTGAAGCTTCCAAGGGTCCAAACAAGTCCCACATGCCTATAAACATTGTCAAGCATCCATATGCCAAATTTCAGGACTCACAGCACAAAATTGCACAGTCAAAAAACCCTAATTGCTTCACAGTCAACTGCAGGGGCAAAATGGTCATTTGACAGTCAAAAGTCAAAATTTTTGTTCAACATCTTATTTTGAAGCCACAAACATCATTTTATCAATTCTTGATCATGATTCTCAAAGCATGGCTCAAAAAGTCTCAAGATGCAAAAGTTTCTATTTTTGGACAGTTGAAAAAGTCAACTGCAAATTGACCAGGGCATAACTTCCACATGGTTTATCAGAAAAATTCCATCCAAGACTCATTTTGAAGAGAATGACATTTCCTACAACTCATATTCACACTTCAAGTCCAAGAAATGCTCTCACAAAAAGATATCAATCTCAACATTATAGGTCATTTTCAAAAGTCAACAAAAAGGCACTTTAAGTCAAAGACCATAACTTGAGATTGGTAAATAAAAATGACATGAGAATAAAGGCATTGGTTAGAGGACTTCAAGACCTTTCCAAAATGTCCAAGAACATGATCAAAGCTTAAAAATTGAGCAAGATATGCCTTGTGGAAGTTGGGAAATATTTGGGAATTTTGAAAAGTCAACTTTGCTTCAAAAGCCTCAAAATTGCTAATGGGCCTCAATTTCTTCCATGAATCATCACCCAAAGGCTATGAACGACCCATTGACATCCAAGGGATTTATTTTATCATTTTTTGATTAATTATTTGAATTATTATTATTATTAATTCACTTAATTAAAATTAAATATGATAAAAATATCAAATGCCACCTTTCAAATCTTTTTATGCAGCATATGCACTCCTTATGTACTCAATATTCGTGTATCATCCAAAAGGGAAAGAATCTCCCATGATTGGCAATGGTTTGATGGCAAAAAGGATTGAAAAAGATCATGGAAAATCAAATATTGAAAAGCATTAAAACATGGATTTTGGGCCAGTTTTTCTAACCTAATTCATTCACACATATATGCACATTGCAACCCTAATGAGAAGAACACAAAAAAAGCTGCGCATAAGGCATAGAACAACATTGCAATTTTTGACAAAAAAATTGAAAATTGAAAACTGAATTGCAAGGTGTTTCAAGGCCTCAAAACCATTCCAATCCACTCCTGACACTACCAGGGAGCTTTTCCAATCAAAATCATGCCTCCATACTCAAGGAATTGGTAGATAGAAGCTTGACTTTTCTTTAAAATTTTCATATTCGTGTTTCACTTTTCATGCATGATTACTGTGCTTTAATGATTGGTTTATACTAATATGATCTCTCTGAAGCTATTGGTACCATCCAATTGAATTATAGGCGCCTGTACAGAAATCCACCATGAATGCGTATTAGGGTTTCAGGAGTTTGAAAAGAGGGTTTCACTCATCTGGAAAAATTGGACAATAAGACCTATGCCAATGAAATCAGGACCTTCAAACGAATAGAAACCAACCATCGCGCCCTTTTTCTTTTTAACTATGCTCTATTCGCTATTTTTGTAGGTGTCATTTAGTGGGGGTTTAAAACCCCCGCTATCTATTTGATATTTTCAGGCAAAACGAAGAACTAAGGAAGGAGATGCTGAGCTGTTGGACTATGGTTGGCTAGTTTGAATAATTGGCGCTTTTTTATTGTCCAGCATAATCTTGCTTTTTCACACATAATAATCATCGTCCACTAAACATACAACTAAACGCGTTGGTTCAATTGGCAAATGAAGTGGCACGCAGGTATTGGGACCTGGGTTCGATTCCCAGGTCCCCTTATATATTTCATAATTTTTTCTCTAACGTATTCCAGCGTAGCATTCACTCAAAGGAGCACCATGCATCCTAATACCCAGGCTTGCCAAGTGTCTCTGAGGCTCCATCCAATGGCTAGGACATGCAGCCTACCATACACGTTCAGTCAACCACAGGCATAGGAACATGGAAAGTCAAAAAGGGCCTGATTGAAGTGGGCCAAATTGCTCAATAAAACCTCCAAATTGGGTTCAGACACCCCGGGGTTTGCTCATTCTTCTAAATTCTTTTCTTTCTTTATTTATTTTTTCTTTTATTCTTTTAATTGTTATTTTGATTAATTGCTTTTATTTAATTCACAAAATAATTTTTATAACACCAAAAAATCAGAAATCATAAAAATAAAATATGTTTATTTAATTTTTAATTCATTAATATTTTGTAAATAAATTTTAATAATCAATTTAGGTTAATTTAGGTTTTCAATTTTAATGTTTTCTTAATAACTAAAAAATGTAGAAATTAGGTTTTTTAGCATTTTTATTCTTTTTCTTAATAAAATAATTTCTTCTTACTATTATTATTAACCATTAATTAATTTTGTAAATAAATATGGCATTTAATTAATTAAGGTAGATTAGGTCAAAACTTAAATATTTTCTTTAATAATTAAAAATAATTTAGAATTAGGGTTTCTAATAATAATTAATTTTCTTCCTTTATTTTCATTAAATACCAAAAAACATAAAAAATAACTTCTTTTCTTATTAAATAATTAATTCACTTCCAATTTCAATTTAATTTCTTTAAAGGGTCCAACGCCCTCACACCTTCGATTATAATTTCTTTTCGCGCGTTTGCTTCTATTTTTCATTTTAAATATTATGTAATTTCCCCAAAGCTTTGTAATAGTAATTAGGACATTTACTTTCCGCACTTTTATTCAAAATCGGGTCTTTATTAATTTTGCGATGTATAGACCCGCGCCTTGTAATAGCGTAGGACCTTTATTTTCCGCATTTTAATTTCCGCACCTTTTAACTGCTAATCACATGAAAGAATGAATGGCCCAAATAAAATCAAAGCGTAGCTCACCAAATGCATGACAAGATAAAACATAACTGAAATAACACACAGATTCACACACCACTCTTAGGGTACGCCTCACTGTTGCCTTGCCCTCGAAACGTGGTCGTCGAGTATAAGACGTTTTAGTAAGTCCTTATGTCCATGACATGATCCAGTTGCCTCGAAACAGTTGCCTCGGAATTAAAAAGGATCAATGGCATAAGGGTAGCTTCTAAGGTGTCCTACTATTGCTCTGGTGACCACACTGTCCCTAACAATCGAATTGACCCGAACACCTCCAACGGTGGTGCTACCTACCTCTCAATGGTGGGATGGCACTACCTTAAGGACATTTACACAGCCTAATTCCTTAGGGTAGGTGGATGACTCATAGATACTTGCTCTAATTCAAAACAAATCAAAAAAACTCTTTTCACACCGACACTTTTCAAAAAGCTTTCAAAACTATTTTTCAAACACTCTTGAGGACTGATACAAGAGTCGATCTGAAACTTTTAAACGAAACTTTTTCAAACCCACGCACAATTGAAAAGCAAACATTTTGAAAACACAGATGAGCAAGTATCTAAGAGCCCATGGATAACCATGGATAGAAAGGGTGCTAACACCTTCCCTTTCTATAAATCTACCTCCCGAACCGAGAAACAATCTCAAAAGGAATTTTTCTGTGCTTTTGTCCTTTCCATGTTGGAGAAAATAAAAGACGGTGGCGACTCTTGCTTACCGCGACATTTCGCGAACCAGCGTTAAACAGTCAGTTCCAGATCCACCGATCACAGCCGGGATGCCCTTATTTTTGCCTAGGCATGTCAACCTAGCGGGTCTTTATTATGCGTAGTATCTTTTTACTATGTCTACATTGACAGGGTGTGGAAGGTCGTCACCATCCATGGTGGTCAGAATCATGGCTCTACCGGAAAATATGGTCTTGACTATAAATGGTCCCTCATAGGTGGGAGTCCATTTGCCCCTGGGATCACCTTGCGGCAGTATGATGCGCTTGATTACCAGATCCCCTTCTTGATACACTTATTGTCTGACTTTCTTGTTGAAGGCCTTGATCATCCATTTATGATACATTTGACCATGGCAGACTGCAGTAAGTCTTTTCTCGTCGATTAAGTTTAATTGATCAAGTCGAGTCTAGATCCAATCATCTTTGCTCAAACCCACATCCTTCATAATCCGTAGAGAAGGGATATGGACCTCCATGGGTAGGACAACCTCCATGCCATATACCAAAGAATAAGGTGTTGCCCCTGTTGATGTACGTGCTGAAGTACGGTACCCGTGAAGAGAAAACGGTGACATCTCGTGCCAGTCTTTGTATTTCACCGTCATCTTCTGTATGATATTTTTAATATTCTTATTAGCAGCTTCGACAACCCCATTCATCTTCGGCCGATAAGGAGAAGAGTTGTGATGCTGAATCTTGAACTGTTTACAGAGTTCAGTGATCATCGAGTTGTTGAGATTAGTACCATTATTCATGATGATTCTCTCAGGGATACCATAACGACAAACCAAGTTATGATTGATGAACCGTGCCACCACATTCTTGATAACTGTAGCAAAGGAGGCAGCCTCAACCCACTTCGTGAAGTAATCAATAGCCACTAGGATGAAGCGATTCCCGTTGGACGCGGTAGGTCTGATCTCGCCGATCATGTCAATGCCCCACATTGCAAAGGGCCAGGGAGCTGTCAAGACGTTCAAGGGAACTAGAGGTACACGCATCTTATCAGCATAGATTTGGCACTTGTGACAGGTTCGAGAATGCTGATAACAGTCGGCTTCCATAGTGGACCAGTAGTATCCTGCCCATATGATCTTCTTAGCCATGGTATGTCCACTGGAATGAGTGCCAAAGGTACCATCGTGTAGGTCTGTCATGATCCTATCTGCTTCGCTCTTGTCTATACACTGCAGTAAGGTAGAGTCATGATTGCGCTTATAGAGGATTCCATTGCTGAAGAAGAACTTTGCAGCAAACCTTCTCAGAAATTTCTTGTCATTGACAGATGCCCCTTCGGGGTATTCTTGAGCCTTGAGATACCTTTTCACCTCATGAAACCAAGGTTTGTCAGCTACCTCCACAATATCGATCTCACAGTAGTATGCCGGTTCATCCAACCTCTCAATAGTGATTCAGGGAGCTTCATTGTCCCACCTGACCTTGAACATTGACGACATGGTAGTTAGCGCGTCCGCTAACTGATTCTCTTCTCGTGGGAAATGTTCAAAGGTGATCTCTTCAAAATGAGGCAGCAGTGTCAATATATACTCTTTATAAGGGATAAGGTTTGGGTGCTTCGTATCCCACTCGCCTTTGATCTGACTTATCACCAAAGCGGAATCCCCGAATACACTCAAGAACTTGATTCTCAGGTGAATAGCGGCTGAAAGACCCATAATACATGCTTCATACTCCGCCATGTTGTTGGTACAGTTGAAACATAATCGGGAAGTGAACAGAGTATGACAACCCTCAGGAGATATGATTACGTCGCCAATGCCATTACCCAGTGCGTTTGAGGCTCCATCAAAAAACATAAACCATCGGGATCCTTCCTCAGGTCCTTCATCCAGTCCAGGTTTTTCATAGTCGGTTACTAACATGATATTCTCATCCGGGAACTCAAAATTCATGGACTGGTAGTCATCCACGACCCGATACGCCAAATGATCCACTAACCCACTTCCCTTGAATGCCTTTTGGGTTATGTATTGGATTTCGTACTTGGTCAAGATCATTTTCCATCTTGCTATTCTTCCGGAGAGAGCGGGCTTCTCGAAGATGTACTTGATTGGATCCATCTTAGATATCAACAAAGTAGTGTGGGTCAACATATACTGTCTCAGTCAGCGAGCAGCCCATGCCAAAGCGCAACAAGTTTTCTCGAGTAGTGAGTATCATGTTTCATAGTCGGTAAATTTTTTGCTAAGGTAGTATATTGTGTGCTATTTTCGACCAGACTCATCATGCTGCCCCAACACACACCCCATTAAATTATCTAGCACTGTTAAGTACATTATCAAAGGTCTTCCTTCAGTCGGAGGCATCAGAATATGAGGCTCTTGGAGATATTGTTTGATTTTGTCAAAGGCTACCTGGCATTCGTCATTCCACTTTACCACTTGATATTTCTTCAGAAGCTTGAAGATCGGCTCACAAGTAGCAGTCAAATGTGAAATGAACCTGGCAATGTAATTCAGGCGTCCCAAGAAACCTCTAACTTCCTTCTCAGTGCGGGGAGCCGGCATCTCTTGTATGGCCTTCACCTTTGCAGGGTATACCTGAATACCTTTGTCACTGACGATGAACCCCAGCAGCTTTCTGGACCTCACCCCAAAGGTGCACTTGTTCAGATTTAACCTCAGCTTGTACATCTTCAACCTAATAAACAACTTTTGTAGCTGATCAAGATGTTCTTCCTCAGTTTGAGACCTGGCTATCATGTCGTCGACGTAAACCTCTACCTCATGGTGAATCATGTCATGGAACAGAGCTACCATAGCTTGATGATAAGTTTCCCCAGCATTCTTCAACCCAAATGGCATCACCTTGTAGCAGAAAGTGCCCCACTATGTAACAAAGGTTGTCTTCTCCATGTCTTCAGGTGCCATCTTGATCTGATTGTAGCCAGAGAAACCGTCCATGAAGGAAAAGACTTTGTGTTGTGCGGTTTTGTCAACCAGAACATCGATGTGGGGAAGCGAGAAGTCATCCTTGGGGCTTGCCCTGTTCAGGTCTCTGTAATCCACACACATTCGTACTTTACCATATTTCTTAGGTACTGGAACCACATTAGCAACCCACCGCGGATAGGAGGTGATAGCTAAGAACCTTGCGTTGAACTGCTTCATAACCTCTGATTTAATCTTCTCTGACATCTCAGGATGCATACGACGGACCTTTTGCTTTACCAGAGGGCAATCTTCTTTAGTCGGCATACGATGAACCACTATATCCGTGTCTAGTCCCGGCATGTCTTCATATGACCAGGCGAAGATTTCAACATACTCATGCAACATCTGTACCAACCACTGTTTGACACTAAGCTCTAGATTTGCACCTATCTTAACGTCTTTTCTGTCTTCCTCTGTACCCAAGTTCACTGTCTCAACCGGCTCTTCATGAGGCTGTATGGCCCTTTCTTCCTGCTGTAATAGTCTAGCAAGTTCTCCGGGTACCTCACAATCTTCCTCACCTCCGTCCTTGGCTTGGTTGATCGGATTTTCAAAGTCATAATGAGCAGTAGCAGAACTGTTATCAATGGGATCCAGAGTGGATATGGATCTGCATTTGGATACGTGAGTGTGTGTAAGAGCATAGCTGTATAGACAGAATAAAAGAAAAGAAAGACAGAGAGCACAAAATTTGTATGCAAACGTACAATGCTTTATTAATGTCATATGAAAATGAAACATGATAACCCTCACAAATAGAACCATTGTGCCCCGGGTAAGACACATGGCTATAGAGTTTATATTATTTTAAAATTACATATCCGAAAAATCATAAAGACAATTACTCCTGAACAAAAGTAATCGGTATAAAGTCCTTGGCAGTCTAGTTATTGAGTCCGCCATTGGTAGTCGGGAAGATCCAGCTGTCAATGTCAGAATCACCATCACTGTCTTCAAGCACATTGACCCCTGGATTGCTGATGCGTAGGGGAGGTCCTCTAGCCCGAGCATGACGAACAACCTTTTGAGCACCTTCTTCAGCCACTGCTCGTGCATCCTTGAGAGAAGCCATCTTCGAGGGAGATTTGGTGACCTTTGGAGGACTGTCGGTAGTTTCTGCTGTAGCCATAATCTGAGGTACCTCTTCAAAGTTCTGGAAAGGAGTCTCGATGAACTCTCCATCCATTTCTACGTACCTGAAGGAGTTCAAGTGATTGATCATATACTCCTATTCACCATGCACAGTGACGATCTTTCCTCTTACTGGGTACTTCAACATTTTGTGGAGGGTAGAAGTAACAACCCCAGCCCCATGTATCCAATGGCGTCCCAACAAGCAAGAATATAATGTTTTAATATCCATTACGTAGAAAGTGAAGTCAAATGTCTGGGAACCAACTTTGATAGGGACATACACTTCGCCGTGCACCATCCTCTTCGAACCATCGAAAGCTCTCACTACTATATTGCTAGGCTTCAAGGTCAAGCCTTCACAGTCCAATCTGTCCTGAGCTTTTTTAGGTAGCACATTCAACGAGGAGCCAATATGAAGTAGTGAAAAACACAAGAAGGGGGGGTTGAATTGTAAAACTGAAAATCAATGCAATGAACAAGATATTTTTATCCTGGTTCGTTTGATCTCAAACTACTCCAGTCCACCCGTCAAGGTGATTTTGCCTCTCTCCAACGAGGTCTTAATCCACTATATTCAACTGAATATTACACACTGTTTTAACAACTGCTAAAGCCTTCTTGATGCAAACCACAACCCGGTTTGTCAAGGAAACACTTTCTTACAAAGAAGATAAATCTAGGTGTGTGAATGTTTTCTACAAAACTGTATCACAACTGTGATGTATACACAACTTAAGCTTATGAAACTAGATTGCTAAACAATGATTGAGTAAGAAGATATGTAGTGTTTAGCAAACTGAGAGAAGGAAGATTATGATCAGCTTTTAGGCGTGTAAAGAGTTGGAGAGCATTAGCCAATTCAATCTTCATAGTCTTGTTTATATAGCACTGAGATTGTTAAACGTTGGAGCAATATTCTTGATTCAATGCTAATAAAAAACTTTCCTTATTGAGCAGATCTTGTCTGGAATGAGGCCGTTGGTAATAATTTGCTTTCAATGCACAGTACCGTTGCTTACTTAATGCATGTTCTGGCTTGGCTCATTCTGACTCTGCTTAACTGCTGATGAACTATTGTTTTCTTTATCAGAGTGTTGAGCGTAGTTCTGTTCATCAAGCTTCAGCATACACGTGAGTTAATCTTCTGATTCTGATATTCTGATATAGCAACTTCTGATGCTGATGTCAAGAACCAAATTTCTGATGCTGATTAGGTGTGATCTTGCTTATACCTATCAGAGTATCTGCAAATCAGAACGTAATAATTTAGGTAGCAAATAGTTCATACATGAATCATATAAATAATATATCTTTTCATTTTGTTATCATCAAAACTTAAACATAGGGTAGTAGATTCAAACTTTGTTCTAACAATCTCCCCCTTTTTGATGATGACAAAAATTGGATATTTTTAATTGAAAATAACGTGAAAAGGTATCAGAGATATGTATCAGAGTAAGAAGTTATCAAAGATAAGGGATGAGAGTTGAGAGATACTCCCCCTGAGTTTATTGCTTCCTTTTTTTTTTATTCCAAGAGTTCTTCAGAATCAGATCTTTTTGCCTTTCTTTGATCATCAGAGTATAAGAGTCTTTGACTATCAGAAGCTTTAGATCAGCATATCAGAGCAGAGCTTCAGATCAGCGTGTCAGAGCTTTTCTTGTCAGAGCTTTGCTTTGGGTCAGAGTATCAGAGCGGGTCAGAGTTTCAGAGCTTTAGTCTTCAGGGTATCATGGTGCTTTCTTGTACCTGTAGACTTAAGCAAAACAGAAAACATTTTCAAGTATAATAGAGTTAGAATGTTCGAGAATTTCTGTCTTAGTAATCCGTTATTGTTTAAAATATCATTCTTGTTCTCCCCCTTTTTGTCAGCAATCAAAAAGTGTAGGTGATGTGCTAAAACCAATTAAGATCAGAAAAACTTGTCATATTAAAAGGTTCAGAATCAGACAAAACATATTAAAACAGTACATCAGATAATCAAGGAAAACATGAAAATGACATGAATGAGAAAAAAAAAACTAAGGTTGGGGAGGAAAGCGTGTGAACAGGTTCTCCAGCATGGCTTTGATCTGATCAGCAGTCTCATTCTGCTTGTGTACCATGATGACAACAGTGTCAATCTTGCTATCCTGCACATCCACTCTTTCTTTCATCTTCTGGTCGTTTTCATCCATCCTCTGCTGCAAACGCATGTCATTCGGCTTCAGCTCTTCCAGAGTCTGCCTGTCCAAAGCAGCTTGAGAAACATCAGAAGCAGGGAGCTTCTGAGAGCTTTCTGCAACATCTTCTGCTTGACTTGCTTCAGCTTGAATGGTCTTGTCTTCTTCTGGTTGCACCTTTGGAGCTAGCTGTTTCTCAGACCATGGCTCACTATCCAGAGGGAGTACGGCTTCCTGAGGCAGCTGACTTTCAACTTCCTTCAGCAGTTTGCTGAAGTTCTGTTGTGCCTGCTCATAGTTGATATCCTGCAACTTGAGGGCTTCAGCACGTACCCAAATTCTGAATTGTGACCAGAGCTGGTCAGAGGCAGCTGGGTCAATAATTCCAGGACAGACTTGCTTCAGAGAAGCAATCCACTGCTGCATACCTGTTTCAAAATTCATAATACCAGAGCCAACATCTGGTTGTTTTGGTTTTGGGATGGCTATTTTATGTTTCAGATCAGCAAGACGGTCAAAGATTGTTAAGTCTATGAAGGTCCTGCTAGGGTTTTCGATGGTTTGCTTGGCAGCTGTTTATTTTGGAGATGGAGTGGGAGAATCTGAGATTATGATTGGACTGTTTGGTGTTTTGGGAGTAGTTGGTGGTGTAGATTCTTATGAGGATGGCAGCTGGGCCATTGTGACTGTTGTTCCACATGGCAGCTGGATTGCCAGAGGTGATGGTTGAGGTGAATGAGGTTCAGAAGGTGGAGGAGAAGGAGTTTCAGAGTGATGAAACTCAGGTTAAGGTGATGGTGGATGAATTTCTGGTTGAGGAGAGGGAGAAGGAATTGCTGGTTGAGGATAAGTTGTTGGAATTTCTGGTTGTTCAGGGATGAGAGGTTCTTCTAGAATGGATGAGAGAGGTTGTTGTTGTTCTGGTTCCTCAGCAGATTGCTGTGGTTCTGGTTGTGGAGGAGGGACAATTTGTGGTTCAGAGTTTGGATTGGAGGAGTGATCAGAAGTGTGTTGATCAATGTCAGACAGCACTTTGTCAATTGCTGATGTTATTGAAATTGTTGGTCTTGGGTGTTTGGTTCTGGGTCTTCTGAGTTGTAATGCCTCAGAAGGGTCATCTTATGGTTCAGTTTCATCTATTGTTGGGATGGGGATTGAGATTCTATGAGAGGTTGGAGGTGGAATAAATGCTGGAATAGTAGAAGAATTTAAAATAGAAGCAGCAGATAAATTACCTCTTTTCTTGGGTGTCTGCTGGGATGATCCTTCTGAAGGTGCCTTCCTTTTCTTCGTCTTCTTTAGAGTCACTTCTGGTTGAGGTTGGTGCAGATCTTTGATCTTCAGATTTGGATCTGTACCATCAGCTTTGCACGCGTCCATATATCTGAGAACTACCACTGGCTTGGATTCTATCTGAGAGAATAAAGGAAAGTCACTCAGTGGAACTCTTCTGCTGGTGATATCAGCAATAGAAGTAGCGCTGGGTTCCTTTTTGATATTCTCTATCAACTTCATTTTCTTCAAGTTCTTCGCGTTCAGAGGCTTCCCAACTGTTGGTTCAATGGTGCTTAACTCTTGAGCTTCTATCAGATGCTCTATCAGCCTATTCTCTGTCAGAATATCTGATATCAACCTTCCAAAGGGTATCCAATCCCTCTTTGTTCTTTCTTCTTCCCTAGTTTCCTTCACGTTTGTTCTGAGGTGGTTGAACAGAAGATGAGCCAAGTTGATTTTTACCTTCTGATTGATAAAGTAGATCAGAAACTGCTGATCCACATTTATGTAATCAGGGGAACTAGTTGGCTTCCTATGGTTGAAGCACCCCAGAATTATCTTCGCCCAAACTCTGTGATGATCCTTCAGATCTTTGATCTTGCTGCTGGGCACCCCATGGGTGAAAATCCTTTCAGCTATGACGCCCACGTCAGCACATCTCTCAGCCATATCAATACAGCGGACGCCACCGCCACTGTAGCCTATTAACCTTGCTATGTGATCCTCAGTGATCACAATCTTCTTCCCCATGATGTAGGAGGTGACTTGATGCGTTGAAGCTGTCGCATGAATCCAGAACTCCTTCACTAACATAGGGAATGTTGGTCCAACCAACCTGTCAAAATACCTTTCCCATTTTTGTGCCCTAACTTCTTCTGTTAGGTCAAAACCGTTTTCCTTCAAGCTTCCAAAATCAATGATCAATTCAGATAACACTTCAAGATTCTTCACAGGAGTGAGGAGTGTTCTGAATGGCACTTGATACTGTTCAAATGATGCTTTCTTTTGAGAACCTGCAGAAGCACTGCTGGAGGTTGCCATGTTCACACTAAAAGATTTTGAGACGAAAAGCTGAGAAAAAGGGTTTGAGAGAGATGAACACAGAAAAATGCAGAGAATGCTTGAGAAATAGTGAGAAACTGTAAAAGATGAAAATGAGAGGTTAACGTGTTTAAATAGGGTTCAAAATATTTTGAAATTGTAAACGTTTTTAAGAGAGAGAAATAAAATCATGATTACGTTTTAAAAGCATGATTACTTTTATTTAATGCTTGCTGATTTTGGGGGATTTGAGAAAGATACTTAAAAACGGTTACCAGACATGTGTCTCAATGCACCCAATCAGCGTTTTGCCTTCTCAGAAGCGTGCACGCGTTCTGCTTCAGAGATTTGCTGATGATTGGATGACACTTGTTTGATGTAGTGATCAACACGTCTGTCTTTGAGCTTAGACTCTCAGATCTTTAGACTTGCATCTGATACAATCTGCATGTTCTATCTTTCTAAAAAGAGATTGATCAGAAGTTCATAGTAAAACAATTACATTCTGAAGATAAATATATGGAATTAAAACATTTTCACTCTGGGCAGACTTTCATGCTGAGATGTTTCAGAATGAAATTAAACCTATCTTCTGAAAGGGGTTTAGTGAAGATATCAACCCATTGATGGTCTGTATCTATAAATTTTAAATTCAAAATTCCTTTCTGAATATAGTCCCTAATGAAGTGATGTTTTATTTCTATATGCTTAGCTCTAGAATGTAAAATGGGATTCTTACTTAAGCAAATAGCAGAAGTATTATTAGAGTATAGGAATGTTACTCTCAAAAATCTGGAAGTCTTCAAGCTGACTTTTCATCCAGAGCATTTGTGTGCTACATCCTGCTGCTGCTATGTACCCAGCTTCTGCTGTTGATAGCGCAATAGTTGATTGCCTTTTGTTGGACCAAGAGATCAGATTTTCTCCCAGAAACTGGCAGCTTCCAGAAGTGCTTTTACGCTCCACTCTGTCTCCAGCAAAATCAGCATCGCAGTAGCCTACTAAACTGTAATCACTAGATTTTCTATAAAACAAACCCAGATTAGTAGTACCTTTCAGATACTTGAAAACTCGCTTAACAGCTGTTAAGTGAGATTCTCTAGGATCTGATTGGAATCTAGCACAAATACAAACACTGAATAATATATCAGGTCTTGAAGCAGTCAGATAGAGGAGAGAACCAATCATACCTCTGTAGAATTTCTGTTCTACATTTTTGCTTACCTCTTCTCTTTCCAGAATGCACGTGGGATGCATTGGAATCTTTGATGGCTTACATTCTGAGAGGTCAAATTTCTTCAGAAGATCTCTGATGTATTTGCTCTGATGAATGTAAGTTCCCTCTGGAGTTTGATTGATCTGAATTCCTAGAAAGAATTTCAGTTCCCCCATGAGGCTCATCTCAAATTCTGCCTGCATACACTTAGCAAATTTTCTTCCAAGAGAAGGATTAGTAGAACCAAAAATAATATCATCAACGTAAATTTGACAGACTAAGATGTCATTCTTAACTGATTTACAGAATAAGGTAGTGTCCACCTTCCCTCTGGTGAATTCATTTTCTAACAGAAAGTTACTTAGCCTTTCATACCAAGCTCTTGGGAGCTTGTTTCAGACCATATAGTGACTTCTTTAGTTTGAAAACATGTTCTGGATGTTTTGTATTTTCAAAACCAGGGGGTTGGTGCACATAAACCTCTTCTTCTATATAACCATTTAAGAATGCACTTTTGACATCCATCTGATACAGAGTGATGCCTCTATTAACAGCAAATGAAATTAAAAGTCTGATAGATTCTAACCTGGCGACTGGGGAAAAGGTTTCTGTATAGTCTATCCCCTCTTGCTGACTATAACCTTGTGCAACCAGTCGTGCCTTGTTTCTGATGACTTCACCTTGTTCATTTAGCTTGTTTCTGAACACCCATCTTGTTCCAATGACGTTGAATCCTTTTGGTCTGGGAACGAGATCCCGTACGTCATTTCTGGTGAATTGATTCAGCTCTTCTTGCATTGCCAGAATCCAGTCATTATCCAGAAGTGCTTCATCAATAGAAGAAGGTTCAATCAGAGACACAAGTCCCATGAGAGTTTCTTCAGAGTTTCTGAAGCTTGCTCTTGTTCTGATTGGATCTTCCTTTCTTCCTAAGATAGTCTCTTCTGGGTGATCCAAGCTGCTTCTGGGTAATCTCTTCGGAGGTTGATCAATAGCTGTTGTAGGATTGCTAGCAGTGCTCCTTTCAGACGTTGAAGGAGTGTCTGTGTTGAGAGCTTCTGATGACTTGTCTTCAGAACCTGTAAATTCAATTTCCATACCTGCAAAAACTTCATTCTGCTTTGACTTTTCAGAGTCAAGCTTATCATCAAAACGAACACTGATTGATTCTTCCACAATCTGTGTTTCTGTATTGTATACTATGTACCCTCTTGAGCGTTCAGAGTATCCTAACATAATACACTTTTGTGCTTTAGAGTCAAACTTGTTCAAATAATTCTTTGTATTTAACATAAAACAGGTACATCCAAATGGATGAAAATATGAAATGTTGGGCTTTCTGTTCTTCCACAATTCATATGGAGTCTTTTCCAGAATAGGTCTTATTGAGATTCTATTCTGAATGTAGCACACTGTGTTTATTGCCTCTGCCCAGAAGATCTTAGCAACGTTTGTCTCATTGATCATGGTTCTGGCCATTTCTTGCAATGTTCTGTTCTTTCGTTCTACAACTCCATTTTGTTGGGGAGTTCTAGGACAAGAGAAATCATGCAGAATGCCTCTGTCATTAAAGAATGACTCAAAATCTTTGTTTTCAAATTCTCCACCATGATCACTTCTGACTTTAACGATTCTAAGATCCTTTTCATTCTGAACTTGGTTACAAAAGGAAACAAACACAGAGTGTGACTCGTCCTTGTGTCTTAAGAACTTTACCCATGTCCATCTGCTATAGTCATCTACGATTACTAACCCATACTTCTTACCACTGACTGAAGCAGTTTTAACTGGTCCAAATAAGTCAATGTGCAGAAGTTCTAATGGCTTAGAGGTAGAAACAACATTTTTAGATTTAAAAGAAGGTTTTGCAAACTTGCCTTTCTGACATGCTTCACACAGAGCATCTGAATTGAACTTCAAATTAGGAAGTCCTCTGACCAGATTGAGTTTGTTAATCTGAGATATTCTTCTCATACTAACATGCCCCAATCTTCTGTGCCAGATCCACTGCTCGTTGTTAACAGACAGAAGGCACTTTACATTCTGACTCTTTAGTTCAGAAAGTTTGATTTTGTAAATGTTGTTTTTCCTCTTACCATTAAACAGGATAGTCCCATCTTTCTGACTAACAGCTTTACATGATTTTTGATTAAAGATTATATCATAACCGTTATCACTTAACTGACTTATGGATAACAGATTATGCATTAATCCATCTACTAGCAGAACATTATTGATAGAGGGAAGATTTCCATTACCTACAGTTCCAGAGCCAATTATCTTTCCCCTCTGATTGCCTCCAAAGCCAACGTGGCCTCCAGGCTTAAGTTCCAGGCTTTGGAACATATGCCTTCTTCCCGTCATGTGTCGCGAGCAGCCAGAGTCCAGGTACCATGACTGGTGTTTCTGACTTGCTGTTAAAGATATCTGCAACATGTATTATTTTATCCTTAGGTACCCAGATTTTCTTGGGTCCTGATTTGTTAGTTTTACCAAAACTCTGGTTGAATTTTGGTTTCACAGAGTGCTTACTGCTAGTGTATTTAATATCATGTGTGTGACCATACACAAAATGTGAATTCAGAGGAGTGTATTTAATAGTTAAGTCCATGACATTCTTTGGTGTAGGAACCTTACCTTAGTATCCTATTCCTTTCCTTCCGTTTCTGCTAACTCCATAGATCATTGAAGCCATTTTGCTTCTATCTATGCTTTTAGAAAGGAACTTCTGGAAACTGTGATCATACTCCTTGATGATCTCATCAGCGTTGCTGGGAGTTTCAGAAATTGGTTCCTTCTGAGAGTTTTGTAAAGTATTTTCTAATTTTGAAATCTTATTTCTCAGCTCAGAATTCTCCAATTTGAGACTCTCATTCTTATTAGAGTCAGATTCAAGATTCCTTTTCAGGTCTCTGAATTTAACTCTAATTTGCTGATACCTTTCCAGAATCTCATTAAGGCTTTCAGCAAGTTCAGCCTTGGTAAAATTAACAGCAAAGTTAGGAAATACCTCTTCAGTGTCTGATTCAGAGTCTGATTCAAAAGCTTCACTATCTTCTGAAATATTAGCCATGAGAGCTATGTTGGCTCTCTCATCATCTGATTCCGAGTCAGCTTCAGACGAGTCAGAGTTATCCCATGTAGCCATGAGACTTTTCTTCTTCTCTCTTCCAAACTTCTTTTTGGGCTTTTCCCTCTGACGCTTTGGGCAGTCACTCTTGTAGTGTCCTTGCTCATTGCACTCATAGCAGATGATGTCCTTGGTGTTTGGCTTTTTGCTACTAGAGGAGCCTTCAGATCTTCTGTATCCAGAGGAAGAATCTGTCCTTCTGTATCTGGAAGAAGACTCGTTCTGATCAGATCTTCTGGGATTCCTGAACTTCCTTTGTCTTTGCTTTCACAGTTGATTTACTCTTCTGGAGAGGAGGGAGAGTTCGTCTTCTTCTGATGAGGATCCATCAGATGTTTCTTCAACTGCCTGCAAAACTTTAGACTCATATTTTTTGTTAGATTTTAATGCTAAAGGCTTACCTTGCTTCTGAGGCTCGTCAGCTTCTAGCTCTATCTCATGACTTCTGAGGGAGCTGATAAGTTCCTCCAGAGTGATTTTGCTGAGATCTTTATCTAGCTTCAGAGCTGTAACCATTGGTCTCCACTGCTTGGGTAAACTTCTGATGATTTTCTTGACATGGTCAGCAGTAGAGTATCCTTTGTCCAGATCCTTGAGACCAGCTACCAGAATCTGGAATCTTGAGAACATTGTTTCAATGGATTCAGATTCTTCCATTTTGAACGCCTCATACTTCTGAATGAGCGCCAGAGCTTTAGTTTCTTTGACCTGAACGTTGCCCTCATGCGTCATTCTGAGTGAGTCAAAAATGTTCTTTGCTGTGTCTCTGTTGGAAATCTTTTCATATTCAGTATAGGAGACGGCGCTGAGGAGGATGGTTCTGGCCTTGTGGTGATTCTTGAAGTCACGCTTTTGTTGGTCAGACATTGTTTTTCTATCAATCTTCTGACCGCTTGCATTCACAGGGTGCGTGTATCTATCTGTCACCATATCCCACAGATCAGCATCATGTGCCAGAAAGAAGCTTTCAATTCTGTCATTCCAGTAATCAAAGTTTTCTCCATCAAAGACTGGAGGTTTGCCGCTGAATCTGCCTCTGTCCTCATGGTTGTCATTGCTGGTGTGAGAATAGTTTCCTGCCATTGTGTTTTTCTGACGCTGGATCTTGTACTGACACGGTTAAGTGTTTTAGCTCAGAACCAGGCGCTCTGATGCCAATTGAAGTAGTGAAAAACACAAGAAGGGGGGGTTGAATTGTAAAACTGAAAATCAATGCAATGAACAAGATATTTTTATCCTGGTTCGTTTGATCTCAAACTACTCCAGTCCACCCGTCAAGGTGATTTCGCCTCTCTCCAACGAGGTCTTAATCCACTATATTCAACTGAATATTACACACTGCTTTAACAACTGCTAAAGCCTTCTTGATGCAAACCACAACCCGGTTTGT
The DNA here is from genome assembly GCA_948472305.1 of Vicia faba. Classification (NCBI taxonomy): domain Eukaryota; kingdom Viridiplantae; phylum Streptophyta; class Magnoliopsida; order Fabales; family Fabaceae; genus Vicia; species Vicia faba. Next base: position 536,113,852 of record OX451737.1, read on the forward strand.
CAAGGAAACACTTTCTTACAAAGAAGATAAATCTAGGTGTGTGAATGTTTTCTACAAAAATGTATCACAACTGTGATGTATACACAACTTAAGCTTATGAAACTAGATTGCTAAACAATGATTGAGTAAGAAGATATGTAGTGTTTAGCAAACTGAGAGAAGGAAGATTATGATCATCTTTTAGGCGTGTAAAGAGTTGGAGAGCATTAGCCAATTCAATCTTCATAGTCTTGTTTATATAGCACTGAGATTGTTGAACGTTGGAGCAATATTCTTGATTCAATGCTAATAAAAAACTTTCCTTATTGAGCAGATCTTGTCTGGAATGAGGCCGTTGGTAATAATTTGCTTTCAATGCACAGTACCGTTGCTTACTTAATGCATGTTCTGGCTTGGCTCATTCTGACTCTGCTTAACTGCTGATGAACTATTGTTTTCTTTATCAGAGTGTTGAGCGCAGTTCTGTTCATCAAGCTTCAGCATACACGTGAGTTAATCTTCTGATTCTGATATTCTGATATAGCAACTTCTGATGTTGATGTCAAGAACCAAATTTCTGATGCTGATTAGGTGTGATCTTGCTTATACCTATCAGAGTATCTGTAAATCAGAACGTAATAATTTAGGCAGCAAATAGTTCATACATGAATCATATAAATAATATATCTTTTCATTTTGTTATCATCAAAACTTAAACATAGGGTAGTAGATTCAAACTTTGTTCTAACACAATATCTACCAAAACATGGGCCAGAGTCATGCCCCTGCATTCAATGGAAACATGAAGAGAATCATTATGCTTCCTCCCCTTTGGTGTCAGATCTGCATTGGAAAAACCCAAACCATTATCGGCAGTCAGACTAGCCACAAAATCTTCAAACTGATCGGCAGATGTCTCTTGTGGCACGTGAGCCATCTTCATAAACTTAACCAAAGCCTTCACATGGGCCTCGGAACACAACAACAAAGCCAACATAAAAATTTTGGATGGGGTCTGTCCCAGCTGCTCGACCATGTTGTAGTCGCTCTTCTTTATTATCTTCAAAATTTCTTCCATTTCTTTTTTGGAAGCTTCTAGTATGGTTACTGAATTGGCCTTTGTCAGGACAGGCTCAATCAATATGTCTTTGCCTCGAGTCTCGACCGACTCAGTGATAGGAGGGTCAACAAGAGTGATTACTGGAATTGCAGTAGTAGTCTTAGGTGGAACCACAACAGGAATGATCATAGGTCCGATAACAGTCTTTGGGGGAGAAATTTCAGGGGATAACACTCTTCCACTTCTTGTTATTTTACTGGTTTCGGCAATATTGACGATGTCAGAATCAACATTTTCAATAATCTTGTTTTCAATGGCTAGCATGTCCTGCTTTACGCCGTGGTAATAGACGTCTGCCCCATAGTTCCAAGGAACAGCTTTGTCCGAGGAGTATGAGATTGGTCCAGGCATGGTTCTGATCAACGGAGTCACCTTCGAAACTGATGTAATCCTGACGGGTCTCTTAGCGGAGGCACTGGGAGGATTGGTGGAAATGGTTATGATAGCAATGTCTTTACAAGAAACAGTCGGAACAGGGGTCTTCTCAAACAAAATCTCTTTGTCATCCATCAGGCGCTGAACACCTGTCTTCAACAAAGGGCAACCAATCGGTAGAAATGAACAAAGGTGGCAACCTTCATCACGTTCTGGAAATAAACCGGCCTTAAGCAAACTCCCTTTGATAGTCATGAGTGGGGTCATCAATTCTTCCACAGAAGTTACAAACACATCTTTCTCAACGACATTAACACCCCAATCATGTTTCGGCATAGGAGCATTGATAATGTTGGGAGTCTCCGGGGGATCAAATTCAATCTCCTTAGCATCAATCAGATCCTGCACTTTATTCTTCAAAGCCCAGCAGTCATTGGTGTCATGGCTGAGACTTTTCGAATGATAAGCACAATGAGCATTCGGTTTATAGTAAGGAGAGGTGGTGTTAGGGTTCTTCGGAGCTTCCCTCAGAGTAACCATATTAGACTTCAACAGATGAGGTAAAACCTGAGACAACATCATGTTGATTTAAGTGAACTGTTTAGTTGGCCTTTCTGCTCTTGGTTGATTATTTCTTTACTGAGAAGGTGCAGGTTTAGGAATCATAACAGCCCCTACCGCTAAACGGTGCTCGATTCGATTCTGATTCTTTTGGTTATAGACGACACTAACTTCCTTTTTACCTGCAAACGGCTTCCTTGCAGCACTAGAAGAGGCATCCTTCTAAATTTTTCCACTTCAGATTCCAGCTTCCACTCTTTCTCCTATTAAGACCAGTTCAGTAAAACCTGCCGATGAGCTTCCGATCAGATGGTTGAAGAACGGCCCAGTCAAAGTTCCCAGAAACATATCCACGAGCTCCCTGTCGGCCAAGGGAGGCTGAACTCTTCCATCCAAATCTCTCCACTTTTGAGCATAATCTTTGAAACCCTCGTTCGAACCCATAGAAAGATTTTGGAGTTGTGTACGGGTGGGAGCGAGGTCTGCATTATACTGATATTTCTTATAAAATTCAGCAGCAAGGTCTGCCTAGTTACGAACATTGGCTCTTTCCAGTTGATAGAACCAATCCAGTTGTGTTCCAGACAGACTGTCATGGAAGAAGTGAACCCACAAGTCTTTGTCAGCAGTATGAGGCTGTATCTTCCTCACATAGGAATGAAGATGCATTTTAGGACAAGAGACCCCATCATACTTAGCAAATACCGGTGCCTTGAATTTTGGGGGGATGACAACCCCGGAGACCATACCTAACTCTTCAAAATCCAACCCAGGAACCTTCTGGATTTCCATAGCACTCAGACGCTCTTCTAACTGCTTATACTTTTCATCAGCCGGAGGGTACTGCTCCTCATTATAATCAGTTTCATTGTCAGACTCTTTAGTACTAGGGTCCTCTTCTCTGGCTTCACCCTCTTGATTCTCTCCCTCTTTAGATGAAGAAGCTAAATCAATAATCTGTCTAGGCGGCCATCTGAACCTTCTGCTCATATGTGCCACACCGGCTGTCCTCTTGGTCTTCTTAGTGTTCTTCTTAACAATCAGAGCCTTCAACTCTTCCTGTCCTTTGGACAGAGCCACAATCATTTGCTGGAACTGCGAGCTATGAGTCTGAAGATCTTTCACAGTTTGTTCAAGAGCCATTGCTGAAATAAACAGCGGAGGAGATGAGAAACTTGTTATGAGTCCTGTTATGCAATGATATATATGATATGTATGCAATGTTTTCAAGGGTTCTTAAAGGCTCAAATTTGCTTAAACAAAAAGGAACAAACACGAATTGTATTAGTAAACTTGAATTGTTACAAAGAATGTATTTTTAGAGTACAATTAATCAAAATAAAATAAAAAGAAGACTAGGTTTCCCATGAATGCATCCTCTTTGGCGTGATGTAGGCGTTGATATTCCTCTCTTCATGAAGTAACCTAGTGAGTTCCAAGACCTTCTTCTCGCTGGCGTAGAATTGGGCTTCAAACGTATCCTGCTCCTCTTTAAGTTGAACCCAGACTTCTGTAACTCCTCATGATCAGTTGGCATGTCAGGATGAAGAACAAGATGAGGAGTGTCTCCCTCGGAAAATGGTTCCATAATCATGGGTCGGATAGCAGGATAAGGCATCATAAGAGTTTGAGCGCGGGCTCGTACCCATCTGAGATAAGGCTCGAGAGGTATGGAATTATTATGCCCAAGTGTCTTGCTGTCAACCCTATGTACCATACTCTAAGCTTGTATGAACCTTTTGCGGTAACCCTGAACATCATTCTCATAGTTGAAGGCGATTCCTTGAATAAGTGTATCATGAGGACCATCCCTTCTCGCATAACCAAACTGTCGTAATGCTAAGCAAGGGTTATAAGTGATTCCTCCCATAATGTCTAAGAGAGGGACATTAGGGAATTCACCACAGCGATCGATGATAGTAACATATTCCGAGAACCGTGAACACCAATGAATGTCTGAATGCGTAAGGGACATCAGTCGATGAGACCATTTTTTACCCTGTTCATTCTTCAAAGTAGATCTGGGTAGGTGTGAAATAAACCACCTTTCCAATAGAGGAGTGCAACACTGGAGGGTCCCCCTTCTTTTTAGAGTGTGAGCATACAGAGAGTATAGAATATCCCCGAGTAATGCAGGTACCGGATTCCGAGACAGAAACACCTGGATTGTGCTCACATCTATGAGTTGATATGCATTAGGGAACAATACCATCCCGTAGACAAGGAGCGCCAAAACCTCTTCAAAAGCTTGTAGATCCAGGGCATCCCAAAAATAGTAAGCCTTCTCGAAGAGAAATTTAATCGGAATTCCTTGAACACTCCCTCTGGTTTCCTGATTTGTCACTATGTCGGACCGTTGTAAGGATAAAGCTTTAGAAATTTCTTCAGGTTTGGGATGTCTTTCCGTACCGCTGAAAGGTAGCTGATCAAGAATGGGTATCCCTAATAACTGAGAAAATTCTTCCATAGTAGGCACTAACTGGTAATCCGGGAATGTGAAACAGTGATGCAGAGGATCGAAGAACTGAAACAACACTTTCAACATTTCTTCATCAGGATTTGCAGTGACCAAGTTGAGAAACCGACCATGCTTTTCAGTGAAAGGAGAGCTTTTGGGAATCCTTACTGCCAATTCCCTTAATTGGGGAGATGCTTTCACTAGGTTAATCTGAATAGTGTTCCTGCGAGCGGATGCCATATCCTACAAAATAGAGCAAAGATGAGCCATAGAAACCCTTGAAACAGTTAGTATGATATGCTATGGTATGATGTTTATGATGTCATGATAAATAACAGGTATAGCAAACACAGACAAATCACACCAAGTTCTTAGGTTTAAGGCCTGCTTGAGTTTTAAGGTCATACCCTCTTGAAGCTGGATTGGTTCAACCTGTCCTATAAATATGTAACCGGGTTCTAAAGGGATCTTAATATCACCGATCTTTCTCCCAAGCCTTGTTCAATCGATGATTGACTCGTAATCAAACAAAACTCAGAAGTCAAACCTCAATGAGTGTAGCATCGAGTATCTATCAACCTTGGGCATACACTAAAGCCGGCCATCTCGCTACGTCCTACTGGCCAAGTTGTGCAATTAAAGGTTCTAAGGTCAGTTGATGCTTTATGACACCACGCGGCGACCCCTTACATCTCCCTAATTGACTCAAGGGTTACGGGTACCAACCAAAGTGCCACATCAACGTAGCTACTGCTTCAACCGTGTTGGTATACCCCAGCACAACTCCCTCACAGTTTATTGCTACTTACCTAAAAGGTGTTTCCCGATCCGGGTGTAGGATCAAATAACCCAAACAGTTCCCATAAATATAAAGCAAGCAAGACAATCAAGAGAAAGCAATTAAATATGACCTAGATCCTAAGGTTTACCCTACTTTATATTTTATTCCCTAGTAGAGTCTCCAGTTCTATGATACGGTGGCAGAACCGACTGTTAATACTGGTTTGCATTTTTTGTTCGCAAATGTCACGGTAAGCAAGAGTCGCCACCGACTTTTATTTTATCCAATCAGGAAAAGGAAAAAGAACAGAAAAAACCTTTTTCGAGATATTTCTGAGTATGGGGGGTAGATTATAGAAAGGGAAGGTGTTAGCACCCTTTCTATCCATGGTTTTCCATGGGCTCTTAGGTACTTGCTCATTTTGAAAACTGCTTGTGTGTGCTTTATTTTGAAATTTTTTGTTTTACTTCGTGTTAACCCTTGTTTCTGTCCTCAAGAGTGTTACGAAGTTGTTTTTGAAAACTTTGTTTGAAAAGTGTTGGTGTGAAAAAAATTTGTTTGTTTGAGCAAGTACATAGGAACTAATCTACCTACTCGAAAAAGGTCTGTTAGTTTTCCTTTTAGACAATGCTATCCCATTATTGAGAAATAGGTGTTTATTTCCCTTGGCTTAATTTCATGCAAATAAAGTTTTGGTTTAAGATTGTAATATTTTTCAATATCTGAATTATGTTACCTTCAATAACGACATTTTGTTTCCATATCTCATTTGCGTATCTATTCAAGCTGTTCACTGAATGACAATAATAAACAAATACAAATACATACCCAAGTGAATAAGACGTTTAAAACAAGTAACTATTTCATATTAATACATATTCATTTGCATGCATTCATAAACACCTGCATATCGTATCAAAACTCATCTTCTTTTAAAAAAAAATCTCTCCAGTTGAACCATTGGTAGAAGAAGATCTCCACCTCCTTGGCCTCAATATCAAACAAGGGCCTATCAACAAAAAGCAATGGAGAAAATCGAGGAAACTCAGGCTGCATTCAAAGAGGATCTCGACCAAGTAAAGGGTGATGTCACTTCAACGAAAGGAGATCTGAGTCAGATTCCTAGGGTAGCTTTCGAGGAAGTAGCCCAAACTATTGGTGCATCAAGCGGTCACCAACCAAGGAAGGAGACAGAAGCAGGACTCCATAAGTTTGTCCTGGACCAACAAGAAGTTGAAACTGAAGGGTTTGTCCTACCGCCACTAAAAGTAGGGGCATCACATACCCTACAGATTCCAACCAATAATGCAGACAACTACTTGGAGCTACAATACAGAGACCACGACCCAAAGGATGTCAACCAAGCACCCTTAAAGACGACGGGTACTTATGCTATCAATAATCCTCTGGTAATAAATTAGTATAAAGCTCTGGAGGAAAGATTAAAAGCTATGGAGGGTTTTGACACTTTCGAAGTAGACGCTCTCGAAATGGGTCTAGTTCCTGATGTGGTGATTCCACCAAAGTTCAAAGTACCTAACTTTGAAAAATACAAGGGGCTCACTTGTCCAAGAAATCATCTTCGTATGTATTGCAGGAAGATGCATGCCCATGGCCATGATCAGAAGCTGATGATTCACTATTTTGAAGATAGCCTGAGTGGGGCATCTTTAGACTGGTATATGCAATTGGGGCGAACGCATATTCGAACATGGGCAGATCTTGCTAATGCTTTTTTAAAGCATTACAAATATAACTCGGACATGGCGCCTACCCGCATGCAACTCCAGAACCTGTCCTAGAAGAAAGAAGAGTCCTTCAAGGAGTATGCTCAGAGATGGAGGGTGTTGGCATCCCGTGTGCAACCACCACTGTTGGAGAAAGAATTAGTAGACACGTTCATGGGGACTTTGAAAGGGTTGTATTATGAGAAGATGGTTGGAAGCATCTCTCCGGGGTTCTCAGACCTAGTAACTATCGGAGAAAGAATCGAGACTGGAATAAAAAGTGAGAAGATATCAGGGGGACCATCAAATGCTCCCTACAATTCAAAAAGGCCTGCTTCAAACTTCCCCAAAGGAAAAGAGGGAGAAATTAATGTTGTAGCATCACAACCCAGGGTACAACAACCATTAGTGATCCCACAAGGGCAGCAGCAAGGAAGAAGGCCACCCAGGAAATTTGATCCACTCCCTATGCCACCTAGTCAGTTATTGCAACAGCTAGTTAAGGCATCCTTAGTGAAACTCAAGCCTCTAGCTCCTCTAGTCGGGCCACTCCCGTGAAGATATGATGCCAACACCAGATGTGAGTATCATGCTAATTCTCCTGGACATACCATAGAATAGTGTTGGCCATTCAAACACAAGGTGCAGGATTTATTAGAATCTCTGGACATCACTTTTGAGAAGCCCAACATCAAATCAGACCCTATGCCTCCGCACGGTGGACCGACAATAAATGCAATCGAAGTAGTCACTGACTCTGGGGCAAGAAGACGAGCAAAAATCCTGATAAACTTGCTGAAAGAATATCCGATGGGACGTGGATTCCCACCAGAACACAATGAAGCTTTCGAGAGAACGCTACAAAAGCTAGTGGACCAGGGGATAGTCCAATTCGAACCATACTCTGAAAATGAACATAAAGCTACTCTGAAGGGTGAAGCACATTTTCCTATGACCCAAGAGACCTTTATAGAGCATGGAGGACATGTGGCGAAGATATCTAACAAAGCCAACACCAAAGGGGAAACTGAGTTCGTCCGAGAATGCGCCCCAGGAGAAGAACTCAAAAGATGGACTGCCGTAGAGATTCCTGAGATCTTTTTCTTTCCTAATTAATTATTCTTGTTTTTGAAAGAACCTATGTCAAGCCCGAGGCATAGGGGTTTCTTATAAGGGTTTCCCCTGTTTTGTTTCAGACAATATTTACGATTAATAAAGTTATATATTTTTTTCAATTAAGATCCCTTTCTTTCTCTTGCATTTATATCTTAAATTTAAAAATGGCAATACTTTCTCTACACATGCATTTTCAAATCTCATATACTAAATCTGCACCAAAACATGATAAGTGTGCAAGTTCATGCCCAAAGCCACCGGTAATGTTACTGCTGCGACCCGATATAATTTTGATGCTCCTATCAACCAAGCTAAAGAGGAAGATGATAAATATCTTGAACCCTCTGAGAAAATGGCGAGGGAAATAAAATGAAAGGCTAACAATATACAACCATATCAAGAGGCTATTAAGACCATTAATCTGAGCACATGAGAAGATCTGGAAGAAACCAAGCTAAAGGGAAATGTTAGAGAGGAGTCACAAAGAGGCTGATCAAATTATTGAGCATATTTGCTTGTTCCTACAGAAACCGACCAAGGTCAAATACAGACAACGCTGTAAAAATAAGCAACTACGAAATACCAGGACCTACGAAGAACTCGAGCCAGGGGCACGGTGGACATTCACGTTCGACGAAACTTCAAATACATTGGGGCACGATACAGGGGAAATTGTTATTTCTCCAAAGAATTCTCACAAGCCATATACCAAGTCAATGGAGAATGGGATAATAAACATCTAATACTGATTCCATATCGGGATCATGTTTTGAAAACTGATTATGGAATTCGCAAAGATCACTTTCAGTCATATCCCAGGAAAAAGAAATCAAATGGCAGACACTCTGGCAGCCATATCAGCTATGAACCGCGCATCACAAACAAACACTTCAAAGAGCCCGCACATTTCCTTGCTATATAACAAGCCTTGGTTTTACGACATCAAGAAGTACCTCGAAAAACAAGAACATCCAGGAAATGCATCTAGCATCGACAAGCAAACTCTACGAAAATTAGCCTCGAAATTCTTTATGAGTAACAATATACTCCACAAGAGGAACTACAACATGGTCTAGTACTCAAAAAGATTTTGCTACCTCGCCTCGATTCACATGGTAAATGGACCCCCAACTACGAAGGTCCATACATAGTCAAAACAGCATCCTCCGGTGGTAATCTTATCCTCACAACAACGGATGGGGAAGAACTACCACATCCAGCAAACTCATACGCAGTAAAAAATACTATGTATAAGAAGCTCACTAAGCTCGAACCTTAAACAAGCAACTTAGGAAAAAAGGAGCGTCCCGGTGGATCGAAAACTCTAAAGGGCGATCCAGGAAAAAATTAGGGGCATATAAACAAAAAAATTATCCCGATGGATTGAAAACCCGAAAGGGTAATCCAGGCAAAAGTTAGGGATTTCATACAAAGAAATAAAGAACAAAAAGAAGGCGATCTAAGAACTGCGACTACGAACCACGAAGGGAGAGATAAATCTGAATCATACAACTCATAAGCAAAGGAGATAAGATCATTAAAAGGATATTGGGGAACAACAGTAGCAATTATCATTTTTCATTGCCATTTACAGTTGTAAGAATTTCTGTAATTACCTCTTTCTAGGAATTGCAGCTTGTATTCTCGCCTATTCAGAGGCATATCAATAAAACATTTGCTTTCTTTTCATCTTTCAAATTGCGTTTTTTCTTTTTCTCATACCTGTTTACAAAATACTACGATCACTACTTGTGAATATTGTCTTGAAATCATTTCAGGGGATTAACAAAATAAAATCATTTGACAAAACAATTAAAAAGCATTTTGGGTTAGAAAAACATCAAAAGAAAATCCACTTCTACGTCCACACATACGTCTACACTTACGCCTGCGCTTACAACATACAAATCTATGCATGTGCCATTACCTACGTCTACGTCTACACATGCGCTCACAATACAAAATCAATGTTTAAAATTTTGCTAACGCTTTTTAACTGCATTCAAATCGAATTTAATAAAGCTACAATGGCACAACATACAACTCCAGGGGATTGGTAACTCTAAGTTAATGGTTTAAAGGAGAGGATGCTAGAAATAGTCTTCATAACATTTTCAAGGCATACGCACATCTTACACATATTTCATACATACATTTTGCATAACATACATACACTATACATTTTTGCATACAATACGCATATATTCAGGGTTCCATATCAATGTCAGACATCATACTTTTTTGCATACATCCAAACATCTCAATATATGACATCATACGCATGTATCATGCAACAAACAAACAGCCTCACCCTAGATTTAGCTATCTAAGGGTCAGCCAATAAAATACTTTTTCTACGATTCAACTTGTCACCTAAGTCTTCATGCCGTGACACGTTTAGCCCATCACCTAAGTCTTCCTGCAGTGATGAGTTCCTTAAAAATCCAGGTCATCGCCTCAGACTTCATGCAGCGATGTTCGAAAACAAAACTTAGCTTATCGCCTCAGACTTCACGCAGCGATTTACGAACCAAGCACGTTGCCTCAGACTTCATGCAACAATGTGTTCTAAGCTCCAGACCATCGCCTCAGACTTCATGAAGCGATGTTCGAAAACCAAATTTAGCTTATCGCCTCAGACTTCACACAGCGATTTGCGAACCTAACTCATTCCCTAAAATTCATGCAGTAATGCGTTTCTTTATCCCACGCTCCAGACCATCGCCTCAGACTTCATACAACAATGTTGAAAAACCAAAATTTAACCCATTGCCTCAGACTTCATGCAACAATGTGTTTCTTTAATATATGACACAGACCATTGCCTCAGACTTCATGCAACAATGTGTTTCTTTATTCCGCAACACAGATTATCTCCCTAGACTTCATGCAGCGATGTTCGAAAAAACAAATTTAGCTTATCGCCTCAGACTTCACGCAGCGATTCACGAATTTAGCTCATTACCTCAGACTTCATGCAACAATGTGCTTCTTTATTCCAAGCTCCAGACCATCGCCTCAGACTTCATGCAGCGATGCTCAAAAATACAAAGTTTAGCTCATCGCCTTAGACTTCACGCAACAATTTGCGAACCAAACCCATTGCCTCAGACTTCATGCAACAATGTGTTTCTTGATTCCACGACACGGGCCATCGCCTTAGACTTCATGCAGCGATGTTCAAAAATAAATTTAGCGTATCGCGTCAGACTTCACGCAGCGATTTGCAAACCTAATCCATTGCCTCAGACTTCATGCAGCAATGTGTTTCTTGATTCCACGACGCAGTCCATAGCCTCAGACTTCATGCAATGATGCTCGAGAATCAAATTTAGCTTATCGCCTTAGACTTCACGTAGCAATTTACAATTTAAGCTCATTGCCTAAGACTTCATATAACAATGCGTTTCGTTATTCCATAACGCAGACTATCGCCTCTGACTTCATGCAACAATGCCCGAAAGAAAGCAAAACCCTAGCCTATCGCCTCATACGTCATGAAGCGATTCACGAACATAACCCATGGCCTCAGTCTTCAAGCAGCCATGCATCATCAATTATTGTTGTATTCATCCTCCAAATGGATGAATAATCAAAAACCAAACCAAGACATACAAAGTTGCGCTTTTAAGATCAAAGACTATCTGCCTTGTTATTAAACCCTGATAAGTGATACATCATCAGCTTTTCCTACTTCCTTGAGACTCGTAAGGGTATGCTATATCAATATAACCTTATGTTTGACAGACAAATTTTGGGGTATTTCAAGTATTCATTAAACTCCCAATCAGAATGCGTAAGACTCGTGTTTTCTCACACTATTTGATTGGAAGATAATTGAATAAGGGCAACTATCCCAAATTTGTCCTACCTCGATTTTATTTTTCAACATTTAAAATAGAAAAAATATTTAATTAAAGATGATACAACAATATCTGATGGCCCATCTTTATCCAAGACTAGGGGGTGTATTTAAATGAGGCTTTTTAAATCGAAAAGACTCATAAACCCATTCACGGAACATGTTGGCCAATGGCCCATGCGATTCGAAAATGGAAAGTATTTCAAAAGAATAATAATAATTATTAAGTTTATTTTGCATAAGCTTGTTTAGGTTAAGTTGACAAAAAGGGGGTGTGCTTATCAATAACTAAACCCATTGAGTTAAGCCCAATTAATTTTTATTTGCTATTTTTGGTTATTAGATATTGGGTTTTATGACCCTTCATTAAAGATTATTGAAAAAAATTTGTTCATATCCAAGTTTTAGGCCCAGTCTGGTTTAAAAAATGTTGTTTAGAAGGTTATGGGCAAAACAAAAAATTGTTACAGCATGGGAGCCCAAAATATGTTTTTGCATATGCTGGGCAAAAGAGGCAATAATTAATGCAGGCCCAAAGCTCAAACGAAAATGCTGGCAACTGGGTCAAGGCCCAACTTAATGTAACATGATGCAAAGCCCAATTCAGAAAATTGTTATTATGTGAATCACTTACGCGCATTTTTTGCAATTACAGATACTGTTCAAATTCAATGAAGATCATATGTTTTTTGACAGTACAAAACTAAATTGTAACTAAATCAAATCTGCAGAATCCATATTATCAGATTAAAAGCCCACAATCTCATATTTTCATTCAAGAACGAATCCAGTACAAATCGTTATTACAAAATCCAATCGCGTATTACAACAAAATCAAAATTAATTACAGCAATGAAAACCCCTAATTGATCTCTAATCCCTAAATATGTAACGACAAATTCTAAATCCCTAATTTCTAAAGACCTATATATACTAAACTAATTTACAAAAAAGAGGGGCGGGGCTTGAACAGGGAATGAGAAAAAATATAGTACAGAAAGGAATTATTGAAGAAGAGAACCGCGAATTGTGAAGAAGGACACAAAGAAGAACGAAGCCCGTGTTGAAGACGAAGAAGAACGATTGGGGTTTCAACCCTTGAAACCCTAACCATGTGCACCGCCACCACTATCCTCTTCGCTGCTCTCAATCGACCATCACCACCGCTATCATAACCTATAACAGAGACAAAGGAGGTATTAAAGAACAAATCAGACAAAAAGACATAAATTAATCGCGAGAGGGGTAAGATATTTAGCTTTTCTTTTATTGTTTGCTTTGGTGGTTGGGTTTTGATCGAGGGAGAGTCGATAGGGTAGCGCAGCCGATGGAGAGTGAAGGATATTAGGGTTTGGAAAGAAAGAAAAAGGATTTGTGAAGAAGGGTTCTGAGGAAGAGAGAGGCAAAGGGGAAGTTACTGTAATTCTAAAGAAATGATAACATTGAAAGTAAATAAAACAAAGGTATAATCTGTAACAATCCCTCGCCTGTGCGATTAGAGTAATTATCATGTACCTTCAAGTTTCATCATTAAGATCTCGATCGGACGACTGTAGGCCAACTCCTACCTTAACAACCTGTGCACCCTCACAACACCCAATCACTCCGTCCTCCTTCAATTCACGTAATGGGCCTAAGACCACTGCTTTGCACCCCCCCTTTGTTTCAAATTGCTAAACGTAAAACAACTCACACACCCCTGTCTGGACTCATATTTGGGCCTAACCCAAACTGTTTTCAACACCCCCCTATGTTTACTGCATAACTAGAATTACACCCCCTTGATTTTAATTCAATTATTTCTTTTACATTATATATTCTATATATTTTAATTATATTTTATTGTATTATATTATATTATTATCATTTATAGTTATTATTGTTATTAATTATAATTCTTATTAATATTGATTTTTATAATCATATTAATTATTATTAGTAATATATTTTATATATCATTATTATTTATTACATACAGATATTATTTATATTATCATAAATAAATTATTTTTAAAACTCATGTACATATATGTTATTTGTATTAAATCTTTTTTTAATCATGCATTAATCAAGATATTTTTGCAGTTAACACAATTAAAAAACACTAACAAACAACAAACTATTTTTCGCAATAAACTAAGCTAATCAACTGTTTTTGCAAAAGGGTTTCAAACAGATTTTGACTTATTGCGTATTTAGTCAAAATCTCCGCAATCACTATTACCGACCAAAGTGCGAGGTGATTCAAAATATGTTTGCAAACCCTAAAAAAACACAAACCCCATACGAACTACGAATTGGGACTCTGATTCCTCATAAGAGGATACGTAGGCATACGATCAAAAATCATAGCGAGTTCCCCTATAAAAATATTTAAACCCTTTCCCCTATAAAAATATTTAAAACCTTATTTTACCCGAACCTAAAACTAAAACCTAGTATCCTTGTGAACAATGTAGATGAAAGGTGCCTAACACCTTCCTTTCGTCTAATGAAGTCCGAAACCTAGAATCTCTGTCTGTGAATTAGGGTTTTCTGTTAGATTCCCTTTCCTAGGATAAAAACTAATAATGGCGGCTCTGATTTAAAATCCAGTTGCTACAATTTGCACAATGATGTTTTCAAAAATTTGTGCAAAATTCATTTAGTGCAATCGATTGCACTCTGGGATCAATCAATTGCTCACTGTGAAAAACAGAAAATCAACATTTCAAAAGGGCCAAATTCTTGTTCAAACTTTCCATCAAACACCTTATGATCATGGATCCAATTGAGCACGAAAATTCCATCAAATTATGAGAAAATACTACCAATGGAATCACAAAACAATGCTCAATAAATCAAACCCAAAGATCAACAAGCGATCACATTGTGAAAGATGAATAATCCAACTTACCAAAGGTAGACCTAGAGAATTATCAAAACAACTTCAAGAATTTGCTTCAATTCAACCACAAGAATTAATTTCCCAAGCTTGGATGTAGAGAATTGATGAAGAAAAAGTGTTTGGATGAAGGTTTAGCTCAAAGATTAGTAAGATTCATTGCAAAGCTTACTAATTTTTTTTGTAAATAGAGCTTTGAGTGAATTTGGGAGATGGAGAGAATTGAGAGATTTTTTAGCAAAGTGATTTTGGCTATCAAAAGCTTGAAATTTGAAGGAAATGAGGGCTCTATTTATAGAGTTTAAATTTCGAATTAGTGGTAATTTGGTAATTGATTCTTGGAGTCAAAATTTGAATTAATGATATATCTTTAAAAAAAAAAAAAGAAAATTTGGAGCCAAAATTTGAATTAATGACATATATTTCAAAAAATGAAAAATTAGCACCAAAATTTGAATTAATGATATTTTTTTAAAATGAAAAATTGGCACCAAAATTTGAATTAATGATATATACTTCAAAAAAATGAAAATTTGGCACCAAAGTTGACAAGCTTGAAATTGCTGATTCTTTTCAAATTTTCACTATGTGCAATCGATTGCACTCTGGGAGCAATCGATTGTATCAGTGTATTTTTTTTTCAAAAATGGCGCAAAATGCACTTTGTGCAATCGATTGCACTCTAAGAGCAATCGATTGCATCCATGAAAAAATGAATTTTTTTAATTATTTTTTTTGTTGCAAATAGAGACTTTAGGAAAATAATACCGAAAATCCTTATTTGTCAGATGCTTTGACTCAGTACCTACAAAACACAAATATACAAAGACAAATATTTTTTGTATTTTGATTAGAAGTTAGTCAACAACACATATACAAATGATACCACCAAGGTGCTTGGAGATCCCTCAAGAGCAAACTTAAAGATAAGAGATAGAAAAAGAGGAAGAACCAACCCTAATGTGGTCTTGTTGCATTGTGATGGTATGATATGATAGGGGAATCTTAGGGGCAAAAATTAGGGTACAACAGACAACAGTATGCAGTCTAATCTGATGCCTAACGAAACACTAGGATTAAAGGAAGGATAGTTCGAAAGAAAGCGTGAGGAGGATTTTATGAAGTATTCGATTGATGAAGAGCTAGTAAAGAGCTTCGAAAGGTTCATTTTCGAACTATTGAAATAAAGGCCATTCGAAGCGTTACAAGGAAGGACATTTAGATTGCCATGTTGGTTGAATTGGCGCTTCAAAAAGAAGAAGATGTTGAATTTGAAAGCTTCAATCTTATGGTTCGAAGGAAATACAACCTTCAAACATGGCGTGGTTTCATAGAAGGAATTAGGGTCGAATCAACCAAATATAAGTCCTCTTAGAGTTTTTGGACCAATGTGTTTCAGGCATATACCTGAACAGGCAAGGAAGAAGTTGGATGATTGAAGTGAAGTCTCGGTGCTTGTAGGTTACCATTCGATTGGTGAATACAAGCTGTATTCACCAATCAAAGATAAACTAGTTGGTCTTGTAGACGAAAGGCAAAGGTTGGGTTTGGAGTTGAAGTTCAGTTCGACAAGGATCAGGTACATGTACAAGTTTGTTCGAAAAAGAGATTGAAAGGACTAGAATGAAGCTTCGACAGGTCAAAAGGAAGAGGCGGTACTTAAATTAGTTGAATTGAAGGAAAGGAGATAGAAAAGAATAAGAATTGTTCGATTAGGCTGTTGTTCCAAGATTACACAATCGAAGCAGATGGTGACTTAACCGAAGAAGCCATGATGATGAGGCCTTGAGAATTTCGAATTGGAACTCAGAGCCATCGAAAAGAACAATGGAGATGCAAATCGAAACGAACATCTAATGGGATGAATTCTGTCCAGGTTCACTCAAAGTTCAAAATGGCATGAAATATCTCAAAATGACAACTTTTTAAAACTTTCGATTCTGCTTTCAAAGCCATAATTAATGGCTGATTCATGCCATATTTGTTCACCACTATCCCTATATAAATACAGAGCCAAAGCGCAAGCAAATGTGGGAAGATTTCCTATAAACATAGAGAAAACACCACCTCAAAGAGCCACATAAAAAATCATAAAAAATACATCAAAGTTTCCAAATTCGAAAAGCATAGTGCAAGTTTCCTCAGTCCAAACCAAGTCCACTATTCACCCCATGAAGGTCCCACAGGTGATTCCCAGGCCTTAAGCAATTCAAACACACCCAAAAACTCGCTCATTCGATCCTTCCGTTTGGTAAAATTTTTTGGATCTCAAACTCGTTTAACCTTTAATTTAAATCTCTTTCGATTTCATATTCATGTTATTGTCATTATTTATGAATATTTTAACGTAATTCATGTGAGTTTCAGTGCCCAAAACACAAAACGCCATTGCTAGGGCATTTGAAATTAGTTCCTTCGAATCTCAGGATGCATGGTGTTTCAGGACAAAATAGCTTCAGATTTGGACTCAGGGGTTCAAATTAGGTGGGGGTTTGAATTAATGGGAAGGACCTGGGTTCGACACCCAGGTCATGCAATTTGTTTTTTTAACAATTGTATTTCAGATCCCATGCTTGTAGGTCTAACGTGCACACTATGCACCATGTGATCAACACCGGTAGATCCCACAAAATTGAATTCATGCAATTCCCAGCCAAAGTTTCAATCTCTAGAAAATCACTCCCCAGCTGAGTTGATCTCAAGAATCCTCGAGGAGTTCTGCCGAAAGAAAACACTTTTCAGCAGATTGGCAACATGGTTTATTTCCCCAACAAACAGCAAGATTCCCCAACTTGAATTTACCTCTCTGACTACTACAAATCAAGGGACCATAACTCCTCTTCCCCAGTAGACTTTTCTACAACCCCTAGTGAGTTGCTGCAAAGCCTGGGAGACAACCAGATAACAATTAACTTCTTTATCCCCAACGAGTTATTAATTTCCTTTCTCTCTAACCAAAGGATAACTCCCCAATAGAGCAATAGACAACTAATATTCCTGAACTCTTCTCCCCAAGCAGGAATCAACACTCTCCACAGAGTTTTCTTCTCAAGCAAAATCAACACTCTCCAAAGATTTTTCTTCTCAAGAAAAATCAACATCCCCCAACGGAGTTCTCCTCAAACAACAAAACAAGAATCCCCAGCGGAAACATTCTAAACCAAAGTTGAGGATACACATACTCTTCATCTCCAACAATAATCCGGGATTCAGCTCCCCAAAACTCCCCAGCATTTGTTAAGGATTTATTTTCCCAGACAAAAATACATGCCAAATAACATTTCACATTTCATACGTCATAACATATGCATACAAAATGCATATAGCACAATCTCATTTATTTTGAGAGCATCATTACGCCATGCATCATGACATTGCATACAGCTAACTCTTTACCTTTTTAGGACAGATCAATCAACAAATAGCTATCATCAATAATTTTCGACAGTTCCAGATTAATATCTAAAACAAGACAGGACAACTATCTGTGAACAAATGAATTGTAGATCAATTCCGGAAACATGACAGGGTGACTATCTACATGACGAATACTTCCTTCAGACATCAGCTGGTTCAGTTTAAACTAATCAATGGTTTATCCTGATTCCCTTCCAGTAGACACTTTCTCTGGTTCAGATAAATCGCTTCAAAGATTTATTCTGATTCTTTTCCAGTTAAAGAATATTCAAGACCTCTGCTGGTTCATTTTAAATCAATCAATGGTTTATCCTAATTCCATTCTGGTAGACACTTTCTCTGGTTCAGATAAATCGCTCCAAAGATTTATTCTGATTCTTTTCCATTTAAAGAATATTCAAGACCCCTGCTGGTTCAGTTTAAATCAATCAATGGTTTATCCTGATTCTGTTCCAGTAGACACTTTCTTTGGTTCAGATAAATCACTCAAAATATTTATTCTGATTCTTTTCCAGTTAAAGAATATTCAAGACCTCTGCTGGTTCAGTTTAAATTGATCAATGGTTTATCCTGATTCCGTTCCGGTAGAAACTTTCTCTGGTTTAGATAAATTGCTCCAAAGATTTATTCTAATTCTTTTCCAGTTATAGAATATTCAAGACCTCTACTGGTTCAGTTTAAATCAATCAATGGTTTATCCTGATTCTGTTCCGATAGACAATTACTCTGGTTCAGATAAATCGCTCCAAATATTTATTCTGATTCTTTTCCAGTTAAAGAATATTCAATACCTCTGCTAGTTCAGTTTAAATTAATCAATGATTTATCCTGATTCCGTTCTGGTAGACACTTTCTCTGGTTCAGATAAATCGCTCCAAATATTTATTCTGATTCTTTTTCAGTTAAAGAATATTCAAGACCTCTGTTGGTTCAATTTAAATCAATCAATGGTTTATCCTGATTCCGTTCCGGTAGACACTTTCTCTGGTTCAGATAAATTGCTCAAAAGATTTATTCTGATTCTTTTCCAGTTAAAAATTATTCAAGGCCTCTGCTGGTTCAATTTAAATTGATCAATGGTTTATCCTGATTCCTTTCCGGTAGACACTTTCTCTGGTTCAGATAAATCACTCCAAAGATTTATTCTGATTATTTTCCAGTTAAAGAATATTCAAGACCTCTGCTGGTTCAGTTTAAATCGATCAATGGTTTATCCTGATTTCTTTCTGGTAGACACTTTCTCTGGTTCAGATAAACCGCTCCAAAGATTTATTCTAATTCTTTTCCAGTTGAAGTCAATCTTGGACTTAGTCTAATTTCTGTCAACAATCACTTTTGTATGGCATCTGTAAGCCCATCTCCGACAACTCTCTAAATGGGATCTTTAAGCCCATTCCCTACAATCAACCACCACATCATCGAGTGCAAATTTCTGGGCACTCTAGTGTTCAATCATCTTCTACCTTCAAGCTACGAACGATAACATGCCATACTTACTTTTCAGGTTTAAGAAGATTGAACAGGGGCAGCTGTTGTAGCCCAAAATTTTCCCTCTCATTTTTCAAGATTTCTCTCGCATGTGTGTTTACAAACACTTGTTTGAAGAAATGAAGAAAATGACTTTCTTTGAAGATGGCCAGCTGTCACTTCGACTGGTCGAAGGAAAAGAAAAATGAAGATGTTAATGTGCCTTTCGACAAGTCAAAGAAGAGTAAGTTTTGCTTCGAATCCACATCATTAGATTGGGCATCTAGGCTTCCTTCGAACAAGCTTGAGTCATCCTTCGTTTGGGGCATTGGTTTCCTTCGAAGCAACCTGCTTTGAAATCCACCTTAAAACCTGCTTCGAATCAACCTTCATGCACGCTTTGAATTCACCTCTAAGCTTGCTTTGAACCCTCCTGCATGAAATCTTCGATTGCACCATTGGCCCCCTGAAATGATGGGTTTGATTAACAAAGCAATGGCTATCTGTATGCAGCCTTAGATTGAGCAATGGCTTCTTTTCTGCATGTTTTGATTCACAAAGCAAGGGGCTCCCACCATGCTAGAATTCACAAGGAAAAAGCTTCCCTATGCATATCATTCACTGGATTCACATTAGCACCCACAGTGCAATGGTTACCTGCATGCAAGCTCTGACTGGGCAAAGTCTCCCTTTGAAACAACTTGTTATAAGCTTCAACAGGTCAGGAAACGCCTATCTTCAACTAGCTTCAAGTGGGCTTTTGTTCCCCTTTGAAATAACCTCCTTCAATTTAAAAAGGAAGGACCTCCTGCTGGTGTCCTTCGATTCAGAAGGTAATGGCTTCATACTATTTTCCTTCGATTCAGAGTGAAATGACCTTCTGAAAACTCCTTTTGATTCAAAAGGAATTGGCCTTCTGAAGTTTTCCTTTGACTCACAAAGTAGATACCTCCTGCATGCATCTTTTCGTTTGGGCTTGTGGCCTTCTTCGAATGTAAGTTTGGGTTACATCATTCGTTTGGCCATATGACCTTTCGCAAGAAAGTTTTGTTTGGACAGTGGCTCTTCATGCAAGCTTTCATTTGAGCAAAGGCCTCTTGCATGTTTTGCTTAAAGTCAAAAAGCAATGGCCTCCTGTAGTTCTCCTTTGACTCAGAAGCCATTGGTTTTGCATGTTTGCCAATTTCACAAGGCAAAATTTCCCCTTCATGCTAGCGCCCCCAAAGCAGGGACCTCCTGCAAGCACCCTTTTGTTTGGCCATGTGACCTCTGGCAGGCAAGCCTTTGATTGGACAAGAGCCACCTTCATACAAAGCTTCAATTGGAGTTTTGGTTCCCTTCGAGGATGTATACTTCGAATTCAATCTGAACCCTTCGAAGCAAGCTTGTTTGAAGAACATTGAGAAAATCTCATAGCCTTATCCTCAAAATCTCACTTGTCAGGCTATGTTGCTTCCAAATCTTTACATAATTAGAGGCTTACACAATTTGGTGATGCATTACATAAAGGTTCGAAGCTTTGTCTACTGGATAATACTATTCTTGGATAAAATAACAAAAAGCTATGTACCCTTTTTTCATAAAGAGTACTTTAATCACAAAATCAACTCCCAGTCTGATTTTTGTCTGAATGCAAGCAGTGCCAAAAGCATAAGTCCAATCTCTTGCTCCCAACAGACAGCAGGCCCTCACTTGTACTTGAAACTTGGGAACAACGAAAGGGATCAAACTTGTTTTCGTTTCAACCAAACAATGGTTTGTTATCCTACAAACCTGGTTACTCTAGGATCTCTAACTTTTTCTCTATAAATAGAGAAACAATTTGCAAGCTGAAGAGGACTTTGGGTGGTGTGGAAAAAATCATCAAACTCTAAAAAAATCTTAAACTCTTATGATTCTCAAACACTAAACACAAACCCAGAATCTTAAGAAACACAACACTTGTTTCTTTTTCTCTTTCAAATTTGAAGCAACCAACGGTTGGTTCCTTGTTTCGAATCCAGTACTAGAAACATAAACCCCGTTTCTTTCCTTCGAATCCAGGAACACTCAGGGCAGCCACTCAAGGTCCAGTACACACATTCCAGCTTCAAGCAAGGTAAGTACTCTTAATCTTAAGCTTTTTCGTTTCAAGCATAACATGTAAATAACTGTTTCCTTTCGTTTCAAGACATCATCATTACCCTTTGGTTCATTTTGTTTCCACCTTCTCTGTTTTGTTTCGTTGCTAATCTTATGGCTTGTTTTCTTTGTTTATCAAACATGTTTTAAGAACTAACCTGGCCATGAAACAATGCTAGCATGGCCTCAGGCTATGTTGCTATTTAAATCCCAAACGAAATAAAACAAGAGGAAGGAGGTGTAAATCAAAGCTTTAGGCTTCACCCCTGGCTGCTTCACAGTTTCAAGCAGAACAAAGAGTGTGGACTTAGGCTTCGCCACACACTAACTCCCAGGCCATTCAAAGGAAGCAAAAAGGCAGAATCGAAAGCTACCCATACACTGACTTACATGTCCCATTCAAAATAAACAGGAAAGGGATGAAATCGAAAGGCGTGTCCTTACTACTTCCAGGCCAAATCAAAAGAAGCCATGAAGAGTAAAATCGAAGGGTGTTGCTGCCTGAATCAAAAAGCTCATTTTCCTTTCTTTATTTTGTTTTGTCTTTACATTTTCTTGCTATTCAATATAGTTGTAATAGTGTAGGATATTTATTTTCTGCATTTTTATTGCTTTTGTATAAATGTTAGTAATTAGGATGTATGGCAAGATAAAACCAACAAGTAGACAACCCAAAAATCAAAGACAAAAATACATGCAAATAAAACACACCATGCACATACATGAACCTCTAGGGTAATCTCACTTGTTGCCTCGGAAAATAGTCATGTCCCTCGAATATGAGCGTTTTAGCAAAGACCCTCGATAAAAGATCGTAGTCCCTCGATGACCCTCGATGTTGCCTTCGGTAAACGATCTAGTCCCTAAACAAAAAATGCTAAAACGTCTCATAGGTTGCCTTCTATGACTATACAAATGACCCATGCATGTCCCTTCACATCCAACGACGGGGATTCTTACCAAATCAATGGTAAGATAGCAATATCTAAAGGAGGAGGAAAAGAAGTTAGACCTTTGAGTAGGTAGGATGCTCATAGTTTCTCACTTGCTCACAATAAAAATAATTTTTACACCAACATTTTCAATTGAAACATTTTCAAAAGTCAAAGCTCTTTGTACGCATTCTTATAGAGACGAGAATCATTACAAAGGCACTTTTCAAAATCACTTTCAAAAACATCGTCCACAAACACCTCTTTGAACTATTTTCAAAACCAACACTTTGTACGCATTCTTATAGAGACGAGAATCATTACAAAGACGTTTTCAAAATATTTTCAAACCCACACCACAAAGCACATTTTCAAACAAAGCAAGTGATCTAGCAAGCAACTAAGAGCCCGTATATAACTATGGATGAAAAGGGTGCTAACACCTTCTCTTTTCGTAAGCTACCCCCCGAACTCAAGAAAACATCTCTAAAGGTTTTTCCTGTTCCTTTCAACCTTTCCTTATTGGATAAAAGAAAAGTCGGTGGCGACTATTTCTATCCACAACAATTGCAATCAAATGCAAAACAACCAAGTTAGTTCTCCCACCGTATTACACTAGGTATCAAGCCCAGGTCCTTTCGACTGCACACATCCTTCTTCGCCATCTGAGCTAGATTTAAGATTCGAAGGAATCCATTTCACATGCCTTAGTAAAGGTATCCTGTTACTTTATACTTTACATATAGCACATTAACCATCATAACCATTATGCAGCATGAATATACAATCAAAATTTAATTACATATGAAATGAATTTGAGATCGAAGTTTTGTTACCAGTGGGGTGCTTGTTTTGG
The DNA here is from genome assembly GCA_948472305.1 of Vicia faba. Lineage (NCBI taxonomy): Eukaryota > Viridiplantae > Streptophyta > Magnoliopsida > Fabales > Fabaceae > Vicia > Vicia faba. Next base: position 536,137,508 of record OX451737.1, read on the forward strand.
ATTGAGGAGGCCTATAGAGGTTGCTTCGATTCTGACAACCTTGTTAGAATTTTGGAAGTTTTGTGGATCTCTTGTGGGGCAACGTCCGTGTGTGGCAAAAAATCTTTCGTTTGGCAATGTGTCTGCAGCTTCAATTGGTATTTTGTGTGATGCAGTATATCTCCTAATATTTTTTTGTGTCCTGCAATGCGTCTTTAGCTCTGTATTTATAGGGAGCAGTGGTGGTGGGCGAAAATGGAAAGAAACAGCCATTAACCATGGATTTGAAAGCATAATCAAAAGATATCAGCCATTAACCGTGGCTTTGAAAGCAAAAACAAAGATTTGAAAAGTTGCCATTTTTGATAATTTCCTACCCTTTTTGGGTTTTGAATGAACCTGGTCAGGTTATGGTTGGTGCCTTGCATGAATTCGAATTACTCAGAGCATTCATCATCAGAGCTTCTTCGATTAAGTTACCATATGTGTCAATTCAAATAGCTCACAACTTTCTTCATCAGAGCATTGTTCTCTTTGATGGCTCTGAATTCCAATTTGAATTGTTCAGAGTTTTCCTTATCAGAGCATCTTCGATTTAGTCACCATCTGCATTGATTGATTCTAGAAACCTCTCATATCCAATCAGCCCAATCGAAGACTTCCTTCTGGCTTGTCGAAGCTTTGCTTTGGTTATCTTCTTCGAATGTAATTATGCAGGAGGTTTGGGCTTGGCAGCCTGTAGGACTTTGGTCAGCAAGCATCTTGAACCAAACTCATCAAAAGACAAAACAAAATTTGTTTCCAACCATTGTGTGTCTTTCGACTAGAACAAATGTATGTCCTTTGAAGGCACCATTTGTGTGTCTTTTGAATAGTCCACACGCACCCCTTGTGCATTCTTCGAATGGGCCACCAATGTGTGTTCATAATGTGGCAATCATGTGCAGAAGGGTTCAGAGGTGGAGACAAAGCTAGCATAATGTAAGCCATTGCCTTGTGCATTGAAGGCAAGCACATAGGCAGTCATTTCCTTGTGGGTCGAAGCACACATGAAATAAGTTATTGCCTTGTGAATCGAAGGCAAGCATGAAGAGGAAGCCTTTTTCTTGTGTGCTGAAGGCACGCACAAAGGAAGTCATTCCCTTGTGGGTCGAAGCACACATGAAAGAAGTTATTGCCTTGTGAATCGAAGGAAAGCGTGAAGAGGAAGCCTTTGCCTTTTGCACTGAAGGAAAGCACAGAGGAGGCACTTGTATTGTGGATCAAAGCAAACATGTAAGAGGCCAATGTTCAATCGAAGCTTGCCTGTAGGATACTACTGCTTTGTGAATCAAAGCAGTCATGTAGGAAGTTCTTGTCTTGTGAATGGAAGGCAAGCCTGAAGCAGCCAATGCTCAGCCGAAGCTTTGTGAATTGAACTTGATCGAAGGAGGCCGAGTGCTCAACCAAATCTTCTGAACCAAGCTTGCATTGAAGGAGGCCAAATTCTCAATCGAAGCTTGTGAAACAAAGCTTGCTCGAAGGATTTTAGATGCCCAGTCGAAGCTTATGAATCAAGGAAAATTTTCTCTTCTTCGATTTGATGCCTGAAAGCCAAAAATCCAATTGTACTTGTGTAAACTTGCCCTTTTGAAAATCCTTGTGAGAAAATGTCTTGAGAAAAAGGAGGCCAAATTTTGGGGTACAACACCAAACAAAAGAAGAAGACTAAGAAGCCAGTTATTGTACTTAATCTGGGAAGGAGATTCAAAGGTCCGACCCAACCGATTCAAGATTTTGAAGTATCCTTTAATGAAGATGACGTCCAAGATGAAAAGCATAGAAACATTAAGCTAGAAGATAGGAATAACCAAGGTTCTAAAGACGAGGATTACTCAGATGAATAATACCCTCCTGCTGACGACAGGTACATATAGTTGAAGGATAGACTCAAGGCTATAGAGGTCCAGAAGACACCAGGATTGGATTTCGGTGAACTATGGATGGTTCTAGGGGTGGTCATCCCACCTAAGTTCAAGGTCCCTATCTTTGCCAAATATGACGGGGTCTCTTGTCCTAAACTTCACTTGAGATCATACGTCTGAAAGATCCAGCCTCACACTGCTGACCGGAAGTTACATGTCCATTTCTTCCAAGAAAGTTTGCCTGGCACTCAACTGGAGTGGTTCTATTAGTTGGAAGGAACCTACATTCATACCTAGGAAGACTTGGCTGCTGCTTTCTACAAGAAGTACCAATACAATGCTGATCTGGCACCAACTCGAGTGCAATTATAGAATATGTCCATGGGCTCAAGAGAAGGATTCAAGGAATATGCACAAAAATTAAGGGATTTAGCTGGCAGGGTGCAACCTCCTCTGACTGATCAGGAAATGATAGACATGTTCATGGGCACTATGACATGCCCATTCTTTAATTTACTGATTGGGAGTTCTTCGTCTGGTTTTATAGAAATGGTTCTGACTGGGGAAAGGATCAAAAGCGGTATTAAGAGTGGGAAGATTCTGATGGCTACATCTTCTAATGCTGATAAGAAGCCATTTGGTAGCGAGAAGGAGGCCAATGTTGTGTATGGCCAGAAGGGTCGTAATAAGATAGACTACAACCAATCTGTAGGGGCAATACTGGTCTCTAATCCTACGCCTATGCAACGACATCAACAAGGGAATCAACGTAAGGAGGTTGCGCCTAGACGATTCACCAAAATCAACATGTCACTAGCTCAAGCGTTACAACACATGTCGAAGGCAGAATTGATTACGTTAAAGGCTCCTCTGCGGAATCCCAATACTTCTGCTCTTAGTTACCATCCCAATGAAAGGTGTGCCTACCATTCTGATAGTCCTGGACATGATACGAATGGCTGCTGGGCGCTGAAGAACAAAATTCAGGATATGATTAAGGCCAAGGAGATTGAATTCGACCCTCCAGAGACTCCCAATGTGATCACTGCTCCCATGCCAAATCATTGAGAGCATCCAATTCATTTTTGATTTTTCAATTGTAATTTCTTTTGTTTGTTCGAACACTTATCTATTATGCCAAACTTTATTTCATTAATGCATTGCATATGTTGGTCTTGAATTAATCCATTTGTTTTCACTATACTTAAACCGTGCTTTTACTTCCTTTTGGTGATATTCAACTCTCGATTAAAAGCTATAAGCCTTTAGAGGGAGGATGACGAAAACGATACCACAATCTCATACAGTGTGCTTTTGAATAGACCTTGCTGATGATGTACAAGCGTTGCTTCAAATCCTAAACAATGGAGTTATAAGGAAGATAATCCCTAGTCAACCCCTTTGAGCCTAATAAGTAAGAGTTTTCTTTTCACACAAATTAAAACCCTTAATCATAACCTGGGGCAGGGTAGTTTCTCAGTTAATTCAATAAGTGCACTCAATCACAAACTTTCCCCTCGTACATGACAAGTAGTGTCAGAGGTATCCTTCCAAATTAAAAGATGCTGATGGTTCCGCATAATCATTAAAATAGGATGTCATTATTTTTCAAAAGAAAAGCCCTCTAAGTCAAAACCTATGAAGGAGACATAAAAAAACTGTGGCATCCTGCTGACTGTAACCACAAAAGAAACAGTTCAGGTAAAAGGTAGGGATAATAAAAAAGAGGTCGCTACAAATCCTCAACAAAAAGAAGAGGTTACAAAAATGACTGCCTTCTCAAATAAACTTTCAGTATCCGAACCATTGCCGAAATATCAAGGCAAAGATTCCATACTCAATTGGAATTTAAATGCACAATTAACTGAGTGTGGGACTGAAGAACATCACACAGAATGGTTTGGGTACAAATAAATTTCGAGCCTTTATCCTTTGTTTCTTAAACCGTGAACCAGGCCACAGTACAACCCTTAAAAGTCCTAGCTGAAGCATGAGTTAATTTGAAAGCATACTGTTACAAAAGGTATCCTGACTCTGTTGCACCCCAAAACTTACGCTCTTGATCTAGGCTTATGTTTCATCATAAATATCATATTGCATTGCATTCATACATTGTGATGGGATCAAAGTATTTTGGTTATCAAGTATTCCTCAAGCTTTTGAAGATTGATTGTGTTGACAAGTTGCTCAAGCAGAGCCTTATCATCTAAACCTATGGATATTTCAAGCTCAAAGGTATCACATATCTCAAGATATTTTATCCACCTCATTGGATCATCATAAGATTGAAGATTATGTTGATTATAAGGAGGATCACATCCTTTTGATTCATCAGTCAAAATTAGGGTTTTGGTTGATCAAGGCTATTGATTAATGTGAAAGTATTGACTTTGAAGCTACAACACCTCATTGACATTTAAATTATCTTTGTACAAGAAGTTGGCCAAGATATCCAGAGGATTTGAAGTTTTGAAGATGATTCATCATTCTCCTAAGGTGTTGACCAAAACTAGGGTTTGGGATTTCATCAGGATTATTTTGAGAATTTTGAGATGAAACTTTGTACATGGCCTCTATATATTTGTAAGATCATATGTTTGAAGTTTTGATCATCAATTTTGAAGATAAGTGGATCAATTGATTCAAAGGGGGCAAAATGGTCATTTTGGCCAGAATCAGTCAAAGTCAAAGTTGACCAAGTGAAATTTTGGTCAACCATCAATTCAAGGGTGTACTTTTCATTTTTCAAGTCCATTTTGATCATTGGATCAAGAAGATTGAGGTTTGGATTGAAACTTGTTCATGAAGAAATCCTAAAAGTTTCTAAATTTGGAAAATGAGTATCAAACTTTGAAAATTCATATTTTATTTATCTTTGATCAAAAAAATGAAAATGAAGTATTATTGGAAAGCTAATAGAGTTCTCTTTCACATGATTCCATGTTTGAGAACAATGCATGAAGTGGTGGTAAGTTATGAATCTTGGAAGTCACAAAATTATGGGTCATTTCTCAAAATTTGTGATTTTCATACCATATTTTGAAGGACTCAATGGAATCAAATGTGAGGCCAATTTCCACAGGATTAAAAGATCATTGAAAGACCTTTCCAAAGAATGCTCATTTGTGTCAAAATTCAAAAATATGAGCAACTTATGAGCTTTGAAATTTTGAGGCATTTTATTGAATTTTGACCAAGCAAGCAAAATGCAATTTCTTGAGAACTCGAGTTTCAGCCATTCCTTTTGTTTCTAATCAAGCCCATTACCAATTTGTGACATGCTGAGGCCCATTACACTCACCATTTCATGCCTCATATGGTATTGTACTTGTTTGATTGAAAAAATCACAAACATGCTCGATTTGGAAAATTCATCCATACTCTTATATTTCAAATAATCATGACCTGGCACTTTGAGGTTTTGTTTCTGAGGTCATTTGGCTCATGAAATGCAAAGAAAAGGAGAGAACGCACAGGCAAATTGCTGAGGCCCATATGCACTCATTTTTGGCCAAATTTTCCAATCAGGCCCTCTAACAGCTTTGAGGACCAATTTCCTCTTCTAACCTTCTATACTTGCTCTATATAATTCCCTCTAAGCCTCATTTGCAAGGGAGGCGCTCATCACTAGAAGAAATTTAGATCTGATGTTTTCTGCTCTTCTTTGAAGTTTCTGCAAATTTTGGAGATACAACCGTGCATTCTTCAATTTCTTGGTGGAGATAACTTTAAGGAAGGGTGTAGATCAAGGTTGCAAGGTTTATTCACATATGTAACCAGGGAATAGTGACTTCAGTTTCCACATTGAGGTGATTTTCTCAAACTTTGATTTGTCTCTTTTAACTTGATTTGATGAATCAATTCATGTTTATGATGTTCTAGCTGGCCAGACTATAGGTCTGAGGTATTTGGTTTTCTTTATTGGAGCTCAATACGTGCTATGTGATTTTTTTGCAACTTGTATATTCCATGTTTTTAGCAACTTTGCTTGCGTGTTTCTTTTAGATCTCTGAATCATTGAGAATTCTATGAACATCATGAGATAAATGATAGTTTCAGCTTTAAATTGCACTTTGAGTCATGGATTTTGGTTGAGAAATGAGCACGTATGATGAATCTGAATATAGGTTCTTGACCTGTTTTGTTGAACACACTTTGATATGCTGGAGGTTGTAGACAAAGTGAGGTGGCACACTCTGGTTGGTTTATTTGAATTCTTAATGCATTTCATATTATTTGATTTTAATTGATTTCTTCTGATTTTATTTTATGATCAAAACACTTTAAAAATTCTAAAAATATTACCATAGGCTAATATTAATTTCTAGTGTTTGTCATATTTTTTCTGGAATTTTTAAAAATCGTTTGATTGGTGAAAAAAATTCGTGCATTAATTAATTTTGTTTAATTGATTTTTGCATAACTTTTTTTTGTTAATTTTTGTTTCTGACCTTTCCATTGTACAAAAATTATGTAAAAAATATTTTGGACACTTTGATTAGTCCATTTTAGGATTATCAATTTTATTTTAGAATTTTATTTCTTTTAGTGGATTAATTAATTAATAGGATTAAATTGATTCTTATGTTTTTGTCAATTATTTTAACCTTTCTCTTAATATAGGAAAATTCCACAAAAAATGTTTTAGACTTATAAAATTACTTGAAAATTGTTTCTGAAATTTGTTTGGTATTCTTCTCATTTTTTATCAGAAAATTAATTTGAGAATTTTATTTGGTTTATTTTTGTTTCATAATTTTTCTTTTCATATTTTCCTTAATCTAAAAATTCTAAAAAAATTCATAAACCTTAAAAATAATATTTCTGAATTTGTGTAATTTTCTTGGAAATTTTAAAAAAAAATTTATTGATTTTTAAAATTTGCAATACAAATTAATTATTTATTGATATTTCATTTTTATTTTTGACATTTTTTATGAAAAAATTATGGGAAAATTCATGAAAGCTTGTTTGGATCAGGGGAATCATAAAACAATTTTGTTTGGCATGTTCTTTGTGTTTTGATCATAATTCCATTTTGTTGAATAAATAGTTGCTTAATCATTTAATCAATTAAAAATTGCCAAATTTTGAGTTTCCTCTTGGTTTTAAAATGTAAAAAAAATGGTTCCCCTGACCTTTTGAGTTTCCTAATGTTTGATGTATCTTTGTTTTGAATTGTTTGATCTTCAATCTTAATTAATCAATTGTTAAGATTAATTTCCAAATGTTTAGGGTTTTGTTGCTTATTTAGCAAGCTTCCATTTCATAATCAACTTACCTTGAGTATTCAATTGAGTTTAGCCCTTGTCTGAAGTTCATAGATGGATTGAGAATCTAAAAATGATTTTTCTTGAATTAATTGACTTGGTTTGATATTTTTCCTCAAATCATTTTGAAAACTTGTCTAGTTTGACATTTTGGTCAACTAGTTTTGATGTGTGAAGCTTGTTTGACCCCCCTCCTCATATATACATGAACTTGAGACTTGCTTTATTACTTCTACATATTTCAAGGATGTCATGAAAATTTTGGTTTGAATTATTGAAGTCCCTTTCTATTTTTGATGAATTCTCAAAGTGAAAGTGCCCAATTAATGTTGCATATCTTGTTGCAATTTTATTTGATGGCCAATGAACTTGTGTGAGGCCTATAATTTGGAATTTAGTGATCATTTTTCTCCTCTTTCCTCACACCAATTCAAGTCAATCTTCTTGATTTCCCATAATTGGTTGATGAGCCCCCCCTTTTTATTACACATGCCTCCTAAATAATGATTCACTTCTTGTTTTTACTTTGAGTTTTGAATTGTTTCCTTGAGGTCATCAAATGACCAATGATGACATGTTGAGGAATGATACATCAAGGATAGTCTCATGAATACTTGAGATCATTTGATCTTTAATGCTTGAACCATTTTCATCCATATATGAATTTGATGTTCCCTTCTTCTTTCCTTTTGAATCTTTGAGGTATATTGAATGCACATGTGCAACATATATTAGAATCCACATTTTGAACTCTTGATCACTTTCTCATGGCATGTTAGGAGCTAGATTTCATTTTTCTTTTGGTTAGGTTTGAGTCTTCTAACTTTGTTTTTGCTTGAATTCTTTTCCATGTTAACTTGTGATCCAAGCTTTGTGATACATTTTTATGGTACCCCTCTTTTTTTATGCCTGTGAACCATGATGAAGTGAATTAATATGGATATGAAATATTTTATACTGACTTCTAAAGTCTTTTTATTGTATTCTTCTCTAGCTCATTTGATCCTTGATTGATATTTACTTGTCAATTCAACATGGTGATAAAAAGGAGCAACAATGTTTTAGCTTTGACCTAATTGTTGCCTATGCCTATTTGATGTTTCTCATACCTAATTCTTTAATATATTCTATCATGATTTTCCATTTCCTTGTTATATCATCATCCATCCCTTATTTGATTCATCACTTCTCTTTGAGATCATTAATTTGTCTATTAAATGTGCGAAGTACTCTGAGAAAGTTTTCCATTTTTGACTTGATACTGTGGTGTTCCACTTTATTTGTGGAACATAATTGATTGGATTGCACCATCCTTGTTCTTTGCATATTTAATGGTCCTTTCAGGATATATATATATGTGACTGTGATTTCCATGCATCACTTGTGGGATATGTTCATATTTGAAAGCCTTGGTGCTTATATTTGATGGTGTGATTTGTGACTCGATTTATTTGCTGATGCCAGCTTGCTTGAAGTTCTATGGGTTTCTTTTCCTCTTGCTCAGTTGCTACGGGTAGTTATCCATTTGGTATTGCACTATTGCCTTTTTACTGTTTATGCTCTTTGTTGCTTTTTGTTGCATGATGGGACCTCTGTTGCTGATATATGTCAAGAGGCCCTCTGTTTTATTTAAAGACTTCTAGCAGGCATTCTGTACTTTGTTTGCTTTATGTGTTGTGTTTGTGTTTATTTCCTCGGTTGTTGATCGATGAGTCACTCAATTTAGAAATTGAGATCACGAATTCGCTCTCAGTGCATGTTCCCTATAGGATTTTATTGCTTTCCTCAGTTGTTGATCGATGAGTCACTCAATTTAGAAATTGAGATCACAACTTTGCTCTCAGTGCATGCTCCCTATATGATTTTATTGCTTTCCTTAATTTTTGATCGATGAGTCACTCAATTTAGAAATTGATATCACGACTTCGCTCTCAGTGCATGCTCCCTTAGGATCGCTCGTGTAAGTTTAGTTCTCGAGCTAGACATTAGGATAGGTATCCATGAATGTTAACTTAGGGTATAAACTTCCCTATTTCATCCTCAACCTTAGGGTCGACCATTGTATGATAACATTAGGGATATCGCTAGGCTAGTCTCACTTAGTTATTTTTCCTTTCTTTTGCATATTGCATCTTAAAACTAAAAATTTTTCTTGGAAAATCATAAAACATCTCTAATAAACTTAAATCCTTCTTCAAGGTAAAAAAATACAAACCAATCTTAATTGCTTGTACGCCTTCCTGTTTTAATTTAAACTTTATCAGATTGATGTTTTTACATCCTTACCATGACATGTTGTTATCTTTTAGCCGATGTTTCGCCATTGCACATGTTTGTTATCCTACTTTGATTCTCAATATCATAGTAGGTGTGATGTTTTATCATTTGGTTTATTGATGTTTTGCCATCCTTACCATGTCATGTTGTTATCTTTTAGCCGATGTTTCGCCATCACATATTTGTTTGAAGTCGGTGTTTCGCCATCGCACATGTTTTTTATCCTACTTTAATTCACAATATCATAGTAGGTGTGATGTTTTATCATTTGGTTTATTGATGTTTCCCCATCTTTACCATGATACCCTGTTATCTTTTAGCCGATGCTTCGCCATCACATATTTGTTTGAAGCTGATGTTTCGCCATCGCACATGTTTGTTATCCTACTTTGATTCTAAATATCATTGTTAGGTATGATGTTTTGTTCTTTGGTTTATTTATGTTTTTCCATCTTTGCCATGTTATCTTCCTATCTCTTAGCCGATGTTTCGCCACCGCACATTCTTCTAGCCAATGTTTCACCATCGCACATGTTTGTTATCCTACTTTGATTCTCAATATCATTGTTAGATGTGATGTTTTGTTCTCTGGCTTATTGATGTTTCACCATATTTTCCATGTTATCTTCCTATCTCTTAGCCGATGTTTCGCCATCGCACATTCTTCTAGCCGATGTTTCGCCATCGCACATGTTTGCTATCCTACTTTGATTTTCAATATCATTGTTAGGTTTAATGTTTCATCATCCTGTCTGATATTTTGCTATCATGCTGGAGTTTTATCGCCTTATCTGAGTTTGTGTTGCCATGCGATGTCTTGTCATCTCTTCTTTACATTTTATCATTGTTGTTGACATTTTTGTTTTTCTATCTGATGTCTTGCCATCTTGATTGTTGCTTTTATCTTCTTAACTAAAAAACACAAACCAACCAAAATATATGAGCCGAACTACAGCTGCTCTGATTCCTTAAAAGGGATACGTAGGTGGAGGCTTTTGTGGGGCCTAATCAGACATATCTTTGTAAATATTCCTTTATTTTCCCCACACTTTCTTTTTCTTTTTCTTTGCATGCATTCCCTTTCCAGCTTTAAGCCTTAGACAAAGATTTTACGCACCCTTAGATTAGAACAACAAGAGTGGATACCATAGAGTACTACAGGCGTGTGGGGTGCTAATACCTTCCTCTCGCGTAATAGACTCCCTTACCCGATATCTCAGCCGCAAGACTGTGATTTCACCCTCTTCAGGTTTTATCGATGTTTACCTTTCCCCTCTCGGAGGGATAAAAGACATTTAGTGATGACTTCATTGATATTTCATATATCGGATGACGGTTCGGCCGGTGTTTCAGCTGGAGACTTCACTGGGGAGTTAACAGACCAATTGTTGGTCTATCCCGGAGTCGATCCTAGCTCTTGTTTGTTTTCTTTTTGGGTGTTTATTTTATCGCTTTGCATATTTATCTGTTTGCATTGCATCCTATGTGTGCTTTATTTTATGCATACTGGATTTGGCTGGACTGTTAAGATTCTAGTTTTCTTGGTGGGTGGGTTGTTCCATGAGGTAAAAGGCCCCATACCCAGGCTATGAGTGAATTCCATAGGAACTAGGAATAGAGTGGCCATGACGACTATGAGACGTATGTCTTGTAGACCCAACCATGAGACCCATGATTTCAAAGGAAGTTCAGATAAGTGTTATCTTATGATAATACCAACAGATGAGCTCTTGTACTCTGATTTGGTCTTTGACCTTACCACAACCTAGTTTCCACCTATGAGTGGGGCGGGAAAACTTTTCTTACAGGTACAGGTACTGTTGGTGACTTTGTATTTTGATGGGGACTTGGGTTCCCCTAGTAGTTCTGAAGCTATGTGATCTTGATTCGTGTGATTCTATATAATGGTCCAACCATTATCCAGTGTGGAAACTTTGATCCTGTCATGTCACATCATAGCATATTTATTTTTAAAAAAATTATGTATAAAAAATAACTAGCATGTGCATGTCATTTTCCAGGGACATTCAAGAGTCTTCTTTCCATCAGAAAAGGCCGACCTCCCAACAGATGAGTTTGATTCAGTTGATGTCAAAGAACCCACTAGGAATACATTCGCTTATAGGATTCCTACTATTGATGTGTCCGAGCTGAAGAGGTTGAGTTCTTATCTGAAGGGTGATATTCTGAAAAATTCTAACAAGGACTATGGCAATTTGTTATTGATCCTCAATACTTCAATTGACCCAATGGTTTGATCACTCTCTTCCAGTTCTATGACAAGGAATTACGGTGTTTTACTTTTCAAGACTATCAACTGGTTCCCACACTATAAGAATACTCATATCTTCTTAATATCAAGTTGTCCAATGAAGCACCTTTTGCCCAAGTGCCGAAAAAGTTGAAGTTCGAAGTTATTGCTGAAATCCTTCATTTAAGTTGGAAAGATGTGAAAGACAATTGGAAATAAAGTAAAGATGCTACAGGGTTTTATTTGGATTTCTTAGTAAAGAAAGCTGAAGACTGGGCAAAGAAAGGGAATTGGAGTGACTTTAGCATTTTGTTTGCTCCAATGATATATGGTATCATTCTCTTTCCTCATAAAAGAAACTTTGTGGACTTGGCGGCTATTTGTGTTTTTAGAAAAAAGAACCCGGTACCGACACTTTTGGCAGATACCCTTTACACTATTCACTTCAGACATGGAAAAGGAGGTAATGTTAGCTTGTGTCACTCAATGTTGTATCAGTGGTTTAAGTTGCATCTACCAGTAGGTGGCCCTTTCGTGGACACGAGGCATTCTCTCCAATGGTCGTTAAGGCTTGTCAACCTCACTTCATTCGATATCTAGTGGAATTATGTCATGGGAGAGGTACGAAGTATCATCACTAGCTGCGGAGGTTTCCCTAATATCCCCCTCATAGGAACTAAGCGGTGTATCATTTGCAAGATCGACTCCTTTATGTGAGCAACCTCCTGTTGTTTTGAGTGACGTTGTGCCTACTGAGATTTTCAACCAAGTTCATGTCGAGAACATTCAGCTTCGTGCCAAAAATCGTGAGGCGGGGATTAAATTTTATTGGGTAGATCAAGAGAGGGCTGAATTAGCTCGCAAACTCAAGGAAGCTCAAGGAGAAACTTCTGACGTAACAAGGTTTAGGAAGAGGTCTCATGCTGAGATGGAAGAAGATTTGAGTAAGAAGTAGAGGGAGTGTCAAAAACTTCAGGCATCTGAGAGTAGCTACAAGAAGAAGATTCAAAACCTAGAGAAACAGCTCAAAGACAAGGATGCTCAGATTAAGAAGGAGGTCGCCTAGAGACGTGCTGTGGAGGATCAGTTCCGAGAAAGTAAAGTACTTGCATCACAGCTTTTGAAGGAAAAAGCCAGACTCGAAGAATATTGCCAACACCTTGAAGCATGCCTTGTTCCAGAGATTTAGTCTTATTATTTACCTTTGATGTATTGGTCACCTCCAGGATTGTTGGAGGGGACCATTTTTTTATACTCAGTTGTTGTTATGTCTACTTTGAAGCACGTGTTTTGTTGTTTAGTGTCACACTCTTAGCTATATGGAATCACTTAAACATCATATTTTGCTTATGAATGAATGAAATATTGTTTTTTCATTATTCCTTTTTCGTTGATTGAACATTTATCTGGTTGCACACCATGATTGATGGTTAAAAGGACTCTTGAATACCTGGAAATGACAAGTATATCATGCATATCATGCATCTCATAACATGACAGGTTATCTCAAGATGATTTTCTTATTATTCAAGACGACTACTCATCGGTATTCCACCAGAAACAATTTTCCAAGGCAGATGGAACAAGTCCAAGCTGAACTCGCTGAAATGAGAGCCCAAATGGCTACTCAAATGATCCAGTTCATGGAGGTCATCACCAATGTGAATCACCGACAGGAGGAATTGGCTGCCATTGTCAACAATCAACGCTGATATCCAGTCGATGCTGGGAATCAAGGGCTCTATCAGGAAATTTCTGTAGGACTGGGGGATGCACAAGATCAGCCTTTGGGAATTTCCACGGGTCACCTGGAAATCCTCTTCTACGCAACACGTGGGCAATTTCCCCTGTCTCTAGGACCTCGTCTTGTAGGGAACAAAAGATATAATCAGGGCGGTGTAAGGAACTATCAGGAGCAGGATTATGACTATGACCAGGATGAAGATCAGCTTTCTATTCGGTGTTCTGAGCCGGAGGTTCAGGTTGAGGATAGAAGGTATCAGTTGTTGGAAGAAAGGTTCAAAGCTGTGGAAGGGCAAGAATTCCTTGGTATGGATGCTAATGATCTTGGGTTAGTATTTGGGGTAAAAGTTCCTTCGAAGTTCAAACCACCTGTGTTTGAAAAGTACAACGGTTCGTCATGTCCCGTTACTCATGCAACTGCTTATTTCCAAAAGATGTCAGTGCATACCGAGGATCAGGGGATCTTGATTCATTTCTTCCAGGATATCCTGTCTGAGGCATCCCTGGAGTGGTATATCAAGTTGGAGAAAATCCATATTCCTTGCTGGAACGATCTTGCTCGGGCTTTTGTCAAACATTATCAGTACAATATGGATATGGCGCCTAATCACACTCAGTTACAGAATTTGTCACAGGGACCAAAAGAATCTTTCAAGGAGTACGCTCAGAAGTGGCGTGAGCTGGCTGCGAGGGTTCAACCTCCACTCATGGAGAGATAACTCATTGATATGTTCATGAGTACCTTGCAAGGGCCGTTTTATGAGCACATGATAGGAAGTGCTTCAACAGGATTTGTGGACTTGGTTATGGCTGGTGAAAGAATTGAGGTTGGTCTGAAATTGGGGAAAATTAAGATTGGAGGTTCTAGCGGCTCAGCAAGGGGTGGTAAGAAACCATTCAATACTTACCCTAAGAAAATGGAAGGCGACGCAAGTGTGGTTTACTCTCCTGGAGGAAAAAGGGAGGACCGTCAACACCAACAAATCAATGTTGTTTCTATTCCTGTTAATGCTCCTCCACAGCAGATACAAAATCTGGAACCTCAACAAAAAAGACAAGAAGATGCTCCCCGTTAGTATAATAATCAACAACAGAGAAAGCCGAGAAAATTTGATCCCTTTCCAATATCTCTCACCGAAGAACTCCACCATTTTCTCGATTTAAAATTGATCAGTTTGAGAAATATGCCACCATCCACCGGAAGACTTCCTCATAATTATGATGCTAATTCAAGATGTGAATTCCATTCTGGAGGAGTTGGTCATTCTACTGATAATTGTTTTGCGTTAGAGTTCAAAGTACAAGCCTTATTAGATGCCAAGGCATTCGAGTTTACTCCAGTGACTGGTCTGAATGTAGTCCAGAACCCAATGCCTAGGCATGGAGGGGGTGTTGTAAATATGATTGATGATAGTGGAGAAATGCTGAATTTAGTCATGAATGTGGAATAGGTAACTACCCCGCTATGGTATGTTAAGAGGTATTTTCTTGACAACTCTATTTTCCCGTGTTGTGCTTCAGACTGTGCTAAGTGCAGAGAGAAACCGAAGGGCTGTGATGATTTGAAAGCTGGCATCCAATTGATGATGGATGAGGGTTCCCTACAGTTCGACAGAAGACCAAAATACCGAAACGTTACCGAAGAAGATGTTCTTGTGGTATCTATTCCTTACACCTTTGTGCACATTCCTACCCCATCTAGGGCGCCTCCTTTGATGATTACGGTACCTGGTCCCATGCCGTATAATAGTGAGAAGGCCATCCCATGGAATTATGGTGCTGATGTTTATTATCATGAGGTGAAGTAAGAGATAAATCCTCGTCCTTCTGAGGAAGAATTTACTGAAGACAATGAAGGGGATGTTCATAATTTCTCTGGCGTGGGTCGAATGACTAGAAGCGGGAGAGTCTTCGGCCCTTCCAATGTACAAGATACGACGGGCGCCTCAGCAAGAGAAAAAGGAAAACATCAGATGATGATTGGCAATCCGAGGGTTACACCAACCAATGTGACTCAACCAATTCTGATACCAGAAGCTTCTTCAGTTCCCGATGAAGTTGAGAAGTTGATGCAAATTATCAAGAAGAGTGATTATAGCATAATTGACCAGTTAAGTCACACCCCTTATAAGATGTCTATCATGTCTTTGTTGATTTATTTAAAACCTCACATAAATTCTTTGATGAAGTTGTTGAAGAGTGAATTTGTGCCATACGAGATAACAGTCAATCAGTTCGAGAATGTTTATGCTAACATATCTGTTGGGAACAGTTTAGGCTTTACAGATTTTGATCTTCCTCCAGAAGAGCGAGATCATAACAAAGCGTTACATATTTCTATGGAGTTCATGGGCACTACTCTATCTCAAGTTTTGGTGGATACATGGTCGTCTTTGAATGTACTACCCAAGTCAACATTAATGAAAAGTGATTATTCCGGCCTGGAGTTACGTCCTAGAGATTTGATGGTAAAAGCCTTTGATGGGTCTCGAAGAGCAGTATTTGGGGAGGTGGAATTACCTATCAAGGTGGGTCCTCGCACTTTCAATGCTACTTTCTTTGTGATGGACATACAACCAACGTATTGTTTTTTGTTAGGGTGGCCGTGGATTCACAAGGCAGGGGAAATCACCTCTACTCTTCACCAGAAGCTAAAGTATCCTATATAGGGAAAAGTGATAATTGTATGCGGCGAGGAAGAGTATATTGTGAGTCATTTGACATTATTCCGCTATGTTGAAGTTGAAGGTGAAATACATGAGAGTCCTTTTCAGGCATTTGATACAGTTCATGCGGTTAATTTTCCTCCCCCAGAATAGAAAAATAAGTCGGAAACTGTTATGCTTCTCTCAAGGATGCTAGAATGGTGGTAGAGAATGGCAACCCTGAAGGTTGGGGTCGAGTGCTGGATGTTACCCCAAAATTCAACCAATTCGATCTTGGTTACATCTTGGGTCAGTAAAATGCAACTTCTAGAGCTTCTAGTTTATCTACTCCTGTGAGATTCTCCCGTCCTAATGCTACTCAAGAAGGATGCACCAATTCAATTGGTGACGGTAGGGCTGATGGATACAATATTGAAGATTGGATCCGTCCAAGCATTCCAGGCCAATCACTCAACAATTGGACTTCTGTGGATGTTATCCAAGTTTCAAGCATTGAGGAGTAATTTTCTTGTTTGCTTTTATTATCATATCATAATTCCTATGCTCTGCCCAAGGCGTAGTGGATAATTTGTGTAGGGCCACCGTGTTTATTTTCAAAAGTTTGTCATGAATAAAGGACGTTTTTGCATTCAAAAATCTTGTTCCATTATTTTATTTTTATTTTATTATTTTCTTTTAAATGACAATGTTTCCCTTTTCACACACCGTCACTAAAACACCAAAATATCGTTTATGCAGATGCACTGCCACCACAAATTATATTGATAACGACTCTGCTATCGCTCACTATGACTTTGGCAATCCGATATATCGAGCTGAAGAAGAGGCATATGAGGATTGTGATCTTCCCAAAGAATTAGCAAGATTGTTAAAACAAGAAGATAAAGTTATCCAGCCGAATCAAGAGTCAATTGAGGTGGTGAATATTGGCACAAAAGAGGTAAGAAGAGAGGTCAAGATAGGGGCAGATCTCGAGGAAAGTATGAAAGTCAGATTAATTGAACTACTCCAAGAATATTTTGATATCTTCACTTGGTCTTATGAAGCCATGCCAGGTTTGGATACATATATTGTGGTGCATTGACTACCGCTCAAAGAAGGTTACTCCCTTGTCAAGCAAAAGCTCCAAAGAACTCATCCTGAGATGTCCAAGAAGATTAAAGAAGAAGTTCAGAAACAATTGGATGCGAATTTCTTAAAATTCATCAATTATCCGCCATGGATTGCAAATATTGTGCATGTGCCTAAGAAAGACAGAAAGGTCGGGATGTGCGTCGATTATAGGGATTTAAACAGAGCAAGCCCTAAGGATGATTTTCCTCTTACTCATATTGATGTGTTGGTCGATAATACTGCTCACTCTAATGTGTTTTCCTTCATGGACGGCTTTTCAGGTTACAATCAAATTAAAATGGCTCCGGAGGATATGGAGAAGACAACATTTATCACGCCTTGGGGAACCTTATGCTATAAGGTGATGCCGTTTGGTTTGAAAAATGCTGGGGCAACGTATCAGCGTGCCATGGTTACCCTCTTTTATTATATGATTCACAAGGAGATTGAAGTATATGTGGATGATATGATTGCTAAGTCTGACACGAAAGAAGAGCATCTGGTTCATCTGGAGAAATTGTTCGAGATACTAAGGCAATTCATGTTGAGGCTGAATCCAATTAAATGCACCTTCGGGGTGAGATCCGATAAGTTGTTGGGATTTATTGTAATTGAAAAAGGCGTCGAGGTTAACCCTGCCAAAGTAAAGGCGATACGAGAAATTCCCGGACCAAAAACAGAGAAAGAAGTATGTGGTTTCTTGGGGAGGCTAAACTACATTTCTAGATTTATTTCTCATCTCACAGCCACATGTGAACCTTTGTTCAGGTTGTTAAAGAAAAATCAGACGGTAAGGTGGAATGAAGATTGTCAAAAGGCATTTGATAAAATAAAGGAGTATCTGCATGAACCCCCGATACTCATTCCGCAGGTGGAAGGAAAGTCATTAATCATGTATTTAATTGTGTTAGAAAACTCTATGGGTTGTGTCCTTGGTCAGCATGACGAGACAGGGAAGAAAGAGCAAGCCATTTATTACTTGAGCAAGAAGTTTATGGAGTGCGAGTCAAGGTACTCATTGCTGGAAAAAACTTGTTATGCACTTGCTTATGCTGCCATACGCTTAAGGAAATACATGTTAACTCACACCACCTACTTGATATCCAAAATGGATCCAATCAAGTAAATTTTTGAGAAGCTGACTCTTACAGGCAGGGTAGCCCATTGGCAGATGATACTCACTGAATATGATATCCAGTACACTATGCAAAAGGCGATCAAAGGTAGTATATTGGCCGATCATCTTGCTCATCCGCCCATGGATGATTATGAACCGATGAAGTTTGACTTTCCAGATGAGGAAATATTGTACATTCGGGATTGTAATATACCAAGCCAAGACGAAGGACCCGAGCCAGGATCACGTTGGACACTAGTGTTTGACGGTGCCTCTAATGCCATGGGAAATGGCGTCAGAGTTGTTATCACCTCCCCTGAAGGATTCCACGTTCCTTTCACGGCTGGTATTTTATTTTGATTATACTAACAATATAATATGAAGCATGCATTTATGGCATTGAAGCAGCAATCGACCTGCACATCAAATATTTGAAAGTTTATGGGGATTCCAATCTTGTTATCATCCAAATTAATGGAGATTGGGAGACTCGTCATCAAAACCTGATTCCCTATCGTGAGCATGATATGAGGTTGATCTCGTATTTCGAAGAGATTACGTTGAACACATCTCCAGAGAAGAGAACAATTTAGCTGATGTACTGGCAACTTTGCCTTCCATGTTCAATGTTAAGTGGGCTAACGAAGCACCTTTTATTACCATCAGAAGGTTGGATGAGCCAGATTTTTGCTTTGAAGCCAATTTGAAATCAAACGATAAACCTTGGTGTTATGATGTCAAAAGATATCTTGAAATGCAAGAATACCCTGAAGAGGAGTCCGTCACAGATAAGAAGTTCTTGAGAAGATTTTAGGCCAAGTTCTTTCACAGTGGTGGTGTGTTGTTAAGAGGCATCATGATGGTTTACTATTCAGATGCAGTGACAAAAGAGAAGTAGCTAGAATCATTGAAGAGATACATGAGGGTGACTTTAGGACTCACTCTAGTGGGCATACCATGGCCAAAAAGATTTTGTGAGCTGGTTATTATTGGTCCATCATGGAGACTGACTGTAATAATCATGCACGGATTTGCCACAAATGTCAAGTCTATGCTGATAAGGTACATGTGCCATCCGTACCACTGAATGTCTTGAATTCCCCTTGACTGTTTGCGATGTGGGGAATTGATATGATTGGAAAGATCGAACTAACATCATCCAACGGACATCATTTCATCCTGGTTGCCATCGATTATTTCACTAAATGGGTCGAAGCTGCATCTTATGCCAATGTTACTAGACAAGTGGTAACCTGGTTCATTCAACACAATATTATCTGTCGTTACACAGTGCCTGAAAAGATCATTATCGATAATGGGTATAATTTAAACAACAAAATGATGAAGGAGCTTTTTGAGTCATTCAAAATCAAGCATCATAAATCTTCCCCGTATCGACCGAAGATGAACAACGCTGTTGAAGCGGCCAATAAAAACATTAAGAAAATTGTACAAAAGATGGTAATAACCTATAAAGATTGGCATGAGATGCTGTATTTTTCTTTACATGGTTATTGTACCACTGTGCGTACTTCGACTGGGGAAACCCCATTTTCTCTGGTTTACAGCATGGAAGCAGTGTTTCCTGTAGAAGTCGAAATTCCTTCTCTTAGGATCATGAAGGATGTTGAGCTTGATGAAAGTGAGTGGGTATAGAATCGGCTGGATCAATTAGAACTCATCGATGAGTAGAGATTGACGGCTGTATGTCATGGTCAGGTATATCAGCAAAGGATGAGGAAGGCTTTGACAAAAAGGTGCGGCCCAGTATTACAAGCCATGCGACCTTGTGCTCAAGAGGATAATTCTTCCCCAAGGGTATCCCAGAGGCAAGTGGGCTCCGACTTATGAAGGACCATTCGTGGTCAGAAAAGTTTTCTCTGGTGGAGCGATGATGCTTGCAACCATGGATGGAAAATACTTCCCTCTGCCTGTAAATGCTGACGTAGTTAAAAAATACTTTGCATAAAAAAAAGAGAGAAACCAGCTAAGTTGAAAACCCGAAAGCGCAACTTAGGCAAAAAGAAGGTGTCCTGGTGAATCGAAAACCCGAAAGGGAGATTCAGGAAAAAGTTAGGGACTTAAAGCAAATGACTACGCTCAACATGATTTCCCTGTTTCTCTCTTTCAGTCACTTGGCAGAGGTCCAGAGCCAATCCAAGACGGTTGTGTCAAAAGTAGGAAGACGAAGGCGTTAAATTCATAAGAGTTATAGCAGAGTCAGAACTTGATGGATATTCGTATTTCACATTGCCATTTGTAAACACTTGTTTGTTTTGATTTTGCATTTAGATACTCCCAAATGTAAATTCCTTTTTCACATGGTGGTTTCTCAAATCAATAAAAGATGCTCTCTTATATGTTCACATAAACTCCTTTTTACCATTTTGTTTGTAAAAACGTCCGATATTTTGATAAACATGTGCATATGAACATTATTGGCCCTACATGAACATGATAATCTAAGTTATTGTTACTTGAAATACGGACGATAAGTACAACTGTCATGTTATGCAAGGGGAATGTTAATTTTCTTCTTGTTGATACTCAACTACTTTTCTTGTGGGTACTTTGCTAAGTTATTTCTTGGCCCCGTATTGGCGGCAAAGGTCTATCTCTTCCTCTTTGAATGCTCATTTCTTCGGAAAAAAACATTTGTAACTTCTCTTCATCATGTAGAGGCCGTGGGTCAGGATACGACCAGGATTGCAGTGCATCATCTAGATTGATAAGTCCGGATGGAGAGGATCCTCTTATATGGTGGCTTTTTTTCTCTACTGAATTTTCATGTGTATCTTGATTGACTATTTTAACATTGACTGCATGCCAGAACTTATTTATGTCTGAATGTCATTCCTGATGCGTTGAATATTTTCTCCTTGAAGTAATTGTTTCGTTTTACTTAATCCATACACTATCACTCTTTAAATGGTTTTCGGGCATTTTGTTACCAACTGTGCCAATTCTTTTGCCTAGTCAAAAGATTGGAGGAAGGAGTTTAGTTAAAAGCGATGTCTGTGATGGTATGCTTTTGAGTAGAACCCTGTTGACGATGTACAAGCCTTGTTTCAATCCCCAAACACTAGATATATAAGGGAGATAAACCCTCGTTAGCCCCTCTGAGCCTTCGAAGTAGGAGTTTCTTTTCTGCACGAAAGAAAACCTTTATTTTAACTTGGGGCAGGGTAGATGTTCAGTTAATTTGATCAAACATTCAAATTTCAGAAGGAGTCCCATCTAAGGATCAATGCGTTTTTATCCCTGCATTATGAGATCAAGAGAATGTCAAAACCACAATGTTTATTTCCTCCCAAGAATCCTAAGGTCGAGATTAAATCGATACAACAAAGGTTATCCCTCACTGACCAAGGAATAAGGCAGTTACTTTCTTCCATAAAGTTCAAAAACACTTAGGGTCACACAACTTGTTCAAAATAGAAAGTATGAATAAGAAAGAAACAAAAAGCCCCGCTAAGTCAGAACTTGAAAAAAAAGTCTCTTAGGCAAAAGTTAGGGCATGCCGCTGGACTTCCAAATTGAAATTCAAAAGAATTTGTCCAGGAAAAAGTTAGGGAAAGAGAAAATACGAAAAGCCTGAAAGGCAGAAAAGGATTATCCGATAAAATCTTCATCAAAAGAAAGGAAAAATCGTGTGATCAAATACAAAAAACAAAACAAAACAAAGGTTAAGTGACGATCGTGTTATGGAACTTGTCGTGATTAATCAACCATTATGAACCCTTTTTGAGAGATGAATGCTTGTGTCAAGTCAGCTGAACTTAGGACCGGAGAACACTACGAAGGGGGTGGGCATCAAATAATTTGAGCCTTAAAAAACTTTTTTCTAAAAAAACCCTGAACCAGGCCACGTTCCAACCTTTAAAAGTCCTAACTGAAACATGGGTTTAACTCGAAAGCATACTACAACAGGATAGCGGTTCCTAAACTCACAAGTATCGAATCATGTTGCATATCCAAATTGGTATCTTATCACCTGCATCATGATTCGTTTTTAAAAAAAAGAATTTTTTTTTTGAAATTTTGCACTCTAGCTAGTGATTCATTCACAACAGAGATACAACATCTTTTTTCAGGGTTTTCAACTTCAAGGCTTAAATAATTGTCGCATCAGAGTTGTCATCCCCGTAGTAAACATCCTTCTGCATACAAAACAATTATTTGACATAAAAAAAAAGCTTACACAATGAACATCAGTAAAGAGCTTAATGTTGTTAGGAGAGGAAGATTCAACTATATTCGCTGGACAAAGGCTATTCATGCCATGAAAGAATGTTAATGTCAAAGTAACCCCTTACTATCCTAGGTATTGTTGATGTTGGGATGAAAATTCCATTTCCCCCATGAGGATGATTGTTCTACGACTATCTTTGTGGTCTATTCTATGGTTGCATACCGAGGGTTCAAGATACCTCAGCAAAACACTCTTCAACAGAGTTTTATTTCCTCAGCGAAGTTCTGTTCCCTCAACAAATGTTGTTTCCCCAGTGAGGTTTTCACTTCTCACATCTGATCCATTATCCAGGTGTCACTCTCAACACGACTGCACATTGTCTTTTCCAGAGATCTACAGTCTTGCCCTGATCTTCTTTCACAACGCCCAATCTTCATTTGGCATCCCTTCTTGAAGTTGATCAATTTAAACCCGATCTTATCCAGCATAGTTCACAATTTATTTATATAACTCCTGTCAGTGTTTGTAGCCTGTTTCTACTAGTTACTCAGTTGTTACTCCCGACGGAGTTTTAGCTCTTCAAGGGTTTCCCTCCAACAGTTCCCCATTTTTTTCTTCTCCAACAGATTTTGCAATTTATTGGTTGTTGGCTTCTCGTTTGGCCATTCCCCAGTGAAACATTTAAACATGCATCATTATATTGCAACTATCCAAAACGCGTAGCATTTCCATTATATGGAGAATTACGCTACAAAAAAAAGATTTTTAACATGCATCGGAACATAAGCCACTATTGTTTCTATTATCCCCAGTGTTTTTGCCATAACTTTAGGATGTATCCCCAACGAGGTCTTCTTCTGCATTATCTCAAGTTTCACCCGATACAAATATCCTTTTGGCGTCAATCATTTGATTGGTTGAGTGTCTATTCTTGATCGTAGTTCAGTTTTGCCCTGGCATAGTCTTCTCGGGTTTAGTCTTTACTACCCCCATCGGTTCAATCCAATTTCTATTGATCTACCTTTCGAATACCAGTTTCGTCCTGATATTCGCTTTTGGCAGGTTTTTAGGTGTACACCCTAATCACCTTGCTTTGGGTTGAGCTCATAGTTTCGTCTCCTCACCCGCACATGAAATCTAGTTTCGTTCTGGTACATATCTAGTTTAGTTTTGTCTAACTAGTTATAATGAGTCGAGTTTCATCTCGTTTTTGTTTTTGTACCTTGGACATTTATCAATGTTTGTTTACTAAACCGTTTATCGATTTTCGTTTATCGAGTCTCTTTGTGGTGTTCGTACTGCGTCCCTGGTTGAATTCAGTCTCTTTTGTTCCTTGGATTCTTCTACCAGTTTTCGTCATTGTTTATCCATTGATCTTAGACCAGAAGGTGCTCTGAGAAACATGCGCTCTCATCACTTTGCTTTGGGTCTAGTTTTGATCTCGTCGCTTGTGTATGAAATCCAGTTTCGTCTTGGTACTCATATAGTGTAGTTTCGTCTAACTAGTTATAATGAGTCAAGTTTCGTCTTGTTTTTGTTTTCATACCTTGGACATTTATCAGTGTTTGTTTACTAAACCCTTTATCAGTTTTCATTTACTGAGTCTCTTTGCGGTGTTCGTACTGCGTCCCTGGTTGAATTCAGTCTCTTTGGTTCCTTGGATTCTTCTACCAGTTTTCGTCACTTTTTATCCATTAATCTAAGACCAGCAGGTGCTCTGAGAAACATGCACTCTCACCACTCTTGTTATGGGTCGTGTTTCGCCTCGTTACCCGTGTGTGAAATCCAGTTTTGTCCTGGTACTCATCTAGTTTAGTTTCGCCTAACTAGTTTTTTTTGGGTCGAGTTTCGTCTCGTTTTGTTCCTTACTCCTGGGATTCTTTTAGTTCCTTCATACTGTCTATCTTAGGTTGAGATTAGCAAGTGCTCCTAGAATCACGCACTCTAGCCACTTTGCCCCGCGTACTTTTCTTTTCCAGAGTCTAGTTTCACCTATTATCCATGGTCTGAGTCTTATCTCACCCCTTTTTGAAACCCAATTTTGCCCTGGCATATTTATTCTGAAGTTTAGTTTCATCTACTCTTCTATGTTTTAGTTATGTTTCAATTTTATTAAAATCCGCATTACAACTTCATTCTGATGCACGTCTTGGGAGGTCTAATGTTCATTAAATGCTCTGTTTGCTAAATCCAATTTCGTTTGGTATCTTCTTAATCCCGCGTCTTTTGACATTCTTTGTCTTAGGGGTTTTTCTGCGTTTTCTTCAAGAGTGTAAATTTTCGGGTTCTTTTATATTCAATCATCTTCAGCTCTGAACGCTCGAAAGTTGTCACTTTTCTCACTTATCATGTTGAAGATAATTGAATAGGGGCAACTGTTGCACCCCAAAATTTACCCTCTTGATATAGGCTTATTGTTGTACCCCAAAAATTTGCCCTCTCACTTATCAAGAATTTTCTCACAAGATCTCTTTGACTCAAGACTGCATTAGAGTTTGACCAGCTCAAGACACCTCCTCGTGCACTGATGACCAAAATTAGGGTTTGAGTATGCACAAGGATTTTTGGACTATCAATGCTTCATATGACTTTCAAGGATCATTATGGACCCTAAGATTACTCATGTCAAGTTTTAAGCCTTGAATCACACTTTTGATCAGTCAATTGAATAATTGACCTAAAAATCAATTGTATTGAGGAAACGTCAACCATGGCCAATTTATAGTCAAACTTCATAATTTTTGACCCACATCAACATATTAGACTAATATGTATCATTTGATCAAGTTTGGACCACAACTCCTCAAGAAATTTGATCAAATCATCAAAAGGGCAAAATGGTCAAAATTAGGGTTTTGACTAGGAAGGGGCAATTTCTGATTTTTGACCTAGAAAATGATCAATTGGTTTGAAGCATGATTTTAAGAGTTTAATTACATCATTTTGA
The DNA here is from genome assembly GCA_948472305.1 of Vicia faba. Lineage (NCBI taxonomy): Eukaryota > Viridiplantae > Streptophyta > Magnoliopsida > Fabales > Fabaceae > Vicia > Vicia faba. Next base: position 536,162,967 of record OX451737.1, read on the forward strand.
CCTAATAACATGATTCAAAACATTGCAAGTCCATTGGATTGACAGATGAATTTTGTACTCAACTAATTAAAAGTCAACTGTATACTAAAAAGTCAAACTTTGACTTTTTGGTCAAAGTCAAGTGTCAAAGATCATAATTCATCAAAACATGTCAAAATGGGAAACTTGTTCATCAAGAAATCAAGGATTTAAGATTTTTGTTGAAAAGTTGAAATTTCTTAACTTAGAAAATTTTCTAAGTATAGAAAATTTCTTATTTTTTCTCAACTTTGAGCCAAATTTTCACCATGATGCAAGATGATTCAAAGGAAACTTCCAACATGAAAGTTGTAGATCTACATGAAATATAAAAATTTTATTCACACAATTTCTCCTAAAAATTCTTGGATCTCAAGATATAATTTTGTGAATACATGCTCATGAACTAAAATAACTTAGTGAAATTTTGCCCTAGTTAGGCAGATTTTTGACCTATCTTCATGCCAATTTTTCACACAGTTCCAAAGGGAATTTTCAAAAGCAGTTAAAAGATGGTTGTAGAGAACATTGCAATATTTCCAAAATGTCCAAGAACTCCTTGAGATCATTCATGAGTCGGGAGAATCAAAGAGATGACGTTGGTGATTTATCACTTTGATTTCAAGTCATTTCATGATGAACAAAAATTCAAATCCAAGCCTAGGCTGCATAATCTTTGCTTTGCAGGCCTAAAACTTGTTTCTCACTCCATAATTAAATGTTTACACAGCTGCTAGAGCTTTAATCCAAACACTTGAGCCTTTATCCAAGTTACATTTCCATTTATGGCACAAAGTTGCCATTTCCATTTTGATAAAGCATTACTTTTGCATTTGTCAACTTCTTGAGCCTCTCAATTGTTTTATATGCACACAAGCAAAGTCAAAACCAAAAGCAACATGTCTAAGGCCTCTACCAACTCAGATCATGCTTGTACAACACTTTGAGACTTGTCTTCTCACTTTTCTTCAAAAGCAAGTTATAGAGCCAAAAGGATAGAACTCAGAAACCTTGAGTGGATTTGATATCTAACCTTTTCCATACATATACACAAGTATATTGCAACATAACACACAAATGCTAAGACTCCAAAATACTCCCAAACACTTTGCAACTCAGAATCTGCCATAGCTTGACAATTTTTGAATCTTACATAGCAATCTCCAAATCCGCTCGTGCGTATTGAGTTTTAACCACCCAAACACTTAATATACATCATATATAAGTGATCCATGCCCTTGTTCCCTCACTGTAACTCCTTCATCACCATCCAACATTTTCAAATATCAAGCTTGAAGGTTGACTTGAGTGGAGATATTCAGAGACTTTCAGGACAAAGTAAGGATTGGAATACACTCAGGGAGGTCCAGGAAAGCTAAACAGATCCTCAGGCCATCTCAAAACTTGCTCAAACTGCATTCATGATCCCAGCTGCTAGAGGTAAAAACTCAAACTTCTATCTCTTCATAAAAGTATCATTTGGTCCCGATTTGTGAAAGCAAAATGTAGATATCCTTGCTCTAAAGCTAACCATGTTCATAGTTTTCATTTATATTAACTGTGTATAGAGAATTTTGGATTTGAAATTTCTGCAAAAATTAGGTTTTAAATTAGGGCCAGTAAAATTAGATTTCATCTTTGACTTTTAGTTTACATAAGTTATATATTTGAACTCGTGGGAAGAAACACCACAACTTTCATGTTTGGACTTTCCATTTTTATGGAGAAATGAGGAAGATACATGTGGTCCGACCATGGCTCAAGGTTGAAGATGAAGTTGCCTTCAGGAAGGATTTTCTAATATATATTTGTGTTTGTGTTTATATAAACGGGTGTACAGCTACCCCAGTGGTAAGGCAGCGCGCATAAATGCTAGAGGTCACGGGTTCGAGCCTCAGCGCGCCTCCTTTTACATTTTCTCACTTTTTTTCCATTTTTTTGTCCCTTTGCAGCGCTGGGCTTTTTGCTTCATGGTCCTATGTTTTTTTGCTAACAGTCTGCACCCTGTTTACTTGTGACACCTGGTCCAATATCATTTTATTTATTTATTTTATTCTCATTTTATTTTCTTAAATATATTTTTCTTAATATTAAAAATAATAAAAAATATAAAAATAATAGATTTATATTTTGGCTTATTTTATTATATTTTTATCACAAAAAATATTTTTATTTAGTTATATATTATCTATTTTTATTAAATAATTTTGTAAATTAAATTAGAACTAGTTTAATATTTATTTTTCTTTATACCCATTAAATATATTATTTTAATATAAAAAGACCAAAAATATCTCATGATGCCATATATTATTTTCAAGACAAAAAATACAAAAATACATTTTTTTTTCTTAAAGAAACTTATTTTCTTTTAATCAAATAGAATTAGGGTTTTATTCAAAAATATTTTCTTAAATAATTTCTTTTCTTAATTGATTTAATTTAATCTTGATTTATTTATTTTTTATTAGATTTAGGTTAAAACTTTTTTCACATAAAAAAACCAAACAAAAATCTTCTTTGAATTTACATATCTTTGCATATTTAATTCATCTTGTATACTATTTATTCCAATTATTTGTACAAATTCAATTTGGTTGTAATAGATTAATTAGGTTTATATTATTGCAATCCCCATTCATAAATTGTATACCCCCTCCCACAAATGTTGTAATAGCGTAGTAACTTTTAATTTCACAATTTATCACTTTATATACAAATGCTAGTAATTAGGGTTTTGTATGGAAAGACTAAAACCAGTTAATTAGCAAACCCTATTCCAAGACAAAAACAAGCATGAAAATGACACACTTACACACAAACACCCCTAGGGATACTCCACTTGGCTGCCTTATACAAAAATGGCCATATTACGCATGTAGGGTGTCTTAGCAAAAACAAACAAATACAAGATCATAGTCCCTCAATGACGTTATTCAAAGTTGCCTTACAAAATGATCTTAGTCCCTCAAAAAATGCTAAGATACCTTGCAACATTGCTAATCATGGCTATACGATGACCCACGCCCGTCACATCCAAAGATAGGGTTGCTTACCAAATCAGTGGTAAGACAACAATGTCAAAGGAAAAGAAAATGAACAAGAAAGACATTTGAGTAGGTAGATTGCTCCTAATTACTTGCTCCATTTCAAAACAAATATCCTTGCTATTTTCAAAACAAACACCTACACGTTTCAAAACATATTACAAAATTGAAAACATCTTCAAAAAGATCAACATCTTTGTATAAATTCTTACGAACGATAATCATTACAAAGATTGCTTAAACAATGGCCTCTTTTACAAAATGCTTTCAAAACTACACAAAGCATAATTTCAAACAAAAGCAAGTGATCTAGCAAGTAACTAAGAGCCCGTGGAAAACCATGGATGAAAAGGGTGCTAATACCTTCCCTTTTCATAATCTACCCCCCGAACTCAAGAAACAATCTCAAAGGTCTTTCCTGTGCTTTTTCATCTTTCCTTTTGGATAAAATAAAAGTCAGTGGCGACTCTTGCTAACCGCAACATTTGCGATCAAACGCAAAACCCTCAAGTCAGTTCTCCTACCGTATCACAGAACTGGCGACTCTGCTGGAGAAAATTCTAAAAGTGGGGTTACCTTAGGGTTAGAATACATTTACTTGCTTACATTGTTTGACTTGTATGCTTTACATTATGTTTCTTTGTTTGGGTTTGAATCCTCTACCCGAATTTGGGATACATTATAGGTAAGTAGAAATACGTTGTGGAAACTGTGCGGGATATACCGACATGGTCTAAGCAATAGCTATGTTAGTGTAACATATTTGTGGGTATCGGTAGCCTTTGAGTTAATCAAAGAGAATACGGGGCCACTGAGTAATGTCATGAATCACTAATGAAATTCTAGAACCTTTACTTGACCAACTTGGCCTTTAGGATGTAGTGAGATAACCGGCTTTGGTACAGTCCGAAGTTGGTAGATACTCGATACTACACTCATTGAGGTTTGGTTTCTTGGGATATTTCGGTCACCATTAAAGAGGCTTGAGCTGAAACAATGAATAAGGAAACAATCCAGTGATATTGAGCTCCTTAGAACCCGGTTACTATTACTAGGACAGGTTTAAACCAACTAAATTCAAGAGGGTACTTACCTATAAAAATCCATGCAAGCCTAAACTAAGGACTTGTTTTCTTTGTTTGTATATGCATACTTGTACATAACATCATGGACATCATGCACATCATATACATCCACTAACCATTTCAAGGATTTTGAGATTCATCTTTGTTCTTGTTTTGTAGGATATGGATTCATTTTGCAGGAAAACTATTCAAGTCAACCTTGTGAGAATCCCTCCACAACTTAATGAGATAACTTCAAGAATTCCTGAAAACTCTCCATTCACCGAGAGACATGGTCGTCTACTCAACTTGGTCACCTCTAATAGAGATGAGGACATGATGAAGGTGCTCTTTCAGTTCTTTGATCCTTTACACCATTGCTTCACATTCCCCGACTATCAATTTGTGCCTACTTTGGAAGAATTATCCTAACTCTTAAGGATTCCCATTCTCAATCAACTACCTTTCAACGGTACAGAAAGACACCCAAAGCCAAAAGAATTACTCAAGCTCTACACTTGCACTCATCTGATGTCACAATCCATTGGGAAACAAGGAGTGGTGTCAAAGGTTTCCTAGCAAAGTTTCTGTTTGAGAAAGCCCAAAGCTGTTGGAATTCCTTAGACTTGCAAGCCTTTGAGGAAATTATGGCTCTTCTCATCTATGGGATGGTTTTATTTCCAAATCCTGACCAACTCATAGATGTGAACACCGTCAAAATCTTCATATCACGCAACCCGGTGCCTATATTACTAGGGGATATCCTACACTCTTTTCACACTCGCACAATGAGGAAAAGAGGTTTCCTCATGTGTTGCACTCCTCTCTTGGAAAGATGGTTTATTTCTCATCTTCCCCAATCAGTCCTAAAGAATGAGCAAGGTTCAAGGTGGTCACAAAGGTTGATGCCGCTCAAACATTCAGACATTCATTGGTGCTCCCGATCCAAGGAGAATGTTATCATTGTTGACCGTTGTGGAGAATTCCATAATGTCCCTTTACTTGGCATTAGGGGAGGTATCACTTATAACCCATGTTTAGCCTTAAGACAGTTTGGTTACGCCCAAAGGGATGGCCCGCACGAGATGCTGATTCAATGTTTGGTATTCGACTACGACAACGACGATCAATGTCTTCGCCAGAGATTTATCCGAGCTTGGAGGATGTTAAACAAGGTGGATAGCAAGACTTTGGGGCACAAGAATTCCATCCCTCTTGAGCCTTACCTCAAATGGGTACGAACTCGTGCTCAGAGTCTTATGATGCCTTACCCTTCCATTCTCCCGGTAATCATTGAGCCTGTCATGGAGGGAGATGTTCCATACACTATCCTACATCCTGGCATGCCCACATGTCTTGAAGACCTACAAAGGGATTGGATACAACTCAAAGGAGAGAGATATACTTTTGAAGCCCAATTCTACGCAAGCTTGAAGAAGGTTTTGGAACTCACCAGGCTACTTCATGAGGAGCAGACTCTGAATGCCTACATTGCACCAAAGAGGATGCGTACTACCTTTTTATCTTAGAGTTTTTGTATTATTTTTCCCAAGAGGCATTGATGTACTCAAGCTTTAACTTATCAATATAACGTGTGTTTCCTTTTTGTCTAAAACAAATTTGAATCTTTGAAATCCTTGAAATCATTACATATGCATATACCATTCATCATAACATAAGCAGGTCTTTTGCAACAAGTCTCCTCATCTCTCTATTGTTTATTTCAGTAAGATGGATCTTGAGCAAATAGTGAAGGATCTCCAAGCTCAGAATACACAGTTTCAACAGTTGCTCTTGACCCTAGCCAAGGGACAAGAAGAGTTGAAGACTCTGCTGGCTGAAGAGAGGAAAAAGAAAACAAAGAAGGTAAATGGAGTCTTGAACATGGGAAGAATATTTCATGAGAAAACAAGAAGAACCTTAAACTTTGCAACAACATCCGGAGAAAAAGACAATCATGAAGGGAAGGGGAAAGAAACAGTTGTCTCATCAGAATCGGAAGAGGAAGAGGAAGAAGAAGACTACTCTGAGGAACATATCCTCCAGTTGATGACAAATACAGAGATCTCGAAGAGCGGTTGAGTGCGATGGAAATCCAAAAGGTGCCAGGCTTAGACTTCAAGGAATTGGGTTTAGTGTCGGGGATTGTGATTCCTCCGAAATTCAAAGCACCTATATTTTCCAAATACAACGGAGTTTCATGCCCTAAAATGCATCTCCGGTCATATGTAAGGAAAATTCAACCCCATAACGCTGGTAAAGACTTATGGGTGCACTTCTTCCAAGACAGTCTATCTGGAACTCAACTTGACTGGTTTTACCAACTAGAAAGAGCCAACGTTCATAATTGGGAAGATCTTGCTGCAACTTTCTACAAGCAATATTAATACAATGCTGATTTGGCGCCTACCCGTACTCAACTCCAGAGCATGGACATGGCCTCCAATGAAGGGTTCAAAGACTATGCACAAAAATGGGGAGACTTGGCTGGAAGAGTTCAACCCCCTCTATCTGAGAGAGAATTGGTGGACATGTTCTTGGGTACCTTGTCTGGTCCCTTCTTCAACCATTTAATTGGAAGTTCGTCTGCAGGCTTTACTGAACTAATATTGACCGGGGAGAGGGTAGAAGCCAGTATAAAGAGTAGTAAGGTTCAGAAAGATTCATCTTCCTCTACATCTGTAAGGAAGCCTTTTATCGGGAAGAAAGAGGTGGTTGCTGTATATCCGCAAAGAAACCAAGATAGGGACGAACGTCGACCAATGGTGGGGGCCGTTATGATTCCTAAGTCTGCGTCTGATCAGTAAAGGAATAATCAACCAAGGATGGAAAGGATAGTCAGGCAATTCACCAGAATCAACATGAACCTATCTCAAGTATTACCGCATCTACTAAAATCCAACTTGGTGACCTTGAAAGAAGCTCCGAAAAACTCCAATAAAACATCTCCTCACTATCACCCCAATGCTCGTTGCGTATATCACTCTGAAAGTCCTGGTCACGATACTAATAACTGTTGGGCCTTGAAGAACAAAATACAAGACCTCATTGAAGCAAAAGAAATTGAGTTTGATGCGCCCGAGAATCCAAACGTCATTTCTGCTCCTATGCCCAGACATGGTTACAATACCAATGCCATTGAAGAAGGATTGTTTGTTACTTCAGTTAACGAACTTATGACCCCACTTCTGACTGTCAAAATGAACTTGTTAAATGCCAGTGTGTTCCCAGGATGTGATGAAGATTGCCATTTTTGTTTATCCTCACCAACTAGTTATCCTTTGTTGAAGGTAGGCGTTCAGTGCCTGATAGATAACAAAGAGATTTTGATTGAAAAGACTCCTGTTACACTTGTTCATTTTGAAGATATTTCTATCATTACCATTTCCGCCAATTCTTCCAGGGTCTCCACCAAAATACCCGTTAGAATTACATTAGTTCCGAAAGCAGCTCCTTTAATAATCACAATGCCGGGGCCAGTCCCATATGTGTCAGACAAAACTGTGTCGTGGAATTATGGAGGGGAGGTCTATTACCATGGTATCAAGCAAGACTGGCCGGCCACCGAAGAGATAAATTCTGAGAAAGAAGATTCTGACTTCAGTAATATTGTCAGAACTAGCAAAATTACCCGAAGTGGTAGGATCTTTTCTCCAGAAATTGCTCCCTCAAAAGCAGTTTCTGCACCCGTAATTATCCTTGTGGCTGCTCCAAAGGTTGCTCCCATACCCATAATCATCTCTGTAAGTACTCCTATTGATGAAGCCGTTACAACCCCTGTTATCATTCCTACCAACACTCCTTCTGCCGAAACTCGAGGAAAAGGTATTTTGGTTGAGCATGTCCGGACGAAGGCTCAGTCATTGACTATCCCCGAGACTTCCAAGAAAGAAATGGAGGAGATCCTAAAAATTATAAAGAGGAGCGACTACGATGTAGTTGAACAATTAGGGAAAACTCCCTCTAAAATCTCCATGCTAGCATTGCTACTAAGTTCCGAGGCGCATGTAAAAGCCTTGGTAAAGTTCTTAAAAACTGCCCATGTACCTCAAGAGACATCTGCCGATCAGTTTCAAAACTGCATAGCCAGCCTAACTGCGGACAATGGTTTAGGTTTTTCAGATGCTGATCTGACACCAAGGGAAAGGAAGCATAATGAGGCATTGCATGTCTCAGTGGAATGTAGGGGCATAACTCTGGCTCATGTTTTGATGGACATAGGCTCATCTTTGAATGTATTACCGAAAAAGGATCTTGATAGACTTGACTGCGAGGGACTGACATTAAAGCCAAGCAACATAGTAGTAAGGGCATTTGACGGCTCAAAGAGGATGGTGCATGGGGAAGTAAATATTCCCATAAAGGTTGGAACCCAAACTTTCAATTCAACCTTTTATGTAATGAACATCCGCCCTTCATACTCCTGCTTGCTAGGTCGGCCATGGATCCACAATGTTGGTGATGTCACTTCTACGCTGCACCAAATGCTGAAGTATCCGGTTCAAGGGAAGATTATCACTGTCCATGGAGAGGAAGAATACATGATCAGCCATCTCAATTCCTTCAGATATGTGGAATTGGACGATGAATTCATTGAAACTCCATTCCAACAATTTGAAGAGGTCCCCCAAGATGTGGCAGTGACCAAGGCTGTGTCTCAGATTCCAAAGATTACAAGGCCTCCACTCCAGATGTCATATTTGAAGGATGCCAAAGCAGTGGTAGAGGAAGATGGATGCACTATCTGGGGGTAACTCCCAGATATCCCATATAAGTCTGACAAATTTGGCCTAGGTTTCACTTCAAGTGCTCAAAAGACTGTACGCCATGCCCATGTTGGAGGACCACCCCTGAAGATAAGCAACCGTGAAGTCAACGCGGTAGAAGATGGTGAAGATGATTGCAACCTGAAGGACTGGATCTTCCCGACTGTCAATGGAGGGCTCAACAATTGGGAGGCTAGAGACTTTGTCCCGATCACTTTTATCCCACAGTAATTTGTCTTTACATTTTGTTGGATCTGTAATATTGAAACAATTCGCACTCTTAAAAACCTTGTGTCTTACCCGAGGGACAATGGTCCATTTGTAAGGGTTGTTATCTCATTTTCATATGACATCAATGAATCATGGATGTTTTCGCATACAAACTTTTGTGCTCATTGTTTTTCTTTTACATTTTATTTTCTTTCAAAGATAGTTATACCCTTACACACACCCACACTCACAATGCAGGTATACATCCATTCTGGATCCCATGGGTAACGATACTGCTATGGGCTTTTGTGACTCTGAGAATCTAGTCTACCAAGTCGAAGACGAAGGTGAGGAAGATTGTGAAGTACAGGGGGAACTTGCCAGACTGCTACAACAAGAGGAGAGAACCATTCAGCCTCACGAGGAACCCGTGGATACAATCAACCTGGGTACTGAAGAGGACAAAAAAGAGGTCAAGGTAGGTGCGAATTTAGAACGCAGTGTCAAGGAGCACCTGACTCAGTTGTTACACGATTATTTTGAAGTCTTTGCCTGGTCATATGAAGACATGCTGGGACTTGATGCAGACATTGTGGTACATCGTTTGCCTACCAGAGAAGATTGTCCGCCAGTAAAGCAAAAGGTTCGCCGCATGAGACCTGATATGTCTGAAAAGATTAAAGCAAAGATCATGAAGCAATTCAACGTTGGATTCTTCGTTGTCACCTCTTACCCTCAATGGGTTGCCAATATTGTTCCCGTACCCAAAAAAGACGGCAAAATGCGAATGTGTGTGGACTACAGAGATTTGAATAGGGAAACCCCTAAGGATGATTTTCTACTACCCCAAATTGATATCCTAGTTGATAATACGACACAACACAAAGTGATTTCCTTCATGGACGGGTTCTCAGGTTACAACCAAATCAAAGTGGCGCCTGATTACATGGAGAAAACAATATTTGTCACACAATGAGGCACATTCTGCTACAAGGTGATGCCATTCGGACTAAAGAATGCTGGGGAAACCTATCAGTGTGCCATGGTAGCTATATTTCACGACATGATACATCACGAAATAGAAGTCTACGTGGATGATATGATAGCCAGATCTCCAACAGAAGAGGAGCATATTGATCACTTACAAAAATTGTTTGAGAGACTGAAAAAGTACAAGCTGAGGTTGAATCCAAACAAATGCACGTTTGGAGTACGGTCTGGTAAACTCTTAGGCTTTGTCATCAACAACAAAGGTCTCGAGGTTGATCTTGCCAAAGTTAAAGCAATACAAGAAATTACTGCTCCTCATACTAAAAAGGAAGTCAGAGGATTCTTGGGACGTCTGAACTATATTGCCAGATTCATTTCTCACCTGACAGCTACTTGTGAGCCAATCTTCAAACTATTGAAGAAAGATCAAGTAGTCAAATGGAATTATGAATGCCAAGTTGCTTTCGACAAAATCAAGAATACTTACAAGAGCCTCCTATGTTAATTCCACCAGTGGAGGGAAGACCATTGATCATGTATCTGACTATTTCAGAAAATTCAATGGGGTGTGTATTGGGGCAGCATGACGAGTCTGGCTGAAAAGAGCACGCTATTTACTACCTGAGCAAAAAGTTTACCGACTGTGAAACCAGATATTCACTGCTCAATAAAACTTGTTACGCTCTAGCATGGGCTGCTCGCCGGCTAAGACAGTATATGCTGACTCATACTACCTTGTTGATATCTAAAATGGATCCGATAAAATACATCTTCGAGAAGCCTGCTCTTTCTGGGAGAATAGCAAGGTGGCAGATGATTCTGACAGAATATGACATACAATATACTATCCAGAAAGCAATAAAGGGCAGTGTATTAGCCGATCACCTTGCTCACCAAGCTGTAGAAGACTACCAGTCCATCAAATTTGAATTTCCGGATGAAGACATCATGACATTAGACAATTGTGAAGAATTCAGGCCATATGACGGACCTGAACAAGGATCCCGATGGACCATGTTCTTTGATGGAGCCTCCAATGCACTCGGGAATGGTATCGGTACTGTACTCATATCTCCTGAAGGGTGTCATACTCCCTTTACCGAAAGACTCTACTTCAATTGTACAAACAACATGGCGGAATACGAAGCATGCATCTTTGGTCTCAGAGCTGCCATAGACTTAGGAATCAAATCCTTAGATGTGTTTGGAGATTCAGCTTTTGGTTACCAGTCAGATCAAAAGGGAATGGGACACCAAACACCCTAACCTTATCCCTTATAAATAACATATTTTGAAATTGCTACCACATTTTGAGAAGATTACCTTCAAGCATTTCCCGTGAGAAGAAAATCAGCTAGTAGATGCTCTAGCCACAATGTCATCTATGTTTAAACTTAATTGGCACAACGAGGTTCCCCATATCACCATTGAACGAATGGACGAACCAGCACATTGTCACGAGATTAATACTGAAGAAGTAGTGGATCAATCTTGGTTTCACGAAGTCAAGAGGTATCTCGAGGCTCAAGAATATCCGGAAGGAGCATCAGTCAACGATAAGAAGTTCTTAAGGAGATTCTCTTCTAAATTCTTCCTTAGTAACGGCATCCTGTATAAACGCAATCATGACTCTATGTTGCTTCGCTGTGTAGATAAGGTTGAAGCTGAAAGGATCATGACTGAATTACATGAAGGTACTTTTGGCACCCATTCCAGTGGGCATACTATGGCAAAGAAAATCCTACGGGCAGGCTATTACTGGTCTACCATGGAAGCAGATTGCTATCAACACTCTTGAGCCTGCCATAAGTTTCAGATTTATGCTGACAAAGTGAATGTACCTCCGGTTCCTCTGAATGTCTTGACAGATCCTTGGCCCTTTGCTATGTGGGGGATTGATATGATTGGGGAAATCAAGCCGACAACCTCCAATGGACACCGCTTCATCCTAGTGGCCATTGACTATTTTACAAAATGGGTGGAGGCAGCTTCCTTCGCTTCCGTTACCAAGAATGTTGTTGCCCGTTTCATCAAGAAAAACCTTATTTGCCGACACGGTATCCCAGAAAGGATCATCACTGAAAATGGTACAAATCTCAACAACACTATGATCACCGCCTTGTGCGAACAATTCAAGATTTAGCATCACAATTCTTCTCCCTATCGGCCGAAGTTGAATGGTGTTGTCGAAGTTGCAAATAAAAACATTTAAAAGATCATAAAGAAAATGACAGTCACATAAAAAGACTGGCATGAGATGCTACCGTTCGCTCTCCATGGGTATCGTACCACAGCTCGCACATCAACCGGGGCAACACCCTATTCTTTGGTTTACGGCATGGAAGCTGTCTTGCCTATCGAGGTTCAGATCCCCTCTCTGAGGATTATGAAGGATGCAGGGTTGAACGAAGACGATTGGATCTAGACTCGACTTGATCAGTTAGACTTAATTGATGAAAAGAGGCTTGTTGCTGTTTGCCATGGTCAAATGTATCAAAAACAGATGATCAAGGCTTTCAACAAGAAAGTCATGCGCCAAGTGTATCAAGTTGGAGATCTAGTGATCAAACGCATCATCTTTCCACAAGGTGATCCCAGGGGCAAATGGACTCCTACCTATGAAGGACCATTTGTAATCAAAAACATATTCTCCGGTGGGGAGACGATCCTGAACACCATGGATGGCGAAGACCTGCCACACCCTGCAAACACGGACATAGTCAAAAGATACTACGCATAAGAGACCCGCTAGGTTGACACACCTAGGCAAAAAAGGGCATCCCGGCGAATCAAAAAGGTTAGGGAAAAAGTTAGGGATAAAACAAAAAATCTATACGCCCGGCAAGTTGAAAACCCGAAAGGGCGACTTGGGCAAAAAAAGGGCTTCCCGGTGGACTGAAAACCCGAAAGGGCGGTCCAGGAAAAAGTTAGGGAATTAAGGCGTACGACTATGTCCCGTTGGATCCCTTTATGGACAAACTTTGGCTTCCGCTGATAAACTCAGAGGTTCTGATCAATTCAATCATCTTCAGATGAGGCAACAAATAGACAAGATGCCCAGAGATACAAAGGCTATAGCAGAATGGGAACCCCACGAGATTTTTTACACATAGCTATCTTTTCTTTGTATCAAATTTTTCTTTTTTTTATGACAACATTCTCTTACTAGAATGTTTGTCTCCTTGTACAAATAATTACTCGAAGTCAATACAAAAATATCCCTTTAAAAGTTCAAAAACTATTTGTCTTTTCTTTATGCTTGTGCTTTGTTTACAAAAACATCCAATGATTCATTGTTGAGCATATGCATTTGAACATAATTACTGTTTACAAATAAACAAAATGAAAAGAGGCAATTACCGATAGGTTGAAAGGATAGGGAAGTACCTCTAGGCTATCCCATTTGTAATCCCCTGCAGTATGTCGTTTAAATCCCCATCGGAACAAAGTTTCAAATTATTAATCCCCAGTAGAAGTCGTCAAATTTCTCATGATTCCCAAATAAGATTTTACAAGCGGTACACAGAATTTCCCTTACAACAGAGTTTATTTCTCTTGACATAAATTAATCAATACTTAGACTTCTAGACATGAAGACTCACATATCCTCAGCAACATTCAGGGATTTATTTTCCTCAATCCAACAACAATGCAGCAGATTAGCTCACATACGCATACATTGCATCCATATATCATAAACACTGATTACACAAGTGCATTATGTCATACATTTAATACAACATGACTTTGCATTTTAGCTAACATTTTACCCTTTTCAGGATAAGATTAACAGCTATCATTAACAATGTTCAGAGCTTTCAGATACAGTTCAGATATGCTCCAAACACGGATGCCATCCTAATACTCATTAAGATACAACTTTGATACAGTTCAGATACGCTCCAGACACGAATGACATTCTGATACTCATTCAGATCCAACCCTTTGATACAGTTCAGATATACTCCAGATACGGATCCCATCCTGATACTCATTCAGAGTCAACTTTCAGATACATTATAGATACGCTCTAGACACGGATGCCATTCTGATACTCATTCAGATTCAACTTTCAGATACAGTACAAATATGCACCCGACACAGATGCCATTCTGATACTCATTCAGAGCCTCTTTCAGATACAGTTCAGATACGCTCTAGACACATATGCCATTCTGATACTCATTTCAGAATCAGCTCCCAGATACAGTTCAGATGCGCTCCAAACACGGACGCCATTCTGATACTCATTCTTCCAACTTACAAATTACAATTCAGCAATCACTTCTAGATGGAATCTACAAGCCCATCACCAACACGGTCCTCTCACCTCTCCAAATGGCATCTTTAAGCCTATTCCCTCAACCTTCACATCATCGAGTGCAAATTTCTGGGCACTCTAGTGTCCAATCATCTTCCACCTTCGAGTCACGAATGGCGAAACTCGCCAGTCTAACTCTTCAGGTTTAAGAAGATTGAACAGGGGCAGTTGTTGTACCCCAAAAATTTTCCCTCTCACTTATCAAGAATTTTCTCACAAGATCTCTTTGACTCAAGACTGCATTAGGATTTGACCAGCTCAAGACACCTCCTCATGCATTGATGACCAAAATTAGGGTTTGAGTTTGCACAAGGATTTTAGGACTATAAATGCTTCATATGACTTTCAAGGATAATTATGGACCCCTAAGATTACTCATGTCAAGTTTCAAGCCTTGAATCACACTTTTGATCAGTCAATTAATCAGTTGACCTAAAAATCAACTATATTGGGAAAAAGTTAACCATGTCCAATTTACAGTCAAACTTCATAATTTTTTACCCACATAAACATCTTAGACTCATATGTATCATTTGATCAAGTTTGGACCACAACTCCTCAAGAAATTTGATCAAATCATCAAAAGGGCAAAATGGTCAAAATTAGGGTTTTGACTAGGAAGGGGAAATTTCTAATTTTTGACCTAGAAAATGATCAATTGGTTTGAAGCATGATTTCAAGAGTTCAATTACATCATTTTGACCTAGTAACATGATTTAAAACATTGCAAGTCCATTGGATTGACAGATGAATTTTGCAGTCAACTGTGATTATGGAACCAATTGTTGAGGGATACAATCCTTACATTATTCTTCATCCTGACATGCCAACTGATTTTGAGGAGCTACGGAAATCTTGGATCTAACTCAAAGAAGAACAGGATACCTTTGAAATCCAATTCTACGCCAGCGAGAAGAAGGTTTTAGAGCTCACAAGGTTACTTCATTAAGAAAAGAGTATAAATTCTTACATTGCACCAAAGAGGATGCGCCGGTGGGAAGCTTGAGTCGCTTTGCTTAGAGAGTTATTTTTGATCTGTTCCGTTGTAAGCCCAAGAGGCATTATGGTGACCGATAAAACTTCTTAATGCAATTAACGTTTGCTCTCTTTCTGTTTAAACAAATTTAAGTCTTAGAAATCCTTGAAAAAATTGCATACATATATCATACATATCATTACATAAGCAGGTTTCAAAGCAGGTTTCTCATCTTCTTCGCTGTTTATTTCAGTAATGGCTCTCAAACAAACAGTGAAGGATCTAAAGATTCAGAATGCTCAGTTTCAATAGATGATCATGGCTCTGGTCAAGGGGCAAGAGGATTTTAAAACTCTGATTGTTAAAGAGAAGACCAAGGAGATAAGAAAGACAGCTGGTATGGTGAATTTAGGAAGGATGTTCAAAGGACCGCTAAGGCAAGTTATAGAGCTGACATCTTCATCAAAAGAAGGAGACAATCAAGAATAGGAGACAAGAGAGGAAAAACCCCGTCCAAGGGAATATGATAATGAGACTGATTATAATGAAGAGCAGTACCCTCTGACCGACGAAAAATACAAACAACTAGAAGAGCGTCTAAGTGCAATGGAAATCTAGAAGGTGTCAAGGCTGGATTTTGAAGAGCTGGGTTTAGTTTCTGGGGTTGTCATCCCACAGAAGTTCAAGGTGTCGGTGTTTATAATGCCTGTAATTTAATTAATTATTTAATTAAATTATTTTTGGAATATTTATGAAGATGTGTTGTGTTCAAATGGATTTAAGTATTTTATTAAGTGGTGAAATAATATTAGAAGTATAGTATTATTTGATGTGGGCTTGTCTTAAAGGAATAGAAGTAATAAGGGGGTGTATTAGTTTTAAGCCCATTAAGGAATAAAGAGAATAATAGGTTATTTTACTATTGTTGGAAAGAATAGAAAGAAGAAGCAGTAGAAGAATAAGGGTTGGAAAGAAGAATGTGAAGCTGTTGGAAAAGAGGAAGAATGGCAGAACGGGAATTCAATTGGAGAAAGTTATAGAGTGACCTTCAATCCAAGGTAAGGGTGGGGTTCTGACTCTATAATTGGGTTCATGATAATTAGTATGTGGGGTTAGAGGTGATTGTTGTCTTGTTCATGAATTGAATGTATATGATGTTATATGATGAAAAATTGATGAATTTTAGATGAATAATGACATTTCGATGTTGTTTAATTGATGTAGAATTATAGGATAATTGTAAGTGATGATTATCTATGATTAGATTAAGTTTTTAGGGCTTAAAGTATGGAACCCGTAGTGAAAACGCAGAGAAAATCACAGAAATTATGCAGGACATAGCAATATGCGTCGACCCCAAACATGATGTGTCGATACAAGAAGGTTTAGAGACTCAGGATGAGTCAACACAAAGGAGTCTTGCATCGATCCATGAGTGCTTTTAGACTCAGGATGAGTCGATACATAGGGGCATATGTCGATACATGCTGTGTGGTAGACTCAATATGAGTCGATACAAGAGAGGATGCATCGACTCATGTTGCGAGTTCAGTGCATTACGCGTCGATCCAAGGAGTTATGCATCGATCCATGTTGTCTGGTTTTTGGCAGAATCGTTTAGAACAGGCTGTAACTTGAGTTTTCGGGCTCCGTTTGAGGTGTTGTTCGAAGCGTCGAATAGATAACGCGGTGAGTTTCATCCTTATTGATTAAAAGGAGGAATAGGAAGGATAAGCATAAGATTTGAATTAGTTTCCGTGTAGATCATTATGTTGGTGTTTATGCAGAATGATGAAGATGAAATGTATATAGATCGTTATTTGGTTTATAACAGTAGGATTAATGATAATAATGATGTAATATTACAGAATAGTAGTATGTAGAGGTTTGGGGATTTAGAAGTAAGCCTTATTTGATTTACTAATTATAGGAAATGTCTTGTTGTAGGGCTATGGCCAACATTGTGAAAATGATGAGTACTGTCGTATTACTGTAAAACTGAGTTGTTGAGGAGATGATATTAATGAAATTGTGTTTGATAATTTATGATGATAAATGATGAGGATAAATGAATTTGATGAAGAGATGTTGAGATTCTTTTAAGATGTAGGTCTTTGGCCAACGATGGTGTTGTATTGAGATGTTATCAATTATGGTGTTGTTATTACATTCATGATTGTGTCGCATACATTGCATTTTGAGATGGAGCTTATGCTCGTTGAGATGGCTTGTATTGGCGAATATTGATACGAAGGCTTATGCCTTGTTGATGCCTCTATTAATTGGAAATTTTTGAGATGGAAGCTCTGCTCCAATGGTACCACATGCATTTGCATAGTATTGAGTCGCATTATATGATTGCATAAAGAAGTGTGTATTGATGTTGTGAATGTGTATTATTGTTGTGATTATTGTTGATTATGAGATGAGAAGTGGTGATGTTATGTGATCTAATTTAATATATTAATTATCATATGCTTTATTATATTGTTAGATATCTCACCCCTTATGTTTGAATGTTTCCCTTACGTTGATAACGTGCAGGTAATCGAGAGTGAAGGCCGTATACCTTCAATAGTTCGAGTCGGTGTCATTGTTTTGATATGTAACACTCGGGGGGATGAACGCTTGTTGCTTTTGATTTTTGATTATTCATGTGTTAAACTTAAGTTGATTATTATTAAGTATGTGCTGTTTTGAAGTTGCTGTAACGATGATAAAGATGTTATTAAGAATTCCACTGCGTAGATGTTAAATTGTTGAATTATTTAATTAAAGTATTTATGCTGATGGTTCATCCGAAGTTTTAAAGTGTTATGTATCCACAATGAATGCAATGTGTTTTTAATGATGAATTTGTGGCATCCTGATTCATTTGCGTGAATGATTTTATAACTCTGATTTACATATACAATTGTCGGGGTAGAATTGGGGTGTTACAAAGTTGGTAGTAGAGCAAAAGGTTGGTCCGACCTTATCGTTGAGTCGTAGTTGTCTAATAATTGAGTATTGTTAATTTGAGTTCTAACTGTTGTTTATGTTTTAGTGAGAAGTTGAGGTGGCTGGAAGGAATGATGATGCACTTGCTGCTGCTTTAGAAGCAATGGCTCATGCAATAGAGAATCAGCCGAATGCTGACGAGAATGCTGGATCTCGTAGCTTGGCGACTTTCCAGAGAGAGAATTCGCCTAAATTTAAGGGAAAGTATGATCCTGGCGAAGCATTAGATTGGTTGAAAGAGATTGAGAGAATCTTCTGTGTGATGGACTGCACTACAACACAGAAGGTTCAATATGGTACTCATATGCTAGCAGTCGAGGCTGATGACTGGTGGTTAGAGACTTGTCAGAGATTAGAAGCTGCAGGTGATAATGTTACTTGGGCTGTGTTCCGTAGGGAGTTTCTTAGAAAGTACTTTCCTAAAGATGTCCGTGGTAAGAAGGAAATTAAATTCCTTGAGCTGAAGCAAGGGAGTATGTTGGTTGTTGAGTATGCTGCCAAGTTTTCTGAGTTGGCTAAGTTTTATCTGCACTACACTGAGGCAGATGCTAAGTTTTTGAATTATACCAAGTTTGAGAACGGGTTGCGCCCGGAGATCAAGAAGGAAGTTGGATACCAGAAGATCTGTGTCTTTGCTGATTTGATTGATAGTTGCAGGATTTATGAGGAGGATAGTAATGCTAATTACAATATTATCAGTGAGAAGAGGGGTAAGCACCAACAGAATCATGGTAAGCCTTATGATACCCCAACTGGTAAAGGTAAATAGAAAGTTTCTCAGGGTCATAAGACTAGTGAAGGAGATGCTCCTGCTAGAGTGGTTTTTTTTAAATGTGGGAAACCTGGGCATAAGAGTAATGTGTGTACTACCAAAGTGAAAAGGTGTTTCCGTTGTGGTAAGAACGGACATGTTGTATCTGAGTGTGAACATAAGGATGTGATCTGTTTCAATTGTAGTGACGAAGGGCACATTGGTAGTCAGTGTCAGAAACCAAAGAGGGCACAGACAAGTGGTAAAGTGTTCGCTTTGGTGGAGGATCAGACAACTGTTGAGGACAGACTTATCAGAGGTACATGTTTCATTAACAGTACTCCTTTAATTACTATTATTGATATCGGTGCTACTTATTGTTTTATTGCTGCTGATTATGTTGAAAGATTGAGTCTTATGTTGTCTTCTTTGAATGGAGAAATGGTCGTCGATACTCCAGCCAAGGGGTTGGTGACTACTTCTTTTGTGTGTGTTGAGTGTCCCTTGTCGACCTTCGATAGAGACTTTGCTGTTGATTTGGTTTGTTTACCGTTAAGAGGTTTGGATGTGATTTTGGGTATGAATTGGTTAGAGCATAACTGTGTTCATATTAACTGTTATGACAAGCCTGTGAGGTTTTCTACTCCTGAAGAAGAGGAAGATGGTCTGTGGTCTGCTAAATAGTTGAAGAAGTTGGTGCAAGAGGAAGCACGGATGTTCTCGTTTATGGCATCACTATCTGTAGAGACTCAAGCTATAATTGAGGAATTACAGGTGGTGTGTGAATTTCCTGAAGTTTTCTCTGATGAAATCCTGATGTACCGCCGGAGAGGGAAGTTGAATTTGCCATTGATCTTGTACCTGGTACCAGACCTGTGTCTATGGCACAATACATGATGTCTACATCTGAATTGTCAGAGTTGAAGAAGCAATTGGAAGATATACTTGAAAAGAAGTTTGTAAGACCAAGTGTATCACTGTGGGGAGCTCCGGTGTTGTTAGTAAAGAAGAAAGATGGAAGTATGAGGCTTTGTGTTGATTATAGACAATTGAATAAAGTGGCGATTAATAACAAGTATCCACTTCCAAGAATAGATGACTTGATGGAACAATTAGTGGATGCTCGTGTGTTTAGTAAGATTGATTTGAGGTCAGGTTACCATCAGATTAGAGTGAAGGATGAAGATATCCAGAAGACGGCTTTCAGAACATGTTATGGACATTATGAGTATTCGGTTATGCCTTTTGGTGTTACTAATGTGTCGGGAGTATTCATGGAATATATGAATCGTATCTTTCATACTTATTTGGATCAGTTCGTAGTGGTGTTCATTGATGATATTTTGATTTACTCTAAGTCAGAAGAAGAGCATGCAGAACACTTAAGAGTAGTATTGCAAGTTTTGAAAGAGAAGAAGTTGTATGCAAAGTTGTCCAAGTGTGAATTTTGTTTGAAGGAGGTTAGTTTTCTTGGTCATGTGATTTCAGGTAGTGGCATTGTTGTAGATCCATCAAAGGTTAATGCCGTGTTACAATGGGAAACTCCGAGGTCAGCTACTGAGATTAGAAGCTTTTTGGGATTAGCTGGTTACTATAGAAGGTTTATCGAAGGTTTTTAGAAGCTGGCACTTCCGTTGACTAAGTTGACTTGTAAAGGTAGAGCTTTTGTATGGGATGTTCAGTGCAAAGAAAGTTGTACGGAATTGAAGAAGAGGTTGACGTCGGCTCTGATTTTGACGTTACCTAATCCAGGAGAGCCTTTTGTGGTGTATTGTGATGCTTCTAAGATGGATTCAGGAGGTGTGCTTATGCAGAGGGATAAGGTAGTTTCTTATGCGTCAAGGTAGTTAAGGACTCATGATAAGAACTAACATACACATGATTTAGAACTTGCTGCAGTTGTCTCTGTGTTGAAGATTTGGAGGCATTATCTTTATGGTTCTAGATTTGAAGTGTTTAGTGACCATAAGAGCTTAAAGTATTTATTCAATCAGAAGGAGTAGAATATGAGGCAACGAAGATGGTTGGAATTGTTAAAGGATTATGATTTCAGTTTGAATTATCATCCAGGAAAAGAGAATGTGGTAGCTGATGCGTTGAGTCAAAAGACTTTACATATGTCGGCAATGATGGTTAAAGAGTTGGAATTAATTGAGCAGTTCAAGGATATGAGCTTAGTTTGCGAGGTTACACCGTAGAGTGTTAGGTTGGGTATGTTGAAGATTAATAATGAATTTCTAGACAGTATCAGAGAAACTCAGGAGTTGGATGTGAAACTGGTGGATTCAATGGTTGGGATCGATCAGTCTGAGAATAGTGATTTTAAGCTAGATGCGCAAGGTGTGTTGAGATTTTGTAACCGGATTTGTATTCCTGATGATGCTGAGATGAAGAAAGTGATACTTGAAGAGAGTCGTAGAAGTAATTTTAGTATGCACCCAGGAGCTACAAAGATGTATCAAGATTTGAAAGGTTTGTTTTGGTGACCTGGAATGAAGAGTGATGTGGCTCGGTTTGTGTATGCGTGTTTAACTTATCAGAATTCGAAAGTTGAACATCAGAAGCCAACAGGGTTGATGCAACCATTAGAAGTTCCATAATGGAAATGGGATAGCATTTCAATGGACTTTGTGACGGGGTTACCAAATACTGTAAGAGGACATGATTCGATTTGGGTGATTGTTGATAGGCTTACGAAGTTGGCTCATTTTATTCCTATTAACATCAGTTTTCCAGTGTCGAAGTTGGCTGAGATTTACACTAGTGTGATTGTGAAGCAACATGGTGTTCCTTTGTGCATTGTGTCAGATAGAGATCCAAGATTTACTTCTGATTTTTGGAAGAGTTTGCAAGAAGCGTTGGGTTCTAAGTTGAGGTTGAGTTCAGCATATCATCCTCGGACAGATGTTCAATAACAGTTACCTATAATAACAATTACCATTCTAGTATTGGGATTGCACCTTTTGAAGCATTGTATAGTCGGAGATGTAGAACTCCTTTATGTTGGCATGAATCTGGTGAAAGTGTAGTACTTAGACCTGAACTTGCCCGTGAAACTATTGAGAAGGTGAAGTTGATTCGAGAAAAGATGAAAGCTTCCCAAAGTAGATAGAAGAGTTATCATGACAAGCGAAGGAAAGATTTAGAATTTCAAGTGGGTGACCATGTGTTTTTGAGAGTTACACCTGTGTCTGGTGTTGGGCGAGCATTGAAGTCTAAGAAGCCCACTTCTCGTTTTATTGGACCATATCAGATTTCAGAGAGAGTCGGGAATGTTGCTTATAGAGTGGCTTTACCGCCTAATCTTTTGAATTTGCATGATGTGTTTCATGTGTCGCAACTCCGGAAGTATATTTCAGATCCATCTCATGTGATTCATATGTATGATGTGCAAGTACGAGATAATCTTACGGTGGAGACAATGCCTGTACAGATCGCGGATTGTGAAATAAAGACTCTGAGGGGGCAAGGAGATTGCTTTGGTTAAAGTGGTTTGGCTAGGAGCTTTTGGGGAAAGCATGACTTGGGAGTTGGAGAGAAAAATGCGAGACTCCGACCCTGAGTTGTTTGATTAAGGTAAATTTTCGAGGACGAAAATATTCTAAGTGGGGGAGAGTTGTAACGCCCGTAATTTAATTAATTATTTAATTAAATTATTTTTGGAATATTTGTGAAGATGTGTTGTGTTCAATTTGATTTAAGTATTTTATTAAGTGGTGAAATAATATTAGAAGTATAATATTATTTTATGTGGGCTTGTCTTAAAGGAATAGAAGTAATAAGGGGGTGTATTAGTTTTAAGCCCATTAAGGAATAAAGAGAATAATAGGTTATTTTACTATTGTTGGAAAGAATAGAAAGAAGAAGCAGTAGAAGAATAAGGGTTGGAAAGAAGAACGTGAAGTTGTTGGAAAAGAGGAAGAATGGGAATTCAATTGGAGAAAGTTATAGAGTGACCTTCAATCCAAGGTAAGGGTGGGGTTCTGACTCTATAATTGGGTTCATGATAATTAATATGTGGGGTTAGAGGTGATTGTTGTCTTGTTCATGAATTGAATGTATATGATGTTATATGATGCAAAATTGATGAATTTTAGATGAATAATGATGTTCCGATGTTGTTTAATTGATGTAGAATTATAGGATAATGGTAAGTGATGATTATCTATGATTAGATTAAGTTTTTAGGGCTTAAAGTATGGAACCCGTAGTGAAAACACATAGAAAATCACCGAAATTATGCAAGACAGAGCAGTATGCGTCGACCCCAAACATGATGTGTCGATACAAGAAGGTTTAGAGACTCAGGATGAGTCGACACGAAGGAGTCTTGCGTCAATCCATGAGTGATTTTAGACTCAGGATGAGTCGATACGTAGGGGCATGTGTCGATACATGCTGTGTAGTAGATTCAGTATGAGTCGATACAAGATAGGATGCGTCGACTCATGTTGCAAGTTCAATGCAGTACGCATCGATCCAAGGAGTTATGCATCGATCCATGTTGTCTGGTTTTTGGCAGAATCATTTAGAATAGGTTGTAACTTGAGTTTTCGGACTCCGTTTGAGGTGTCGTTCGAAGTGTCGAATAGCTAATGCGATGAGTTTCATCCTTATTAATTAAAATAAGGAATAGTAAGGATAAGAATAAGATTTGAATTAGTTTCTGTGTAGATCGTTATGTTGGTTTTTATGCAGAATGATGAAGATGAAATGAATATAGATCACTGTTTGGTTTGTAACAGTAGGATTAATGATAATAATGATGTAATATTACAGAATAGTAGTATGTAGAGGTTTGGGGATTTATAAGTAAGCCTTAGTTGATTAACTAATTATAGGTGATGTCTTGTTGTAGGGCTATGGCCAACGTTGTGAAAATGATGAGTACTGTCGTATTAATGTACAACTGAGTTGTTGAGGAGATGATATTAATGAAATTGTGTTTGATAATTTATGATGATAAATGATGAGGATAAACGATGTTGATGAAGAGATGTTAAGATGATTTTAAGATGTAGGTCTTTGGCCAATGATGGTGTTGTATTGAGATGTTGTCAATTATGGTGTTGTTATTACATTCATGATTGTGTCACATACATTGAATTTTGAGATGGAGCTTATGCTCGTTGAGATGGCCTGTATTGGAGAATATTGAGACGAAGGCTTATGCCTTGTTGATGCCTCTATTAATTGGAAATTTTTGAGATGGGAGTTCTGCTCCAATGGTACCACATGCATTTGCATAGTATTGAGTCGCATTATATGATTGGATAAAGAAGTGTGTATTGATGTTGTGAATGTGTATTATTGTTGTGATTATTGTTGATTATGAGATGAGAAGTGGGGATGTTATGTGATCTAATTTAATATATTAATTTTCATACGCTTTATTATATTGTTAGATATCTCACCCCTTCTGTTTGAATGTTGCCCTTACGTTGGTAACATGCAGGTAATCGAGAGTGAAGGTTGTATACCTTCAATAGTTCGAGTCGATGTTATTGCTCTGCTATGAAACACTCGGAGGGATGAACGCTTGTTGCTTTTGATTTTTGATTATTCAGTTGTTAAACTTAAGTTGACTATTATTAAGTATGTGCTGTTTTGAAGTTGTTGTAACGATGATAAAGATGTTATTAAGAATTCCGCTGCGTAGATGTTAAATTGGTGAACTATTTAATTAAAGTATTTATGGTGATGGTTCATTTGAAGTTTTAAAGTGCTATGTATCCACGATGAATGCAATGTGTTTTTAATAATGAATTTGTGGCATCCCGATTCATTTGTATGAATGATTTTATAACTCCGATTTATATATACAATTGTCGGGGTAGAATTGGGGTGTTACAGTGTTCGCCAAATATGATGGGGATTCATGTTCCAAGATGCACCTCCGATCTTATGTGAGGAAGATCCAACCTCACACTGCTGATAAGGACTTATGGGTCCACTTCTTTCAAGATAGTCTATCCGAGACTCAACTAGAATGGTTCTACCAGCTGGAAGGGACCAACATTCGTAATTGGGAAGACCTTGCTGTTGCTTTCTATAAGCAGTATCAGTATAATGCATACCTTTATCCCACCCGTACACAACTCCAAAGTATGTCTATGGGTTTGAGCGAGGGTTTTAAAGACTATGCTCAGAAGTGGAGGGACCTAGCAGGAAGAGTCCAACCTCCCCTGTCTGATAGGGAGTTAGTGGATATGTTTTGGGGTACCTTATCTGGACCATTTTTCAACCATCTGATTGGAAGCTCTTCAGCTGGTTTTACTGAGCTGATCTTGACGGGAGAAAGAGTGGAAGTTGGGATTAGAAGTGGTAAGATCCAAAAGGATGCATCCCCCAGTACAGTAAGGAAGCCATTTTCTAGGAAGAAGGAGGTCAGTGCCAC
Organism: Vicia faba; assembly: GCA_948472305.1. NCBI lineage: Eukaryota > Viridiplantae > Streptophyta > Magnoliopsida > Fabales > Fabaceae > Vicia > Vicia faba. The sequence goes on from OX451737.1 coordinate 536,188,507, forward strand.
TTATAGCCAAAGGAATCAGGACAGAACTGAACACCGTCCAACGGTAGGGGTTGTTATGATCTCTAAACCTGCACCTACTCAACAAAGGAACAATCAACCTAGAGCAGAAAGGCCTGTAAGACAATTTACCCAGATAAATATGACTTTATCTCAAGTTTTGCCTTATCTACTGAAGTCTAATCTGGTAACTTTGCGGGAAGCTCCTAAGAATCCCAACACCGCATCTCCTCACTACAACCTAAATGCTCGCTGTGCTTACCATTCAGAAAGTCCAGGCCATGATACCAACGACTGTTGGGCTTTGAAAAACAAAGTTAAAGACCTTATTGAAGCAAAGGAGATTGAGTTTAAAGCTCCTGAGATTCCCAATGTTATCACTGCTCCTATGCCCAAGCACGATCGTGGTGTTAATGCTATTGAAGATGATATGTTCGTTACTTCTGTTGAGGAACTTGTTACTCCTCTCATGATTGTTAAGTGGAACTTGTTGAAAGCCGGTTTATTTCCGGGCTATGGCGAAGGTTGCCACTTATGTTTATCTCTACTGACTAGTTGTTATTTGTTGAAGGCAGGTGTTCAGCGCCTGATGGATGATAGAGAGATTTTGTTTGAAAAGACTCTCATCCCGATTGTTCCTTGTAAGGATGTTTAAATCATAACCATTTCCGCCAATCCTCCCAAGGTCTCCACCAAAAGACCCGTCAGGATTACATCTGCTCCAAAGTTGGCTCCTCTAATCATCACCATGCCAGGGCCAATCCCATATTCCTCGAACAAGCCTGTTCACTAGAACTATGGGGCTGACGTCTACTACCACGGTGCCAAGCAAGATCTGCTCGCTGTTGAAGACCAAGTTTCCTAAAATGTTGATCCCGACATTGGCAACATCGTTGGGACCAGTAAAATAACAAGAAGTGGAAGAGTGTTCTCCCCTGAGATTTCTCCTCCAAAAGGCGTTACTAGTCCTGTGATCATTCCCATTGTTGTTCCTACTGATACTACCATTACAACTCCTATGATTACCCCAGTTTCCACCCCTATCACCGAGTCGGCCGAGACTCGGGGCAAAGACATATTGATTAAGCCTGTCCAGAAGAAGGCGCATTCAGAATCTATCCCAGAGGCTTCCAAGAAGGAAATGGAAGAAATCCTGAAAATTATAAAGAAGAGAGACTACAATATGGTCGAACATCTGGGGCAAACCCCTTCTAAGATTTCTATGTTAGACCTACTATTATGCTTCGAAACTCATGCGAAGGCTTTGGTTAAATTCCTTAAGACTGCCCATGTGCCACAAGAAACCTCCGTTAACCAATTTGAAGATTGTGTGGCCAGTTTCACGGCTGATAACAGTTTGGGTTTTTATGATGTTGATCTGACACCTAGAGGAAGAAAACACAATGATGTGCTACATGTTTCCATCGAATGCAAGGCCACTAATTTGGCCCATGTTCTAGTAGATACTGGTTCATCATTGAACGTGCTGCCTAAGAAGGCTCTGGACAAATTGGACTGCAAAGGTTTGACCCTGAAGCCCAACAGCATAGTAGTGAGGGGTTTCGATGGTTCGAAAATAATGGTGAACGGGGAGGTGGACATCCCCATCAAAGTTGGTTCTCAGACCTTTGACTCCACCTTCTACGTGATGGATATCCGACCATCTTATTCTTATTTTTTGGGTCACCCTTGGATCCATGTGGAAGGAGCTGTCACGTCCACTCTACATCAGATGATGAAATACCCGGTAAAAGGAAAGATTGTCACGGTACATGGTGAAGAGGAATACATGGTAAGTCACCTGAACTCCTTCAGGTACGTGGAAATGGATGGCGAGTTCATCGAGACTCCATGTCAGAACTTAAAAGAGGTGCCTTAGACTATAGCTGCAACTGAAACTGTCACCAATCTTCCAAAGATCACCAGACCTCCCTTGAAGATGGATTCCCTCAAGGATGCCAAAGCAGTTATTGAAGAAGGTGGGTGTACTATCTGGGGCCAACACCCTGACATTCCGTACAAATCTGATAAGTTTAGTTTGGGTTTCTCTTTAGGGGCTCAAAGGGTTGTTCGCCGTGCTCATTCTAGAGGACCTCCCATACGCATCAACAATCATGGGGTCAACGCCTTAGAAGACAGTGATGATGACTATGACATGGATAGCTGGATCTTCCCTACTACCAACGGTGGACCCAGTAACTGGACAGAAAAAGACTTTGTGCCAATTACTTTTATTCAGAAGTAATTGTCTTTCTTGTTTTTGGATATGTAATAAACAATATAAACTCTATGGCCATGTGTACTACCCGGGGCACAATGGTTTATTTGTGAGGGTTATCATGTTTTAATTTCATATGTCATTAATAAAGCATTGGAAGTTTTGCATACAAATTTTGTGCTCTCTATTTTTCTTTTCTCTTTTTACTTTGTCTATACAACTATGCTCTTACACACACTCACGTATCAAACTGTAGATCCATATCCACTATGGATCCCATTGATAACAGTTCTGCTATTGCCGGTTATGACTTTGAGAATCCGATCAACCAAGTCGAGGACGAAGGTGAGGAAGATTGTGAGGTACCCGGAGAACTTTCCAGGCTGTTACAGCAGGAAGAAAGGGCTATACAGCCTCATGAAGAGCCAGTTGAGATAGTGAATTCGGGTACATAAGAGGACAGAAAAGAAGTCAAGATCAGCGCAAATTTGGAGCTTAGTTTCAAACAGCGGTTGATATAGATGTTTTACGATTATGTCGAGATCTTTTCCTGGTTATATGAAGACATGCCAGGACTAGACACGGATATTGTGGTTCATCATCTGCCAACTAAAGAAGATTGCCCTACAGTAAAGCAGAAGGTCTTTCGTATGCGCCCTGAAATGTCAGAGAAGATCAAAGCAGAAGTTATGAAACAATTCAACGATGGGTTCTTAGCTGTCACCTCTTATCCACAATGGGTTGCTAACATAGTCCCAGTTCCTGAGAAGGACGGTAAGGTACGAATGTGTGTGGACTACAGAGATTTGAACAGGGCAAGTCCTAAGGATGGATTCCCGCTTCCCCACATTGACGTTCTGGTTGACAGCACCACACATCATAAGATCTTTTCCTTCATGGACGATTTCTATGGTTACAATCAGATCAAGATGGCACCCAAAGACATGGAGAAGACAACCTTCACCATGTAATGGGGCACTTTCTGTTACAAAGTGATTCCGTTTGGGTTGAAAAACACTGGGGCAACCTATCAGCGAGCTATGGTAGCTCTGTTCCATGACATGATTCACCATGAAATAGAGACCTATGTTGATGACATGATAGCCAGGTCTCAAAATGAGGAAGAGCACCTTGATCATCTACAAAAGTTGTTTGATAGGTTGAAGATGTATAAGCTGAGGTTAAATCCGAACAAGTGCACCTTCGGGGTAAGGTCTGGTAAACTCCTAGATTTCATTGTCAGTGAAAAAGGCATTCAGGTGGACCATGCAAAGGTAAAGGATATGCAAGAGATATCGGCTCCTCGCACTGAGAAGGAAGTTAAAGGTTTCTTGGGATGCCTAAATTACATTGCTAGGTTCATTTCCCATCTAACTGCTACTTGTGAGCCAATCTTCAAACTCCTGAAGAAAGATCAAGTGGTAAAGTGGAATGACGATTACCAGACTTCCTTCGAGAGAATCAAGGAATACCTTCAAGAGCCTCCAATTCTGATGCCTCCGATTGAAGGAAGACCATTGATAATGTACTTAGCAGTGTTAGATAATTCAATGGGGTGTGTGCTGGGGAAGCATGACGAGTCCGGTCTAAAAGAGCATGCAATATACTACCTTAGCAACAAGTTTACCGACTGTGAAACAAGATACTCACTACTCGAGAAAACTTGTTGCGCTTTGGCATGGGATTCTCGTCGAGTGAGACACTATATGTTGACCCACACTACTTTGTTGATATATATAAGATGGATCCGATCAAGTACATCTTCGAGAAGCCCGCTCTCTCGGGAAGAATAGCAAGATGGTAAATGATCATGACCGAATATGATATCCAATACACGACCCAGAAAGCAATCAAGGGAAGTGTACTTGCTGATCATTTGGATCATCATACTGTGGATGACTACCAATCCATGAACTTTAAATTCCCGGATGAGAATATTATGTTAGTGACTGACTATGAAGAACCTGGACCAGATGAAGGACCTGAGGAAGGATCCCGATGGACTATGGTTTTTTATGGAGCCTCCAACGCACTCGGTAATGGCATCAATGCTATAATTATATCTCTCGAGGGCTGTCATACTCCTTTCACCGCCAAATTATGTTTCAACTGTACCAACAATATGGCAGAGTATGAAGCATGCATCATGGGTCTCAAAGCTGCTATTGACCTGAGGATCAAGCTCTTGAGCATTTTTGGGGATTCAGCCTTGGTAATAAGCCAAATCAAAGGCGAGTGGGACACAAAGTACCCTATTCTCATCCCTTATAAAGAACATGTGCTGACATTGCTTCCACACTTTGAGGAAGTCACCTTTGAACATTTCCCACGAGAAGAGAACCATTTGGCGGACGCGCTAGCTACTATGTCGTCCATGTTCAAGGTGAGATGGGACAATGAGGCTCCTCGGATCACTATTGAGAGGTTGGATGAACCAGCATCCTGCTATGAGATTGACACTGAAGAAGTAGCAGACAAACCTTGGTTCCATGAAGTGAAAAGGTATCTCGAGGATCAAGAATATCCTTAGGGGGCGTCTGTTAATGATAAAAAGTTTCTGAGAAGGTTCTCCACAAAATTCTTCCTCAATAATGGAATCCTCTACAAGCGCAACCATGACTCTACTTTACTTTGATGCATATACAAGAGCGAAGCAGAGAGGATTATGACAAATTTACATGAAGTTACCTTTGGCACCCACTCTAGTGGACACACCACGGCTAAAAAGATCCTACGGGAAGGATACTATTTGTCCACTATGGAAGCAGAATGTTATCAGCATTCCCGAACTTGTCACAAATGCCAGATCTACGCTGATAAAGTACATGTACCTCTGGTTCCCTTGAATGTATTGACGGCTCCCTGGCCCTTTGCAATGTGGGGCATTGACATGATCGGAGAGATTAGACCTACATCTTCCAATGGGAATCGCTTCATCCTAGTGGCCATTGATTACTTCACGAAGTGGGCTGAGGCTGCCTCTTTTTGTACTGTTACCAAGAATGTTGTGGCACCGTTTATCAAACATAACCTGATTTGTTGGTATGGTGTACCAGAGAGAATCATCACAAATAATGGCACAAATCTCAACAATACAATGATCACCGAACTCTACAAACAATTCAAGATCCAACATCATAATTCTTCCCCTTACCGGCCGAAGATGTGTTGTGAAGGATGCTAACAAGAATATTAAGAAAATCATACAGAAGATGACAGTGACATATAAAGACTGGCATGAGATGTTACCATTTTCTCTTCATGGTTACCTCACCTCAGCACGTACGTCAACAGGGGCAACACCTTATTCTTTGGTATATGGCATGGAGGTTGTCCTACCTATTGAGGTATAGATTCCTTCTTTGAGGATCATGAAGGATGCAGGTTTAAACGAAGATGATTGGATCCAGACTTGACTTAATCAACTGAATCAGATTGATGAGAAAAGGCTTGCTGCTGTCTGTCATGGTCAGATATGCCAAAAGTGAATGATTAAAGCTTTCAACAAAAAGGTCACACGCCAAGTATATCAAGTGGGTGATCTAGTAATCAAGCGCATCATACTGCCATAAGGTGATCCCAAGGGAAAATGAACTCCCACTTACGAAGGGCCATTTGTGATCAAAAGCATATTTTCCGGTGGAGCCATGATTCTAACCACCATGGATGGTGACGACCTTTCCTCACCCTGTTAATGCGGACATAATGAAAAGATACTACGCATAGATAAAGAACCGCTAGGTTGATTGGCCTAGGCAAAAATAAGGGTATCCCGGCGAACCAAAAGGGTTTGGGTAAAAATTAGGGATAAATACAAAAAAATCTGTACACCCGGCAAGTCGAAACTTGAAAAGGCGGCTTGGGCAAAAAAGGGTATCCCGGTGGACTGAAAACCCGAAAGGGCGGTTCAGGAAAAAGTTAGGAATTTGAAGCGTATAACTATGTTCCATTAGATCACCTTGCGACTAGACTTCAGTATCAATTATCAGGCTCAAACGGTACCGATCAATCCAGTCAGCTTCGGATAAGTAGCAAAGTGATGAGATGCTCAAGGACATAGAGGAAATATAAGAATTGAAACTCAATGAGATTATTACACATAACTGTTTTTTCTTTGCACACTATTTTGTATAGTTTTCATTTTCACAGTGGCGTGCTCCTACTAGAACGTCATCCTCTTTGTACAAAAATGCCTGTTATAGGCGAACTTCAGAAATCAATACAAATCATTTCTTTGAAAGTACAAACTATTTGTTTTATTTTTATGTTTTATTTTGCAAAAACGTCTAGTGATTATTTTTGACATGTGCATTTAAATATGATTACTGTTCACAAATACTTGCATAAAAAACAGAAAGACGGTTACTAATGATTTTGAGAAACAGGGCAAAGTCTAAAAAAGCCATTTATGTCTCGACGGTTACTCCTTCCAGCAGGTACAGGGGCAGAGACATTTTGAGACGAAGTCACCGCTACATACGACCCCGTGATGTCTATGTTCCCCACAGAGTAGAAACAACCAAAGTTTTGATCTCTCCTTCCCCGAGCAGGAATTAATTCCTCCAGTCAAGAGCTGAAATCTGTTTTCCCCAGTCGAGTTTTATAATTTCAAACAGTTTATAAAACCTCCTCCCGGGTGGAGTTTATTTCTCAAATTGCGGAAGTTTATTCCCCAGTAGAGTTTATTTCTCTACATCGGCAAAACCTTCCAACAAAGCATTATCTCTCTCCATAGAGTCAATCCCCGGCAGAATATCCTCAAACGGAAAGAGGAAATCCCCAGCAAATCATCCCCAACGGAAATGAAGGATTCAACTTCCCAATACTCTTCAGCAGCTGTCCGGGATTTATTTTCCCATACTGGGAAATATCGCAACAGCATCCCATATTCATACATCATGGCATGCACATACATATCACATACAGTATAAATCTCATTTATTTTGAGACCATTATCACACAATGCATTTCATACATCATGACATTGCATACGACTAACTCTTTACCATTTTCAGGAAAGATCAAATCAACAAACACCGCTGACTACTTACATGACCTGGTAGTCTTCTCAACAGCTACGTCTGATCAAGGTCTATTTCAACATTTTCCTCAGAAAGATGTCCTCAAGACCTTCTCTGGTTCAGTTAGATCGATACTAAGATCTCTCTTATTTCCATTCCAGTTGAAGATACCCAAAGACTTTTGTCTGGTTCAGTTAAATCGATACTAAGATTTTTCTGATTTCCATTCCAGTCAAAGTTAATTCAAGACCTTCTCTGGTTCAGTTAGATCGACACTAAGATCTCTCTGATTTCTATTCCAGTTGAAGATATTCCAAGACTTTTGTCTGGTTCCGTTAAATCGATACCAAGATTTTTCCGATTTCTGTTCCAGTCAAAGTTAATTCAAGACCTTCTCTGGTTCAGTTAAATCGACACCAAGATTTTTCTGATTTCTATTCTAGTTGAAGAAATTGCAAATCCTGGAGTCTGACCAGATAGTAGTTAATTTCACGTTTCCCAAGCAAGTTACTACGAAGCCTGGAATCCAACCAGAGAGTAGTTAATTTCTTCAATCTCTGTGAAGCCTGGATTTCAACAAGATAACAGTATAAGGTGTTGTGAAGCCTAGAATCCGACCAAATAGCATTTTACTCTGTCAATTACCATGAAGCCTGGAACCCGACCAGATAATAGTCAATCAACAATTCAAGACACTGTGAAGCCTGGAATCTGACCAGATAACAATATAAGGTGTTGTGAAGCCTGGAATCCAACCAGATAGCAGTTTACTCTGTCAATTACTATGAAGCCTAGACTCGACCAAGATAATAGTATACCTCAAATTCAAGTTGAAGCTTGGATCTGACCAGATAACAATTTAATTTATTCAAATCACTGAAGCTTGGACATGACCAAATAACAATTTAATTTCATATTCCCCAATAGATCGTTGTGAAGCCTGGGATACGACCAGATAGCAGTCATCCTTATTATCCTCATCAAGTCACTATGAAGCCTGGATCCTGACCAGATAGAAGTTCACTTTCGTCTCTTCGATCAAGAGATGAATCCCCAATAGAGTAATGGACAACTGAAGCTCCTAAACTCTATTTCCCGAAAAAAGACCAACATTCCTCAATGGAGTCCTCCTCAACAACAAGAATAGGGATTCCCACAAAGGAATATCTCAGGAAATCAATATTGTTCCATATGGCATCTTTAAGCCCATCTCCGACGATATTCCATCATCTTCTCCAAATGGCATTTGTAAGCCCATTCCCGATATTATCTACACAACCAAGTATCATTTCAGACGAGTGCAATTTCTGGGCACTCTAGTGTTCAATCATTTTCCACCTTCAGATCACAAAAGGCAGACCAACCAATCTACATCCTTAGGTTTAAGAAGATTGAATAGGGGAAGCTGTTGTACCCTAAAATTTCCATCTCATTCTACTCAAGACATGTCCATTGAGATACCTAACTTGCCCTAGGATGACTAAGAATTCACCAGACAAATTCTCCTCCTAAGGCAATAAACCTCTAACTAGGGTTTCAATTTTCATCAAGGTGTGTGAGCTCCAAAGGTCCCAAATGTTTTCCATGGCCCTAATATGTCCTCAAGGTTATCCATACCAAATCCCATGCCCTACACAACAAGTTTGCTCAATCAACTGCTCAACAACCTGAAAATCAACTGTATTAGGTTAAAAGTCAATTATGGCCTATATACAGTCAAACTTCAAGATTTTTGGTCAAAATCAACATTTTGAATTAATATCCATCATTTGATCAAGGGTTAATCATTATTCCTCAAGAAATGCTCTTAACTCATCAAAAGTCAAAAAATGGCAAATTAGGGTTTCTATAGGAAAAGTCAACTAAACTTTGACCAGGCATAACCTTCCCATACTTTATTAGAAAATTTTCCACCAAATCTCATTTTGAAGAGAATTCAATTTCCTCTTCATACCTCAATATCAAGAAATGCCTCATTTAAAAGATACAAGCTCAGACATTATAGGTCCTTTCAAAAAGTCAACAAAAACACCTTTTGGGTCAAAGCTCCTAACCTGAACATGGAAAATCCAATTGAAATGAAACCAAAAGGGTTGTTTAGAGGACATCCTAAGATCTCTAAAAAGTCCAAGAACACACTCATAGAGTTAAAATTGAGAGAAATATGCATTGCCATAGTTGACCAATTTTTGAAAAAAATGCACAAAAGTCAATGTAAGCAATTTGGATTTTTTTGAACTAATGGGCATGGGTTTTGGATCTCAAACATATCCATGGACTTATTTAAGACATTTAAGTCCACTATTTTATTTTTATCAGACTTGTTTTTATTTATTTGAATTTTTATTCATTTAAATATTAATAAATCAAATAAAATAGTAAAATGATGAATTAAATCCAAAGATTTGTTTTATGATCAGATCATGAGCCTAAAATCAGAAGATTGAATCAAAAACTCGTGTAAAGGCTGATTGGAGAGAGATGAGCAAGTTTTGGCCAAAATTAGAAACATAAAATTCCAAATGCAAATTAAATCTTTTCTAAACAAATCTTCAAGATTCAATCCATATTTGTTGACCTAATGGGATACACTATATATGCATAAATTTTCCAGACCTAAAGCAGGCGCAACTACTGCAAAAAAGACCCTGTTACAAGCTTGAAATTTCAAAGCAAAAGTGAAAAATCAGATTTGGAGTTGCAGAGGGATTCAAGAGGTTCTGAAGGTTGAAATCTATTCCTGGAGGCATCCCAAAGCTAACTACATCATTCCCAAGTGTCAAAGCTCCAAGAATCGTGCCCAACACAGTCACGGTTTATGCTTTATCTTTTAAAAACGATTATGGTCATACATGTGTTATAAATGAACTTTGATCATGCATTCTTGTTTGTATGAATGTTTAGAACATGTTTGAATCGTTAATTGTAATTTTTGATGAGTATATGACGATATGCCATTATTAGGGTTTTGATCTTTGATTTAGGATTTTCAGATACAGGCAAAATTGGGCCTAAAGATGAGTACCATCACGCTCAGGGGATCAATCCTAATTGATCTAGGGCTTTAGATTTAATTTATATTGCATGTTGTAGATTTTGGAAGGTGCAAGTGTTGTAGTGACGGACACTGTCCGTAGGTAAAGGTGCAGAAGCTAATACGACAGATGGGTGGGGAAGACGACTGCATGGCACAACCTGGTTGGCTGGTTTGAATCAGCGCTCATTTTTTATTTAAATATATTCCGACCATTATTTTGTATATATTATTTTGTATATATTATTTTGTGTTTAATTTGTATAATGAATGACCAATTAACACAAATGGTAAAGGCAGCACGTTGGAAGGGAGAGGACCTGGGTTCGAGTCCCAGGTCCATCGTTTTGTTATTTTCTAAACAATTCTTATAGGTTCCAGTGTGATACATGGTTGGACGTCCATCTTGCACCCTCACGCCCATCCACTAGATCAGCCATTACTCAGATCCAGCACCCAGCAAGCAGTCCCTACCATGGACCCTCAAACACACCCCACACTAGATCATGCAGGGATGTTGGGCTCCTTTGAGTTGGGCCTAGCAAATTTCTATCACACCCCCATGTTGGAAACAATGACAGGCCCAATCTATCCTTTTATTTGTTTTTTTAATTTCTTTATTGTTTTTTTATTGTTTTAAAATAAGTTTTTTTTTATCTTTCATAAAATCACCAAAATTCACCAAAAAATTAGATTTAGGGTTTTTCTAATTAATTTAATTTTGACAATTAATTTAATTATTTTGCTTATTTCCTAAATTAAAATTAATTAGAATTAGGTTTATTCATATATGTGATCGGTGGGAATGAGAACTGATTGTTTTGGAATGCTGGTTCGCGTTTGCGTTTGTTTTTGCAAAATGTCGCGGTAAGCTAGAGTCGCCACCGTCTTTTATTTTATCAAACAAGGAAAGGACAAAAGCACAGAAAAATTCCTTTACGAGATATTTCTCGGGTTCGGGAGGTAGATTATAGAAAGGGAAGGTGTTAGCACCCTTTCTATCCATGGTTATCCACGGGCTCTTAGGTACTTGCTCATTATGTTTTCAAAAGTTTGCTTTTCTTTGTGATTGTGGATTTGAGAAGAGTTTTTGTTTTGAAAGGGGTGTAAGTGTGAAAAGTTTTGTTTTGTTTTTAAAAGGAGAAAGTACTTAAGAACCTCTATCTACTCAAAAAGGAATTAAACTGTACAAGTGTCCTTTAGACAACGCTATCCTACTATTGAGGAGTAGGTAGCATCGTCGTTGGAGTTTTTGGGTCAATTCGATTAAGGGACGTGTGGTCACTAAAGCAATGTTAGGACGCCTTAGTGGTAACCCTAATGTCTTAGATCATTTTTATCCGAGGCAACCGTTTCGAGGCAACTTATGATCTTTGGACAAGAGGGTGACCTCTAAAACTTCTTATACTCAATGACCACGTTCGAGGCAACCAAGTGAGGTGTACCCTAGGGGTGGCATGTGCAAGTGTGTCAATTTTCAATTATATTATCTTTACATGTCATGGTGAGCTACTGTTGATTTTAGGTTAAAGATTATCTTGTCATGCATTGCCTATTATTCAAACATCTAACAGTTAATGGTTGCGGAAATTAAATTGCGGAAAAATAAATCTAAGCTATTACAGGGCGTCGGGTATTTACATCGCCAAAAACAAACCCTTAAAAATTAAATTGCGAAAAATAAATAAAAGCGATAAATAAATCCTAATTAAAAACTATTACATTCTCGAAGCAGTTACAATATTGAAATACGGGTCAAAAATTATTCGCGTGTGAGAAAATTAAATCGGAGTGCTTTTTAGGGTTTTGACCCCTTTTTTAGATAAAGCATATTTTTTGTTATTTTTGAATTAAAATGGAATTAAACCTAAACTAATTATTAATTAATTAAAAAAATATTTTTGGATTTTTTTATATTTTAAGAAATAAAATAAAATTGATTAAAGTTATTAAAAACGTAATATTCTAAATTGATTTTAATTTAATGCAAAATATTAAAATTATACCTAATTAGAAACTAAATTAATTAAATTATTTATTTACAAAAACAATGAAATAATGAAATTGAATTTAATAAATAAAAATAATGTTTTTTATGTTTTCTGATTTTTATTAGGCAAAATATTAATTATTTGGTTAGTAATTAATTAGGAATAATAATTAAATAAACAATTAAATAAAAAATATAAAAGAGAAAAAAGAAATAAACCCAGGGGGTGTGTGGGCCTGATCTGAGTGTAAGTCAACAATTTTTGGGGCCCAAACGTCCAGCCTGTTAGACTTTTCCATTCCAATATGCGTTGGTTGACTTTAGTCCATGGTGCTCCTTCAATCTTGATCATTGGATCTGTCTAGTGGGCCACTTGGTAATTGAGATCTAGAGGCATTTGGTGAACCACGCTGGGAGCATTACACATGAATACCTAAAGAACAAAATCAAATAAATGTTTGGGGGACCTGGGATTCGAACCCAGGTCCCAAAGGGTTTTGCAATGCACGCTCACCAATCCAACTACACTGCATTATTGTTAATAGAATAAGAAGTAAATATAATATATGAAACAACGCACTAAGCCTGAAAAATAAAAAAACACGCCACTGATTCGAAAGGACCAATGGCACAAGGACACGCTATCTTCTTCTTCAACGCAACCCTGGTTATTTACCTGCGGATTTTTATCCACAGGAAGTTTCGTAGGGCATCTCAAAAATCCATCCTAGGTCACAAAAATACAAGCTACGACCATCATTGGATTCGTCTCTCGCCCCTGAACATAAATATGGCCATGGTTTGCCTTGATTGTACCTGTGCCAAGAATGCCTAAAAATAAAACAAGAAAACCCTAGACTCGGGTATTGCAATACAGGGTCTGAAAATAAAATTAAACAATGCAGTTTGCTTAGAAATTTGATGGTAAGTATGAATATGCAAGAAATTTGGCAAAAGGATGCAAGAAAACCGAGTTACGATTCCATGTGCAGAGCAATGTTCATGGAGACTTACAACGAGTTTCAGGCTGTCTTAGGGCTTGGTTTTGATTGATGTAGCTCCACTGGGTGTCAAGAAAGAGAATAGCGTTGAGCTTTTGGTCTGAATTGGGCTCCAATGTTGTTTTTGATCTCTCACTTTTCAAGCTTTTTTCTCAAAGTTGTGTGGCCGTTTCTGCAGAGTTCTATGAATTTTTTAGGTTTGTGTCACTTGTGTGAGTGTTATAGAGTGAATTAGGGTTGGTCTTTTGGTCTTAAATCAAGTGCATTGAAGATTCAAGAGTGGATTTTGATCACCATAACCAAGCTTCCAAAAATAGGCCAAATCTGATTTTTTGTGCTTGTTTTGACTTGATACGAATTGGTTGAGTGTCACATGGTATTTGCAAGCTGTACAAATCACAAGAATCCCTTTACATAAATTTTTAGATTTTATTTGATTTAATATTGATTAATAATGAATTAAATCAATAAAAATTAAATAAAATAGAAAAATAGATGAATGGTCATGAAATTAAATATGGGACACGTGTGTGGCATGAAAAGACCAAATCAAGTGGAAAAAAGTGGGCCCTTTTGTCAAAAATTGGAGTTTTGAGGATAGTTGACTTTTGGCAATTTTGGAAAAATGCCCAACTTCAACAATGCATAACTTCTTCAATTTTGAACTTTTGGAGGTGTTCTTGGACTTTTTAGAAACCTTGAGATGTCCTCTAATCAACCCTTTTTGTCTCATTTCATTTTTATGTTCCATGCTCAAGTTATAAGCTTTAGAAAAAAAGGTATTTTTGTTGACTTTCAAAAATGACCTATAATGTCTAAATTTGTAACTTTTTGTGAGAGCATTTCTTGATCTTGGAGTGTGAAGATGGATTGTAGGAAATTGCATCCTATTCAAAATGAGATTTGGATGGGTCATTTCTCACAAAGTATGAGAAAGTTATGCTTGGTCAAAGTTGAGTTGACTTTTCCTACAAAACCCTAATTTAGCAACTTTTGAATCTTGATGAATCTTGAGCAATCCTTGATGAATCATGATAAACCCTTGATCAAATGATGAATTATCCTTCAAAATGAGAATGTTGACAAAAAATCTTGAGGTTTGACTGTATTTGGGACACAATTGACTTTTGCCCTAGCACAATCGACTTTTGGGTCTCTTGAGCAATTGACTGACCAAACTTTCTCTGCAAGGATTTAAATTTGACATGGATGAACTTGAGAGAATATTAGGACATTGGAGAGAACTTGAGGCCATTTATATGCGAGGACCTTGATGCAACACAAAACCCTAATTTTGACTTGACTGCCTTAGGAGGTGATTTGACTGTCCAACTCTTGAGCTAACTTAAGCAACTTGAAGATTAGTCTTGGCAAATCTTGAGGAATATGGGAGGGAAAATTTTGGGGTACAACAGTTGCCCCTGTTCAATTTTCTTAAACTTGAGGATATAGATTGGCTTTTGAGCCTTTCGTGATCCAAAGGTGGAAGATAATTGAACACTAGAGTGCCCAGAAATTTGCACTCACATGGTGTAGTATCAGCATTGTGATGTCGGAAATGGGCTTACAAATGCCATTTGGATTATTGGTAGGAGGATGGGCTTACAGATGCCATCTGCAGGAGTGTCGATCGCATAAGAGATTCCTTAGCGAGAATTTGCATACCCGTTGTTGTAAAAGATTCCGCTGGGGAATTCTAACTTTTGTTGAGATTTAGGAACCTGCTTGTACTACAACTGAGAGAATGCTTCAGCTGAGCTTTAAGAACCTGTCCATAATTCAACTGGGGGGAAACATCTTCATCAAGATCTAGGAACTGTCTCGTGCTCAATGGAGTATACCGTTGAGGTTATAGAACCTTTCCACACTATGACGGAGGAAAACATCAAGATCTAGGAACTGACTCGTGCTCAATGGAGTATACCGTTGAGGTTATAGTACTCGTCCACACTATGACGGAGGAAACATATTCATCAAGATCTAGGATCTGTCTCGTGCTCAATGGAGTATACCGTTGAGGTTATAGAACTCATCCACACTATGACGAAGGAAAACATCAAGATCTAGGAACTGACTCGTGCCCAATGGAGTATACCGTTGAGGTTATAGTACTCGTCCACACTATGACGTAAGGAAACATCTTCATCAAGATCTAGGAATTGTCTCGTGCTCAATGGAGTATACCGTTGAGGTTATAGAACTCGTCCACACTATGACGGAGGAAAACATCAAGATATAGGAACTGACTTGTGCTCAATGGAATATACCGTTGAGGTTATAGTACTCGTCCACACTATGACGGAGGAAACATCTTCATCAAGATCTAGGAATTGTCTCGTGCTCAATGGAGTATACCGTTGAGGTTATAGAACTCGTCCCCACTATGACGGAGGAAAACATCAAGATCTAGGAACTGACTCATGCTCAATGGAGTATACCGTTGAGGTTATAGTACTCGTACACACTATGACGTAAGGAAACATCTTCATCAAGATCTAGGAACTGTCTCGTGCTCAATGGAGTATACCATTAAAGTTATAGAACTCGTTCACACTATGACAGAGGAAAACATCAAGATCTAGGAACTGACTCGTGCTCAATGGAGTATACCATTGAGGTTATAGTACTCGTCCATACTATGACGTAAGGAAACATCTTCATCAAGATCTAGGAACTGTCTCGTGCTCAATGGAGTATACCGTTGAGGTTATAGAACTCGTCCACACTATGACGGAGGAAAAAATCAAGATCTAGGAACTGACTCGTGCTCAATGGAGTATACCGTTGAGGTTATAGTACTCGTCCATACTATGACATAAGGAAACATCTTAATCAAGATCTAGGAACTGTCTCGTGCTCAATGGAGTATACCGTTGAGGTTATAGAACTCGTACACACTATGACGGAGGAAAACATCAAGATCTAGGAACTGGCTCGTGCTCAATGAAGTATACCGTTGAGGTTATAGTACTCGTCCACACTATGACATAGAGAAATTGTCGAGATTGATAACCTTATCTGAAATTCAACCGAGGATAATTCAATTGAGATTTTGAGAACTGGTCAGGTCTTCGACTAAGCTGGGGACTTAACTGCATCTTTCCTGAAAGGTAAAGGTCAGTCCTATGAAATGCATGATATGGATCAGGCAATGATGTTCTCAAAATAATGAGATTGTATTCGTATGATGCGTATATGCATGTATCATGATGTATGGGAATATGATGCTTTAGCTGGGGAAAATAAATCCCGGAGCTGCTGGAGAATAGAGTTGAGTTCTTCGTTTCCGCTGGGGATGATGAACGAAGATGATAAACCTGTAGGAGAGAAGAACTCTGTTGGGGGAATAAACTGATGAAGAATTACTCCGAGGGGAATTACTCTGTGGGGAAGAGACGTTCTGCTGAAGATTTTAACGATAACTCCGCTGGGGATTCTGTTGATAAACTCTGTTGGGAATTTTAATGATGAACTCCGCTGGGGATAGAAATAACTTCGCTAGGGATGATCTTTTAGTTGCAATTTGCTGAGGATAACCCAGTTAGACTCTTGTCAGGATAACCTTCTGAATTTGGCTGGGGAGATTTATTTGCGCTCTGCAGGGGATAAGCTTCCAGAATCTACTGGGTAAGATGATTCAACTTTGGCGAGGAAGCTTTTTAGACTACGCTGGAGGAAATGACTCCACCAGGGGTATCTTGCATTCCGCCAGGGAACATTCTTATACTCCATTGAGGGATGTTAAGACTGTCGGGGGTATTCTTATACTTGCTGGGGAATGTCTTTATACTCCGCTGAGGAATATTAAGACCTTCTGGGGATACCAAACCTTCTTGGGGCTGATGGTAGATTAACTCTTCTTGGGGAGAGTGTTGCTGATTTGTTCATAGCTGCAAGTCTCAGTAGGGAGAGCTACCATTACTGTTTTACTCTGCGGGGAGTGATGGTATCTTGGTCAGATCCTTCAGCTGAACCTACCTTGGTACCTTGGTGGATAGAGCAACTAGACAGCTCGGACAATTCTTATGCCCCTGTTTCTGATATTACCCGTAATTCTTCCTTCATTTCGCATGTAAATATTTATGAGTAGCAATTAATGTCAAATGCATATATCAAAAATGAACATTGGACGTTCTTTGCAAAACAAAACAGATAAAGGGAAAACAATTTGAAATTTGTCTGAAAATGAATTTGTATTGATTTTGAAGTTTGGCCTGAAAATAGAAGTTTTTGTACAAGAGGCTGACGTCCTAGTAAGAGAACACCGCCGAACAAATAGAATCTATACAGTTTGTGAAAACAAAACAAAACAGCTATGTGAATAATCCCATTGGGTTCCAACTCTGCTATTGCCTTTATATCTTCAAGCGTCTCATCACTTTGCTGCTTAGTTGAAGATGAATCTGATTGATTGGTGTCGTCCGAGCCGGATAGTTGATACCGAAGTATGGATGCGAGGTGATCCAATGAGACATAGTATTACGCTTTGATCCCTAACTTTTGCTTGGACTGCCCTTTCGGGTTTTCAGTCCACCGGGATACCCATTTTTACCCAAGCCACCTTTTCAGGTTTTCGACTTGCCGGGTGTACAAATTTTTTTATTTTCATCCATTATTTTTGCCCGAACCCTTTTGGTTCGCCGGGAAGCCCTTATTTTTGCCCAGGCCAGTCAACCTAGCGGGTCTTTGATTATGCGTAGTATATTTTTACTATGTCTGCATTGACGGGGTGAGGAAGGTCGTCACCATCCATAGTGATTAGAATCATCGCTCCTCCTGAGAAGATGTTCTTAACCACAAATGGCCCTTCGTAAGTAGGGGTCCATTTACCCCTGGGATCACCTTGAGGTAGAATAATACGCTTGATTACCAAGTCCCCAACTTGATACTCTTGTCGTCTGACTTTCTTGTTGAATGCCTTGATCATCCGTTTTTGGTATGTCTGACCATGACAAATAGCAGTAAGTCTTTTTTCGTCGATTAGATTCAGTTGATCAAGTCGGGTCTGAATCCAGTCATCTTCGCTTAAACCTGCATCCTTCATGATCCGGAGAGAGGGTATCTGAGCTTCGATGGGCAAGACTGCCTCCATGCCATAAACCAAGGAATAGGGTGTTGCCCTTGTTGACGTCCGTGCTGAGGTGCGGTACCCGTGAAGAGCAAATGGTAACATCTCGTGCCAGTCTTTATATGTCATTGTCATCTTTTGCACAATCTTCTTAATGTTCTTATTAGCTGCTTCTACAGCCCCATTCATCTTCGGCCGGTAGGGAGAAGAGTTATGATGTTGTATCTTGAATTGCTCGCAGAGCTCAGTGATCATCTTGTTGTTGAGATTAGTTCCATTTTCTGTAATAATCCTCTCTGGTACACCGTATCGACAGATCAAGTTATGCCGAATGAACCGTGCCACGACGTTCTTGGTTATCGTAGCAAAGGAAGCTGCTTCAACCTACTTCATAAAGTAATCAATCGCTACCAGGATGAAACGATGCCCGTTGGATGCCGTAGGTCTGATCTCGCCAATCATATCAATGCCCCACATTGCAAAAGGCCAAGGTGCTATCAGAACATTTAGAGGAACTGGAGGAATGTGCACCTTATCAGCATAGACCTGGCACTTGTGACATGTCCGAGAATGCTGATAACAATCAGCTTCCATTGTGGACTAGTAATATCCTTCCCGAAGGATTTTCTTTGCCATGGTATGTCCACTGGAATGAGTTCCGAAAGTACCTTCATGCAGCTCTGTCATGATTCTTTCTGCTTCAGTCTTATCCACACAACACAGTAAGGTTGAATCATGATTACGCTTGTAAAGGATGCCATTGCTGATGAAGAACTTCGCCGCGAACCTCCTCAGAAACTTCTTGTCATTAACAGATGCACCCTCGGGATACTCTTGAGCTTCAAGGTACATTTTCACTTCATGATACCAGGGCTTTTCTGTTACCTCTTCAGTCTCAAGATCACAGCATTGTGTCGGTTCGTCCAACCTTTCAATAATGATCTGGGGAGCCTCGTTGTCCCAATTGACTTTGAACATAGAAGACATCGTAGCCAGTGCGTCCGCCAACTGATTCTCCTCTCTAGGGAAGTGTTCAAAGGTTATCTCTTTGAAATGGGGAAGCAATGTCAATACATACTCCTTATAAGGAATAAGATTTGGGTGTTTCGTATCCCACTCGCCTTTGATCTGACTGATCACGAGAGCGGAATCTTCGAAGACACTTAGAAACTTAATCCTTAGGTTGATTGCAGCTCGAAGACCCATGATGCATGCTTCATACTCCGCCATATTGTTGGTGCAGTTGAAACGTAATCGGGCGGTAAACGGAGTATGAGAGCCTTTAGGAGATATGATCACAACGCCAATGCCATTGCCCAAAGCGTTCGAAGCTCCATCAAAGTACATAGACTATCGGGATCCCTCCTCAGGTCCTTCATCCGGTCCAGGTGTCTCACAATCAGTCACTACCATGATATTCTCGTCCGGAAATTCAAAGTTCATAGACTGGTAATCATCCACTGCCTGATGTGCCAAATGGTCTACCAATACACTTCCCTTGATTGCTTTTTGAGTTGTGTACTGGATGTCATACTCAGTCAAGATCATCTGCCATCTTGCTATTCTTCCGGACAAGGCAGGCTTTTCGAAGATATACTTGATTGGATCCATCTTTGAAATCAATAGAGTAGTGTGAGTCAGCATATACTGTCTCAGCCGGCGAGCAGCCCATGCCAAAGCGCAACAAGTTTTCTCAAGCAGTGAGTATCGGGTCTCACAGTTGGTAAACTTTTTGCTAAGGTAATAAATAGCATGCTCTTTTCGGCCAGACTCGTCATGCTGCCCCAGCACACACCCCATTGAGTTGTCAAGTACTGTCAAGTATAAGATCAGAGTTCTCCCTTTAACTGGTGGCATCAGAATGGGTGGCTCTTGGAGATACTCTTTGATTTTTTTGAAAGCGGCCTGGCATTCAACGTTCCAACGTACCACTTGGTCTTTCTTCAGTAGCTTGAAGATTGGCTCACAAGTAGCAGTCAGGTGCGAGATGAATCGGGCAATGTAGTTCAGTCGTCCTAGAAAGCCTCTGACCTCCTTCTTTGTCTTGGGAGCTGGCATCTCTTGTATGGCTTTCACTTTGGCAGGGTCCACTTGAATACCTTTGTCGCTCACGACGAAACCCAGTAGCTTACCAGACCTCACCCCGAAGGTGCACTTGTTCGGGTTCAATCTCAGCTTGTACAACTTCAACCTGTCAAACAACTTCTGTAGATGGTCAAGGTGTTCCTCCTCAGTCTGGGACCTCGCAATCATATCATCGACGTATACTTCAATCTCATGATGGATCATGTCATGAAACAAAGCAACAATGGCACGCTGATATGTGGCCCAAGCATTTTTCAATCCAAAAGGCATGACCTTGTAACAAAAGGTGCCCCACTGAGTAACAAAGGTCGTCTTCTCCATGTCCTCGGGAGCCATTTTAATCTGGTTATATCCAGAGAAACCATCCATAAAGGAGAATACCTTGTGCTGAGTAGTATTGTCAACTAGAACGTCGATGTGAGGCAGAGGGAAGTCATCCTTAGGGCTTGCCCTGTTCAAGTCCCTGTAGTCAACACACATTCGAACCTTACCATCCTTCTTCGGTACAGGAACCACATTGGCAACCCACTGAGGGTAAGAAGTCACTGCTAGAAAACCGGTGTCAAACTGTTTCATAACTTCGGCTTTGATTTTCTCAAACATCTCTGGGCGCATATGGCGAACCTTCTGTTTTACCGGAGGACAATCTTCCTTGGTAGGCAGGCGATGAACCACAATGTCAGTATCCAACCCTGGAATATCTTCATAAGACCAGGCAAAGATCTCAACGTAGTCATGCAGCATCTGAATCAACCGCTGTTTCACACTAAGCTCCAGATTTGCACCGATCTTGACTTCCTTCTTGTCTGTTTCAGTACCCAGATTCACTGCTTCCACCGGCTCTTCGTGTGGCTGAATGGCCCTCTCTTCCTGGAGTAGTAGTCTTGAAAGTTCACCAGGCACTTCACAATCATCTTCACCTTCGTCTTCGGCTAATTTGATCGGATTTTCGAAGTCATAACTGGCAGTAGCAGAGTCGTTACCAGTGAGATCCAGAGTGGATGTGGACCTGTATATGTGAGTGTGTGTAAAATAGCTGTTTTTGCAATATATAGTAAAGAAAACAAAGAGCGCAAAATTTGAGATGCAAGAAACGTCCAATGCTTTTATTAATGATATATGAAAATGGCACAAAAAAGCCCTCACAAATGAAGCCACAGTGCCCCAGGTAAGACACCGGGCCATGAAGTTTCAAAACATTGTTTGTTACAAATTCAAACAAAGAGTTCATTACTGGTTAACAAAAGTAATAGGGACGAAGTCCTTTGTTGTCCAGTTGCTTGGTCCACCGTTGGTCGTAGGATAGATCCAGCTGTCGAATTCAGACTCCTCTACATCATCTTCAACGACATTTACTCCCGAGTTGCTGATGAACACAGGAGGTCTTCCAATCCTTGCACTACGAACAGCCCTTTGAGCTTCTGCAGTGAAACCCAAACTAAACTTGTTAGTCTTCTGAGTAAAATCAGGGAGTCGGCCCCAATTTGCACACTCACCCTTCTCAATAACAGCCCGGGCATCCTTTAAGGAAGCCATCTTCATAGGAGAATCTTCAACCATAGTCTCAGCTGATGCTAGTGTCTGAGGAACCTCTTCAAAGTGCTGAAATGGGGTCTCAATGAATTCCCCATCCATCTCTACGTATCTGAACGAGTTGAGGTGGATGACCATGTACTCCTCCTCCCCTTGAACTGTCATAATCTTCCCTCTGACCGGGTACTTCAGCTTCTGATGGAGCGTTGAGGTTACAACCCCAGCTTTATGGATCCATGGACGACCCAGCAAACAAGAATAGGATGGCCGAATGTCCATCACGTAGAATGTAGAATTGAACACCTGAGAACCAACTTTAATTGGAATATCAACTTCACCATGCACCATCCTTTTAGACCCGTCAAAGGCCCTGATAATGATGTTACTTGGCCTTAGCTCCAACCCTTCGCAATCCAACCGGTCTAGAGCTTTCTTGGGCAAGACGTTCAACGAGGAACCAGTGTCAACCAATACATGTGCAAGAGTAGTGCCCTTGCATTCAATGGAGACATGCAGGGCATCATTATGGTTCTTCCCTTTAACAGTCAAATCGGCGTCGGAGAAACCCAAACCATTATCAGCAGTTAAATTGGCCACACAATTGGTAAACTGATCAGCTGATGTCTCTTGTGGCACGTGGGCAGTTTTCAGGAAAGTAATCAGAGCCTTGGCGTGGGCCTCTGAACACAACATCAGTGACAACATAGAAATCTTGGATGGGGTTTACCCCAGCTGCTCAACTACGTTATAATCACTCTTCTTAATAATCTTCAAAATCTCTTCCATCTCCTGTTTGGAAGCTTCAACAGTGATGGTCTTTGGTGCCTCCGTCTGGGCAGGCACATCAGTGGTGATCCCTTTTCCCCGAGCGTTAGATGACTCGGCGACAGGGGTAGGACTAAGAACTTGATCAGGAATGGCATTAGGCACACTTGCAGGTGTAATGACAACAGGTCTTCGGGCAGTTGGTGGAGCAATATCAGGTGAGAAAAGTCTACCGCTGCGGGTGACTTTAGCAGGCCCAGTAATGTTGCTGACGCCGGTATCAACATCCAACTCTTGCTTAACTCCTAGAACATAAACATCTGCCCCATAGTGCCAAGGGACAGCCTTATCAGAGGTATAGGGGATGGGCCCCGGAACAATGATGATTACGGGCGCGATCTTCGGAACAGATGTAATTCTAACAGGCTTCCTCGAGGGAGCCTTGGAAGAATTGTCGAAAATGGTAATAATGGAAACTTCTTCAGTAGGAATGGAAGGAACAACAGTCTTCTCAAACAGGATCTCCTTATTATCCATCAGGTTTTAGATACCTGACTTCAGGAATGGGCAACCGGTAGGTAAAACAAAACACATATGGCAACCTTCGTCACAACCCAGAAATAAACCGGCTAGCAACAGGTTCTTCTTGACAGTCATCAGAGGGGTAACAACGTCATCCACAGAAACTACAAACAAGTCTTCCTCTACAGCATTTACTCCATGTTTGGGCATGGGAGAAGTCACAACATTAGGTCTCTCGGGAGCCTCAAACTCAATCTCCTTTGTATCAATTAGGTCTTGCACCCTATTCCTCAAAACCCAACAATCATCTGTAATATGCCCTGGACTATCAGAGTGAAAAGCGCAGCGGGCATTAGGGTTGTACTTTGGTGATGTGGTACTTGGATTCTTTGGAGCTTCTTTTAGAGTCACCAGATTGGTCTTCAGCAACTGTGGTAGAATTTGAGACAAAGTCATGTTGAGACGAGTGAATTGCCTTCGAGGTCTCTTGTCCTTTTGTTGATTGTGATGCTGAGGAGCACCAGCAGGTTTTGAAATAACAACCGCATTGACAGCTTGTCGGTGTTCAGGTTTATTCTGTCTTCTCGAACTGTAGACAACACTGGGCTCTTTCTTAAACGGTTTCTTCTTGGTACTCGAAGAGGCACCCTTCTGTATCTTCCCAGCCTTAATGCCAGCTTCAATCCTCTCACCATTCAAAATAAGATCTGTAAACCCAGCTGAAGAGCTTCCAATCAGATGATTAAAGAATGGACCAGACAGGGTCCCCAAAAACATGTCAGCGAGTTCACGCTCAGCCAAAGGTGGTTGCACCCTTCCGGCAAGGTCTCTCAATTTTTGAGCATACTCTTTAAATCCTTCACCCGTTCCTATTGACATACCCTGGAGTTGGGTACGCGTATGAGCGAGGTCGGAGTTGTACTGATACTGCCTATAGAATGCAGTAGCCAAATCTTCCCAGCTACGGATACTGGCTCCGTCCAACTGATAAAACCACTAGAGCTGAGTCCCTGAGAGACTGTCTTGAAAGAAATGGATCCATAAGTTCTTATCAGCAGTGTAAGGTTGGATCTTCCTCACATATGACCAAAGGTGCAGCTTTGGACAGGAAGCTCCGTCATACTTGGCAAAGGCAGGTTCCTTGAATTTATGGGGAATGACCACCCCAGATGATAGACCTAGATCTCCAAAGTCCAGACCGGGCACCTTCTGAATTTCCATAGCGCTCAAACGGTCTTCCAGCTGTTTGTACTTATCCTTAGCAGGAGGATACTGTTCTTCATCATAGTCTGTCTCGTTGTCGGAGACCATAGGGCTAGGAGCCCTCCTTTCTTGTGGACTATCTTTCCCTCCAGATGAGGTGGTCAGATCAACTTCATTCTGCAGCCCGTTTCCAAACTTGCGTCCAGTGTTAAACAGGATGGTCCTCTTCTTCTTCTTCTTCTTCTTCTTCTTCTCCTTCAGAATCAAGGTCTTCAGGTCCTGCTGACCCTTAGCTAGATTCATGAACAACTCTTGAAATTGGGCATTCTGGGCCTGGAGGGCCTTGATAGCTTGCTCAGTTGAAGGTTCAACAGACATGATGATTGCTGAAATAAACAGCGAAGAAGATAAGAGACCTGTAAAGGGTACCTGTTTATGAAGTGCATGGGATGAAATGCATATGATTTATGATTTCAAAGACAATCGAGATTCAAATTTGCAAACAAGAAAGGAAACACACTTCATTAGATTTAAACTTTAAAATTTAAATTGTTCAACAAATTGCCCTTAGGCGTTACGAGAATGGAAATACTAAAAAGTAAGTAAAACTGTAAAGAAATCATCAAAGGTACATCAATGCTCCCATGGTCTCTTCTTCTCAGTGAGGACATAATCATTCAGGATCTGCTCGTTCTCCAGCTGCCTGGCCAGCTTCTGGATCTTCTGCTCTTGTTCATTAAACCTCTCTCGGTAGGAATCCCGTTCATCCCTCAACTGCATCCAAGATCTCTTCAGTGTCCCAATATCAGTGGGCATGTAAGGGTGAAGAATAGTTGGGGGAACCCCCTCCTCATCAGCAACTTCAAGAGTAATAGGTCTGACAGCTTCATATGGCATACCCAGCTTATGGGCACGGATGCAAACCCATCTGAGATATGGCTCCATTGGCAGATAAGTCTTTGGTCCCAACTCATGTGGGTCAGATTGGTGAACTCTGTCCCAATCCCTTATGAATCTACGACGCAGCTCATCGCTAACTCCTTGAAAATCAAAGATGATATGAGGCATCAACATCTCATGAGGCCCTTCTCTTCTGGCTCTTCCAAACTGACAGAGAGCTAAGCATGGGTTGTAAGAAATCCCTCCATGGAGTCCGATCAATGGAACATTAGGATACTCTCCACAACGATCAATGACAGTCACCTCATCCATATCTTTGAGAGTCCGGATAATGTAATCATTAGAAAGAGACATCATCCTATAAGCCCAACCCATTCCTTCCTTGTTCTTTAGCACGGACTTAGGGAGGTGTGAAATAAACCACCTCGACAATAAAGGAACACAGCACATCAAAGTTCCCCGCTTTCGGGCAGTACGAGCATATAGCTGATGAAGCATATCACCCAAGAGAGTGGGTACCGGGTTCTGAGAGATGAAGATCTTGATGGCATTAATATCAACAAAAGTGTCAGGATTTGGAAACAATACCAGACCATAAATCAAGAGAGCCAGAATGTCCTTGAAAGCCTTAAAGTCTAAGCTATCCCAGAAGTAATTAGCTTTGTCAACCAAAAACTTAGCCAGAAAAACCCTTAGCTCCGCTTCTAGTCTCCCAGTTAGCCATTACCTCCTCCTTAGTCAGGTGAAGGGCTGCAACAATTTCTTCGGGCTTAAGAGTCTTTTCCCAACCAGTAAACGGAGTTTGTTCCAAAACAGAGATACCAAGCAGCTCAGAGAACTCTTCCAGGGTAGGAACCAGCTGGAAGTCTTGAAAGGTGAAGCAATGGTATAACGTATCATAAAACTGGACCAGGACACTCATCATTTGTTCGTCCAATTTTGAGGCGACTAAACTGAGAAGAGAGCCATTCCTTCTGATGAAGGAAGTAGTGTCTGGAATCCTGACAACCAAATCTTTAAGCAGGGTAGGTACTTGGACAAAGTTGATCCGGATAGTATTCCTACGCATGGGCATCATGATGACCTACAAAACAGAGCAAAGATGAAACCCTCTTGTCTTTGAAATAGGTTAGTCCTTATGCAAAATGTATGCAATGTTATGATGTCATGATGTCATGGTAAAGGCACACCACAAGTATCCACAAAAAGCAAACATGGTAAAGGCACACAAGTCACACTGAGAGCACTTAAATTTCAGGCTGGCATGGAGCTTAGGTACTACCCTCTTTCAGTTCAGTTGGTTAAGACCTGTCCTAAAAAATAGTAACCGGGTTCTAGAGGATCTCAATATCACTGACTACCCTCAATCGGTCATAATTCCAGTTTAGCAACCTTTTCTTGCAGCCGGAATCATCGCGAGAGTTTAGTCTCAATGAGTGTAGCATACTGCTACTGTTCTATGGCCAAGTTGGTCAATTTAAGGTTCTAAGGTCAGTTGGTGCTTAATGACTCCTTAGAAGACCCATATTCTCCTCGTTCCAACACAAGGGATATCGGTACAGACCAAGGTGTCACACCAATGTAGCTACCGCTTCATCCGTGTCGGTCTACGCTGGACAGATCCCTCACAGTTTATTGCTACTTACCTAAAGGGTATCCCCAGATCCAGGTTAGGATCTATAAAACTACGATACAAGCCCACAAATTTAAAGCATACAAAGCATACAATTGAAAACATAGTGATCTAATCCTAAGGTACACCTCACTTACAATATGTCCCCAGCAGAGTCGCCAGTTCTGTGATCGGTGGGAATGAGAACTGACTGTTTTGGAATGCTGGTTCGCGTTTGCGTTTGTTTTTGCAAAATGTCGCGGTAAACAAGAGTCGCCACTATCTTTTATTTTATCCAACAAGGAAAGGACAAAAGCACAGAAAAATTCCTTTTCGAGATATTGCTCGGGTTCGGGAGGTAGATTATAGAAAGGGAAGGTGTTAGCACCCTTTCTATCCGTGGTTATCCACAGGCTCTTAGGTACTTGCTCATTATGTTTTCAAAAGTTTTCTTTTCTTTGTGATTGTGGATTTGAGAAGAGTTTTTGTTTTGAAAGGGGTGTAAGTGCGAAAAGTTTTGTTTTGTTTTTAAAAGGAGCAAGTACTTAAGAACCTCTACCTACTCAAAAAGGAATTAAACTGTACAAGTGTCCTTTAGACAACGCTATCCTACTATTGAGGAGTAGGTAGCATCGTCGTTGGAGTTTTCGGGTCAATTCGATTAAGGGACGTGTGGTCACTAAAGCAATGTTAGGACGCCTTAGCGGTAACCCTAATGTCTTAGATCATTTTTATCCGAGGCAACCGTTTCGAGGCAACTTATGATCTTTGGACAAGAGGGCGACCTCTAAAACTTCCTATACTCAATGACCACGTTTGAGGCAACCAAGTGAGGTGTACCATAGGGGTGGCATGTGCAAGTGTGTCAATTTTCAGTTATATTATCTTTACATGTCATGGTGAGCTACTGTTGATTTTAGGTTAAAGATTATCTTGTCATGCATTGCCTATTATTCAAACATCTAACAGTTAATGGTTGCGGAAATTAAATTGCGGAAAAATAAATCTAAGCTATTACAGGGCGTCGGGTATTTACATCGCCAAAAACAAACCCTTAAAAATTAAATTGCGAAAAATAAATAAAAGCGATAAATAAATCCTAATTAAAAACTATTACATTCTCGAAGCAGTTACAATATTGAAATACAGATAAAAAATTATTCACGCGTGAGAAAATTAAATCGGAGTGCTTTTTAGGGTTTTGACCCCTTTTTTAGATAAAGCATATTTTTTGTTATTTTTGAATTAAAATGGAATTAAACCTAAACTAATTATTAATTAATTAAAAAAATATTTTTGGATTTTTTTTATATTTTAAGAAATAAAATAAAATTGATAAAAGTTATTAAAAACCTAATATTCTAAATTGATTTTAATTTATTGCAAAATATTAAAATTATACCTAATTAGAAACTAAATTAATTAAATTATTTATTTACAAAAACAATGAAATAATGAAATTGAATTTAATAAATAAAAATAATGTTTTTTTTTATGTTTTTTGATTTTTATTAGGCAAAATATTAATTATTTGGTTAGTAATTAATTAGGAATAATAATTAAATAAACAATTAAATAAAAAATATAAAAGAGAAAAAAGAAATAAACCCAGGGGGTGTGTGGGCCTGATGTGAGTGTAAGTCAGCAATATTTGGGGCCCAAACGTCCAGCCTGTTGGACTTTTCCATTCCAATATGCGCTGGTTGACTTTAGTCCATGGTGCTCCTTCAATCTTGATCATTGGATCTGTCTAGTGGGCCACTTGGTAATTGAGATCTAGAGGCATTTGGTGAACCACACTGGGAGCATTACACATGAATACCTGAAGAACAAAATCAAATAAATGTTTGGGGGACCTGGGATTCGAACCCAGGTCCCAAAGGGTTTTGCAACGCACGCTCACCAATCCAACTACACTGCATTATTGTTAATAGAATAAGAAGTAAATATAATATATGAAACAACGCACTAAGCCTGAAAAATAAAAAAACGCGCCACTGATTCGAATGGACCAATGGCACAAGGACACGTTATCTTCTTCTTCAACGCAACCCTGGTTATTTACCTGCGGATTTTTATCCGCAGGAAGTTTCGTAGGGCATCTCAAAAATCCATCCTAGGTCACAAAAATACAAGCTACGACCATCATTGGATTCGTCTCTCTCCCCTGAACATAAATATGGCCATGGTTTGCCTTGATTGTACCTGTGCCAAGAATGCCTAAAAACAAAACAAGAAAACCCTAGACTCGGGTATTGCAATACAGGGTCTGAAAATAAAATTAAACAATGCAGTTTGCTTAGAAATTTAATGGTCAGTATGAATATGCAAGAAATTTGGCAAAAGGATGCAAGAAAACCGAGTTACGATTCCATGTGCAGAGAAATGTTCATGGAGACTTACAGTGAGTTTCAGGCTGTCTTAGGGCTTGGTTTTGATTGGTGTAGCTCCACTGGGTGTTAAGGAAGAGAATAGCATTGAGCTTTTGGTATGAATTGGGCTCCAATGTTGTTTTTTATCTCTCACTTTTCAAGCTTTTTTCTCAAAGTTGTGTGGCGGTTTCTGCATAGTTCTATGCGTTTTTTAGGTTTGTGTCACTTGTGTGAGTGTTATAGAGTGAATTAGGGTTGGTGTTTTGGTCTCAAATCAAGTGCATTGAAGATTGGATTTTGATCACCATAACCAAGCTTCCAAAAATAGGCCAAATCTGATTTTTTGTGCTTGTTTTGACTTGATACGAATTGGTTGAGTGTCACATGGTATTTGCAAGCTGTACAAATCACAAGAATCCCTTTACATAAATTTTTTGATTTTATTTGATTTAATATTGATTAATAATGAATTAAATCAATAAAAATTAAATAAAATAGAAAAATATATGAATGGTCATGAAATTAAATATGGTACACGTGTGTGGCATGACAAGACCAAATCAAGTGGAAAAAAGTGGGCCCTTTTGTCAAAAATTGGCGTTTTTAGGATAGTTGACTTTTGGCAATTTTGGAAAAATGCCCAACTTCAACAATGCATAACTTCTTCAATTTTGAACTTTTGGAGGTGTTCTTGGACTTTTTATAAACCTTGAGATGTCCTCTAATCAACCCTTTTGGTATCATTTCATTTTTCTCTTCCATGCTCAAGTTATAAGCTTTGGCAAAAAAGGTGTTTTTGTTGACTTTCAAAAATGACCTATAATGTCCAAATTTGTAACTTTTTGTGAGAGAATTTCTTGATCTTGGGGTGTGAATATGGATTGTAGGAAATTTCATCCTATTCAAAATGATATTTGGATGGGTCATTTATCATAAAGTATGAGAAAGTTATGCTTGGTCAAAGTTGAGTTGACTTTTCCTACAAAACCCTAATTTAGCAACTTTTGAATCTTGATGAATCTTGAGCAATCCTTGATGAATCATGATCAACCCTTGATCAAATGATGAATTACCCTTCAAAATGAGAATGCTGACAAGAAATATTAAGGTTTGACTGTATTTGGGACACAGTTGACTTTTGCCCTAGCATAGTCGACTTTTGGGTCTCTTGAGCAATTGACTGACCAAACTTTCTCTGCAAGGCTTGAAATTTGACATGGATGAACTTGAGAGCATATTAGGAAATTGGAGAGAACTTGAGGCCATTTGGATGTGAGGACCTTGATTCAACACAAAACCCTAATTTTGACTTGACTGCCTTAGGAGGTGATTTGACTGTCCAACTCTTGAGCTAACTTGAGCAACTTGAAGATTAGTCTTGGAAAATCTTGAGGAATATGGGAGGGCAAATTTTGGGGTACAACAATATATTTAAGTTAATTTATTTTATATCAAAAACAAAATATGTTTTAATTAATTTTTCTTGCAAATAAATCATCAAATAATTTCATTTTTTTTCAAATATATTTTTGTAATTAACATTAATTAGATTTAGACATTTTTGCCAATTAAGTTAATTAGACTTAGAATAATTTAATCGAATCTTTTTTTCTTAAATTAATTCAATCAAATTTATGTTATTAATCAATTTCAAATCTTTTGCCATTAATTTTTAACATTTCTCTTTCTACTAACCCTAATCCTCCCAACCTCTTTTCTCCCGATTTTAATATTTTCTTGTCGCATTACTTTATTAATTTACTTTCTCATCTTTTTTAATTACATAATTGTTCCCGGTTTGTAATAGTTTTAGTTAGGGTTTAAATTTCCGCATCTAATTATGTAATTTCCCCGAGGCCTTGTAATAGCTTAGGAGTTTATATTTTCTGCAATTTATGTTTCGCACTATATTATATGCATGTATATAAACTGCTAGTAAATTAGGCATGTATGGCAAGAACTAATCAATTAATCTTAGATCACTAACATCAAGATAAAAATACCTGAAAAAGCACACTATTGCACACTTGCACCCCTAGTGTATTTCCCACTTTGGTTGCCTTCGGAAATGGTCATGTCCCTCGAACGTAGGGATACCTTAGCAAAGACCCCTCAATTAAAAGTCATCATAAAGATCATAGTCCCTTAATATCCCCCGAGTTGCCTACGAGAAATGATCTTGTCCCTCGAGTTGCCTACGAATATATGATGATGACAGTCCCTTCGAACTTCTAAGGTATCTCTACATGTTGCCTTCAATGACCATAAACGTCCCTTGCGATAGTCCCTTAACATCCAACGATAGAGTTATGTACTCACTAATAGTAGGATAGCACTATCTAAAGGAAAGGAGGAAAATTCTTTTTTCGAGTAGGTAGAAAGCTGTTAAGTACTTGCTCAAATCTAATTCCTTTTTACACCACACTTTCAAAAATCTTTTCAAAAAATGCTTCATCACATCTTGCAGACTGATACAAGAGTTATCATAAAGAAAACAAAAACTTTTCAAAACACGAAAGCAATCTTCAAAAGTGAGAAAGTACCTAAGAGCCCGTGGAAAACCAAGGATGGAAAGGGTGCTAACACCTTCCCTTTCCATAATATACCCCCTTACTCAGAAAATCTCGAAAAAGGTCTTTTTCTGTTCTTTTCACCCTTTCCTTTGTTGGATAAAATAAAAGTCGGTGGCGACTCTTGCTTACCGCGAAATTTGCGAATACAAAATGTAAACAAGTATAATAGTCAGTTCTGCCACTGTATCACATACCCGGTCAAAGGAAAAATTGTCACAGTCTGCGGAGAGGAAGAGTTCATGATCAATCATTTGAATTCTTTCAAATATGTTGAAATTGATAGAGAATTCATTAAAACACCTGTCAAGCATTTGTAGTGGTCCCTCCCATGATTATTGTTGCCAAAACCATTCCTGTTACTCCTAAAACTTCTAAAGATACACCAAGAATGGCCTCTCTCAAGGATGCTCGTACTGTTGTTAAATACGGAGGTTGCACTATTTGGGGAAAACTTCCTGATATCCCCTACAAGTCAGACAAATTTGGGTAGGGCTTCACTTACAAGGCCCAAAAATAGATTCAATGTGCTTGTGCTGGGAAATCACCTCTTCGTATTAGCAACAATGAAGTTAATGCTCTGGGAGACTCTGATAGTGATGGTGACTTAGACGATTGGATCTACGCAACTATTGACAGAGAACTCAATAACTGGCAGACCAAAGACTTCATCTCAATCTCCTTTAGCCAGGAGTAATTTCCATTTCCTATTTTTATTACTTTGAGAAATTTGTCTGTAATTTCCTCTAAAAACAATGACTTTAAACCACGTGTCTTGCCCAGGGCACAATGGTCCATTTGTTAAGGGTTTGTCATTTTCATATGTCTTATGCTCATTTTTAATGAAAACATTGGACTATTTTTGCATTCAAATTTTGCGCTCCTTATCTTTCTTTTACTATAAAACATTTTCAAGTAGCCATGTGACCTTACATGCATACACACACATTTGCAAATCCACATCCACTCTGGATCTCATTGACAACAATTTTGCTATTGTCATTTATGACTTTGAAAATCCAATCTATCAAGCTCAAGATGAAGGTGAAGAAGATTGTGAAATACCTGGGGAACTCGCCAGACTCCTGATACAAGAGGAAAAGGCCATTTAACCACACGAAGAACCAGTTGAAGTAATAAACCTGGGTACTGAGGCAGATAACAAGGAAGTCAATATTGAAGCTAACTTGGAAGATAGCGTCAAGAGAAGTTTTGTTCAGATGTTGCACGACTATGTTTAGGTGTTTTCCTGGTCATACAAAGATATGTCGAGGCTTGATACTGATATCGTAATTCACCATCTGCCAATGAAAGAAGGTTATTCTCCAGTCAAACAAAAGGTTTGTCGCATGCGGCTAGACATGTCTAAAAAGATCAAGGTTGAGGTAATGAAATCGTTCAATATGGGTTTCTTGGCAATGACGTTGTAACCCCAATGAGTTGAAAATGTTGTCCTAGTACCAAAGAAAGACAAAAAGGTTCATATGCACGTAGACTACAAGGATTTAAATAGGGAAATCCCCAAAGATGATTTCCCACTACCACATATTGATGTCTTGGTTGATAACATAGTTCAACATAAGGTGTTCTCCTTCATGGAAGGCTTCTCCGGGTACAACCAGATCAAAATGGCGCCTGAAGACATGGAGAAAACCACTTTTGTCACACAATGAGGCACCTTCTGTTATAAGGTCATGCCTTTTGGTTTGAAGAATGCATGCGCAACTTATCGACGGGCCATGGTAGCTTTATTTCATGATATGATTCATCATGAGATAGAATTCTATGTTGATGACATGATTGCAAGATCGCAAACTGAGGAAGAACACCTTGATCATTTGCACAAGCTATTTGAAAGGTTGGAGAAATACAAGTTAAGGCTGAACCTCAACAAATGCACCTTCGGGGTGAGATAGGGAAAACTCCTAGGATTTTTCGTCAGTGCAAAGGTATTAAGGTCGATCCTGCAATAGTCAAATCCATACAAGAAATTCTAAATAACTGTATTGAGAAGGAGGTCAGAGGTTTCTTAGGTCGACTCAACTAAATTGCTTGATTCATCTCTCACTTAACTGCTACTTGTGAGCCAATCTTCAAACTGCTGAAAAAGATCAAGTAGTCAGATAGAATGATGACTGCCAAACAACTTTTGAAAAAATCAAGGAGTATTTACAATAAACTCTAATCCTAATGCCTCCAGTTGAAGGAAGACCTCTGATCATGTACTTGACTGTGTTAGAGAATTCAATTGGGTGTGTGCTTGGCCAACATGACGAGTCTGGTCGAAAAGAGCATGCAATATAGTATGTTAGCAAAAAGTTTACTGACTGTGAAACAAGATATTCACTACTCGAGAAAACTTGCCGTGCTTTGGCATGGGCTGCTCTCCGACTAAGATAGTATATGTTGACTCATACTACTCTCTTGATTTCTAAGATGGATCCCATCAAGTACATCTTCGAGTAGCCAGCACTCTCCAGACAGATAGCCCGATGAAAAATGATCTTGACTGAATATGACATCCAATACACTACACAAAAAGCAATCAAAGGAAGTTTACTGGTGAATCATTTGGCTCATCAAGTTATTGATGACTACCAATCCATGAACTTTGAATTCCCGGACGATAATATGATACTGATAACCCACTATGCAAAGCTCGGGCCATATGAAGGACCTGAACAAGGATCCCTATGGACTATGGTTTTTTATGGAGATTCCAATGCATTGGGTAACGGGATTGGTGCTCTGATCATTTCTCCTGAAGTTTTCCATACACCTTTCACTGCCAGGCTTTGCTTTGACTCTACAAACAACATGGACGAGTATGAAGCATGCATCTTGGGTCTAAAGGCTACTATTGACCTAAGAATCAAATTCTTAAGCGTATACAGAGATTCAGCCCTAATAATCAGTCAAGTTAAAGGAGAATGGGATACCAAACATCCAAATTTGATCCCTTACAAAGAACTTGTGCTCACCTTGATCCCTTACTTTGAGGAGGTCATCTTTGAACATGTCCCAAGGGAAGAGAATCAGTTGGCAGATGCCTTAGCAACTATGTCATCTATGTTCAAAGTCAATTGGGACAACGAAGCTCCCATAATTACTATCAAAAGATTTGACAAACCGGGGCACTGTTATAGGATCAACACTGATGAGGAGAAGCCTTGGTTCCATGAGGTGAAGAGGTACCTTGAACCACAACAATATCCTGAGGGAGCTTCAATCAACGACAAGAAATTCTTGCGGAGGTTCTCAGCCAAGTTCTTTCTAAGCAATGGGATTCTGTACAAGCGCAACCATGATTCAACTCTGCTCTACTGTATGGACAAGAAAGAAGCAGAGAAGATCATGAGGAAATGCATGAAGGCATCTTTGGGACTCACTCTAATGGACATACTATGGCTAAGAAGATTCTAAGGGCTGGTTACTATTGGTAGAATATAGAAACTGATTGTTACCACCACTCAAAAACTTTCCATAAGTGCCAGATTTATGCTGACAAGGTTCATGTGCCTCCAATACCTTTAAATGTCATGATTACTATGTGGCCATTTGCAATGCGGGGCATTGAAATGATCGGAGAAATCAATCCCACCGCCTCTAATGGACATCGTTTCATCCTCGTCTCCATTGACTACTTCACCAAATGGGTTGAGGCAGCTTCATTTGTCTCAGTTACCAAGAATGTTGTAGCCCGATCCATCAAACATAACCTCATATGTTGGTACAACATCCCTAAAAGGATTATCACTAACAACGACAACAACCTCAACAATTCTATAATTACTGAACTTTGCACGTAGTTCAAGATCAAGCATCACAATTCTTCTCCATACAAACCTAAGATGAATGGCACGGTGGAAGCTACCAACAAAAATATAAAGAAGATTATGCAAAATATGGTGGTGACCTATAAAGACTGGCATGGGATTCTACCATTTTATCTTCATGGCTACCATACCTCGGATCGAACTCAACTGGGGAAACCCCATTCTCTTTAGTCTATGGCATATAAGTTGTCTTGTCTATCGAAGTTCTGATTCCTTCTCTAAGGATTATGAAAGAAGAAGACTTAGGCGAAGATGAATGGATTCAGACTAGGTTTGATCAGTTGAACTTGATCAATGAAAAGAGACGTGTTACTGTCTGTCATGGTGAAATGTATCAAAAACATATGATCAATGTATTCAACAAGAAGATCAAACATTGAGTATACCAGGTTGGTGACTTGGTAATAAAACGCATCATTTTACCACAAGGAGATCCCAAGGGAAAATGGACTCCCACTTACGAAGGGCCATTTGTTGTCAAGAATGTATTCTCTGGTGGTGCTATGATACTAACCACTATGGAAGACAAAGATTTCCAGCACCCTATGAACGCGGACACAGTAAGAAAATACTATGCATAAGAACGACCCGCTAGGTTGACATACCTGGGAAAAAATAAGGGCATCCCGGCGAACCAAAAAGGATTCGGGAAAAAATCAGGGATATATACAAAAGATTATACACCTGGCAAGTTGAAAACCTGCAAGGGAGGCTTGGGAAAAAAAGGGGTATCCCGGTGGACTGAAAACCTGAAAGGGAGGTCCAGGAAAAAAATTAAGGATTAAAAGCGCACGACTATGTCCCGTTGGATCACTACAGTCAATTTTATTACCAATGTTAAAAGTTTAAATGGTACAAGATCAGTTCAATCAACTTCTTCCGACGATAAGGGGTGATGTTCGAAGACATAGGGGAAATAGCAGAGTTGGAATCCAATGAGATCACTTCCACATGGCTATATATATATATATATATATATATATATATATATATATATATATATATATATATATATATATTTGTTTTTTGTATTCTTTTCACGATGACTTCCTCTTACTAGGATTTATATCTCTTTGTACAAAAATGCATGTTTATAGGAAAATTATCAATACAAATATACTTTGAAGTGAAACTTTTTGGTTTTTCTGTTTTGATTGCGAAAACGTTCAATGACTAAAATTAAATGAACATATGCATATGAGCATGATTAACTATTAACAAATATATACATAAGAACAGGAATAAACATTTGCTCAGAACTCTAGGAATTGAGATGTGTAACACGGTGGGAGAATTGACTTGGGTGTTTTGCGTTTGATTGCAATTGTTGCGGATAGCAAGAGTCACCACCGAATTTAATTTTATCCAAAAGGAAAGGTTGATAAGATTAGGAAAGACCTTTCGATATTATTTCTTGAGCTCGGGGGGTAGGTTATGAAAAGAGAAGGTGTTAGCACCCTTTTCATCAGTAGTTATCTACGGGCTCTTAGTTTCTTGCTAGATCACTTGCTTTTGTTTGAAAATGTGCTTGTGGTGTGGGTTTTGAAATTATTTTAAAAAATGTCTTTGTAATGGTTCTTGTCTCTATAAGAACGCGTACAAAGTGTTTTGTCTTTTGAAAATGTGTCAAAGTGAAATTGTGGGTGTATAAAATGTTTTTGTTGTGAGCAAGCGAGCAACTAGGAGCATCCTACCTACTCAAAAGGTCTTAGTGTTCTTTTCCTCCTCCTTTAGATGTAGCTATCTACCATTGATTTGGTAAGAAGCCCCATCATTGGATGTAATGGTACGGGCGCAGGACATTTATATAGTCATAGAAGGCGACCTATGGGACGTTTTAGTAATTTTGTTTAGGGACTAGATCGTTTACCGAAGGCAACATTAAGGGTCATCGAGGGACTAAGATCTTTTATCGAGGGTCTTTTCTAAAACACCCATATTCGAGGGACATGACTATTTTTCCGAGGCAACAAGTGGAATTACCCTAGGGGTACATATGTGTGAATAGTGTGTTTGATTGCATGCATTTTTTCTTTTGAACTTTTAGTTATCTACTTGTTGTTTTTATCTTGCCATACATCCTAGTTACTAACATTTACATAAAAGCAATAAAAAATGAAAAAATAAATCCTACACTTTACAACCATATTGAAATAGCAAGAAAATATAAAGAAAAAATAAAAATAAAAAGAAGAAAAATGATCTCTTTCGATTCAGGCAGAAACATCCTTTGATTCTGAACTTTTTGACCTCTTCAATTTGGGCCTGGAATCAGCAAGGTTCTGTCCTTCGACTGGTAGTTGGAAGTCAGCAAGGTTATGTCCTTTGATTGGGAGTTGGAAGTCAGCAATGCCACATTTCTGGTTACTTCCTTTGTTTGAGGCATGGAGTCAGCGTGAGATGCATTTTCCCCAGGCCCCTTGGTAGCTCCTTCAACTATAAGCATGTTGGGCCCTCAGGTTGTGATGCGAAAGGCTTGTGCAGTTAGCTAATCGAAGGGTATAGTAAACCTGTCTTAAATTCTTAAAATGAAACATTAAAGTGTAACTACAGGGCAGGGGTTAGCACAAAATCATTGGGTCTCAAATTCCAAAGCCTAACTAGTTAGAGTTGATATTTTCAGTGTATGGGCAGTCAGAATCGAAATCTACAACATGGTCAAGATCTCTGTATGAAATATCTACATTTTTCTTTATTGGCATGTGCACATGATATTAAAATAGAATAGATTCAAGTTTAAAGGGAACTTACCTCTTGAAGTTCTTAAATAAAAGGAAACTACAATTGTCTTCCTTGGTGGAGAATGAAAGTTCGCTGGGACCTTCCTGAGACTAATCCAGTTACCACTTTGTGCAAGCAGTCACTGAATCGAAGGAGGGTGTGTGAGTGGGTCAAAGGTTTTTTTTGTAACACGTAATGGAATAAATCAAAGGGTTATTGTATTGTAGTTGGGGAAGTGGGTCAAAGGCTAGTTAGATGGTCACTTAGGGGGGTGAATCGAAGGACTCACTTAGTGTATCAAGGGGTTTGAGTTTTTTAGAAGTGTTTAGAATTTTAAGGAAAAGCGTAGGATGGATGCTAGAGAGTTTGGGGAAGTTTCACAAGAGTTCTCTTGCAATTCTTCCAGCGCCCCTATAATGTGTGGTGGAGTCTCCTATTTATAGATGGATTAGGATGATGTTTTAGGAGGGAAAACAAAAGTTTTAAACAAAACAGGCATGTTGTATTTGTATCTTTTGAGGGACAGTGTTTGTATGCCATTTTGGTGCAAGGAATAAGGCAGTGTTGCAGGGCTGTTGTGCATCGGTTTTTGGAGTATTATGGCCAGTGTATCAGGCCTGAACCTAGAAGCGCATGGGACTTGGTCAACAAGCACCTTTGGCATCTCTGTTGTACCCAAAAATTGTCCCTCTCATTTTACTCAGCACATGCCCATTGAGATCCTCAATTTGCTCAAGGTTGCCCAAGAGTTGACCAGACAAATTCTCTCCTAAGGCAATGTGTCTCAAATTAGGGTTTCCATTTTCGTCAGGATGTGTAAACTCCAAAGGTCCCAAATTCTTTCCATGTTCCTAATACGTTCTCAAGATAATCCATGTCATGTTTTATGCCTTGCACATAAGAGGTTTTCCCAGTCAACTACTCAGATGCCTGAAAATCAATTGTACTAGGTCAAAAGTCAACTGTGGCCCACATACAGTCAAACTTCAAGATTTTTGGTCAACATCAACATTTTGAAGTGATATCCATCATTTGATCAAGGGTTGATCATGATTCCCCAAGGAATGCCCCAAATTCATCAAAACCCAAAAGTTGCTAAATTAGGGTTTCAAAGGAAAAATCAACCAAACTTTGACCAAGCATAACTTCTTCATACTTTATCATAAATTTTCCATACAAAGCTCATTTTGAAGAGGATGCAATTACCTACAACCCATATTCATCCCTCAAGTTCAAAATATGCACTCATCAAAAGATAGGAATTTCTACATTATAGGTCCTTTTGAAAAGTCAACAAAAACACCTTTTGGGTCAAAGCTTCTTACATGAGCATGGAAGATCCAATTGATATGAGACTAAAAGGGTTGTTTAGGGTACACCCTAATCTTTCTAAAAAGTCCAAGAACACCTCTCTAGGGTTAAAATTGGAGGAGACATGCCTTGACAAAGTTGGCCATTTTTGCAAAATTTGCCAAAAGTCAAATATGCTCAAAAACACATTTTTTTTGTCAAACGGGCCTAGCATTTTATGATTTTATCTTGTTTGTAACATGGTCCACGACTCAAATCAGCATCCACACATTATTTGTTTCATTATTCATTTTATTTTGATTTTTTATTAATTAAAAGTTGAATTAAATCAAATAAAGTGCAAAAAATACAAAAGATTTATTTTGATATGATTTTTTGGCAGGAAACAAATCCAATCAATCTATGATGACCAAGTAAAATCGTGAAAAGGTGGATTGATTCAAATTGACATGATTTTTGATGAATTTGGGAAGATATGATACAAAAGAAAAACAAATCAAATCTTCATGATTTCAAGAGATTGGAATTGTTTTTATTTCCCTAATCCATATTACTACATATACTGAGTAAGAACAAGCAAAAAACATGAGGCTAGCAGTCGTGGAAAGCACAAAGCAAAACTCAAAAATTTGCAAGAAAGTGAGGATTCGTTCTTGGACTTAGAGGGTGATTCAAGCCATTCTAAGACTACCAATAGACTCCTGGACATCTCCAGAATGTGTCTCAATCAATTGCAAGCATTTCCACGCCCAGAATCGCAAGCTACAGACCCACGGTTTGCATCTCTAAGCTTGAGTTTGATTTCTTAATTTACGCATGATTAATCATTCTTAAACATTGCATTGTGTTTATATTGTCATTTGCAACGTTTTGGTTTACTTGATTTTGCATTTTGATGCTTATATCCAGAGTTGCCATTATTAGGGTTTGAGAGGCTGTTTTAGGGCTTCTCCATACAGGTTAAATTGGCCAACAAAAAGGGTACTATGATGCTCGTGACATCAAGACAAATTGAACCATGTAGTTAGAATTTATTTATCATGCGTTTTGGTGATTTTTGAAGTTCACAGGTTTACAGCCATGGCAAGTTGTCCGTAGGTATAAGTTTGATATCTAATACGACAGAGGAGGAAGAAGATAACAATGTGTCTGAACCCCATTAGACCATTTTAATTTCGCGCGTGCTTTCGAGCTAACCACTTTTTTTCTTATATTATATTTTGTTCTTATTGTCTTAACAAATAAAAGAGATAGCCCAGATGTCTAGGCGCGTTGGTGTTGAACGTAAGGACCTGGGTTCGATCCCAGGTCCTAGCAAACTTTCTTTATTTTGATTCTCCTTTGCAGATCATGTGTCCCACTTGTCCAAACGCCTACCATGCGCTACCATCATCCAGCCAATGGATGCATCTCTGTCCAGATCTAACGCACACCATTGAAGGACCGTGGTAAACCATCAGAAGAGCATCACATGGAATGCAACGTAGGGATTGGGCTGACCAGCCCTTTGGGCCTAAGCAATTTCAACAATGCACCCCCCTGGGTTTATTCTTACAGGCCCAAATCTTCTTCTTTCATGTTTTTATTTATTTATTTATTTACTAATTATTCTCTCTTTTATCAAAATAACACATAAATCATTTTTTTATTATTAAATCAAAAATCACAAAAAAACACCAAAAATCTTTTTTCATAAAAAAATATTTTATTTCCTTGAATTAATTAATTTAATTAAATTAGGGCAATTAAATCTTATTTTTGTAATTAAAATCAATTAGAAATTAGGGTTTAATTTTGTATAATTAATTTTTCTTCAAAAAAAAACTTAAATATTTTCTCAAATTAGATTTTTTTAGGTTTTCTAATCGCCCTTACATTTAATTTGCCACGTGCATTTTAATTACCTTTTATAATTTTGTAACTGCTCTGAGTTTGTAATAGTTTTAACTAGGTTTTAATTCCGCATTTTATTTTACAGTAAAAAATAATTATGTATCTGCGAATTATAAACGGTTAGATGTATGTTAATAGGATTGTATGGAAAGATTAATTGGAAATTAAAACGGTAGAAAACCCTAAATTGTGCAAAGATAATTAACTGGAAAAAATTCACTCGCACATGCTCACTTCTAGGGTTTACTCCACTCCGGTTGCCTTTGATTAAATGGTCATGAAGTATAGGGTTTGTTAGCGGTCATCCTCTAGCCCCGGAAGATCTAAAAATGACCCATTCAGATGTTGCCTCGGAAAAGATCTTTAAGGCTTTAGGATGATTACTAACACCTCCTAACATTGCTTTTGTGATCGTACTTGTCCCTTCGAATGTCCCTTAAAACTCCAACGACGGTGCTACCTATTCCTTAATAATGGGATAGCATTGTCTAAAGGAAAAGGAACAAACTTTTTTCGAGTAGGTAGATTAGTTCCTAGGTACTTGCTCAAACAAACAAACTTTTTCACACCAAACACTTTTTCTAACAAAGTTTTCAAAAACAACTTCGTAACACTCTTGAGGACAGAAGCAAGGGTTAAAATGAAGTAAAACAAAACTTTTCAAAATGATCAAGTACCTAAGAGCCCATAGAAAACCATGGATAGAAAGGGTGCTAACACCTTCCCTTTCTATAATCTACCCCCCGTACTCAGAAACATCTCGAAAAAGGTTTTTTCTGGTCTTTTTCCTTTTCCTGATTGGATAAAACAAAATCCGATGGCGACTCTTGCTTACCGCGACATTTTGTGAATAAAAAACGCAAACCAGTATTAACAGTCAATTCTGCCACCGTATCACAAAACTGGAGACTCTGCTGGGGATTAAAATAAAAAGTGGGGTAAACCTTAGGATCTAGGTCATATTTAATTGCTTTCTCTTGATTGTCTTGCTTGCTTTATATTTATGGGAACTGTTTGGGTTATTTGATCCTACACCCGAATCTGGGGGCACTTTTTAGGTAAACAGCAATAGATCGTGGAGACTGTACAACATAGATCGATATGGTTTAAGTGATGGCTGTGTTGGTGTGAAACTTTGGTTGGTACCGGTATCCTTCATGTGGAAGCGAGAAGAATACAGGGCCGCACGTGGTGTCGTGAAGCACTAACAGACCTTAGAACCTTAGTTGAACAAACTTGGCCATTAGAAAGTAGTGAGATAGGCGGCCTCGGTATAAAGCTTAGGATTGGTTGATACTCGATGCTACACTCATTGAGATCAGACTTTCGGGATATTTCGACCGCGAGAAAAGATTGCTTGAGTTGAAACAATGCCTGATAAAGGATGATCAGTGATATTAAGAATCTTTAGAACCCAATTACTTTTCTAAGACAGGTTGAGCCAAATAAAATTCAAGAGGGTACTTACCTATGGAATCCATGCAAGCCTAAAACTAAGGCTACTTGTGTGACTTGTTTGCTTTATTTGCCTAACAATTTGAACTCACTGCAGGGCTTTGTTTGTATTCCTTGCAGGACCTTGTTTGTATAAATCCAATAAATTGGTTTCTTACCCTACATTTTTGCTTGATGCATATCATACACATCATAGCATCATAACATGACATATCATACTAACCATTTCAAGGATCTCGAGGGCCTGTGATGCAGGTTATGATGAACCAGACGTCTAGCAAGGGGCAAGGGGATTTATTTTCCTCTAACCAATATCGTCAAAAGATCAAAACACGACAACTTGAGTCAGGGGCTATGACCCACTTGATATGGTGAGCTTGACTCTCGTAGAAGGACTCTCAACGACACAAAGTTCTTCAATCAAAGCTGCAAAATTCAACTTCTGACATTTTCTTATTTATCCCGCGAGATCCTTGAAAACATTGCATACATATATAATACATATGATTGCATAAGCAGGTTTCAAAGCAGGTCTCTCATGTTCTCGCTGTTTATTTCAGCAATGGCTCTCCAACAAGACAACCGAGATCTCCATGCTTAAGATGCCCAATTCAAGGAATTTCTCCTGAATCTATCCAAGGGGCAAGAAGACCTGAAAACATTCTTCGCTGGGAATCTGACCAAGGAACATCCTGACAACAACAAGGATGAACAATTGGAACAACTGCAAGCTGAGGTAGAAGCAATGAGAATCCAGATGCTGGGGAAGATGGCTATTATCCAAAACTTAGCTCGAGGACAAGAAGGGCTAAGAGCCTTCCTCAACAAGCTTCACCAAGATGGATGCAAATCCATGAAACAAACAGTTAAAATTGTGGATCAAGGCATTAATTAGCCCCCAGTGAGAGAAGAGGTTGGTTTGGTCAGGAACAGACCTTTCCAGATTGCTACTACATCACAAGCCCAACAACAACCTCGCCAAAAACAACGGGTTAATCAGAGTAAGCCAGATACACCCAAGAGGCAGTTTACCAAACTCAACATGTCGCTGTCTCAAGCTTTACAACATATGTTGAGGATGAATCTGGTTATGTTGATAGGGCCTCATCTGAATCCCAAGACTTCTTCGCCTAACTACAATCCTGATGCAATATGTGCATATCACTCCAACAGTCCAGGGCATGACACTGATAGTTGTTGGACGTTGAAATAAAAAATTCAAAACCTGGTCGATGAAGGAGTACTAGAGTTTACACAAGATGGTCAGGCTGAGTTCTTTTGCCATCCTTCAAAGGCACGTCATTTGAAGTGACAAGATCAAACGAAGAGGCCTTTGTTCATTAGACTTTTCAATTTGTAATTTTCTTTTGATTTGTTCGAACATTTATTCATATCAAACCTTGTTATTTCATCAATGCATCGCGTATGTTTGTCTTGAATCAATTCATTCATATTCACTATTTCAAAATTACGTTCTTACTTCCTTTTTGTGATATTCGACTCTTGATTAAAAGCTGTAAGCCTTTAGAGGAAGGATGACGAAAATGATACCACAATCTCTACAATATGCTTTTGAACAGACCCCGCTGACGATGTACAAGCGTTATTTCAAATCCCAAACACTGGAGTTATAAGGAAGATAATCCCTAGTCAACCCCTTTGAGCCTAAGAAGTAGGAGTTTTCTTTTCACACAAATTAAAACCCTTAATCATAACCTGGGGCAGGGTAGTTTCTCAGTTAATTCAGATGCGCATTCAGTCGCAATACTCTACTTAATACATAATGAATGGCATCAAAGACGTCCTTC
Organism: Vicia faba; assembly: GCA_948472305.1. Taxonomy (NCBI): domain Eukaryota; kingdom Viridiplantae; phylum Streptophyta; class Magnoliopsida; order Fabales; family Fabaceae; genus Vicia; species Vicia faba. The sequence goes on from OX451737.1 coordinate 536,233,422, forward strand.
CAAATCAAAAGATGATGATGGTTCTGCATAGTCATTAATAACAGGCAGTCATTATATCTCAAAATGAAAGCCCACTAAGGCAAAACCTATGAAGGAGACTTAAGAAAAACTAGGGCATCCCGCTGGCTGTAATCATAAAAGAAACATTTCAGGAAAAAGAAAGGATAATAATAATAAAAAAAGAGGTCCTACCAATCCTCGACAAAAAAAAAGATTACAAAATGACTGTCTCTTCCAAATAAACTTTCAGTATCCGAACCATCATCGAAACATCAAGGAAAAGATGCCAGACTCAATGTGGATCTAAATGCGCAACTAGATGAGTATAGGACTGAAGAACATCACGAAGAGCGGGTTGGGTACAAATAAAATTTGAGCCTTTAACCTTTGTTTCTTGAACCGTGAACCAGGCCACGTTATAACCCTTAAAAGTCCTAGCTGAAGCATGGGTTAGTTTGAGAGAATACTGTTACAAAGGTATCCTGACTCATGTAGGCTTTGTTACGAATCCTGAGTTGATATCACATTCTTGCAAATTTCGTTTTACTACACAAAACACATTTTCAAAAAAAAAAATCAAGACAAACATGAGTTTTGCATTCTTTAAATGACATTGTTTGCATATGACTAATTGTTTGACAGCAGAGAAATCCGCACAATGGATATTCAATGAACAAGACATCCTCTCAATGGACATAATCACCTCAGCGAGAAAAACACTTCCAATAACAGGTCTTCCATAAGCAAGGGGCATGACATGATGCCTAAACACACCTGGGGCAGTCTCTCCAAAAGTGCCAAATAACCAGGGGAATATCTCCATCTGAATCGCTTGGGGCATTACGCACGCATTTCAGCAACAAATCATGTGCCATCAAGAAAACATTTTTGACAGTATTACAAAACAACACTATGGATAGTGACAACTCTCTACATCCTGAAAGCATGGACATAGTCGGAAAATACTACGCATGAAAAAAGTACCCGCTAGGTTGACACACCTAGGCAAAAATAAGGGAATCTCGGCGAACCAAAAGGGTTCGGGCAAAAGTTAGGGATATACATAAAAAAAATCTTTACACCCGACAAGTCGAAAACCTGAAAAGGCGGTGTTGTACCCCAAAATTTTCCCTCTCATTTCTCAGGAAATCACCCTGGAATCTCAAAATTTTCTCTTATACAAATCCAAACCTTGAATTATCATTTCTTTCCAAGCAAGCCATTTACAAGGGCAAAATGGTCATTTACACACTTAGAAGTCAAACTTCGGCTTTTGGATCAAAATCAAATCTAAAAAATCATATTTCATCAAGACATGTTGGAATATGAAGTTTTTTTCATCAAGAAGCTCAAAAGTCAAATTTTACCTTGGAAAAGTTAAATTCTAAATACTTAGAATTTTTCTAAAGTATTTGAGAAAAATGACACTTCAGAACTTCTGAGCCAGCCTCCAGGCAGGAGCAGTCAGAAGTTGTAAGCATGGTTCAACACATAACATTCAGTCAGAATGTGGCTCTTCAGCATCTACGCCAGCTAAGTTAGAAGTTTCCAGAAGATTATAAAACGTGATGAAAAAAATCTGAATGCTCTTTCAGAACATGCTGGAACCAGAAGGTAAGAGGGTCAGAAGATTGGGTGCTACACTGAAGCAGAATCTCTAAGTTCATAGTTTTCACAGGCAAATCAAAGAAATTTACTGGAAAGCCTGAGGATCCTTCAGAGCTTGCTGAGGCAACAGGCTACAAAGTAAGAAGATCAGAAGTTGGATGTTTGTCCTAAATGGAATTTTTTACTCAGATTTAAGTAGTGATGCAAATCTCATATTACAAGATTTCTGATTTTGACAAATCTCATCACCATTTAATGCTCATTAATGCTCACAACCACTTTTCAGTCTTTGTCCAAAGGATCACTCCACGTGTAGGGTAGAAATACCTTTGTATAGATTTAGGTATGGGTCCATGCACTACTTTTCGCTTATGGGTGTCACTTTTCCTTAATCCTTGCTTACTAATCCAGTCTAGGATAAGAGCTGTCAATCATCACAATCTTTTTTGAACTTTATTCAAGAGTAAGTCAGCATCTAGTGCATGATATTGGTGCCACTTGACATTTTAAAACCCACAAAGATTTGCCTATAAATAGAATGCCATTGGTCACTGAGAAAAGGTCCAGAAAAAGTGCTGAAAAGAGACAGAAAGTTTGAGCAAGAAAAACCTTGAATATCTGCCCAAAATTCTTAGTGCTTTAAAAACTACAAACACAACGCACAAAAAACCATTAACTTTGGATCCTTTGCTTTCAAACTCCAGTTGTTCTCAAAATATTTCTTGACTAAAAAAAACCCATACAGTTTTTGACCCACACGTTGGAAACTGCCATAATTTCTATATACCCTCCATCCATCCATTCAAAGAAGTTGTTCAGAACATCATCAGAGTTAAGGCTAACTCCATTTCACAGAACTTCTTCCAGCTGCAAGGTAAGCATCTGCTGACTCTCACCACCTTGCTTAAACATTACCAGATTTGCATGCTCAAAAACACAATGTAGATATCATGCTTCTGATGTTGTACATATTATGAGATTTTCATGCATCTGTATGCTTAAGTAGAGAATGAATTAGTTCAGAACTTCCTTGAAGAAAATAAAACTCAGAGTTAGGGTTAGCAAAGGCATATTTGCCTCTGATTTTTGGTTCTGATTTTCCTTATTTCTAAAGCGCTATGACACCTGCTGAAACTGTCCTAGGCATGCCTTCTATTTTATGGAGAAATAACCAAATTGCAGATGTTATGACTAGCATAGAGAGAGACCAAGTTCTGACATTGGCACCAGCGCTTCTGGAGCCTGTTTTGTTATCAGTAATATCAGAACTTCTGAAAATTATTGTATTCCCAGCAGGGTCAGAACTTCTGACCTCATACATTTTCACTAACAGGTTTCTGTTTTGCAGCGCGCCAGGGTCAGAACCTCTGACCTATACATTTTCACTAACAGGTTTTTGTTCTGCAGCACGGCAGGGTCAGAACCTCTGACTTCCTTTTAGGCAGCATGTTGATCCTCCTTTTTTCTTCCCCTTGTTATTTTCTTTTTCTTTATTTTTCTCGTTGGCACTCTCCATTTCATTAATCAGCAAAACACCAAAAATATTTCGTTCACACTTTATTTTATTCCTTAAAACAAAAGACAAAAAATATTTTCTTAAAACAAAACAAGTTCATTTAATATTTTCTTGTATGTGTTTCAATATGGTTGTAATAGTAATTTAGGGCTTTATTTTCATTTGCAATCCCCATTCATAAATTTGTACCCCCACCCCCTAAATATTGTAATAGCATAGGACTTTACATTTCTGCAATTCATCGCTTTCAAATATAAATGCAAGATAAAACAAATCAAATAGAAGACCATAATTCAAGATAAAATCAAGCATGCAATCAAACACACTTGCACACAAACACCCCTAGGGTTTCTCCACTCGGTTGTCTTATACAAAAATAGCCATATTACGCATGCAAAGTATCTTGGTAAAACAAACAAATCAAAAGATCATAGCCCCTCGATGACGCTATTCAAAGTTGCCTTACAAAATGATCTTGGTCCCTCAAAAATGCTAAGATACTTTGCAACATTGCTAATCATGGTTATACAATGACCCACGCCCGTCCCGTTTACATCCAAAGATAGGATTGTTTACCAAATCAATTGCAAGACAAAAATGTCAAAGGAATAGAAAATGCATAAGAAAGACATTTTAGTAGGTAGATTGCTTCTAGTTACTTTCTCTATTTTCAAACAAATATCCTTGTTATTTTCAAAACCAACACACACATTTCCAAACAACTTACAAACATTGAAAACATTTTCAAAAAGACAAACATCTTTGTATACATTCTTACGAACGAGAATCATTACAAAGATTGCCTAAACGAATGGCCTCTTTTACAAAATACTTTCAAAAAACCACACAAAACACAATTTCAAAAAAAAAAAAGCAAGTGATCTAGCAAGTAACTAAGAGCCCATGGAAAACCATGGATGAAAAGGGTGCTAACACCTTCCCTTTTCATAATCTACCTCCCAAACTCAAGAAACAATCTCAAAGGTCTTTCCTGTGCTTTTTCACCTTTCCTTTTGGATAAAAGAAAAGTCAGTGGCGACTCTTGCTAACCGTAACATTTGCGAACACAAACGCAAACCCTCAAGTCAGTTCTCCCACCGCATCACAGAACTGGTGACTCTGCTGGGGAGTATTGAAAAAAAAGTGGGGTTACCTTAGGGATAGATCACATTTACTTGCTTATATTGTTTTATTTGTTTGCTTTACATTACAGTTCTTTGTTTGGGTTTGAATCCTCTACCCGGATTTGGGGATACATTATAGGTAAATAGCAATACATTGTGGAAACTGTGCGGGGTATACCGACATGGTCTAAGCAATAGTTATGTTAGTGTGACATATTTGTGGGTACCGGTATCCCTTGAGTAGTCAAGGAGAATACGGGCCCGCTGAGTGATGTCATGAAGCACTAACGAACTTTTAGAACCTTTACTTGACCAACTTGGCCTTTAGGATTTAGTGAGATGGCCAACTTTGGTGCAGTCCGAAGTTGGTAGATACTCGATACTACACTCATTGAGGGTTGGTTTCTTGGAATATTTCGGTCGCCATTAAAGAGGCTTGAGCTGAAACAATGACCAAGAAAACAATCCGGTGATATTGAGCTCCTTAGAACCCGATTACGATTACTAGGACATGCTTAAGCCAACTAAACTTCAAGAGGGTACTTACCTATAAAACCCCATGCAAGCCTAAACTAGGAACTTGATTGCTTTGCTTGAATATGCATACTTATACATAACATCATGGACATCATGAACATCATATGCATCCACTAACCATTTCAAGGATTTTTGGAGATTCATCTTTGTTCTTGTTTTGTAGGATATGGATTCACTCTGCAAGAAAACTATCCAAGTCAACCTTGTAAGAATTCCTCCACAACTTAGGGAGCTAGCTTCAAGGATCCCTGAAAGCTCTCCTTTCACCAAGAGACATGGTTGTCTACTCAACTTGGTCATCTCCAATACATATGAGGATATAATGAAGGTGCTTTTTTAGTTCTTTGATCCTTTGCACCATTGCTTCACATTTTCCGACTACCAGCTTGTGCCTACTTTGGAAGAATTCTCTCAACTCTTGAGGATTCCCATTCTCAATCAACTACCTTTCAATGGTACAGAAAGAGACCCAAAGCCAGAAGAGATTGCTCAAGCTCTGCACTTGCACTCGTCTAATGTCACAACTCATTGGGAAACTAGGAGTGGTGTCAAAGGCTTCTTGGCAAAGTTTCTGCTTGAGAAAGCCCAAATCTGTTGGAATTCCTTAGACTTGCAAGCCTTTGAGGAAATTGTGGCTCTTCTTATATATGGGATGGTCTTGTTCCCCAATCCTGAACAACTCATAGATGTGAGCACCGTCAAAATCTTCATGTCACGTAATCCGGTGCCCACATTGCTTGGAGATATCCTACACTCTTTTCACACACGTACAATGAGGAAACGAGGTATCCTTATGTATTCCACCCCTCTCTTGGCAAGATGGTTTATTTCTCATCTTCCCCAATCAGTCTTAAGGAATGAACAAGGTTTAAGGTGGTCACAAAGGTTGTAAGTGTTTAGTTATTGGCATGTATTTTTGGTAAAACCAGGTGTGTGAATGTCATGACTGATGTCATAACATTCTGGTTTAGTAGGTACTTTATGCAGAAAAAATATGGCATACAGTAGCTACTGTGTATGAGTGTGTATCTGAGCATTTTGCAAAAGATCACATTTATTGCCTTCTACCAAAATCAGTAAACAGGAATTTTGATGTCATAACAAATGTTAAGACATCCTGTACTGATCTAACAGTAGTGCAGTTTGGTTAATTCTGAGATTTTTCAGGAAGTTGGCTCATTCCTTCCAGAACAGAATCTCCCGTTGTCTTTGGGTTAACCTAGCTCAACCCTAAACTGGTTGATAAAGTCTTGTGACCAAGTCTTATGGTTAAACCTAATTAACCCTAGCTTTTTGTGGAAACCCTAACTGAAGAAACAGCTGCTATATATTCAACAGGATTGCTGTTTGGAAAATATCCCTTTGGACTGAAGATCAATCAGAAACTGTATAGTTTTAACTGCTGTAATCCAAGAAATTATCATTGTGATAAGTGACTTGGAATAGGTTTTGTTTGTAAGGGTTTTTGTACCACTCAAAGCTTTGAAGCAAGAGTGTTTTGTGTCTCTTGACTAAAGCTTTGAAGCAAAGTCAAGTTAGGTTTATGTATCACTCAAAGCTGTGAAGCAAGAGTATTTGTGTTACTTGATTAAAAAGCTGTGAAGCATAATCAAGTGTATGTTCTGAAGAGTGTCTTCATTAATTCATTAATCAATTGTTTTAAGTATCACTGTTGTGATTGAGGGGGAGTGAGTAGGAACTCAGGTTTAAGTAGAACTTAGATTGAAGTTGCATTGGGTAGGTCTTAAGTGAAGGAGATAAACTGGTTGGTTTATTCCTGAATTAATATCTCTTATAGTGGATTTCCTCCCTGGCTTGGTAGCCCCCAGAGTAGGTGTTGTTTCACACTGAACTGGGTAAACAATTGACTGTGTTCTTTACTGTTTTTATTTACTGTCTTATAGAAAGTCAGATACGGTGTCATAACATTCACTGTGACATTGAGTATCTGCTGCCAGAATTTTCAATTGGCATCAGAGCAGGCACCCTGCCTGTATTACTGGGTGAGATCTAAGGATATCACTTTCTGGCACTATGGACAAAAAAGGAGTTTTTGGAAATAGACCACCCATTCTGGATGGAACAAATTATGACTACTGGAAACCTCGTATGATTGCCTTCTTAAAATCTCTGGACAAAAAGGCTTGGAGAGCTGCTGACAAAGGATGGAACCATCCCACCATAACTGAGAAAGATGGGACAATCAGTCTGAAGCCTGAGGAAGAATGGAGCAAAGAAGAAGATGAGTTAGCCATGGAAAATTCCAAAGCCTTAAATGCCTTGTTCAATGGAATTGATAGAAACATTTTCAGACTAGTACATCAATGTGAACTGGCCAAGGAAGTGTGGGACACTCTCAAAACTACCCATGAAGGCACATCCAAAGTAAAAATGTCAAGGCTTCAGATGCTGACTACAAAGTTTGAGAACCTAAGGATGAAAGAAGATGAAACCATTCATGAGTTTCACATGAACATCTTGGAGATTGCCAACACCTCAGGAGCATTGGGTGAAAAGATGTCTGAAGAAAAACTGGTGAGAAAGATTCTCAGATCCCTGCCTAAAAGATTTGCAATGAAGGTAACTGCTATAGAGGAAGCCGAGGACATCAGCAACTTAAAAGTGGATGAACTCATTGGGTCTCTTCAGACTTTTGAGATGGGGATCAGTGACAATGTTGACAAGAAAAATAAGAGAATATCACTTGTATCCAACCCTGAAGATGAAAACAAGGAGGATGAAGAAGAAAATATTTCAGAAGCTATTGCCATGCTTGGAAGACAATTCAACAAACTCATCAAGAGAATGGATCCAAAGTCAAGGTCAAATGTCGATAACATTCCCTCTGACATTAACAGATCTTATGACTCCAGCAGAAGACCAAGGTCTGAAGAGAAGGGAAATCAAGGCAGAGGAATTCAATGCCATGGTTGTGAAGGATATGGGCATATTCGAGCTGAATGCCCTACCTTTCTTAAGAAACAAAAGAAAGGAATGACTGTTACCTGGTCTGACTGTGATTCAGAAAGTAATTCTGAAGAAGAATCTGCCAAACTAGTTACTGCTCTAACTGGTGTTTGTACCTCTGAAAGTGACACCAGTGATGAGGAAGTGACATTTGAAGAACTGGCTGATACTTACAAGAAATTGTGTATCAGAAGTGCTGAAGTCTGTGTGCAAAATGAGAGACAAACAAAGCTCATCATAAAGTTGGAGGCTGAAAAAAGGGTAGACCTTGAAAGTATAAGTCATCTAGAAGGGGAAGTTCAATTGCTGAACTCACAACTGAACCAGATGACCAAATCTGTCAAGATGCTGACAAATGGAACTGACAAATTGGAAGAAATCCTTCAGGTTGGACAAAATGTGGGAAACAAGTCTGGACTAGGATTTGTGGAAGCAAAGAAATCTGGTATAGACAAGAAGATCAGGTCTGATAAACAAATGTCAAAGCAGATGTCACAACATAACACTCAACATCGGGAACAGAGAAATATGAAGAAAAAGTACCAAAGATGGAGATGTCACCATTGTGGGAGGTTTGGTCACATAAAGCCTTTCTGCTTCAGATTGTATGGATACCCTAATCAGAACCCAGGTGTCAAACCTAAGGCTAACAGGGTACCACATACTCCTCAATTGAAGAAAAAGGCTACTGCCCTGATAGCCTACACTTCCTTGAGAGTCTCTGCAAAGGAAGACTGGTACTTTGACAGTGGGTGTTCTAAGCACATGACTGGAATCAAGAACATTCTCAATCATGTTAAACCTCACACCACTAGTTATGTGACCTTTGGAGATGGTGCTAAAGGTGAAATCAAAGGAGTTGGTAATTTGGACTGCCCTGGAGTTCCAAATCTGAATGAAGTACTATTGGTAAAAGGCCTGACTGCTAATCTCATTAGTATCAGTCAATTGTGTGATCTAGGATTCAAGGTCAACTTCTCAAAATCTGAATGTCTTGTAATAAATGAAAAACAAGAAGTTGTAATGAAAGGAGTCAGATCTAAAGATAACTGTTACTTGTGGGAGCCTGAGAACACTAATAACTCCACTGTGTATTCTATTGGCAAAGAAGAAAAAGAGGTGAAACTGTGGCACCAAAAACTTGGCCATCTTCATCTAAGAGGAATGAAAAGAATTATCTCCATGGAAGCAGTCAGAGGGATTCCAAGACTGCAAATTGATGAAGGGAGAGTTTATGGTGAATGTCAGGTTGGTAAGCAGACAAGGATGTCACATCCAAAGTCAAGACATCTGACCACCTCTAAGGTTATGGAACTTCTACATATGGATCTGATGGGACCAATGCAGGTGGAAAGTCTTGGTGGAAAGAGATATGCCTATGTTGTTGTGGATGACTATTCCAGATTCACCTGGATTAACTTCATTAAAGAAAAATCTGATGTGTTTGAAGTCTTTAAAGAACAGTGCAGAAGAATTCAAAGAGAAAAGGAAGGGTGTATTGTCAGAATCAGAAGTGATCATGGCAAGGAATTTGAAAACAGTAAGTTTAATGAGTTCTGTTCCTCAGAAGGAATTAGTCATGAATTCTCTTCTCCTATAACTCCCCAACAAAATGGAGTTGTAGAAAGGAAAAATAGGATCATACAGGAATCTGCCAGAGCTATGATACATGCCAAAAGACTTCCTATTCATTTTTGGGCTGAAGCTATGAATACAGCCTGTTATGTCCATAACAGAGTCACTTTGAGAAAGGGAACCTCATCCACCATTTATGAACTCTGGAAAGGAAGAAATCCAACTGTGAAGTACTTCCATGTTTTTGGCAGCAAATGCTATATTCTGGCAGATCGTGAACAAAGGAGAAAGCTGGAACCTAAAAGTGATGAAGGTATATTTCTAGGATACTCCTCCAACAGCAGAGCTTATAGGGTATTCAATTCCAGGACCAAAGTCATGATGGAATCAATAAATGTCATAATTGATGATTATCATGAAGAAACAAATGTCCCTTGTAATGTTGAGACATTCTTTGAGACTCCAACTCAACAGAATGACCTTCCTGACACCACTACAGCAGACTCTGAATCCAAGGAAGCTAGCAAAATCCCTTCCATCAGAATTCAGAAAGATCATCCTAAAGAACTCATTATAGGGGATCCAAATAGTGGAGTCATTACAAGATCTAGAGAAATCATCTCAAACTCTTGTTTTGTATCTAAAATTGAACCAAGAAATGTTAAGGAGGCCTTAACTGATGAATACTGGATTGGTGCAATGCAAGATGAATTGAACCAGTTTAAGCAACATGAAGTTTGGGAGTTAGTTCCTAGACCTGAAGGAACAAACATCATTGGCACAAAATGGATATACAAAAACAAATCAGATGCTGAAGGAGTTGTCACTAGGAATAAGGAAAGACTTGTTGCCCAAGGATACACTCAAGTTGAAGGGGTTGATTTTGATGAGACCTTTGCCCCTGTAGCCAGACTGGAATCTATCAGACTCCTATTAGGAATTGCTTGTCTCCTGAAGTTCAAGCTGTTTCAGATGGATGTAAAAAGTGCCTTCCTAAATGGGTACTTAAGTGAAGAAGTTTATGTGGAACAACCTAAAGGTTTTGTGGATCCAAACCACCCTGATCATGTCTACAAATTGAGGAAAGCTCTGTATGGCATGAAACAAGCTCCTAGAGCATGGTATGACAGGTTAACAAAATTTCTCTCAGACAAAGGATACAGAAAAGGAGGCTTGGATAAAACCCTCTTTGTCAAAAATGAAGGAGGGAAGTTAATGGTAGCTCAAATATATGTTGATGACATAGTGTTTGGGGGAATGTCAGAACAAATGGTTAAACATTTTACTGACCAGATGAAGGCTGAATTCGAAATGAGTCTCATGGGAGAACTGACTTATTTTCTTGGACTGCAAGTCTCGCAGATGGAGGACTCTATCTTTCTATCTCAAAGCAAGTATGCAAAGAACATTGTCAAGAAGTTTGGTATGGAGAATGCCAGTCACAAAAGGACCCCTGAACCTACTCATTTAAAGCTATCCAAAGATTCAAGTGGGGTTAAGGTGGACCAAAGTCTGTACAGAAGCATGATAGGAAGTTTGCTGTACTTAACAGCCAGCAGACCTGACATTGCTTTTGCAGTTGGAGTTTGTGCAAGATACCAAGCTGATCCTAAAGTCAGTCATATCAACCAAGTAAAGAGAATTTTGAAGTAGGTAAGTGGAACTTACAACTATGGCTTGCTGTACTCTCATGGTTGTGAACCAACTCTGACTGGTTATTATGATGCTGATTGGGCTGGAAGTGCTGATGATAGAAAAAGCACCTCTGGAGGATGTTTCTTCTTAGGAAATAATCTGGTCTCCTGGTTCAGCAAGAAACAGAACTGTGTGTCTCTCTCTACTGCTGAAGCTGAATACATTGCAGCTGGTAGTAGCTGTTCTCAAATGACCTGGATGAAACAGATGCTTACTGAGTATAATGTCACACAAGATGTTATGACATTGTACTGCGACAATCTGAGCACAATCAACATTTCCAAGAATCCTATTCAGCATAGCAGGACCAAACATATTGACATAAGACATCACTTTATCAGAGACCTTGTAGAAGAGAAGACGATTAAACTAGAACATGTTGCCACTGAGCTACAGCTGGCTGACATCTTTACCAAGGCACTTGATGCAAATCAATTTGAAAACTTGAGGGGCAAGTTGGGTATTTTCCAATAGGAGGAATTGTAGCAATTAACTTTGCTTGAAACAAGGGTAGAAGGAGTTATTTTTGTTAAGTCTATTTTGATTAGGTTAATCATATGCTTTCCCATTTCTTTCATAATTATTAAGAATAGACACTCATTTGCCTCCTTTCTCTCTCATCTCTGCAACAAATCCCATTCTTTCAATCAAAGTTCTCTCTCTAGTTGGAACAGGAGGAGACTGAACGAATCAGAAGGGAAGAGGTTGCTGCTGAAGATCAGCTCAATGCTGAAGAAAGTAGCTCCTCTGAAGGTGACAATGCTTAAAGTCTGGTGGAATTGTCAAGCCTGATGCTGATGCTGTTGATGCAAGTGTCTTCAGATTTTATTTGTTGTTTTTATTACCTATTTTGGATAACTGTATAACATTTAAGTACATGTTTCTTTGGCCCATTTGTGGCTAAAGAGGGAGAGATAATTTCTGTGTTAATCACTTGGTAGACCTCATATTTTTTCTGCAGTCATATTCATTCTGTTGCTCTATATTCTCTGATTGCTTAGGGGCTTTAGCCAAAAATCTTCCAAAGGGGGAGTTTGTAAGTGTTTAGTTATTGGCATGTATTTTTGGTAAAACCAGGTGTGTGAATGTCATGACTGATGTCATAACATTCTGGTTTATTAGGTACTTTATGCAGAAAAAATATGGCATACAGTAGCTACTATGTATGAGTGTGTATCTGAGCATTTTGCAAAAGATCACATTTATTGCCTTCTACCAAAATCAGTAAACAGGAATTTTGATGTCATAACAAATGTTAAGACATCCTGTACTGATCTAACAGTAGTGCAGTTTGGTTAATTCTGAGATTTTTCAGGAAGTTGGCTCATTCCTTCCAGAACAGAATCTCCCGTTGTCTTTGGGTTAACCTAGCTCAACCCTAAACTGGTTGATAAAGTCTTGTGACCAAGTCTTATGGTTAAACCTAATTAACCCTAGCTTTTTGTGGAAACCCTAACTGAAGAAACAACTGCTATATATTCAACAGGATTGCTGTTTGGAAAATATCCCTTTGGACTGAAGATCAATCAGAAACTGTATAGTTTTAACTGCTGTAATCCAAGCAATTATCATTGTGATAAGTGACTTGGAATAGGTTTTGTTTGTAAGGGTTTTTGTACCACTCAAAGCTTTGAAGCAAGAGTGTTTTGTGTCTCTTGACTAAAGCTTTGAAGCAAAGTCAAGTTAGGTTTATATATCACTCAAAGCTGTGAAGCAAGAGTGTTTGTGTTACTTGATTAAAAAGCTGTGAAGCATAATCAAGTGTATGTTCTGAAGAGTGTCTTCATTAATTCATTAATCAATTGTTTTAAGTATCACTGCTGTGATTGAGGGGGAGTGAGTAGGAACTCAGGTTTAAGTAGAACTTAGATTGAAGTTGCATTGGGTAGGTCTTAAGTGAAGGAGATAAACTGGTTGGTTTATTCCTGAATTAATATCTCTTATAGTGGATTTCCTCCTTGGCTTGGTAGCCCCCAGAGTAGGTGTTGTTTCACACTGAACTGGGTAAACAATTGACTATGTTCTTTACTGTTTTTATTTACTGTCTTATAGAAAGTCAGATACGGTGTCATAACATTCACTGTGACATTGAGTATCTGCTGCCAGAATTTTCAAAGGTTAATGACGCTCAAACATTCAGACATTCATTGGTGCTCCCGATCCAAAGAGAATGTTATCATTGTTGACCGTTATGGGGAATTTCCTATTGTCCCTCTACTTGGAATTAGGGGAGGTATCACCTACAACCCATGCTTAGCTATAAGAAAGTTTGGTTATTCCTGAAGGGATGGCCCGCACGAGATGCTGATTCAAGGCTTGGTATTCGACTATGACAACGACGATCAAGGTCTTCGCCGAAGATTCATCCGAGCTTGGAGGACACTAAACAAGGTGGATAGCAAGACTTTAGGACACAAGAATTCCATCCCTCTTGAGCCTTACCTCAAGTGGGTACGAACCCGCGCTCAAAGTCTTATGATGCCTTATCCTTCCATTCTCCCGGTGATCATTGAGTCTGTTAAAGAGGGAGAAGTTCCATACACTATCCTACATCCTAACATGCCTGAAGATGTGAAAAACACAAGAAGGGGGTTGAATTATAAAACTTTAAATCAAATGCAGACAACACTGTATTTTTATCCTGGTTCGTTTGATCTCAAACTACTCCAGTCCACCCGTCAAGGTGATTTCGCCTCTCTCCAACGAGGTCTTAATCCACTATATTCAACTGAATACAACAACTACTTTAACAACTATTAAAGCCTTCTTGAGTCTAACCACAGACCGATTTATCTCAAGGAAATTCTCTTACAGATAATTTGAACAAAAGTGTGTTTGATGTTTTCTAGTAAAACTATATATCACAACTGTGATAATACACAATATTAAGCTTAGAATAAAACTGGGTTGCTAATGCTTTTGAGTAGGAGTGGTTGAATGCTTTAGCAAATTGTATGAATGAGTTCGTTTACGTAGGCGTGTATGCGTGAAGATTATTAGCCTTTTCTTTTCTCACACAGTCTTGTTTAAATAGCCACGGAAGAGATACATTGGTTGTCCATAAATCCATTTCAATGTGTTGTACCCCAAAATTTGCCCTCCCATATTCTTCAAGATTTGCAAAGAACATGCTTCAAAATCTCCCCAAGGGTTGCACAGTTCAAGAACCTCCTAACAGTCAAAAACTAGGGTTTTGGTTCTGACAAAGAAATTGAAGTTTCCAAGGGTCCAAACAAGTCCCACATGCCTACATACATGGTCAAGCATCCATATGCCAAGTTTCAAGACTTACAGCACAAAATTGCACAGTCAAAAACCCTAATTGTCCTACAGTCAACTACAGGGGCAAAATGGTCATTTGACAGTCAAAAGTTCAAATTTTTGGTCAACATCTTATTTTGAGGCCACAAACATCATTTGATCAATTCTTGATCATGATTCTCAAGGCATGGCTCAAAAAGTCTCAAGATGCAAAAGTTTCTATATTTGGACATTTGAAAAAGTCAACTGTAACTTGACCAAGGCATAACTTCCACATGGTTTATCAGAAAAATTCCATCCAAAGCTCATTTTGAAGATAAAGACATTTCCTACAACTCCTCTTCACACTTCAAGTCCAAGAAATGCTCTCACAAAAAGTTATCAATTTCAACATTATAGGTCATTTTCAAAAGTCAACAAAAAGGGACTTTAAGTCAAAGGCCATAACTTGAGATTGGTAAATCAAAATGACTTGGGACCAAAGGCATTGGTTAGAGGACTTCAAGACCTTTCCAAAATGTCCAAGAACATGACCAAAGCTTAAACATTGAGCAAGATATGCCTTGTGGAAGTTGGGAAATTTTTGGGTATTTTGAAAAGTCAACTTTGCTTCAAATGCCTTAAAATTGCTAATGGGCCACATTTTCTTCCAAGAATCATCATCCAAAGCATGTGCACGACCATTTGGCCCAAAGGGAAGTTTTTCATCATTTTTATTTATTTATTTGAATTTTTAAATTGCTATTAATTCATTTAATAAAATAAAATATGTGGAAAATACCAAAGCAAGCTTTTCAAATCTTTTTATGCATGAAATATCTTCAAGATTTCGTGCATTATCTGATATGGAAAGAATCAAGGTGATTTGGACATGATTGGCATCAAAAACATGTGAAAAAGATTTGAAAAATTATGCATGAAAATCAAATATTGTTCTCATCAATGCAAAGATCTTTTGATTGAAAACTCAACCCTAATTCATTCCTTACATATACTAATACAAACCTAATGCCAAAGGACCTTGAAGCTGCGCCCAAAGCTGAAGAAGAACATTGCACTTTTTGTGAAAAATTCCAAAACTGAAAACGTGATTACAAAGGGTTTCAAGACAAAATAATTATTCCATTGCCTTCCTGAGACATCAAGGAAGCTTCCTGGATCAAAATCACTGCTTCTAACGCAAAGAAACGGTAGAACGCAGTTACCCTGTACCTGGATTTTTCCTTAATCGTATTCAAATCTACACGCCATATCCATGCATTTTTATTGTTGATTTATACTAATGTGTTGATTCTAACGCTAACCATATATTTTAATTAAGTTTTCGTGCAAAATTGTGGAATCCACCATTGAAGCTTTCTAGGTTTTCAGAAACCTTGAATTGGGGATTCTGGCATAGGGTAAAATCAGAACACGAGGCTTGCACCATTAAAATCGTGACGTTCCAAGGAGTTCAAAACACCCATCGCGCTGTTTTTATATTTTGTTAATTCCTAATCGCTATTTTTGTATGCAGTAATTAGTGGGGGTTTAAAACCCCCGCTAACTAGTTTGTTTTTTCAGGCCAAAACGAAGAACAGGTGGGGAAGACAATGCGTGTAGGCTTCTGAGTGGTCTATTCAAACTTTAGCGCGTTTTTTGAGTTAATTGCCACTAGCATGTTTTATTATATATATTGTTTATTATCCACTAATATTACAAAGAAAGCAAATGGTGCAGATGGTTGGTGCGTTGTCCTATAACCACTGGGACCTGGGTTCGATTCCCAGGTCCCCCCATATTCTTGATATGTTTTGTTTTAATATAATTGCATGCAGCGCACTCTCCAGGCGTCCACCATACGCTCACAATCCAGGCATGCCACGCACCCCATGATCCCAATCCAAAGGTCCAGATTTGAAGAACATAATAGGCATCAGTCAACGCGTACACACGCCTCCCTGAAAAGTCAAACAAAGCCTTAAACATTGGGCCAAAAATGCTGGACAACACCTCCTGATTGGGGCAGAACCCCCCCCCCCCCCCCTTGTATTGTATTTCTTTCTCTTTTCTTTGTTCTATTTTTCTTTATTATTTGTTTTAATTCAATTATTTTCTTTTTAATTCAATAAAAATTAATTTCACATAAACAAAATAAAAAATCAGAAAAGGCAAAATATAAATATATTTCATTTAAACTTTTTTTGTAAATAAATCTTGTTAATTAATTTAGTTCTTTAATTCTAGGATTAATTTTGACATTTTTTTTATAAACTTAAAAATTATAGAATTAGGGTTTTAATCACTTTTTATCTTTTTCTTTTCTTTTACCATTATAATAATTAATTATTTATTTTTGTAAATAAAATTGTATTAATTAATTAGGTTAATTTTAGATTAAATTTTAATGCTTTTCTTAATAAATTAAAAATAACTAGAATTAGGTTTTAAATTCCATAATCTTCTCATTAAAATTCCATAAATACCAAAAAAACTCAAAAATCTTTTCTTTTTATTTTAATTTAATTAATTTGTTAAATCATAATTTAATTTCATTAAAAAGGGTCCAACGCCCTCGCTTTCGATTTTAATTCTCTTCGCAGTTTTGTTTCCTTTCTTATAATATTTATGTAATTCTCCCAAAGCCGTGTAAATTAGACGTTTTATATTTCTCGCATTTTATTTTATGTTAAATCGGGTCTTGGATTTAATTTGGCGATGTGGACCCGCGCCTTTGTAATAGCGTAGAACTTTTAATTTCCGCATCTTTTTAACTGTTAATAAATTTGCATGCAAGAATGAATGTCAAAATAAAAGCAACGCGTAGATCACCCCCGACATGAACAAGATAAATGTAAATGAACATGACACACAAATCACACACCACCCCTAGGGTACGCCTCACTGTTGCCTTGCCTCTCGAAAGGTGGTCGTCGAGTAGAGGATGTTTTAGTAAGTCCTCATGATCTGGGAACCTGGCATGAGGGTAGCTTCTAAGGTATCTTCCTATTGCTCTGGTGATCACCATGTCCCGAACCTTCGAATTGACCCGAACACCTCCAACGGTGGTGCTACCTACCTCTCAATGGTGGGATGGCACTACTTTAAAGGACATTTACACAGACGAATTCCTTAGGGTAGGTAGACGACTCTAGATACTTGCTCTAATCTCAAACAAAAATTCAAAAATACTTTTCACACCGACACCTTTTCAAAAAGCTTTCGAAAGCAATTTTTCAAACACTCTTGAGGACCGATACAAGAGTCGAACTGAAATTTTCAAAGAAACTTTTTAAACCCACAGTTGAAAAGCAAACAAACCATTTTTGAAAACACAAATGAGCAAGTATCTAAGAGCCCATGGATAACCATGGATAGAAAGGGTGCTAACACCTTCCCTTTCTATAATCTACCTCCCGAACCGAGAGCAATCTCTATAAGGAATTTTTCTGTGCTTTTGTCCTTTCCATTTGGAGAAAATAAAAGACGGTGGCGACTCTTGCTTCCGCGACATTTCGCGAACCAGCGTTAAACAGTCAGTTCCAGATCCACCGATTACACAATGCTAATAACGTTCTTTCCTTTTTGAGAAGATCTTTGTCTTGGAATAAAGCCGTTGGTAATAAATCTGTCTTGAATGCTTAGTAACGTTGGCACTTTAGAGTCTTCTCTGCTTATGGTAATCAGAGTGTTCTTTCCTTTATGCTGATGCTTCTGAGTGCTGATGACTTGGTTAGGATCTTGATCAGAGTCAGAGTATTTTATGCGCAGATTCTGGTCATCAGGCTTCAGCGTACGATCTGGTAACTTCAGTGTGTAGCACATGTTATTTGATCTTCTGATGCTGACATATCTTCTGATGCTGATATTGATACTGATATTCTGATGTTGATTCCATCAGAGTTTCTGTAAATACACAACATAATTTTAAGTAGCATATATGTCTTATATAAATCTTACAATTTATTTAATCTTGTATTTTGTTATCATCAAAACTCTAACTGAGGGTTGTAGAATCAAACTATGTTCTAACAATCTCCCCCTTTTTGATGATGACAAAAACTGGATTTTTTTCAATTAAAATTAAAGAATAAAAAGTATTAGAGGTAAACAAATAACGAATAAAAGGTATCAGAGATAAGGTAAGGAATAAAAGGTATCAGAGCAACGAAGAGAAAAACTCCCCCTGAGTTGATTACTTTCCTTTAATTCCATGAGACCTTGAGCATCAGAACTTTACTTTATCAGAGTTCATCAGATTCTTGTACGTGTAAGCTTTTCAGAAGAAAGAAATTCAAATATATCAGAATGTTAGAATGTTTGAGACTTATGTCTCAGTAATCCGTTATTGAAAAATATCATTCTTTCTCCCCCTTTTTGTCAGTTATCAAAAAGCACAAATAATCAGAGTTAAAATGATCAGAGCTAAAAAAGCGTTTATATTAAAAACAGAAGCAATGATAAGTTCAGAACACGTAAAATATTACAGACAAACATGTAAAGAAAACAAGGAAAATACAAGAAAATTCTAAGAGGGAGGTGGAAGACCTGTGAACAGAGCTTCCAACATGCTCTTGATTTGATTGCTGGTTTCCTGTTGCTGAGATACCATGTTTGCTATAACATCAATTTTGATGTCATGCTTATCCATTCTTTCATTCATCAGCATATCAGATCTTTTCAAGTCCTCCAGAGTCTGCCTGTCAAGAGAGGAAGCTTGAGGATCTTCAGAAACAGGGTGCTTCTCAGAGCTTTCTTCAACATCTTCTTCTTGAACCTGTTCTTCAGCTGGAATCATCTGTTCTTCTGACTCTGGTTGACGATATTCAGACCAAGGAGCATTGTCCAGCGGGAGTACTTCTTCTTTAAGCAGCTTGCTCAGAACTGGACCGTCAATTTCCTTCAGCAGATTGCTGAAGTTCTGTTGAGCCTGTCCATAGCTCTGGTCTTGCAACTTAAAGGTTTCAGCGCATACCCATCTTCTGAATTTTGTCCAGAGGAGGTCTGATACAGCAGGATCAACCAGTTCCATACTTGCTTGTTTCAAAGAAGTGATCCACTTCTGTATTTCTGTTTCAAAGTTCAATATGCTGGAACCAACATCTGGATGTTTTGGTTTAGGGATAGCAGTTTTGTTGTTTATTATAGCAAGGCGTTCAAAGACTGTTAGATCAATGACAGTTTTGCTGTGGTCATTCGAATTTTTCTTAGGTGAGAGAGCGGGAGAGTCAGGAATTACGATTGGACTTGATGGGGAATTTGGTAGAGTTATTTCTGGTGAAGAGGGAAGTTGAGGAATATTCAGAGTGGTACCACAGGGCAATTGAATGGCCAGAGGTTGTGGTTCAGGGGATTCAGAGGGTTGAGCCTCAGAGGTTTGAGTCTCAGGTTGTGGAGATTGTTCATGTTGAGGAGAGGGTGGATTAATATCTGGTTGAGGGATTTCTGGTATTGGAGAGAGTGGAGTTTCTGGTATTGGTGAGAGGGGAGTTTCAGGTTGTGCTTCAGTGTTTGGATTTGGATTTGGATTTTCTGTTTCGGGAGCGGAAGTGTGTTGGTCTATATCAAACAGAACTTGTGCAAGTTCTTGTTCTGGTATGGCTTCAGTATTTGGATTTTATGGTTGGGAGAGAGATCTTCTGAGGGTCAATGATTCAGAAGGGTCAAAATCATCGAAAGTTTGAGGTGTTGGGTTTTCAGATGGAGTTGGAATTGGAATAGATGTTGATACAACAGTTGAATCTAAAACAGTTACAGAAGAAGGATTACCTCTCTTCTTGGGAGTCTGTTGAGATGATCCTTCTGCAGCAGCTTTTCTTTTCTTTGTCTTCTTCAGAACAACCTCTGGAGCCTTCTGCTGAAGATCTTGAATATTCAGATTTGGTGCTGTACCATCAGCTTTACAAGCATCCAAATATCTCAGAATGATTTCTGGCTTAGAGTCAATTTCTGAGAACAGAGGGAAGTTGTCCAGAGGGACTCTTCTGCTGGAGATTTCAGCAAAAGGAGTGACGTTGGGCTTCTTCTTAATGTTCTCTATCAACTTCATTTTCTTCAGATTTTTGGCATTCAGCTGCTTGCCAACAGAAGGTTCTAGAGTGTTGATTTCTTGTGCCTCTTGCAGATGATCAATCAGCCTATTCTCTGTAAGAATATCTGATATCAGTCTTCCCAAGGGTATCCAATCCCTTTTTGTACGTTCCTCTTCCCTTGTTTCTTTGACACTTGTTCTGAGATGGTTGAACAGAAGATGAGCTAGATTTATCTTGACCTTCTGAGAGATAAAATAGAGTAGAAACTGCTGATCAATGTTAATGTAATCAGGAGAGCTGGTAGGCTTCCTGTGGTTGAAACAACCCAGAATGATCTTGGCCCAAATTCTGTGTTTGTCTTTCAAGTCCCTTATCTTGCTGGAGGGAAGCCCCAGCGTGAAAATTTCCCTTACAATTAGGGAAACATCTGCACACCTTTCTGTCATATCAATGCAACGAATACCACCACCCTTGTACCCTATGAGTCTTGCAATCAGGTCTTCAGTGATAACAATCTTCTTCCCCATGATGTAAGACGTAACTTGATGATTTGAAGAAGAAACGTGAATCCAAAATTCCTTTACTAGAATAGGAAATGTTGGACCCACCATCCTGTCAAAGTACTTTTCCCAACCTTGAGCTTTAACCTCTTCAGATAAATCAAAACCATTCTCTTTGAGACTGTTGAAATCCACAATCAGTTCAGACAGAACTTCAAGATTCTTGATTGGAGTGAGAAGCATTCTGAAAGGTACTTCATATTGTTCAGATGAAGCATTTTTTTGGGAACCTGAAGAAGGAATGCTGGAAGAAGCCATGTTCGCACGAGGTTTTTGTGAAAAAGATTGAAAGGTTTTCTTGAGAAAGTAAGAATACTGAAAACATAAATATTTAGAGAAATGAAGGTGAAGGTAAAACGTGTAAATGGTGTGAAGAGTGTTTAAATAGATTTCTAAAAAGGTTTTGAAAACATAAACGTTAAGAGAGAGAAATTAATAATGATTATTAGCATTTAATGATAGCTGATTTTAGGGGATTCAGAAAGATATTTGGAACGGTTACCCATGACATGTGTCTCAATGCATCCAATCAGCGCTTTGCCTTTTCAGAAACGTGAACGCGTGTTCAGCCTCAGAAAATGGCTGATGACTGGATGACACTTGTTTGCTTGAGTGAACAGCACATTTCCATCCTTGAAATGAAGCGCTCAGATCTTCATGGATAGATTCTGATACAATCTGCACTTCTAAAATTCTGAAGGAAGATTGATCAGTAGTTCACAGAAAATAAACAAAGTTCTGAAGGTTAATATATAAAATTAAAACAATTTCATTCTGGGCAGAGCTTCATGCTGAGATGTTTCATAATGAAGTTGAACCTATCTTCAGAA
Source organism: Vicia faba (assembly GCA_948472305.1). Taxonomy (NCBI): domain Eukaryota; kingdom Viridiplantae; phylum Streptophyta; class Magnoliopsida; order Fabales; family Fabaceae; genus Vicia; species Vicia faba. The sequence goes on from OX451737.1 coordinate 536,255,106, forward strand.
AGTGGTTTTGTGAAAATATCATCCCATTGATGGTCTGTGTTAATAAATTTAAAATTAATCCATTTCTGAATATAGTCCCTAATAAAATGATGTTTTATTTCTATATGCTTAGCCCTAGAATGTAAAATTGGATTTTTACTTAAGCAAATAGCAGAAGTGTTGTCACAGAGGATAGGAATGTTACTCTCAAAAATCTAGAAGTCCTCAAGTTGACTTTTCATCCAGAGCATTTGTGTGCTGCATCCAGCCGCTGCTATGTATTCAGCTTCTGCTGTTGATAGAGCAATTGTGGATTGTCTTTTGCTGGACCATGAGATAAGATTTTCTCCCAAAAACTGGCAGCTTCTAGAAGTGCTTTTACGTTCAACTCTGTCTCTAGTAAAATCACCATCACAGTATCCTACTAAGCTGTAATCACTTGATTTTCTATAAAACAGACCCAGATTAGTAGTACCTTTCAGATACTTGAAAATTCGCTTAACTGTTGTTAAGTGAGATTCTTTAGGATCTGATTGGAATCTTGCACAAATGCATACACTGAATAAAATATCAGGCCTTGAAGCTGTCAGATAAAGAAGAGAACCAATCATACCTCTGTAGACCTTCTGTTCTACCTTTTTGCTTACCTCTTCTCTTTCCAGAATGCACGTGGGATGCATTGGAATCTTTGATGGCTTACATTCTGAGAGATCAAATTTCTTCAGAAGTTCTCTGACATATTTACTCTGATGAATGTAAGTTCCTTCTGGGGTTTGATTGATCTGAATGCCCAGAAAGAATTTCAGTTCCCCCATTAGGCTCATCTCAAATTCTTCCTGCATACACTTAGCAAACTTTCTTCCCAGAGAAGGTTTAGTAGATCCAAATATGATATCATCAACATAAATCTGACATACTAAAATGTCATTCTTAACTGTCTTACAGAATAAGGTTGTGTCCACTTTCCCTCTGGTGAATTCCTTTTCTAACAGGAAGTTACTTAGTCTTTCATACCAAGCTCTGGGAGCTTGTTTCAGACCACACAGTGACTTCTTTAGTTTGAAAACATATTCTGGATTTTTTTGAATTTTCAAAACCAGGGGGTTGGTGCACATATACCTCTTCTTCTATATAGCCATTTAAGAATGCACTCTTAACATCCATCTGATACAGAGTGATGCCTTTATTAACAGAAAATGAAATTAAGAGTCTGATAGATTCTAACCTGGCGACTGGAGCAAAGGTTTCTGTATAGTCTATCCCCTCTTGCTGACTATAACCTTGTGCTACCAATCGTGCTTTTTTTCTGATGACTTCACCTTGTTCATTCAGTTTGTTTCTGAACACCCATTTTGTTCCAATGACGTTGAACCCTTTTGGTTTGGGAACTAGATCCCATACGTCATTCCTTGTGAATTGATTCAGCTCCTCTTGCATTGCTAGAATCCAGTCATTGTCCAGAAGTGCTTCATCAATTGATGATGGTTCAATTAGAGAAACAAGTCCCATGAGGGATTCTTCAGAGTTTCTGAAGCTAGCTCTTGTTCTGATAGGATCTTCCTTTCTTCCTAAGATTGTTTCTTCTGGGTGATCTATGCTGCTTCTGGATGGTCTTTTCTAAATTTGATCAACAGAAGGTGCTGGATTGCTTGCAGTGCCTCTTTCTGATGTTGAGGGAGTGTCTCTGTTGAGAGCTTCTGATGACTTGTCTTCAGTACCTGTGAATTCAACTTCCATACCTGCAAGTAATTCATTTTGCTTTGACTTTTGAGAGTCAAGCTTATCATCAAAACGAACACTGATTGACTCTTCCACAATCTGTGTTTCTGTGTTGTATACTCTGTACCCTCTTGAGCGTTCAGAGTATCCTAACATAATACACTTTTGTGCTTTAGAGTCGAACTTGTTCAAATAATTTTTTGTATTCAAAATAAAACAAGTACATCCAAATGGATGAAAATAGGAAATGTTGGGCTTTCTGTTCTTCCACAATTCATATGGAGTCTTTTCCAGAATAGGTCTTATGGAGATTCTATTCTGAATGTAGCACGCTGTGTTTATTGCCTCTGCCCAGAAGATCTTAGCAACGTTAGTCTCGTTGATCATGGTTCTGGCTATTTCTTTTAATGTTCTGTTCTTTCGTTCTATAACTCCATTTTGATGGGGAGTTCTAGGACAAGAGAAATCATGCAGAATGCCTTTGTCATTAAAGAATGACTCAAAATCTTTGTTTTCAAACTCTCCACCATGATCACTTCTGACATTGACGATTCTAAGATCCTTTTCATTCTGAACTTGGTTGCAAAAGGTGACAAACACAGAGTGTGACTCGTCCTTGTGTCTTAAGAACTTTACCCATGTCCATCTGCTATAGTCATCTACGATTACTAACCCATACTTCTTGCCACTGACTGAAGCAATTTTAACTGGTCCAAATAAGTCAATATGCAGAAGTTCTAATGGCTTAGAGGTGGAAACAACGTTTTTAGATTTGAAAGCTAGTTTTGCAAACTTGCCTTTCTGACATGCTTCACACAGAGCATCTGAATTGAACTTCAGGTTAGGAAGTCCTCTGACCAGATTGAGTTTGTTAATCTGAGATATTCTTCTCAAACTAACATGTCCCAATCTTCTGTGCCAGATCCATTGCTCGTTGTTAACAGACAGAAGACACTTTACATTCTGAATTTTCAGTTCAGAAAGTTTTATTTTATAAATGTTGTTTCTCCTCTTTCCATTAAATAGGATAGTCCCATCTTTCTGACTAACAGCTTTGCATGAATTTTGATTAAAGATTATATCATAACCGTTATCACTTAATTGACTTATGGATAACATGTTATGCATTAATCCATCTACTAATAAAACATTACTTATAGAGGGAAGATTTCCATTACCTACTGTTCCAAAGCCAATGATCTTTCCCCTCTGATTGCCTCCAAAGCCTACGTGGCCTCCAGGCTTAAGTTCCAGGCTTTGGAACATATGCTTTCTTCCCGTCATGTGTCGTGAGCAGCCAGAGTCCAGGTACCATGATTGGTGTTTCTGCTTTGCTGCTAAAGATATCTGCCACATGTATTATTTTATCCTTAGGTACCCATATTTTCTTGGGTCCTGATTTGTTAGTTTTACCAAAACTCTGGTTGAATTTTGGTTTGACAGAATAATTACAGCTTGTATATTTGATGTCATGTGTGTGCCCATATACAAAGTGTGAATCAAGTGAAGTGCGTTTTATAACTAAATCCATGGCATTTTTTTGGTGTAGGTACCTTGCCTTGGTATCCTATTCCTTTTCTGCCATTTCTGCTAACTCCATAGATCATTGAAGCCATTTTGCTTCTATCTATGTTTTTAGCTAGAAACTTCTGAAAGTTGTGATCATACTCCTTAATGATCTCATCAGCACTGTTGGGAGTTTCAGGGATTGTTTCCTTCTGAGAGTTTTGCAATAGATTTTCTAATTTTGAAATTTTATCTTTTAACTCAGAATTCTCCAATTTGAGACTCACAGTCTTATCAGAGTCAGAAGCAAGATTCCTTTTCAGGTTTCTGAATTTGACTCTGATCTGCTGATATCTTTCCAGAATTTCATTAAGGCTTTCAGCTAGTTCAGCCTTAGTAAAGTTTATAGCAAAGTCAGGGAATACCTCTTCTGTATCTGATTCAGAGTCTGACTCAGAAGCTTCACTGTCTTCTGTTATGTTTGCCATGAGAGCTATGTTTGCTCTTTCATCATCTGATTCTGAGTCAGCTTCAGATGTGTCAGAATCATCCCATGTAGCCATGAGACTTTTCTTCTTCTCCTTGCCAAACTTCTTTTTTGGCTTTTCCTTCTGAAGCTTTGGGCAATCAATTTTGTAGTGTCCTTGCTCGTTACATTCATAGCAGATGATGTCTTTGTTATTTGGCTTTCTGCTTCCTGAAGAGCCTTCAGATCTTTTGTGTCCAGAGGAGGATTCTGACCTTCTGTATCTGGAGAAATATTCATTCTGATTCTCTGATCTTCTGGGATTCCTGAACTTCCTTTGCCTCTGCTTCCATAATTGGTTCACCCTTCTGGAGAGGAGAGATAGTTCATCTTCTTCTGATGAGGACCCATCAGAGGTTTCTTCAACAGCCTGCAAAACTTTGGAGTCAGATTTTATGTTAGATTTTAGAGCTAATGGCTTACCTTGCTTTGGAGGTTCATCTACTTCTAGCTCTATCTCGTGACTTTTGAGGGAGCTGACAAGTTCCTCCAGAGAGATTTTGTTGAGATCCTTGGCTAGCTTAAGTGTTGTGACCATTGGCCTCCACTGTTTTGGCAAGCTTCTGATGATCTTCTTAACATGATCAGCAGTAGAATACCCTTTGTCAAGAACTTTGAGACCAGCAACCAGAATTTGAAATCTTGAGAACATCGTTTCTATTGATTCACTTTCTTCCATCTTGAATGCCTCGTACTTATGAATGAGCGTAAAAGATTTGGTTTCTTTGACCTGAATGTTGCCTTCATGCGTCATTCTCAGAGAGTCAAACATATTCTTTGCAGTGTCTCTGTTTGATATCTTTTCATATTCAGAGTAAGAGATGGCGCTGAGAAGAATTGTTCTGGCGTTGTGATGATTTCTGAAATCACGCTTTTGTTGATCAGACATTGCTTTCCTGTCAATCTTCTGACCACTTCCATCCACTGGGTGCGTGTATCCATCAGTCACCATATCCCACAGATCAGCATCATGGGCTAGAAAGAAACTTTCAATTCTGTCTTTCCAGTAGTCAAAGTTCTCTCCATCAAAGACTGGAGGTTTGCCACTGAATATGTCTCTTTCTTCATTGTTGTCATTGCTGATGTTTTGATGTGGTCCTGCCATTGTGTTTTTCTGATGCTGGATCTTGTACTGACACATTTAAGTGTTATAAGCTCAGAACCAGGCGCTCTGATGCCAATTGAAGATGTGAAAAACACAAGAAGGGGGTTTGAATTGTAAAACTTTAAATCAAATGCAGACAACACTGTATTTTTATCCTGGTTCGTTTGATCTCAAACTACTCCAGTCCACCCGTCAAGGTGATTTCGCCTCTCTCCAACGAGGTCTTAATCCACTATATTCAACTGAATACAACAACTACTTTAACAACTGTTAAAACCTTCTTGAGTCTAACCACAGACCGGTTTATCTCAAGGAAATTCTCTTATAGATAATTTGAACAAAAGTGTGTTTGATGTTTTCTAGTAAAACTATATATCACAACTGTGATAATACACAATATTAAGCTTAGAATAAAACTGGGTTGCTAATGCTTTTGAGTAGGCATGGTTGAATGCTTTAGCAAATTGTATGAATGAGTTCGTTTACGTAGGCGTGTATGCATGAAGATTATTAGCCTTTTCTTTTCTCACACAGTCTTATTTAAATAGCCACGGAAGAGATACGTTGGTTGTCCATAAATCCATTTCAATGCTAATAACGTTCTTTCCTTTTTGAGAAGATCTTTGTCTTGGAATAAAGCCATTGGTAATAAATCTGTCTTGAATGCTTAGTAACATTGGCACTTCAGATTCTTCTCTGCTTATGGTAATCAGAGTGTTCTTTCCTTTATGCTGACGCTTCTGAGTGCTGATGACTTGGTTAGGATCTTGATCAGAGTCAGAGTATTTTATGCGCAGATTCTGGTCATCAGGCTTCAGCGTATGATCTGGTAACTTCAGTGTGTAGCACATGTTATTTGATCTTCTGATGCTGACATATCTTCTGATGCTGATGTTGATACTGATATTCTGATGTTGATTCCATCAGAGTTTCTGTAAATACACAACATAATTTTAAGTAGCATATATGTCTTATATAAATCTTACAATTTATTTAATCTTGTATTTTGTTATCATCAAAACTCTAACTGAGGGTTGTAGAATCAAACTATGTTCTAACAATACCCACATTTCTTGAAGACTTACAAAGGGGTTGGATACAGCTCAAAGGAGAGCGTGATACTTTCGAAGCCCAATTCTACGCAAGCGAGAGGAAGGTTTCGGAACTCACTAGGCTACTTCGCGAAGAGCAGACTCTAAATGCCTACATTGCACCGAAGAGGATGCGCACCACTCTTTTATCTTAGAGAGTGTATTATTTTGCCCAAGGGGCATTGTTGTATTCAAACTCTATCTTATTAATATAACATGTGTTTCTTTTTGTCTAAAACGAACTTGAATCTTTAAAATCCTTGAAAACACTGCATATGCACATATCTTTCATCATAACATAAACAGGTCTTCTTGCAACAAGTTCCCTCATGTCTCTGCTATTTATTTAAGTAAGATGGATCTCGAACAGACAGTCAAAGATCTTCAAGCTCAAAACACGCAGTTTCAATAGTTACTCACAACCCTGGCCAAAGGACAAGAGGAGTTGAAGACTCTGTTGGCCAAAGAGAAGAAGTAGAAAGAGAAAAAACCAGCCGGTGTTGTAATCACGGGGAGAAGGTTTCGAGGATAGACTAGAAGAACCTTGAATTTCGCAACAACATCTAATGAAGGAAAAGGAAAGGAAATAGTGGTTCCATCAGAATCTGAAGAGGAGGAACAAGAGGAAGACTACTCCGAAGAACATTATCCGCCAGCTGATGATAAGTACATACATCTTGAAGAGCGTTTAAGCGTTATAGAAATACAAAGGGTACCAGGTCTAGACTTTGAAGAATTGGGACTAGTGTCGGGAATTGTGATCCCACCGAAGTTCAAAGTGCCGTTGTTTGCAAAATATGATGGGGTGTCATGTCCTAAGATGCACCTCCGATCATATGCGAGAAAGATCTAGCCGCACTCCGCCGATAAAGATCTATGGGTGCATTTTTTCCAAGATAGCCTATCTAGAAAACAACTCGATTGGTTTTACCAATTGGAAAGGGCAGACGTCCACAACTGGGAAGATCTTGCCGCAACTTTCTATAAGCAATACCAATATAATGCAGATTTGGTGCCTACCCGTACTCAACTTCAGAGTATGGCTATGGCTTCCAATGAGGGTTTCAAAGATTACACGCAGAAATGGAGAGATCTAGTTGGGATAATTCAAACCCCTCTGTCTGAAAGGGAATTGGTGGATATGTTCTTAGGCACTCTATCGGGCCCTTTCTTCAACCATCTGATTGGAATCTCATCTACTGGAATTACTGAGTTAATACTAACCGGAGAGAGGGTGGAAGCTGGCATAAAAAGTGGAAAGATTCAGAAGGATTCATCTGTCTCTACAGCTGTGAGAAAGCCTTTCACTGGGAAGAAGGAGGTATCTGCTGTTTACCCACAAAGGAACCAAAGGAGAGCTGAACACCGACCAATGGTAGGAGCTGTTATAATCCCAAAGCCTACATCGGATCAACCAAGAAGTAATCAACCGAGGGTAGAGAGGCCAGTCCGGCAATTCACCAAAATCAATATGACTTCGTCCTAGGTTTTACTGCATCTTCTGAAATCCAATTTGGTAACCCTGAAGGAAGCTCCAAAAAATCCCAACACGACGTCCCCTCATTATCACCCAAATGCCCGCTGCACATATCATTCTGAAAGTACGGGTCATGACACCAATAACTGTTGGGCCCTAAAAAACAAAATTCAAGACCTTATAGATGCAAAAGAGATTGAGTTTGATGCACCCGAGAAACCAAACGTCATTTTTGCTCCTATGCCTAGGCATGGTGTGATCGGTGGATCTGGAACTGACTGTTTAATGCTGGTTCGCGAAATGTCGCGGAAAGCAAGAGTCGCCACCGTCTTTTATTTTCTCCAAATGGAAAGGACAAAAGCACAGAAAAATTCCTTATAGAGATCGCTCTCGATTCGGGAGGTAGATTATAGAAAGGGAAGGTGTTAGCACCCTTTCTATCCATGGTTATCCATGGGATCTTAGATACTTGCTCATTTGTGTTTTCAAAATTGTTTGTTTGCTTTTCAACTGTGGGTTTTTAAAAAAGTTTCTTTGAAAATTTCAGTTCGACTCTTGTATCAGTCCTCAAGAGTGTTTGAAAAGTTGCTTTCGAAAGCTTTTTGAAAGTGTCGGTGTGAAAAGTATTTTTGATTTGTTTTGAAATTAGAGCAAGTATCTAGAGTCGTCTACCTACCCTAAGGAATTTGTCTGTGTAAATGTCCTTAAAGTAGTTCCATCCCACCATTGAGAGGTAGGTAGCACCACCGTTGGAGGTGTTCAGGTCAATTCGAGGGTTCGGGACATGGTGATCACCGGAGCAATAGGAAGACACCTTAGAAGCTACCCTCATGCCATGTTCATGGACATGAGGACTTACTAAAACATCCTCTACTCGACGACCACCTTTCGAGGGGCAAGGCAACAGTGAGACGTACCCTAGGGGTGGTGTGTGATTTGTGTGTCATGTTCTTTTATGTTTATCTTGTTCATACATTGGTGATCTACGCGTTGCTTTTATTTTGGCATTCATTCTTTCATGCAAATTATTAACAGTTAAAAAGATGCGAAATTAAAAGTCCTACGCTATTACAAAGGCGCGGGTCTACATCGCCAAATTAATCCAAGACCCGATTTGAAATAAAAAAATAATACGGAAAGATAAATGCCTAATTGATCTATTACACGGCTTCGGGATAAATACATTATATTTACAAAATAATAATTAATAATTAAATAGGGTGAAAAAAAGAAAAAGGAAAAAAAGTATAAAACCCTAATTCTACATTTTTTAGTTTATTACAAAAAATATTAAAATTTAAACCTAGAATTAAAATTAACTTAATTGTTAAATTTATTTACAAAGAAAACATTAAATAAAATATATTTTTTTATTTTTATAGTTTCGGAATTTTTTTGAGTATTTTCTTATGTTATGAAAATATTAATTTATGAATTAAAAGGAAATAATTAAATTAAAACAAATAATAAAAAAAATAGGAAAAAGAAAAGAAATACAAACACTTGGGGGGTGTTGACCCCAATTTGGAGGCATTATTGTAGCAAACAGGCCCAATGAATTAAGGCCTTCAATTGACTTTTCAGGGCGCGTGTGGCTTCATTGACCAAGGCGTATGGAGTTCTCCAGATCAAGGCCATTGGTTTGATCTTCATGTATAGGTGGCAAGCACAGATATGGAGGCCTATGGTACTCCCTTGAGAACACGCTGCGTGGAATTATGTTAGCAAGAAAAATATTGAAATAACGTGGGGGACCTGGGGATCGAACCCAGGTCCCAGAGTTTACCAAACCAATGCCTTGCCACCTGAGCCATTTACGCGTTTTGTGTATAATATAGAAAATAACGAATATAATGTAAAACAAACGATTAGTGGTGTATTTCGCGCGAAATTCAAACGCACCAACCGCTGGCTTACACCTCATCTTCTTCTCCACTCGTTCTGCATTTGCCTGAAAAAAAGAAAAAAGGATAGCGGGGATTTTAAACCCCCACTAAGTGGTAAACATGAAAATAGCGAATAGGCCCTGGTTGCTCATAAATTGAGCGCGACCTATGGATTGAGTTCGTGTGTAGCTTCTGGTTCTAATGGCCCTGGTCTCGTGTCTCAATTTTTCCTGAAGAGGAAAGCCCTAATTTCACAGCCTTGAAAACCTAGCAAGCTTCCATGGTAGATTCATGTATAAAGCACGAAAACTCAATTAAATGGCATGGTTAGCTTTAGAATGATTAACTTAATACAAATCAAGCATTAAAAATTGAAAATAACGCATGAATCATGAGACATGAATATGAGAAAAGTTATGAACAAGACGGGTTCGTTCTACCAATTCCTTGCGTTAGAAGCAGTGGTTTTGATCCAAAAATGTTCCTTGAGGCCTTGGCAAGCTATTGGAATCAATACTTTTCTTTGAATTGTGCTAGAATGCAGTTTTCAGTTTTGAAAATTTGAGCAAAAAATGCAAACTTGGTTTTTGATATGAGGCGCAGCTTGGAGGTCGTTAGCATTAGGGTTATGATCAGTATATGTATGCCAATGGATTATGGTTGCAAAACATGTCCAAAACCTTGGTAATCAATGCTTTTGAGATTTGATTTTCATGGTATCTTTTTCCAATCTTTTTCATGTGAAGAATATGCCAATCATTGCCAATCACCTTGATTCTTTCCATATTGAATAGTGCACGAAATCTTGAAGGTATTCTATGCACAAAAAGATTTGAAAAGAATGGATGAGTATTTTTTTTCATATTTTATCTAATTAAATGAATTAATGGTGATTAAAAATTCAAATAAATAATAAAAAATGATGAAATAAATCCCCTTTGGGTCAAATGGTCGTGCATAGCCTTTGGATAATGATTCTTGGAAGAAAATGTGGCCCATTAGCAATTTTGAGGCATTTGAAGCAAAGTTGACTTTTCAAAATTCCCAAAACTTTCCCAACTTCCACAAGGCATATCTTGCTCAATGTTTAAGCTTTGATCATGTTCTTTGACATTTTGAAAAGGTCTTGAAGTCCTCTAACCAATGCCTTTGGTCCCATGTCATTTTGATTTACCAATCTCAAGTTATGGTCTTTGACTTAAAGTCCCTTTTTGTTGACTTTTGAAAATGACCTATAATGTTGAAATTGATAACTTTTTGTGAGAGCATTTCTTGGACTTGAAGTGTGAAGAGGAGTTGTAGGAAATATCTTTCTATTCAAAATGAGCTTTGGATGGGATTTTTCTGATAAATCATGTGGAAGTTATGCCCTGGTCAATTTACAGTTGACTTTTTCAACTGTCCAAATATGGAAACTTTTGCATCTTGAGACTTTTTGAGCCATGCCTTGAGAATCATGATCAAGAATTGATCAAATGATGTTTGTGGCTTCAAAATAAGATGTTGACCAAAAATTTGGACCTTTGACTGTCAAATGATCATTTTGCCCCTACAGTTGACTGTTGAGCAATTAGGGTTTTTGACTGTGCAATTTTGTGCTGTAAGTCTTGAAACTTGGCATGTGGATGCTTGACCATATTTGTAGGCATGTGGGACTTGTTTAGACCCTTGGAAACTTCAATTTCTTTGCCAGAACCAAAACCCTAATTTTGACTGTTAGGAGGCCCTTGAACTGTGCAACCCTTGGGGAGATTTTGAAGCATGCTCGTAGCAAATCTTGAAGAATATGGGAGGGCAAATTTTGGGGTACAACACATGGTAACAACGCCAATGCTATAGAAGAAGATTTGTTTGTTACTATAGTTGATGAACTCTTGACTCCTCTCCCAATCATTAAGATAAACTTGTTGAAAGTCGGTATATTCCCGGGTTGTGATGAAGACTGCCATCTCTGCTTATCCTCACCAACTGCTTGCCCTTCGTTGAAGACTGGCATTCAACGCTTTATAGATAACCAAGAGATTCTGTTTGAAAGTACTCCTGTTTCACCTGTTCCTGTTGAAGACGTTTCAATCATAACCATCTTCGCCAATTCTTCCAGGGTCCCCAAAAGACCCGTTAGGATTACATCAGTTCCAAAAACCACTCCTCTTATAATTACAATGTCTGGGCCGCTCCCGTATGAATCGGACAAAATAGTGTCGTGGAATTACAGTGGAGACATCTACTACCATGGTATCAAACAAGATGGGCTGGCCGCTGAAGAGATGAGCTCTGAAGAAGAAAACTCTGACATTAGCAATATTGTCGGAACCAGTAAGATTACTCGTAGCGGTAGAATCTTCTCTCCAAAAATTGCCCCTCCAAAGGCAGTTTTTGGACCCGTGGCTGTTCCAAAGGTTACCTCCGTACCAATAATCATATCTGCAAGTACTCCTACTGACAAAGATGACACAACCCCTGCTGTTATCCTTACCAATACCCCTACTGCTGAAATTCGAGGAAAAAGTATTCAAGAAGAGCCTGTCCGAACGAAGGCTCAACCACTGACTATTCCCGAAGCTTCCAAGAAGGAAATGGAGGAGATCTTGAGAATAATAAAGAAGAGAGACTACGACGTAGTTTAACAGTTGGGGCAAACTCCCTCCAAAATCTCCATGCTAGCATTGTTGCTGTGCTCCGAGGCACATGCGAAAGCCCTGGTGAAGTTTCTGAAGACAGCCCATGTACCTCAAGAGACGTCTGCTGACCAATTTCAAGATTGTGTGGCCAGTCTGACAGCGGATAACGGCCTAGGCTTCTCAGATGCTGATCTGACACCAAGGGGAAGAAAGCACAACGAGGCATTGCATGTGTATGTGGAATGTAGAGGAACAACTTTGGCCCATGTCTTGGTGGACACTGGCTCATCTTTGAATGTTTTACCGAAGAAGGCTCTTGACAGACTAGACTACGAAGGACTGACGTTGAAACCTAATAACATAGTTGTAAGAGCATTTGATGGCTCAAAGAGGATGGTCCACGGGGAAGTGGACATCCCCATAAAGGTTGGGGCTCAAACTTTCAACTCAACCTTCTATGTAATGGACATCCGCCCCTCTTATTCATGTTTGCTAGGACGACCGTGGATCCATAATGTCGGTGCTGTCACCTCTACATTGCACCAGATGCTAAAATATCTGGTCTATGGAAAGATTATCACTGTCCACAGAGAGGAAGAATATATGATTAGCCACCTAAATTCCTTCAGGTATGTAGAATTGGATGGCGAGTTCATTGAAACTCCTTTTCAACATTTCGAAGAAGTTCCCCAAGAGGTAGCAGTAACCAAGACTGTGTCCCTGTTTCCCAAGATTACAAGACCTCCACTCCGGATGTCATCTCTGAAGGACGCCAAAGTTGTAGTTGAGCAAGGAGGATGCACCATCTGGGGGAAACTTCCAGACATCCCGTATAAATCTGACAAGTTTGGCTTAGGGTTTACCTCAAGTGCTCAGAAGACTGTGCGCCGTACCCGTGCGGGAGGGCCACCTTTAAAGATTAGCAATCAAGAGGTCAATGCGGTGGAAGATGGTGAAGAGGATTGCAGCATGGAGGATTGGATCTTTCCTACTATCAACGGAGGACTTCACAATTGGGAAGCCAGAGACTTTGTTCCGATAACTTTTGTCCCTCAGTAATTTATCTTCTACATTTATGTTGGATTTGTAATATTCACAAACAATTCGCACATTTTAAACCTTGTGTCTTGCCTGAGGCACAATGGTCCATTTGTAAGGGTTGTCATTTCATCTTCATATGACATTCATTGAATCACGGACGTTTTGCATACAAATTTTTTTCTCATTGTTTTTCTTTTACATTTATTTTCCTTTTTAAAGATGGCTATACCCTTACACACACCCACACTCACAAATTTAGGTACCCATCCACTATGGATACCATGGGTAACGATACTGCTATGGCCTTTTATGACTCTGAAGATCTAATCTACCAAGCCGAAGACGAAGATGAGGAAGATTGTGAAGTACCAGGGGAACTTTCCAGACTACTACATCAAGAGGAAAGAGCTATTCAGCCTCATGAGGAACCGGTGGATACAATCAACTTGGGTACCGAAGAGAATAGAAAAGAGGTCAAAGTAGGTGTCAATCTAGAGGTCAGTGTTAAGTAGCGTCTGATTCAACTTTTACATAATTATGTTGAGATCTTTGCCTGGTCATATGAAGACATGTCGGGACTTGATGCAGACATCTTGGTACATCGTCTGCCAACAAGAGAAGACTGTCCACCAGTGAAACAAAAAGTCCGCCACATAAGACCTGATATGTCTAAGAAGATCAAAGTGAAGGTCATGAAACAATTCAATGTTGGATTCTTGGTTGTCACTTCCTATCCCCAATGGGTTGCCAACATTGTTCCCATGCCTAAAAAGGACGACAAGGTACGAATGTGCATGGACTATAGAGATTTGAATAGGGCCAGGCCTAAAGATGATTTTCCACTTCCCCACATAGATATCTTGGTTGACAATACAGCCCAGCACAAGGTGTTTTCCTTCATGGACGGATTCTCGGGTTACAATCAAATCAGAATGGCACCCGAGGACATGGAGAAAACTACCTTTGTCACGTAGTGGGGCATATTCTGCTACAAAATGATGCCATTCAGACTGAAGAATGTTGGGGCCACCTATCAGCGTGCCAGGATAGCTTTGTTTCATGATATGATACACCATGAAATAGAGGTCTATGTAGACGATATGATAGCCCGATCACAAACTGAAGAAGAGCACCTCGATCACTTGCAAAAGTTATTTGAGAGACTGAAGAAGTATAAGCTGAGGTTGAATCCAAACAAGTGCACATTTGGAGTACGGTCTGGTAAACTCTTAGGTTTTATCGTCAGTAAAAAAGGTATCGAGGTCGATCCTACCAAAGTTAAAGCAATACAAGAAATGCCTGCTCCTCGTACTGAGAAGGAAGTTAGAGGATTCTTGAGACGCCTGAACTATATTGCCAGATTCATTTCTCACCTAACAGCTACTTGTGAGCCAATCTTCAAACTATTGAAGAAAGATCAGGTAGTCAGATGGAATGATGAATGCCAAGTTGCTTTTGACAAAATCAAGGAGTATTTACAAGAGCCTCATGTGTTGATACCACCAGTCGAAGGAAGACCATTGATCATGTATCTGACTGTTTTAGAGAACTCAATGGGGTGTGTATTGGGGTAGATGACGAGTCTGGCCGAAAAGAGCACGCTATTTACTACCTAAGCAAAAAGTTTACCGACTGTGAAACCAGATATTCACTTCTCGAGAAAACTTGCTGCGCTCTGGCATGGGCTGCTCGCTGGCTAAGACAGTATATGTTGACTCATACTACTTTGTTGATATATAAGATGATAAAGTACATCTTCAAAAAGCCTTCTCTGTCTGGGAGGATAGCTAGATGGCAGATGATCCTAACGGAATACGACATACAGTATACTACCCAAAGGGCTATAAAGGGCAGTGTATTGGCTGATCATCTTGCTCACCAAGCTGTGGAAGACTATCAGTCCATAAAGTTTGATTTTCCGGATGAAGACATCATGACATTAGACAATTGTGAAGAAATCAGGCCATATGACAGACCTGAACAAGGATCCCAATGGACCCTGTTATTTGATGGGGCATCCAATGCACTGGGTAATGGTATCAGCGTCGTGCTCATATCTCCAGAAGGGTGTCATACCCCCTTCACTGCTAGACTTTTCTTCAACTGTACAAACAACATGGCGGAGTACGAAGCATGCATCTTTAGTCTCAGAGCTGCCATAGACTTGGGAATCAAATTTTTAGATGTATTTGGAGACTCAGCTTTGGTCATCAGTCAGATCAAAGGGGAATGGGACACTAAACACCCAAACCTTATCCCTTACAAAGAACATGTTTTGACATTGCTACCACATTTTGAGAATATTACCTTCGAGCATTTCCCGTGAGAAGAAAATCGGCTAGCCGATGCTCTAGCTACAATGTCATCTATGTTTAAACTTAATTGGGATAACGAGGCTCCCCAGATCACCATTGAACGAATGGATGAACCAGCACACTGTCACGAGATCAATACTGAAGAAGTAATGGACCAGCCTTGATTTCATGAAGTCAAGAGGTATCTCGAGGGTCAAGAATACCCAGAAGGAGCTTCAATCAATGATAAGAAGTTCTTAAGGAGGTTCTCTGCTAAGTTCTTCCTTAGTAACGACATCCTATACAAATGCAATCATGACCCCATTTTGCTTCGGTGTGTGGATAAGGTTGAAGCTGAAAAGATTATGACTGAATTACACGAGGGTACTTTTGGCACCTACTCCAGTGGGCATACGATGGAAAAGAAAATCCTACGGGCAGGCTATTATTGGTCTACAATGGAGGCAGATTGCTATCAATACTCTCGGACCTTCCATAAGTGTCAAATTTATGCTGAAAAAGTGCACGTGCCTCTGGTTCCTCTGAATGTCTTGACGGCTCCTTGGCCCTTTGCTATATGGGGAATTGATATGATTGGAGAGATCAAGCCAACAGCCTCCAATGGACACCACTTCATCCTAGTGGCCATTGAATATTTTACAAAGTGGGTTAAAACAGCTTCATTCGCATCCGTTACTAAGAATGTTGTTGCCCGCTTCATCAAGCAAAATCTCATTTATCGGTACGGTATCCCGGAAAGGATCATCATTGATAATGGTACAAATCTTAACAACACTATGATCACTGCCTTGTGCGAGCAATTCAAGATCCAACATCATAATTCTTCTCCCTATCGGCCAAAGATGAATGGTACTATCGAAGCGGAAAATAAAAACATTAAAAAGATCATACAAAAGATGACAGTCACATACAAAGACTGGCATGAGATGTTACCATTCACTCTCCACGGGTACCGTACCACGGCTTGCACCTCAACCGGGGCAACACCCTATTCTTTGGTATATGGCATGGAAGCTGTTTTACCTATTGAGGTTCAGATCCCCTATCTGAGAATTATGAAGGATGCAGGTTTGAATAAAGACGATTGGATCCAAACTCGACTTAATCAACTGAACTTAATTGATGAAAAGAGACTTACTGCTGTCTTCCATGGTCAAATGTATCAAAAATGGATGATCAAGGCTTTCAACAAGAAAGTCAGATGCCAAATATATCAAGTTGGGGATCTAGTGATCAAACGTATCATCTTGCCACAAAGTGATCCCAGGGGAAAATGGACTCCTACCTATGAAAGACCATTTGTAATCAAGAACATAATCTCCGGTGGAGCGATGATCTTGACCACCATGGACGGTGACGACCTGCCACACCCTGCGAATGCAGACAGCAAAAGATACTACGCATAAGAGACCTGCTAGGTTGACATACCTACGCAAAACAAGGGCATCCCGACGAACCAAAAGGGTTCGGGCAAAAATTAGGGATAAAATTTAAAAAAATCTGTACACCCGGCAAGTTGAAAACCCAAAAGGGCGACTTGGGAAAAAAAGGGTTTCCCGGTGGACTGAAAACCCGAAAGGGCGGTCCAGGCAAAAGTTAGGGAATAAAAGTGTATGACTATGTCCCGTCGGATCACTTAACGGACAACATTTGACTTCCACTGACAAACTCAGAGTTTCTGATCAATTCAATCATCTTCGGACGAAGCAACAAATAGACAAGATGCTCAGAGATACGAAGGCTATAGCAGAATGGGAACCCCATGGGATTATTACACATAGATATCTTTCTTTGCATAAATCTTTCTTGTTTTTATGGCACCATTCTCTTACTAGAATGTTTGTCTCCTTTGTACAAAATGTTTACTCAAAGTCAATACAAAGATACCCCTTTGAAAGTGCAAAAAACTATTTGTCTTTACAATTGTGTTTTGTTTGCAAAAACGTCCAATGATTCATTAATGAACATATGCATTTGAACATGATTACCGTTTACGAATAAATAGGATCAGGAAGAGACAATTACTGATAGGTCGAAAGGATAGGAAAATATCTCGAGGCCATTCCATAAACATTCTCCCCACAGAGTTTTCAATAATCCCCAGCAGAGCAAAACTCCTAACTACCCAGCAAAACAAAGCTTCTAGTTTATCAATCCCCGGTGAAAATCGCCCAATTTCTCCAAATTCCCCAGCAGGTTGTTGTGAAGCCTGGAATCTGACCAGATAAAAGCTAACTTTTGATTCTCTCCAGTCAAGGGTAACTCCTCAGTAGAGCGGCAGACAACTGAGACTCCTGAACTTTTTCAAGCAGAAATCACCTTTTTCCCCACAGAGTTTTCAATGCTCCCCAGCGGAACAAAAACTCCCAATGATTAATCCCCAGTAGAAGTCATCAAGATTCTCAGGTTTCCCCAATCAGATCTTACGAGCACAATGGCATTTCCCTTACAACAAGAATTTATTTCTCTCAACAGAAATTCATCAACACTTCGACTTCAAGACATAAAGACTTACATATCCTCAGCAACAGTCAGGGATTTATTTTCCCTAATCCAGCAGTAATACAGAAAATCATCTCACATGCGCATACATTGCATCCATATATCATGAACATCAATAAATCCAATATATTGCACCATACATTTCATGCAATATAACTTGGTGTTTCAGCTAACATTTTACCCTTTTTCAGGATAAGATTAACAGCTACCATTAACAATATGCAAACTCTTGACACAGTTCAGATACGCTCTAGACATGGAAGTCATTCTGGTACTCATTCAGATTCAAAGACACTACTTAATACAGTTCAGATACGCTCCAGACCCGGAAGCCATTCTGATACTCATTCAAAGACACCTCCTAATACAGTGCAGATACGCTCCAGACCCGGAAGCCATTCTGATACTCATTCAGATTCTACTATTGATACGGTTCAGATACGCTCCAGACCCGGAAGCCATTCTGATACTCATTCAAAGACACCTTCAGATACGCTCCAGACCCAGAAGCCATTCTGATACTCCTTCATATTTAACTTTTGATACAGTTCAGATATGCTCCAGACTCGGAAGCCATTATGATACTCATTCAGATTCTACTCATGATACAGTTCAGATACGCTCCAGACCCGGAAGCCATTCTGATACTCATTCAAAGACACCTTCAGGTACGCTCCAAAAACTGACGCCATTCTGATGTTCAACTTACGGATTACATCTCAACATGCATTCTTGGATGGAATCTTCAAGCCCATCCCCAACAAGATTTTATTTACCTCTCCAAATGGAATCTTTAAGCCCATTCCTCCTATCATCGTCGAGTGCAAATTTATGGGCACTATAGTGTCCAATCATCTTCCACCTTCGAGTCACGAATGGCAAATCTCGCCAATCTAACTCCTCAGGTTAAAAAAGATTGAATAGGGGCAGTTGTTGTACCCCAAAAGTTTCCCTCTCATTTCTCAGGAAATCACCCTGGATTCTCAAAATTTTCTCTTATACAAATCCAAGCCTTGAATTATCATTTCTTTCCAAGCAAGCCATTTATAAGGGCAAAATGGTCATTTACATGTTGAGAAGTCAAACTTCGGCTTTTGGATCAAAATCAAATCTCAAAAATCATATTTCATCAACACATGTTGGAATATGAAGTTTGTTTCATCAAGAAGCTCAAAAGTCAAATTTTACCTTGGAAAAGTTAAATTCTAAATTCTTAGAATTTTTCTAAAGTATTTGAGAAAAATGACACTTCAGAACTTCTGAGCCAGCCTCCAGGCAGGAGAAGTCAGAAGTTGTAAGCGTGGTTCAACATATAACATTCAGTCAGAATATGGCTCTTCAGCATCTACGCCAGCTCAATCAGAAGTTGCCAGAAGATTATAACACATGATGAAAAAAATCTGAATGCCCTTTCAGAACATGCTGGAACCAGAAGGTAAGAGGGTCAGGAGATTGGGTGCTACACTGGAGCAGAATCTCTAAGTTCAGAGTTTTCAGAGGCAAATCAAAGAAATTTACTGGAAAGCCTGAGGATCCTTCAGAGCTTACTGAGGCAACAGGCTACAAAGTAAGAAGATCAGAAGTTGGATGTTTATCCTAAATGGAATTTCTGACTCAGATTTAAGTAATGATGCAAATCTCATATTACAAGATTTCTGATTTTGACAAATCTCATCACCATTTAATGCTCATTAATGCTCACAACCACTTTTGAGTCTTTGTCCAAAGGGTCTCTCCACGTGTAGGGTAGAAATACCTTTGTACAAATTTAGGTATGGGTTCATGCGCTACTTTTCACTTATGGGTGTCACTTTTCCTTAATCCTTGCTTACTAATCCAGCCTAGGCTAAAAGTTGTCAATCATCACAACCTTTTTTGAACTTTCTTCAAGAGTAAGTCAGCATCTAGTGCATGATATTGGCGCCACTTGACATTTTAAAACCCACAAAGCTTTGCCTATAAATAGAATGCCATTGGTCACTGAGAAAAGGTCCAGAAAAATTGCTGAAAAGAGACAGAAAGTTTGAGCAAGAAAACCTTGAATCTCTGCCCAAAATTCTTAGTGTTTCAAAAACTACAAACACAACGCACAAAAAACCATTAACTTTGGATCCTTTGCTTTCAAACTCTAGTTGTTCTCAAAATATTTCTTGACTAAAAAACACCCATACCGTTTTTGACCCACACGTTGGAAACTGCCATAATTTCTGTATACCCTCCATCCATCCATTCAAAGAAGTTGTTCAGAACATCATCAGAGTTGAGGCTAAATCCAGTTCACATAACTTCTTCCAGCTGCAAGGTAAGCATCTGCTGACTCTCACCACCTTGCTTAAGCATGACCAGATTTGCATGCTTAAAAACACAATGTAGATATCATGCTTCTGATGTTGTACATATTCTGAGATTTTCACGAATCTGTATGCTTAAGTAGAGAATGAATCAGTTCAGAACTTCCTTGAAGAAACTAAAACTCAGAGTTAGGATTAGCGAAGGCATACTTGCCTCTGATTTTTGGTTCTGATTTTCCTTATTTCTGAAGCGCTATGACACCTGCTGAAACTGTCCTAGGCATGTCTTCTGTTTTATGGAGGAATAACCAAATTGCAGATGTTATGACTAGCATAGAGAGAGACCAAGTTCTGACATTGGCACCAGCGCTTCTGGAGCCTGTTTTGTTATCAGTAATATCAGAACTTCTGAAAATTACTGTGTTCCCAGCAGGGTCAGAACCTCTGACCTCATACATTTTCACTAACATGTTTCTGTTTTGTAGCGCGCCAGGGTCAGAACCTCTGACCTATACATTTTCACTAACAGGTTTTTGTTCTGCAGCACGGCAGGGTCAGAACCTCTGACTTCCTTTTAGGCAGCATTTTGATCCTCCTTTTTTCTTCCCCTTGTTATTTTATTTTTCTTTATTTTTCTCGTTGGCACTCTCCATTTCATTAATCAGCAAAACACCAAAAATATTTCGTTCACACTTTATTTTATTCCTTAAAACAAAAGACAAAAAATATTTTCTTAAAACAAAACAAGTTCATTTAATATTTTCTTGTATGTATTTCAATATGGTTGTAATAGTAATTTAGGGCTTTATTTTCATTTGCAATCCCCATTCATAAATTTGTACCCCCACCCCCTAAATATTGTAATAGCATAGGACTTTACATTTCTTCAATTCATCGCTTTCAAATATAAATGCAAGATAAAACAAATCAAATAGAAGACCATAATTCAAGATAAAATCAAGCATGCAATCAAACACACTTGCACACAAACACCCTTAGGGTTTCTCCACTTGGTTGCCTTATACAAAAATAGCCATATTACGCATGCAAAGTATCTTGGTAAAACAAACAAAATCAAAAGATCATAGCCCCTCGATGACGCTATTCAAAGTTGCCTTACAAAATGATCTTGGTCCCTAAAAAATGCTAAGATACTTTGCAAAATTGCTAATCATGGTTATACGATGACCCACGCCCGTCCCATTTACTTCCAAAGATAGGGTTGTTTACCAAATCAATGGTAAGACAACAATGTCAAAGGAATAGAAAATGCATAAGAAAGACATTTGAGTAGGTAGATTGCTTCTAGTTACTTGCTCTATTTTCAAACAAATATCCTTGCTATTTTCAAAACCAACACACACATTTCCAAACAACTTACAAACATTGAAAACATTTTCAAAAAGACAAACATCTTCATATACATTCTTACGAACGAGAATCATTACAAAGATTGCCTAAACGAATGGCCTCTTTTACAAAATACTTTCAAAAAACCACACAAAACACAATTTCAAAATAAAAAGCAAGTGATCTAGCAAGTAACTAAGAGCCCATGGAAAACCATGGATGAAAAGGATGCTAACATCTTCCCTTTTAATAATCTACCCCCTGAACTCAAGAAACAATCTCAAAGGTCGTTCCTGTGCTTTTTCACCTTTCCTTTTGGATAAAAGAAAAGTCGGTGGCGACTCTTGCTAACCGCAACATTTGCAAACACAAACGCAAACCCTCAACTTATTTCTCCCACCGCATCATAGGCGGCTTGGGAAAAAAGGTACCCAGTGGATTGAAAACCCGAAAGGGCGGTCCAGGAAAAGTTAGGGATTTAAAATGTATGACTATGTCCTGTCACCTGTCTATCAGTGGAAGACTTATACCTTGATCAACATTCATCAAGAGCACCAAAATCGAGAAACGGTTCAGATACGATCCAGATACGGATGTCATTCTGCTACTTATTCAATATTTTCATACATTGAGAAACGGTTCAGATACGATCCAGATACATATGTCATTTTTCTACTTATTCAAGATTTTCATACATTGAGAAACAGTTCAGAAATAGTTCAGGTACGATCTAGAGACGAATGTCATCCTGATACTTACTCCAGATTCTCCTATAAATACAGTTCAGATACGATCCAGAGACGGATGTCATTATGACACTTATCCAACACATGTTTCAAATACGGTTCAGATATGATCCAGAGACGGATGTCATTCTGACACTCATTCGACACATGTTTCAAGTACAGTTCAGATACGATCCAGAGATGGATGTCATTCTGACACTCATTCAACACATGTTTCAAGTACAGTTCAGATACAATCCAGAGAAGGATGTCATCATGATACTCATTAAATACATGTTCGAGTACAATCACGACATAGATCCATCCACAAAACCTGTGCATGTACTTTTTCCAGCATGGTGCAAGGGGCAGAGACAGTTGGAAGCAAAGTCACTATAACATACAAGCTAGTGATACCTATATTCCCCACAGAGCTGAGACAACCAAGGTCCGACCTCCGTGTCCCCAAGCAGGAATTCCTTCCCCAACAGGCTCTTTCAGAAAGCCAATATCTGTAAATTAATAAAAAATGAAAAATATACTGAAATTGAAATAACATGTATGAAATGAAATAATGGCAGTAAGGCAATAGAACTTGAAACTTGATAAATAATTGAAATTTCATTAATGAGTAAAAATTGTTTGGAAATAATAACTTAAATAATAATAAAAATGATAAAATACTAAAACGAACTAGATTCCTCCCCCACATTTAACTAAACGGTGACCTCACTATATATACAAATGAAAGAGAAGAACAAATCAGCATAACAACGACAATCTCTAGCCACGAGGAGTAGGGAACATATGTTGGTTCATGAAATTCAGTTGGTTTGTCACCAAATCCATAAAACCGATGAAATCCACACGTAGAGATGTAAGCTCACCCCGCATTTTAATAATTTCTTCATGCAAAGAGTTGAGGGTAACAGTAGGTGGAGGCGGTGGTGGGATCTCTGAAGCCTGGGTGAAATCAGTAGAAACTACATGCTGCTCCCATGGGTCGAGAAATTGGTGGTATCCCGGTGGTGTTTCAGGATCTTCAGCATCTCGAGAGGTGTTAGGTACTTCATAAATGTCAACTGTGGAAGGAGACGAAGGCGGTGTAGGAGGATGGTGGAGGTCAAAAATCCAGTTTGCTCTATTGTGGACACTAGTTATAGGGTTCGGGAGCACAAACTGGTGGACAGTCTCATGATTAATTAGCAGCTCGAATTCATCTGGCCCAAGATTTCCTATAAAACTAGTGTTGAAGCAAAATTCAATGTTCATTGGCTTGATTCCATAGTACGGTGTTGATCCTAACATAGGCATTCGGAGTCCAATGGCATTAGAGATCATAGTGACTAAACCACCTAAGAGGATTGGGGCATTTGGTGTTTGTATAATACGTTCCATGTTAGCTAGCATATAGGTGGCACCGTTTATTGGACGACTCTGAGAAGCACAGTACATGATGAAAAGCTCATCACGTGACACTGATGTAACATTTTGCTCTTTACCAAAAAGGGTGTGGGCAATGATCTTATGAAAGTACCTGATAGCGGGGTTGTGGATGGACTTCGAATAAAGGTCAGACGGCTCGGGATGGTTATTGCCAGCAATGCTACCCCAGAAGAAATCAAGGTCAGTATCAAGCAATAGGTCTTCCTGGGTCATAGTAATAACATCAGGGCCATAAGGGAATCCTAACAGGTTGGCAAACTCCCTATGGTTATAGCGGTAGTCCATGTCAAACAGTCTGAAAGTGATCAGCCCGCGGTTGAAACCTAACCCATGATTTGGTAGGTAGCTCAGTGTGCTCAGGAACTCAAGGGTCAACTTTCTGTAGGTACAATAACGTCTCCGAATAGGAGCAACGTCCCAGCCTATTTGGTGTAGCAGATACATGACACTCTCACGAATGCCTAAAGCAGTCATAGCATGGTCATCAGCATAAATTGTAGGACACATCTCACGCTAAGCCAGATCCTTAAATCGTCTTCTCTGGTGCCTACTCCTCAAGGTTATGTTCATGTAGTTTACTCGTGCCATAGAGCTAAATATTAAAGCTAAAGAATTACCCCTGAAAATGTTTAATAAATGTATGAAAAACTAAGTTAGTATTTTCAGGTTAAAAATGCCGAAGTTAAATCAAAAAGAAAAAGAAAGTTTAAAGGAAAATAAAAATAAAAATAAAAAAGTAAGGGATGCAACATGAAAGTTTTAAAGATTAAGAAAAAGAAAAGAAAAATGAAAACATAGTAAAACAATAAAAATAATTAAAAGAAAACATGGGTTGCCTCCCATGAAGCGCCTTTGTTTTATGTCGATGGCTCGACAGATAGTACCTATTCAGTTAGGTATCGGGGTAGGTGGTGTGATCGGTGGGAACGAGAACTGACTGTTTTTGAATGCTGGTCCGCGTTTTGCGTTTGTTTTCGCAAAATGTCGCGGTAAGCAAGAGTCGCCACCGTCTTTTATTTTATCCAACAAGGAAAGGACAAAAGCACAAAAAAATTCCTTTTCGAGATTTTTCTCGGGTTCGGGAGGTAGATTATAGAAAGGGAAGGTGTTAGCACCCTTTCTATCCGTGGTTATCCACGGGCTCTTAGGTACTTTCTCACTATGTTTTCAAAAGTTTGCTTTTCTTTGTGTTTGTGGGTTTTGAAAAGAGTTTTGTTTGAAACTTCGATTTAACTCTTGTTTCTGTCCTCAAGAGTGTAATGAAGTGTTTTGAAAACTTTGTTCGAAAAGTGTAAGTGTGAAAAGTTTTGTTTTGTTTTTAAAATGAGCAAGTACTTAAGAACCTCTACCTACTCAAAAAGGAATTAAACTGTGTAAATGTCCTTTAGACAATGCTATCCCACTATTGAGGAGTAGGTAGCATCGTCGTTGGAGTTTTCAGGTCAATTCGATTTAAGGGACGTGTGGTCACTAAAGCAACGTTAGGACGCTTTAGTGGTAATCCTAATGTCTTAGATCATTTTTCCGAGGCAACCGTTTCGAGGCAACTTATGATCTTGGGACAAAAGGACGACCTCTAAAACATCATATACTTAATGACCACGTTCGAGGAAACCAAGTGAGGTGTACCCTAGGAGTGGCATGTACAAGTGTGTCAATTTTCAGTTATATTATCTTTGCATGTCATGATGAGCTACTGTTGATTTTAAGTTAAGAATTAATCTTGTCATGCATAGCCTAGTTAGCATACATCTAAACAGTTAATATATGTACAGGAATTTAAAGTGCGGGAATTGTAAATCCTACGCTATTACAAGGCTTCGGGGAGGGGGATTTATTTACATGTCCAAAAATTGGGGGAATAAAGCAGTAAAGTGTAAAAGTCTAAGTTAAGCTATTACAAACCAGTAGGCATTTATAATAAAATAAACGCGCGCGAATCTGAAAATAAACTTTTAAAAATCCTAAGAATAAAATCTTTTTGTTGTTTTATTTTAATTAAGGAAAATGGTCTAAATCTACTTAATTTTAGTTTTGGAAAAATGTTAAGATAATTGAAAGGTTAATTAACAAAGTTAATTTAATAAAAAAACTAGCCTAATGTTTTTGTGTTTTTGATTTTATTTTAATTAAAAAGATAAAAAGATGTCAATGAAAGCAAAAATAAAATACAAGGGGAATCCTTCGATCCAAGGAAAAAAAGGAGTTTCGGCCCAGGGAGGGAATGGAAGCTTCGATCCAGAGAGGGTCATGGTCCTTTCGATTGGGCCAGTCAGTAAGGCGTGAGTAGCCTTCGATCCAGGGAAGAGGATTGTCTTTCGATCATGCAGGTCATGGCTTTCGATCCAGGAATGAGATGCCTCCTTCGATCTAGCATGCTAATGGGTTCGACCCAGAGAAGGTGTCTCCTTCGATCTGGGATGTTATACCTGCAAAAGTATGTTAGCGTAATAAAATGCAGGGCCTGGGTATTGAACCCCAGGCCCTTCGATCCTGCGCTTGCTGGGTCTCTTCAGGCTATGTCTGCAGCAAATATTATCAAATGATGGACATGGCCTGGGTGCCAAACCCATGCCTCTTGATCCTGTCTAGGATAGAAAATCGAAGGTAACAACCAGTATGGATGTATTATGCAAATATGAGGTTGGATAGTTTACCCTTTCTTACCAGCAGGTTGGACTTTTAATTTGGGCGGTTCCTAGATGTAGGCACCTTCGATCTGGGCACTTCCTGGATGTAGGAACTTTTGATCTGAGGGCTTCTGGGCGTGGGCACATTTAATCTGAAGGACTACTTTGGCTTGGAAAATTCTGACAACCTTTGAAGGATTGTATGGGCAGCGCCTCTCCAATGTTTTTTTGTTCTCCTATTGTGTATTTTTTTTTGTGTTCTGTTTTCCTACAGAGTTTTTGTGTCTAATTTTCGTGTCTTGGATATGTATGCTGGCCTCTGTATTTATAGGGGTGTGAGGGTGCAGTAATGGCAAGAGACAGCCATTAAACAGGCCATTAAATGCCATGAGACAAGAAACTGACACATTAAAAGTTTTCCTTTTTTGAAACATTTGTGTCTCTTGAATGAACCTGGACGCTTTTGACTTGAGTGCCCTCTTGATGACCTCCTTCGAATGGCCCTTGTCCAAAGATCAATCAAAGGGTACTAATTAAAATTCCAATCGAAAGGATTTGTTAACAGGCCAATCGAAAGGCTTTGTTAACAGGCCAATCGAAAGGTGTTGTTCATGCTAATCGAAGGACATGGTTAACATGCCTGTCAAAGCTGCCTTGACACAATGCTAATCGAAGTATCCCTTGGCATGCCAATCGAAGGCCTTGACATAATGCCAATCGAAGTGCTTGTCCAGAATGCCAATCGAAAGGCTTGTCCAGAATGCCAATCGAAAGGCTCCTTCAGAACACCAATCGAAGGGTCTTTCAGAATGCAAATCGAAGTGCTTTGTCCATGCCAATCGAAATTCTCCTTCAGAATGCCAATCGAAGGGTCTTTTGAGAATGCCAATCGAAAGGTACTTAAAGCACCACTCAAAAATTTTCTTTTTCCTTAGGCAAGGGTTTGTGATCAACCATGCAGGGGGAAGGCTTTGGAAAACATGAGAGGTAAAATTTTGGGGTACAACAGTTGCCCCTGTTCAATTTTCTTAAACCTGAGCATATAGATTGGCTTTCGAGCCTTTCATGATCCGAAGGTGGAAGATAATTGAACACTAGAGTACCCAGAAATTTGCACTCGCATGGTGTAGTATCAGCATTGTGACGTCGGGAATGGGCTTACAGATTCCATTTGGAGATTGTTGGTAGCTGTCTTGAGAGAAATAGGAGCTTCAGTTGTCCGTTACTCTACTGGGGAATTAACTCTGGAGGTGAACTGCATATCTGGGCTGAGAAGGAACCTGGGTAGGGTTACTTCATGATGCGCCCATGTAAAACTTCATCTGGAAAGGAGGAACCTGTGTAGGGTTTCCTGATGATGAGTCCATGTAAAACTGCATCTTGGAAAGAGAGGGAGCCGGTGTAGGGTTGCCTGATGATGAGTCCGTGTAAAACTTCATATTTGGAAAGGAGGAACCTATGTAGGGTTTCCTAATGACGAGTCCGTGTAAAACTTCATCTTGAAAGGAGTAACCTGTGTAGGGTTTTCTAATGACGAGTCCGTGTAAAATTCATCTTGAAAGGAGTAACCTGTGTAGGGTTTCCTGATGACGAGTCCGTGTAAAACTTCATCTGGAATTGAGAAGGTCCCGGTGTAGGGTTGCCTGATGATGAGTCCGTGTAAAACTGCATCTTGGAAAGAGAGGGAACCTGTGTAGGGTCTCCTGATGACGAGTCCGTGTAAAACTTCATCTGGAAAGGAGGAACCTGTGTAGGGTTTCTTGATGACGAGTCCGTGTAAAACTTCATCTAAAATTGAGAAGGAACCGGTGTAGGGTTGCCTGATGATGAGTCCGTGTAAAACTGCATATGGAAAGGAGGAACCTGTGTAGAGTTTCTTGGTGATGAGTCCGTGTAAAACTGCTTCTGGAAAGGAGGAACCTGTGTAGGGTTGCCTGATAATGACGAGTCCGTGTAAAACTGCATCTGGAAAGGAGGAACCTGTGTAGGGTTTCTTGGTGATGAGTCTGTGTAAAACTGCATCTGGAAAGGAGGAATCTGTGTAGGGTTTCCTGATGACGAGTCCGTGTAAAACTTCATCTTGGAAAGAGGGAACCTGTGTAGGGTTTCTTGGTGATGAGTCCGTGTAAAACTGCATCTGGAAAGGAGGAACCTGTGTAAGGTTTCCTGATGACGAGTCCGTGTAAAACTTCATCTTTGAAAGAGGGAACCTGTGTAGGGTTTCTTGGTGATAAGTCCTTGTAAAACTGCATCTGGAAAGGAGGAACCTGTGTAGGGTTGCCTGATGACGAGTCCGTGTAAAACTTCATCTTGGAAAGAGCGGGAACCGGTGTAGGGTTGCCTGATGAGGAGTCCGTGTGAAACTTCATCTGGAAAGGAGGAACCTGTGTAGGGTTGCCTGATGATGAGTCTGTGTAAAACTTCATCTTGGAAAGAGAGGGAACCGGTGTAGGGTTTCCTGATGATGAGTCCGTGTGAAACTTCATCTAGAAAGGAGGAACCTGTGTAGGGTTGCTTGATGATGAGTCCTTGTAAAACTACATCTGGAATTGAGAAGGAACCGGTGTAGGGTTGCTTGATGATGAGTCCGTGTAAAACTACATCTGGAATTGAGAAGGAACCGGTGTAGGGTTGCCTGATGACGAGTCCGTGTAAAACTACATCTGAAATTTCCTGAGAAGGAACCTGTGTAGGGTTGCCTCGGGATAAGTTTGTGTAAAACTTCAGGAGGAACCTGGGTAAGGTTACTTCGGGCTAAGTTCGTGTGAAACTTCTGGAGGAACCTGGGTAAGGTTACTTTGTGATAAGTTCGTGTAAAACTTCAGAATGAACCGGGGTAAGGTTATTGTGATAAGTTAGTGTAAAACTTCAGGATGAACCGGGGTAAGGTTACTATGATAAGTTCGTGTAAAACTTCATTCAGAAATATATGATAAAGGACCCGTGTAGGATTTTTCAGGATAGACCCGTGTAAAGCTGCATTTAGGAGAAACCCGTGTAAGATTTCTTCATGACGAACCCGTGTAAAGCTGAATTTAGGAGAAACCCGTGTAAGATTTCTTCACGACAAACCCGTGTAAAGCTGAATTTAATCGTGCAGATAATTACTCTGTTTAGTTTCCGGAGTTAATCATGCACTTGCTAGAAGTTGTTGATGATAACCATCTTTCCTGAAAAGGTACATGATTAATCGTATATGATGCATGACATGCATTGTATGATGATGTTCTCAAAATAAATGAGGTTATGCTGTATGCAATATGTATGCGCACGTCATGATGTATGAACATGAAATGCTATTGTGGTACGTCCGAGTTTGGGAAAATAAATCCCTGACTGTTGTTGGAGAATAAAGAGTTTCACTTGCTGGAGATAACGACCGAAGACGATTGGGAGAATAATCCTGCAGGAGAGAATAACTCCGCTGGGGAATGGACTGACGAGGAAATGACTCTGTGGGGAGTATATACCCTGGTAGAAGATCTGCTGATTTAGAGAAATAAAACTCAGCTGGGGATGAATTATTCTTGCTGGTGACAGTGAACCCTGTTAGGGATTGAATTTCTGTCTATGAAAGGAATGAGCTCTGCTGGGGATAGAAAGAACTTCGCTGGGGATGATCTTTCAGTTGCAACTTGCTAAGGATGACCCAGTTAGACTCTTGTGAGGATAACCTCTGAATTTGGCTGAGGAGACTTATTTGTGCTTTGTAGGGGACAAGCTTCCAGAGTCTACTGGGGAAGAGGAGTTGTGGTCCTTTTATTTGTAGTAGTCGGAGAGGCAACCTCAAGCTGGGGAATCCTGGTGTTGTTGGGGAAATAAACCATGTCGTCAGTCTGCTAGAGAGGTGACATGTTCGTTGGGGGAAGTCCTCGAGGATTCTTGAGGTCGATTCAGCTGGGGAAAGGTTTTCAGAGATTAAACCCTTGCTGGGAGTCATCCTATAAGAAGGATTTTTGGGGGAGACTTGTCATTTCCCCTAGTAGCAAGTGTTTGTGGCACTGCCCGGAAATGCTTAATTGTACGTAACCCTTCACTGAGATTGATGTTCAATGCCCCAAGTGACAGAGATGGACACTTTCCCCTGGTTACTCTGCACTTCTTCAGAGATTTCCTGGAATCTTGACTGGACTACCCCAGGTGTGCTGGATAGTGACATGTCATGCCCCCTTGTTGATAGGAGATTTGTCAATGGAAGTGTCATCCTTTTTGAAGTGATTTTGTTCACTGAGAGGGCTTTAGCTCATCGGATATTCGTTGTGTGAATTTCTCCGCTGTCAAACAAATAGCCAAATGCAAACAGTGATATTCAAATAATGCAAAGTTTATGCTTGTCTCGAAGTTTTGAAAAATGCGTTTTTTAGCAGAAAACTTTTTATAAGACAAATTCAACACAAGATTTAGGGCAAAGCCTTACAGGAGTCAGGATACCTTTTGTAACAATATGCTTTTGAACTAACCCATGCTTCAGTTAGGACTTTTGAAGGGTTGTAACGTGGCTTGGTTCACGGTTTAAGAAACAAAGGATAAAGGCTCAAAGTATATTTGTACCCACCCGCTCTTCGTGATGTTCTTCAATCCTAAACTCAGTTAATTGTGCATTTGAACTCCAAATGAGTCTGGAACAACGTTTTTGGTGATGGTTCACACAAGTTGAATTTGTTGGAAGGCAGTCATTTTTGCAACATTTTTCATGTTGTTGAGGATTTTTAGCGACCTCGTTCTTTTGATTTGTTATCCCTAACTTTTGCCTGACTGTTTCTGTTTTCGAGATTACAGTCAGCGGGATGCCCCAACTTTCTTAAGCCTCCTTTATAGGTTTTGGCTCAGTGGGCTTTTTCTCTTTTAAGAAATTGACTGCCTATGAGGTAAGGAACCACCACTGTCTTTTGATTCCAGAGGAATGCTTTTGATGTCGTTCGTTGTATTATGAACTGAGAGCTTTGCGACTTCAATGCGCATCTTTTTTTTTTTTAATTAACTGAGAGACTACCCTGCCCCAGGTTTAGATTAAAGGTTTCAATTTGTGTTTAAAACAGAAAACTCCTACTTCTTTGGCTCGAAGGGGTTGACTAGGGATTATCTTCCTTATAACTCCAGTGTTTAGGATTTGAAAGAAATGCCTGTACATCGTCAGCAAGGTCTGTCCAAAAGCATACTGTATGAGATTATGGCATTGTTTCGTCATCCTCCCTCTAAAGGCTTGTAACTTTTAGCAAGAGTTGAATGTCATAAAAAAGCATAGTTTAAATGTAATGAAAATGAAAGGATGAATTCAAGACAAACATATGCAATGCATTAGTGAAACAGAGTTTGACATTAATAGATAATCGTTTGAATAACAAAGAGATTACAACTTGAAAATTAAAATGAACAAAAGGCCCTCTCTTGTCAGAACTTGTCACTTCAAATGGTGAGCCTTGGAGGGATGGTAGAAGAACTCAGCTTGACCATCTTGTGTGAATTCCAATGCTCCTTCATCAATCAGGTCTTGAATTTTGTTTCTCAATTCCCAACAGATGTTAGTATCATGCCCTGGGCTGTTGGAGTGATATGCACACCTTGCATTAGGATTGTACTTTGGGGAGGCTGTGCTGGGATTCTTAGGAGGGTCCTTTAACGTCACCAGATTCAATCTTATCAGGTGTTGTAAAGCTTGAGATAGCGGCATGTTGAGCTTGGTAAATTGCCTCCTGGGCATGTTTGGCTTACTCTGATCAACCTGTTGTTTTTGGTGAGGTTGTTGTTGGACCCTTGAGGTAGTAGCAACTTGGAGAGGTCCATTATTTACCAAACCAAACCCTTGTCTTCTTGGAGGCTGATCAATGCCTTGGTCCCCGACTTTGACTATTTGCTTCATGTTGTTGTATATGTCTTGATGAAGCTGGCTGATAATGGTTCTCAGCTCTTCTTGTTCCCGAGCTATGCCTTGGATAAGAGCCATCTGCCCCAGTATCTGGGTTTTCATGGCATTGAACTCAGCTTGTAGTTGTTCCAGCCATTCGTCCTTATTGTCTTCAGGACTTTTCTTGACCAAATTCCCCATGAGGAGTGTTCTTAATTCTTCCTGCCCCTTGGATAGGTTTAGGAAGATTTCCCTGAACTGAGTCTCTTGAGTATGAAGGTCTTGGTTGTCTGGTTGGAAAGCCATTGGTGAAATAAACAGCGAGAACATGAGAGACCTGTATTGGGAGGCCTGTTATGCAATGATATGTATGATATACATATGATATGTTTTCAAGGATCTCGCGGGGTAAACAAGAAACTGTTAGAATCTGAATCTGGTAGCTTTGATTGAAGGAACTTCATGTTGTTGAGAGTCCTTCTTCAAGAGTCAAGCTCACCATATCGAGTGGGTCATAGCCCCTGACTCAAGTTATCGTGCTTGGATTTCTAGACAACCTTGGCTAGAGGAAAATAAATCCCCTTTTGTCCCTTGCTAGCCATTTGATTTACCATAACCTGCATCACAGACCCTTGAGATCCTTGAAATGGTTAAAGAAATGTTAATGCATGATGTTATGATGTGTATGATATGCGTTTAAGCAAAAGTGTGAGGTGATGTAAGTAAGCCCTGCAGTAAATCCAAATTGTTGGATAAAGACTATAAACAAAACCTGCAAGGAGACCATGTTGTCAGATAACAAGTATTTGCAAGTAGTTCAAGTTTGAAGGCACACAAGTTACACATATAGCCTTAAGTTTAGGCTGGCATGGAGTTTCATAGGTAAGTACCCTCTTGAGTTTAGTTGGCTCAAAACCTGTCCTATAAATAGTAACCGGGTTCTAAGGAGCTCAATATCATTGGATTGTTTTCTATGTTCATTGTTTTGGTTTAGCCACTGAACTAGCGACCAAAATATTCCAAGAAAACAATCCTCAATGAGTGTAGTATCGAGTATCTACTAACTTCAGACTGCACCAAAGTCGGTCATCTCACTACCCCTAAAAAGGCCAAGATGGTCAAGTAAGGTTCTAGTTCATTAGTGCTTGGTGACATCACTCAGCGGACTCGTATTCTCTTTGATTGACTCAAAGGCTACCGGTACTCACAAATATGTCGCACTAATATAGATATTGCTTCAACCGTGTCGGTATACCCTGCACAGTTTCCACAATGTATTGCTATCTATGAATGTTTCCCAAATCCGGGTTAGGATTTATAGAACTCCGATACAAGCCCACAAAATTAAGAGCATACAAAGCAATACAATTGAAAACACAAGTGATCTAATCCTAAGGTACACCTCACTTATAAATCCCAAGCAGAGTCGCCAGTTCTGTGATCGGTGGGAACGAGAACTGGCTGTTTTTGAATGCTGGTTCGCGTTTTGCGTTTGTTTTTGCAAAATGTCGCGGTAAGCAAGAGTCTCCACCGTCTTTTTATTTTATCCAACAAGGAAAGGACAAAAGCACAAAAAAATTCCTTTTCGAGATTTTTCTCGGATTCGGGAGGTAGATTATAGAAAGGGAAGGTGTTAGCACCCTTTCTATCAGTGGTTATCCATGGGCTCTTAGGTACTTGCTCACTATGTTTTCAAAAGTTTGCTTTTCTTTGTGTTTGTGGGTTTTGAAAAGAGTTTTGTTTGAAACTTCAATTTAACTCTTGTTTCTGTCCTCAAGAGTGTAATGAAGTGTTTTGAAAACTTTGTTCGAAAAGTGTAAGTGTGAAAAGTTTTGTTTTGTTTTTAAAATGAGCAAGTACTTAAGAACCTCTACCTACTCAAAAAGGAATTAAATTGTGTAAATGTCCTTTAGACAATGCTATCCCACTATTGAGGAGTAGGTAGCATCGTCGTTGGAGTTTTCGGGTCAATTCGATTTAAGAGACGTGTGGTCACTAAAGCAACGTTAGGACGCTTTAGTGGTAATCCTAATGTCTTATATCATTTTTCCGAGGCAACCGTTTCGAGGCAACTTATGATCTTAGGACAAAAGGACGACCTCTAAAACATCCTATACTTAATGACCACGTTCGAGGCAACCAAGTGAGGTGTACCCTAGGAGTGGCTTGTGCAAGTGTGTCAATTTTCAGTTATATTATCTTTGCATGTCATGATGAGCTACTGTTGATTTTAAGTTAAGAATTAATCTTGTCATGCATAGCCTAGTTAGCATACATCTAAACAGTTAATATATGTACAGGAATTTAAAGTGCGGGAATTGTAAATCCTACGCTATTACAAGGCTTCGGGGAGGGGGATTTATTTACATGTCCAAAAATTGGGGGAATAAAGCAGTAAAGTGTAAAAGTCTAAGTTAAGCTATTATAAACCAGTAGGCATTTATAATAAAATAAACGCGCGTGAATCTGAAAATAAACTTTTAAAAATCCTAAGAATAAAATCTTTTTGTTGTTTTATTTTAATTAAGGAAAATGATCTAAATCTACTTAATTTTAGTTTTGGAAAAATGTTAAGATAATTAAAAGGTTAATTAACAAAGTTAATTTAATAAAAAAACTAGCCTAATGTTTTTGTGTTTTTGATTTTATTTTAATTAAAAAGATAAAAAAATGTCAATGAAAGCAAAAATAAAATACAAGGGGAATCCTTCGATCCAGGGAAAAAAAGGAGTTTCGACCCAGGGAGGGAATGGAAGCTTCGATCTAGAGAGGGTCATGGTCCTTTCGATTGGGCCAGACAGTAAGGCGTGAGTAGCCTTCGATCCAGGGAAGAGGATTGTCTTTCGATCATGGAGGTCATGGCTTTCAATCCAGGAATGAGATGCCTCCTTCAATCCAGAATGCTAATGGGTTCGACCCAGAGAAGGTGTCTCCTTTGATCTGGGATGTTATACCTGCAAAAGTATGTTAGCGTAATAAAATGCAGGGCCTGGGTATTGAACCCCAGGCCCTTCGATCCTGCGCTTGCTGGGTCTCTTCAGGCTATGTCTGCAGCAAATATTAGCAAATGATGGACATGGCTTGGGTGCCAAACCCAGGCCTCTTGATCCTGCCTAGGATAGAAAATCGAAGGTAACAACAAGTATGGATGTATTATGCAAATATGAGGTTGGATAGTTTACCCTTTCTTTCCAGCAGGTTGGACTTTTAATTTGGGCGGTTCCTGGATGTAGGCACCTTCGATCTGGGCACTTCCTGGATGTAGGCACTTTTGATCTGAGGGCTTCTGGGCGTGGGCACCTTTGATCTTAAGGACTGCTTTGGCTTGGAAAATTCTGACAACCTTTGAAGGATTGTATGGGCAGCGCCTCTCCAATGTTTTTTTGTTCTCCTGTTGTGTATTTTTTTGTGTGTTCTATTTTCCTGCAGAGTTTTTGTGTCTAATTTTCGTGTCTTGGATATGTATGTTGGCCTCTGTATTTATAGGGGTGTGAGGGTGCAGTAATGGCAAGAGACAGCCATTAAACAGGCCATTAAATGCCATGAGACAAGAAACTGACACATTAAAAGTTTTCCTTTTTTGAAACATTTGTGTCTCTTGAATGAACCTAGACGCTTTTGACTTGAGTGCCCTCTTGATGACCTCCTTCGAATGGCCCTTGTCCAAAGATAAATTGAAGGGTACTAATTAAAATTCCAATCGAAAGGCTTTGTTAACAGGCCAATAGAAAGGTGTTGTTCATGCTAATCGAAGGACATGGTTAACATGCCTGTCGAAGCTGCCTTGACACAATGCTAATCGAAGGATCCCTTGGCATGCCAATCGAAGGCCTTGACATAATGCCAATCGAAGTGCTTGTCCAGAATTCCAATCAAAAGGCTTGTCCAGAATGCCAATCGAAAGGCTCCTTTAGAACACCAATCGAAGGGTCTTTCAGAATGCAAATTGAAGTGCTTTGTCCATTCCAATCGAAATTCTCCTTCAGAATGCCAATCGAAGGGTCTTTTGAGAATGCCAATCGAAAGGTACTTAAAGCACCACTCAAAAATTTTCTTTTTCCTTAGGCAAGGTGTTGTACCCCAAAATTTGCCCTCCAATATTCCTCAAGATATGTCAAGAATTATATTCAAATGGCTCAAGATTTCTCAAGGGGTTGCACAGTCAAACCATCTTCTAAGCCAGTCAAAATTAGGGTTTTGGTTCTTGCAAAGAATTTGAGGTTTTCAATGGCTAAATCAAGTCCCATAGGCCTATATACATTGCCAAGCATCTACATGTCAAGTCTCAAGACTCACAATGTCAAATTGCACAGTCAAAAGCCCTATTTGGGTTCACAATCAACTACATGGACAAAATGGTCATTTTACAAGTCAAAAGTCAGAATTTTTGGTCAACATCTTATTTTGAAGCCACAATCATCATTTGATCAAGTCTTGATCATGATTCCTCAAGCATGGCTCAAAAATCATCAAGATGTCAAAAGTTACTATTTTTGGACAGTAGAAAAGTCAACTGTAACTTGACCAGGGCATAACTTTTTCATGGTTCATTATAAAAATCCCATCCAATTCTCATTTTGAAGGGAATTACATCTCCTACAATTCATCTTCACATTCCAAGTCCAAGAAATGCTCTCACAAAAAGTTATCAATTTCTACATTATAGGTCAATTTCAAAAGTCAACAAACATGCACTTTAGGTCAAAGACCATAACTTGAGATTGGTAAATCCAAATGACATGGGACCAAAGGCATTGGTTATAGGACTTCAAGACCTTTCCAAAATGTCCAAGAACATGTTCATAGGATCAAAATTGAGCAAGATATGCATTGGAGAAGTTGGGAAATTTTTGTGAATTTGCAAAAGTCAACTTTGCTCAAAATACCTCATTTTTGCTAATGGGCCTCAAATTCCTTTTTGAAACTTTGTCCAAGGCCTATGCACGACCCATTGAGTTTAAATTGAATTATTTTCTTATTTTTTATTAATTAATTGAATTTTTAATCAATATTAATTCATTTAATTCATTTAATTGTAGGAAAATATCAAGATATGATTTCTAAATCTTTTTGTGAAGCAAAAGTGGTCAACATATGCTGGAGATTTTGTGTGCACATCAAGGGGACCAAAATCTCCAAAATTAGCAAGTTTTGTCAATCAAAAAGATTGGAAAATATTTGATTTTCAATCAAATATTGAAACCATAATTCCATGGATCTTTGACCAAGATTTTAACCTAAATCCATTCTATTATAAGTAATGAAGCTAAACCTAATGCACTACACGTGAAAAGCTGCTGCAAAAAGCCATAGCCAATTCCAAAAAATTCAAGAAAATTTGAAAATAGTTATCCACATTCAAAGCCAATTCAAAGCGTTATAGTGTTTCCAATACATTGCTGGAGGTGTAAGGAACATATTGCAATCAAAACTAAGCCTTAAAGCTATCAGAATCACCAAGAACAGTTTAAGGGTTTGCGTTTTTTTTCTGGAATCGAGTTGCTTATTTCATGCATCATTAACACAATTTATTGTTTGTTTTGCATTGTTTGAGTCCATAGGAAGCTAATGATGCAGGTTAATTAGGTTATGATGCACGGAATCAAGAATAACCATTGAAGAAATCTAGGGTTCCTAAGCTTGAAATTTGGGGATTCAGTAACCAGGAAAAATTAAGCTTCGTAAGACCCATGGTTGAACTCGTGGCATCCAGACGAACACAAAGCTATCATCGCGGCATATTTATATAGCCTGTAGGGCTATTCGCTATTTTTCCTCATGCTATTTTGTGGGGGTTAAAAACCCCCGCTATCCCTTTGTTTTTTACAGGAACGCAGGATGAAGATGAAGACGTGTACGTGTATGGTTGGGCAGTTCAAACGAATGCGCGCTTTTTTTCTCTTTCCAGCATAATTGATATGGTTCATATATTATATTCATTAGCTATTATAATATCAAATACAGGCGCATGGCTCAGTGGACAATGAGGTGGCTGGCAACCATTGGGACCTGGGTTCGATTCCCAGGTCCACCCCATATTTGTTTCTATTTTTCATAACGTGTTCCTATGCAGGTTATCCAAAGCGTCCCACCATGGACTCCAAGCATCATCCTGCCATGTGGCCACTATCACCAATCCAATGGTCAAAGGATGAAGATCATGATGCTCATCAGTCAATGCATGTGCAGCTGATTCCAGAAGTCAAACAGGCTTGCACATCAATGGGCCAGAATTGCCAAATTCACCTCCTATGGGCCCAACACCCCCAGGGTTTTATTTCTCATTTTTTCTCTTTTCTATTTAATTATTTTTTATTATTAATATTATTATTATTTAACACACAAATTAATTAATTTTCATAATAAATTCAGACCATTAAAATGTAAATATTTTTTATTATTATTAATTATTAATTTCACCTTAATTATTATTTTGTAAATAAATACTAACAAATTAATTAGTTTAATTAGGTTTAATTTTGACTTTTTTTCATAAATAAATAAATAAATTAGACTTAGGTTTTCACTAACTTTTGATTTTAATTCCTTTTATTTTATTTTCATTAAAACATAAAAATCATAAAAAAATACTTTTTCTTTTAATTAATTAATTAATTAGTTTTAGGTTTAATATTCAATTAATTGCAAAAAGAACCACAAATCTTTCTTTTCTCATAAAGGGTCAAAACCCTAAGGACGTCCCGATTCAATTCTTTCGCGCGCATATTTTTAATTCATTATTTATTTGATCATATTTATGTATATGCTCCGAGAATGTAATAGATAATTAGGGCTTTTATCGCTTTCTTTAATTTCCTCGCATTTATTTTCAAGGGTTATGTTTTTGGCGATGTAAATACCTGACGCCTTGTAATAGCGTAGATTCAATTTTCCGCAATTTACTTTCCGCACAATTAATAAACTGTTAATTATGCATGACAAGACTTGTTTGAAAAATAAAACCAATCCGTAGCTCACCACAATAACATGTACAAGATAATTTAACATAAATCCTGACGCACATGCACATGCCACTCCTAGGGTACGCCTCACTTGGTTGCCTCGAGGTGGTCATCAAGTATAGGGTGTTTTAGAGGTCGCCCTCTTGTCTAAAGATCCAGTTGCATCGAAACGGTTGCCTCGGATAAAAAGGATCTAGGACATTAGGGTTACCGCTAAGGCGTCCTACCATTGCTTTGGTGACCACACATGTCCCAATAATCGAATTGACCCGAATAACTCCAATGGCGGTGCTACCTACTTCTCAATAGTAGGATAGTACTGTCGAAAGGACTCTTACACAGCTTAATTCCTTAGAGTAGGTAGATTTCTCCTGGGTACTTGCTCTTTCAAAACAGAAACAAAAACAACTTTTCGCACCTACACTTTCAAAAAGTTTTCAAACAAATACTTCATACACTCTTGAGGACGGATACAAGATTTACCTAGAAGTTTTCAAACTAAACTTTTTCAAAACCCACATACACAAGAAAAGCAAACAATTTTTGAAAACATAGTGAGCAAGTACCTAAGAGCCCGTGGATAACCACGGATAGAAAGGGTGCTAACACCTTCCCTTTCTATAAATCTACCTCTCGAACCGAGAAACATCTCGAAAAGGAATTTTGTTGTGCTTTTGTCCTTTCCTTGTTGGAGAACATAAAAGACGGTGGCAACTCTTTCTACCGCGACATTTCGCAAACCAGCTTTAAAACAGTCAATTCTATTTCCACCGATCACAGAACTGGCGACTCTGCTGGGGAAATTTATATAAGTGAGGTGTATCTTAGGATTAGACCACTCTTATGTTTTCAATTGCTTGCTTTGTCTGCTTTAATATTGTGGAATTGTCTTGGAGTTTCATAGATCCTAACCCGGATCTGGGGGATACCTTTTAGAAGTACCAACAAACTGTGAGGGAACTGTGCGGGGTATACCGACACGGTTGAAGCAGTTGCTACGTTGATGTGGCACTTTGGTGAGTACCGGTAACCCTTGAGTCAAGTCAAGGAGAGTACGGGGCCGCCGCGTGGTGTCGTAAAGCATCAACTGACCTTAGGAACCTTACTTGACCATCCTGGCCTCTTTAGGGGTAGTGAGATGACCGACTTTGGTGCAGTGCGAAGTTGGTAGATACTCGATACTACACTCATTGAGGGTTATTTTCTTGGAATATTTTGGTCGCCAGTTAAGTAGATAAATCAAAACAATGAACATAGAAAACAACCCAATGATACCGAGCTCCTTAGAACCCGGTTACTTTTCATAGGACAGGTTTTGAGCCCACCAACTTCAAGAGGGTAGTGCCTAAACTTCATGCTGGCCTAAACTCTAAGGGCTGTCTTGTGTGACTTGTGTGCCTTCAAACTTGACTACTTGCATATTCTTGTTATCTGACAACATGAGTTCCTTGCAGGTTTTGTCCTTAATCTGGACTTATTACAGGGCTTACTTACACCTCACACCTTTGCATCCACGTACATAACATCATACCATCATACCATTGCATACATCCTACATAAGGACTAACCCATTTCAAGGATCTCAAGGGTTTATGATGCAGGTCATGATGAATCAAATGTCTAGCAAGGGGCAAAGGGGATTTATTTTCCTCTAACCAAGGTTGTCCAGAAATCCGAGCATGATAACTTGAGTCAGGGGATATGACCCACTCGATATGGTGAGCTTTGACTCTTGAAGAAAGACTCCCAACAACATGAAGTTCCTTCCATCAAGCTACAAAATTCAAATTCTAACAATGTTCTTGTTTACCCCGCGAGATCCTTGAAAACATTGCATACATATATCATACATATCATTGCATAACAGGTTATCCGATACAGGTTTCTCATACTCTCTCTGTTTATTTCACCAATGGCTTCCCAACAAGACCACCAAGATCTTCATGCTCAAGAGACTCAATTCAGGGAGGTCTTCCTAAGCCTATCCAAGGGGCAGGAAGAGTTGAGAACACTCCTCATGGGGACTTTGGTCAGGAACAGTCCAGAGGACGATAAGGACGAACGGCTGAAACA
Organism: Vicia faba; assembly: GCA_948472305.1. NCBI lineage: Eukaryota > Viridiplantae > Streptophyta > Magnoliopsida > Fabales > Fabaceae > Vicia > Vicia faba. The sequence goes on from OX451737.1 coordinate 536,296,196, forward strand.
TCTGCAAGCTGAGGTAGATGCAATGAGGACTCAGATGCTGGGGTAGATGGCCCTTATCCAAGGCTTAGCTCGGGAGCAAGAAGAGTTCAGAATTGTGATCAACCAGCTTCAGCAAGATAGTATGAAGCAAGTAGTCAGGGTTGGGGACCAAACCGGTAATCATCCCCCAAGAAGTCAAAGGTTTGGTTTGATGAATAGACCTCTCCAAGCTGCTACTACTTCACAGGTCCAACAACGACCTCACCAAGAACAATGGGTTGATCAGAGCAAGCCAGACAAGCCCAGGAGGAAATTCACCCAGCTCAACATGTCGTTGTTTCAAACTTTACAACGCCTGTTGAGATTGAATCTGATCACATTAAGGGCTCCTCCCCGAAATCCCAACACCTCAGCTCCTACCTATCATCCCAATAAAAGGTGTGCCTACCACTCTACCAGTCCAGGACATGACACCGACGACTGTTGGTCTCTGAAGAACAAGATCCAAGACCTGATTGATGAAGGAGCATTGGAATTCACACAAGATGGTCAGGCGAAGTTCTTCTACCATCCCTCCAAGGTTCATCATTTGAAGTGACAAGTCCTGAGACGAGAAGACTTTTTGCTCATTAGAATTTTTTCAATTTGTAATTTTCTTTGCTTATTCAAACAATTATTGTCATGGAAAACTTTTTATTTCATTAATGCATCGCATATGTCTGTTTTGAATCAATCCATTCGTATTCACTATATTCAAATTGCTTTCATATTTGTGATGATTAACTCTCGATTAAAATTCTAAGCCTTTTGAGGGAGGATGACGAAAACGATACCACGATCTTTACAGTATGCTTTTGAACAGACCCCGCTGACGATGTACATGTATTTTTTTCAAATCCTAAACAGTGGAGTAATAAGGAAGATAATCCCTCGTCAACCCCTCTGAGCCAAAGAAGTTAGAGTTTTTCTTTTAGAAAATTAAAACCCTTAACTATAACCTGGGGTAGGGTAGTTTTCTCAGTTGATCCAGGTGCACAACGAATAGCATCAAAGGAATCCTTTCAAAGCAAGAGACAGTGATGGTTCCATACAATCATAAAGACAGACAGTCATTATCTCTCAGAAATCAAAGCCCAACAAGTCAAAACCTATGAAAGAGACTTACAAAAAACTGGGGCATCCCGCTGACTGTAACCACAAAAGAAACAGTTCAGGCAAAAAACAGGGATAACGAAATCAAAAAGAAAGAGGTCCTATAAACCCTCAACAAAAAAGAAATGACTGCATATTCAAAATAAATTGTCAACATCTGAACCACCACCGGAATATCAGAGCAAAGACTCAAACAAGATCTAATGCACGATTAGCTGAGTTTAGGATCGAAGAACATCACGAAGAACGGGTGGGTACAAACAAAATTTGAGCCTTTATCCTTTGTTTCTTAAACCGTGAACCAGGCCACGTTACAACCCTTAAAAGTCCTAGCTGAAGCATGGGTTAGTTCGAAAGCATACTGTTACAAAGGTATCCTGACTCCTGTAGGGTTTGCTGTAAAATCTTGAGTTGACATCATGTTTTACAAAAATTCACTTATTTTTATTGAAAACTGCATTTTCAAAAACTTCAAGACAGACATAAGCTTTGCATTCTTGAAATAATATTGTTTGCATATGACTATTTGTTCAACAACAGAGAAATTCGCACGACGAATATCTAGTGAACAAAAATCTTCTCAAGGGTCACCTCAAGTGGAAAAACACTTCCAATCAAGGGGCACGGCATGATCATTGTCCATCATCTGGGGCAGTTAAGGCAAGATTCAAGGAATCTCTAAAAATGCCAAATAGTCAGGGGCAAATCTCCATCTGAGTCACTGGGGGCATTGGACATGAATTACAGCAACGAATCTTGCATGATCAGACATCTTCTGGTAGTATGGCAACATAACACTACCAACAGAGGCATCTCCCTACATCCTGAGAACATGGACATAGTCGAAAAAATACTACGCACAACCAAAGACCCACTAGGTTGACACACCTAGGAAAAAATAAGGGCTTCCCGGCGAACCAAAAGGGTTCGGGAAAAAATAAGGGATGAAAATGAAATGAAAAAATCTGTACACCCGGCAAGTCGAAAACCTAAAAAGGCGGCTTGAGCAAAAATGGGTATCCCGGTGGACTGAAAACCCGAAAGGGCGGTCCAGGCAAAATTAGGGATCAAAGCGTACGACTATGTCCCGGCATCTCGTCACTTTCCTACCAGAAGAAGATTTGTCAAATCGGCAGTTATCAAGACCTCCACAGGTACCTTCTCCCTCAGAATCTGGGGCAATAAGAAGTGTCTGAACTGTACAAAGCTGCTTTGCTCACCAGGTACCAAGGTAGGTTCGGCTGAAGAATCTGACCAAGACATCTTCACTCCCCGCAGAGTAAGACAAGATTCAGCAGTATTCTCCCCTAGCAGAGTTGGTCTCTCCTCATCCCTGAAAAGGCACAGTATTCCCCAGCAAGTCAGCGATACTCTCCCCAAGAAGAGTTAGTCTACTGTCAGCCTTAAGGAAGTTGGATATCCCCAGAAGATTTTATTATTCCCCAGCGGAGTATAGATATTCCTCAGCAAGCATCCCCGGCAGTCTTAATATTCCTCGACGGAAATATAAGATTGTTCCCCGGCAGAATACCAGACACCCTAGTGGAATCAATCTCCCCAGTACAGCCCAAAAGTTTCCCCAGGAGAGTTGAACCTTATCCCCAGTAGATTTTGGAAGCTTCTCCACAGTAGATGCTGGAAGCTTATCACCTGCAGAATACAAAAATCTCTCCCCGACTATGTTCAAAGGTTATTTCCCACCAGAGTATAACTGGGTTATCCTCAGCTAATTACCACGGAAAGATCGTCCTCGGCGAAGTTCTTCCTATCCCCAGCGGAGTTCATCAAGATCCCCAACAGAGCTTATCAACGGAATCCCCAGCGGAGTCATCATCAAATTCTCAGCGAAGTATCTCTTCCCACAGAGTAATTCCCCGCAGAGTAATATCTTCGTCAAGTTTATTCCCCAACGGAGTCATATTCTCCTACCGGTTTATTCTTGCAATCATCATCCCCAGCGGAAACGAAGAACTTTACTCTTCAAACGTCAGCCCAGGAGTTAACTTCCCGGCATTCGTCAAGGATTTATTTTCCTATACGAAAATACATTCATAGACAATTCACATTTCATACATCCTGCTTACATACATGATAAAGTGCATACAACATGATCTCATTTATTTTTGAGAACATCATGACATCATGCATTTCATACATCATGACATTGCATACAACTAATGTTTTTTCTTTTCAGGAAAAGGTCAATCAAAAGACGGTTACCATCAACTGTCGCAGTTCCAGATTCGATACCTGTATCCAGCCAGGGCACATCTGTGAATGATTGATTATAGATTCGATACATGTATCTAGCTTGGGCATATCTGCATGAAGAGTTTAGAGATTCGATACCTGTATCCAGCCAGGGCATATCTGTAGACAACTAGTTCTAGATTCGATACTTGTATCCAGCCAGGGCATATCTGTGAGTGATTGATTGTAGATTTGATACCTGTATCTAGCCAGGGAATATCTGCATGAAGAGTTTAGAGATTCGATACCTGTAGCCAGCCAGGGCATATCTGTAGACGACTAGTTCCAGATTCGATACCTGTATCTAGCCAGGGCATATCTGTGGGCGACTAATTCTGGATTCGATACCTGTATCCAGCCAGTGCATATCTGTGAGTGATTGATTGTAGATTCGATACCTGTATCTAGCCAGGGCATATCTGCATGAAGAGTTTAGAGATTCGATACCTGTATCCAGCCAGGGCATATCTGTAGACGACTAGTTCCAGATTCGATACCTGTATCCATCCAGGGCATATCTGTGAGTGATTGATTGTAGATTCGATACATGTATCTAGTCAGGGCATATCTGCATGAAGAGTTTAGAGATTCAATACCTGTATCTAGCCAGGGCATATCTGTAGACGAGTAGTTCCAGATTCGATACCTGTATCTAGCCAGGGCATATCTGTGGGCGACTAATTCCAGATTCGATACCTGTATCCAGCCAAGGCATATCTGTGAGTGATTGATTGTAGATTCGATACCTGTATCTAGCCAGGGCATATCTGCATGAAGAGTTTAGAGATTCGATACATGTATCCAGCCAGTGCATATCTGTAGACGACTAGTTCCAGATTCGATACCTGTATCCAGCCAGGGCATATCTGTGAGTGATTGATTGTAGATTCGATACCTGTATCTAGCCAGGGCATATCTGCATGAAGAATTTAGAGATTCAATACCTGTATCCAGCCAGGGCATATCTATAGACGACTAGTTCCAGATTCGATACCTGTATCTAGCCAGGGTATATCTGTGGGCGACTAATTCCGGATTCGATACCTGTATCCAGCCAGGGCATATCTGTGAGTGATTGATTGTAGATTCGATACCTGTATCTAGCCAGGGAATATCTTCATGAAGAGTTTAGAGATTCGATACCTGTATCCAGCCAGGGCATATCTGTAGACGACTAGTTCCGGATTCGATACTTGTATCCAGCCAGGGCATATCTGTGAGTGATTGATTGTAGATTTGATACCTGTATCTAGCCAGGGCATATCTGCATGAAGAGTTTAGAGATTCGATACCTGTATCCAGCCAGGGCATATCTGTAGATGACTAGTTCCAGATTCGATACCTGTATCCAGCCAGGGCATATCTGTGAGTGATTGATTGTAGATTCGATACCTGTATCTAGCCAGGGTATATCTGCATGAAGAGTTTAGAGATTCGATACCTGTATCCAGCCAGGGCATATCTGTAGACGACTAATTCCAGATTCGATACCTGTATCTAGCCAGGGCATATATGTGAGTGATTGATTGTAGATTCGATACCTGTATCTAGCCAGGGCATATCTGCATGAAGAGTTTAGAGATTCGATACTTGTATCCAGCCAGGGCATATCTGTAGACGACTAATTCCAGATTCGATACCTGTATCTAGCCAGGGCATATTTGTGAGCGATTGATTGTAGATTCGATACCTGTATCTAGAAAGGGCATATCTGCATGAATAGTTTAGAGATTCGATACCTGTATCCAGCCAGGGCATATCTGTAGACGACTAATTCCATATTTGATACCTGTATCTAGCCAGGGCATATCTGTGAGCGGTTGATTGTAGATTCGACACCTGTATCTAGCCAGGGCATATCTCCATGAGGAGTTTGAAGATAAACACCTGTAACAGGCCAGGAAATTATCTTTCTTTCTCAGGTACGCAAGTTCTCGCTATGGAATCTCTTACGCGATCGACATCTCCAGATGGCATCTGTAAGCCCATTCCCGACAAGAGTCTGTCACATCTTCAGATGGCATCTATAAGCCCATCCTCCTATCCATCATCTCTCCAAATGGCATCTATAAGCCCATTCCCGACATCACATTGCTGATATTCTACTATGTGAGCGCAAATTTCTGGGCACTTTAGTGTTCAATCATCTTCCACCTTCGGATCACGAAAGGCACGCAAGCCAATCTACATCCTCAAGTTTAAGAAGATTGAACAGGGGCAACTGTTGTACCCCAAAATTTGCCCTCCCATATTCCTCAAGATATGTCAAGAATCATATTCAAATGGCTCAAGATTTCTCAAGGGGTTGCACAGTCAAACCATCTTCTAAGCCAGTAAAAATTAGGGTTTTGGTTCTTGCAAAGAATTTGAGGTTTTCAATGTCTCAATCAAGTCCCATAGGCCTATATACATTGCCAAGCATCTACATGTCAAGTCTCAAGACTCACAATGTCAAATTGCACAGTCAAAAGCCCTATTTAGGTTCACAATCAACTGCAGGGGCAAAATGGTCATTTTACAAGTCAAAAGTCATAATTTTTGGTCAACATCTTATTTTGAAGCCACAATCATCATTTGATCAAGTCTTGATCATGATTCCTCAAGCATGGCTCAAAAATCATCAAGATGTCAAAAGTTACTATTTTTGGACAGTAGAAAAGTCAACTGTAACTTGACCAGGGCATAACTTTTTCATGGTTCATCAGAAAAATCCCATCCAATGCTCATTTTGAATGGAATTACATCTCCTACAATTCATATTCACATTCCAAGTCCAAGAAATTCTCTCACAAAAAGTTATCAATTTCTACATTATAGGTCAATTTCAAAAGTCAACAAAAATGCACTTTAAGTCAAAGACCATAACTTGAGATTGGTAAATCCAAATGACATGGGACCAAAGGCATTGGTTAGAGGACTTCAATACCTTTCCAAAATGTCCAAGAACATGTTCATAGGGTCAAAATTGAGCAAGATATGCATTGGAGAAGTTGGGAAATTTTTGTGAATTTGCAAAAGTCAACTTTGCTCAAAATACCTCATTTTTGCTAATGGGCCTCAAATTCCTTTTTGAAACTTTGTCCAAGGCCTATGCACGACCCATTGAGTTTAAATTGAATTATTTTATTATTTTTTATTAATTAATTGAATTTTTAATCAATATTAATTCATTTAATTCATTTAATTATAGGAAAATATCAAGATATGATTTCTAAATCTTTTTGTGAAGCAAAAGTGGTCAACATATGCTGGAGATTTCGTGTGCACATCAAGGGGAGCAAAATCTCCAAAATTAGCAAGTTTTGTCAATCAAAAAGATTGGAAAATATTTGATTTTCAATCAAATATTGAAACCATAATTCCATGGATCTTTGACCAAGATTTTAACCTAAATCCATTCTATTATAAGTACTGAAGCTAAACCTAATGCACTACACGTGAAAAGCTGCTGCAAAAAGCCATAGCCAATTCCAAAAAATTCAAGAAAATTTGAAAACAGTTTTCAACATTCCAAGCCAATTCAAAGCATTATAGTGTTTCCAATACATTGCTGGAGGTGTAAGGAACATATTGCAATCAAAACTAAGCCTTAAAGCTATCAGAATCACGAAGAACAGTTTAAGGGTTTGCGTTTTTTTCTTCTGGAATCGAGTTACTTATTTCATGCATCATTAACACAATTTATTGTTTATTTTGCATTGTTTGAGTCCATAGGAAGCTAATGATGCAGGTTAATTAGGTTATGATGCACGGAATCAAGAATCATCATTAAAGAAATCTAGGGTTCCTAATCTTGAAATTTGGGGATTCAGTAACCAGGAAAAATTAAGCTTCGTAAGACCCATGGTTGAACTCGTGGCATCCAGACGAACACAAAGCTATCATCGCGCCATATTTATATAGCCTGTAGGGCTATTCGCTATTTTTCCTCATGCTATTTTGTGGGGGTTAAAAACCCCCGCTATCCCTTTGTTTTTTACAGGAACGCAAGATGAAGATGAAGACGTGTACGTGTATGGTTGGGCAGTTCAAACGAATGCGCGCTTTTTTTCTCTTTCCAGCATAATTGATATGTTTCATATATTATATTCATTAGCTATTATAATATCAAATATAGGCGCATGGCTCAGTGGACAATGAGGTGGCTGGCAACCATTGGGACCTGGGTTCGATTCCCAGGTCCACCCCATATTTGTTTCTATTTTTCATAACGTGTTCCTATGCAGGTTATCCAAAGCATCCCACCATGGACTCCAAGCATCAGCCTGCCATGTGGCCACTATCACCAATCCAATGGTCAAAGGATGAAGATCATGATGCTCATCAGTCAATGCATGTGCAGCTGATTCCAGAAGTCAAACAGGCTTGCACATCAATGGGCCAGAATTGCCAAATTCACCTCCTATGGGCCCAACACCCCCAGGGTTTTGTTTCTCATTTTTTCTCTTTTCTATTTAATTATTTTTTATTATTAATATTATTATTATTTAACTCACAAATTAATTAATTTTCATAATAAATTCAGACCATTAAAATGTAAATATTTTTTATTATTATTAATTATTAATTTCACCTTAATTATTATTTTGTAAATAAATACTAACAAATTAATTAGTTTAATTAGGGTTAATTTTGACTTTTTTTCATAAATAAATAAATAAATTAGACTTAGGTTTTCACTAACTTTTGATTTTAATTCCTTTTATTTTATTTTCATTAAAACATAAAAAACATAAAAAAAATACTTTTTCTTTTAATTAATTAATTAATTAGTTTTAGGTTTAATATTCAATTAATTGAAAAAAGAACCACAAATCTTTCTTTTCTCATAAAGGGTCAAAACCCTAAGGACGTCCCGATTCAATTCTTTCGCGCGCATATTTTTAATTCATTATTTATTTGATCATATTTATGTATCTGCTCCGAGAATGTAATAGATAATTAGGGCTTTTATCGCTTTCTTTAATTTCCTCGCATTTATTTTCAAGGGTTATGTTTTTGGCGATGTAAATACCCGACGCCTTGTAATAGCGTAGATTCAATTTTCCGCAATTTACTTTTCGCACAATTATTAAACTGTTAATTATGCATGACAAGACTTGTTTGAAAAATAAAACCAATCCGTAGCTCACCACAATAACATGTACAAGATAATTTAACATGAATCCTGACGCACATGCGCATGCCACTCCTAGGGTACGCCTCACTTGGTTGCCTCGAGGTGGTCATCAAGTATATGGTGTTTTAGAGGTCGCCCTCCTATCTAAAGATCCAGTTGCCTCGAAACGGTTGCCTCAGATAAAAAGGATCTAGGACATTAGGGTTACCGCTAAGGTGTCCTACCATTGCTTTGGTGACCACACATGTCCCAATAATCGAATTGACCCGAATAACTCCAACGATGGTGCTACCTACTTCTCAATAGTAGGATAGTACTGTCGAAAGGACTCTTACACAGCTTAATTCCTTAGAGTAGGTAGATTTCTCCTGGGTACTTGCTCTTTCAAAACAGAAACAAAAACAACTTTTCGCACCTACACTTTCAAAAAGTTTTCAAACAAATACTTCATACACTCTTGAGGACTGATACAAGATTTACCTAGAAGTTTTCAAATTAAACTTTTCAAAACCCACATACACAAGAAAAGCAAACAATTTTTGAAAACATAGTGAGCAAGTACCTAAGAGCCCGTGGATAACCATTGATAGAAAGGGTGCTAACACCTTCCCTTTCTATAAATCTACCTCCCGAACCGAGAAACATCTCGAAAAGGAATTTTGCTGTGCTTTTGTCCTTTCCTTGTTGGAGAATATAAAAGACGGTGGCGACTCTTGCTTACCGCGACATTTCGCGAACCAGCTTTAAAACAGTCAGTTCTATTTCCACCGATCACACAAGGGTTTGTGATCAACCATGCAGGGGGAAGGCTTTGGAAAACATGAGAGGGCAAATTTTGGGGTACAACAGGTGGCTCACTTAACTGCAGATAAGCCGAATAGTTTAGATTTCCGACGTTAAAATAGTGCTTTAAGCGTTGGCCATTGACTATGAATGGTTCGATAGAATTTCCTTTAATTTATATCGCACCACTTGGGAAAACTTTATTAATTTCGAACGGTCCTGACCATCGGGAACGTAATTTACCCAGGAAAAGTTTCAGTCTAGAGTTGAACAGGAGTACGATGTCTCCTTCCTTAAATTTTTTCCGCGAGATACGCTTATCGTGCCATTTTTTCGTTCTCTCCTTATAGATTCTAGCATTTTCATAAGCGTCTAAACGCAGTTCTTCTAATTCATGGATATCTAATATTCGTTTCTCGCCAGCAATCTTGTAATTTAAGTTAAGGGTTTTAATGGCCCAGTAAGCTTTATGTTCTAATTCTACTGGCAAATGACAAGATTTTCCATAAACTAATTTAAACGGTGTTGTTCCGATAGGGGTTTTAAAAGCTATCCTATATGCCCAAAGAGCATCATTTAGCTTGGAGGACCAATCTTTTCTGGATGTGGCTACGGTTTTCTCAAGGATTTGTTTATCCCTATTTGACACTTCCACTTGTCCACTCGTTTGAGGATGGTATGGTGTGGCTATGCGGTGTTTAACGCCATATTTCGAAAGTAGTTTTTCGAAAATTCTAGAGATAAAATGGGAACTGCCATCACTGATTACTAGTCTTGGTACACCGAATCGTGGGAAGATAACATGCTTGAATAGTTTAAGTACCACTCGTGTATCGTTTGTGGGTGCAGCGATGGCTTCAATCCATTTTGATACGTAGTCAACAGCTACCAATAAATACTTATTTCTGAAATATGTGGGGAACGGTCCCATGAAATCAATTCCCCACACATCAAAAAGTTCTACTTCGAGAATCCCTTTTTGCGGCATTTCGTCGCGTCTAGATATATTTCCTGTGCGTTGACATCTATCGTAGTTCATAATTGCTACGTGGACGTCTTTCCATAGAGTAGGCCAAAAGAAGCCAGCTTGAAGTATTTTTACGCAAGCTTTCGATGTACTAGCGTGTCCACCATAAAGGGCGGAATGGCAATGGGCAATGACGTCGTCTATTTCATCGTTAGGAACACAACGACGGTAGATACCATCGGCGCCTCTTTTAAAGAGTAGTGGTTCATCCCAAAAGTATTGTTTCAGGTCATGGAAGAATTTCTTCCGCTGTTGGTACGTTAAATCGGGTGGTAAAACACCGGCGGCTAAATAGTTAACGAAATCAGCGTACCACGGTAATGTGGTGTTGGTACAAATGGCTTTTACTACCGCAGTTGTTAAATGTTCATTGCATTGATCTAAATTGTCGGTAGGAGCTATCTCTAGTTTAGCAATAAGGCATTCATATGGGAAATCTTCGTTTATAGGAACACTCTCGGTTTGGATTCCATCTAATCTTGATAAATGGTCTGCTACCACGTTTTCAGTCCCTCTTTTGTCTTTTATTTCCAAGTCAAACTCTTGTAGGAGAAAGATCCATCTGAGTAGTCGTGGTTTGACGTCTTTCTTACTTATCAAGTATCGGATCGCAGCATGATCCGTGTAAATAATGATTTTGGCGCCCACTAAGCAGGAGCGAAATTTGTCTAATGCGAATACAACAGCTAAGAGTTCCTTCTCCGTAGTGGCATAATTCATTTGTGCGGGATCGAGTGTTCTACTTGCATAGTAGATAGCGTGAAGCTTTTCATCTTTGCGTTGTCCTAGGACTGCGCTTACAGCATTATCGCTCGCATCGCACATTATTTCAAATGGTAGGTTCCAATCAGGAGGTTGCATAAGAGGTGTTGAAATTAAGGCTTCTTTAAGCGTCTCAAATGCGTTTAAGAATTTATCGTCGAAAATAAACTCGGCTTCTTTCATTAATAATTCAGTTAGCGGCTTAGTGATTTTAGAGAAATCTTTTATAAAACGTCGGTAAAAACCAGTGTGTCCTAGAAAACTTCTTATTTCTCTAACTGTTTTGGGGGGTTGAAGGTTTTTGATAATCTCGATTTTTGCTTTGTTAACTTCAATCCCTCTGTTTGATACAATAAGACCCAACACAATTCCTTGTCTTACCATGAAGTGACATTTTTCCCAATTGAGCACTAGGTTGACATTGACACAACGTTTCAGTACTAATTCAAGATTTGATAAACATCCGTCAAAACTTTCTCCACAGACAGAAAAATCGTCCATGAATACTTCCTTAATTCCGTCCAAAAAGTCTGCGAAAATTTCCATCATGCATTGTTGGAAAGTTGCAGGTGCGTTACATAGTCCAAATGGCATTCTTTGGTATGCAAAGGTACCATAGGGGCATGTGAACGTGGTTTTCTCTTGATCATCAGGATGAATGGGAATTTGGAAGAATCCCGAGTATCCGTCAAGATAGCAGAAATAGGAATGTTTGGCTAAGCGCTCGAGCATTTGATCAATGAATGGTAATGGGAAATGGTCCTTGCGCATAGCTTTATTTAGTTTTCTGTAATCAATACACATTCTTCATCCTGTTTGGGTACGTTATGCCACCGATTCGCCTTTTGTGTTTGTTATAACCGTAACACTTCCTTTCTTAGGTACTACGTGAACTGGACTGACCCAGTTACTATCTGATATTGGGTATATGATGCCTGCCTCTAGCAGTTTCTGCACTTCTTTCTTAACAACTTCACTTAGGATAGGATTTATTCATCTTTGATGTTGTCTAGAAGTCTTGCAGTCCTCCTCCAGCATAATGCGGTGCATACAGAGAGAAGGGCTTATTCCCTTTAGATCTGATATATTATAGCCTAACATGGTTGGATACTTCCTTAACACACTAAGAAGTTTTTCGGTTTCGATCTTCCCTAAATTGGCGTTGACTATAACTGGCCATTCGAGTTCTTTATCTAAAAATTCATACCTAAGATCTTCAGGTAATGTTTTAAGTTCTATACCAGTTTTCTTATCAGTTGGGGTAGGATCGGGTGTTAAGGAGAAACATTCGCTTAGGTTGGCATCTAGATATTCTTACTTCCGGTCATCATCCTTAAGGATAGTTGGTGTCGGAATTTTCAGCATCCCAGAATAGGTGTCTTCTTGGATTTCTAGTTCTTTGACACATTCATCAATAATATCTAGGAGACAGCATGAATCATCTATAGCAGGGGCTTTGAAGAACTGGGAAAGAATGAATTCTACTTTTTCTTCTCCTACCTCGAAGGTAAGCTTTCCTTTCTTAACGTCAATGATGGCTCCTGCAGTAGCTAAAAATGGTCTTCCTAATATGATGGGAATGTTTGAATCTTAGTTGATGTCCATTATTATAAAGTCAGTCGGTATGTAAAATTGTCCTATTCGGACAAGGATGTTTTCTAGCATACCAACAGGGAATTTGACTGATCTGTCGGCTAGTTGTAGGGACATCTTGGTAGGTCTCATGTCACCTAGTTTGAGCTTCTCGCAAATAGATAAGGGCATTAGACTAACACTTGATCCTAAATCGCATAGAGCTTTGTCTATGATAGATTTTCCAATTACACATGGTATGGAGAAACTACCAGGATCTTTTAGCTTTGGAGGCATGTTATTTTGAATTATGGCGCTACATTCGGCGGTTAGCATAACGGTTTCGTTTTCAACGATTTTTTTCTTATTAGACAATATTTCTTTTAGGAATTTAGCGTATGACGGCATTTGGGTTATAGCTTCTGTAAATGGAATAGTAACGTTTAATTGTTTCAGAAGTTCTACAAATTTCTTGAACTGTCCCTTGTTTTTGGATTTTGCAAGTCTTTGAGGGTATGGAATTGGTGGTTTATATGGCGGTGGAGGTACGTAAGGTTTTTCTGAAGCCTCTCTGTTCTCATTCTCGTCTTCCTCTACATTCTCAGATTGATCTTTCGACTTCTCTACTTCCTTTTCAGCTTTCTGATACATGGTCGGGTTTTGGAGTCTAGGATCTACCGGTCCATCGAGTGCTGTCCCACTTTGTAATGTAATAGCATTTGCATGTCCTTTAGGATTGGGTTGTGGCTGTCCAGGAAATGTACCAGCAGGTGCGGCAGAACTAGCTTGGTGTTGTGCTACTTGGGAGATTTGGGTTTCTAACATTTTATTGTGAGTTGTTAGGGAATCTACCTTATTTGCTAATAGCTTCAATTGTTCACCGGTGTGAACATTTTGATTGAGGAATTCTTTGTTTTGTTGAGCTTGATTAGCGATAAAATTTTCCATTAGGATTTCAAGGTTAGATTTCTTAGGAATGTTAGGAACATTAACAGTGGGTTTTTGATAACCTGGAGGTACATCAGGTGCTTGGCCAGGTGCATATAAAGCGTTATTGCTCTTGTACGAGAAGTTAGGATGGTTCTTCCAACCAGGATTATAGGTATTAACATAAGGATTACCTTGAGCGTAGTTCACCTGATCAACTGATATTCCTGCTAAGATTTGACATTCGGTTCCAACATGACCAGGGACTCCACAAACTTCGCAGTTTGGGGTAACTGCAGCCACGGTGGCTGTAGGAGGTAAGGTCAAGCTTTCTATCTTTTGGGTAAGAGCATCTACCTTAGCATTAATTTTATCTAGGCTACTAATCTCGTACATCCCACCTTTGGTTTGAGTTTTCTCCATATATGTTCTTTCTCCTCCCCACTGATAGTGGTTTTGAGCCATATTTTCAATGAGTTGGTTAGCTTCGTCGTAAGGCTTGTCCATCAGTGTACCACCTGCGGCGGTATCTATAGAGAGTCTTGTGTTGTACAAGAGTCCATTATAAAACGTGTGGATGATCAGCCATTTTTCTAGTTCATGATGTGGGCACATTTGCATCATATCTTTGTAGTGTTCCCATGCATCGAATAGCGATTCAGTATCCTTCTGCCTAAATCCGTTGATTTGGGCTCTTAGTGCAGCAATCTTGCTTGGGGGAAAGTATCGTGCTAAAAATATAATCTTAAGTCCTTCCCACGTAGTGACGGAATTTGACGGTAAGGATTGCAACCAAGCCCAAGCTCTATCTCTTAGCAAGAAAGGGAAAAGACGTAATCATATTGCATCTTTACTAACACCATTTGCTATAACTGTGTCGGCAAATTGAACGAATTTTGTAAGATGTTCGTTTGGATCCTCGGTAGGATCTCTAGAGAATTAGCGTTGTTGGATAGCTGATATCAATGACGGTTTCAACTCAAAATCGTTTTGATTTATTGCTGGAGCAGCAATGCTATTGTGGGGTTCTTGTTGTGATGGAGCCGCGTACTCCTTCAGTGAACGGGTCCTTTGTTCTTCGGCCATGTCTACTTTTGGATTAGTTTCGGTTTCAGAGGAAGAATTAGAATCTGTTTCAGAATCAATCTTGATTTCAGGTTTGGCTAAAGGAATAGCGTGATTTAAACAGTAATCCCTGACTGCACGTCTTACAGAAAGGATGCGTTCAGGTTCGTCTGTTGATTTGTCAAGTGGTTCGCCTTGTGAGCGAGTCCTTAGCATACAAATCGAAAAAGGGTTTTTGTTGCCTAGTCTAAACGCGCAATAGAAAAATCATACTTAATTGACTAATCAGTCCCCAGCAACAGTGCCAAAAACTTGATCGAGACTTTATGAGTCTATTGGGATACTAACTGCAAGTATACAGCTTAGTCGTTCTAGTTTTAAATGATTATCGAACCCACAGAGACTGAGGATCAATCGCATACGATCTAATGCTACAATTGTTTAACTAAGAGGTGAATATTTGGTTTTAAGGGGGGAATAGTTTAATTAAAAATAATAGTAATAGCTATATCGATATGTGATAGTCGGACTTCAGGAATTCGGTGAATCGCTTGGTATATAAAGTATTTCGGTAAAAACGAATTATTTAAAACCTGAGACATACACTCTCGTGTTCATGAAATAAGTCATGCTACTAAACCTAGTGGATGCACTTTAAATTTAATAACACTTTTTGAAAACAATTTGAGTTTAATTAATTTGTTAAAACACTCTCATGTATTTAAAAATTAATGTTTCGTTACCACTATCTGAGTCGAACCCCAGCTCTCGCATGCAGGTTCTTGCCTTAATTAATTTCCCACTCTCGTGGCAAAATCGTGTTAATTATCCTCTCACTCTCGTGACAAGGGTAGTTAAATTAAACATGGAAATTGGAAACCAGAAATTATTTGTAAATATTTTTAGCCAAGTTATCACTGAATTCTTTCGGCACTTAGGAGTCATATACCGGTACAATTAATTTAGCCGGACATAATATATTTAGTAACTATGCAATGTAAAATATAATCCATAAAAATAAATGACATAATACAAGAATAAATAAATATCAATTGCATAAAAAACCTGGAAATAATGTTGCTGTGGTAATCTTGGATGCTTACAAATTCCTTACAATTTAATCGAAATCCATAACTGTGTTAATTCTTAGATGAAGAATTAACACTCTAGAAACTAATTCTGGAAATAAAAATTACAGTACGGATGAGAATTATTCAAAAATAAATAATATAGTTTAATGTAGAAAAGCAACAATTTTGTTCTGTAGAAAATTCTTCGACCATCATCCATTGAACTACCACATATATATAGAAGAAGATTTTGCAGTTGAGAAAATATTGGAAAAAGCTTGAGTGGAGAAAGACCCGGATGCATGGTTACTGAAGTGGAGGGAATATAGGAGAAGAATCTGCCATCAACGTTGCCCACGTCTCCACTAATTCATAACGTTGCCTTTAAGCGTATGACGGTCGTCACAAGGGGGTTACGGTCGTAATGCGCTTAAATAGCACATTACGCTCGTCAATGATGTGTGATGAGCGTTCTTCTAGATGTGGAAGCGTTACGATCGTCATAGAGTGTGACGATCGTCACAGCTACAAAATCTGCAGACTTTGCAGATTTGGTTCTTTCTCTTCTGTTTCTTGGTTAGCTTCCTTAATGTGGTCCTTTTTCATTGATTTGAGTTGACAAATGTTGTACCTGTGAAAAGACACAAAAACTCGGAATAATCGGGAGTTAAACGACTCAATGTGTTATGAAAATCGGTAAAAAGTGTAGTAATTATATGATACGATTTCTCGTTATCAAATTCCCCCATACTTAAACCTTTGCTTGTCCTAAAGCAAATAGTCATTCGAAAGATAGGACAAGTTTTGTCAAGCGCATATGCATGACATACCTTCAATTTTTAAAGCAATTTCGGGAAATCCTCGTCAGTTCGGCCGATATTTGAGTGAAACACTAACGATACACTAATGACACTAGCAGTAAGCTTAGTCGTAGGCTTCCATTTCAAACGAACTATCCAACAGTTCTGTTATAATTCTGCCCAGAGTTCCTCGTATCTATTTCACCCGGTTTCGTTATGGCGCAATCACATTAAGCCCTTTGTCTTAGCACGCACGTAGTGGAGTAACCGGTTAGTGACTTTGATCCTTTTAGCACGGGGTCTGGTACAAGAATGTGGCAACCCTACATACGTTATCCAAATTGGAGGTTGTAGGGGATCGAGCCGTAGCACATCCTACCAAGTCCAGAACCAGATACCTCTGAACCAACCAATAGTGGATTCCTTCATTATTTGCTTAGCTCTTATATGTGACAGTATATTTTGGTGCACAAAATCTCTTTTCTTTTAGCAGCGAGATAAGAAGGATATTTCAATGATCAGGCATCAAACACTTATATTCATCGATTCTCCACGTGGTTTGTGTCAAGACGGTGCTGACTGCTAGTATAAACTACTAGGGGTTACTTTTAGAACTAAAACTCAAGATATCGATATAATGGTTATTGAAGCGGATCGCGTAAGTAGGAAGTCTACGGTGTCATAACCGTATCGATCTTGTTATGTCGTTTTCGGCTTCCTCAACTGGGATTTCGTTAAAATAGGTATGTCAGGCTAATGCAAAGATAAAAAAATTTCGGTATGGCTAAATAAAGCGAAGAATTTGAATCGAGACATATCATAAAATTTACTAGTTTATAGTAGATGGAAAGGTACCTCTCTCACACTAAATCCGACATTGTCCTCAATGTTGCGGTATATAGGCGGGGAAATACAATTACAAAAACAAACAGAAAGGAAATGAAACAGAAAAAGTAAACTACATAGAAAATAAAGAAAACTACTGGTGACCACGTCCTTTACTCCTAGTGCAAGAGCGCCTAGTAGGAGTGGCTTCTGTGTCAGTATCCTGGTAGCCAAGGGTGCTGACGTCCAGCCTTAAGGCGTTGAGTTCCGACAGGGCCTCGTCCAACCTCTCATTCATGCTCCGCTATCCAGTCAAGATCTGAGTGTTTTGAGCGCATAGATACTCATATTGTTCCTGTTGTCTTCTTTCAAGCGCTGTGCTCATTTGATTTTGCATATGAATGGCGCGGAGAACGTCTTCAAGATTAATAGGAGGTGGTGCAGATGAAGGTCCTGGAATGTCGTGGACGTGGGGAGCACTGTCCAGCTCTTCTTGCATTTCGTCTGGTGGGGCATTAGGCTGGTCTTCATGAGTAGGAGCACGCCCCGCGGGAGCTACAGGATCGAACAACCAGTTAGCTCGGTTTGATGGATCGATTCGGTCCCTGCAAGGCAAAGTGATGTTATGATAAACAGTGTTTCTGATCACAGGGTGGAATCTGCCATCCTCCCGCTCATAAATGAGATGTGCGGCCTTGCAGTAGTCCAAGGTCAGCAAAGCCGGTGCCATAGAAGGCATATCCACGAGAGCAGCACCATAGTTCAGAGCTATGGCAAGTGAAGTGACAAGCCCTCCGAAATAGAAGGGTTTTCTACCTCTAGCACAAATAGAGTGAATATGAGCCAGTAAAAACAGGGCGGCGTTGATCTTTTTCCCTGTGAATGTGCAATGCATGAAGAAGAGATCCTTGGAGTTGAGCTTGTGGTTGCTGTCACAGGCGAAGATGGTGTTGCTGAGGATGAGGTAGAAATAGCAGATAGCCGGATTATGAATGTGTGTGGCGTTGAGGTAGTCGTAGGATCCGGCACGGATGTTCGTCATACTGTGCCATAAGTTAAAAGCTTCCTCACCGAAATTATCCGGCACCCGGAGATGGACACCTTCGTCAGAACAGAAACCTAAAAGGCGTGCAATGTCGGTTTGGGGCAGTTGATGCTCGATGCCAAACATACGAAACTTGGCCACGCCTGAGAGTTGGTTCGTGGCACCAGGGGGAGTGATGTATACAAAGGAACTTAGAAACTCAAGGGTTAGAGTTTCATAAATGAGTTGCAGTTCGCGGCACAGGTTCCATAAATTCACACTCTGCAACAATTGTCGGACACTGTCAAGTAGTCCCAAATTCCTCAAACAGTCAAGATCAACATACCGTGTAGGTTAGAGACCGCAGCATTGGAACTTCTGGAATTCGACACGTTGGGTTTCGCCTTGTTCGCCGGATCTGAAAGTGAGAGTGGGAGCTTGTTGATTGTTGGCCATAGTGTTTGTAGAACGGGTTGAAAAAGGTTTGGAATATGGATTGAGTAGTGGGTTGATGGAGTTTTTAGTGTTAGAGTGTTGGAAGTTGAGAAAAATGGAGTGGGTATGTTACCGTTTTTTTTGCAGCAATGGAGGTTTGAGAGGAAAGATGGAACGGCTTTGTAATAACAGGTTCTGATATAATGCGCGCATGACGGTCGTTACGAGGGTGTGACGGGCGTAACACGGTGAAACGCGTGTTACGCTCGTCATGGGGGCTGTGATCGGTGGATCTGGAACTGACTGTTTAACGCTGGTTCGCGAAATGTCGCGGAAGCAAGAGTCGCCACCGTCTTTTATTTTCTCCAAATGGAAAGGACAAAAGCACAGAAAAATTCCTTAAAGAGATTGCTCTCGGTTCGGGAGGTAGGTTATAGAAAGGGAAGGTGTTAGCACCCTTTCTATCCATGGTTATCCATGGGCTCTTAGATACTTGCTCACTTGTGTTTTCAAAAATGGTTTGTTTGCTTTTCAATGTGGGTTTTAAAAAAGTTTCTTTGAAAATTCCAGTTCGACTCTTGTATCGGTCCTCAAGAGTGTTTGAAAAATTGCTTTCGAAAGCTTTTTGAAAATGTGTTGGTGTGAAAAGTATTTTGTTTTGTTTTGAAATTTAGAGCAAGTATCTAGAGTCGTCTACCTACCCTAAGGAATTCGTCTGTGTAAATGTCCTTTAAAGTAGTGCCATCCCACCATTGAGAGGTAGGTAGCACCACCGTTGGAGGTGTTCGGGTCAATTCGAGGTTCGGGACATGGTGATCACCAGAGCAATAGGAAGACACCTTAGAAGCTACCCTCATGCCAGGTTCCCGGATCATGAGGACTTACTAAGACATCCTCTACTCGACGATCACCTTTCGAGGCAAGGCAACAGTGAGGCGTACCCTAGGGGTGGTGTGTGATTTGTGTGTCGTTTTCGTTTGCATTTATCTTGTCATATTATTGGTGTTCTACGCTTGATTTTATTATGGCCATTCATTCTTGCATGCTTTGTTTAACAGTTAAAAGTTGCGAGGAAAAGTAAATCTAAAGCTATTACAAATGGCGCGGGTCCACATCGCCAAAATTAAACCGGACCCGATTTGACAGAAAGTAAATAAATTAAAAGAATTTAAAGTGCGAGAAGTAATTACAAGGCTTCGGGAGAGGTACATAATTATTTAAACGACATAAAATAAATATGCGAAATTAAATCGAAACGAGGGCGTTGGACCCTTTTGCAAAATTAAATTAATAAGGAATTAAAATTAAAATTAGAAGAAAAAAGAACTTATTTTTTGGTGTTTTTTAGTATTTTAAGATTTAATAGAAAAAGAATTAATTAAAACTAAAATAAAATGTTAAACCTAGTTCTAATTATTTTTAAGTTATTAAGAAAGATATTGAAGTTTTTAACCTAAATTAACCCTAAATTATTTTCATGCAAAATTTAATTATAAAAAATAAATAAAATAAATATTATTATTGTGAAAAAGAAATTAAAAGGAATAAAAATTATCAATTAAACCTAGCTCTACATTTTTTAGATTTTTATTATGAAAGGAATTAATATTAAAACCCTAATTTATACTAAATTTATTTACATAGAATTTGTTTATGAAAATATTAGAAATAACAATTATTTATTATATTTTTTGTCTTTTCTGATTTTTTGTGCATTTTTATATTTTATAGAAATAATTAATTAAAGTAAAACAATAAAGAAAATAAAATAATAATTGAAAATAAAATATAAGAAAAATATGGAAATTTGCAAACCAGGGGGGTTCAGGCCCCAATTGTGAGGTATGGATCCAGTAATTTGGCCCAATAAGCTTCAGGTCCATTGACTTTTTTGAGTAGCGTGTTACAATGTTGACCAGGGTTTATGGTGCTCTCCCAATCTCCGTCCTTGGCTTGATCTCAGTGTACACGTGGGTGGATAGATGATGAAGGACTATGATGGTTCTCAGTATGGTGCCTGCATGTGATAATGAATTGAAAAATAATATTGAAAGAACATAGACCTGGGGTTCGAACCCAGGTCACTAGCATCACCAATCAACACCTGTGCCACTGAGCCATGTCAACGCGTTTGATATATAAATAACAAATAAATAATATAAAAGAAAGCAACGCGTTAGTGGGTTTAAACGCGCGAAATTCAAAATAGCCTATCACGTCTTGCCAACACATCGTCTTCTCCATTATCCCTGAAACATAAAAACAAAAGCAACGGTTTTTCATGTGTTGTATTAGGCCGGCTATGGGAAAATAGCGATTAGGCCTATGGTGTCCATAAATTTGGCGCGATGGGTGCTTCTTCTTTGTCCACATGCGTTGAACTCAATGGTCTTGGTCTCAGCCTCTAATTTTGCCTTATTGCAAAAGCCCTAATTTAACATCCTGCAAACCCTAAATATCAAACATGGTGAAATCGCGTGTAGCACATGAAAAAGCAATTAACTATATTGGTTAGCTTCAGAACTTCATCAGGAATATGAATCAATGAATAATATGTCATGAAGATGCATAAATTTTAAAACACGATCACAAATTTTTCACAAGGTATTCCAAGTTCTGTATACCAATTCCTTGCGTTTGGATGGCTGTTCTTGATTGGAATGTGTTCAGGGGACCTTGAGGAAGCTATTGGAATGAAAATTAGGTCTTGAATTCACCTGCAAGTCAGTTTTCAGATTTCAGTTTATTTACAATTTTTTCAAGTGTGACAATGGCTTTTGGGAGCAGCTATCCGTGTCCTTGCATTAGGGTTGTGTTCTAGCATTTGTATTGAGTGAATTAGGTTAAGAAAAATGGCACAAATCCAATGCATTCATGGCTTTTGAAAATTTGATTTTAAGGATCTTTTTCATATCTTTTTTTCATGTGCATTTGTGCAATTAGGATCCAATCAAGCCAAATCTTTCCACATTTGCATATGCACGAAATATTGAGCCTAAAACATGTATAAAAAGATTGGTTAGGGTGAATTAAATATTTTTCATATATTTAAATGATTTAAATGAATTAATATAAATAAAAATTCAAATAAATAAATAAAAAATGAGAAAATACTTCCCTTTGGGCCAAGTGGTCGTGCATATGCTTGGAATGATGAATCATGGAAGAAAAATGGGCCCATTAGCAATTTTAGGTCATTTGAATCAATGTTGATTTTTCAAAATATCCAAAAACTTCCCAACTTCCACAAGGCATAACTTTCTCAATTTTTAAGATTTTCTCATGTTCTTTGACATTTTGGAAAGGTCTTTGAGTCCTCTAACCAATGTCTTTGGTCCCATGCCATTTTGATTTACCAATCTCAATTTATGGCCTTTGACTTAAAGTCCCTTTTTGTTGACTTTTGACAATGACCTATAATGTTGAAATTGATAACTTTTTGTGAGAGCATTTCTTGGACTTGAAGTATGAAGATGGGTTGTAGGAAATGTCTTTCTCTTCAAAATGAGCTTTGGATGGAATTTTGCTGATAATCCATGTGAAAGTTATGCCCTGGTCAATTTCAGTTGACTTTTTCAGCTGTCCAAATAAGGAAACTTTTTGCATCTTGATGATTTCTGAGCCAAATTTTGAGAATCATGATCAAGCATTGATCAAATGATGTTTGTGGCTTCAAAATGATATGTTGGCCAAAAATTTGAACTTTTGACTGCCAAATGACCATTTTGCCCCTACAGTTGACTGTAGTGCAATTTAGGGTTTTGACTATGCAATTTTGAGCTGAATGCCTTGAAACTTGATATGAGGATGCTTGACCATATTTGTAGGTATATGAGACTTTATTGGGCCCTTGATAACTTCCTTTTCTTGACCAGAATACAAACCCTAGTTTTGACTGTATGGGAGATCTTTGATTGTGCAACCCTTGGGGAGTTTTGCAGCTTGACTTGGCCATTTCTTGGAGAATATGGGAGGGAAAATTTTGGGGTACAACAGTTGCCCCTGTTCAATCCTCTTAGACCTGAGGATGCAGATTGGCTGACGTGCCTTTCGTAATCCGAAGGTAGAAGATGATTGGACACTAGAGTGCCCAGAAATTTGCGCTCACATAGTGGCAGTGTGGTGGGAATGGGCTTATAGATGCCATTTAGAGATTGATGGATAGGATGATGGGCTTATAGATGCCATCTGGATGTTGATCGCGTAGGAGATTCCTTAGCGAGAACCTGCATACCTGCAAAAGAACAAATGAGTACCTGACACGTTGCAGGAGCTGGTTTTCAGATGCTTGGTATAGATGCGTCCTGACTGGTTACAAGAGCTGAGTCTGGAGCTTCAAACGGCGATGAATGAACCAGGGATGGTTACTGCCTTAGCATGAATGGTAAGAGAACCTTGGGCGACTTTAACTTCAACAACGCTCGTTGAGAAAAATCTTGGGTGTCTTCTACTGGGATACGAATCAGGGAGATCTTAGGGTCGATCTGACTGAACCAGAGAAGGCCTTTGACTGGATAAGCATCAGGAAAATCTTAGGGTCGATTTAACTGAACCGGACAAGGTCTTGGAATCTTCAACTGGATAAGCATCAGGGAGATCTTAGGGTCGATCTGACTGAACCAGAGAAGGCCTTTGACTGGATAAGCATCAGGAAAATCTTGGGATCGATTTAACTGAACCGGACAAGGTCTTGAAATATCTTCAACTGGATAAGCATCAGGGAGATCTTAGGGTCGATCTGACTGAACCAGAGAAGGCCTTTGACTGGATAAGCATCAGGAAAATCTTAGGGTCGATTTAACTGAACCGGACAAGGTCTTGAAATCTTCAACTGGATAAGCATCAGGGAGATCTTATGGTCGATCTGACTGAACCAGAGAAGGCCTTTGACTGGATAAGCATCAGGAAAATCTTAGGGTCGATTTAACTAAACCGGACAAGGTCTTGGAATATCTTCAACTGGATAAGCATCAGGGAAATCTTAGGGTCGATCTGACTGAACCAGAGAAGGCCTTTGACTGGATAAGCATCAGGAAAATCTTAGGGTCGATTTAACTGAATCGGACAAGGTCTTGAAATATGGTTGAGAATTTCAACTGCATCTTTCCTGAAAGGTGAAGGTCAGTCATATGCAGTGTATGATATGGATCAAGCAATGATGTTCTCAACATAAATGGGATTTGTATGATATGATGCGTCTATGCATGCTATAATGATGTATGTGATGTTTAGGAATGTATTTTTCGTCTAGGAAAGTAAGTCCTTGACGGGTGCCGGGAAGTCATATCCTGGGCTGATGTTGCAGGATAGATTTTGCTTCCGCTGGGGATGATAATTGCACGAATACCGGTAGGAAAAGATGACTCTGTTGCGGAATAAACTTGGCAAATGGAGGATTCTGCGGGAAAAAAGATACTCTAGCGACCATGCTGGGAAGCAATACTCTGTGGGGAATTAGATACTTTGTTGAGTTGATGGTAACTTGCTGGGGATACCATTGTTGTGTTGGAAGTGTTGATAGACTTCGCTGGGGATAAGAAGACTTCGTCGAGGACGCTCTTTCCGTGGCTTTTGGCTGAGGATAACCCAGTTATATCCTGATAAGGAAATAACTCTTTGAATAAAGCCGAGGGACGCGTTCGTGTTCTGCGAGGATAAGCTTCTAGAATCTACTGGGGATAGGCTTACTGCTTGGGGAGATGGATTCCAACTTTCCTGGGGAACTAGATTGGACTCTCTGGGGGGAAGTTTTGAGATGTATTGGAAGCAACTCCACTGAATGTTGGTATACCGCCGGGGAACAATCTTTAGACCAAGATTGTCGGGGATGCTTGTTTAAGAATGATGTGCTGGGGAATGTTGAGATCTGCTGGAGGACAGAACAATCAGATTGCTTAGACCACCCATTATTGCCCCTGTTTCAGTGGTGGGAGAGGAAGACCTGTGAGGTGCTGATAGTTGTTGATGGGCCAACCTTCTTCTGGTAGGCAGGCGACGAGATGCCGGGACATAGTCGTACGCTTTTGATCCCTAACTTTTACCTGGACCGCTCTTTCGGGTTTTCAGTCCACCAGGATACCCATTTTTGCCCAAGCCGCCTTTTCAGGTTTTCGACTTGCCGGGTGTACAAATTTTTTTTCATTTCATCCCTTCATTTTGCCCGAACCCTTTTGGTTCGCCGGGAAGCCCTTATTTTTGCCGAGGTGTGTCAACCTAGCGGGTCTTTGATTATGCGTAGTATTTTTTCGACTATGTCCGTTCTCAGAAAGTAGGGAGTTGCCCCTGTTAGAAGTGTTTTGTCATGCCACCAGAAGGTATTTGATCAGGCAAGATTCGTTGTTGGAATGCCCCAAGTGACTCAGGAGGAGATTTGCCCCAGGCTATTTGGCCTTTGAGAGATTCTCCGAATCTTGATTGGACTGCCCCAGATGATGGACAATAGTCATGCCATGCCCCTTGATTGGAGATACTCTTGTTCATTAGACTTTCATTGTGCGAATTTCCCTGCTGTTCAAACAAAAAGTCATATGCGAACAAAGTTATGTTAAAAATGCAAAGCCTATGTCTGTCTTGAAGATTTTGAAAATGCATTCTTTTCATAAAACAAGTGAATGTTTGTAAAACGTGATGTCAACTCCGTATTTTATCGCAAGCCTTAAGGAGTCAGGATACCTTTCGTAACAGTATGCTTTCGAACTAACCCATACTTCAGCTAGGACTTTTAAGGGTTATAACGTGGCCTGGTTCATGGTTTAAGAAACAAAGGATAAAGGCTCAAATTATTTGTACCCACCCGCTCTTCGTGATGTTCTTCAAACCTAAACTCAGTTGATCGTGCGTTAGACCTTGTTTGAGTCTTCGCTTTGATGTTCCAATAATGGTTCAGGTGTTGATGATTTCTTTTGAATAGGCAGTCATTTTTTGCTTTGGTTGAGGGTTTGTGAGACCTCTTTCTTGATTTTGTTATCCCTATTTTTTGCCTGAACTGTTTCCCTTTTTTGGAATTACAGTCAGCGGGATGCCCCAGTTTTGTAAGTCTCCTTCATGGGTTTTTGACTTATTGGGCTTCTCATTTTTTGAGATAATGACTGCCTGTCCTTGTGATTTATTCAGAACCATCACTGTCTTTTGTTTTGTAAGGACTCCTTTGGTGCCATTTGTTATGCACTTGGATCAACTGAGAGAACTACCCTGCCCCAGGTTATGATAAAGGGTTTTAAATTTCGAAAAGAAAAACTCCTACT
Organism: Vicia faba; assembly: GCA_948472305.1. NCBI lineage: Eukaryota > Viridiplantae > Streptophyta > Magnoliopsida > Fabales > Fabaceae > Vicia > Vicia faba. The sequence continues at coordinate 536,322,230 of OX451737.1, forward strand.
TCTTTGGCTCAGAGGGGTTGGCGAGGGATTATCATCCTTATAACTCCAGTGTTTAGGGATTGAAACAATGCCTGTACCTCATCAGCGGGGTCTGTTCAAAAGCATACTGTAGATTATGGTATCGTTTTCGTCATCCTCCCTCAAGAGGCTTAGAATTTTAGATCAAGAGTTGACATCAGAAAAAATATGAAAAGAAATTTGAACATAATGAAAACAATTGTATTAATTCCCAAAACAGACGTATGCGATGCATTGATAAAATAAAAGAGTTTGCTATGACATTAATTGTTTGTATAAGCAAAGAAAAATACAACTCAAAAATTCAAATAAACAAAAGGTTTCAATGATTGGGCAACGGAGCAGTGATTATGTTCGGAGTCTCAGGCACTTCAAACTGAATCTCCCCGGCGTCGATCATGTCTTGAATCTTGTTCTTGAGAGGCCAGCAGTTGTCCGTAGTATGCCCCGGGCTATCAGAATGATATGCGCACCTATCATTGGGATGATAGTTGGGAGCAGAAGTATTCGGATTCCGAAGAGGAGCCCTTAAGGTGATCAGCCCTGCCTTCAACATTTGTTGCAGTGCTTGATCCAGCGACATGTTGATTTTGGTGTACTGCCTTTTAGGCTTGTCTGGTTTGCTCTGATCAGCCCGTTGTTCTGGGCGAGGTCGTTGTTGGACCTGTGAAGTGATAGCAGCTTGGAGAGGCCCAAACCTTTGACCTCTTGGAAGTTGATTAATGACTGGGTCCCTGACTTGGGCTCGTTGCTTCATGTCTCGATGAAGCTGACTGATCGTGGCCCTCAGCTCTCCTTGCTCCTGAGCTAAACCTTAAATGAGGGCCCTTTGCCCCAGCATCTGGGTTTTCAATGTGTCTACCTCAGCTTATAGACATTTCAGCTATTCGTCCTTGTCATCTTCAGGACTCTTTCTGATCAGATTCCCCATGAGGAGTGTCCTCAACTCTTCCTGCCCCTTGGATAGGCCTAGGAAAATTTCCTTGAACTGATTCTCTTGAGCGGGAAGGTCCTGGTTACCTTGTTGTGAAGCCATTGCTGAAATAAACAGCGAGAAAGGTAAGTGACCTGCAACAAGGATACCTGTTATGCAATGATGAGTATGACATGCATGCAATGTTTTCAAGGATCTCGCAGGGTAAATAAGAAAATTGTTAGCATTGGAATTTATAGCTTGATTGGAGGACACCCATGTTGTTGAGAACTCTTCTTCAAAAGGTCAAAGGCTCACCATATCCCGTGGGTCATAGCCTCTGACTTTAGTCATCATGTCTGGTTTTGATTTCCAAACAACCTTGGTTAGGGAACCTTCTTCAAGAGTCAGAGCTCACCATATCAAGTGGGTCATAGCCCCTGACAACTTTGTCTAGAGGAAAATAAATCCTCTTTGCCCCTTGCTGGACAGTTGGTTCATCGTGACCTGCATCACAAGCCCTTGAGATCCTTGAAATGGGTTAAGATGTATGCAATGGTATGATGTTATGCTATGCATGGGGTAATGTAAGTAATCCTGTTACGAGTCCCAATTAAGGACTGCAAACCAAAACCTGCAAGAAACTTAGGATACCCTGTTATGAGTCCTAATTAAGGACTACAAACAAAACCTGCAAGAAGCTCAAGTGTCAGACAAACAAGCATGCACGTAGTCAAGTACGAAGGCACATAAGTCACACAAGAGAAACCCTTAGAGTTTAGGCCAGCATGGGGTCTGGATAGTACCCTCTTTAAGTTTGTTAGTTCATACCTGTCCTATCAAAAGTAACCGGGTTCTTAGAGGATCCCAATATCATTGACTACCCTCAATCGGTCATAACTCCAGCATCGCAATCTTTTCTTGCGGCCAGAACCATCACGAGAGTTTAGCCTCAATGGGCGTAGCATACTGCTACTGTTCTAATGGCCAAGTTGTGTCATTTAAGGTTCTAAGGTCTGTTGGTGCTTAATGACTCCTTAGAAGACCCATATTCTCCTCGTTGCGACACAAGGGATATCGGTACAGACCAAGGTGCCACACCAACGTAGCTACTGCTTCACCTGTGTCGGTCTACGCCGGACAGGTCCCTCACAGCTTATGCTACCTAAACAGGGTATCCCCAAATCCGGGTTAGGATCTATGTAACTCCGATGCAACCCACAATAGTAAAGCAAGCAAATCAATACAATTGAAAACACAGTTATGAACTAGCCCTAAGGTACACCTCACTTTAAGTTTATTCCCCAGCAGAGTCGCCAGTTCTGTGATCGGTGGATCTGGAACTGACTGTTTAACGCTGGTTCGCGAAATGTCGCGGAAGCAAGAGTCGCCACCGTCTTTTATTTTCTCCAAATGGAAAGGACAAAAGCACAGAAAAATTCCTTAAAGAGATTGCTCTCGGTTCGGGAGGTAGGTTATAGAAAGGGAAGGTGTTAGCACCCTTTCTATCCATGGTTATCCATGGGCTCTTAGATACTTGCTCACTTGTGTTTTCAAAAATGGTTTGTTTGCTTTTCAATGTGGGTTTTAAAAAAGTTTCTTTGAAAATTCCAGTTCGACTCTTGTATCGGTCCTCAAGAGTGTTTGAAAAATTGCTTTCGAAAGCTTTTTGAAAATGTGTTGGTGTGAAAAGTATTTTGTTTTGTTTTGAAATTTAGAGCAAGTATCTAGAGTCGTCTACCTACCCTAAGGAATTCGTCTGTGTAAATGTCCTTTAAAGTAGTGCCATCCCACCATTGAGAGGTAGGTAGCACCACCGTTGGAGGTGTTCGGGTCAATTCGAGGTTCGGGACATGGTGATCACCAGAGCAATAGGAAGACACCTTAGAAGCTACCCTCATGCCAGGTTCCCGGATCATGAGGACTTACTAAGACATCCTCTACTCGACGATCACCTTTCGAGGCAAGGCAACAGTGAGGCGTACCCTAGGGGTGGTGTGTGATTTGTGTGTCGTTTTCGTTTGCATTTATCTTGTCATATTATTGGTGTTCTACGCTTGATTTTATTATGGCCATTCATTCTTGCATGCTTTGTTTAACAGTTAAAAGTTGCGAGGAAAAGTAAATCTAAAGCTATTACAAATGGCGCGGGTCCACATCGCCAAAATTAAACCGGACCCGATTTGACAGAAAGTAAATAAATTAAAAGAATTTAAAGTGCGAGAAGTAATTACAAGGCTTCGGGAGAGGTACATAATTATTTAAACGACATAAAATAAATATGCGAAATTAAATCGAAACGAGGGCGTTGGACCCTTTTGCAAAATTAAATTAATAAGGAATTAAAATTAAAATTAGAAGAAAAAAGAACTTATTTTTTGGTGTTTTTTAGTATTTTAAGATTTAATAGAAAAAGAATTAATTAAAACTAAAATAAAATGTTAAACCTAGTTCTAATTATTTTTAAGTTATTAAGAAAGATATTGAAGTTTTTAACCTAAATTAACCCTAAATTATTTTCATGCAAAATTTAATTATAAAAAATAAATAAAATAAATATTATTATTGTGAAAAAGAAATTAAAAGGAATAAAAATTATCAATTAAACCTAGCTCTACATTTTTTAGATTTTTATTATGAAAGGAATTAATATTAAAACCCTAATTTATACTAAATTTATTTACATACAATTTGTTTATGAAAATATTAGAAATAACAATTATTTATTATATTTTTTGTCTTTTCTGATTTTTTGTGCATTTTTATATTTTATAGAAATAATTAATTAAAGTAAAACAATAAAGAAAATAAAATAATAATTGAAAATAAAATATAAGAAAAATATGGAAATTTGCAAACCAGGGGGGTTCAGGCCCCAATTGTGAGGTATGGATCCAGTAATTTGGCCCAATAAGCTTCAGGTCCATTGACTTTTTTGAGTAGCGTGTTACAATGTTGACCAGGGTTTATGGTGCTCTCCCAATCTCCGTCCTTGGCTTGATCTCAGTGTACACGTGGGTGGATAGATGATGAAGGACTATGATGGTTCTCAGTATGGTGCCTGCATGTGATAATGAATTGAAAAATAATATTGAAAGAACATAGACCTGGGGTTCGAACCCAGGTCACTAGCATCACCAATCAACACCTGTGCCACTGAGCCATGTCAACGCGTTTGATATATAAATAACAAATAAATAATATAAAAGAAAGCAACGCGTTAGTGGGTTTAAACGCGCGAAATTCAAAATAGCCTATCACGTCTTGCCAACACATCGTCTTCTCCATTATCCCTGAAACATAAAAACAAAAGCAACGGTTTTTCATGTGTTGTATTAGGCCGGCTATGGGAAAATAGCGATTAGGCCTATGGTGTCTATAAATTTGGCGCGATGGGTGCTTCTTCTTCGTCCACATGCGTTGAACTCAATGGTCTTGGTCTCAGCCTCTAATTTTGCCTTATTGCAAAAGCCCTAATTTAACATCCTGCAAACCCTAAATATCAAACATGGTGAAATCGCGTGTAGCACATGAAAAAGCAATTAACTATATTGGTTAGCTTCAGAACTTCATCAGGAATATGAATCAATGAATAATATGTCATGAAGATGCATAAATTTTAAAACACTATCACAAATTTTTCACAAGGTATTCCAGGTTCTGTATACCAATTCCTTGCGTTTGGATGGCTGTTCTTGATTGGAATGTGTTCAGGGGACCTTGAGGAAGCTATTGGAATGAAAATTAGGTCTTGAATTCACCTGTAAGTCAGTTTTCAGATTTCAGTTTATTTGCAATTTTTTCAAGTGTGACAATGGCTTTTGGGAGCAGCTATCCGTGTCCTTGCATTAGGGTTGTGTTCTAGCATTTGTATTGAGTGAATTAGGTTAAGAAAAGTGGCACAAATCCAATGCATTCATGGCTTTTGAAAATTTGATTTTAAGGATCTTTTTCATATCTTTTTTTCATGTGCATTTGTGCAATTAGGATCCAATCAAGCCAAATCTTTCCACATTTGCATATGCACGAAATATTGAGCCTAAAACATGTATAAAAAGATTGGTTAGGGTGAATTAAATATTTTTCATATATTTAAATGATTTAAATGAATTAATATAAATAAAAATTCAAATAAATAAATAAAAAATGAGAAAATACTTCCCTTTGGGCCAAGTGGTCGTGCATATGCTTGGAATGATGAATCATGGAAGAAAAATGGGCCCATTAGCAATTTTAGGTCATTTGAATCAATGTTGATTTTTCAAAATATCCAAAAATATCCCAACTTCCACAAGGCATAACTTTCTCAATTTTTAAGATTTTCTCATGTTCTTGGACATTTTGGAAAGGTCTTTGAGTCCTCTAACCAATGTCTTTGGTCCCATGCCATTTTGATTTACCAATCTCAAGTTATGGCCTTTGACTTAAAGTCCCTTTTTGTTGACTTTTGACAATGACCTATAATGTTGAAATTGATAACTTTTTGTGAGAGCATTTCTTGGACTTGAAGTATGAAGATGGGTTGTAGGAAATGTCTTTCTCTTCAAAATGAGCTTTGGATGGAATTTTTCTGATAATCCATGTGAAAGTTATGCCCTGGTCAATTTCAGTTGACTTTTTCAACTGTCCAAATAAGGAAACTTTTTGCATCTTGATGATTTCTGAGCCAAATTTTGAGAATCATGATCAAGCATTGATCAAATGATGTTTGTGGCTTCAAAATGATATGTTGGCCAAAAATTTGAACTTTTGACTGCCAAATGACCATTTTGCCCTTACAGTTGACTGTAGTGCAATTTAGGGTTTTGACTGTGCAATTTTGAGCTGAATGCCTTGAAACTTGATATGAGGATGCTTGACCATATTTGTAGGTATATGAGACTTGATTGGGCCCTTGATAACTTCCTTTTCTTGACCAGAATACAAACCCTAGTTTTGACTGTATGGGAGATCTTTGACTGTGCAACCCTTGGGGAGTTTTGCAGCTTGACTTGGCCATTTCTTGGAGAATATGGGAGGGCAAATTTTGGGGTACAACAGGGGCATTACGAGCGTCACGCGTTCAATTTCATTATATTAATGAAAAGAACGTGACACTTTTATTTTCCAATATTATATTTCAAAATTCTAGCACAGTAAGCAGGCACAGTGTTTACAACACACGTCATATGGCCAAATTTTTGCTGAAAATATGAACAGTAAATTAATTAAAAATGAAAAATATACTGAAATTGAAATAACATGTATGAAATGAAATAATGGCAGTAAGACAATAGAACTTGAAACTTGATAAATAATTGAAATTTCATTAATGAGTAAAAATTGTTTGGAAATAATAACTTAAATAATAATAAAAATGATAAAATACTAAAACGAACTAGATTCCTCCCCCACACTTGAACTAAACAGTGACCTCACTGTATATACAAATGCAAGAGAAGAACAAATCATCATAAAAACGGAAATCTCTAGCCACGAGGATTAGGGAACATATGTTGGTGCATGAAATCCAGTTGGTCTGTCACCAAATCCATAAAAGCGATGAAATCCACACGTAGAGATGTAAGCTCACCCCGCATTTCGATAATTTCTTCATGCAAAGAGTTGAGGAGTAGGTGGAGGCGGTGGTGGTATCTCTGGAGCCTGGGTGGACTCAGTAGAAACTACATGCTGCTCCCATGGGTCGGGAAACTGGTGGTATCCCGGTGGTGTTTTAGGATCTTCAGCATCTCGAGAGGTGTTAGGTACTTCATAGATGTCAACAGTGGAAGGAGACGAAGGCGGTGTAGGAGGATGGTGGAGGTCAAAAATCCAGTTTGCTCTATTGTGGACACTAGTTATAGGGTTCGGGAGCATTAACTGGTGGACAGTCTCATGATTAATTAGCAGCTCGAATTCATCTGGCCCAAGATTTCCTATAAAACCAGTGTTGAAGCAAAATTCAATGTTCATTGGCTTGATTCCATAGTGCGGTGCTGATCCTAACATAGGCCTTCGGAGTCCAATGGCATTAGAGATCATAGTGACTAAACCACCTAAGAGGATTGGGGCATTTGGTGTTTGTATAATACGTTCCATGTTAGCTAGCATATAGGCGGCACCGTTTACTGGACGGCTCTGAGAAACACAGTACATGATGAAAAGCTCATCACGTGACACTGATGTAACATTTTGCTATTTACCAAAAAGGGTGTGGGCAATAATCTTATAAAAGTACCTGATAGCGGGGTTGTGGATGGACTCCGAATAAAGGTCAGACGGCTCGGGATGGTTATTTCCAGTAATGCTACCCCAGAAGAAATCAAGGTCAGTATCAAGCAATAGGTCTTCCTGGATCATAGTAATAACATCAGGGCCATAAGGGAATCCTAACAGGTTAGAAAACTCCCTATGGTTATAGCGGTAGTCCATGTCAAACAGTCTGAAAGTGATCAGCCCACGGTTGAAACCTAACCCATGATTTGGTAGGTAGCTCAGTATGCTCAGGAACTCAAGGGTCAACTTTCTGTAGGTACAATAACGTCTCCGAATAGGAGCAACGTCCCAACCTATTTGGTGTAGCAGATACATGACACTCTCACGAATGCCTAAAGCAGTCATAGCATGGTCATCAGCATAAATTGTAGGACACATCTCACGCTCAGCCAGATCCTTAAAGCGTCTTCTCTGGTGCCTACTCCTCAAGGTTATGTTCATGTAGTTTACTCGTGCCATAGAGCTAAATATTAAAGCTAAAGAATTACCCCTGAAAATGTTTAATAAATGTATGAAAAACTAAGTTAGTATTTTCAGGTTAAAAATGCCGAAGTTAAATCAAAAAGAAAAAGAAAGTTTAAAGGAAAATAAAAATAAAAGAAAAAGAAAAATAAAAAAGTAAGGGATGCAACATGAAAGTTTTAAAGATTAAGAAAAAGAAAAGAAAAATGAAAACATAGTAAAACAATAAAAATAATTAAAAGAAAACATGGGTTGCCTCCCATGAAGCGCCTTTGTTTTATGTCGATGGCTTGACAGATAGTACCTATTCAGTTAGGTATCGCGGTAGGTGGCTCACTTAACTGCAGATAAGCCGAATAGTTTAGATTTCCGACGTTAAAATAGTGCTTTAAGCGCTGGCCATTGACTATGAATGGTTCGATAGAATTTCCTTTAATTTCTATCGTACCACTTGGGAAAACTTTATTAATTTCGAATGGTCCTGACCATCGGGAACATAATTTACCCGAGAAAAGTTTCAACCTAGAGTTGAACAGGAGTACGATGTCTCCTTCCTTAAATTCTTTCTGCGAGATGCGCTTATCGTGCCATTTTTTTGTTCTCTCCTTATAGATTCTAGCATTTTCATAAGCGTCTAAACGCAGTTCTTCTAATTCATGGATATGTAATATTCGTTTCTCGCCGGCAATCTTGTAATTTAAGTTAAGGGTTTTAATGGCCCAATAAGCTTTATGTTCTAATTCTACTGGCAAATGACAAGATTTTCCATAAACTAATTTAAACGGCGTTGTTCCGATAGGGGTTTTAAAAGTTGTCCTATATGCCCAAAAAGCATCATTTAGCTTGGAGGACAAATCTTTTCTGGATGTGGCTACGGTTTTCTCAAGGATTTGTTTAATTTCCCTATTTGACACTTCCACTTGTCCACTCGTTTGAGGATGGTATGGTGTGGTTATGCGGTGTTTAACGCCATATTTTGAAAGTAGTTTTTCGAAAATTCTAGAGATGAAATGGGAAGCGCCATCACTGATTACTAGTCTTGGTACACCGAATCATGGGAAGATAACATGCTTGAATAGTTTAAGTACCACTCGTGTATCGTTTGTGGGTGCAGTGATGGATTTAATCCATTTTGATACGTAGTCAACAACTACCAATATATACTTATTTCCGAAAGATGCGGGGAACGGTCCCATGAAATCAATTCCCCACACTGAAAATTTCTACTTCGAGAATCCCTTTTTACGGTATTTCGTCGCGTCTAGATATATTTCTTGTGCGTTGACATCTATCATAGTTCATAATTGCTACGTGGACGTCTTTCCATAGAGTAGGCCAAAAGAAGCCAGCTTGAAGTATTTTTGCGCAAGTTTTCGATGTACTAGCGTGTCCATCATAAGGGGCGAAATGGCAATGGGAAATGACGTCGTCTATTTCATCGTTAGGAACACAACAAAGGTAGATACCATCGGCGCCTCTTTTATAGAGTAGTGGTTCATCCCAAAAGTATTGTTTCAGATCATGGAAGAATTTCTTCCGCTGTTGGTACGTTAAATCGGGTGGTAAAACACCGGCGGCTAAATAGTTAACGAAATCAACATACCACGATAATGTGGTGTTGGTACAAATGGCTTTTACTACCGCAGTTGTTAAATGTTCATTGCGTTGATCTAAATTGTCGGTAGGAGTTATCTCTAGTTTAGCAATAAGGCGTTCATATGGGAAATCTTCGTTTATAGGAACACTCTCGGTTTGGATTCCATCTAATCTTGATAAATGGTCTGCTACCACCTTTTCAGTCCGTCTTTTGTCTTTTATTTCCAAGTCAAACTCTTGTAGGAGTAAGATCCATCTGAGTAGTCGTAGTTTGGCATCTTTCTTACTTAGCAAGTATCAGATCGCAGCATGATCCGTGTAAATAATGATTTTGGCGCCCACTAAGTAGGAGCAAAATTTGTCCAATACGAATACAACAGCTAAGAGTTCCTTCTCTGTAGTGGCGTAATTCATTTGTGCGGGATCGAGTGTTCTGCTTGCATAGTAGATAGCGTGAAGCTTTTCATCTTTGCGTTGTCCTAGGACTGCGCTTACAGCATTATCGCTCGCATCGCACATTATTTCAAATGGTAGGTTCCAATCAGGAGGTTGCATAATAGGTGTTGAAATTAAGGCTTCTTTAAGCGTCTCAAATGCGTTTAAGCATTTATCATCGAAAATAAACTCATCTTCTTTCATTAATAATTCAGTTAGCGGCTTAGTGATTTTAGAGAAATATTTTATAAAACGTCGGTAAAAACCAGCGTGTCCTAGACAACTTCTTATTTCTCTAACTGTTTTGGGTGGTTGAAGGTTTTTGATAATCTCGATTTTTGCTTTGTCGACTTCAATCCTTCTGTTTGATACAATAAGACCCAACACAATTCCTTGTCTTACCATGAAGTGACATTTTTCCCAATTGAGCACTAGGTTGACATTGACACAACGTTTCAGTACTAATTCAAGATTTGATAAACATCCGTCAAAACTTTCTCCACAGACAGAAAAATCGTCCATGAATACTTCCATAATTCCGTCCAAAAAGTATGCGAAAATTACCATCATGCATTGTTGGAAAGTCGTAGGTGCGTTACATAGTCCAAATGGCATTCTTCGGTATGCAAAGGTACCATAGGGTCATGTGAACGTGGTTTTCTCTTGATCATCAGGATGAATGGGAATTTGGAAGAATCCCGAGTATCTGTCAAGATAGCAGAAATGGGAATGTTTGGCTAAGCGCTCGAGCATTTGATCAATGAATGGTAATGGGAAATGGTCCTTGCGCGTAGCTTTGTTTATTTTTCTATAATCAATACACATTCTCCATCCTGTTTGGGTACGTTGCGCCACCAATTTGCCTTTTTTGTTTGTTATAACCGTAACACCTCCTTTCTTAGGTACTACGTGAACTGGACTGACCCAGTTACTATCTGATATTGGGTATATGATGCCTTCCTCTAGCAGTTTCTGCACTTCTTTCTTAACGACTTCACTTAGGATAGGATTTATTCGTCTTTGATGTTCTCTAGAAGTATTGCAGTCCTCCTCCAGCATAATGCGGTGCATACAGAGAGAATGGCTTATTACCTTTAGATCTGATATATTATAGCCTAACGCGGTTGGATACTTCCTTAACACACTAAGAAGTTTTTCGGTTTCGATCTTCCCTAAATTGGCGTTGACTATAACTGGCCGTTCGAGTTCTTTATCTAAAAATTCATACCTAAGATCTTCAGGTAATGTTTTAAGTTCTATACCAGTTTTCTTATCAGTTGGGGTAGGATCGGGTGTTAAGGCGAAACATTCGCTTAGGTTGGCATCTAGATATTCTTGCTTCTGGTCATCATCCTTGAGGATAGTTGGTGTCGGAATTTTCAGCATCCCAGAATAGGTGTCTTCTTGGCTTTCTAGTTCTTTGACACATTCATCAATAATATCTAGGAGACATCATGAATCATCTATAGCAGGGGCTTTGAAGAACTGGGAAAGAATGAATTCTACTTTTTCTTCTCCTACCTCGAAGGTAAGCTTTCCTTTCTTAACGTCAATGATGGCTGCTGCAGTAGCTAAAAATGGTCTTCCTAATATGATGGGAATGTTTGAATCTTCCTTGATGTCCATTATTATAAAGTCAGTCGGTATGTAAAATTGTCGTATTCGGACAGGGATGTTTTCTAGCATACCAACAGGGAATTTGACTGATCTGTCGGCTAGTTGTAGGGACATCTTGGTAGGTCTCATGTCACCTAGTTTGAGCTTCTCGCAAATAGATAAGGGCATTAGACTAACACTTGCTCCTAAATCGCATAGAGCTTTGTCTATGATAGATTTTCCAATTACACATGGTATGGAGAAACTACCAGGATCTTTTAGCTTTATAGGCATGTTATTTTGAATTATGGCGCTACATTCGGCCGTTAGCATAACGGTTTCGTTTTCAACGATTTTTTTCTTATTAGACAATATCTCTTTTAGGAATTTAGCGTATGACGGCATTTGGGTTATAGCTTCTGTAAATTGAATAGTAATGTTTAATTGTTTCAAAAGTTCTACAAATTTCTTAAACTGCCCCTCGTTTTTGGATTTTGCAAGTCTTTGAGGGTATGGAATTGGTGGTTTATATGGCGGTGGAGGTACGTAAGGTTTTTCTGAAGCCTCTCTGTTCTCATTCTCGTCTTCCTCTACATTCTCAGATTGATCTTTCGACTTCTTTACTTCCTTTTCAGGTTTCTGATACATGGTCGGGTTTTGGAGTCTAGGATCTACCGGTCCATCGAGTGTTGTCCCACTTCGTAATGTGATAGCATTTGCATGTCCTTTAGGATTGGGTTGTGGCTGTCCAGGAAACGTACCAGCAGGTGCGGCAGAACTAGCTTGGTGTTGTGCTACTTGGGAGATTTGGGTTTCTAACATTTTATTGTGAGTTGCTAGGGCATCTACCTTATTTGCTAATAGCTTCAATTGTTCACCGGTGTGAACATTTTGATTGAGGAATTCTTTGTTTTGTTGATCTTGATTAGCGATAAAATTTTCCATTAGGATTTCAAGGTTAGATTTCTTAGGAATGTTAGGAACATTAACAGCGGGTTTTTGATAACCTGGAGGTACAGCAGGTGCTTGGCCAGGTGCATATAAAGCGTTATTGCTCTTGTACGAGAAGTTAGAATGGTTCTTCCAACCAGGATTATAGGTATTAGCATAAGGATTACCTTGAGCGTAGTTCATCTGATCAACTGATATTCCTGCTAAGATTTGACATTCGGTTCCAACATGACCAGAGACTCCACAAACTTCGCAGTTTGGGGTAACTGCAGCCACGGTGGCTGCAGGAGGTAAGGTCAAGCTTTCTATCTTTTGGGTAAGAGCATCTAACTTAGCATTAGCTTTATCTAGGCTACTAATCTCGTACATCCCACCTTTGGTTTGAGTTTTCTCCACATATGTTCTTTCTCCTCCCCACTGATAGTGGTTTTGAGCCATATTTTCAATGAGTTGGTTAGCTTCGTCGTAAGGCTTGTCCATCAGTGTACCACCTGAGGCGGCATCTATAGAGAGTCTTGTGTTGTACAAGAGTCCATTATAAAACGTATGGATGATCAGCCATTTTTCTAGTCCGTGATGTGGGCACATTCGCATCATATCTTTGTAGTGTTCCCATGCATCGAATAGCGATTCAGTATCCTTCTGCCTAAATCCGTTGATTTGGGCTCTTAGTGCAGCAATCTTGCTTAGGGGAAAGTATCGTGCTAAAAATATAATCTTAAGTCCTTCCCACGTAGTGACGGAATTTGACGGCAAGGATTGCAACCAAGCCCATGCTTTATCTCTTAGCGAGAAAGGGAAACGACGTAATCTTATTGCATCTTTACTAACACCATTTGCTATAACTGTGTCGGCAAATTGAACGAATTTTGTAAGATGTTCGTTTGGATCCTCGGTAGGATCTCCAAAGAATTGGCGTTGTTGGATAGCTGATATCAATGATGGTTTCAACTCAAAATTGTTTTCATTTATTGCTGGAGCAGCAATGCTATTGTGGGGTTCTTGTTGTGATGGAGCTGCGTACTCCTTCAGTGAACGAATCCTTTGTTCTTCGGCCATGTCTACTTCTGGATTAGTTTCGGTTTCAGAGGAAGAATTAGAATCTGTTTTAGAATCAATCTTGATTTCGGGTTTGGGTAAAGAAATAGCGTGATTTAAACAGTAATCCCTGACTGCACGTCTTACGGAAAGGATGCGTTCAGGTTCGTCCGTCGATTTGTCAAGTGGTTCGCCTTGTGAGCGAGTCCTTGGCATACAAATTGAAAAAGGGTTTCTGTTGCCTAGTCTAAACGCGCAACAGAAGAATCGTACTTAATTGACTAATCAGTCCCCGGCAACAATGCAAAAAACTTGATCGGGACTTTATGAGTCTATTGGGATACTAACTGCAAGTATACAGTTTAGTCGTTCTAGTTTTAAATGATTATCGAACCCACAGAGACTGAGGATCAATCGCATATGATCTAATGCTACAATTGTTTAACTAAGCGGTGAATATTTGGTTTTAAGGGGGGAATAATTTAATTAAAAATAATAGTAATAGCTATACCGGTATGTGATAGTCGGACTTCGGGAATTCGGTGAATCGCTTGGCATATAAAGTATTTCGGTAAAAATGAATTGTTTAAAAACCTGAGACATACACTCTCGTGTTCATGAAATAAGTCATGCTACTAAACCTAGTGGGTGCACTTTAAATTTAATAACACCTTTTGAAAAAAAGTTGAGTTTAATTAATTTGTTAAAACACTCTCATGTATTTAAAAATTAATGTTTCGTTACCACTATCTGGGTCGAACCCCAGCTCTCGCATGCAGGTTCTTGCCTTAATTAATTTCCCACTCTCGTGGAAAAATCGTGTTAATTATCCTCTCACTCTCGTGACAAGGGTAGTTAAATTAAACATGGAAATTGGAAACCAGAAATTATTTGTAAATGTTTTTAGCCAAGTTATCACTGAATTCTTTCGGCACTTAGGAGTCACATACTGGTACAATTATTTTAGCCGGACATAATATATTTAGTAACTATGCAATTTAAAATATAATCCATAAAAATAAATGACATAATACAAGAATAAATAAATATCAATTGCATAAAAAACCTGGAAATAATGTTGCTGTGGTAATCTTGGATGCTTACAAATTCCTTGCAATTTAATCGAAATCTATAACTGTGTTAATTCTTAGATGAAGAATTAACACTCTGGAAACTAATTCTGGAAATAAAAATTACAGTACGAATGAAAATGGTTCAAAAATAAATAATATAGTTTAATGTAGAAAAGCAGCAATTTTGTTCTGTAGAAAATTCTTCGACCATCATCCATTGAACTACCACATATATAGAAGAAGATTTTGCAGTTGAGAAAATATTGGAAAAAGCTTGAGTGGAGAAAGACCCAAATGCATGGTTACTGAAGTGGAGGAAATATAGGAGAAGAATATGCCCTCAACATTGCCCACGTCTCCACTAATTCATAACGTTGCCTTTAAGCGTGTGACGGTCGTCACAACGGGGTGACGGTCGTAATGCGCTTAAATAGCGCATTACGCTCGTCAATAATGTGTGACGAGCGTTCTTCTAGTTGTGGAAGCGTTACGGTCGTCATAGGGTGTGACGATCGTCACAACTACAAAATCTGCAGACTTTGCAGATTTGGTTCTTTCTCTTCTGTTTCTTGGTTAGCTTCCTTCATGTGGTCCTTTTTCATTGATTTGAGTTTACAAATGTTGTACCTGTGAAAAGACACAAAAACTCAGAACAATCGGGAGTTAAACGACTTAATGTGTTATGAAAATCGGTAAAAAGTGTAGTAATTATATGATACGATTTCTCGTTATCAGTAAGTTACCGTGAAGCCTGGTAAATAACCAGATAACAGTATGAGGTACTGCAAAGCTTGGAATTCGATCAGATAGCAGTTTACTCGACCAGTTACTATGAAGCCTGGAAACGACTGGATTTTAGTATGCCTTAAATTCAAGTTGAAACTCGGATGCGACCGGATAACCACTTAAATCCTTCTGAAGTCTGGAGCACGACCAGATAATAATTGAGAAATTGCAAAGTCTGGAGAACGACCAAATAGAAAGTTTAATCTCATCTCCCCAGTAAGTCACTATGAAACCTAGAGCGCGACCAGATAGCAGTTAATCTTATTATCCTCAGTAAATCACTGCAAAGCCTGAAGCACGACCATATAGTAGTTCACTTGCACCTCCTCGACTAAAAGAGGATTCCCCAGTAGAGTAACGGATAACTGGGGCTCCCAAAATTCTACTTCTCCAAAAGATAGAGACCGACATTCCTCAACAGATCCCTCCTTAATGACAGGAACAAGAATCCTCGTCGAAGGAATATCTCACAAAATCAACATTATTCCATATGGAATCTTTAAGCCCATCACGACGCTTCGCCGTCACCTCTGTCGGATGGCATCTTTAAGCCCATCTCCGATGATTCTCCGTCATATTTTCCAAAGGGAATCTGTAAGCCCATTCCCGGTACTATCTACATAGTCCCGCACCATCTCAGACGAGTGCAAATTTCTGGGCACTTAGTGTTCAATCATCTTCCACCTTTAGATAATGAAAGGCAGACAAGCCAATCTACATCCTCAGGTTTAAGAAGATTGAACAGGGGCAGCTGTTTTACCCCAAAATTTCCCCTCTCATTTTACTCAGCACATACCCATTGAGATCCTCAATTTGCTCAAGGTTGCCCAAGAGTTGACCAGACAAACTCTCTCCTAAGGCAATGTGTCTCAAATTAGGGTTTCCATTTTCGTCAGGATGTGTAAACTCCAAAGGTCCCAAATGCTTTCCATGGTCCTAATACGTTCTCAAGATCATCCATGTCAAGTTTTATGCCTTTCACAAAAGGTTTGCCAAGTCAATTACTCAGATGCCTAAAAATCAATTGTACTAGGTCAAAAGTCAACTGTGGCCCACATACAGTCAAACTTCAAGATTTTTGGTCAACATCAACATTTTGAAGTGATCTCCATCAATTTTATCAAGGGTTGATCATGATTCTTGAAGGAATTCCCTAAATTCATCAAAACCCAAAAGTTGCTAAATTAGGGTTTCTTAGGAAAAGTCAACCAAACTTTGACCAAGCATAACTTCTTTATACTTTATCAGATATTTTCCATCCAAAGCTCATTTTGAAGAGGATTCAATTCCCTACAATCCATTTTCATCCCTCAAGTTCAAAATATTCACTCATCAAAAGATAGGTATTTCTACATTATAGGTCCTTTTGAAAAGTCAACAAAAACACCTTTTGGGTCAAAGCTTCTTACATGAGCATGGAAGACCCAATTGAGATGATAATCAAAGGTTTGTTTAGGGGACATCCTAAGCTTTCTAAAAAGTCACAGAACACCTCTCTAGGGTTAAAATTGGAGGAGACATGCCTTGGCAAAGTTGGCCATTTTTGCAAAATTTGCCAAAAGTCAAATATGCTCAAAAACACATTTTTGTCAAATGGGCCTAGCATTTCATGATTGTATCTTGTTTGTAACATGGTCCACGACCCAAATCAGCGTCCACACATTATTTGTTTCATTATTCATTTTATTTTGATTTTTTATTAATTAAAAGTTGAATTAAATCAAATAAAGTGCAAAAAATACAAAAGATTTATTTTGATCTGATTTTTTGACAGGAATCAAATACAATCAATCTATGATGACCAAGTAAAACCGTGAAAAGGTGGATTGATTCAAATTGACATGATTTTTGATGAATTTGGGAAGATATGATACAAAAGAAAAACAAATCAAATCTTTATGATTTCAAGAGATTGGAATTGTTTTTATTGCCCTAATCCATACTACTACATATACTGAGTAAGAACAAGCAAAAAACAGGAGGCTAGCAGTCGTGCAAAGCACAAAGAAAAACTAAAAAATTTGCAAGAAAGTGAGGATTCATTCTTGGACTTAGAGGGTGATTCAAGCCATTCTAAGACTACCAATAGACTCCTAGACATCTCCAGAACGTGTCTCAATCAATTGCAAGTATTTCCACGCCCAGAATCGCAAGCTACAGACCCACAGTTTGCATCTGTAAGCTTGAGTTTGATTTCTTAATTTACACATGATTAATCATTCTTAAACATTGCATTATGTTTATATTGTCATTTGTAACGTTTTGGTTTACTTGATTTTGCGTTTTGATGCTTATATCCAGAGTTACCATTATTACAGTTTGAGAGGCTGTTTTAAGGCTTCTCCATACAGGTTAAATTGGCCAACAAAAAGGGTACTATGATGCTTGTGACATCAAGACAAATTGACCCATGTAGTTAGAAATTATTTATCATGTGTTTTGGTGATATTTGAAGTTCACAGGTTTACAGCCATGGCAAGTTGTTCGTAGGTATAAGTTTGATACCTAATACGACAGAGGAGGAAGAAGATAACAACGTGTCTGAACCCCATTGGACCATTTGAATTTCACACGTGTTTTCCAGCTAACCACTTTGTTTCATATATTATATTTTGTTCTTATTGTCTTAACAAATAAAAGAGATAGCCCAGATGGCTAGGCGCGTTGGTGTTAAACGTGAAGACCTGGGTTCGATCCCAGGTCCAGCAAACTTTCTTTATTTTGATTCTCCTTTGTAGATCTTGTGTCCCACTTGTCCAAACGCCTACCATGCGCTACCATCATCCAGCCAATGGATGCATCTCTGTCCAGATCTAACGCACGCCATTGAAGGACCATGGTAAACCATCAGAAGAGCATCACATGGAATGCAGCGCAGGGATTGGGCTGGCCAGCCCTTTGGGCCTAAGCAATTTCAACAATGCACCCCCCCTGGGTTTATTCTTACAGGCCCAAGTCTTCTTCTTTCATATTTTTATTTATTTATTTATTTACTAATTATTCTCTCTTTTATCAAAATAACACATAAATCCTTTTTTATTATTAAATCAAAAATCACAAAAAACACCAAAAAAAAATTTCATAAAAAAATATTTTATTTCCTTGAATTAATTAATTTAATTTAATTAGGGCAATTAAATCTTATTTTTATAAATAAAATCAATTAGAAATTAGGGTTTAATTTTGTATATAATTAGTTTTTCTTCAAAAATATAACTTAGATATTTTCTCAAATTAGATTTTTTAGGTTTTCTAACCGTCCTCGAATTTAATTCGCCGCGCGCATTTTAATTACCTTTTATAATTTTGTAACTGCTCCGAGTTTGTAATAGTTTTAACTAGGTTTTAATCCCGCATTTTATTTTACAGTAAAAAATAATTAGTTATCTGCGAAAGCCATGTAATAGCTAGAACTTTAAACTTTCCACACTTTTAACTTCCGCTAATTATAAATTGTTAGATGTACGTTAATAGGATTGTATGGAAAGATTAATTAGAAATTAAAATGGTAGAAAACCCTAAATTGTGAAAAGATAATTAACTGGAAAAAAATTCACTCGCACATGCTCACTTCTAGGGTTTACTCCACTCCGGTTTCCTTTGATTAAATGGTCATGAAGTATAGGGTTTGTTAGCGGTCATCCTCTAGCCTTGAAAGATCTAAAAATGACCCATTCGGATGTTGCCTCGGAAAAGATCTTTAAGGCTTTAGGATGATTACTAACACCTCCTAACATTTCTTTTGTGATCGTACTTGTCCCTTCTAATGTCCCTTAAAACTCCAATGACGGTGCTACTTATTCCTTAATAATGGGCTAGCATTGTCTAAAGGAAAACGAACAAACTTTTTTCGAGTAGGTAGATTAGTTCCTAGGTACTTGCTCCAACAAACAAACTTTTTCACACCGAACACTTTTTCAAACAAAGTTTTCAAAAACAACTTCGTAACACTCTTGAGGACAGAAGCAAGGGTTAAAACGAAGTAAAACAAAACTTTTCAAAACAAGCACACAAGCACTTTCAAAATGAGCAAGTACCTAAGAGCCCATGGAAAACCATAGATAGAAAGGGTGCTAACACCTTCCCTTTCTATAATCTACCCCTCGTACTCAGAAACATCTCGAAAAAGGTTTTTTCTATTCTTTTTCCTTTTCCTGTTTGGATAAAATAAATGTCGGTGGCGACTCTTGCTTAGCGCGAAATTTTGCGAACAAAAAACGCAAACCAATATTAACAGTTGGTTCTGCCACGGTATCACAATCTCAACCTTTTGTTTTTACCCCCTAGCCTTGTCTTTCAACCAGGCTCTTCAACAACCATTTCTTTTTTCAAATCAAAGTCTCATTCGAATGGCTCGTGTGGATATCCTTTGAATGGGACCCAAATAAGTGTCTTTTGACTAGGCCCTTCATGGGTTCCTTTGAATGGTCCAAATACGTGCTCCTGGGGTGGGTCAGTAAAACATGTCATTCGATTGGGACATTCAGACATGTATGGCAAGTCCTTTGAATGTGCCACCACGGTACTTCTTTCACATGAGACAATGGCATAGAGTAGAATTTGTGTGTTGAAGCAATCCATTTCCAAGGGAGATACTACCTACTCAAACTTGCCTGCAAGGGGTCATATGGACAAACGAAAGGGTGTATGCAGAAGGTCCCTACCTTGTGACCTTATGCTCAAATAGAGGTTTGTAAAAAGAGGGCTACATGCCCAAATGAAAGGTATGACCAAGAGCTTGTGCTGAAGGATTCACACGCCCCAAATGAAGAATACATGCACATGATGAAAGGCACAATCGAAAGTTGTAACATTGGGAAGGCCATATTCCCCAAATAAAGGAGGCCTATAGGAGGCAAGATATGTAATCAAAAGAGAGAAGAAGACAGGCTCTGGCCTCCTGGATCGAAGGACATCATTATGAGGCTTTTTGCCTTATGAATTGAAGCTAGTTGATGAGAAGTGTTGCCCTGTCAAAGCTTGTAACAAGTTGCTTCAAAGGGTGACTTTAGCCTTGTGCATGTTAATATGGTAAGGAATTCAGCCTTGTAAATCTTGGCTAACACGCAGGAGAGATGCTATGTGGCCAAACTAAATATTTTCACAAACGTTCAAACGAATTATAGTGCCCAAGCAAAGAAGGAAATGAACTTGCCCAAATAAGTCCAATGCCCCAATCGAAGCATGAAATGAACTTTCCCAAAAGGAGTCCAGCACCTAAATGAAGGATGCAATCAAAGCCTACATCGAAGGAGATAAAGTTCCCAATCGAAGGATGTAAAATCGAAGAGAACTTGTTTTTCCTTTAATTTTGTCAAAAAGGGGATTTTTATCTGTTTTGTCCTTTTTTATCAATTTCATCTTTAATCTTGATGCTGAAAAAATCCAAATGTATTTGTGTAGGCTTGAATTTTTGGGAGCCCCTTGTGAGAAATGCCTTGAGAAATGAGAGGGAAAATTTTGGGGTACAACAGCTGCCCCTGTTCAATCTTCTTAAACCTGGAGAGTTAGATTGGCGAATCTGCCATTTGTGACTTGAAGGTGGAAGATGATTTAACACTAGAGTGCCCAGAAATTTACACTTGATGATATTGTGGTTGAGGTGTAAGGAATGGGCTTAAAGATTCCATTTGGATAAATGATGGAGAGTTGTCGGAGATGGGCTTATAGATGCCATCCAAAGGTGATTTTTTACAGAAATTAGACTAAGTCTAAGCTTGACTACAACTGGAAAAGAATCAGAATAAACCTTTGGTCGATTTAAACTGAAGCAGCAGAAGTCTTGAATAATCTTTAACTAGAAAGAATCAGGATAAATCTTTGGAGTGATTTGTCTGAACCAGGGAAAGTGTCTACTGGGAAAGAATAAGGATAAACCATTGATCGATTTAAACTGAACCAACAGAGGTCTTGAAAAGAATCAAAATAAATCTTGGAGCGATTTATTTGAACCAGAGAAAATGTCTACGGGAAAGAATCAGGATAAACCATTGAGAGATTTAAATTGAACCAGCAAAGGTCTTGAATATTCTTTAACTCGAAAGAGTTAGAATAAATCTTGGAGCGATTTATCTGAACTAGAGAAAATGTCTACGAGAAAGAATCAGGATAAACCATTGAGAGACTTAAACTGAACCAGTAGAGGTCTTGAATATTCTTTAACTGGAAAGAATCAGAATAAATCTTGGAGCGATTTATCTGAACCAGAGAAAATGTCTACAAGAAAGAATCAGGATAAACCATTGAGGGATTTAAGCTGAACCAGTAGAGGTCTTGAATATTTTTTAACTGGAAAGAATCAGAATAAATCTTGGAGCGATTTATCTGAACCAGAGAAAGTGTCTACCAGAGAAGAATCAGGATAAACCGTTGGTCAATTTAAACTGAACTAGTAGAGGTCTATAGGAAGTATTCTTCATGTAGATAGTTACCCTGTCCTGTTTCGGGAATTGATCTACAAATGATTTATTCATGGGTAGTTGTCCTGTCTTGTCGAAAATTTGTTGATGATAATTTTCTATTAATTGATCTTTCCTGAAAAGGTAAAGAGTTAGTTGTATGCAATGTTATGATGTATGGAATGCATGGCATAATGATGTTTCTCCAAATAAATGAAATTGCAATATGTGCATTTGTGTTGTCGATGTTATGATGTATGAATGTAATGTATGCATATATTAGTTGTTATGTTGCAGTGTTGTTTAGACTGAGGAAAATAAATCCCTGAATGCTGTTGGGAATATGGAGTGTAAGCCCTCATATTTTGTTAAAATTGAAGTATTGGTAGATGGGTTTCCGTCATTAGAGAAATAAACTCTGTTGGGTAAGGGAAACGCCGTGCATTGCTTTGTATACTTGGTGAAATCCTGCTAAGAAATCCTGAGAAGCTGGGCGAATTTCACTGGGGAATCCTTGGAGTGGTAATTGGAAATTTTTCTCCTTTAGGGATATGAGAGAAACTGATACCATTAGGCTGCATAATGGAGATACGACAATGATCCTGTAGAAGGATGTCCTTGCTTCTGCTCCTGCTGGAGAAAGTACCTGCGGGGATTTTATGGAATGGCACAGAGATATTATCTTGTTTCTTAAAGCCATTAGTAATTACGTTCCTTTTTTATGTGTTCATTACGTTCAAATGCATATGTTCAAAATAATCACTGGACGTTTTTGCAAACAAAACGGGGAAGTAAAAGAAAAACATGTACTTTTGTACTTTTAAAGGAATATCTTTGTATTAACTTGAATATGTATTTTTGTACAAAGAGACGATCATGTCGCCGTGAAAATGAAAATTAATACAAAGAAAGCCATAAATAATCCTATGGGGTTCCCCTTCTGCTATAACCTTCATGTATCTGAGCGTCTCATCCAATTGCTGCTTTGTCTGAAACTGATTGGATTGATTAGAACCGTTTGAGTTTGATGATTGATAATGAAGATTGGATGTAAGGTGATCCAACGGTACATAGTCATACGCTTTAAATACCTAACTTTTTCCTGGACCGCCCTTTCGGGTTTTCAGTCCACCGGGATACCCTTTTTTGCCCAAGCCGCCTTTTCAGGTTTTCAGCTTTCCGGGTGTACTTTTTTTTTGTATTTATCCCTAATTTTTGCCTAGGCCAGTCAACCTAGTGGGTCTTTTTCATGCATAGTATCTTTTAACTATGTCCGCATTTACAGGGTGTGAAAGGTCGTCGCCTTCCATAATGGTTAAGATCATTGCCCCACCATAAAATATGTTTTTGATCACAAATGGTCCTTCGTATGTAGGAGTCCATTTTCCCCTGGGATCACCTTGTGGCAGTATGTTACGCTTGATTACCAAGTAATTAACCTGATATACCTGACGTCTGACCTTCTTGTTAAAAGCTTTAATCATACGTTTTTGATACATCTGGCCATGGCAGACAACCGTAAGCCTTTTCTCATCAATCATGTTCAACTGGTCAAGTAGAGTTTGAATCCATTCATCTTCATTCAACCCTACATACCTCATGATTCTCAAAGAAGGTATTTGTACTTCAATTGGTAGGACAACTTCCATGCCGTATACCAAAGAGAAAGGAGTTGCTCATTATTGACGTGCGCGCCGTGGTACGATAGCCGTGGAGAGAAAATGGTTACATCTCATGCCAGTCCTTGTAGGTCACTGTCATTTTTTGTATGATCTTTTTGATGTTTTTATTAGCGGCTTCTACAACGCCATTCATCTTCGACCGGTAAGGAGAAGAGTTATGATGTTGGACCTTGAATTGTGCGCATAGTGCAGCGATCATAGTATTGTTGAGATTTGTACCATTATATGTAATGATTCTCTCCGGAATATCGTACCGACAGATAAGATTCTGTTTGATGAATCGGGCTACAACGTTCTTGGTAACAGAAGCGAATGAAGCTGCCTCGACCCACTTCATGAAGTAATCAATGGCAACCAAGATGAAGCGATGTCCATTAGAAGCTGTAGGTTTGATCTCTCCAATCATGTCAATGCCCCACATTGCGAATGGCCAAGGAGCAGTCATGACGTTTAGAGAAACCGGAGGCACATGTACTTTGTCAGCATAGATCTGACACATGTGACAGGTTCGTGAATGCTGATGATGATCTGCTTCCATGGTGGGCTAGTAGTATCCTCCCTGTAGGATCTTTTTAGCCATCGTGTGCCCACTAGAATGGGTGCCAAAGGTGCCTTCGTGTAAATCATCCTTGATCTTGTCTGCCTCACTCTTGTTTATGCATCAAAGCAAAGTAGAGTCGTGGTTGCACTTATAGAGAACTCTGTTACTGAGGAAGAACTTAGCAGAGAATCTTCTCAGGAATTTCTTATTCCTGACTGAAGCTCCCTTCGAATATTCTTGGGCCTCGAGATATCTCTTAATTTCATGGAACCATAGCTTGTCCATTACTTCTTCAATATCAATCTCGTGACAGTAAGCTGGTTCATCCATCCTCTCAATGGTGATCTGAGGAGCCTCATTATCCCACCTGATTTTGAACATGGATGACATAGTGGCTAGCACGTCTTCTAGTTGATTTTCCTCTCGTGAAAAATTCTCAAAGGTAACTTCCTCAAAATGTGGGATTAATTTCAACACATGTTCTTTGTAAGGGATGATATTACGATGCTTCGTGTCCTATTCTCCTTTGATCTGATTGATGACTAAGGCTGAATCTCCAAATAGACTTAAGGACTTGATTCCCAAATCTATGGCAGCTTTGAGACCCATAATACACGCTTCACATTCCGCCATATTATTGGTACAGTTGAAACACAACCTAGCAGTGAAGGGAGTATGACAGCCTTTAGGGGATATGATTACAACGCCGATATCGTTGTCGAGGGCGTTGGAAGCTCCGTCAAAAACCATAGTCCATCAAGATCCTTGTTCAGGTCTGTCATACGGTCTGAGTTCTTCACAATTGTTTACCAACATGATGTCTTCATCGGGGAATTCAAAATTCATGGATTGATAGTCATCCACAGCCTGATGAGCCAGGTGATCAACTAGCACACTTCCCTTTATTACTTTCTGGGTAGTGTACTGAATGTCATATTCAGTCAGGACCATTTGCCATCTTGCTATTCTTCCAGAGAGGGCGGGCTTCTCGAATATGTATTTAATTGGATCCATCTTGGATATCAATAAGGTAGTGTTAGTCAGCATATATTGTCTTAGCCGGCGAGCAACCCATGCCAGAGTGCAACAAGTTTTCTTGAGCAGTGAATATCTGGTTTCATAGTCGGTAAACTTTTTGCTCATGTAGTATATTGCATGCTCTTTTCGGCCAGACTCGTCATGTAGCCCCAACACACCCCATTGAATTTTCCAAGACTGTTAGATACATGATCAGAGGTCTTCCCTCAACTAGCAGCATCAAAATAGGAGGCTCTTGAAGGTACACTTTGAGCCTATCAAAGGTAGCCTGGCAGTCGTTGTTCCATTCCACCACTTGATCTTTCTTCAGTAATTTAAAGATTGGTTCACAAGTAGCGGTTAGATGGGAAATGAACCTGGCGATGTAGTTTATTCGTCCTAAGAATCCCCTAACTTCCTTCTCAGTGCAAGGAGCGGACATTTCTTGTATTGATTTTACCTTTGCAGGGTTCACTTCAATACCTTTATCACTGACAACGAAGCCTAAGGGCTTACCAGACCTCACTCCAAAAGTGCATTTATTTGGGTTCAGCCTTAGTTTGTATTTCTTCAGTCTTTCAAACAGTTTCTGCAGATGGTCAAGGTGTTCCTCTTCAGTTTGAGATCTGGCTATCATGTCATCCACGTAGACCTCTATCTCGTGATGGATCATATCCTGAAACAAAGCTATCATGGCACACTGATAGGTTGCCCCAGTGTTCTTCAGCCCAAATGGCATAACCTTGTATAAGAACGTGCCCCATTATATGACGAAGGTCGTTTTCTCCATGTCCTCAGGTGCCATTTTGATCTGGTTTTATCCGGAGAAACCATCCATGAAGGAGAATACTTTATGTTGTGCGGGTTTTTCAACCAGAATATCGATTTGGGGAAGCGGGAAGTCATCCTTGGGGATTTCCCTATTCAAGTCTCTGTATTCCACACACATACGTACCTTATCGTCCTTCTTAGGCACTTAAACAAAATTGGCGACCCATTGTGGATAGGAGGTGACAGCTAAGAATCCGGCGTTGAACTGTTTCATGACTTCAATCTTAATCTTTTCTAACATTTCTGGCCGCATACGACGAACCTTCTGTTTCACCGGAGGGCAGTTTTCTTTTGTCGGCAGACGATGGACCACGATATCAGTGTCGAGTCCTGGCATGTCTTTGTATGACCAGGAAAAGACCTCAACATAGTCATGTAGTAACTGAGTTAAGCGCTTCTTGACACTATGCTCCAGGTTGGCATCTACCTTGACTTCTTTCTTGTCCTCTTTAGTACCTAAGTTAACTGTTTTAACCAGCTTTTTGTGGGGTTGTATGGTCCTTTCTTCCTATTGTAATAACCTGGCCAGTTCCCCTGGAACCTCACAATCTTTCTCACCTTCGTCTTCGGCTAGGTAGATCGGATTTTCAAAGTCATGATAGGCCATAGCAGAATCATTACCCATGGGATCCTGAGTCGATGTGGATTTGTATTTCGATATGTGAGTGTGTGTATGAGCTTAGCTATCTTTGATAAAATAAAAGGTAGAAAAATAAAAACAAAGAGCGTAAAATTTGCATGCAAAAACATCCCATGATTTATTAATGACATATGAAGATGAAGTAACAACCCTCACAGATGGAGCATTGTGCCTCGAGTAAGACACAAGGTTTTAAAGTCTAAATTGTTTAAATATTACAAGTCCGAAAAAATTAAAAGACAATTACTCTTGAATAAAAGTAATAGGAATAAAATCGTTGGCCTCCCAATTGTTGAGCCCTCCGCCAATGGTTGGAAAAATCCACTCGTCCATGTCATAGTTGCCATCACTGTCTTCCAATGCATTGACTCCCTAGTTGCTGATGCGTAAAGGTGGTCCCCCAGCGTGAGAACGTCGAACAACTCTTTGGGCCTCCGCAGTAAAACCCAAACCAAATTTGTTGAATTTGTAGGGAATATCCGGAAGTTAACCCCAGATGGTACATCCACCTTCCTCAACTACTGCTCTAGCATCTTTCAGAGAGGCCATTTTCAATGGAGGTCTGGTAACCTTCGGAGTCTTGGTAGTAGTCTTGGTTGCCGCAACCATTTGTGGGACCTCCTCAAAATTCTGACATGGGGTCTCAATGAACTCACCGTCCATTTCAACATACTTGAAAGAGTTCAGGTGGCTAACCATGTATTCCTCCTCCCCATGGACTGCAATGATCTTTCCCTTGATTGGGTACTTCAACATCTGATGTAGGGTAGAAGTGACGGCACCAGCACCATGGATCAAGGGTCGGCCCAATAGACAGGAATAGAAAGGGCGGATATCCATCACATAGAAGGTTAACTCAATAGTCTGAGTCCCAATTTTGATATGGATGTCTACTTCTCTGTGCACTGTTATTTTAGAACCATCTAAGCCCCTCACCACAATGTTTTTGGGATTTAATGTGAGTCCTTCACAATCTAACCGGTCAAGAGAATTCTTGGGTAAGACATTCAGCGATGAACCTGTATCTACCAGAA
This sequence comes from Vicia faba, assembly GCA_948472305.1. NCBI lineage: Eukaryota > Viridiplantae > Streptophyta > Magnoliopsida > Fabales > Fabaceae > Vicia > Vicia faba. The sequence continues at coordinate 536,349,496 of OX451737.1, forward strand.
CATGGGCTAACGTAGTGCACCTGCACTCAATGGAGACATGCAAGGCATCATTGTGTTTCCTTACTTTGGGAGTTAAATCAGTGTCAGAAAAACCCAGTCCATTATCAGCAGTTGGACTGGCCATACAATTATTGAATTGATCAATGGAGGTCTCTTAGGGCACGTGGGCGGTCTTCAGAAATTTTACTAAGGCCTTGGCATGGGCCTCAGAGCATAAAAGCAAAGCCAACATTGATATTTTTGAGAGGGTTTGCCCTAACTGTTCCACGACGTTGTAGTCACTTTTCTTGATTATCTTTAATATCTCTTCCATCTCCTTGCTAGAAGCTTCAAGAATGACCTCTGGATGCGCCTTCGTTTGGACAGGCTCGAACAAAACCTCCTTGCCCCTTGTCTTGGTAGCAGGGATAGCAGTAGGACTATTAACGGGATTATCACTGGGAATTCTAGTAGGAGCGGTAGAGGGAATAATTACATGAGTAGAAATGGTCTTTGGAGAGATCTCAGGGGAGAAAACCCTTCCACTTCTTGTTATCTTACTGGTCCCAACGATATTGCCGACGTCAGGATCAGTGCACTTAGCAGATTTATCTTTGATATCCAATAGATCTTGCTTGACGCCATGCTAATAGACGTCAGCCCCATAGTTCCAGGGAACAGCTTTATCTGAAGAGTATGGTATTGGCCCCGACATGGTGATGATTAGGGGAGTAGACTTTGGAACATATGTAATCCTGACGGGTCTTTTGGTGGAGACCCTGGGAGGATTGTCAGAAATGGTGATTATTGAAACATCTTCACAGGAATTTCTAGCAAGAGGAACTTTCTCAAACAATATTTCTTTGTTATCCGTTAGACGCTGGATGCCCATCTTCAATAACAAACAGCCATTTGGTAGAGACATACATAAGCGACAACTTTCATCACAGCCCGGAAACAGACCGGCTTGCAATAGATTCCGTTTAATAGTCAAAAGGGGAGTAGTTAAATCATCCACGGAGGAAACAAAACAATCATCATCAACAACGTTGACACATTGACCATGTTTGAGCATTGGCGCCATTATTACATTAGGTGTTTCTGGGGGGTCAAACTCAATCTCCTTCGCCTCGATAAGGTCTTGTACCTTATTCTTAAAGGCCAAACAATCATTTGTATCATGCCCCAGACTTTCATAATGATAGGCACATCGAGCATTCGGGTTGTAGAAGGGAGAAGCAGTATTGGGGTTCTTGGGAGCTTCCTTTAGAGTCACTAGATTGGAATTCAATAAATGTGGCAAAACTTTGGACAAGGTCATGTTGATCCGGGTGAATCGTCTTATGGGCACCTCTGGCCTTCGTTCATAGTTTCGCTGTTGATTTGATATAGGATTGGAAATCATAACAGCCCCTACCGTCAGGCAACGTTCATTTTTGTTTTGATTCTTGTAGTCATAAGCAACACTGACTTCCTTCTTTCCAGTAAAGGGTTTCTTCATCGTGCTTGATGATACATCCCTTTGAATTTTGTCGCTCTTAATACCGGTTTCTACCCGCTCACCAGTCATGATTAGTTCAGTAAATCCATCCGAAGAGCTTTCGATCAGATGGTTGAAGAATGGACTAGACAACATGCCTAAGAACATATCCACCAATTCTCTGTCAGATAAAGGGGCTGGACTCTTCCCATGAGATCCCTCCATTTTTGGGCTTAAATTTTGAAACCTTCACAAGTACCCATAGGTATACCTTGCAGTTGTGTTCGAGTTGGAGCTAGGTTAGCATTATACTGATATTGCTTGTAAAAAGCAGCAACCAAATATTCCCAATCAAATATTGGTTCCTTCCAACTGATAGAATCAATCCAATTGCGTCCCTAATAAGCTTTCTTGGAAGAAATGTACCCATAGGTTCCTATCAGCAGTATGGGGTTGAATTTTCATGACGTATAACCTTAAATGCAGCTTTGGACAAGAGACACTGTCATATTTAGCGAAAGTGGGGACCTTGAATTTTTGTGGGATGACAACCCCTGAGATAAGTCCTAGCTCTTCAAAATCCAATCCGGGTACCCTCTAGATCTCCATAGAATTGAGGAGATCCTCCAGCTGTTTGTATTTATCATCAACAAGAGGATATTGTTCTTTAGAATAGTCAACCTCTTCTTCTTCTTCTTCAGATTCTGGGTGGTCATTTCCTTCCTTGTTTTTCCTTCTTGATTATCTCCTTCACCTGACGAGGTTGCAAAATCTAGAGTTCGCATGTCTGGTCCTTTGAACCTTCTTCCCAGATTCAAGACGTCGACTGGTTTCTTCGCCTTCTTCTTCTTGTCTTTGATCATAAGAGCCTTTAGGTCCTTTTGTCCTTTAGCTAGAGACAATAACATATGTTGGAATTGAGTGTTATGCGCTTGAAGATCTTTTATTGTCTGTTCAATATCCATCTCACTGAAATAAACAGTAGAAAGATAAGGAGACCTATTGTAAGAAACTTGTTTGTGTTATGATGAATGAAAATGCATATGCAAATGATTCCAAGGAAATTAGAGATTTAAATTTGTTTAAACAAAAAGGAAACACATGTTGTATTAATAAATCCAAGTTCGAGTACATCATGCCTCTTTGGGCTTACAGTGGAAGAAATAAAATACAAAAACTCCTAAGACAAAAAGTTTGAACGCATCCTCTTCGGTGCGACATAGGCATTCAAACTCCGCTCTTCATGAAGCTACTTGGTAAGTTCCAAAACTTTCTTCTCATTAGCGTAGAATTGGGCTTCGAAAGTGTCTCGCTCTTCCTTTAGCTGAATCCAATCCTTTTGCAAGTCTTCAAGAGAGGTAGGCATGTTTGGATGAAGGACAATATACGGGACATCTTCTTCAGCAACAAGCTCCATGATAACAGGGAGGATGGAGGGGTAAGGCATTACGAGACTCTGAGCACGAGCTCGTACCCACCTAAGGTAAGGCTCAAGGGGAATGGAATTTTTGTGTCCCAATGTCTTACTATCCACTTTGTTTACCATCCTCCAAGCTTGTATGAACCTCTGGCGGTAGCCTTGATTGTCGCTCTCGTAGTCGAACACCATACCTTGGATGAGCGCATCATGTGGATCATCTCTTCGTGCGTACCCAAACTGTCGCAGAGCTAAGCAAGGGTTATAAGTGATACCTCCCCTAATGCCAAGAAGAGGGACATTAGAAAATTCCCCATAACGGTCGATGATAGTAATTTCCTCCAAGGATCGAGAATACCAGTGGATATCTGAATGTCTTAGTGACATCAACCTATTAGACCATCGCAAGCCTTGCTCGTTCTTCACAATGGATCAGGGGAGATGCGAAACAAACCACCTAGCCAACAAAGGAGTACAACACATGAGGGTTCCTCTTCTCTTCATGGTGCGAGAATGGAGAGAATGCAATATATCTCCCAACAAATTAGGCACTGCAATGCGAGATATGAAGATTTTGACAGCATTTACATCTATAAGTTGGTCAGGATTTGGAAATAGTACCATCCCATAAACGAGAAGAGCTAAAATTTCTTTGAAAGCTTGTAAATACAGAGTGTTCCAATAGTCTTGAGTTTTTTCCAATAGGAACCTGGATAGGAACCGTTTGACACCACTTCTTGTTTCCTAATTAGCCGTGACATCGGATTGTTGCAAGTGTAAAGCTCGGACAACCTCTTCAGGGCTTGGGTATCTTTCAATACCATTGAAAGGTAGTTGATTGAATAGGATTTCCCAAGAGTTGAGAGAATTCTTCCATTATGGGTACAAGCTGGTAATCAGGGAAGGTAAAGCAATGGTGCAAAGGGTCAAAGAGCTGGAAAAACACCTTCATCATATCTTCATCAATGCTTGAGGTAACCAAGTTGAGAAGTCGTCCATGCCTTTTGGTGAACGGAGAATTCTCAAGGACCCTTGATGCTAACTCCTTGAGCTGAAAAGGTACTCGTACAAGGTTGAATTGGACTGTGTTCCTGCGAGTGGGAGTCATGTCCTATAAAACAGAACAAATATGAATCTCAAAATCCTTGAAATGGTTAGTCTAAAATGATATGATATGATGCCATGATGTTATGTACAAGCATATGCACAAGTTAATCAAACAAGTCCTTAGGTTTAGGCTTGCATGAGGTTTATAGGTAAGTACCCTCTTGAAGTTTAGTTGGCTCAACCTTCCTAGAAAGTAAACGGGTTCTAGGGAATCTCAATATTACTGATCTTTCTTCATCGGGCATTGTTTCAGCGCAAGCCTCTTTATTGGCGACCGAAATACCCTGAAAGTACGATCTCAATGAGCGTAGTATCGAGTATCAACCAACTTCGGTCTGCACCAAAGTCGGCTACCTCACTACTTCCTAATGGCTAAGTTGTTCAAGTAAATGTTCTAAAGTCAGTCAGTGCTTCATGACACCACACAGCGGCCCCGTACTCTCCTTGACTACTCAAGGGCTACCGGTACCAACAAATGTGTCACACTAACGTAGCTATTGCTTAGACCATGTCGGTATACCCCATACAGTTTCCACAACTTATTTCTACTTACCTAAAAAGGTGCCTCAGATCCGGGTAGAGTATCAAAACAAACCCAAACAAGGAACCATAATATAAAGCAAACAAATCAAACAATGAAAAGCAAGTAAAGGTGATCTAGCCCTAAGGTAACCCCATTTTTAAGTATTTCCCCAACAGAGTCGCCAGTTCTGTAACACAGTGGGAGAACTGACTTGGGTGTTTTGTGTTTGATCGCAATTGTTGCAGATAGCAAGAGTTGCCACCGAATTTTCTTTTATCCAAAAGGAAAGGTTGAAAAGAAAAGGAAAGACCTTTCGAGATTATTTCTTGAGTTCGGAGGGTAGGTTATGAAAAGAGAATGTGTTATCACCCTTTTCATTCGTAGTTATCTACAGGATCTTAGTTGCTTTCTAGATCACTTGCTTTTGTTTGAAAATGTGCTTGTGGTATGGGTTTTGAAAGTATTTTAAAAAATGTATTTGTAATGGTTCTCGTCTCTATAAGAACGCGTACAAAGTGTTTTGTCTTTTGAAAATGTGTCAAAGTGAAATTGTGGGTGTATAAAATGTTTTTGTTGTGAGCAAGAGAGCAACTAGGAGCACCTTACCTACTCAAAATGTCTTAGTGTTCTTTTCCTCCTCCTTTAGATGTTGCTATCTTACCATTGATTTGGTAAGAAGCCCCATCATTGGATGTGAAGGGACAAGCGTGTGACGTTTGTATAGTCATAGAAGGCAACTTATGGGATGTTTTAGTAATTTTGTTTAGGGACTAGATCGTTTACCGAAGGCAACATTAAGGGTCATCGAGGGACTACGATCTTTTATCGAGGGTCTTTGCTAAAACGCCCATATTCGAGGGACATGACTATTTTTCTGAGGCAACAAGTGGAATTACCCTAGGGGTACATATGTGTGAATAGTGTGTTTGATTGCATACATTTTGTCTTTTGAACTTTTGGTTATCTACTTGTTGTTTTTATCTTGCCATACATCCTAGTTACTAACATTTACATAAAAGCAATAAAAAATGAAAAAAATAAATCCTACACTATTACAACCATATTGAAATAGCAAGAAAATATAAATACAAAATAAAAATTAAAAAAAAAATGAGCTCTTTCGATTCAGGCAGAAACATCCTTCGATTCTTCAATTTTTGACCTCTTTCGATTTGGGCCTGGAGTCAGCAAGGTCCTGTCCTTCGATTGGGAGTTGGAAGTCAGCAAGGTTCTTCCCTTTTTTTGGGAGTTGGAAGTCAGCAAGGCCACCTTTATGGTTACTTCCTTCGTTTGAGGCCTGGAGTCAGCGTGAGATGAATTTTTCCCCCATTCCCTTGCTAGCTCCTTCGACTGTAAGCATGTTGGACCCTCAGGTTGTGATTCGAAAGGCTTGTGCAGTTAGCCAATCGAAGGGTATAGTAAACCTGTCTTAAATTCTTAAAATGCAACATTCAAGTGTAACTACAGGCCAAGGGTTAGCACAAAATCATTGGTTCTCAAAGTCCAAAGCCTAACTAGTTAGAGTTGAGATTTTCAGTGTATGGGCAGTCAGAATCGAAAGCTAAAACATGGTCAAGATCCCTATATGAAATATCTACATTTTTCTTTATTGGCATGTGTGATACGGTGGCAGAACCGACTGTTTTGATTAGCTGGTTTGCGTTTTGCGTTTAGTATTCGCAAAATGTCGCGATAAGCAAGAGTCACCACCGACTTTTATTTTATCCAACCGGAAAGGAAAAAAGCACAGAAAAATTCCTTTTTCGAGATATTCTGAGTACGGGGGGTAGATTATAGAAAGGTAAGGTGTTAGCACCCTTTCTATCCGTAGTTTTCTACGGGCTCTTAGGTACTTGCTCATCTTTTAAAAATTGCTTGTGTGTGTTTGTTTTGAAAAGTTTTGTTTTACTTCGTTTTAACCCTTGTTTCTGTCCTCAAGAGTGTTACGAAGTTATTTTTGAAAATTGTTTTGAAAAGTTTATTTGAAAGTGTATGGTGTGAAAAAGTTTGATTTGAGCAAGTACCTATTAGCATCTACCTACTCGAAAAAAGGATCGTTTTTGTTCTTCTTTCCTTTAGACAATGCTATCCAACTATTGAGAAATAGGTAGCATCGTCATTGGAGTTGTAAGGGTCAATTCAAAAGGGACGTACGATCACTAAAGCAATGTTAGGACGTCTTAGTAATAACCCTAAAGTCCTAAGATCATATTCTAGGCAACATTTCCGAGGCGACGTTTCCGAGGCAACATTTCCGAGGCGATGTTTCCGAGGCAACATTTCCGAACGGGACTTTTGATCTTTGTTAGACAGGAGGGCAACCACTAAAACACCTTATACTTAATGATCGTTTACCGAAGGCAACCGAAGTGAGATTATATCCTAAGAGTGCGCATGTGCGGGTGATTTGATTTCAGTTATTATCTTTGCACATTAGGGTTTTCTAGCCGTTTTAAATTATCATGCAATCTTGACATACAATACTATTAACATACATCTAAACAGTTAATATTTGTGAGAATTAAAATGCAGGAAAGTAAAACCTACGCTATTACAAGGCTTCGGGGTATGGATTAATTACATAGCCAAAAAAACCCGTAAAAACGATAAATAAAAGAAAACCCTAGATTAAACTATTACATACCATGGGCAGTTACATTAATATTGCAAAAATTAATAAACGCACACGATGAATCGAAAACGAGAGATTTAGGGTTTTGACCCCAACTACCTAATTGCAATTTTAAAGGAAAAATCATTTTTTGTGGTTTTTGCTATTTTGAGAAAATAAAGTTTGATTGAATAAATAAAAAAAAACTAATTACTAATTAATTTTTAATTTAAGAAAAATAATTAAATTAACCTATTTTTGTATTTTTTATTTTATTTGAGAAAGAAATAAAAATTAAATCACAAGTTAACCCTAATTTTTCTAATTGATTTTAATTATATACAAAAAGTTAGAATTACCCTAAATTAAATTTAAAATAATATTAAATTAAATTTGATAAAATAAAATAAACCTAATTATAAATTTGTGAAACTTGATTTTATGATTTTATGAAAAAGAAATTAATTTTGTTAAAAAAAATTAAGTAAATTAAATTAAATAAAAGATAAGAAATAGAAAAGAGAAAGAATGGGCCTGGTATTAGCAAAAGGAATGGGTGTTGATTGCAATTTCTTGGCCCAACAATTCCTGGCCCCATTGACTTTGCTAGATCCCGTGGGCATGCTTGACTCCAGCGCATGGTGGACCCTAATGGGAGAAGCCTTGGATCTGGCATGCTGATGATCTGATGGTTGGATGTTGATGATGTATGGTGGACGCAGGGGATACATGTGCAACTGATTATATAAGAAAAAATAATATGAAGCTAAAGTTGGGACCTGAGGATCGAACCTAAGTCCTTGAGCATTATCACACTGCACGCTTGCCAACTGAGTTGGCTATGTTAGTTGTCTAAACAATAGCAAACAATTATTATATAATATAAATAAAATATTAATTCTTAAAACGCGCGAAATTTGAATTGGCAAGTCAGGGAGTGCCACGTGACCATCTTCTTCCTCCCACCGTTGTATTAGCCCTTGAAGCTTTTACCTACGGACATCTGAGTGTAACTACAACCCCTGTTCATTCCATAATCTTGTATACGTATGATAAATCAAAACCAATGGTACCAATCAACTCGTTGCAACCTCACGAGCATCATGATACCATTATCCATGCCTAATTGTACCTGTACAAGAAACCCCTAAAAACAAAGCAAGAACCCTAGCCATGGCACTTTCATGTTCAGTCAGTAAAAATGCAATTAAATATAACCATTAGCTTGCAAACACCTCAAGGATTATAAATATGTCAATTAATCATGCTAAATATGCCAGAATTAACATATTCGATTTCAAGAAAAGAGCCAAACCGTATGATCCTTACAAAGTGTTTTTGAGTGTGGGGAAGCTTGCTAGCGATTGAATCATGATCCTGGGATGTCCAGCAAACGATTGGTATGATCAGAATGGCTTGAGATGGCCTGAAACTTGGAAATCAGTTTGCAACTTTTTCTTGAATTTTTTTTAATTTGATCTCTCTCTTGCACGCCTCCAGCCTCTTGTTTTTTGGTCTGCACTTGTCCCTTATATATCCAAGAATGTATTAGGGTTACAATTTATTTCAAATCTTCTCCAATTATGAATTTTGATTCATGATTCAATCCATGCACCAAATCTTTCCAAATCAAGCAAATTCAATCTTTTTTTGTCCATTTTGAACCTTGCACGATTTGATCTTGTTTCTAGCCGTGCAATGGACCTAAACATGCACAAAATCTCAAGATTTAATTATTTTTTGATATTTTCATTATTTTATATTGATTTTATTTGATTTATTTGAAATAAAATCAAAATAAATAACAAAAATAAAATAATGACAAGTGGAAGGGCTCATGAGTCTTGGATCACATTACAAACTCAGTGCAAGCATAAAAAGTTGGGCCCATTTAGCAAAAAATGCAATTTTGGACACATTTGACTTTTGGCAATTCTGCAAAAAGGTTCAACTTGGCCAATGCACAACTTCCTCAATTTTGAACCTAGAGAGGTGTTCTTGGAATTTTTAGAAATCTTAAGATGTCCTCTAAGCAACCCTTTTAGTATCATCTCAATTGAGTCTTCCGTGTTCATGTATGAAGCTTTGACCCAAAAGGTGTTTTTGTTGACTTTTCAAAATGACCTATAATGTCCAAATTCATATCTTCTTGTGAGTGCATATTTTGAACTTGGTAGCTGAAGATGAATTGTAGGGAATTGCATCATATTCAAAATGAGCTTTGGATGGGTCATTTTTGATAAAGTATGAGAAATTTATGCTTGGTCAAAGTTGAGTTGACTTTTCCTGCAAAACCCTAATTTAGCAACTTTTGGGTTTTGATGAATTATGAGAAATCCTTGAGGAATCATGACCAGCCCTTGATAAAATGATGAATAATATTTCAAAATGAGAATGTTGACCAAAAATATTGAAGTTTGACTGTGTGTGGGCCACAGTTGACTGTTGCCCCAACACAGTCGATTTTCAGGCCTTTGAGCAATTGACTGAGCAAGTTTCCTCTGCAAGGCTTGAAACTTGACATGGATGATCTTGAGAACATATTAGGACAATGGTGAGAATTTTGGATCCTTTGGACTCAATCATCTTGATGCAAAATAAAACCCTAATTTGAGGTAGATTGCCTTAGGAGAGAGTTTGTTTGGTCAACCCTTGGACTTCCTTGAGCAATTTGAGGACCTCACTTGACATGTATTGAGAAATATGGGAGGGAAAATTTTAGGGTGCAACAGCATGTGTACATGATATTAAAATAGAATAGATTCAAGTTTAAAGGGAACTTACCTCTTGAAGTTCTTAAATCGAAGGAAACTGTAAGTGTCTTCCTTGGTAGAGAATGGAAGTTCGTTGGGACCTTCCTGAGACTAATCTAGTTACCACTTTGTGCAAGTAGTCACTGAATCGAAGGAGGGTGTGTGAGTGGATCGATGGTTCTTTTTGTAACAAGTAATGGAATGAATCAAAGGGTTACTGTATTGTAGCTGGGGAAGTGGGTCAAAGGCTAGTTAGATGGTCACTTATGGGGTGAATCGAAGGACTCACTTAGTGTATCAAGGGGTTTGAGTTCTTTAGAAGTGTTTAGAATTTTAAGGAAAAGCTTATGATGGATGCTTGAGAGTTTGGGGAATTTTCACAAGAGTTCTCTTGCAATTCTTCCGGCGCCCCTAACATGTGTGATGGAGTCTCCTATTTATAGATGGCATGGGCTGATGTTTTAGGAGGGAAAACAAAAGGCTTAAACAAAAAAGGCATGATGTATTTGTAGCTTTCAAGGGACAGTGTTTGTATGTCATTTTGGTGCAGAGAATAAGGCAATTTTGCAGGACTGTTGTGCAGCAGTTTTTGGAGTTTTATGGCCAGTGTATCAGGCATGAACCTAGCAGCGCATGGGACTTGGTCAAAAAGTACCTTTGGCATCTCAACCTTTTGTCTTGACCCCCTAGCCTTGTCTTTCGACCAGACTCTTCAACAACCATTTATTTTTTCAAATCGAAGTCTCATTCGAATGGCTCATGTGGATATCCTTTAAAGGGGCCCCAAATAAGTGTCTTTCGACCAGGCCCTTCATGGGTTCCTTCGAATGGTCCAAATACGTGTTCCTGGGGTGGATCAAAAAAACATGTCATTCGATTGGAACATTCAGACATGTCTGGAAAGTCCTTTGAATGTGCCACCATGGTACTTCTTTTGCATGAGACAATTGCATAGAGTAGAATTTGTATGTTGAAGCAAGCCATTTCCAAGGGAGATACTGCCCACTAAAACTTGCTTGCGAGGGGTCATATGGCCAAATGAAAGGGTGTATGCATGAGGTCCCTTTCTTGTGACCTTATGCTCAAACAAAGGTTTGTAAAAAGAGGGCCACATGCCTAAATGAAAGGTATGACCAAGAGCTTGTGCTGAAGGATTCACACGCCTCAAACGAAGAATACATGCAGAGGATGAAAGGCACAATCAAAATTTGCAACATTGAGAAGGCCATATTCCCCAAACGAAGGAGGTCTGCAGGAGGCAAGATGTGTAATCGAAAGAGAGCAGAAGAGAGGCTCTGGCCTCCTGGATCGAAGGACTTCATCAGATGGCTTTTTGCCTTATGAATTGAAGCTAGTTGATGAGAAGTGTTGCCCTGTCAAAGCTTGTAACAAGTTGCTTCAAAGGGTAACTTTGGCCTTGTGCATGTTAACATGGTAAGGAATTTTGTCTTGTAAATCTTGGTTAACACACAGGAAAGATGATATGTGGCTAAACGAAATATTTTCACAAACGTTCAAATGAAGTCTAGTGCCCAAACGAAGCAGGAAATGAACTTGCCCAAATAAGTCAAATGACCCAATCGAAGCATGAAATGAACTTGCCCAAAAGGAGTTCAGTGCCCAAACAAAGGATGCAACCAAAGCCTACATCGAAGGAGCCAAAGTGCCCAATCGAAGGATGTAAAATCAAAGAGAACTTGTTTTTCCTTTAATTTTGTCAAAAAGAGTATTTTCATCTGTTTTGTCCTTTTTTAGCAATTTCCTCTTTAATCTTGATGCTGAAAAATCCAAATGTATTTGTGTAGGCTTGAATTTTTGGGAGCCACTTGTGAGAAATGAGAGGGAAAATTTTGGGGTACAACAAGATGACACTCAAGTTGTTCATAAATCCCCACAGAATCCCTTTCATAAGGAGATCCCAGTAAAGTCGCCAGAGCCACCTGTATGAGGTTATCCCCCACAAAATAAATTCATACACAATTTCCTTATGGAGTTCCAATCAATACATCTCCTGGAAATTTTCTTCCCCTGCCGAGTTTGGTCTTCCAAAACTAAAAGAGAAACCTTGCAAAGTTTGTCCCCGGAAGAATTTGTTTTCCCAATTTAATCTCTAGAATATCTTCCTCAATAGGGTTTATTTCCCCAACAGAATACAATCTCCCCAACTTGAGTCTATTCCTTAGACTACTACACATCACTGACAGAACTCCTCTTCTCTAGTAGAGTTGATACTATCCCCAGAGAGTTGCTGCAAAACCTAGAATCTGACCAGAATATCAGTTAACTTTACTCTCCCCAGACAAATCAGAAGTTTAATCATCTCTTTTATCCCCAGTCAGGGTATATAAGAATTAAATTCCCCAATAGAGCAACGAACGACTAAGGTTCCTGAACTCTACTCCCCAAGCAGAAATTAACATCCCCTGCAGAGTTTCCTCAAATAGCAAATAGGAATCCCAAGTGGAAGTATTCAAGACGAAATTGAAGATACACATACTCTTCATCCACAGAAATAGTCAGAGATTTATTTTCCCAAACAAATATACATTTCAACAACATTCATACTGTTGTACCCCAAAATTTTCCCTCTCATTCATCAAGGCATTTCTCACAATGATTCTAAAAATTCAAGCTTGAACAAGTACAATTGGATTTTTCAGCATCAAATTAAAGAGGAAGCTGTTAAAAAAGGGGGAAATAGATAAAAATAATCTTTTTTGACAAAATTGAAGGAAAAAAAGTTTCCTTCGATTCACATCTTTCGATTAGACCTCTGGAATCTTTCGATGCATACTTGGCTTGCATCCTTCGATTGGGCGTTATCCTCTAGTACGTTGGCTTTGATTCACAAGGCAGGAGCTTCCTGCATGCAACCTTCGATTACATATTTGGCCTCACATGGTTCACAATACAATGGCTGCCTATGTGCCTGCTTCGATTGGATATTTGATGCTTGCATGTATGTGTTGACTGGACAAATATTCCCCTTCATGCTTTCTTTGACTCATAAAGTGATGGTTGGATATATGTAGCCTTCGATTGAGCCACAGATTCCTTCTTGCACGCAAGAGGATCCCACCATACCAGCAGGCACAAGGCAAGAGTCTCTTGTAGCCTCCTTCGATTCCAAGGCAAAAAGCCTCCTTTTGGCATCCTTCGATTGCATAATCTGCCTCTTGCATGCCTCTTTTGAATCTGGGCATTTTTTTCCTCATGCATGCCTCTTTCGTTTAGGCATGTGGCTCCCCTCATGCAAGTCTTCGTTTGAGCATTAGCCTCTTGTATGCTTTCTTGGAGTCACAAAGTTTAGACCTCCTGCATGCCTCTTTCGTTTGGGCATGTGGCTCCCCCCATACAAGTCTTCGTTTGAGCATTGGCCTCTTGTATACTTGCTTGGAGTCACAAAGTTTAGACCTCCTGCATGCAGGCTTCGACAGGGCATTGGTTATGTTTACACTAAGCTTCGACTGGACACATTTCCCTTTAGTATGCTTCAATTCCACCCTTGATAACCTTCAGCACACATGGTTGGTGGATTTGAAGGGCATACATAGGATTTCCTGTCGAAGGATATACCTTACCAGTCCATTTGAAGGATGCATTTGGTCCTTTCAAAGATACATACATGACCCATTTAAAGGACACGTCTGGGTGTGCCATTCGAAGGATATTTTTGATGGCCCATTCGAAGGAGTTACAAGACCCACCTTAAGGCATACTTTGGTAACCCATTCAAGGAGCACACATTTGGCTCCTTCGAAGGGTTCACAAAAGTGACCCATTCGAAAGACACTTGTTGGGTGAAAATCAAATAACGTTTTTTGAAGGAGAATCTGGTCGAAGGGGGGTCAAAATGAAAGATGAAATATTCGAAAGATGCTTGCTGCCAAGTTCGGGCCTAGTACACTAGCCATAACGCTCCAAAACTGCTGCACAACAGTCCTGAAACACTGCCCCATTCTTGCACCAAAATGGCATACGAACACTGCCCCTCGAAAACTACAAAAAGCAGTTTACTCAAATTGTTCAAATTGTTTTGTTTTCCCTCCAAAACCCCAGCCAGCTTTTCCTATAAATAAAAGACTCCATAACATGCATATGGGCTGGACAACACATCCAGAGACTTGTGGGTGGTGGAATGAATCATCAAACTTTCAAAAAACTCAAACACTCTCAAACACTTAAACACATTTTCAAACACAAACCCAGGATCTAAACACTTGCTTCTTTCGAATCTGAAGCAATCACCCACACTTTGTTTTCCTTCGAATCCAGTAGAAAGAACATCACACTTGTTCTTCTCTTTCGAATCCAGCCTTAGAAATGTCACCTTCATTTCTTTCCTTCGATTCCAGAAGCGTCTAGGCAGCCACTCAAGGTCTAGCTCACACACTCCAGCTTCAAGCAAGTTATTAAATATGCTTTAAGAATTAACCTGACCATAAGACAATGCTAGCATGGCCACAGGCCATGTTGCTATTTAAAAATCTCAAACGAAAGTAACAGGATGAAGGAGGTATTAAATGAAGCCTTAGACTTCCACACTGACTTCTAAGCCCCAATCGAAGGAGGCAACAAGGGACTTAAGGTGAAGAGGGCACTCCATGCTGAACAAAAGAGGCATCCATAAAGATGGCCATGCTGATTCTAAACCCCAGTTGTTGTACCCCAAAATTTGCCCTCTTAATTCTCAAGTCCTTTCTTACAAGGATTTTCAAGGTTCAAGCTTGAACAAGTGCATTTGGATTTTCCAATACCAAAATTAAAAGGAGACTGTCAAAAAGGGAGAAAACAGATAAAAATAACATTTTGACAAATTTGGAGGAAAACATGTCTCTTTCGATTTAGCACCCTTTGACTGACTCTAAGCCTCCTTCGAATGCAACTTGGATTACATCCTTCGTTTTGAGCAAGAGCCTCCTTCGAATGCAACTTGGATTACATCCTTCGTTTTGAGCAAGAGCCTCCTTCGAATGCAACTTGGGCATGTCCTTCATTTTTAACTTAAAGCCTCCTTTGAGTACAAGTTTAGGTACATCCTTCATTTGGATTGGAAACATCCTTTGAATGCAACTTGGATATGTCCTTCATGTTGAACTTAAAGCCTCCTTCGAGTGCAAGTTTAGAAACACCCTTCGATTCAGAAGCCAGGAACTTCCCTCACACTAAAAGGCAATGACTCCCTTTATGTTAGTTTTGACCCAAGTTTCGATTGGGAAATATGCTTCCTTCGAACATGAGCTTTCGATTTGGCAATATGTTTTCTTCGATACAAGCTTCGACTGGGCATTAGCTTGTTTCGACCACAAGGCTTCGACAGAACATTGACTACACTTGTACTAGCTTCGACTGGACAACATTTCTCTTTAGTGTGCTTCATTTCCATCCTTGACAAACTTCAGCACATGGTTGATGGCCCCTTCAAATGATGCACAAAGGTGAAGGACACTTGTTGGAAGAAAGTCAAACAATATGTTGGAAGAAGAAATATTCAAAGATGCTTGCTGCCAAGTTCAGGCATGGTACACTGACCAAAACTGCTGCACAACAGTCCTGAAACACTGCCCCATTCTTGCACCAAAATGGCAATAAAGCACTATCCCTCGAAGGTTACAAAGAGCAGTTTACTCATATTGTTCAAATTATTTTGTTTTCCCTCCAAAAACTTCAGCCAACTTTGCCTATAAATAAGAGGCTCCAACACATATTTTGGGGAGGATCTTTGGACCAGAGGAACGAATCTCCCAAATTTTCTCAAACACAACAAAACTCTCAAGTTCATCAACACTTGAGAAATCAAAACCCAGAATCCCAAACACTCACCTCTTTCGATTCTGAAGAACACCCCACATTAGAAGTTTGTTCAAACTCAAAGACAACCTTCTGTGACAATTCTTCGAACCAAAAGCAAACCCCCTGTGACTACTCTTCGAATTCCAGAAACGTCCAGGTAGCAGTTCAAGTTCGAATCCCACATCCATTCAAGGCCTGAAGCAAGGTAAGTCACTCTTACCCTTGAACCTTTCGTTTCATGGCATAGTATGTGAATAATCTTCCCTTTCATTTCAAAACATGTACATGACACTTTGGTTCTTTTTGTTTCCACCTACTTAATATGTTTTCAGAACTAACCCCTTTCGTTTTGCTGCTTGTTTACTTAAATATGCATTAAGTATTAACTGATTGTAAGGCAATACTAGCATGGCCTTATGCCATGTTGCTGTTCAAAAAGTTCAAACGAAAGAAACAGGAGACAGGAGTATGAAACGAAGCCTTTGGTTTCCACACTGACTTCCAGGCCCAGCCAGAGACACGCTCACACTGATTTCACTGGCCCAATCGAAGAAGGCAACAAGGCAGAAAGGCCCAGCCAGAGGCACACTTGCACTAAGTCCAGGCTCATACGAAAGGCACTCCCATGCTGGTGCCAGCCTCCAATCGAAGTACATGACCTGACTGGTGCCAAAGCCCAATCGAAGGCCATGACCTCGTTGGTGCGAACTCCCAATCGAAGGAAGCCTAGAAATGAAAATCGAAGGGTGCTCCTGCCTGAATCGAAGGATCTCTTTTTTACTTCTTTTTATCTTATTTTTTCCTTTACATTTCTATGCACTTAAATATGGTTGTAATAGTGTAGGATATTTATTTGCTACATTTTTATTGCTTTATACAAATGCTAGTAAATAGGTGTGTATGGAAAGATAAAACCAACAAGTAGGAAACCCCTAATCAAGACAAAATGCATGCAAATTAAACACACTATTCACACATGCACCCTTAGGGTATCTCCACTTGGTTGCCTAAACAAATGGGCCATGTTATGCATGTCAAGTATTTTGGCAAAACAAAAACAATCAAAATGATCATAGTCCCTCGATGACGCTGTCTTGGTTGCCTAAACAAAATGATCAAGTACCTCAAGAAAATTGCCAAAAATACTTGACACAATTGCTATCATGGTCTATATGATGACCCGCGCTTGTCCCGTTAACATCCTAACGCAAGGTTGTTCATCAAACACAATGGTGAAACAACACTGTTAAAAGGGTTAAAAACATGAGAAAGATCTTTGAGTAAAATTAGGGTAGATAGCTCTTAGTTACTTGATCAAACTTGCAAAACATCCTTGCCATTTTTCAAACACACATCACAACACAACTTCAAAACAACTTTCAAAAACATTGAATTATCTTTTCAAAAAGACACACACCTTTGTATATATTCAAACAAGAATCATTACAAAGGTTGCCTAGACAAGGCATCTTTTTCAAATCATTTTCAAAACCACACACACAAAGCACCATTTCGAACAATTGAAAAGCAAAGGCAAGTGATATAAAACAAGTAACTAAGAGCCCATGGAAAACCATGGATGAAAAGGGTGCTAGCACCTTCCCTTTTCATAATCTACCCCCCGAACCCACGAAAACATCTCAAAGGTCTTTCCTGTGCTTTTTGACCTTTCCTTAGGATAAAATAAAAAGTCGGAGGTGACTCTTGCTAAACCGAAACATTTGCGAACACAAACGCAAAACCTCAAGTCAGTTCTCCCACCGCACCACAGAACTGGCGACTCTGCTGGGGATTCTTTCTAAAAGTGGGGTTACCTTAGGGTTTTAGATCACCTATATATTCTTACTTCGATTGCTTTGATTGCTTTACTTTTTGGGTTCCTTGTTTGGGTTTGTTGTAAATCCTACACCCGGATTTGGGGGCACCTTTTAGGTAAGTAGCAATAAACTGTGAGGGAACTGTGTGGGGTATACCGACATGGTTGAAGCAGTAGCTACGTTAGTGTGACATATTTGTGGGTACCGGTAGCCTTTGAGTTAATCAAAGAGAATATGGGACCGCTTAGTGATGTCATGAAGCACTAACGAACTCTTAGAACCTTACTTGACCATCTTGGCCTTTTTAAGGGTAGTGAGATGACCGACTTTGGTGCAGTCCGAAGTTGGTAGATACTCGATACTACACTCATTGAGGATTGTTTTCTTGGGATATTTTGGTCGCCAGTTAAGTGGCTAAACCAAAACAATGAACATAGAAAATAATCCAGTGATATTGAGCTCCTTAGAACCCGGTTTCTATTTCAGGACAGGTTGAGCCAACTAACTTCAAGAGGGTATTTACCTACAAACCCATGCAAGCCTAAACCTAAGGACTTGTCTTCTTTGTGTGAATATGACTGTTTGTATATACACTTGTTTACTTTTGCATACATGTACATAACATCATAACATCATACCATGGCATTTTCAATAACCATTTCAAGGATCTCGAGGGTCTTTTGATGCAGGGTCACGTTGAACCAGACATCTACCAAAGGGCAAGAGGGTTCCCCTCTAAATAAACACCGTCAAAGATCAAGTGCAACAACTTGAATCAGGGGCTATGACCCACTTGACATGGTGAGCTTGATTCTCGTGGAAAGACATCCACCGATACGAAGTTCTCCAATCAAAGATGTTGATCAAAATTCGACCTCTAACATTCTCTTGTGTTTACCCCGAGAGATTCTTGAAAACATGCATCCATATATCATGCATTGTATCATAACAGGTTTCTCCCATACAGGTCTCCTTATCTTCCTACTGTTTATTTCAGTAAGATGGATATGGAACAAACGGTGAAAGATCTCCAAGCTCAAAACGCTCAATTCCAACAAATGCTTCTGGCTATGGGTAAAGGGAAAGAGGACCTGAAAGCTCTCCTTCTCAAAGACAAGAAGAAGAAGTCCAAGAAGTCAGTAGGCGTCTTGAACTTGGGAAGAAAACCTAAATCCCTAGATCTTTTAACTCCATCCAACATAGGGGATAGTCTTGAAGAAGACCATAATTTGGAGATTGATGAAGTTGAAGCTGACTACTCCGAGGAACAATATCCTCCCACTGATGACAAGTACAAACAGTTGGAGGATCGCCTCAGTGCTATGGAGATTCAATAGATATCTGGCTTGGATTTAGGAGACATGGGTTTGGTTTCTGGAGTGGTCATCCCGCCAAAATTCAAAATCCCTACTTTTGCCCTGTACGATGGAGTCTCTTGCCCTAAGATGCACTTAAAGTCTTATGTCCGCAAGATTCAACCATACACAATTGATCTGAAGCTTTGGATTCATTTCTTCCAAGAAAGCTTGGTAGGGACTCAACTCGAATGGTTCTATCAATTGGAGAGTTCTCGCATCCACACCTGGGAGGATTTAGCTGCTGCTTTTTACAAACAGTATCAGTACAATGCTGATCTTTCACCAACTCGTGTGCAATTGCAGAACATGACCATGGGTTTCAACGAGAGATTCAAAGGATACGCCCAAAAGTGGAGAGATCTGGCTGGTAGGGTGCAACCCCCTTTAACTGACAGGGAGCTGATTGACATCTTCATGGGAACATTGACAGGGCCTTTCTTCAAACACTTGATCGAAAGCTCTTCATTCGGGTTCACCGAGCTAATACTGACCGACGAAAGGGTCGAAGCTGGCATCAAAAGTGGGAAGATTCAAGAAGCTACACCTTCTGATGCTCAGAAAAAGCCTTACAATGGGAAGAAAGAGTCCAAAGCTGTGTATGGTCAAAAGAGTCGTCATGACCAACACGTAGGAGCAATCTTGATCTCTAATCCTACGTCTGCTCAACAAAGGCAGGGGCATCAGCGTAAGGAGGTCGCTCCTAAAAGACATTTCACTAAGATAAACATGTCACTGACTCAAGCGTTACAATGCATGTTGAAGGCAAAGCTGATTACATTAAAGGATCCTCTCTGGAACCTAAATACTTCCACTCCTACCTATCATCCCAATGAAAGGTGTGCATACCACTCTGACAGTCCGGGACATGACACAAACAACTGTTGGGCTCTGAAGAACAAGTTCCAAGACATGATTGATGCCAAGGAGATCGAGTTTGACCCTCTGGAGACTCCAAACATAATCACTGCTCCTATGACGAATCATTAAAAGCTTTTGTTCATTTGAATTTTCAAGTTGTAATCTCTTTGTTATTCAAACAATTATCTATTAATGTCAAACTTTGTTTCATTAATGCATTGCATATGTTTGTCTTGATTTGATCCACTCATTTTCATTACATTTAAACTATGTTTTTTTTGCTCTCTTTATGACTTTCAACTCTTGCTAAAATTTACAAGCCTTTAAAGGGAGGATGACGAAACAATGCCATAATCTCATACAATATGCTTTTGAACAAACCTTGCTGACGATGTACTTGCATTTCTTTCAAATCCTAAACACTGGAGTTATAAGGAAGATAATCCCTAGTCAACCCCTTCGAGCCAAAGAAGTAGGAGTTTTCTATTTTTAAACAAATTGAAACCTTTGATTTAAACCTGGGGCAGGGTAGTCTCTCAATTAATTTAAAAAAAAAAAAGAGATGCGCATTGAAGTCGCAAAATCTCACCAAAAGCATTCCTTTGGAATCAAAAGACAATGGTGGTTCCTTTATCCCATAGGCAGTCAATCTCTCAAAAAAGAAAAGCCCACTGAGCCAAAACCTATAAAGGAGGCTTAAGAAAGCCGGGGCATCCCGCTGACTGTAATCTCGAAAACAGGAACAGTCAGGAAAAAGTTAGGGATAACGAATCAAAAGAAAGAGGTCATTACAAATCCTCAACAACATGAAAAATGTTGCAAAAATAATGATTGCCTTCCATAAAATTCAACCGGTGTGAACCATCACCAAAATGTCATTCCAAACTCGAATAGAGTTCGACGCACAATTAACTGAGTTTATGACTGAAGGACATCGCGAAGAGCGGGTGGGAACAAATATACTTTGAGCCTTTATCCTTTGTTTCTTAAACCGTGAACCAAGCCACGTTACAACCCTTCAAAAGTCCTAATTGAAGCATGGGTTAGTTCGAAAGCATACTGTTACAAAAGGTATCCTGACTCCTGTAAGGCTTTTCCCTAAATCTTGTGTTGAATTTGTCTTATAAAAAGTTTTCTGCTAAAAAATGCATTTTTCAAAAAACTTCAAGACAAACATAAACTTTGCATTACTTGAATATCATTGTTTGCATATGGCTATTTGTTTAACAGTGGAGAAATTCACACAATGACTATCCAGTGAACAAAAGCTCTCTCAGTGAACAAAATCAATTCAATAAGGATGACACTTCCATTGACGAATCTCCTATCAACAGGGGGACTTGACATGTCACTATCCACCACGCCTAGGGAAGTCCAGTCAAGATTCCAAGAAATATCTCAAGAATTGCAGAGTAACCAGGGGCAGGCCTCCATCTCCGTCGCTTGGGGCATTAAACGTCAAATCTCAGCAAAGAGTTACGTACAACTAGAATTTTTGGCAATTCCACAAACATTCGCTACTAGGGGAAATGACAAGTCTCCCCAAAGTCCTTCTCATAGGATGATTCCCCAGCAAGAGTATAATATCTGACCCCCTTTCCCCAGCTCAATCAACCTCAAGAATCCTCGAGAACTTCCCCCAACAAAGATGTCACCTCTCTAGCGGATTGATGACAGGGTTTATTTCCCCAACAACACCAGGGTTCGCCAACTTTAGTTTGCCTCTCCGACTACTACAAATCAAAGGACCACAACTCCTCTTCCCCAGTAAACTACTCTACAATCCCCAGCAAGTTACTGCGAAACCTGGACCCAACCAGATATCAGTTCAACTTCGACTCCCCAGTAGAGCAACGGACGACTAAGACTCCTAAACTCTTTTCCCAAGCAGAAATAAACATACTCCCCACAGAGTTTTCAATATCCCCCAACGGAGTTCTCCTTAAACAACAAAGAAGGGATCCCCGGTGGAAACATTTTGAGCAAAGTCCAAGACAAAATTACACTTCCACAACATTCATAACATATGCATACAAAATACATATGACACAAATCTCATTTTATTTTGAGAACATCATTACACAATGCATACATCATGACATTTCATACAAATAACTCTTTACCTTTTCAAGAAAGATCAATCAACAGGAAAAGATCATCATCTTCTGAGATCCCTTCTAGAGACAGTTCAGATGCGATCCAGATATGGCTGACATTCTGATACTTATTCCAGATCCCTTCTAGAGACAGTTCAGATGCGATCCAGATATGGCTGACATTCTGATACTTATTCCAGATTCCTTCCAGAGACAGTTCAGATGCGATCCAGATATGGCTGACATTCTGATACTTATTCCAGATCCCTTCTAGAGACAGTTCAGATGCGATCCAGATATGGCTGACATTCTTATACTTATTCCAGATTCCTTCTAGAGACAGTTCAGATGCGATCCAGATATGGCTGACATTCTGATACTTATTCCAGATCCCTTCTAGAGACAGTTCAGATGCGATCCAGATATGGCTGACATTCTGATACTTATTCCAGATTCCTTCTAGAGACAGTTCAAATGCGATCCAGATATGGCTGACATTCTGATACTTATTCCAGATCCCTTCTAGAGATAGTTCAGATGCGATCCAGATATGGATGACATTCTGATACTTATTCCAGATTCCTTCTAGAGACAGTTCAAATGCGATCCAGATATGGCTGACATTCTGATACTTATTCCAGATCCCTTCTAGAGACAGTTCAGATGCGATCCAGATATGGCTGACATTCTGATAATTATTCCAGATTCCTTCTAGAGACAGTTCAGATGCGATCCAGATATGGCTGACATTCTGATACTTATTCCAGATCCCTTCTAGAGACAGTTCAGATGCGATCCAGATATGGCTGACATTCTGATACTTATTCTAAATTCCTTCTAGAGACAGTTCAGATGTGATCCAGATATGGCTGACATTCTGATACTTATTCCAGATTCCTTCTAGAGACAGTTCAAATGCGATCCAGATATGACTGACATTCTGATACTTATTCCAGATTCATTCAAAATACAGTCCATATACGATCCAGATTCGGATGTCATTCTATCACTCATTCAAAATACAGTCCAGATACGATCCAGATTCGGATGTCATTCTGTCACTCATTCAAAATACAGTCCAAATACGATCTAGATTCGGATGTCATTCTGTCACTCATTCAAAATACAGTCCAAATACGATCCAGATTCGGATGTCATTCTGTCACTCATTCAAAATACAGTCCAGATACGATCCAGATTCGGATGTCATTTTGTCACTCATTCAAATACATTTCAGATATGCTCCAGACACGGACGCCATTCTTTGGCTCATATAGACTCAGTCTCCAGATACAGTTCAAATGCATTCCAGACATGGATACCATTTTGATGCTTATTCTTCTGACCTACAACATTGCACTTACAACAAACATTCTTGGATGGCATCTTTAAGCCCATCTCCGACAAGATTCTGTCACATCTCCAAATGGCATATCTTAGCCCATTCCCTCAAACTACGCTTTGACGAGTGCAAATTTTTTGGGCACTCTAGTGTCCAATCATCTTTTACCTTCGAGTCACGAACAGAAAAACTGCCAATCTAACTCTTCAGGTTCAAGAAGATTGAACAGGGGCAGCTGTTGTACCCCAAAATTTTCCCTCTTAATTCTCAAGGCCTTTCTTACAAGGATTTTCAAGGTTCAAGCTTGAACAAGTGCATTTGGATTTTCCAATACCAAAATTAAAAGGAGACTGTCAAAAAGGGAGAAAATAGATAAAAAAAACATTTTGACAAATTTGGAGGAAAACATGTCTCTTTCGATTTAGCACCCTTCGACTGACTCTAAGCCTCCTTCAAATGCAAATTAAATTACATCCTTCGTTTTGAGCAAGAGCCTCCTTAGAATGCAACTTGGATTACATCCTTGGTTTTGAGCAAGAGCCTCCTTCGAATGCAACTTGGGCATGTCCTTCATTTTGAACTTAAAGCCTCCTTTGAGTGCAAGTTTAGGTACATCCTTCGTTTGGATTGGAAACATCCTTCGAATGCAACTTGGATATGTCCTTCATGTTGAACTTAAAGCCTCCTTCGAGTGAAAGTTTAGAAACACCCTTCGATTCAGAAGCCAGGAACTTCCCTCACACTAAAAGGCAATGACTCCCTTTATGTTTGTTTCGACCCAAGCTTCGATTGGGCAATATGCTTCCTTCGAGCATGAGCTTTCGGTTTGGCAATATGTTTTCTTCAATACAAGCTTCGACTGGGCATTAGCTTGTTTCGACCACAAGGCTTCGACAGAACATTGACTACGCTTGTACTAGCTTCGACTGGACAACATTTCTCTTTAGTGTGCTGCATTTCCATCCTTGACAAACTTCAGCACATGGTTGATGGCCCCTTCAAATGATGCACAAAGGTGAAGGACACTTGTTGGAAGAAAGTCAAACAATATGTTGGAAGAAGAAATATTCAAAGATGCTTGCTGCCAAGTTCAGGCATGGTACACTGACCAAAACTGCTGCACAACAGTCCTGAAACACTGCCCTATTCTTGCACCAAAATGGCAATAAAGCACTGTCCCTCGAAGGTTACAAAGAGCAGTTTACTCAAATTGTTCAAATAATTTTGTTTTCCCTCCAAAAACTTCAGCCAACTTTACCTATAAATAAGAGGCTCCGACACGTATTTTGGGGAGGATCTTTGGACCAGAGGAACGAATCTCCCAAATTTTCTCAAACACAACAAAACTCTCAAGTTCATCAACACTTGAGAAATCAAAACCCAGAATCCCAAACACTCACCTCTTTCGATTCTCAAGAACACCCCACATTAGAAGTTTGTTCAAACTCAAAGACAACCTTCTGTGACAACTCTTTGAACCAAAAGCAAACCCCCTGTGACTACTCTTCGAATTCCAGAAACTTCCAGGTAGCAGTTCAAGTTTGAATCCCACATCCATTCAAGGCCTGAAGCAAGGTAAGTCACTCTTACCCTTGAACCTTTCGTTTCATGGCATAGTATGTGAATAATCTTCCCTTTCATTTCAAAACATGTACATGGCACTTTGGTTCTTTTTGTTTCCACCTACTTAATATGTTTTCAGAGCTAACCTCTTTCATTTTGCTGCTTGTTTACTTAAATATGCATTAAGTATTAACTGATTGTAAGGCAATATTAGCATGGCCTTATGCCATGTTGTTGTTCAAAAAGTTCAAATGAAAGAAACAGGAGAGAGGAGTATGAAACGAAGCCTTTGGTTTCCACACTGACTTCAAGTCCCAGCCAGAGACACGCTCACACTGATTTCACTGGCCCAATCGAAGAAGGCAACAAGGCAGAAAGGCCCAGCCAGAGGCACACTTGCACTAAGTCCAGGCTCAGACGAAAGGAACTCCCATGTTGGTGCCAGCCTCCAATCGAAGTACATGACCTGACTGGTGCCAAAGCCCAATCGAAGGCCATGACCTCGCTGGTGCAAACTCCCAATCGAAGAAAGCCTAGAAATGAAAATTGAAGGGTGCTCCTGCCTGAATCGAAGGATCTCTTTTTTACTTCTTTTTATCTTATTTTTTCCTTTACATTTCTATGCACTTCAATATGGTTGTAATAGTGTAGGATATTTATTTGCTACATTTTTATTGCTTTATACAAATGCTAGTAAATAGGTGTGTATGGAAAGATAAAACCAACAAGTAGGAAACCCCTAATCAAGACAAAATACATGCAAATCAAACACATTATTCACACATGCACCCTTAGGGTATCTCCACTTGGTTGCCTAAACAAATGGGCCATGTTATGCATGTCAAGTATTTTGGCAAAACAAAAACAATCAAAATGATCATAGTCCCTCGATGACGTTGTCTTGGTTGCCTAAACAAAATGATCAAGTCCCTCAAGAAAATTGCCAAAAATACTTGACACAATTACTATCATGGTCTATACGATGACCCACGTCTGTCCCGTTAACATCCTAACGCAAGGTTGTTCATCAAACACAATGGTGAAACAACACTGTTAAAAGGGTTAAAAACATGAGAAAGATCTTTGAGTAAAATTAGGGTAGATAGCTCTTAGTTACTTGATCAAACTTGCAAAACATCCTTGCCATTTTTCAAACACACATCACAACACAACTTCAAAACAACTTTCAAAAACATTGAATTATCTTTTCAAAAAGACACACACCTTTGTATATATTCAAACAAGAATCATTACAAAGGTTGCCTAGACAAGGCATCTTTTTCAAAACATTTTCAAAACCACACACACAAAGCACCATTTCGAACAATTGAAAAGCAAAGGCAAGTGATCTAAAACAAGTAAGTAAGAGCCCATGGAAAACCATGGATGAAAAGGGTTCTAGCACCTTCCCTTTTCATAATCTACCCCCTGAACCCACGAAAACATCTCAAAGGTCTTTCCTGTGCTTTTTGACCTTTCCTTAGGATAAAATAAAAAGTCGGTGGCGACCCTTGCTAAACCGAAACATTTGTGAACACAAACGCAAAACCTCAAGTCAGTTCTTCCACCGCACCACACCAGTCGAAGGAGGCAGGAAGGCAGAATCGAAGCCTGCATCTCTTGCCTCAGGCCAAGCCCAAATCTAAAGGCATGACCTCACTGACTCCAGGCCCAAATCGAAGGAATCCAGAAAGGGCAGAATCAAAGGGTTTTTCTGCCTAGATTGAAGCATTCATTTTTATTTCTTTTATTTTTGTTTTGTCTTTACATTTCCATGCTATTCAATATGGTTGTAATAGTGTATGATTTATTTTATGAATTTTATTACTTTTGTATAAATGTTAGTAATTAGGATGTATGGCAAGATAAAAACCAACAAGTAGACAACCTAAAATTCAAAGACAAAATGCATGCAAATCAAGCACACTATTCACACATGCACCCTTAGGGTAATCTCACTTGTTGCCTCGAAAAAATAGTCATATCCCTCGAGTATGGGCATTTTAGCAAAGACCCTTGATAAAAGATCATAGTCCCTCGATGACCCTCAATGTTGCCTTCGGTAAATGATCTAGTCCCTAAACGACATTGCTAAAACGTCCCATAGGTTGCCTTCTATGACTATGCAAACGTCCACGCCCATCCCTTCACATCCAATAATGGGGCTTGTTACCAAATCAATGGCAAGATAGCAACATTTAAAGGAGGAGAAAAAGAACATAAGACCTTTTGAGTAGGTAGGTTGCTCCTAGTTGCTTGTTCGCTCACAACAAAAACATTTTATACACAAACACTTTCATTTGAAACATTTTCAAAAGACAAAGCTTTTTGTACGCGTTCTTGTAGAAACTAGAATCATTACAAAGACACTTTTCAAAATCACTTTCAAAAACACATTCCACAAACACCTCTTTGAACTATTTTCAAAACCAACACTTTGTACGCGTTCTTATAGAAACAAGAGCCATTACAAAGAAGTTTTCAAAATACTTTAAAAACCCACCCCATAAGCACATTTTACAACAAAAGAAAGTGATATACCAAGAAGCTAAGATCCAGTAGATAACTACGGATGAAAAGGGTGCTAGTACCTTCCCTTTTTATAACCTACCCCCCGAACTCATGAAATAATCTTAAAAGGTCTTTCCTGTTCTTTTCAACCTTTCCTTATTGGATAAAATAAAATTCGGTGGCGACTCTTGCTATCCGCAACAAAGATGATCAAACGCAAAACACTCAAGTCAGTTCTCCCACCGTGTTACAGAACTGGAGACTCTGCTGGGGAGAATTTAAAAGTGGGGTTACCTTAGGGCTAGATCACCTTTATTTGCTTTTCTTTGTTTGACTTGCTTGCTTTACATTATGGTTCCTTGTTTGGGCTTGTTTTGATCCTCTACCTGGATCTAGGGCACCTTTTAGGTAAGTAGCAATAGATTGTGGAAACTGTACGGCATAGACCGACACGGTTGAAGCAATGGCTACGTTAGTGTGACGCATTTGTTGGTACCGGTATCCCTTGTGTTGAATCAAGGAGAATACGGGGCTGCTGAGCAGCGTCATGAAGCACTAAATGACTTTAGAACCTTAATTGAACAACTTGGCCATTATGAAGTAGTGAGATAGCCGGCTTTGGTTCTGACCGAAGATTGGTTGATACTCGATGCTACGCTCATTGAGATAAGACTTTTGGGATATCTCAGCCGCAAGAAAAGATTGATTGAGCCGAGACAATTCATAAAAGAAAGGTCGACGATATTGAGATCCCTTAGAACCCAGTTAATTTCTAGGATAGGTTAAGCCAACTAAACTTAAAGAGGTTACTTACCTACAAACTCCATGCAAGCCTAAACCTGAGGACTTGTCTGCTCTGTGTGGATATAACTATTTGTACATAACAACTTGCTTGCTTTGCATACTTGTACATAACATCACGACATCATATCATAAGCATTCTCACTAACCATTTAAGGGATTTAGGAATTTATCTTTGCCTTTTTTTGTAGGACATGAATCCCATCCGAAGGAATACCATTTGAAGCATGAGTTAGTTCAAAAGCATATTGTTACCAAAGGTATCCTGACTCCTGTAAGGCTTTACTCTAAATCCTGAGTTGAATTCACATTCTTACAAAATTATTTTATTTTCTAAAATGCATTTTCAAAAACTTCAAGACAAGCATAAACTTTGCATTATCTGAATATCGCTGTTTGCATATGGCTATTTGTTTGACAACGGAGAAATTCACTTGATGAATTTCCAGCAAACAAAAAACTCTCTCAATCACTTCAAATGGAATGACACTTCTGTTGTACCCCAAAATTTTCCCTCCCATATTTCTCAATACATTTCAAGAAAGATCCTTAAGTTGCTCAAGGAAATCCAAGGGTTGACCAGACAAGCTCTCTCCTAAGGCAGTCTACCTCAAATTAGGGTTTCATGTTGCATCAAGATACTTGAGTCCAGGGGATCCCAAATTCTCACCATTGTCCTAATATGTTCTTAAGATCATCCATGTCAAGTTTCAAGCCTTGCAGAGGAAGTTTGCTCAGTCAATTGCTCAAAGGCCTGAAAATCGACTGTGCTTGGGCAAAAGTCAACTGTGGCCCACATACAGTCAAACTTCAATATTTTTGGCCAACATCCTCATTTTGAAGTATATTCCATCATTTTATCAAGGTTTGATCATGATTTATCAAGGATTGTTCACAATTCATCAAGAATCAAAAGTTGCTAAATTAGGGTTTTGTAGGAAAAGTCAACTCAACTTTGACCAAGCATAAATTTCTCATACTTTATGATAAATGACCCATACAAATATCATTTTGAAGAGGATACCATGCTCTAAAATCCATCTTCAGATCCCAAGTTCAAAATATGCACTCACAAGAAGTTATGAATTTGGACATTATAGGTCATTTTGAAAAGTCAACAAAAACACCTTTTTTGTCAAAGCTTCATACATGAACATGGAATTCCAAATTGATATGAGACCAAAATGGTTGCTTATAGTACATCTAAAGCTTTATAAAAATTCCAAGAACACCTTCAAAGAGTCAAAATTGAGGAAGTTATGCATTGGTGAAGTTGACCCTTTTTGCAAAATTGTCAAAAGTCAACTATGTCTTAAATTGCAATTTTTGCCAAATGGGCCCAATCTTTTGCACTTGTTTTGAGTTGGAAACATGGTCCACGAGCCCTAGCCTTTGCCACTTGTCACTATCTTGTTTTTATTATTTATTTTGATTTTTATTTGAATTTAATCAATTTAAATAAAAAAATCATAGAAAATTCAAAATATTGAAAACTCAAGATTTTGTACATGTTTCAGGTCCAATATCCAGCTAAGCATGAGATTGAATTCGTGTAAAGGCTTGGTGTGCACAAAAAGATTGAGTTTGCTCTATTTTTAGCAAGATTTTCAAGTGTATCAAATCCAAATCAAAAGCAATGATGGAGGAAGATTGTGATCATATTAGCAACCCTAATTCATTCCTCAGTACATAAGGAGTATTTGTAGACCCAAAAGGAGGCTAAAAAAAGAGCTGCAACAACAAGAACAAAACTTGAAAACATCACAACAAAGTGCAGACACGAATTCATAGTTACAGGCAACTACAAGACTCTTTGATCATTCTAATCACTTCCTGGGAGTGTGAGCAAGTGAAACCAATCGAGAACAAGCAATTTCAGATCTTGAAACCCACTGTAAGTCAGCCACGACTTTGATGAATTTTTGAAATCAAATTACATAAATTTGGCATTGATAGCATGAAACAATCATATATTCTTGATCCTTAAGACATTTGCAAACTATCTGTAATATTCAATTGCATTTTTATGGACTGTATCAAGATTTGCCATTGTTAGGTTTTCTTGGTTCGTTTTAGGGTTTTCTCGTGCAGGTGAAATTGGCCTAAATGGAAGAGACCATTGTGATCAGCAGATCAAACCCAGCTGATCCATGGTCTTGAATTTTATTTACATTGCTTGTATGTGATTTCTGAGATGTACAGGGTTACAGCTACAGCGCCATGTCCGTAGGTAAAAGTTATGAGTTTTTAACGACGGATCCAGGGAAGAAGACGATAGCGTGTCACCATTTTATTGGCCGGTTTAAATTCTGGCGCGT
Organism: Vicia faba; assembly: GCA_948472305.1. Taxonomy (NCBI): domain Eukaryota; kingdom Viridiplantae; phylum Streptophyta; class Magnoliopsida; order Fabales; family Fabaceae; genus Vicia; species Vicia faba. Next base: position 536,379,823 of record OX451737.1, read on the forward strand.
TTGTTCTGGAAAGAAGCCCATAGTTCTGATATGTTTGTTTGTTCTGCTGTATTGTTAGACTAACACCCAATGCAGTAATTCAGAAGGAGGAAGTCAGAAATTCATGATTCTGGGTTTGATCCAAAGCGTGACCCTCTGGCACCTTTCCCCTTTGTTTTCACCAGATCCAGCATTTACATCTGCTGGAGATTATCCTCTGATTTCATCAAGGAGTACCAGATCAAGCGTCCCTTAGGCATTATCCTCTAGATCCATCAGTCTCAGCCAGATCCAGCGTACATCATCTTCTAACGGTCATAATTTGCTGGATCCACTAGCCAGGAGTAGGCCCAGTACCACCATCCTCTGGACCATCATCTTCTGGACCTCCATCCTCTGGACCATCATCTTCTGGACCTCCATCCTCTGGACCATCATCTTCTAGACCTTCATCCTCTGGATCATCATACTCTGATCAGAGCCGCTAGCAGTGGGCCCTTGGGTTACTTCTTTTACTCTTTTTTTTATCCTTTTTCAATACTACAATAATTTCTTTTTTAACCAACCAAAAATTGATAAAATCAACTTTTCACCAAATTAGGTTTAGATTTTTCTTATCAAAAATAAATTTAATTAGTGTAATTTAGTTTTAAGGTAATTTTAATTCTTTTTGTAAATAAATTAAAACAAACAAGAAGATTAGGTTTTATTTGATTTAACTTTTATTTTAAAAATAATCAAAAAAAGAAAACAACAAAAAACAATTTTTTTTCTTTTAATTAGGTTAGAAAGGGTCAAAACCCTAGTTCTCTCTCGTTCTAATTTCATCGCGCGCGCTTTATTGCTTTACTTTTTATCCTATTAATGTAATTGCTCATAAGTTGTAATAGTTTAATTAGGTATTTTTATTTTCATTTATCGCTTTATTTTTAAGGGTTTGTTTTTGGCTATGTAAATATTTGAAGCCTTGTAATAGCGTAGTTTAATTTCTGCACTTTAAATTCCGCAAAATATTAAACTGTTAGATGTATGATATTAGGATGCATGACAAGAATGTATGATTAACTTTAAAACGGTTAGATAACCCTAAAATGTGCAAAGATAATAATTTGAAATTGAATCACTCGCACATGCACACTCCTAGGGTACACTCCCACTTCGGTTGCCTTCGGTAAACGGTCATTGAGTATAGGATGTTTTAGTGGTCACCCTCTTGTCCAAAAGATCAAAGTTGCCTCGGAAAGGTTGCCTCAGAATTGTTGCCTCGAATAATTGATCTTAAGACATTAGGGTTATTACTAAGACGTCCTAACATTGCTTTAGTGACCGTACATCCCTTTCGAATTGACCCTCAAAACTCCAACGATGGTGCTACCTACTCACTAATAGTGGGATAGCACTTTCTAAAGGAAACGAACATAGAACAATTCTTTTTTCGAGTAGGTAGATTAGTTCTTAAGTACTTGCTCAATCCAAATAAACTTTTTCACACTTACACTCCTTTACAAACAAAGTTTTCAAAAGCACTTCGTAACACTCTTGAAGACAGAAGCAAGGGTTAAATCAAAGTCAAAATAAAAACTTTTCGAACCACACAAACACAGAGAAGCAATTTTGAAAATGATGAGCAAGTACCTAAGAGCCCGTAGATAACTACAGATAGAAAGGGTGCTAATACCTTCCCTTTCTATAATCTACCCCCGTACTCAGAAAATCTCGAAAAAGGAATTTTTCTGTGCTTTTTTCCTTTCCTTGTTGGATAAAATAAAAGTCGGTGGCAACTCTTGCTTACCGCGACACTTTGCGAACACAAGCGCAAAACGCAAACCAGCATTCCTAAAAAAAACAGTCCCGGTTCTGGCCACCGTATCACAGAACTGGCGACTCTGCTGGGGATTTAATAAGTGGGGTATACCTTAGGATTAGTTCATCATATTGTTTTCTATTGTCTTATTTGATTGCTTTATCATTGTGGGCTTTGTATCGGAGTTACTATAGATCCTAACCTGGATCTGGGGACACCTTTTAGGTAAGTAGCAATAAATTGTGAGGGAACTGTACGGCATAGACCGGTACGGTTGAAGCAGTAGCTACGTTGATGTGAAACATTAGTTGGTACCGGTATCCCTTGTGGAGGAACAAGGAGAATACGGGGCTGCTATATGGGTCGTTAAGCATCAACTGACCTTAGAACCTATAATTGACCAACTTGGCCATAGGAAGTAGTGAGATAGCCGGTATCGATGTAGAGCTGGGAACTGGTTGATACTCGGTTCTACGCTCATTGAGACCATACTCTCGAGATGGTTCCGGCCGCAAGATAAGATTGTGTGAGCTGAAACTATGACCGATGGAGGATGGTCAGTGATATTGAGAACCTCTAGAACCCAGTTACTATTATTAGGACAGGTTGAACCAACTAAACTGCAAGAGGGTAGTACTTAAACTCCATGCCAGCCTGAAATTTAAGGGCTATTGTGTGACTTGTTTGCCTTTACCATGTTTGATACCTGCTATACCTGTTGTGTGTTTTCTCATGACATCGTGCATCATGACATAGTATGCATATTTCATTAGACTAACCATTTTAAAGACAGAGGGGATTCATATTTGTTCTGTTTTACAGATCATGGCCTCTATGCGCAGAAATACCATTCGAGTCAACTTCGTGCTGATACCTACTCAGCTCAGAGAGTTGGTTTCAAAAGTTCATGATACTTCTTCCTTTGTTAGAAGACATGGTCATCTCCTTACCCTGGTCACTTCAAAGTTGGATGAGAAAATGATGAGCGCCCTTTTCCAGTTCTTTGATCCGTTGCATCATTGTTTCACCTTCCCGGACTATCAGTTAGTCCCTACTTTGGAGGAGTTTTTTGATCTACTAGGCATCTATATCCTCGAGCAGACACCCTTCACAGGTTTGGAGGAGGTTCCAAAGCCAGAGGATATTGCTTCAGCCCTACACCTAAAGAGGGTTGATGTAGTGTCCAACTGGGAGACACGGAGTGGGGTTAAAGTTTCTTGGTTAAGTTTCTAATGGATCAAGCTCAACAGTTATGGGATAACTTGTAATTTCAATCATTTGAAGACATCCTGGCCCTCCTCATCTATGGCTTGGTTCTTTACCCAAATCCAGATTCTTTCATAGATGTGAATATGATCAAGATCTTCATGTCTCGTAACCCAGTGCCTGCTCTTCTAGGTGATATCCTACATGCTCTTTATACTCGTACTGTGAGGAGAAGGGGAAATCTCATGTGTTGTACACCGCTGCTGGAGAGGTGGTTTATTTCGCACCTCCCCAAGTCTGTATTGAAGAATGAGGAGGGTGTAGGTTGGGCTTACAGAATCATGTCCCTTGCTCATACGAACATCCTTTGGAGTTCTAAAGATATGGAAAGGGTAGCTGTCATTGATCGATGTGGGGAATACCCTAATGTCCCTTTGCTTGGAATTCGAGGGGGGTATAACCTACAATCCTTGTTTGGCTTTACGACAGTTTGGACGAGCTCGGAGAGACGGTCCTCATGAGCTACTTCTTACAGATATCATCTTTGATTACAAGGGGGACGTTGATAGGCATCGCCGCAGGTTTATACGAGCTTGGGGCAGGGTGAACAGGTCTGACCCATATGAGCTAGGATTGAAGACTTCCCTCCCAATGCAACCTTATCTCCAGTGGGTTCGAGCCCGTGCTCAAAAGCTGGGGATGCCATATGAAGCTGTTTTGCTGGTGATTGTAGAGCATACTAATGAAGAAGGTGTTCCTTATACAGTCCTTCATCCCTACATGCCTACTGATCTTAGGGCATTGAAGAGATCTTGGATCCAGTTAAAGGAAGAAAGGGATACCTACAGAGAAAAGTATCATGAGCAGGAGCGGAAGATCTTGAAGCTTACAAGACAGCTTGAGAATGAAAGGACAATCAATGATTGTGTCAGCACGAAGGGAAAACGACCATGGGATTTCTGATGTCTTTTATCATTTTCTAGTTTAGATTTGCTTTTCAGTATTTCTTTTGTAATGCCTTAAAGGCATTTGTTAAACATTGCTATAAGTTTTAATCTAATAAAGTGTGTTTTATTTTGGTTTACAAATTTGAATCTCCCAAAGTCTTTGAAATCATTTCATACGCATTCCATTACCATGCACCTCATCACAAGTACCATTACAGGTTTCTTATCTTCTTCGTTGTTTATTTCAGCACAAAATGTCTTCTGAAACACCTACTGATCAAGCCATTAAGGCACTTCAAGCTCAGAATGCTCAGTTCCAGGAGACGTTCTTGAACTTGGCCAAGAGTCAACAGGATTTGAAGACTCTCATCTTGAAGGACAAGAAGAAGAAGAAGAAGAAGAAAGTGGTTCTGCTGAATATGGGTCACAGGTTTGGGAATAGGTTGCGACAAGAAGTTAATCTGTCTCATTCATCTAGGGGAGGAGAGAATCAAGAGGAAATGAAGGGTCCTAGTCTTGTGGTCTCTGATAACGACACTGACTTTAATGATGAACAGTACCCTCCTGCTAAGGATAAGTACAAGCAACTTGAAGACCGTCTGAGTGCCATGGAGATTTAGAAGGTTCCCGGCTTGGATTTCGGAGATTTGGGGCTGGCATCGGGAGTGGTGATCCCTCACAAGTTTAAAGCTACTGTCTTTGCTAAGTATGATGGGGTATCCTGCCCGAAGCTACACCTCCGCTCATACGTCAAAAAGATTCAACCCTACACTGCTGATAGGAACCTGTGGGTTCATTTCTTTCAAGATAGTCTGTCAGGGACTCAACTTGAATGGTTCTATCAATTGGAAGGAGCTAATGTCCGTAACTGGGAGGACCTTGCTGCTGTTTTTTACAAGCAATACCAATATAATACCGACCTTGCTCCCACGCGTACTCAGCTTTAGAGTATGTCCATGGGTGCGAGTGAAGGTTTTAAGGACTACACTCAGAAGTGGAGAGATCTGGCCGGAAGAGTACAACCCCCTCTGTCTGATAGGGAGTTGGTGGATATGTTTCTTGGGACTTTGTCTGGTCTATATTTCAATCATTTGATCGTAAGTTCATCGTCTGGGTTCACTGAATTGATAATGACTGGGGAGAGAGTAGAGGCTGGTATCAGAAGTGGCAAGATACAGCAAGGTGCGTCATCAAGTACAGAGAAGAAGCCTTTCAGGAAAGAAGCTAGCGCAGTTTACAGCTCGAGGGGCCAAAATCGGCCTGAGCGCCACCAAGCAGTGAATGCGGTAGTAATATTAAGACCCAATGTTGGCACACAATGCAACAATTAGCAAAGAGTAGAGAGACCGCAAAGACAGTATACTCGGCTCAGTATGACCTTGTCTCAAATTCTGCCGCAGTTATTGAAGACTAACCTGGTAACTCTGAGGGAAGCTCCAAATAATCCTAGTACTACATCACCGCTGTATAATCGAAACGCCCACTGTGCTTATCACTCTGATAGCCCAGGGCATGATTCTAACAACTTTTGGGCCTTGAGGAATAAGGTGCAAGATTTGATTGAAGCTAAAGAAATTGAGTTTGACGCACCAGAAAAGCCTAATGTCATGACTGCTCCTATGCCCAAGCATGGAGTAAATGTTGTGGATGATGAGTCATTTGTGACCTTTGTGGAAGACATTTCTACTCTGTTGTTAACCGTTAAGAAGAATCTATTGTTGGCCGATTTATTTTTGGGTTGTGGCAAAGGTTGCCACCTATGTTCCATCCTGCCTGCTGGTTGCTATTTACTGAAATCAGGTGTTCAATGCCTGATGGATAACAAAGAGATCTTGTTCGAGAAAACTTTGATTTCGTTGATTCTTGTTGAAGATGTTTCCATAATAACCATTTCCTCCAATCCTTCCAAGGCTTCCTCGAGAAAGCTTGTTAGGATTACATCTGTACCGAGAGTTTCTCCATTGATCATTACTATTCCTGGTCCTATCCCTTACACTTAGGATAAGGCTGTCCCGTGGCACTATGGGGCCGATGTGTATTATCATGGGATCAAACAAGACTTGAAGGTTGAAGAGGCTGATACTGATGTCAGCAATATTGTCGGGTCTAGCAAGATCACCCGAAGTGGAAGACACTTCTCTCTTGAGATTTCTCCTCCGACTGTTCAAAATCCTGTTGTTATTCCGTCAGCCAGTATGCTAGCTACTGTTCCAATTCTTACGCCAGTTATCACCCCTGTCGCCGAGTCATCTGACACTTGGGGCAAAGAAGGTACAGGTGGGCCTGCCCAAATGGAGGCACCTAAAAAAGTCATTGTTGAAACCTCTAGGCAGGAGATAGAAGAAATTCTGAAGATTATCAAGAAAAGCGACTACAATGTAGTCAAACAGCTGGGGCAAACCCCGTCGAAGATCTTCATGTTGTCTTTATTGTTGTGCTCAGAAGCCCATGCAAAGGCTTTAATTGCTTTCCTTAAATTGCGCATGTGCTGCAGGAAACATCTGCTGATCAATTCAAAGATTGTGTGGCTAGTTTGACCGCTGACAACGGGTTGGGTTTCTCCAACACGGATCTGACTGCCAAAGGAAGGAATCATAATGATGCTCTGCACGTCTCGATTGAGTGCATGGGCACTACTCTGGCCCATGCACTGGTGGATATTGGGTCCTCATTAAATGTTTTGCCCAAGAAAGCATTAGATCGGCTGGATTATGAAGGGTTAGTTCTGAAGCCAAGTAATATTGTGGTTAGGGCCTTTGACGGGTCCAAAAGGATGGTACATGGAGAGGTGGATGTCCCTATTAAGGTTGGTTCCCAGAATTTTGCGTCTATGTTCTATGTAATGGACATTCGACCATCTTATTCTTGCTTGTTGGGTCGCCCATGGATTAATAAGGCTGGGGCAGTAACTTTTACGCTCCATCAAATGTTGAAATATCCAGTGAAGGGGAAGATTGTTACGGTACAGGGTGAGGAGGAGTACATGGTGAGCCACCTTAACTCTTTTCGGTATGTGGAGATGTATGGGGAGTTCATTGAAACCCAGTGTCAGAACTTTGAAGAAGTCCCCCAGACTCTGGCGTCGACTGAAATTGCTGCTGATAAACCTCCGATGAAGATGGCTTCCCTCAAGGATGCTAGGGCTGTTATTGAAAAAGGTGGGTGTGCGAATTGGGGCCAACTCCATGACTTTGCACACAAGACTGACAAGTTTGGTTTGGGTTTTACTACAGAAGCTCAAAGGGTTGTTCAGCGTGCACGAATTGGAAGACCTCCTCTGCGCATCAGTAATCCGGGAGTGAATGCAATTGAAGATGATGATGAAGAGTCAGATTTCGACAGTTGGATTTACCCGACTACCAACGGTGGCTTAAAAAATTGGACAGCGAAGGACTTCGTGCCTGTTTCTTTTATTACACAGTAATAGACTGTTGTTTTGAGATTTGTAACAGACATTTTGAAACTTTACGGCCCAGTGCCTTGCCCGAGACACCGTGGCTTCATTTATGAGGGCTTATTATGTGTCATTTCCATATATCATCAATAAAGCATTGGATGTTTTCTTGCATTACAAATTTTGCGCCCCTTGTTTTTGTTTTCTATCTTGCACTTTATCAAAACAGCTATTTGTCTTACACACACTCATGTATCATAATACAGGTCCGCATCCACTCTAGATCCCACTGATAACGACTCTGCTACTGCCAGTTATGACTTCAAAAGTCCGATCAACCAAGCCGAGGACGAAGGTGAGGATGATTGTGAAGTGCCTGGGGAACTTGCTAGACTGTTACTTCAGGAAGAGAGGGCTATACAACCGCATGAAGAGCCAGTGGAAACAGTAAATCTGGCTACAGAAGAAGACAAGAAAGAGGTCAAGATCGGTGCAAATCTGGAGTCTAGTGTTAAGCAACGGTTAATACAGATGCTGCGTGACTATGTTGAGATCTTCGCCTGGTCTTATGAAGATATGCCTGGGTTGGATACCGATATTGTGGTTCACCGCTTGCCAACTAAGGAAGACTGTCCTCCAGTGAAACAGAAAGTTCGTCGAATGCGCCCAGAGATGTCGGAGAAAATCAAAGCGGAGGTCATGAAACAGTTTGATGTCAGTTTTCTAGCTGTTACTTCTTACCCGCAGTGGGTCGCCAACGTTGTTCTGGTGCCGAAGAAGGATGGTAAGGTCCATATGTGTATGTATTATAGGGATCTGAATAGGGCGAGCCCCAAAGATGATTTCCCTCTGCCTCATATCGATGTTTTGGTCGACAACACCGCGCAGCATAAGGTCTTCTCCTTTATGGATGGTTTTTTCGGTTACAATCAGATTAAGATGGCTCCCGAAGACATGGAGAAGACAAACTTCGTTACGCAGTGGGGTACCTTTTGTTACAAAGTAATGCCTTTCGGGTTAAAGAATGTTGGGGCAACTTATCAGCGCGCCATGGTCGCTTTGTTCCACGACATGATTCATCATGAGATTGAGGTATACGTTGATGACATGATTGCAAGGTCCCAGACTGAGGAAGAACACCTTGACCATCTCCAGAAATAGTTTAACAGGTTGAAGTTGTACAAGCTGAGGTTAAACCCGAACAAGTACACCTTCGGGGTGAGGTCTGGTAAGCTGCTGGGTTTCGTCGTTAGTGATAAAGGTATTCAAGTGGATCTTGCAAAGGTGAAGGCTATACAGGAAATGCCAGCTCCCCGAACAGAAAAAGAAGTCAGAGGCTTTTTGGGACGGTTGAATTACATTGCCCGATTCATTTCGCACATAACTGCTACTTGTGAGCCAATCTTCAAGCTGTTGAAGAAAGATCAAGTAGTAAAATGGAATGATGAATGTCAAGCCACTTTCGAAAGGATCAAATAATATCTCCAAGAGCCACCTATTCTGATGCCTCTAGTTGAAGGGAGACCTTTGATCCTATACTTGACAGTGCTCGACAATTCAATGGGGTGCGTGTTGGGGCAGCATGACGAGTCTGGCCGAAAAGAGCATGTTATTTACTACCTTAGCAAAAAGTTTACCGACTGCGAGACTCGATACTCGTTGCTCGAGAAAACTTGCTGCGCTTTGGCATGGGCTGCTCGCCGGCTGAGACAGTATATGCTAACTCACACTACCTTATTGATATCAAAGATGGACACAATCAAGTATATCTTCGAAAAGCCTGCCTTGTCCAGAAGAATAACAAGATGGAAGATGATCTTAACTGAGTATGACATCCAATACACGACCCAAAAGGCAATCAAGGGGAGTGTGTTGGCAGATCATTTGGCGCATCAGGCTGTAGACGACTACCAATCCATGAACTTCGAATTTCCGGATGAGAACATCATGTTGGTAACTGACTGTGAAGAACCTGGACCAGATGAAGGACCTGAGGAGGGATCCTGATGGTCTATGTACTTTGATGGAGCTTCAAACGCTTTGGGTAATGGCATTGGCGCCGTGATCATATCTCCAGAAGGTTGTCATACTCCGTTTACCGCCCAATTATGTTTTAACTGCACCAACAACATGGCGGAGTATGAAGCGTGCATCATGGGCCTTCGAGCAGCTATTGACCTAAGGATTAAGTTCTTAAGTGTGTTCAGAGATTCCGCTCTTGTGATCAGTCAGATCAAAGGCGAGTGGGATACGAAACACCCAAATCTTATTCCTTACAAGGAGTATGTATTAACGTTGCTCCCACACTTCGAGGAGATAACCTTTGAACACTTCCCCAAAGAGGAGAGTCAGTTGGCGGATGCGCTAGCTACTATGTCTTCTATGTTCAAGGTCAGGTGGGACAATGAGGCTCTCTGGATTACCATCGAGAGGTTGGATGAACCCACACATTTCTATGACATTGAGACTGAGGTGGTAGCAGATAAACCCTGGTTTCACAAGGTAAAGAGGTATCTTGAGGCTCAAGAGTACCCCGAGGGTGCATCTGGTAATGATAAGAAGTTTTTGAGGAGATTCGCGGCAAAGTTCTTCATCAGTAATGGTATCCTTTACAAACGTAACCATGATTCAACCTTACTGCGATGTGTGGATAAGAACGAGGTAGAAAGGATCATGGTAGAGTTACATGAAGGTACTTTTGGAACTCATTCCAGTGGACATACCATGGCAAAGAAAATCCTACGGGCAGGATATTATTGGTCTACTATGGAAGCCGACTGTTATCAGCATTCTCGGACCTGTCATAAGTGCCAAGTCTATGCTGATAAGGTGCATATACCTCCAGTTCCTCTAAACGTCTTGACGGCACCTCAGCCTTTTGCAATGTGGGGCATCGATATAATCGGCGAGATCAGACCTACTGCGTCTAACGGAAATCTCTTCATCCTTGTAGCCATTGATTATTTCACGAAGTGCGTTGACGCAGCTTCCTTTGCTACTGTAACCAAGAACGTCGTAGCGCGATTTATTCGGCACAATTTGATCTGTTGATACGGTGTACCAGAGAGGATCATTACGGACAATGGTACAAATCTCAACAATACGATGATCACCGAGCTCTGCAAGCAGTTCAACATACAACATCAAAACTCTTCTCCCTACCGGCCGAAGATGAATGGGGCTGTTGAAGCAGCTAATAAGAATATCAAGAAGATTATGCAGAAGATGACAGTAACATATAAATATTGGCACGAGATGTTACCATTTGCTCTTCACGAATACCGTACCTCAGCGTGGACGTCAACAGGGGCAACACCCTATTCTTTGGTGTATGGCATGGAGGCAGTCTTGCCTATTGAAGTTCAGATACCCTCTCTTTGGATTATGAAAGATGCAGGTTTGAGTGAGGATGATTGGATTCAGACCCGGCTTGATCAGCTGAACTTAATTGACGAGAAGAGACTTACTGCTATTTGTCATTGTCAAACGTATCAAAAGAAGATGATCAAGGCATTTAACAAGAAAGTTAGACGACAAGAGTATCAAGTTGGGGATCTGGTGATCAAACGCATCATACTGCCGCAAGGTGATCCCAGGGGCAAATGGACCCCTACGTACGAAGGGCCATTTATGGTTAAGAACATTTTTTCAGGAGGAGCTATGATTCTAACCACCATGGATGGTGACCACCTTCCTCACCCCGTCAATGCAGACATAGTGAAAAAATACTACGCCTAATCAAGGACCCGCTAGGTTGACTGGCCTAGGAAAAAATAAGGGCTTCCCAGTGAACCAAAAGGGTTCGAGAAAAAGTAAGGGATGAAAATGAAAAAAACTGTACACCCGGCGAGTCGAAAACCTAAAAAGGCTGCTTGGGCAAAAAAGGGTATCCCGGTGGACTGAAAACCCGAAAGGGCGGTCCAGGCAAAAATTAGGGATCAAAGCGTAACACTATGTCTCATTGGATCATCTTGCAACCAGACTTCGGTATCAACTATCAATCTCGGACGACACTAATCAATCTGATCTACCTTCAACCAAGTAGCAAAGTGATGAGATGCTTGAGGATATAAAGGCAATAGCAGAGTTAGAACTCAGTGGGATTGTTCACATAGCTGTTTTTCTTTATTTTTCACAAATTGTATAAACTCTATCATTTCGGCGGCGTTCTCTTACTAGGACGTCAGCTTCTTGTACAAAATGCCTATTTACAGGCAAACTGCAAAATCAATACAATTCATTTTCACAAAGAAATTTCAAATTGTTTTTCTTTTTCTGTTTTGTTTTGCAAGAACGTCCAATGGTTCATTTTTGATATATGCATTTGACAATAATTGCTGCTCATAAATATTTACATTGCGAAACAAAAGACGATTACTCGTAATTTCATAAACGGGGACAAACAGAAATGTCCAAACCTTACAGTTGCTCTGCCCACCAGGTATAGAGGCAGACCTAGTTGGAGAAAACAATTAAAGATACATTCACTCCCCGCAGAGTAGAAAATACCAGAATATAGTACTATCAACTCTCCCCAGCTGAGGTTTGTAACTGCGGATGAGTCGGTAAGATTCTCCCCAAATAGAGTTTATCTATCACCAGCACTGGAAGATTATCCCCAGTGGAGTCTGGAAGGTTATCCCCAGTGGAGTCTGGAAGTTTATCCCCAGCGAAGCCTAGAAGATTACCCCCAGTGGAGTTTATCTCTTCCACAAACAGAAACTTTATCCCTGACAGAGTTTACCATCGCCAACAATGGTAATTCATCCACAACCGAGGGTATTTCTCCAAAATCAGCAAATCCTCAGCAGAGTATCTCTTCCCCCACAGAGTCATTTTCTCGCCAATGTATTCTCCAGCAGGGTTATTCTCCCAATCATCTTCGATCATTATCCCTAGCGAGCGAAAACTCTTTCATTCTCCAGCATGTAGTCCGGGATTTATTTCCCCCCAGCTAGAGAACATCATAAACACATTGCACATCCATACATCATGACATGCATATACGCATCATACAACACCGTCTCATTTATTTTGAGAACATCATTTCCTGATACATATCATGCATTACATACAGCTAACCTTTACCTTTCAGGAAAGATACAATTAAATTCTCACAAAACTCAAGCTATGAAGCCCGGGTACGACCGGATAGTATCTTGACTTCTATAGCATATTGTGAAGCCCGGAGAACGACCGGATAACAGTATCAGAATGCTGCGAAGCCTGGATTATGACCAGATAATGGTATCTCTTAAAAGCAAGCTATGAAGCCCGAATTCTACCGAATAATAGTTTAATACTCAGCAAGCCGTGAAGCCCGGATTACGATCGGATAATAGCTCAGCAAGTTATTGTGAAGCCTAGATTACGACCAGATAGCAATACAAGACCATGAAGCCTGGATTACAACCAGATAATGGTAGAAGACGTTGTGAAGCCTGGATTACGACCAGATAACAGCCAAGAGTACTACGAAGCCTGGATTACGACCAGATAGTGGTATATCTTTAACACAAGTTATGAAGCCTGGATTCGACCGGATAATATCTTGATTTCCCCGAACACCATGAAGCCTGGATTCGATCGGATAATGGTAAGAACATTGAAGCTTGGATTACGACCAGATAACAGTGAGGGACACTGTGAAGCTTGGATTTCGACTAGATAGCAGTTTACCCGGCCAATTACTATGAAGCCCGGAGTCGACCGGATATTAGTAGGCCCCAACAGTCAAAGCGAAGCCTGGATGCGACCAGATAACCACTTGATTCCTTCTGAAGCCTGGATTTCGACCAGATAAGAAGTGAGGTATTGTGAAGACTAGATTCGACCAGATAATAGTACATGACACCATGAAGCCTGGATTCGACCAGATAATGGTATGGAACATCGTGAAGCCTGGATTACGACCAGATAGCGGTACAAGACATTGTGAAGCTTGGGTTTCGACCAAATATCAGTTTACCTGGACAATTACTAAGAAGCCCGGAGTCGACCGGATATTAGCGTGCCCTAAATTCAAGTTAAAGCCCAGATGCGACCGGATAACATTTGAATTCATTCTGAAGCCTGGATTTTGACCAGATAAGAATCGAGAAATTGCGAAGCCTGGATTACGACCGGATAGCAAGTTTAACCTCATCTCCCTAGTAAGTCACTGTAAAGCCTGGATTACGACCAGATAACAGTCAGTCTTATCACTATGAAGCCTGTATTACGACCAAATAGTAGTTCATTCTCACCTCTTCAACTAAGAGACGGTTCCTCAGTAGAATAACGGACAACCGAAGTTCCTAAAATTCAACAGAGATGATTCCCCAGTAGAATAACGGATGACCGAAGCTCCTAAAATTCAACTTTTCTCAAGAAAAAGAGACGATTCACCAGCAGAATAACGGACGACCAAAGCTCCTAAAATTCTATTTCTCTCAACAAAGAACAGCATCCCCCAGCGGAATCTTCCTCAACAATATGTACACAAGCTCTCTCTAAGGAATCTCTTATGCGATCGACACTTCTTCGGATGGCATCTGTAAGCCCATTCCCGAAATCATAAGACAATTACCACTTCACGCGAGTGCAAATTTCTGGGCACTCTAGTGTTCAGTCATCTTCAACCCTCAGATCACGAAAGGTAGACAAGTTAATCTAAATATTCAGGTTTAAGAAGATTGAACAGGGGAAGCTGTTGTACCCCAAAATTTTCCCTCTCATATTTCTCAATACATTTCAAGAAAGATCCTCAAGTTGCTCAAGGAAGTCCAAGGGTTGACCAGACAAGCTCTCTCCTAAGGCAGTCTACCTCAAATTAAGGTTTCATATTGCATCAAGATACTTGAGTCCAAGGGATCCAAAATTCTCACCATTGTCCTAATATGTTCTCAAGATCATCCATGTCAAGTTTCAAGCCTTGCAGAGGAAGTTTGCTCAGTCAATTGCTTAAAGGCCTGAAAATCGATTGTGCTAGGGCAAAAGTCAACTGTGGCCCACATACAGTCAAACTTCAAGATTTTTGGCCAACATCCTCATTTTGAAGTATATTTTATCATTTGATCAAGGTTGATCATGATTTATCAAGGATTGTTCACAATTCATCAAGAATCAAAAGTTGCTAAATTAGGGTTTTGTAGGAAAAGTCAACTCAACTTTGACCAAGCATAACTTTCTCATGCTTTATGAGAAATGACACATCCAAAGCTCATTTTGAAGAGGATACCATTCTATACAATCCATCTTAAGCTCCCAAGTTCAAAATATGCACTCACAAGAAGTTATGAATTTGGACATTATAGGTAATTTTGAAAAGTCAACAAAAACACCTTTTTTGTAAAAGCTTCATACATGAACATGGAATACCAAATTGAGATGATACCAAACGGGTTGCTTATAGGACATCTCAAGCTTTCTAAAAAGTCCAAGAACACCTTCAAAGAGTCAAAATTGAGGAAGTTATGCATTGATGAAGTTGACCCTTTTTGCAAAATTGTCAAAAGTCAACTATGCCTAAAATTGCAATTTTTGCAAAATGGGCCCAATCTTTTGCACTTGTTTTGAGTTGGCAACATGGTCCATGAGCCCTAGCCTTTTCCACTTGCCATTATCTTGTTTTTATTATTTATTTTGATTTTTATTTGAATTTAATCAATTTAAATCAAAACAAAACATAGAAAATCCAAAATATTGAAAACTCAAGATTTTGTACATGTTTCAGGTCCTATATCTAGCTAAGCATGAGATTGAATTTGTGTAAAGGCTTGGTGTGCACAAAAAGATTGAGTTTGCTCTATTTTTAGAAAGATTTTCAAGTGTATCAAATCCAAATCAAAAGCAATGATGGAGGAAGATTGTGATCATATTAGCAACCCTAATTCATTCCTCAGTACATAAGGAGTATTTGCAGACCCAAAAGGAGGCTAAAAAAGAGGCGCAACAACAAGAACAAAACTTGAAGAAACCACAACAAAGTGCAGACACGAATTCATAGTTACAGGCAACTACAAGACTCTTTGATCATTGCAATCACTTCCTGGGAGTGTGAGTAAGCGAAACCAATCGAGAACAAGAAATTTCAGGTCTTGAAACCCACTGTAAGTCAGCCACGACTTTGATGAATTTTTTAAATCAAATTGCATAAATTTGGCATTGATAGCATGAAACAATCATATATTCTTGATCCTTAAGACATTTTAAAACTATCTGTAATATTCAATTGCATATTTATAGAGTGTATCAAGATTTGCCATTGTTAGGTTTTCTTGGTTCGTTTTAGGGTTTTCTCGTGCAGGTGAAATTGGCCTAAATGGAAGAGACCATTGTGATAAGCAGATCAAACCCAGCTGATCCATGGTCTTGAATTTTATTTACATTGCTTGTATGTGATTTCTGAGATGTACAGGGTTACAGCTACAGCGCCATGTTCGTAGGTAAAAGTTATGAGTTTTTAACGACGGATCCAGGGAAGAAGACGATAGCGTGTCACCACTTTATTGGCCGGTTTAAATTCTGGCGCGTTTGTTCTGGCCAGAAACCCATAGTTCTGATATGTTTGTTTGTTCTTCTGTATTGTTAGACTAACACCCAATGCAGTAATTCAGAAGGAGGAAGTCAGAAATTCATGATTCTAGGTTTGATCCCAGGCGTGACCCTCTGGCACCTTTCCCCTTTGTTTTCACCAGATCCAATGTTTACATCTGCTGGAGATTATCCTCTGATTTCATCAAGCAGGACCAGATCAAGCGTCCCTTGGGCATTATCCTTTGGATCCATCAGTCTCAGCCAGATCCAGCGCACATCATCTTCTGACGGTCACAATTTGCTGGATCCACTAGCCAGGAGTAGGCCCAGTACCACCATCCTCTGGACCATCATCTTTTGGACCTCCATCCTCTGGACCATCATCTTCTGGACCTTCATCCTCTGGATCATCATCCTCTGATCAGAGCCGCTGGCAGTAGGCCCTTGGGTTACTTCTTTTACTTATTTATTTTATCCTTTTTCAATACTAAAATAATTTCTTTTTTAACCAATCAAAAATTGAGAAAATCAACTTTTCACCAAATTAGGTTTAGATTTTTTTTATCAAAAATTAATTTAATTAGTGTAATTTAATTTTAAGATAATTTTAATTCTTTTTGTAAATAAATTAAAACAAACAAGAAGATTAGGTTTTATTTGATTTAACTTTTATTTTAAAAATAATCAAAAAAAGAAAACAACAAAAAATTTTTTTTTTATATTTTAATTAGGTTAGAAAGGGTCAAAACCCTAGTTCTCTCTCGTTCTAATTTCATTGCGCGCGCTTTATTGCTTTACTTTTTATCCTATTAATGTAATTTCTCACAAGTTGTAATAGTTTAATTAGGTCTTTTTATTTTCATTTATCGCTTTATTTTTGGCTATGTAAATACCCGAAGCCTTGTAATAGCGTAGTTTAATTTCGGCACTTTAAATTCCGCAAAATATTAAACTGTTAGATGTATGATATTAGGATGCATGACAAGAATGTATGATTAACTTTAAAACGGTTAGATAACTCTAAAATGTGCAAAGATAATAATCAGAAATTGAATCACTCGCACATGCGCACTCCTAGGGTACACTCCCACTTCGGTTGTCTTCGGTAAACGGTCATTGAGTATAGGATGTTTTAGTGGTCACCCTCTTGTCCAAAAGATCAAAGTTACCTCGGAAAGGTTTCCTCGTAATTGTTGCCTCGAATAATTGATCTTAAGACATTAGGGTTATTACTAAGACGTCCTAACATTGCTTTAGTGACCGTACGTCACTTTCGAATTGACCCTCAAAACTCCAATGATGGTGCTACCTACTCACTAATAGTGGGATAGCACTGTCTAAAGGAAATGAACATAGAACAATTCTTTTTTCGAGTAGGTAGATTAGTTTTTAAGTACTTGCTCAATCCAAATAAACTTTTTCACACTTACACTCCTTTACAAACAAAGTTTTCAAAACCACTTTGTAACACTCTTGAAGACAGAAGCAAGGGTTAAATCAAAGTCAAAACAAAAACTTTTCGAACCACACAAACACAGAGAAGCAATTTTGAAAATGATGAGCAAGTACCTAAGAGCCCGTAGATAACTACGGATAGAAAGGGTGCTAATACCTTCCCTTTCTATAATCTACCCCCCGTACTCAAAAAATCTCGAAAAAGGAATTTTTCTGTGCTTTTTTCCTTTCCTTGTTGGATAAAATAAAAGTCGGTGGCGACTCTTGCTTACCGTAACATTTTGCGAACCCAAGCGCAAAATGCAAACCAGCATTCCTAAAAAAAACAGTCCTGGTTCTGGCCACCGTATCACAACTTCCAAAGACAAATCTCTTATAAACAAAGGGGCATGACATGTCACTATCCAATTCGCCTGGGGGCAGTCAAGTCAAGATTCCAAGAAAACTCCCAAGAAATGCTGAATAACCAGGGGCAGGTCTGTATCTGAATCACTTGGGGCATTGAACGTGAATTCCAACAAAGGATTACGTACAGTCAAGGAAACATTTTTTAGAAGTGCTACAACACTTGATACTAGGGGAAGTGACAAATTTCCCACAAAATCCTTTTCATAAGGTGATACCTAGCCAAAGTTTCAATCTCCGAGAAACCTCTCCCCAATTAAATTGATCTCAAGAACCCTCGAGGAGTTCTTCCAAAAGAAAACACCTCTCCAACAGATTGGAAACGGGGTTTATTTCCCCAACAAACGACAAAATTCCCCAGCTTGAATTTGCCTCTTAGACTATCACAAATCAAGGGACCACAACTCCTCTTCCCCAGTAGACTGCTCTACAATCCCCAATGAGTTGCTGCAAAACCTGGGAGACAACCAAATAACAGTTAATTTCTTTGTCCCCAACAAATTGTTAACTCCCTTTCTCTTCCATCAAGAGATAGTTCCCCAGTAGAGCAACGGACAACTGAAACTATTGAATTCTTTTCCCTAAGAAGAAATCAACACTCTCCACATAGTTTTCTTCTCAAGCAAAATCAACATTCCCCAACGGAGTTCTCTTCAAACAACAAAACAATAATCCCCAGCGGAAACATTCTAAAAGCAAGGTCTGGAAAGGTGTGCATACTCTTCATCCCCAACGGCCGTCCAGGATTCAGCTTCCCAAAACTCCCCAACACTTTTCAAGGATTTATTTTCCAAGACAAAATTACATTCCAACAACATTTCATGCATCATATTTACATACATGATAAATGCATACAACACAAATGCATACAACATAATCTCATTTATTTTGAGAACATCATTACGCCATTCATTTCATACATCATGACATTGCATACAACTAACTCTATACTATTCAGGAAAGATCAATCAACAAAAAATTATCATCAACACATTTTTGATAAGACATGACAACTATCTATGAACAAATCAATTGTAGATCAATTCCCGAAACATGATTGGGTGACTATCTACATGAAAATCACTCCCTCCAGACCTTTACTGTTTCAGTTTAAATTGATCATTGGTTTATCCTGATTCCTTTCTGATAGACATTTTCTATGGTTCAGATAAATCGCTCCAAGACTTATTCTGATTCTTTCCAGTTAAATAATATTCAAGACCTCTGCTAGTTCAGTTTAAATCTATCAATGGTTTATCCTGATTCCTTTCCGGTAGACAATTTCTCTGGTTCAGATAAATCTCTCCAAGATTTATTCTAATTCTTTCCAGTTAAAGAATATTCAAGACCTCTCCTGGTTCAGTTTAAATTGATCAATGGTTTATCCTTATTCCTTTTCGATAAACATTTTCTCTGGTTCAGATAAATCGCTCCAAGATTTATTCTTATTCTTTCCAATTAAAGAATATTAAAAGACCTCTGCTGGTTCAGTTTAAATCTATCAATGGTTTATCCTGATTCCTTTCCGGTAGACATTTTCTCTGGTTCAGATAAATTGCTCAGAGATTTATTCTGATTCTTTCCAGTTAAAGAATATTTAAGACCTCTGCTAGTTCATTGTAAATCGATCAATGGTTTATCCTGATTCCTTTCCGGTGACATTTTCTCTGGTTCAGATAAATCGCTCCAAGATTTATTTTGATTCTTTCCAGTTAAATAATATTCAAGACCTCTGCTGGTTCAGTTTAAATCGATCAATGGTTTATCTTGATTCCTTTCCGGTAGACATTTTCTCTGGTTCAGATATATCACTCCAAGATTTATTCTAATTCTTTCCAGTTAAATATTATTCAAAACCTCTGCTAATTTAGTTTAAATCGATCAATGGTTTATCCTGATTCCGTCCCAGTTGACACTTCTTTTGGTTCAGTCTAAATAAATCAAAGATTTATTCCGATTCTTTCCCAGTTATAGTCAAATTCAGACTTAGTCTAATTGCTATTAACAATCACCTTTGGATGGCATCTATAAGCCCATCTCCGATAACTCTCCATCATCTCTCCAAATGGCATCTTTAATCCCATTCCCTACACAATCAACCACCACACCATGAAGTGCAAATTTATGGGTACTCTAGTGTTCAATCATCTTCCACCTTCAAGTCACGAATGGCAGATTCTCCAATCTAACTCTTCAGGTTTAAGAAGATTGAACAGGGGCAGCTATTGTACCCCGAGATTTACCCTCTCATTCCTTAAGGCATTTCTCACAATGATTCTCAAAAATTCAAGCTTACACAAGTACAATTGGATTTTTCAGCATCGAATTAAAGAGGAGGCTGTTAAAAAAGGGGGAAATAGATAAAAAAAATTAATCTTTTTGACAAAATTGAAGGAAAAATAAGTTTCCTTCGATTCACATCTTTCATTTGGACCTCTGGCATCTTTCGATGCCATCTTGGCTTGCATCCTTCGATTGGGCGTTGGCCTCTGGCACGTTGGCTTTGATTCACAAGGCAGGAGCTTCCTGCATGCAACCTTCGATTGCATCTTTGGCCTCACATGGTTCACAATACAATGGCTTCCTATGTGCCTGCTTCGAGTGGATGTTTGATGCTTGCATGCCTCTGTTGACTGGATAAATATTCCTCTCCATGCTTTCTTTGACTCACAAGTGATGGTTGGCTATATGTAGCCTTCGATTGAGCCACAAATTCCTTCTTGCATGCAAGAGGCTCCCACCAGGCCAGCAGGCACAAGGCAAGAGTCTCATGTAGCCTCTTTCAATTCCAAGGCAAAAAGCCTCCTTTTGGCATCCTTCGATTGCACAATCTGCCTCCTGCATGCCTCTTTCGAATCTGGGCATTTTTTTCCTCCTGCATGCCTCTTTCGTTTGGGAACGTGGCTCCCCTCATGCAAGTCTTCATTTGAGCATTGGCCTCTTGTATGCTTACTTGGGGTCACAAAGTTTAGACCTCCTGCATGCCTCTTTTGTTTGGGCATGTGGCTCCCCTCATGCAAGTCTTTGTTTGAGCATTGTCCTCTTGTATGCTTGCTTGGAGTCACAAAGTTTAGACCTCCTGCATGCAGGCTTCGACAGGGTATTGGCTATGTTTACACTAAGCTTCGAATGGACACATTTCCCTTTAGTATGCTTCAATTCCACCCTTGACAACCTTCAGCACACATGGTTGGTGGATTTGAAGGGCATACATAGGAGTCCCTGTCGAAGGATATACCTTACTAGTCCATTCAAAGGACACATTTAGTCCTTTCAAAGATACATACATGACACATTCAAAGGACACGTCTGGGTGTTCCATTCGAAGGACATTTTTGATGGCCCATTCGAAGTACTTACAAGACCCATCTTAAGGCATACTTTAGTAACCCATTCAAGGAGCACACATTTGGCTCCTTCGAAGGGTGCACAAAAGTGACCCATTCGAAAGACACTTGTTGGGTGAAAATCAAATAACGTTGTTTGAAGGAGAATCTGGTCGAAGGGGGGTCAAAACGAAAGATGAAATATTCAAAAGATGCTTGCTCCCAAGTTCAGGCCTAGTACACTGGCCATAACGCTCCAAAACTGTTGCACAGCAGGCCTGAAACACTGCCCCATTCTTGCACCAAAATGGCATACGAACACTGCCCCTCGAAAACTACAAAAAGAAGTTTACTCAAATTGTTCAAATTGTTTTGTTTTCCCTCCAAAACCTCAGCCAGCTTTTCCTATAAATAAAAGGCTCCATAACATGCATAGGGGTTGGACAACACATCCAGAGACTTGTGGGTGGTGGAACGAATCATCAAACTTTCAAAAAACTCAAACACTCTCAAACACTTAAACACATTTTCAAACATAAATCCAGAATATAAACACTTGTGTTGTACCCCAAAATTTTCCCTCTCATTAATCAAGTATTTTCTCACAAGATCTCCTTTGGTTCAAGTCTGCACAAGCGTTGATCAGGTCAAGACCCCTATTTAAGCACTGATGACTGGAATTGGGGTTTGAGATTGCACAAGGATAATTTAACTTTTAATGCCTCATATGACTCCCATGGATCATTATGGACCCCCAATATTTCTCATGTCAAGTTTCAAGTCTTGTATCACATTTTTGCTCAATCAATTGATCAGTTGACCTAAAAATCAACTGTATTGGGGAAAAAGTCAACTATGTCCAATCTACAGTCAAACTTCATAATTTTTTATCCATATGAATATTATAAACTCATATGTATCATTTTATCAAGTTTGGACCATAATTCCTCAAGAAATTTGATCAGATCATCAAAAGGGCAAAATGGTCAAAATTAGGGTTTTGACTTAGAAAAGGCAATTTCTGATTTTTGACCTAGCAAATGGTTGATTGGTTGGAAACATGATCTCAAGGATTCAATTGCATCATTTTGACCTAATGGAATGACTCAAAACATCCCTCAAGATCAATTGATTGATAGTTGATTTTCAATCAATTGATCAAAACTCAATTGTACACTAAAAAGTCAAACTTTGACTTTTTGGTTAAAATCAAGTGTCAAAGATCACAATTCATCAAAACATGTAAAAATATGAAACTTGTTCATCAAGGAATCAAAAAGTCAAGATTTTATTTTCAAAAGTCAAAGTTTTCAAACTTAGAAATTTTTCTAATTGTTGAAAACTTCATAGTTTTTCACAACTTTGAGCAAATTTTTCACCATGATGCAAGATGATTCAAAAGAAAATTTCAACATAAAAGTTGTATATCTAAATGAGATCTAAAACATTTCTTTACACAACTTCTCCTAGAAATTCATGTATTTCAAGTTATGATTTTGTGAATACATGTTCATGAAACTTGGAAACTTAATGAAATTTTGCCCTAGTTTAGGCAAGATTTTGACCTAACTTCATGGCAATTTTTCACATAGTTCCAAGGGGAATTTTCAAAAGTGATTCAAATAGGGGTTGTAGGGCACATTACAAGTTTTCTAAAATTTCCAAAAACTCCTTGAGATCATGTTTGAGCAAGGAGAATCGAAGACGTGAAGTTGGCATTTCATTCTTGAATTATAGGTCATTTTCATGATGAACAAAAATTCAAATCCATGCTAGGCTGCACAATCTTTGCTTTGCAGGCCTCAAACTTGCTTGGAACTCCATAATTAATGTTTAGAACAGTTGTTAGAGGCTTTAATCAAATCATTTAATGCATTTCCCATGCTTAATACCATTTTAGGAAGAAAGTGCACATTGCCATTTTAGAAAAGTAGCTTTTGTGCACAAAATCAGTTCTTGAGCTTTGCAATTGTTTTCTTCTGATCACACACAACCTATAACCCAAAAGAAACTTGTCTAAATCCTCTTGGAACTCAGGTCATGCTTGTATTATGCCTTCTGGGATGCGGTGGGAGAACTGACCTTTAGGTTTTACGTTTTATTGCAAATGTTGCGGTTAGCAAGAGTCGCCACCGACTTTTATTTTATCCAAAAAGGAAAGGTGAAAAAGCACAGGAAAGACCTTTGATATTGTTCCTTGAGTTTGGGGGGTAGATTATGAAAAGGGAAGGTATTAGCACCCTTTTCATCCATGGTTTTCCATGGGCTCTTAGTTACTTGCTAGATCACTTGCTTTTGTTTAAAATTGTACTTTGTGTGGATTTTGAAAGTATTTTGTAAAGAGGCCATTGTCTAGGCAAACTTTGTAATGATTTCGTTCGTAAGAATGTATACAAAGTGTTGGTCTTTTGAAAATGTTTTCAAGTTTTGTGAGATATTTTGAAAGTGTTTGTTTTGAAAATAGCAAGGATGTTTGTTATTGAAATGGAGAAAGTAATTAGGAGAAATCTACCTACTCAAATGTCTTTCTTGTTCATTTTCTTTTCCTTTGACATTGTTGTCTTACCATTGATTTGGTAAGCAAACCTATCTTTGGATGTAAACGGGACGAGCGTGGGTCATCGTATAACCATGATTACCAATATCGCAAGGTATTTTAGCATTCTCTTTTAGGGACTAAGATCATTTAAAAGGCAACTTAGATAGCGTCATCGAGGGACTATGATCTTGTATTCGTTTGTTTTTGCTAAGATACTTCACATGCGTAATATGGCTAATTTGTAAGGCAACCAAGTGGAATAACCCTATGGGTGCTTATGTGAAAATGTATTATTTTCATGCTTGTTTTTGTCTTGAATTAGGGTTTTCTAGGTATTGATTTTAGTCTTTCCATACAAACCCTAATTACTAGCATTTACATAAAGCGGTAAATTGCGGAAAATAAATATCCTACGCTATTAAAATCATTAGGGGGTGGGGTGTACAAAGTATAAATGGTGATTGCAAGTAAAATTAAAATCCTAAGTTAATATTACAACCATATTGAATGGATGATAATGTACGAGAAATGTAAAGTGAACTTGTTTTGTTTAAATAACGAAATAAGTTTATTTTAAGAAAATATTTTGATCTTTTTTATGTTAAAAGAAATATGTAAAAAAATGTAAAATGTTTTTTTGTGTTTTTGATTAGTGAAAATAGAAGTAATAGCAAAAAATAGTAAGGAGAAAAAAGAAAATAGAATCAACGCATTGTTGAACTAAAAGAGATCAGAAGTTCTGACTCTGTCATGCTGCAAAAGAAAGAAACCATATTATCAGAAATAGGTAAAGTCAGAAGTTCTGGATCCGCTAGGAAAAAAGAAGATTCCAGAAGTTCTGATGCCACTGGAAGAACATTGTCTCCCTCTCCATGCTAATCAAAACATATGCAACTTAGACATTTCTCAACAAAACAGAAGATGTGTATATAACAGTTATAGCAGGTTTCATGATGTTTCAACAACAAGAGATATCAGATTCATAAATCAGAAGCAAGCATGAATTTACTAATCCTAATTCTGAGTTCTAATTTCTTCAAGAAGTTCTGAACTGAAATTCTCTCTACTGAGGCAGGCAGATGCATGAAACCTCAGAATATGTACATTATCAGAATCAGGATGTCTACATTGTATTTGAACATGCAAGTCTAACAATGCCTAAGTAATATGATGAGAGTCAGCAGAAGCTTACCTTGCAGCTGGAAAATAATCTGTGAGCTGGAACCTGGTCTTGACCGCTTGTGATGTTCTGAACAACTCCCTCACGTGTTCCACAGGCTGGAAACTTTCAACCTGGGCCACGAATGGTTAGAGAATTCTGGAATAGTCAAGGGGTAAAGTTCTGACTACTTTGAGGTGGATGTGGATGGAAAGTGAGTTACAGTCTGAACACAGGAATTAGGATAGCTTCTAATATGTGAATCAGAAACTGTATGGGTGGTTTTAGTCAAGAAGATCTTGAGGAAAAATGGAATGTGAATGCAAGAATCAAAAGCTAACAAGTTTTGTATTTTGTATTTGCAGTTTTGGACTCTTGGAATTTTAGCAGGGGTTCAAGGCTTTCTTTCTCAAATTTTCCTCCTTTTACAGTTGCAAATGAAGTCCAATTTATAGGTAAAGGTTTAGTAGCTTGGAGAGGTCACATGGCAAAACTATCATATGCTAGGCGCTGACTTGTTCTTGAAGTAAGTTCAAATAAGTATGGTGGTTAGCAGTTTTAACAGCGCCTAAGCTGGATTTGTAAGCAGGAAATAAGGAAAGGTAACCTCAAAAGAAAAAGAAAAGTATGGGCCCAGCACACTTTTGTATAAAATGTTTCTTTTTTAAGACAGTAAAGGTACTCTTATGCCACACGTGGGGAAATCTTTTGGATAAAGACTCAAAAGTGGTTGTGAGCATTAAATGATGATGAGATTTATCATACCAGAAATCCTGCAATGTGAGATTTTGCATCATTGCTTAATTCTGGGTCAGAGGTTCAGCTTCAGCATAATTTAGAATAAACATCCAACTTCTGATCTTTATATCTCCTTGCTCCCGCATGTTCTGAAGGAGCTCTCAGACTTTCCAGGAAGCTTGAAACACGCTTTGTAAACCTTTTTTTGAGTTACCCTTGCAACTTGTGACTGAATCTTTGTGAAAACTGGCCCAAAAGTTGTAACCAAACTCTGTCTTGGAACTGTCCAGAATTTGCTGAGTGCTTCAGTTTCATGGACGTGTCTTTGAGGAGTCATAACTTGAAATCCCAGCATTTCTAGGAGAAGTTTTGTTCTGTAATGTTTCAGATCTTGTTTGAGTCCATAACTCTTGTGTTAGAAGTTCTTCCAGAATCAACTTGCATCATGGTGATAATCTGATCAGAAGTTCTGAGCTCATCATATTTCCAAAGCAAATTTGACTTTTGATTTTCTTAAATAAACAAATTTCATATTTTAACATGTATCGATGAAATATGATTCTTGAAACTTGATTTTGATCTAACAGTCAAAGTTTGACTTTTCAGTATGCAAATGACCATTTTGCCCTTATGGATGACTTTCTTGGAAAATTTGTAATTCAAGGCTTGAAATTAGATGGGAACAAACCTGAGGGTTCAGGGTGATCCTTTGAGAAATGAGAGGGTAAATTTTGGGGTACAACAGCTGCCCCTGTTCAATCTTCTTAAACTTGAAGATTTAGATTGGCGGATTTGTCATTCGTGACTCGGAGGTGGAAGATGATTGGACACTAGAGTGCCTAGAAATTTGCACTCGACAATGTGAAGGATGAGGGAATAGGCTTAAATATGCCATTTGGAGAGGTGATAGAAAGTTTGTAGAAGATGGGCTTAAATATGCCATTCAAAAGTGATTGTTGGTATTGAATTTGTAAGTTGAAGGAACGAGTATCAGAACGGCGTCCGTGTTTGGAGCGTATCTAAATTATACCTGAAAACTGAATCTGAATGAGTATCAGAATGGCATCCGTGTTTGGAGCGTATCTGAACTGTATCAAAAGTTGAAATCTGAATGAGTATCATAATGGCATCCGTGTATGGAGTGTATTTGAACTGTATTAAAAGTTGAAATCTGAATAAGTATCAGAATGGCATCCATTTCTGGAGTGTATATGTACTGTATCTGAAAGCTGAGTCTGAATGAGTATCAGAATGGCATCCAGGTATGGAGCGTATTTGTACTGTATTTGAAAACTGAGTCTGAATGAGTATTAGAATGGCATCCGCGTCTGGAGAATATCTGTTACTGTATCCGGAAGAGGCTATGAATGAGTATCAGAATGGCATCCGTGTTTGGAGTGTATCTGAACTATATCTAGAATCTGAATCTGAATGAGTATCATAATGGAATCCGTGTCTGAAGCGTATATGTACTGTATCTGAAAGCTCTAAACATTGTTAATGGTAGCTGTTAATCTTATTCTGAAAAGGGTAAAATGTTAGCTAAAATGCAAAGTCATGTTGTATGAAATGTATGACATAATGCATTTGTGTAATCGATGTTTATGATATATCAATGCGATGTATGCGTATGCGAGCTAATCTGCTGCACTGCTGTTAGATTGGGGAAAATAAATCCATGAATGTTGTTGAGGATATGTAGGCCTTCATGTCTTGAAGTGTTGATGAATTTCCATTTAGAGAAATAAACTCTGTTGTAAGGGAAATGTCATTTACTGCTTGAAAATATCTGTTTGGGGAATCTGGAGAAATTGAATGATTTCTACCGGGGATTGATAATTGGAAGCTTTGTTCCGCTGGGGATTAAACTGTACACTGCGGGGGATTTATGGAAATAGCTTAGAGAGATTTCCCTACCTTAAAGCCATCAGTGATTGTCTTTTATTTTGTTCATTTGTAAACAGTAATTATGTTTAAATGTATATGTTCAACAAGTAATCATCAGACGTTTTTGTAAACAAAACACAAGCGTAACGAAAAACATATAGTTTTTGCACTTTCAAAGAGATTATCTTTGTATTGACTTTGAGTAAGTATTTTTGTACAATGAGACAAACATTCTAGTAAGAGAATCTCGTCGTAAAAATGAAAATTTTGATACAAAGAAAATATAGTTATGTGTAATAATCCCATGGGGTTCCCATTCTTCTATAGCCTTCGTATCTCTGAGCATCTTGTTTATTTGTTGCCTTATCCGAAGCTGATTTAATTAATCAGAACCACTGAATTTATCAGTTGACGCCAAAGGTTGTCCGTAAGGTGATCCAATAGGACATAGTCATACCCTTTAATTCCCTAACTTTTGCCTGGACCTCCCTTCGGGTTTTCAGCCCACCGGGATACCCTTTTTGCCCAAGTTGCCCTTTCGGGTTTTCAACTTGCCGGGTGTACACATTTTTTTGTTTCATCCCTAATTTTTGCCCGGACCTTTTTGGTTCGTCGGGATGCCCTTGTTTTGCCTAGGTGTGTCAACCTAGCGGGTCTCTTATGCGTAGTATCTTTTGTCAATGTCTGCATTCGCAGGGTGTGGTAGGTCGTCGCCATCCATGGTGGTCAAGATCATTGTTCCACCACAGAAGATGTTTTTGATTACAAATGGTCCTTCATAGGTAGGAGTCTATTTTCCCCTGGGATCACCTTGCGACAGTATGATGCGCTTGATCACCAGATCCCCGACTTGGTACACTTGGCGTCTGACCTTCTTGTTGAAAGCCTTGATCATATGTTTTTTATATATTTGACCATGGAAAACAGCAATAAGTCTCTTTCCATCAATCAAGTTCAGTTGATCAAGTCGAGTATGAATCCAATAGTCTTTTTCTCAACCCTGCATCCTTCATAATCCTCAGATAGGGGATCTGAACCTCAATAGGCAAGACGGCTTCCATGTCGTATACCAATGAATAGGGTGTTGCCCCGGTTGAAGTGAGAGCTGTGGTACGATACCCGTGGAGAGCGAATGGTAACATCTCATGCTAGTATTTGTATGTAACTGTCATTTTCTGTATGATCTTTTTAATGTTTTTATTTGCAGCTTCGATAGCACCATTCATCTTTGGCCGGTAAGGGGAAGAATTGTGATGCTGGATCTTGAATTGTTCGAAAAAGGAGGTGATCATAGTGTCATTGAGATTTCTACCATTTTCAGTAATGATCCTTTCCGGGATACCATACCGGAAAATAAGATTTTGCTTGATGAAACGGGCAACAACATTCTTGGTAACGGAAGCGAAGGAAACTGACTCCACCCACTTTGTAAAGTAATCAATGACCACTAAGATGAAGTGGTGTCCTTTGGAGGCCGTCTGCTTGATTTCCCCAATCATATCAATCCCCCGTATAACAAAGGTCCAAGGAGTCGTCAAGACATTCAGAGGAACCAGAGGTACGTGCACCTTGTCAGAATAAATCTGACACTTATGGCAGGTTTGAGAGTGTTGATAGCAATCTTCTTCCATGGTAGACCAGTAATAGCCTGCCTGTAGGATTTTCTTTGCCATCGTATGCCCACTGGAATGGGTGCCAAAAGTGCCTTCATGCAATTCATCCATGATCCTTTCAGCTTCAATCTTATCTATGCATCGAAGTAACACAGAGTCATGATTGCGTTTATACAGGATGTTGTTACTAAGGAAGAACTTAGCAGAGAATATTCTTAAGAACTTCTTATCATTAACTGAATCTCCTTCTGGATATTCTTGAGTCTCGAGATACCTCCTGACTTCGTGAAACCAAGGCTGGTCCACTACTTCTTTAGTATTAATCTCATGACAGTGTGCTGGTTCATCCATTCGTTCAATGGTGATCTGGGGAGCATCGTCAACCCAATTAAGTTTAAACATAGATGGCATTGTGGCTAGTGCGTCTGCTAGCTGATTTTCTTCTCGCGGGAAATGCTTGAAGGTAATATTATCAAAGTGCGGTAGCAATGTCAAAACATGTCCTTTATAAGGGATAAGGTTAGGGTGTTTGGTGTCCCATTCCCCTTTGACCTTACTAATGACCAAAACTGAATCTCCGAATACATCCAAGGATTTGATCCCCAAGTCTATGGCAACTCTGAGACCAAAGATGCATGCTTCGTATTCCGCCATGTTGTTTGTACAATTGAAGAAGAGTCTTGATGTGAAGGGAGTATGACACCCTTCGGGAGATATGAGTACAACACTGATACCATTGCCAAGTGCATTGGATGCCCCATCAAAGACCAGGGTCCATCGGGATCCTTGTTCAGGTCCGTCATATGGCCTAGATTCTTCACAGTTGTTTACCATCACGATGTCCTCATCTGGGAATTCGAACCTCATGGACTGGTAGTCTTCCACACTTGGTGAGCAAGGTGATCAGCTAGTACACTTCCCTTTATTTCTTTCTGGGTAGTATATTGTATGTCATATTCCATCAGGATCATCTGCCATCTTGCTATTCTCCCAAAAAGAGCAGGATTTTTGAAGATGTATTTTATCGGATCCATTTTAGATATCAACAGGGTAGTATGAGTCAACATATACTGTCTTAGCCGGCGAGCAGACAATGCCAGAGCACATCAAGTTTTCTCGAGCAGTGAATATCTGGTTTCACAATCGGTAAACTTTTTGCTCAGGTAATAAATAGCGTGCTCTTTTCATCCAGACTCGTCATGCTGCCCCAATACACACCCCATTGAGTTTTCTAAAACAGTCAGATACATGATCAATGGTCTTCCCTCGACTGGTGGCATCAACACAGGAGTCTCTTGCAAGTATTCTTTGATTTTGTCAAAAGCAACTTGGCACTCTTCATTCCATTTGACTACTTGATATTTCTTCAACAATTTGAAGATTGGTTCACAAGTAGTTGTCAGGTGAGAGATGAATCTGGAAATGTAATTCAAACGTCCCAAGAATCCTCTGACTTCCTTCTCAGTACAAGGAGCAGGCATCTCTTGTATTGCTTTAACTTTGGAAGAATCAACCTCGATACCTTTGTTACTGACAATAAAGCTTAGGAGTTTACCAGACCGTACCCCAAATATGCATTTGTTTGGATTCGACCTCAGCTTGTACTTCTTCAGTCTTTCAAACAGTTTTTGTAAGTGATCAAGATGCTCTTCTTCTGTTTGAGATCTGACTATCATATCGTCCACATAGACCTCTATTTCGTGATGTATCATGTCATGAAATAAAGCTAACATGGCATGCTGATAGGTTGCCCCAGCATTCTTTAGTCTGAATGGCATCACCTTGTAGAAGAATGTGCCCCACTGTGTGACAAATGTTGTTTTCTCCATGTCCTCAGGCGCCATTTTGATTTGGTTGTAACTTGAGAAACCTTCCATGAAGGAAAACACTTTGTGTTGTGCCGTATTGTCAACTAGAATATCAATGTGGGGGAGTGGAAAATCATCCTTAGGGCTTGCCCTATTCAAATCTCTGTATTCCACACACATTCCCACTTTACCATCTTTTTAAGGTATGGGAACGATATTGGTAACCCATTGGGGGTAAGAGGTGACAACCAAGAATCCAGCATTGAATTGCTCCATGACTTCTGCTTTAATCTTTTTTGACATATCAGGCCTCATGCGGCGAACCTTTTGCTTTACTGGCGGACAATCTTTTCTTGTAGGCAAATGATGTACCACAATGTCTGCATCAAGTCCCGACATGTCTTCATATGACCACGCAAAGACTTCAACATGATCGTGTAACAACTGAATCAGACGCTCCTTGACACTGGGTTCCAGATTGGTACCCACCTTGACCTCTTTTTTGTCTTCTTTGGTACCTAGGTTGATTGTATCCACGGGTTCCTCGTGAGGTTGAATAGTTCTCTCTTTTTGTTGTAGTAGTCTGGCAAGTTCTCCTGGTACTTCACAATCTTTCTCACCTTCGTCTTTGGCTTGGTAGATTAGATCCTCAGAGTCACAAAAGGCCATAGCAATATCGTTACCCATGGGATCCTGAATGGATGTATACCTGCATTGTGAGTGTGGGTGTGTGTAAGGGTATAACTATCTTTGAAAGAAAATAATATGTAAAAGAAAAAAAAGCAATGAGCACAAAAGTTTGTATGCGAAAACGTCCATGATTCATTGATGTCATATGAAAATGAGATAATAACCCTTACAAATGACCATTGTGCCTCGGGTAAGACACAAGGTTTTAAGAGTGCGAATTGTTTTAATATTACATATCCAACAAAATATAAAGACAAATTATTGTGGGATAAAAGTGATTGGGACAAAATCTCTAGCCTCCCAGTTGTTGAGCCCTCCACTAACAGTTAGGAATATCCGGTCTTCCAAGTCGCAGCTATCTTCATCATCTTCTACGGCGTTGACCTCGCGGTTGCTGATCTTCAGGGGTGGTCTTCCGGCACGAGCGCGACGTACAACCTTCTGAGCACTTGAAGTGAAACATAAGCCAAACTTGTCAGACTTGTATGGGATATCTGGGAGTTGCCCCCAGATATTGCACCTTCCTTCTTCTACCACTGCTTTGGCACCCTTTAGAGATGACATCCGGAGTGGAGGCCTTGTAATCTTGGGAACCTGAGACACAGCTTTGGTCACTGCCACATCTTGAGGGACTTCTTCAAAGTGTTGAAATAGAGTTTCAATAAATTCACCATCTAATTCCAGTTATCTGAAGGAATTGAGATGGCTAATCATATATTCTTCCTCTCCGTGAACGGTGATGATCTTCCCCTGAATTGGATACTTCAGCATTTGGTGCAACGTAGAAGTAACAGCGCCAGTGTTGCAGATCCATTGTTGTCCTAGCAAGCAGGAGTATGAAGGGCGGATGTCCATTACATAAAAAGTTGAATTGAAAGTTTGGGTTCTAACCTTTATGGGGATATCCACTTCCCCATGCACCATCCTTTTCGAGCCGTCAAAAGCCCTTACTACTATGTTGCTTGGCTTTAATGTCAATCCCTCACAGTCAAGTCTATCAAGAGCTTTTTTAGGTAATACATTCAGAGATGAGCCAGTGTCCACCAAAACATGAGCCAAGGTTGTGCCCCTACATTCAACTAAGACATGTAATGCCTCATTATGCTTCCTTCCTCTCAGTGTTAGACCAGCATCTGAAAAACCTAGGCCATTATCTGCAGTCAAGCTGGCTACGCAGTCTTGGAACTGATTGATAGACGTCTCTTGAGCTACATGGGCGGTTCTTAAGAATTTTACCAAGGCCTTTGCATTCGCCTCAGAACATAGTAGTAATGCCAGCATGAAAATTTTAGAGGGAGTTTTCCCCAGTTGTTCAACTACATCGTAGTCGCTTCTCTTTATAATTTTTAGAATCTCCTCCATTTCTTTCTTGGAGGTCTCAGGGATAGTCAATGATTGTGCCTTCGTTCGGACAGGCTCAATCAGAATACTTTTTCCTCGAATCTCGGTTAACTAGGCAGCAGGAGTGTCAGTAGGAATGATAACAGGGGTTGTAACGACTTTGTCAGTTGGAGTATTGGTGGAGATGATTGTAGGATTGGGAGTAACCTTTGGAATAGTAACAGGAATGATTACGGGTCCAGAAACGGCCTTTAGGGGAGAAATTTCTAGAGAGAAGATTCTACCACTTCGGGTAATCTTACTAGTCCCTGCAATATTACTGACGTCGGAATCCATTTCTCAGAACTTGAATCTTCGGCGGCTGGCCAGTCCTACTTGATACCATGGGAGTAGAAATCCCCTCCATAATTCCATGGTACGATTTTGTCTGACGCATATGGGACTGGTCCAGGCATTGTGATTATTAAAGGAGTTGCTTTCGGAACTGATGTAATTCTAACGGGTATTTTGGTGGAGACTGTTGTACCCCAAAATTTCCCCCCTCATATTCCTCAAGACATTGCAATAAAAATCTCCAAGTGGCTCAAGGTTGCTCAAGAGTGGGTCAGACAAGTCATCTCCTAAGGCAGTCAACCCCAAATTAGGGTTTTGTGTTGTATCAAGATCCTTGAGTCCAAATGACCTCAAGTGCTCCCTAATGTCCTAATATGCTCTAAAGATCATCCATGCCAAATTTCAAGCCTTGTAGAGGAAGCTTGCTCAGTCAATTGCTCAAAGGGTCCAAAAATCGACTATGCTAGGGCAAAAGTCAACTGTGACCTATAAACAGTCAAACTTCAAGATTTTTTGTCAACATTCTCATTTTGAAGGATATTTCACCATTTTATCAAGGGTTGATCAAGATTCATCAAGGATTTCTCAAAATTCATCAAGATTCAAAAGTTGTTAAATTAGGGTTTTGTAGGAAAAGTCAACCCAATTTTGACCAAGCATAACTTTCTCATACTTTATGAGAAATGACCCATCCAAATCTCATTTTAAATAGGATGCAATTTCCTACAATCCATCTTCATACCCCAAGATCAAAAAATGCACTCACAAGAAGTTATAAATTTGGACATTATAGGTCATTTTTGAAAGTCAACAAAAACACCTTTTTTTCCAAAGCTTATAACTTGAGCATGGAATTCCCAAATGAGATGAGACCAAAAGGTTTGGTTAGAGGACATCTCAATATTTCTAAAAAGTCCAAGAACACTTCCAAAAGTTCAAAATTGAAGAAGTTATGCATTGTTGAAGTTGGACTTTTTTGCAAAATTGCCAAAAGTCAACTATCCCCAAAACTTCAAATTTTGTCAAATGGGCCCATTCTTTTCCACTTGATTTGAGCTTGAATAGTTGCCAACGTGTCCTAGCTTCAGCCATGAGATCATATTTCATTTTTATTATTTAATTTTATTTTTTATTGAATTTATTCATTTTAAATCAAATAAAATCATAGAAAATCCAAATAATTAATAACTCTTGATTTTTTTTTATTGTTTTAGGCTTTGTTCACAGCTAGCATCACCATCAAATTCGTATCAAGCCAAATCATGGGCAAAAAGATTGAATGGAATCAAATTTGGAAAGGTTTAAAGTGGAGATCAAATCAAATTCATATGCATTGATATGGAAAGATTTAGTCCATATTTGTTACCCTAATACACTGAGCATTACATAAGCAATCCAAGGGAGACGAAATCAGGGTTGAAGAGGGCAAAGAGAGGCAGAACAAAAAGTGGAAAAATCACAAAAAAGTGAGAAGTCAAAATCCAGGTTAGAGGCATTTTCAGAGGCCAAGACTTGTCCCAATCGCTTCCTGGGCATTCACTCAAGCCACCTGGATCAAAACCAAGCATCCTCAGACTCCATAACACGCTGTAAGTGTCACGCAACCCCTCCCTGTTTTTGAAATCGACTTGGCTCATTCTGGCATCATTTGAATGAGATAACTGCATATTTGTATTCCTCACATCATTTGTGAACTTTTGACATCATTTAATTTCATTTATATGATTTGTACTGCAATTCGCCATAGCTAGTTTTTCTTGGATATTTTTGGGGGGTTTCTTTTCAGGTGAAATTAAGCTACAAGATGGACATGGTTGTGTCCGGGAGGGTGAGACGAATACAACCATGCCCTTGGAACTCATTTTTGTGGCCTGAGAAGGATTTTAGGATGGGCCTGCGCTTTTAGCTGCGGATTCAAATCCGCAGGTATTCTTTTACAGGTTTCAGGACAGGGACGATGAGGTGTCCCCTGCCCATTGGTGTATTAAAATGATTACGCGCGTGTTTTTATGTTCTGGCAATGATTTTTGTTTTTTATATAATATATATGTTTTATATTATTATAACAAATCCAGCAGCGTGTCCTAGTGGTCAACCAGGCAAGTTCCAAGGCATTAGTGGCTGGAGGTCAGGGGTTCGATCCCTGCCTCAAGCGCTTTGTATTTTCTCATTGTTTTTCAGATAATCATGTGCTTGCTCAAGCGTGCAGCCTACCGTTTGCCATCACCTATCTAATAGCCAGATGGCCAAAGGCCAGATCTGGTGGTCCGGGAGTGAATATCCACCATAGTCCAAGTCCACGCGTGCCTACTAGATTCCAGAAAGTCAAAGAAGGCCAGCACAATTGGGCCTAAGGAATTGCTACTCATACTCCCAAAACAGGCCCAAACCCCTCCTCTCTTTTATTTATTTATTTTGTTTTATTAATTATTTTTATTATTTTTGTTTAATTTCTAACCAATCAAAATTCTTTTTCTTATCAAATAAAAATCACAAAATATTTTTTATATTTAATTAAACTTTAAACTTTTATTTTTCTTAATAAACACTAATTAATTCATTTAGGTTTTTAATTCTAGAATAACTTTAACTTATTTTGTAAATAAATAATTAATTAGACTTAATTAGTTTTTTAACCATTAATTTAATTATTATAATTTCTTTCTTAAATAATCAAAAATCCCAAAAATAATTTATTTTTCATTTAATTAATTTATTAATTTAATTTAGAAATTAATTTAGGATTTATTTCTTTCTTAATTTAAAAACAACAAAAACCAAAAACTTATGCTTTCTTCAAAAGGGTCAAAACCCTAATCATGCGCTCGATTTAATTTCCCGCACGCGTTACTTATTTTTATCCAATAATATACCTGTTCCCGGAATGTAATAGTTAATAGGACTTTTAATTATTTTTTATTGCTTTATTTTATTTTTCAAAGGGTTTGTCTTTGGCGATGTAAATACACGACGCCTTGTAATTTAAATTCTGCATTTTATTTCTGCAAATTATAATTGTTAGATGTTTGATAATAGGGTTGTATGACAAGACTGGATGTTTTAACCTAAAATCAAATTAGATCACCCTTAACATGTACAAAGATAAAAAATAACTGAAAACGACACACTTGCACATGTGCACTCTTAGGGTACACCCCACTTGGTTGCCTTTGTACACGGTCATTGAGTATAGGTCGCTTTAGAGGTCGCCCTCTTGTCTAAAAGATCATAGTCACCTCAAAATGGTTGCCTCGGATATTGTTTCCTCAAACAAATAATCTAAGATATTAGGGCTACCGCTAAGGCGTCCTAACATTGCTTTAGTGACCGTATGTCCCTCATTCGAATTGACCCTCAAACTCCAACGACGGTGCTACCCACTCACTAATAGTGGGATAGCATTGTCTAAAGGACATTAGCATAGAACAATTCCTTTTTCGAGTAGGTAGATGGTTCTTAGATACTTGCTCTTTCAAAATAAAATCTTTTTTACACTTACACTCCTTTTCGAACAAAGTTTTTTTTCAAAAACACTTCATACGCTATTGAGGACAGAAGCAAGAGTTAAATCGAAGTTTCAAAAACAAAAATTTTTTCAAACCCACAAGCACAAAGAAAACAATTTTGAAAACAATTGAGCAAGTACCTAAGAGCCCGTGAATAACCACGGATAGAAAGGGTGCTAATACCTTCCCTTTCTATAATCTACCCCCCGAACCCGAGAAACATCTTGAAAAAGGAATTTTTCTGTGCTTTTTTCCTTTCCTTGTTGGATAAAAAAAAAGTCGGTGGCGACTCTTGCTTGCCGCGACATTTTGCAAACACAAACGCAAAATGCAAACCAGCATTCCAAAAAAACAGTCAGTTCTTCCCACCGTATCACAGAACTGGCGACTCTGCTGGGGATGGTATAAGTGGGGTGTACCTTAGGAATAGTTCATCATTTTGTTTTCAATTGCTTGATTTGCATGCTTTAGCTTTGTGGACTTGAATCAGAGTTACTATAGATCCTAACCTGGATCTGGGGAATACCCTTTAGGTAAGTAGCAATAAACTGTGAGGGAACTGTACAGCATAGACCGATACGGTTGAAGCAGTAGCTACGTTGGTGTGGCACTTTAGTATGTACCGATATCCCTTGTGGCGCAATGAGGAGAATATGGGTCTACTAAGGGGTCATTAAGCACCAACTGACCTTAGAATCTTTAAATTGACCAACTTGGCCATAGAACAGTAGCAGTATGCTACACTCATTGAGACCAAACTCTCGCGATGATTTCGGCCGCAAGAAAAGGTTGCTAAACTAGAATTATGACCGATTGAGGGTGGTCAGTGATATTGAGATCCTCTAGAACCCGGTTACTATTTCTAGGACAGGTTTGAACCAACGGAACTAAAAGAGGGTAGTACCTAAGCTCCTTGCCAGCCTGAAATCTAAGGGCTATCTGTGTGACTTGTTTGCCCTTACCATGTTTGCTATTTGTGGATACTTGTGGTGTGTTTTCTATCATAACATCATGACATCATGACATTGCATGCATCTTGCATTGGACTAACCTATTTCAAAGACAGGAGGGATTCATCTTTGTTCTATTTTATAGGTCATGGCACCCATGCGTAGAAACACCATTCGGATCAACTTTGTCCAAGTTCCCACTTAGCTTAAGGAATTGGTTGCAAAGATTTCAGATACTTCCTCCTTTATCAGAAGACATGGTCACTTCCTGGGTTTGGTCACTTCCAAATTAGACGAACAAATGATGAGTGTCTTGGTCCAGTTCTTTGATCCACTGTACCATTGCTTTACTTTTTCGGACTACCAGTTAGTCCCTACCTTGGAAGAGTTCTCTGATCTGCTTGGTATCTCTATTCTGGAGCAGACCCCGTTCACAGGTTGGGAGAAGATCCTTAGGCCGGAAGAAATTGCTTCAGCCCTCCATCTTACAAAGGCCGAGGTAATGTCTAATTGGGAAACTCGTAGTGGAACAAAGGGCT
Source organism: Vicia faba (assembly GCA_948472305.1). NCBI lineage: Eukaryota > Viridiplantae > Streptophyta > Magnoliopsida > Fabales > Fabaceae > Vicia > Vicia faba. Next base: position 536,417,959 of record OX451737.1, read on the forward strand.
TCTTGACTAAATTCTTGGTTGGTAAGGCTAATCAGTTCTGGGACAGTCTAGACTTCCAGGCATTTGAAGACATTCTGGCTCTTCTCATATATGGTTTGGTGTTGTTTCCTAACTCGGATTCTTTCGTCGACGTGAATGCAGCGAATATTTTCATGTCCGGTAATCCTGTGCCCACTCTCTTGGGTGACATTTTGCACTCTCTATATGTCCGTACTGCTCGGAAACGGGGAACCCTTATGTGTTGTGCGCCATTTCCGGCAAGGTGGTTTATTTCTCACCTCCCCAAATTAGTTTTGAAGAACAAAGAAGGCATGGGCTGGGCCTACAAGATTATGTCCCTCTCTCACATACACATCATCTGGACTATCAAGGGCATGGAAGATGTGGCTATTATTGATCGTTGTGGGGAATACCACAATGTTCCACTGATAGGATCCAATGGAGGAATCACCTATAATCCATGCTTGGCCTTATGTCAATTTGGGCGAGCTAGGAGGGAAGGACCTCATGAGTTGCCGATGCCAAGCATTATCTTTGATTTCCAAGGGGATAGTGACGAGCAACGCCACAGATTCATAAGAGCTTGGGATAGGGTACACAGGTCTGATTCGCACGAGCTAGGTGCGAAGACTTCTCTTCCAATGGAGCCATATCTCCGATGGGTTCGAATTCGTGCCCAAAAGTTGGGAATGTCGTACGAAGTCGTCTTGCCTATCATTGTTGAGGTTGCTGATGAAGAAGGGGTTCCTCCTACCATCCTTCATCCATACATGCCTACTGACATAGGGGCATTAAAGAGATCTTGGATGCAGTTGAGAGAAGAGCGGGATACTTACAGAGAAAAGTATCATGAGCAAGAGCAGAAGATTTAGAAGTTGACAAGGCAGCTGGAGAACGAGTGGATCCTCAATGACTATGTCCTCACTGACGAGAAACAACCATGGGAGCACTGATTATCTTTTGATTATTTCTAGTTTTGATTTACTTTTTCAGTTTTTCTTTCTTGTAACGCCTTAAAGGCATCTGTTGAACAATTGAATTTCAAGTTTATCTAATAAAAGTGTGTTTCATTTTGGTTTACGAATTTGAATCTCTAAAGTCTTTGAAATCATATCATGCGCATATCATTCCCATGCACCTCATGACAGGTACCCTTACAGGTTTTTCTCATCTTCTTCGCTGTTTGTTTCAGCATCATGTCTTCTGAACCATCAACTGAACAAGCAATCAAGGCTCTACAAGTTCAAAACGCCCAGTTCCATGAATTGTTCATGAGTTTGGCTAAGGGTCAGCAAGATCTGAAGACCCTTATCTTTAAAGAGAAGAAGAAGAAGAAGAAGAAGAAGACAGTCCTATTTAATATGGGTCGCAGATTCGGAAACGATTTGCGAGAAGAGGTTGATCTGACCCACTCATCTGGAGGGGGAAATAATCAGGAAGAAAGGAGGGCTCATAGCCCTGTGGTTTCTGACAACGAGACTGACTTCGACGAAGACCAGTATCCTCCGGCTGAGGATAGATATAAACAACTGGAAGACCGGTTGAGCGCGATGGAAGTTCAGAAAGTGCCTGGTCTGGACTTTGGTGATTTGGGTCTGTCATCTGGGGTGGTAATTCCCCACAAGTTTAAGGCACCAACCTTTGCTAAGTACGACGGGGTTTCTTGCCAAAAACTGCACCTCTGTTCGTATGTAAGGAAGATTCAGCCATACACCACTAATAAGAACCTCTGGATCCACTTCTTTCAAGACAGTCTCTCAGGGTCTCAACTTGAATGGTTTTACCAGCTATAAGGAGCTAGTATTCGTAATTGGGAGGACTTGGTCGCTGCTTTCTACAAGCAGTACCAATATAATGCCGACCTCGCTCCCACGCGTACCTAACTCCAGGGTATGTCTATGGGTGTGGGAGAAGGTTTCAAAGACTATGCTCAGAAGTGGAGGGACCTTGCTGGAAGAGTGCAACCACCCCTGGCTGATAGGGAGTTAGTGGATATGTTTCTGGGAACCTTGTCTGGTCCGTATTTCAACCATCTGATTAGAAGTTCCTCGGCCGGGTTTACGGAGCTGATTATGATCGGGGAAAGAATTGAGGCCGGTATCAAATCCGGTAAAATACAGAAGGGTGCTTCATCAGGCACTGAGAAGAAGCCTTTTAAGAAGGAGTCTAGTGTTGTTTACAGTTCAAAAAGCCATAATAGACCTGAACGCCGACAAGCTGTTAATGCGGTTGTTATTTCAAGACCTGCTGTTGCACCTCAGCGCAACAATCAGCCAAGGGCCGAGAGACCTCGAAGACAATTCACTCAGCTCAACATGACTTTATCCCGAATTCTACCGCAGTTATTGAAGACCAACTTGGTGATTCCGAAGGAGGCCCCGAAGACTCCCAACACTATATCACCCATGTACGATCTGAATGCCCGCTGTGCTTTTCACTCTGATAGCCCGGGGCATGATATAGATAACTGCTGGGTCTTGAAGAATAAGTTATAGGATCTGATTGATGCTAAGGAAATTTAGTTTGAAGCGCCAGAAAAGCCTAATGTCATAATGGCACCTATTCCCAAACATGACGCAGGAGTGAACGCCATTGAAGACGATGTTGAAGAATTTGAGTTTGACAGTTGGATCTACCCGACTGCTGATGGTGGACTAAGCAATTGGACGGCAAAGGATTCTATGCCCGTCTCTGTCATTACCCAGTAATGAGACTTTTGTTTTAAGTTTGTAACAGACAATTTTTTACGGCACGATGTCTTACCCGGGGCACCGGGGCTTTATTTGTGAGGGCTTTATGTGTGTCATTTACATATATCATTAATAAAAGCATTAGACGTTTCTTACATTTCAAATTTTGCGCTCCTTGTTTTTCTTTCATTATATATTGCAAAACAGCTAGTTTACACACACTCACATATATAGGTCTACATCCACTCTGGATCTCACTGGTAACGACTCTGCTACTGCCAGTTATGACTTCGAAAGTCCGATCAACTTAGCCGAAGACGAAGGTGAAGATGATTGCGAAGTTCCTGGTGAACTTGCAAGACTGTTACTTCAGGAAGAGAGGGCCATACAGCCGCATGAGGAGCCAGTGGAAACAGTAAATCTGGGAACAGAGGTAGACAAGAAAGAGGTCAAGATCGGTGCGAATCTGGAAGCTAGTGTAAAGCAACGGTTGATTCAGATGCTGCGTGACTATGTTGAGATCTTTGCCTGGTCTTATGAAGATATGCCTGGTTTGGATACCGATATTGTGGTTCACCGATTGCCTACCAAGGAAGACTGTCCTCCAATGAAACAGAAAGTTCACCGAATGCGCCCATATATGTCTGAGAAAATCAAGGCTGAAGTTATGAAACAATTTGACGTCGGTTTTCTAGCAGTTACTTCTTACCCACAGTGGGTGGCCAACGTAGTTCCTCTGCCGAAGAAAGATGGTAAGGTTCGAATGTGTGTTGACTAGGGATCTGAACAGGGCAAGCCCCAAGGATGATTTCCCTCTACCTCATATCGATGTTCTAGTTGACAACACCGCTCAGCATAAGGTATTCTCCTTTATGGATGGTTTCTCCGGTTATAATCAAATTAAAATGGCTCCCGAAGACATGGAGAAAACAACTTTTGTTACTCAATAGGGTCCCTTTTGCTACAAGGTCATGCCTTTTGGATTGAAGAATGCTGGGGAAACGTATCAGCGTGCCATGGTCGCTTTGTTCCATGACATAATCCATCATGAGATTGAGGTATACGTCGACGACATGATTGCAAGATCCCAAACTGAAGAAGAGCATCTTGACCACCTTCAGAGGCTATTTGACGGGTTGAAGCTGTACAAGCTGAGGTTAAACCCGAACAAGTGCACCTTTGGGGTGAGATCTGGTAAGCTGCTGGGTTTCATTGTCAGCGATAAAGGTATTCAGGTGGATCCTGCAAAGGTGAAAGCTATACGGGAAATGCCCGCTCCCCGAACAGAAAAAGAAGTCAAAGGTTTTCTGGGACGTTTGAACTGTATTGCCCGATTCATCTCACACCTGACTGCTACTTGTGAGCCAATCTTTAACCTACTGAAGAAAGATCAAGTGTTAAGATGGAACGATGAATGTCAGGCCGCTTTCGAAAGGATCAAAGAGTATCTCCAAGAGCCTCATATTCTGATGCCTCCAGTTGAAGGGAGACCTTTGATCTTATACTTGACAGTACTCGATAACTCAATGGGGTGTGTGTTGGGTCAGCATGACGAGTCTGCCGAAAAGAGCATGCTATTTATTACCTTAGAAAAAAGTTTACCGACTGGGAGACCCAATACTCGTTGCTCGAGAAAACTTGTTGCGCTTTGGCATGGGATGCTCGCCGGCTGAGACAGTATATGCTGACTTACACTACTCTATTGATATCAAAGATGGATCCAATCAAGTATATCTTCGAGAAGCCTGCCTTGTTTGGAAGAATAGCAAGATGGCAGATGATTTTGACTGAGTATGACATCCAATACACGACCTAAAAAGCAATCAAGGGAAGTGTGTTGGAAGACCATTTGGCACATCAAGCAGTGGACAATTACCAGTCTATAAACTTTGAATTTTCGGATGAGAATATCATGATAGTAACCGACTACGAAGAACCTGGACCGGATGAAGGACCTGAGGAAGGATCCCGATGGTCTATGTACTTTGATGGAGCTTCAAACGCTTTGGGGAATGGAATTGGCACCGTGATCATATCTCGTAAAGGCTCTCATACTCCGTTCATCGTCCGACTCTGTTTCAACTGCACCAACAATATGGCAGAGTATGAAGCGTGTATCATGGGTCTTCGAGCAACGATTGACCTAAGGATTAAGTTCTTGAGTGTGTTCGGAGATTTCGCTCTCGTGATCAGTCAGATCAAAGGCGAGTGGGATACGAAACACCCAAATCTTATTCCTTACAAGGAGTATGTATTGATGTTGCTTCCACATTTCTAAGAGATAACCTTTGAACACTTCCCTAGAGAGGAGAATCAGTTGGCGAACGCGCTAGCTACGATGTCTTCTATGTTCAAAGTCAATTGGGACAGCGAAGCTCCCTGGATTATGATTGAAAGGTTGTACGAACCTGCACATTGCTGTGACATTGAGACTGAAGAGATAACAGAAAAACCCTGGTTTCACGAGGTAAAGAGGTATCTCGAGGCTTAGGAATACCCCGAGGGTGCATCTGTTAATGACAAGAAATTTCTGAGGAGGTTCGCGGCGAAGTTCTTCATCAGTAGTGGTATCCTTTACAAGCGTAACCATGATTCAACCTTACTGCGATGTGTGGATAAGAATGAGGCAGAAAGGATCATGGTAGATTTACATGAAGGTACTTTAGGAACTCATTCCAGTGGACATACCATGGCAAAGAAGATCCTACGGGCAGGATATTATTGGTCCACAATGGAAGCCGATTGTTATCAGCATTCTCAGACCTGTCACAAGTGCCAAATCTATGTTGATAAAGTGCACATACCTCCGGTACCTCTGAACATCTTGAAAGCTCCGTGGCCTTTTGCAATGTGGGGCATTGATATGATTGGTGATATCAGACCTACAGCGTCCAACGAGCATCGTTTCATCCTGGTAGCAATTGATTACTTTACGAAGTGGGTTGAAGCAGCTTCCTTTGCTACTGTAACCAAGAATGTTGTGGCACGGTTCATTCGGCATAATCTGATTTGCCGATATGGTGTACCAGAGAGGATCATTACGGATAATGGTACAAATCTCAACAATAAGATGATCACCAAGCTCTGCAAGCAGTTCAAAATACAGCATCACAACTCTTCTCCTTACCGGGCGAAGATGAATGGGGCTGTTGAAGCGGCTAATAAGAACATTAAGAAGATTGTGCAGAAGATGACAGTGACATATAAAGATTGGCACGAGATGTTACCATTTGCTCTTCATGGGTACCGCACCTCAGCGCGGACGTGACAGGGGCAACACCTTATTCCTTGGTATATGGTATGGATGCAGTCTTGCCCATTGAATTTCAGATACCCTCTCTTCGGATTATGAAGGATGCAGGTTTGAGCGAAGATGACTGGATTCAGACCCGACTTGATCAGCTGAATTTAATCGATGAAAAGAGACTTACTGCTATTTGTCATGGTCAAACGTATCAAAAATGGATGATCAACGCATTTAACAAGAAAGTTAGACGACAAGAGTATCAAGTTGGGGATCTGGTAATCAAGCGCATTATTCTACCTCAAGGTGATCCCAGAGGAAAATGGACCCCTACTTACGAAGCGCCATTTGTGGTTAAGAACATTTTCTCAGGAGGAGCTATGATTCTGACCACCATGGATGGTGACGACCTTCCTCACCCCGTCAATGCAGACATAGTGAAAAAAAATACTACGCATAATCAAAGACCCTCTAGGTTTACTAGCCTAGGCAAAAATAAGGGCTTCCCGGCGAACCAAAAGGGTTCTGGCAAAAATAAGGGATGAAAATAAAGAACTGTACACCCGGCAAGTCGAAAACCTGAAAAGGCGGCTTGGGCAAAAAAGGGTATCCCGGTGGACTGAAAACTCGAAAGGGAGGTCCAGGCAAAAATTAGGGATCAAAGCGTAACACTATGTCTCATTGGATCACCTTGCAACCAGACTTCAGGTATCAACTATCAAGCTCAAACGACATTAATCAATCTGATTCATCTTCAACCAAGTAGCAAAGTGATGAGATGCTCGAGAACATAAAGGCAATAGCAGAGTTGGGACCCATTGGGATTATTCACATAGTTGTTTTGTTTAGTTTTTCACAAATTGTATAAATTCTATTGTTCAGCGGTGTTCTCATACTAGGACGTCAGCCTCTTGTACAATAGACGCCTATTTACAGGCCAAACTTCAAAATCAATGCAATTCATTTTTCAGAGAAATTTCAAACTGTTTTTCCTTTTTCTGTTTTGTTTTGCAAAGAACGTCCAATGTTCGTTTTTGATATATGCATTTGACATTAATTGCTGCTCATAAATATTTACATGCGAAACAAAAGACCATTACTTGTAATATCAGAAACAGGGGCAAATGAGAAATGTCCAAACTGTACAGTTGCTCTATCCACCAGGTACAAGGTAAATTCAGCTGAAGAATATGGCCAAGGTGCTTTCACTCCCCGCAGAGTAAGACAGTAATGATATCTCTCCCCAGCTGAGACTCGCAACTGTGAATGAATTGGTAATATTCTCCCCAAGCAGAGTTTATCTACCATCAGCACCGAAAAGTCTTAATATTCCCCGACGGAGTATAAGAATATTCCTCGGCAGAATACAAAATATCCTCAGTGGAGTTTGAAATTTTTCCCAGCGCATTCTGAAAACTTCCCCAATGGAGTTTGGAGAATCATCCCTAGTAGACTTTGGAAGATTGTCCCCAGCAAGTTCAAAGGATTATCCCCATAAGAGTCTAAAAGGTTATCCCCAATGAAGTCGCAACTGAAAGATCATCCCCAGCGGAGTTCTTTCCTTTCACAAACAGGAATTCAATCCCCAATAGGATTCAGTATCACCAGCGGCGGCAATTCATCCCCAGCGGAATTTTATCGATGGAATCCTCAGCAAAGCATCTCTTCCCCACAAAGTTAATATCCTCATCAGTCTATTCCCCAATGGAGTTATCCTCTCCTACAGGTTTATTCTCGCAATTATCTTCGTTCGCTATCCCCAGCGGAAATGAAGAAGTCAACTCTTTTCTCCAGCAAGCTATCCGGGATTTATTTTCCCCCAGCTAAAACATTATGTTTCCATACATCATGACACATGCATACATGCATCATACAACACAATCTCATTTATTTTGAGAACATCATTGATTGATATATAGTATGCATTACATACGACTGACCTTTACCTTTCAGGAAGGATGCAGTTAAGTTCTCAGCTATGTCGAACTACTGACTGGTTCTTAAATCTCAACTGAATTATTCTCGGTTGAATTATAGATAAGGTTCTAAATCTCGACAATTTTCCTCCGTCGAAGTGTGGACGAGTTCTTAAATCTCAACAAAATTATCCTCGGTTGAATTACAGACAGTTCCTAGATCTCGATGAAGATGTTTCCCTCAGTCGAAGTACTGACCAGTTCTTAAATCTCAACTAAATTATCCTCGGTTGAATTACATATAAGGTTCTAAATCTTGACAATTTTCCTCCGTCGAAGTGTGGACGAGTTCTTAAATCTCAATAGAATTATCCTCAGTTGAATTGCAGACAATTCCTAGATCTCGATGAAGATGTTTCCCTCAGTCGAAGTACTGTCCGGTTCTTAAATCTCAACTGAATTATCCTCGGTTGAATTACAGATAAGGTTCTAAATCTCGACAATTTTCCTCCGTCGAAGTGTTGACGAGTTCTTAAATCTCAACAGAATTATCCTCGGTTGAATTACAGACAATTCCTAGATCTCGATGAAGATGTTTCCCTCAGTCGAAATACTGACCGGTTCTTAAATCTCAACTGAATTATCCTCGGTTGAATTACATATAAGGTTCTAAATCTCGACAATTTTCCTCCATCGAAGTGTGGACGAGTTCTTAAATCTCAATAGAATTATCCTTGGTTGAATTACAGACAGTTCCTAGATCTCGATGAATATGTTTCCCTCAGTCGAAGTACTGACCGGTTCTTAAATCTCAACTGAATTATTCTCGGTTGAATTACAGATAAGGTTCTAAATCTCGACAATTTTCCTCTGTCGAAGTATGGACGAGTTCTTAAATCTCAACAAAATTATCCTTCATTGAAGTACAGAAAGTCCTAGATCTCGATGAAGATGTTTCCCTCAGTCGAAGTACTGACCGGTTCTTAAATATCAACTGAATTATTCTCGGTTGAATTACAAATAAGGTTCTAAATCTCGATAATTTTCCTCCGTCGAAGTGTGGACAAGTTCTTAAATCTCAACAGAATTATCCTCCGTTAAAGTATAGACAGTCCTAGATCTCGATGAAGATGTTTCCCTCAGTCGAAGTACTGACCGGTTCTTAAATATCAACTGAACTATTCTCGGTTGAATTACAGATAAGGTTCTAAATCTCGACAATTTTCCTTTGCCGAAGTGTGGACGAGTTCTTAAATCTCAACAGAATTATCATCCGTTGAATTACAGACAAGTCCTAAATCTCGATGAAGATGTTTCCCTCAGTCGAAGTACTGACCGGTTCTTAAATCTCAACTGAATTATCCTCGGTTGAATTACAGATAAGGTTATAAATCTCGACAGAGTTCCCCCATTTGAATTACGGACAAGTTCTTAAAACTCAGTAGAGATGTTCTCTCAGTTGAAGTACAGACAAGTTCCTAAATCTCAACAAAGATCAGACTTCCCCAGCGGAATCTTCAACAACAACAGGTATGCAAGTTCTCCCTAAGGAATCTCTTATGCGATTGAAACTCCTGCAGATGGCATCTTTAAGCCCATCCTCCTGCCAGTGATCTCCAAATGGCATCTGTAAGCCTATTCCTGACATCACAAGGCTGGTACCACTTCATGCGAGTGCAAATTTCTGGGCACTCTAGTGTTCAATCATCTTCCACCTTCGGATCACGAAAGGCATGAAAGCCAATCTACATCCTCAGGTTTAAGAAGATTGAATAGGGGCAGCTGTTGTACCCCAAAATTTGCTCCCTCATATTCCTCAAGACATTGCAAGAAAAATCTCCAAGTGGCTCAAGGTTGCTCAAGAGTGGGTCAGACAAGTCATCTCCTAAGGCAGTCAACCCCAAATTAGGGTTTTGTGTTGTATCAAGATCCTTGAGTCCAAATGACCTCAAGTGCTCCCTAATGTCCTAATATGCTCTCAATATCATCCATGCCAAATTTCAAGCCTTGCATAGGAAACTTGCTCAGTCAATTGCTCAAAGGGTCCAAAAATCGATTGTGCTAGGGCAAAAGTCAACTGTGACCTATAAACAGTCAAACTTCAATATTTTTTGTCAACATTCTCATTTTGGAGGATATTTCACCATTTTATCAAGGGTTGATCAAGATTCATCAAGGATTGCTCAAAATTCATCAAGATTCAAAAGTTGCTAAATTAGGGTTTTGTAAGAAAAGTCAACCCAACTTTGACCAAGCATAACTTTCTCATAATTTATGATAAATGACCCATCCAAAGCTCATTTTAAATAGGATGCAATTTACTACAATCCATCTTCATACCCCCAATATCAAAAAATGCACTCACAAGAAGTTATAAATTTGGACATTATAGGTCATTTTTGAAAGTCAACAAAAACACCTTTTTTCCAAAGCTTATAACTTGAGAATGGAATATCAAAATGATATTAGACCAAAAGTTTTGGTTAGAGGACATCTCAAGCTTTCTAAAAAGTCCAAGAACACTTCCAAAAGTTCAAAATTGAAGAAGTTATGCATTGTTGAAGTTGGACTTTTTTGCAAAATTGCCAAAAGTCAACTATCACCAAAACTTAAAATTTTGTCAAATGGGCCCATTCTTTTCCACTTGATTTGAGCTTGAATAGTTTCCCACGTTTCCTAGCTTCATCCATGATCTCATATTTCATTTTTATTATTTAATTTGATTTTTTATTGAATTTATTCATTTTAAATCAAATAAAATCATAGAAAATCCAAATAATTAATAACTCTTGATTTTTTTTATTGTTTTAGGCTTTGTTCACAGCTAGCATCACCATCAAATTCGTATCAAGCCAAATCATGGGCAAAAAGATTGAATGGAATCAAATTTGGAAAGGTTTAAAGTGGAGATCAAATCAAATTGATATGCATTGATATGGAAAGATTTAGTCCATATTTGTTACCCTGATACACTAGGCATTACATAAGAAAGCCAAGGGAGACGAAATCAGGGTTGAAGAGGGCAAAGAGAGGCAGAACAAAAAGTGGAAAAATCACAAAAAAGTGAGAAGTCGAAATCCAGGTTAGAGGCATTTTCAGAGGCCAAGACTTGTCCCAATCGCTTCCTGGGCATTCACTCAAGCCACCTGGATCAAAACCAAGCATCCTCAGACTCCATAACGCGCTGTAAGTGTCACGCAACCCCTCCCTGTTTTTGAAATCGACTTGGCTCATTCTGGCATCATTTGAATGAGATAACTGCATATTTTTATTCCTCACATCATTTGTGAACTTTTGGCATCATTTAATTTCATTTGTATGATCTGTACTGCAATTCGCCATAACTAGGTTTTCTTGGATATTTTTGGGGGTTTTATTTTCAGGTGAAATTAAGCTACAAGATGGACATGGTTGTGACCGAGAGGGTGAGATGAATACAACCATGCCCGTGGAACTCATTTTTGTGGCCTGAGAAGGATTTTAGGATGGGCCTGCGCTTTTAGCTGCGGATTCAAATCCGCAGGTATTCTTTTACAGGTTTCAGGACAGGGACGATGAGGTGTCCCCATGCCCATTGGTGTATTCAAATAATTACGCGCGCGTTTTTATGTTCTGGCAATGATTTTTGTTTTTTATATAATATATATGTTTTGTATTATTATAACAAATCCAACAGCGTGTCCCAGTGGTCAACCAGGCAAGTTCCAAGGCATTAGTGGCTGGAGGTCAGGGGTTTGATCCCTGCCTCCAGCGCTTTGTATTTTCTCATTGTTTTTCAGATAATCATGTGCTTGCTCAAGTGTGCAGCCTACCGTGTGCCATCACCTATCTAATAGCCAGATGGCCAAAGGCCAGATCTGGTGGTCCGGGAGTGAATATCCACCATAGTCCAAGTCCACGCGTGCCTACTGAATTCCAAAAAGTCAAAGAAGGCCAGCACAATTGGGCTAAGGAATTGCTACTCATACTCCCAAAACAGGCCCAAACCCCTCCTCTCTTCTATTTATTTATTTTATTTTATTAATTGTTTTTATTATTTTTGTTTAATTTCTAACCAATCAAAATTCTTTTTCTTATCAAATAAAAATCACAAAATATTTTTTATATTTAATTAAACTTTAAACTTTTATTTTTCTTAATAAACACTAATTAATTAATTTAGGTTTTTAATTCTAGAATAACTTTAACCTATTTTGTAAATGAATGATTAATTAGACTTAATTAGTTTCTTAACCATTAATTTAATTATTATAATTTCTTTCCTAAATAATCAAAAATCCCAAAAATAATTTATTTTTCATTTAATTAATTTATTAATTTAATTTAGCAATTAATTTAGGATTTATTTCTTTCTTAATTTAAAAATAACAAAAACCAAAAACTTATGCTTTCTTCAAAAGGGTCAAAACCCTAATCATGCGCTCGATTTAATTTCCCGCACGCGTTACTTGTTTTTATCCAATAATGTACCTGTTCCAGGAATGTAATAGTTAATAGGACTTTTAATTATTTTTTATTACTTTATTTTATTTTTCAAAGGGTTTATCTTTGGCGATGTAAATACCCGACGCCTTGTAATTTAAATTCCGCATTTTATTTCCGCAAATCATAACTGTTAGATGTTTGATAATAGGGTTGTATGACAAGATTGAATGTTTTAACCTAAAATCAAATTAGATCACCCTTAACATGTACAAAGATAAAAAATAACTAAAAACGACACACTCCCACATGTGCACTCTTAGGGTACACCCCACTTGGTTGCCTTCGTACACGGTCATTGAGTATAGGTCGCTTTTGAGGTCGCCCTCTTGTCTAAAAGATCATAGTCGCCTCGAAACGGTTGTCTCGGATATTGTTGCCTCAAACAAATGATCTAAGATATTAGGGCTACCGCTAAGGCGTCCTAACGTTGCTTTAGTGACCGTATGTCCCTCATTCGAATTGACCCTCAAACTCCAACGAAGGTGCTACCCACTCATTAATAGTGGGATAGCACTGTCTAAAGGACACTAGCATAGAACGATTCCTTTTTCGAGTAGGTAGATGGTTCTTAGATACTTGATCTTTCAAAACAAAATCTTGTTTACACTTACACTCCTTTTCGAACGAAGTTTTTTTTCAAAAACACTTCATACGCTCTTGAGGACAGAAGCAAGAGTTAAATCGAAGTTTCAAAACCAAAAACTTTTTCAAACCCACAAGCACAAAGAAAACAATTTTGAAAACAATTTAGCAAGTACCTAAGAGCCCGTGGATAACCACGGATAGAAAGGGTGTTAATACCTTCCCTTTCTATAATCTACCCCCCGAACCCGAGAAACATCTCGAAAAAGGAATTTTTCTGTGCTTTTTTCCTTTCCTTGTTGGATAAATTAAAATTCGGTGGCGACTCTTGCTTACCGCGACATTTTGCAAACACAAACGCAAAATGCAAACCAGCATTCCAAAAAAACAGTCAGTTCTTCCCACCGTATCATAGAGACCCTGGAAGAATTGGCGGAAATGGTAATGATAGAAACATCTTCAAAAGGAATAGGTGGAACATAAGTCTTTTCGAACAAAATTTATTTGTTATCTATTAGGCACTGAACGCCTGTTTTTAACAGAGGACAGCTGGTTGGTGAGGACAAACAGAGATGGAAAACCTCATTACAGCCTGGGAACATGCCGACATTCAACAAGTTCATTTTAACAGTCAGGAGTGAGGTTATGAGTTCATCAACTGAAGTAACAAACAGTCCTTCTTCAATAGCATTGGTATTATAACAATGTCTGGGCATAGGAGCAGAAATGGCTTTTGGCTTTTTGGGCACATCAAATTCAATCTCTTTTGCTTCAATGAGATCTTGTATTTTGTTCTTTAGAGCCCAACAGTTATTAGTATCGTGACCAGGACTTTCAGAGTGATATGCGCAACGGGCATTGGGATGATAGTGATGAGATGTTGTATTGGGGTTTTTAGAAGCATCTTTCAAGGTCACCAAATTGGATCTCAATAGATGTGGTAATACCTGAGATAGGGTCATGTTGATTCTGGTGAACTGCCTGACTGGCCTTTCCATCCTTGGTTGATTATTTCTTTGTTGATCAGGCACAGGCTTAGGAATCATAACAACCCCCACTATTGGTCAGCGTTCGTCCCTATCTTGGTTTCTTTGAGGATATACAGCAACCACCTTTTTCTTTCCAATGAAAGGCTTCCTTACAGTTGTAGAAGAAGATGTATCTTTCTGAATCTTTCCACTCTTTATGCCGGCTTCTACCCTTTCTCCAATCAATATTAGTTCAGTAAAGCCTGCAGATGAACTTCCAATTAAATGATTGAAGAAGGGACCAGACAAGGTGCCCAAGAACATGTCTACCAATTCTCTCTCAGATAGAGGGGGTTGAACTCTTCCAGCCAAGTCTCTCCATTTTTGCGCACAGTCTTTGAAACCTTCATTAGAAACCATGGCCATACTCTGGAGTTGAGTACGGGTAGGCGCAAGATCAGCATTGTATTGGTATTGTTTGTAGAAGGATGCAGTAAGATCTTCCCATTTATGATCATTGGCTCTTTCCAGTTGGTAAAACCAGTCAAGTTGAGTTCTAGACAGACTGTCTTAGAAGAAGTGTACCCATAAATCTTTATCAGCGGTATGGGGCTGGATTTTCCTCACATATGACCGGAGATGCATTTTAGGGCATGAAACTCCGTCGTATTTGGCGAACACAAGTGCTTTGAATTTCAGAGGAATAACAATCCCCAATACTAAACCCAATTCCTCAAAGTCCAAGCTAGGCACTTTTTGGATTTCCATCGCACTCAACCGCTCTTTGAGATGTCTATAGTTGTCATCAGCTGGAGGGTATTGTTCTTCAGAATAGTCTTCTTCTTCCTCTTCCTCTTCTGATTCAAACGGGATAATTGTTTCCTTGTCTTTCCCCTCTTGATTGTCTCTTTCACCGGATGTCGTTGCAAAGTTTAAGGTCCTTCTTGTCTGCTCATGAAATCTTCTTCCCATGTTCAGGACTCCGGTTACTTTCTTTGTCTTCTTTTTCCTCTCTTTAGCCAGCAAAGTCTTCAATTCTTCTTGTCTCTTGGCTAGGGTCAAGAGAAACTTCTGAAACTGTGTATTCTAAGCTTGGAGGTCCTTTACTGTTTGCTCAACATCCATCTTACTGAAATAAATAGTAGAGAGATGAGGAGACTTGTTGCAAAAGACCTGCTTATGTTATGATGAATGGTATATGCATATGCAATGATTTCAAGGATTTTTTAGATTCAAATTTGTTTTAGACAAAAAGGAAACAAACGTGATATTAATAGATTAAAGCTTGAGTACATCAATGCCTCTTGGGCTTATAAGGAAATACAAAAGCTCTAAGATAAAAAGGTAGTGTGCATCCTCTTTAGTGCGATGTAGGCATTCAGAGTCTGCTCCTCATGAAGTAGCCTAGTGAGTTCCAAAACCTTCTTCTCGCTTGCGTAGAATTGGGCTTCGAATGTATCTCGCTCTCCCTTAAGTTGTATCTAATCTCTTTGTAAGTCTTCAAGAGAGGTGGGCATGTCAGGATGTAGGATAGTGTATGGAACATCTCCCTCCTTAACATGCTCCATAATTATCGGGAGAACAGAGGGATAAGGCATCATAAGACTCTGAGCGCGAGTTCATGCCCATTTAAGGTAAGGCTCAAAAGGGATGGAAGTCTTGTGCCCCAAAGTCTTGATATCCACCTTGTTCAACATCCTCTAAGCTCGGATAAACCTCTGGCGAAGACCTTGCTCGTTGTTGTCATAGTCAAATACCAAACCCTGAATCAGCATCTCATGTGGGCCATCCCTTAGGGCATAACCAAATGTCTTAAAGCTAAACATAGGTTGTAGGTGATACCTCACCTAATTCCAAGTAAAGGGACATTAGGGGATTCTTCACTGTGGTTGACAATGATAACATTCTCTTTGGATCGGGAGCACCAATGAATGTCCGAATGTTTGAGCGTCATCAACCTTTGTGACCACCTTGAACCTTGCTCATTCTTTAATAAAAATTGGGGAAGATGAGAAATAAACCATCTTTCCAAGAGAGGAGTGCAACACATAAGGACACCTCTTTTCCTCATTGTGCGAGTGTGAAAAGAGTGTAGGATGTCTCCTAGCAAAGTAGGCACCAGATTACGTGATATGAAGATTTTGGCGGTGTTCACATCTATGAGTTGGTCAGGGTTTGGAAACAAAACCATCCCATAAATAAGGAGAGCCACAATTTCCTCAAAGACTTGCAGATCCAAGGAATTCCAACGGCTTTGGGGTTTTTCAAACAAGAACTTTTCTAGGAAGCCCTTGACACCACTCCTTGTTTCCCAATGGGTTGTGACATCAGATGAGTGCAAGTGTAGAGCTTGAGCAATATCTTTTGGCTTTGGGTCTCTTTCCGTACCGTTAAAAGGTAGTTGATTGAGAATGGGAATCCTCAAGAGTTGGGAGAATTCTTCCAAAGTAGGCACAAGTTGATAGTCGGGAAATGTGAAGCAATGGTGTAAAGGATCAAAGAACTGAAAGAGCACCTTCATCATATCCTCCTCTGTGTTGGAGGTGACCAAGTTGAGTAGGCGACCATGTCTCTCGGTGAATGGACGACCATTGATTTGGTAAGCAACCATATCTTTGGATGTAAACGGGACGAGCGTGGGTCATCATATAACCATGCTTACCAATATCGCAAGGTATTTTAGCATTCTCTTTTAAGGACTAAGATCATTTGAAAGGCAACTTAGATAGCGTCATCGAGGGACTATGATCTTGTATTCGTTTGTTTTTTCTAAGATACCTCACATGCGTAATATGGCTAATTTGTAAGGCAACCAAGTGGAATAACCCTAAGGGTGCTTGTGTGCAAATGTATTGTTTTCATGCTTGTTTTTGTCTTAAATTAGGGTTTTCTAGGTATTGATTTTAGTGTTTCCATACAAACCCTAATTACTAGCATTTACATAAAGAGGTAAATTGCGGAAAATAAACATCCTACGTGTTGTACCCAAAAATGTTCCCTCCCATATTTCTCAACACATGGCAAGTGAGGTCCCTAAATTGCTCAAGGAAGTTCAAGAGTTGACCAGACAAACTCTCTCCTAAGGCAGTATACCACAAATTAGGGTTTCTATTTTCATCAAGATGTGTGAACCACAAATGAATCAAATGCTCACCATTGTCCTAATATGTCCTCAAGATCATCCATGTCAAGTTTCAAGCCTTGCGGAAGAAGTTTGCTCAGTAAATTGCTCAAATGCCTGAAAATCAACTATGTTAGGTCAAAAGTCAATTGTGGCCCACATACAGTCAAACTTCAATATTTTTGATCAACATCCTCATTTTGAAGTATTATTCATCATTTGATCAAGGGTTGATCATGATTCCTCAAGGATTTCTCATTATTCATCAAAACCCAAAAGTTGCTAAATTAGGGTTTTGTAGGAAAAGTCAACTCAACTTTGACCAAGCATAACTTTCTCATAATTTATAAGAAATGACCCATCCAAATCTTATTTTTAAGAGGATTAAATTCCCTACAATTCATCTTCAGCTCCCAAGTTCAGAATATGCACTCACAAAAAGATATGAATTTTGACATTATAAGTCCTTTTGAAAAGTCAACAAAAATGCCTTTTAGGTCAAGGCTTCATACATGAACATGGAAGACTCAATTGAGATGAGACCAAAAGGGTTGCTTAGAGGACATCCTAAGATTTCTAAAAAATCAAAGAACACCCCTCTAGGGTCAAAATTGAGAGCTTTATGCATTGGCCAAGTTAACCATTTTTGCAAAATTGTCAAAAATCAAATGTGCTCAAATTTACATTTTTTGCTAAATGGGCCCAATTTTTTTATGCTTGCACCTCAATTATAATGTGGTCCACGACTCAAATACTTATCCACACATTATTTGCTTCATTTTTCAATTTATTTTGATTTTTCATTAATTAAAAAGTGAATTAAATCAAATAAATGATGAAAATTATCAAAGATATGTTTTGATTTGTTTTTTTACAGATTGGAAATCAAGACATGCTAAGCTTGCATGATCAATTTGAATCAATGGAAATTGGTACAAGAAAGGAATGATTTGCATGAAAATAGAAAGATATCATACAAATTGAAAATCAAATCAAATATTGGATAAATGCAAAGATTCATGCCAAGTTTGTTAACCTAATTCATTATAGGTTATATAATAAAGCTTTGCAGATCAAAAGAAGGAGGTTAGAGGCGTGAAACGGTCAGAAGAAGACTCAAAACTTTGGACAAAAAGTGGGAGATTGAAATCCATCTTAGAGCCGTCCTCAAGGAGATTCAAGGCTAGCAATACATTCTTGGGCATCTCAGGAAGCTTCTCCAATCGATTGCACGCCCCTACACATCCAGAATCACTCCCTATCACTCTCACGGTTTGCAAAATTATCCAAATTCGATTACTGTAATTCTTGCATCTTTAGCATGTTTAAGTTACATATCTGTGTTCATCATCATGTTTGTAATGTTTCTGGATAGTTTGATTTAAGTTACAGTGTAGGAATAAGCTTTTGCCATTGTTAGGGTTTCGTGCTCCAATTTGGGGTTTTATGATTTAAGCAAAATTAGGCCTGATAATGGGTACCATGACACTCGTGAGACCAAGACGAGTTGATTAGTACCATCACAATTGATTTATCATGTTTGTATGGAATTTTTGAATGACACAGGCTTTCAGCAACAGACCTGCGTTTGTAGGTAAAGGTTCAGAGCCTGAAATGACGGTTCTAGGGAAGAAGACAACAGCGTGTCACAACCTGACTGGCTGGTTTAAATTCTGCAGCATTATTCTAGACACTAACTTGTTTTCCAATATATTATTTATTTTTATTATGTTAACAAGTTAACATCCAGTGCAATTGGTGAGAAGAAGGAAGTCAGAAGCTCATGTCCTGGGTTCGATCCCAAGCGTGAGCTTTTGGCATTTTCTCCATTATTTTCACCAGATCCAGCACATACACCTTCTGAGGGTCATCATCTTCTGGATCCATCAGCCAGAACCAGATCCAACGCACCCCACCTTCTGAGGATCATCATCTTCTGGATCCATCAGCCAGAACCAGATCTAGCGCACCTCACCATCTGAGGGTCATCATCTTCTGGATCCATCAGTCAGAACCAGATCCATCACACCTCACCTTCTGAGGGTCATCATCTTCTGGATCCATCATCCAGAACCAGATCCATCACACCTCACCTTCTGAGGGTCATCATCCTCTGGATCCATCTCCATCCAGATCTGTTGACAACAGGCCCATTTGGTTATTTCTACTATTTTTCTTTAATTTCTCTTCTTTAATTATTTTGTTTTTTTTATCAATACAAAAATTATTTTATTAAATTAACCAATCAAAAATCACAAAAAAAGATTTATTTTCTTAATAAATGTTTTTAATTAATTAGTTTATCTGATTTAGGGTAACTTTAATTTGTTTTTTTTCACAATTTAAATCAAATAGAAAATTAGGTTAATTCTTGATTTAATTTTTTTTTCTTTTCTCTTTTTTTTCTTTCAAATAAACAAAAACACAAAAAATAGGTTAACTTAATTAATTTATTTTCAAAAGTTAATATTAACTAGAATTTAGGATTTTCTTTTAATTCAATTATTTCATTATTTTCTTAAATAACAAAACATGACAAAAACATTGTTTTCCTATTTAATCAATCGCAAATAGGATTAGTCAAAGGGTCAAAACCCTAATCGCCTCGCATTTAATTCTCCGCGCGTTTGTAATTTGTTTTGGCCAATAGTTTGTAACTGCTAATGGTTTGTAATAGTTAATTTAGGGTTTTTATTTACTGTCTAAATCCCCGGTTTTTGGCTACTTAATTAATCCCCCTCCCCGAAGCCTTGTAATAGCGTAGATTCATTTTCTCGCATTTTTAATTCCTGCAAATATTTAACTGTTTAGATGTATGCTGATAGGATTGTATGGCAAGAATGCATGACACGTTAAAACGGTTAGAAAACCCTAATGTGCGAAGATAAATAACTGAAAACAAATCACTCGCACATATCACTCTTAGGGTATACTCTCACTTCAGTTGCCTTCGGTAAACGATCATTAAGCATAGGGTGTCTTAGTGGTTTCCCTCCAGTCTAAAAAGATCAAAAATGTCTCATTCGAATGTTGCCTCGGAAATGTTGCCTCGGAATTGTTGCCTCGAAAGATCTTAAGACTCTAGGGTTATTACTAAGGTACCCTAATGTTGCTTTAGTGATCGTACGTCCCTTTCGAATTGACCCTTACAATTCCAACGACGGGGCTACCTATTTCTCAATAGTAGGATAGCGATGTCTAAAGGAAACAAGAATAAAAACAATCTTTTTTCGGGTAGGTAGATGCTAGTAGGTACTTGCTCAAATCAAAACTTTTCACACTTACACATTTCAAACAACTTTCAAAAACAACTTCGTCACACTCTTGAGAACTGATACAAGGGTTATCACGAAGTAAAAATTTTCAAAACAAAGCACACAAACATAAGCAATTTAAAAATGAGCAAGTACCTAAGAGCCCATGGAAAACCATGGATAGAAAGGGTTCTAACACCTTCCCTTTCTATAATCTACCCCCCGTACTCAGAGTATCTCAAAAAAGGATTTTTTTATGTACTTTTTTCCTTTCCAAGTGGATGAAATAAAAGTCGGTGGCAACTCTTGCTTACCGCGACATTTTGCGAACAAAAAACACAAAACGCAACCAGTATTAAAATAGTCGGTTCTGCCACCGTATCACAGAACTGGCGACTCTTCTTGGGAGTTTATAAGTGAGGTATACCTTAGGATCTAGTTCATCATAATTGCTTCTCTTGATTGCTTTGTTTGCTTTACTTTTAAGGGTTTTGTTTGGGGTTACTATAGATCCTACATCCGGATCTGGGGAATACCTTTTAGGAAAGTAGCAATAGACTGTGAGGGAACTGTACGGCATAGACCGATACGGTTGAAGTAGTAGCTACATCGGTGTGGCACTTTGGTTGGTACCAGTATCCCTTGTGGAGAAACTAGGAGAATATGGGGTTGCTGCATGGTGTCGTTAAGCATCAACTGAACTTAGAACCTTTAATTTCCCAACTTGGCCATTAGAAAGTAGTGATATAGCCGACTTCGATGTAGAGATGAGAACTGGTTGATACTCAATGCTACACTCATTGAGATCATACTCTCGGAATAATCTCGGCCGCAAGAAAAGATTACGTAAGCTGAAACCATGACCGATGGAGGATGGTCAGTGATATTGAGATCCTCTAGAACCCGGTTACTTTTCTAAGACAGGTTTGAAACCAACTTAACTTCAAAAGGGTACTACCTTTGACCTCATGCAAGCCTTAAACCTAAGGGCTTTGTGTGATTTAACTGTGTTTGAAATACCTATTGTTTGCTACACCTGTGATTTATCATGACATCATGCATCATAATATGGCATTCATGCTTCATTACACTAACCATTTCAAAGACCAAGGGAATTTATCTTTGTTCTATTTTGCAGATCATGGCTTCCGTGCGTAGAAATACTATCTGAATCAGCTTTGTGGAGATACCTTCCCAACTCAAAGAGCTGGTATCAAGAATTTCTGAAACTTCTATGTTCATTAAGAGACACGGTCAACTTCTCAGCCTGGTTACTTCAAACCCTGATGAACAAATGATGAGCGTACTTTTTCAGTTCTTCGATCCCAAGAATCACTGCTTCACCTTTCCAGATTATCAATTGGTACCCACCTTGGAAGAATTCTCTCATCTATTGGGCATATCCATTCTTGAACAGGTACCCTTCACAGGTATGGAAGAAGTTCCTAAGCCAGAAGTCATTGCCTCATCTTTGCATTTGAAATGGGCCGACGTGGTATCCAATTGGGAAATTCGAAGCGGAGTCGAGGGTTTTCTAGCCAAATTTCTGATAGACCAGGTTCAACTATTTTGTGATGATATGGAGTTTCAGTCTTTTGAGGAAGTCTTGGCTCTTCTTATCTACGGTTTAGTTCTCTTTCCTAATCCAGACTCTTTCGTAGATGCGAATGCTATCAAGATTTTCCTTTCTCGCAACCCTGTGCCTACCTTGCTTGGAGATATTTTGCACGCTCTCCATACTCGTACCATGAGGAGAAGAGGGACTCTTATGTGCTGCATGTCGTTGTTGTCGAGGTTTTTTATTTCTCACCTCCCTAGGTCTGTGCTGAAGAACGAAGAAGGTTTGGGTTGGTCGCACAGAATAATGTCACTCGCTCATACGGATATTCTTTGGTGTTCTTGAGCTATGGAAGACACTGCTTTTATTGACCGCTATGGGGGGTACCCTAATGTCCCATTACTTGGTATCATAGGGGGTATAACTTACAATCCTTGTCTAGCTTTGCGACAATTTTGTCGTGCTCGAAGGGATGGTCCCCATGAGTTACTTCTCGAGGACATTGTATTCGACTATGAGTATGATGTTAAAGAGCATCGCCGGAGGTTCATACGAGCTTGGGGCATGGTAAACAGATCTGACCCCAAAGAGTTGGGACCAAAGAATTCCATTCCTATGCAGCCTTACCTCCAATGGGTACGAGCTCGTTCCCGGAAACTTATGATTCCTTATGCGGCAGTGTTACCAGTGATTGTGGAACCCACTACTGAAGAAGGCATTCCTTACACGATTCTCTATCCTTACATGCCCACTGATCTTGGGGAGCTATAGAGGTCTTGGATTCAGCTTAAGAATGAACGAGATACCTACAGGGAACAGTTCCATAATCAAGAGAGGAAGGCTTTAAAGCTCACTAGGCAGCTCGAGGAAGAAAGAGTACTCAATGATTATATCAGCACAAAGAGAAAGCGTCCATGGGACTTTTGATGTTTCTTTTCTAGTTTTAGATTTGTTTTACTTACTTATTTTGTAACGCCTTAAAGGCATTTTGAACCTTCAAAGTTAAAGCTAATAAAGTTTTTGTTATTTTGGTTTGCAAATTTAAATTTCCCAAAGTCTTTGAAATCATTACATGCGCGTCCCATTATCATACACATCATTATAGGTACCACCACAGGTTTCTTATCTTCTTCGCTGTTTATTTCAGCAGAAATGTCTTCTGAGCAAGTCATCAAAGATCTTCAGGCACAGAATGCCCAGTTCCAACAGATGTTCATCAGTCTAGAAAAGGGGCAAGAGGATCTGAAGGCCCTCATTCTGAAAGAGAAGAAGAAGAAGAAGAAAATTGGTATTCTAAATATGGGCAGAAGGTTTGGAGAAAGGTTGAAGCATCAAACTAATCTGACCTCTTCATCCAAGGAATGGGAGAACCAAGAATGGGAAAATGACCCTAGTCCTACAGTCTCCGACAATGATACTGATTATGATGATGAGCAATATCCTCCTACTGAGGATAGATACAAGAAGCTAGAAGACCGTCTGAGTGTTATGGAAGTTCAGAAGATACCTGGTTTGGATTTCGGAGAATTGGGACTGGTATTGGGAGTTGTCATCCCTCAGAAGTTCAAGGCTCCAGTTTTTGCTAAGTATGATGGAGTGTTCTTCCCAAAGTTATATCTTCACTCGTATGTCAGAAAGATCCAACCCCACACCGCTGATAGAAATTTGTGGGTGCACTTCTTTCAAGATAGTCTGTCAGGGACTCAGCTTGAATGGTTCTACCAGTTGGAGGGAGCCAGTGTATGAAACTGGGAAGATCTTGTTGCTGCTTTCTACAATTAGTATCAGTACAATTCCAACCTTTCTCCTACGCGTATTCAGCTTCAGAGTATGTCTATGGGTGCAGGAGAAGGTTTTAAAAATTATGCTCAGAAAAGGAGAGGCTTGGCCGGAAGAGTCCAACCCCCTTTGTCTGATAGGGAGTTGGTTGATATGTTTCTGAGGATGCTGTCTGGTCCATTTTTCAATCACTTAATCGGCAACTCGTCATCTAGTTTCACCGAGCTGATTTTAACTGGAGAAATAGTAGAAGCTGGAATTCGAAGTGGCAAAATATAGAAGGATGCCTCTTCGAGTTCAGTAAAGAAACCTTTTACTGGTAAGAAGGAAGCCAATGCAGTCTATAGCCCGAGGGGCCAAGGCAGATCTGAACACTGTCAATTGGTAAATGCTGTAGTGATACCAAGACCCGCAGTTGCTCCACAACGCAACAATCAACAAAGTATGGAAAGACCACAGCGGCAGTTTACCCGCATTAGCATGACATTGGCTGAAGTGTTACCTCACCTGCTGAGATCCAACTTGGCGACCTTAAGAGAGGCTCCCAAGAATCCAAATACTACCTCTCCCAGATACAATCCCAACGCGCGGTGCGCCTACCATTCTGAGAGTCCTGGCCACGATACTAATGACTGCTGGGCTCTGAGAAACAAAGTACAAGACTTGCTTGAAGCCAAGGAGATAGAGTTTGATGCTCCAGAAAAACCGAATGTTATAACTGCTCCCATGCCCAAACATGGTCGCGGAGTTAATGTTGTTGACACTGATTTGTTTGTGACCTCTGTTGAAGAAATTTCTACTCCTCTTATAACTGTTAAGAAGAATTTGTTGTTGGCCGGTTTATTTCCGGGTTATGGTGAAGGTTGCCACATGTGTTCGATTCTACCTTCTGGTTGCCGCTTGTTGAAGTCAGGTGTTCAGCGCCTGATGGATAATAAAGAGATTTTGTTCAAGAAGACTATGATTCATGTTGTTCCAAATGAAGACGTTGCCATTATAACCATTTCCGCCAATCCTTCCAAGGTTTCCTCGAGAAGACATGTTAGGATTACACCTGTTCAAAGAATTGCTCCGCTAATAATCACTATTCTTGGTCCCATCCCGTAAACCTCAGACAAGGTTGTCCCATGGCATTATGGTGCTGATGTGTACTATCATGGCATTAAGAAAGATCTGAAGAATGAAGAATCTGATACTGATGTCAATAATATTGTCAGGACTAGTAAAGTTACCCGAAATGGAAGGATCTTTTCTCCCGAGATTTCCCCTGAGATTGTCAAGAAACCTATTGTCATACCATCTGTTATTCCCGCTAGTACATCAACTATTGTTCCTGTGCTTACTCTAGTTGTCACCCCTGCTGCTGAGCCATCTGGGACTCGGGGCAGGGAAATTATAGGTGAGCCTTCCCGGACAGAGGCGCCTAGAAAAATCATTGTGGAAGCCTCTAAACAAGAAATAGATGAAATACTGAAAATTATCAAGAAGAGCGACTACAATATGGTTGAGCAGCTGGGGCAGACCCCATCAAAGATATCCATGTTGTCACTGTTGTTGTGTTCTGAAGCCCATGCGAAGGCCTTGATTGCATTTCTCAAGACTGTGCATGTGCCACAGGAAACTTCAGCAGATCAGTTCAAAGATTGTGTGGCCAGCCTGACTGCTGATAATGGGCTGGGTTTTTCAGATGCAGATCTGACACCAAAAGGAAGGAATCATAATGATGCTCTGCATGTCTCGAGTGAGTGAAGGGGCACCACTATGGCTCATGTGCTGGTAGATACCGGGTCGTCACTGAATGTTCTGCCGAAGAAAGCGTTGGACCGTTTGGATTGCGAGGGTTTGACTCTAAAGCCTAGTAACATTATGGTAAGGGCTTTTGACGGATCGAAGAGAATGGTGCACGGGGAGGTGGACATCCCTATCAAAGTGGGTTCTCAGACTTTTAGGTCCACCTTCTATGTAATGGATATCAGGCCATTGTATTCTTGCTTGTTGGGTCGTCCTTGGATCCATGAGGCTGGGGCAGTTACTTCCACACTCCATCAAATGCTGAAGTATCCGGTGAAGGGAAAGATTGTCACAGTGCAAGATGAAGAAGAGTATATGGTGAGTCACCTCAATTCCTTCCGCTACATGGAGATGGACCGGGAATTCATAGAAACTCCTTGTCAGAACTTCGAAGAGGTCCCTCAGTTCTCAGCATCAACTGAAGTTACTACCAACAAAACTCTGCTGAAGATGGCTTCTCTCAAGGACGCCAGGGCTATAGTTGAAGAAGGTGGGTGTACCAATTGGGGACAGCTCCCTGATTTCACTCACAAAACTGACAAATTTGGTTTGGGCTTTACTACAGCGGCTCAAAGGGTTGTTAGGTGCGCTCGGATTGAAAGACCTCCTCTATACATCAGCAATCGGGGAATTAATGCAATTGAAGACAGTGAAGAGGGTTCAGACATCGACAGCTGGATCTACCCAACAACCAACGGTGGACCAAATAACTGGACGGCTAGGGACTTCATACCTGTTTCTTTTATTCTGCAGTAATTGACTCATTTGTTTTAAGATTTATAATAAACAATTTGAAACTTTACGGCCCGGTGCCTTGCCCGAGGCACCTTGGCTTTGCTTGTGAGGGCTTATTATTTGTCATTTCATATATCATTAATAAAGCATTGGACGTTTCTTGCATTACAAATTTTGCGATCCTTGTTTTTCTTTTCTGTCTCTCACTTTATCAAAACAACTATTCTCTTACACACACTCACGTATCATAATGCAGATCCATATCCACTCTGGATCCCATTGATAACAGCTCTGCTACTTCCAGTTATGACTTCAAAAATCCGATCAACCAAGCTGAGGACGAAGGTGAGGATGATTGTGAGGTGCCTGGAGAACTTGCTAGACTATTACAGCAAGAAGAAAGGGCCATACAGCATCATGAGGAGCCAGTTAAGTCGGTGAATTTGGGTACAGAGGAAGACAGGAAAGAGGTTAAAATAGGTGCTAATCTGGAGCCTAGTGTCAAACAATGGTTAATACATATGCTACACGACTATGTTGAGATCTTCGCCTAGTCCTATGAAGACATGCCTAGTTTGGACACTGATATTGTGGTACATCGCCTGCTGATTAAGGAAGGCTGCCCTCCGGTAAACCAGAAGGTCCACCGTATGCGCCCTGAAATGTCAGAGAAAATCAAGGCGGAGGTCATGAAACAGTTCGACACAGGATTCTTAGCTGTCACTTCTTATTCGCAGTGGTTTGCCAATGTTGTTCTGGTACCTAAGAAGGACGGTAAGGTACGGATGTGTGTGGACTACAAATGTTTGAACAGGGAAAGCCCCAAGGATGACTTCCCACTTCTTCACATTGATGTTCTAGTCAACAACACCGCGCAGCACAAGATCTTCTCCTTCATGGATGGTTTTTCTAGCTACAACCAGATCAAGATGGCTCCTGAGGACATGGAGAAGACAACCTTCGTTACACAATGGGGCACCTTCTGTTACAAGGTAATGCCTTTTGGGTTGAAGAATGATGGGGCAACTTATCAGCGTGCCATGGTCTCTTTGTTCCATGATATGATTCACCACGAGATCGAGGTTTATGTTGATGACATGATAGCCAGGTCCCAGACTGAGGAAGAGCACCTTGATCATCTCCAGAAACTATTTGACAGGTTGAAGACGTACAAGCTGAGGTTGAATCCGAACAAGTGCACCTTCAGGGTAAGATCTGGTAAGCTTCTGGGTTTCGTCGTCAGTGATAAGGGTATTAAGGTGGACCCTGCAAAGGTGAAAGCCATACAAGATATGTCGGCTCCCTGCACAGAAAAAGAAGTTAGAGGTTTCTTGGGACGCCTGAATTACATCGCCAAGTTCATTTCACATTTGACTGCTACTTGTGAGCCTATCTTCAAGCTGCTGAAGAAAGATCAAGTGGTAAAGTGGAATGATGAATGCCAAACCGCTTTCGAAAGAATCAAGGAATACCTTCAGGAACCACAAAATTTGATGCCTCCATTTGAAGGAAGACCTTTGATATTATACTTGACAGTGCTAGACAATTCAATAGGGTGTGTACTGGGGCATCATGACGAGTCTAGTCGAAAAGAGCATGCAATTTACTACCTTAGCAAAAAATTTACAGACTGTGAGACCTGATACTCATTGCTCGAGAAAACTTGCTGCACTTTGGCATGGGTTGCTCGCCGACTGAGACAGTATATGCTGACTCACACTACCTTGTTGATATCAAAGGTGGATCCGATCAAGTATATTTTTGAGAAGCCCGCCTTATCCGGAAGAATAGCAAGATGGCAGATGACCTTAACTGAGTATGACATCCATTACACAACCCAAAAAGCAATCAAGGGGAGTGTATTGGTAGATCATTTGGCGCATCAGGCCGTGGATGACTACTAGTCCATGAACTTTGAATTCCCGGATGAGAATATCATGTTAGTAACCGACTGCGAAGAACCTGGACCGAATGAAGGACCCGAGAAGGGATCCCGATGGTCTATGTATTTTGATGGAGCCTCAAACGCACTGGGTAACGACATTGGCGTTGTAATCATATCTCCTGAGGGTTGTCATACTCTGTTCACCGCCCGATTATGTTTTAACTGCACCAACAATATGGAGGAGTATGAAGCATGTATCATGGGTCTTCGAGTTTCTATTGACCTGAGGATTAAGTTCTTGAGTGTATTCGGAGATTCCGCTCTGGTAATAAGTCAGATCAAAGGCGAGTGGGATACGAAGCACCCGAATCTCATTCCTTACAAAGAGTATGTATTGACATTGCTCCCACACTTTGAGGAGATAACCTTTGAACATTTCCCATGAGAAGAGAACCAGCTGGCGGACGCGCCAGCTACCATGTCTTCTATGTTCAAAGTTAGGTGGGACAATGAAGCTCCCCAGATTACCATTGAGAAGTTGGATGAATCCGCACATTGTTGTGATATTGAGACTGAAGAAATAGAAGATAAACCCTGGTTTCACGAGGTAAAAAGGTATCTTTAGGCTCAAGAAATTCCCGAGGGGGCATCTGTTAATGATAAGAATTTTCTGAGAAGGTTCTCCGTGAAATTCTTCATAAGTAATGGTATCCTCTATAAGCGTAACCATGATTCAACCTTACTGCGGTGTGTAGACAAGAGCGAGGCAGAAAGGATCATGGCAGAGTTACATGAAGGTGCCTTTGGAACTCATTCCAGTGGACATACCATGGCGAAGAAAATCCTACGGGCAGGATATTACTGGTCCACTATGGAAGTCGATTGTTATCAGCACTCTCGAACCTGTCATAAGTGCCAAGTCTATTGCTGATAAGGTGCATGTACCTCTAGTTCCCCTGAATGTCTTGACAGCTCCTTGGCCCTTTGCAATGTGGGGCATCGACATGATCGGCGAGATCATACCTACTGCGTCTAACGGGCATCGCTTCATTCTGGCAGCCATTGATTACTTTACGAAGTGGATTAAGGCAGCTTCCTTTGCTACAATAACCAAGAACATCGTGGCGTGGTTCATCCGACACAATCTAATCTGTCGATATGGTGTACCAGAGAGGATTATTACTGACAATGGTACGAATATCAATAACACAATAATCACCAAGCTCTGCAAACAGTTCAAGATTCAGCATCATAACTCTTCTCCCTACTGGCCGAAGATGAATTGGGCCATTGAAGCAGCTAACAAGAACATCAAAAAGATTGTACAAAAGATGACAGTGACATACAAAGACTGGCACGAGATGTTACCATTCGCTCTTCATGGGTACCGTACCTCAGCATGGACGTCGACAGGGGCAACACCCTACTCTTTGGTGTATGATATGAAGGAAGTCCTACCCATCGAAGTCCAGATACCCTCTCTCAGGATTATGAAGGATGCGGGTTTGAACGAAGACGACTGGATCCAAACCCGACTTGATTAATTGAATCTAATCGATGAAAAGAGACTTACTGCTATCTATCATGGTCAGACGTATCAAAAGCGAATGATCAAGGCTTTTAACAATAAATTCAGACGTCAATAATATCAAGTCGGAGATCTAGTGATCAAACGCATCATACTACCGCTGGGTGATCCCAGGGGCAAATGGACCCCCACGTACGAAGGGCCATTTGTGGTTAAGAACATTTTCTCGGGAGAAGCTGTGATTCTAACCACCATGGATGGTGACGACCTTCCTCACCCCGTCAATGCAGACATAGTGAAAAGATACTACGCCTAATAAAAGACCCGCTAGGTCGACTGGCCTAGGCAAAAAAAGGGCTTCCCGGTGAACCAAAGGGGTTCAGACAAAATTAAGGGATGAAAACAAAAAAACTGTACACCCGGCAAGTCGAAAACCTGAAAAGGCGACTTGGGAAAAAAAGGGTATCCCGGTGGACTGAAAACCCGAAAGGGCGGTCCAGGAAAAAATTAGGGATCAAAGCGTAACACTATGTCTCATTGGATCACCTTGCAACCAGACTTCGGTATCAACTATCAAGCTCGGATGGCGCCAATCAATTTGATCCACCTTCGGCCAAGCAGCAAAGTGATGAGACGCTTGAAGATATAAAGGCAATAGCAGAGTTGAAACCCGATGGGATTGTTTCACATAGTTGTTTTTTTTCTTTTACACAAATTGTATAATTTATGTCTTTCAGCGGCGTTCTCTTACTAGAGTGTCAGCCTCTTCGTACAAAATGCCTATTACAGGCCAACTTCAAAATCAATACAATTCATTTTCACAAGAAATTTCAATTTATTTTTTTCTTTTTTCTTTTTTGTTTTGAAAGAACGTCCAATGATTTATTTTTGATATATGCATTTGAAAATGATTGCTGCTCATAAATATTTACATAAGAAACAAAAGACAATTACTCGTAATTCCAGGAACAGGGAAAAACAAGAAGTACCCAAACCTTACAGTTACTCTGCCCATCATGTATCGGGATAAATCCAGCTTGAGAACATGAGTAGCGGTACATACGCTCCCCACAAAGTAAAAAGTATCCGAAGACAGTAATGTTAGCTTTCCCGAATGGGACATAACTCTCCCCAGTTGAGGTTCACAATCGCGAGTGAATCAATAAATTTTTCCCCAAGCAGAGTTTATTTCTCTCACAAGCAGAAATTCGACCTCCAACAAAATTCATTATCACCAGTAACGAAAATTTCATCCTCAGCTGAGTTTATTTCTCCAAATCAGCAGATCTATCAACAGCGTATCTCCTCTCCAACAAGTTATTCCCTGCAGAGGTATCCTCAGACAGGGTCCCTTCCGGCAAAATATTCACCAGCTGAATGGGTGTGAATCCTCAGTTAGTCATCTTTGTTCATCATCCCCAACAGAAGTATAGTAACTATTGTTTTTTTACATCAGTCAAGGATACCATTTCTCATACTCTCCAAACAGTAGTCAGGGATTTATTTTCTCAGACTCGGATTATTACGTCAGCATTTCGTGTTCATACATCATGACATGTGCATACATTACCTATAACATAATCTCTGTTATTTTGAGAACCTCATCACAATGCATCTCATGCATCGCACATAACTAACCTTGTATTTATTTCAAGAAAGACAATTATTATCAACAATTTCCAGCAGGTCCATGATCAACACTCGAAGTTAAACAGAGTAATCATCGGTGCGATAAAAGCAACCTATCCAGGTTCCTTCTCACATCCCTACTATCCAGGTTCCTTCTCACAGCCCTACTATCCAGGCTTTTATATCGAAGTAACCCTATTATCCAGGTTCCTTCTCACAGCCCTACTATCCAGGCTTTCATATTGAAGCTACCCTACTATCCAGGTTCCTTCTCACAGCCATACTATCCAGGCTTTCATATCGAAGTTACCCTACAATCCAGGTTCCTTCTCACAGCCCTATTATCCAGGCTTTCATATCGAAGTAACCCTACTATCCAGGTTCCTTCTCACAACCCTACTATCCAGGCTTTCATATCGAAGTAACCCTACTATCCAGGTTCCTTCTCACAGCCCTACTATCCAGGCTTTCATAGCGAAGTTACCCTACTATCCAGGTTCCTTCTCACAACCCTACTATCCAGGCTTTCATATCGAAGTAACCCTACTATCCAGGTTCCTTCTCACAGCCCTACTATCCAGGATTTCATATCAAAATAACTCTACTATCCAGGTTCCTTCTCATAGCCCTACTATCCAGGCTTTCATATCGAAGTTACCCTACTATCCAGGTTCCTTCTCACAGCCCTACTATCCAATCTTTCATATCGAAGTTACCCTACTATCCAGGTTCCTTCTCACAACCCTACCATCCAGGCTTTCATCTCGAAGTAACCCTACTATCCAGGTTCCTTCTCATAACCTTACTATCCGGGTTCTTCCTCTCTTATCCCCAGACAGCAGTCCACAGCACCGTAAGATCAGGACTCGATCAAACACAATTGATTTCACGTTTCCCCAGAAAGTCACGGCGCAACATATACCCTGACCAGACACGTAGTTCACTTTTGCTTCCCGAACTGGAGTTATTCCCCAGTAGAATAACGGACAACTGAAGCTCCTAAAACTCTATTTCTCCCAAGATAGAGACCAGCATTCTCCAGACAAACTCTCTTCTAAGGCAGTATACCTCAAATTAGGGTTTCTATTTTCATCAAGATGTGTGAACCACAAAGGACTCAAATGCTCACCATTGTTCTAATATGTCCTCAAGATCTTCCATGTCAAGTTTTAAGCCTTGCAGAAGAAGTTTGCTCAGTCAATTGCTCAAATGCCTGAAAATTAACTATGTTAGGTCAAAAGTCAACGATGGCCCACATACAGTCAAACTTCAAGATTTTTGGTCAACATCCTCATTTTTAAGTTTTATTCATCATTTGATCAAGGGTTGATCATGATTCCTCAAGGATTTCTCACAATTCATCAAAACCCAAAAGTTGCTAAATTAGGGTTTTGTAGATAAAGTAAACTCAACTTTGACCAAGCATAACTTTCTCATAATTTATAAGAAATGACCCATCAAAAGCTCATTTTTAAGAGGATTAAATTCCCTACAATTGATATTCAGCTCCCAAGTTCAGAATATGCACTCACAAAAAGATATGAATTTTGACATTATAGGTCCTTTTGAAAAGTCAACAAAAACACCTTTTGGGTCAGGGTTTCATACATGAACATGTAAGACTCAATTGAGATGAGACCAAAAGGGTTGCTTAGAGGACATCCGAAGATTTCTAAAAAATCCAAGAACACCCCTCTAGGGTCAAACTTGAGACAAGTATGCATTGACCAAATTTTTGCAAAATTGCCAAAAGTCAAATATGCTCAAATTTACATTTTTTGCTAAATGGGCCCAACTTTTTATGCTTGCACCTCAATTATAATGTGGTCCACAACTCAAATACTTATCCATACATTATTTGCTTCATTTTTCAATTTATTTTTATTTTTCATTAATTAAAAAGTGAATTAAATCAAATAAATGATGAAAATTATCAAAGATATGTTTTGATTTGTTTTTTACAGATTGGCAATCAAGATATGCTGAGCATGCATGATCAATTTGAATCTATGACAATTGGTACAAGAAAGGCATGATTGGCATGAAAATAGAAAGATATCATACAAATTGAAAATCAAATCAAATCTTGGATAAATGCAAAGATTCATGCCAAGTTTGTTAACCTAATTCATTATAGGTTATATAATAAAGCTTTGCAGATCAAAAGAAGGAGGTTAGAGGCGTGAAACGGTCAGAAGAAGACTCAAAACTTTGGACAAAAAGTGGAAGATTGAAATCCATCTTAGAGCCGTCCTCAAGGAGTTTCAAGGCTAGCAATACATTCCTGGGCATCTCAGGAAGCTTCTCCAATTGATTGCACGCCCCTACACGTCCAGAATCACTCCTATCACTCTCATGGTTTGCAAAATTATCAAAATTCGATTACTGTAATTCTTGTATCTTTAGCATATTTAAGTTACATATTTGTGTTCATCATCATGTTTGCAATGTTTCTGGATAGTTTGATTTAAGTTACAGTGTAGGAATAAGCTTTTGCCATTGTTAGGGTTTCATGCTCCAATTTGGGGTTTTATGATTTAAGCAAAGTTAGGCCTGATAATGGGTACCATGACACTCATGAGACCAAGACGAGTTGATTGGTACCATCATAATTGATTTATCATGTGTGTATGGAATTTTTGAATGTCACAGGCTTTCAGCAACAGACCTGCGTTTGTAGGTAAAGGTTCAGAGCCTAAAACGACGGTTCCAGGGAAGAAGACAACAACGTGTCACAACCTTACTGGATGGTTTAAATTCTGGCGCATTATTCTGGCCACTAAATTGTTTTCCAATATATTATTTGTTTTTATTATATTAACAAGTTAACATCCAGCGTAGTTGGTCAGAAGAAGGAAGTCAGAAGCTCATGTCCTGGGTTCGATCCCAGACGTGAGATTTTGGCATTTTCTCCATTATTTTCACCAGATCCAGCACATACATCTTCTGAGGGTCATCATCTTCTGGATCCATCAGCCAGAACCAGATCCGGCGCACCTCACCTTCTGAGGGTCATCATCTTCTAGATCCATCATCCAGATCCAGCGCACCTCACCTTCTAAGGGTCATCATCTTCTGGATCCATCATCCAGAACCAGATCCAGTGCACCTCACATTCTGAGGGTCATCATCTTCTGGATCCATCAGCCAGAACCAGATCCAGCGCACCTCACCTTCTGAGGGTCATCATCCTCTGAATCCATCTCCAGCCAGATCTGCTGACAGCAGGCCCATTTGGTTATTTCTACTATTTTTCTTTAATTTCTCTTCTTTAATTATTTTGTTTTTTTTTATCAATACAAAAATTATTTTATTAAATTAACCAATCAAAAATCACAAAAAAAGATTTATTTTCTTAATAAATGTTTTTTAATTAATTAGTTTATCTGATTTAGGGTAACTTTAATTTGTTTTTTTTTTCACAATTAAAATCAAATAGAAAATTAGGTTAATTCTTGATTTAATTTTTTTCTTTTCTCTTTTTTTTCAAATAATCAAAAACACAAAAAATAGGTTAACTTAATTAATTTATTTCCAAAAATTAATATTAATTAGAATTTAGGATTTTCTTTTAATTCAATTATTTCATTATTTTCTTAAATAACAAAACATGACAAAAACATTTATTTCCTCTCTAATCAATCGCAAATAGGATTAGTCAAAGGGTTACAACCCTAATCGCCTCGCATTTAATTCGCCGCGCGTTTGTAAATTATTTTGGCCAATAATTTGTAACTGCTCATGGTTTGTAATAGTTAATTTAGGGTTTTTATTTACTGTCTAAATCTCCGGTTTTTGGCTATGTAATTAATCCCCCTCCCCGAAGCCTTGTAATAGCATAAATTCATTTTCTCGCATTTTTAATTCCTGTAAATATTTAACTGTTTAGATGTATGCTAATAGGATTGTATGGCAAGAATGCATAACAAGTTAAAACGGTTAGAAAACCCTAATGTGCAAAGATAAATAACTGAAAACAAATCACTCGCACATACCAATCTTAGGGTATACTCTCACTTCAGTTGCCTTCGGTAAACGATCATTAAGCATAGGGTGTCTTAGTGGTTGCCCTCCAGTCTAAAAAGATCAATATGTCCCATTCGAATGTTGCCTCGGAACTGTTGCCTCAGAAATGTTACCTCGGAATTATTGCCTCGAAAGATCTTAAGATTATAGGGTTATTACTAAGGTACCCTAACGTTGCTTTAGTGATTGTACGTCCCTTTCGAATTGACCCTTACAATTCCAACGACGGGGCTACCTATTTCTCAATAGTAGGATAGCGCTGTCTAAAGGAAACAAGAATTGAAACAATCTTTTTTCGGGTAGGTAGATGCTAGTAGGTACTTGCTCAAATCAAAACTTTTCACACTTACACATTTCAAACAACTTTCAAAAACAACTTCGTCACACTCTTGAGGAATGATACAAGGGTTATCACGAAGTAAAATTTTTCAAAATAAAGCACACGAACACAAGCAATTTAAAAATGAGCAAGTACCTAAGAGCCCATGGAAAACCATGGATAGAAAGGGTTCTAACACATTCCCTTTCTATAATCTACCCCCCGTACTCAGAATATCTCAAAAAAGGATTTTTTTCTGTACTTTTTTCTTTCCGATTGGATGAAATAAAAGTCGATGGTGACTCTTGCTTACCGCGGCATTTTTCAAACAAAAAACGCAAAACGCAAACCAATATTAAAACAATCGGTTCTGCCACCGTATCACACTACGCTATTACAATCATTAGGGGGGTGGGGTGTATAAAGTATAAATGGGGATTGCAAGTAAAATTAAAATCCTAAGTTACTATTACAACCATATTGAATGGATAAGAATGTACGAGAAGTGTAAAATGAACTTGTTTTGTTTAAATAAAGAAATAAGTTTATTTTAAGAAAATATTTTGATCTTTTTTATGTTAAAAGAAATATGTAAAAAAATGTAAAATGTTTTTTTTGTGTTTTTGTGTTTTTGATTAGTGAAAATAGAAGTAATAGCAAAAAATAGTGAGAAAAAAGAAAATAGAATCAACGCATTGTTGAACTAAAAGAGATCAGAAGTTCTGACTCTGTCATGCTGCAAAAGACAGAAATCATATTAGCAAAAATAGGTAAAGTCAGAAGTTCTAGATCCGCTAGGAACAAAGAAGATTCCAGAAGTTCTGATGCCACTAGCAGAACATTGTCTCCCTCTCCATGCTAGTCAGAACATCTGCAACTTAGTCATTTCTCAACAAAACAGAAGATGTGTATATAACAGTTATAGCAGGTTTCATGATGTTTCAGCAAAAGAGATATCAGAAGCAAGCATGAATTTACTAATCCTAATTCTGAGTTCTAATTTCTTCAAGAAGTTCTGAACTGAAATTCTCTCTACTGAGGCAGGAAGATGCATGAAACCTCAGAATATGTACATTATCAGAATCAGGATGTCTACATTGTATTTTGAACATGCAAGTCTAAATATGCCCAAGTAATATGATGAGAGTCAGTAGAAGCTTACCTTGCAGCTGGAAAATACTCTGTGAGCTGGAACCTGGTCTTGACCGCTTGTGATGTTCTGAACAGCTTCCTCACGTGTTCAGCAGGCTGGAAACTTTTAACCTAGGCCACGAATGGTTAGAGAATTCTGGAATAGTCAATGGATAAAGTTTTGACTTCTTTGATGTGGATGTGGATGGAGAGTGTGTTACAGTCTGAACACAGGAATTAGGATAACTTCTAATATATAAATCAGAAATTGTATGGGTGGTTTTGGTCAATAAGCTCTTGAGGAAAAATGGAATGTGAATGCAAGAATCAAAAGCTAACAGGTTTTGTATTTTGTATTTGAAGTTTTGGACTCTTGGAATTTTAGCAGGGGTTCAAGGATTTTCTTTCTCAATTTTTCCTCCTTTTACAGTTGCAAATGAAGTCCAATTTATAGGCAAAGGTTTAGTAGCTTGGAAAGGTCACGTGGCACAGCTATCATATGCTAGGCGCTGACTTGTTCTTGAAGTAAGTTCAAATACGTATGGTGGTTAGTAGTTTTAACAGCGCCTAAGCTTGATTTTTAAGCATGAAATAAGGAAAGGTAACCTCAAAAGCAAAAGGAACGTATGGGCCCATCACACTTTTGTACAAAAGTTTGCTTTTTTAAGACAGTAAAGGTACTCTTATGCCACACGTGGGGAAATCTTTTGGATAAAGACTCAAAAGTGGTTGTGAGCATTAAATGATGATGAGATTTATCAAACCATAAATCCTGCAATGTGATATTTTGCATCATTGCTTAATTCTGGGTCAGAGGTTCAGCTTCAGCATAATTTAGAATAAACATCCAACTTTTGATCTTTGTATCTACTTGCTCTAGCATGTTTTGAAGGAGCTCTCAGACTTTCCAGGAAGCTTGCAACACGCTTTGTAAACCTTTTTTTGAGTTACCCTTGCAAACTCTGACTGAATCTTTGTGAAAACTAGCCCAGAAGTTGTAACTGAACTCTGTCTTGGAATTGTCCAGAATTTGCTGAGTGCTTCAGTTTCATGGACGTGTCTTTGAGGAGTCATAACTTGAAATCCCAGCATTTCTAGGAGAAGTTTTGTTCTACAATGTTTCAGATCTTGTTTGAGTCCATAACTCTTGTGTTAGAAGTTCTTCCATAATCAACTTGCATCCTGGTGATAATCTGATCAGAAGTTCTGAGCTCATTATATTTCCTAAACACTTAGAAAAATTTCTAAGTATTTGGAATTTTGACTTTTCCAAAGCAAATTTGACGTTTGATTTTCTTAATGAAACAAACTTCATATTTTAAGATGTATCGATGAAATATGATTCTTGAAACTTGATTTTGATCTAACAGTCAAAGTTTGACTTTTAGGTGTGCAAATGACCATTTTTCCCTTGTGGATGACTTTCTTGGAAAATTTGTAATTCAAGGCTTGAAATTGGATGGGAACAAACCTGAGGGTTTAGGGTGATCCTTTGAAAAATGAGAGGGAAAATTTTGGGGTACAACACCTTGAAACCATATTCCCACTTTTCTTCAAAATCAAGTAACATAGCCATAAGTATAGATCTTGCACTTCTGACCCTCTCAAGTGCTAGAACCTTTTCCTTACTTATGCTCAAGTTGTTTGCATCAAAACACACGAATACACAAGTTCAAAAACACACAAAAACTCAGAATTGTATCACAAAACTCCATTGTTGCATAATCTGACCAAAACCTTGAAACTCACATCTCCCTCGTGCGTTTCCAAGCCTTTTGGTTCCTAAAGCTTCTAAACATGAAATACAAACCATCCAAAGTCCTTTTGCATAACTGTAACACCTCCATCATCAAGTTCCATTTTCAAAAATAGAGCTTTGCAAGTGGACTTCTCCAGAACTCCTCAGCCCCTCTCAGCTTAAGCCAAGCATCACATTAGCTTCCTGGGAACTTGAGGAAGCTAACCCAATCACTAGAACTCATCAAAAGATGCTCAAACTCCATACAAGAATCTAGCTGCAAGAGGTAAGTTTTCAAACTTCTATTTCTTCATACAAGCATCATTTGATTCTGATTTGTGAAGATAAAATGTAGATACCATTGCCACGAAGTTGTACATATCCATAGTTTGCATTTATATGGCCTAAGCTTAGAGAATTTTAGAGTTGAAGTTTCTAAAAAATTTAGGTTTTAAATTAGGGCCAGAAAAATTCTCATTCATCTTGGATTTATAGCTTTAGTTGTTTATATGGTTGGATTTGTGGGAAGAAATACCACAACTTTCATGTTTGTACTTTCCATTTTTGTTGAGAGATGGAGAAGTTACAGGTACTTTGGCTGGGCGTGAGGTTGAAGATGAAGTTCAGGCCATGGACTTGATTTGTAATATATATTTATGGTTTGACATAAGTTAACAAATGTATAGTCACCCTAGCGGTAAGGCAGCGCGCTGGTAACCAAGAGGGCGTGGGTTCAACACCCAACGCGCTACCTTTTTTCCATTTTTTCACATTTTCATTCTTTTTGTTACAAACACACTCCTGGGCCCCTCCAACTTGGGCTTGATCATTTTTTTCTTTTATTAACTCCCTGCCTTGTTTCAGCACCCCCCTGGCCCAAATTTTCATTACTATTTCTTTCTCTTATTTTATTTTATTTATTTTTTTCCTGTATTATTATTATTATTAGTATTAATGATATTATTTTTATTGTTATTAATAAAAATCCAAAAAAAATATTTTATTTATTTATTACACTTATTTAGTTTATTTGTTTATAAAACTAAAAGAACAAAAACATTTTCTTAATAAATTAATTTCTTTCTTAATAATTAATATTTAGGTTTAGGTTTAAACTATTATATTATTTTCTTACAATTAAAATTCATTTAGAACTTAGGTTTCTTTTAATTAATTAATATCCATATTATTTTTATTAATTTAAAACCTTTTCATAAACAAAACCCTAAAAAATCTTTTTTAGTTAATTTCTTTTTTTATTTAGTTTAAGTTATTTTTTTTTTAATTTTCATTAATCATTTTTATTAATTAGGTTAAGATCAAAACCTTCCATAAAACCAAATAAAAATAATTTCTTTTTCCATTTTATACTCTTGCATTTTTATTTTTAATTTTGTACAATATTCAATATGGTTGTAATAATTATTTAGATTTAATTTTCTTGCAATTTCCCCATTTGTAAATTTGTACACCCCCTCCCCTATTGATGTAATAGCTTAGTATTTTTATTTTCCGCAATTTAATGTTTTATATATAAAATGCTAGTAAATTAGGGTTTGTATGGAAAGATTAAAACCAATAAATAGAAAACCCTACTCAAAACAAATCAAGCATGAAAAAGATACACTTGCACACTTACACCCTTAGGGTAAATCCACTTGTTGCCTTGAGAAATAAATGGTCATAATATGCATGTAAGATGTCTTGGCAAAAACAAACAAAAATACAAGATCATAGTCCCTCGATGACGCTACAAATGTTGCCTTACAAATGATCTTAGTCCCTCAAAGAAAATGCTAAGGTATCTTGCAATATTGCTATTCATGACTATACGATGACCCTTACCCGTCCCTTTTTACATCCAAAGATAAGGTTTCTTACCAAATCAATGGTAAGATAACCATGTCAAAAGAAAAAGGAAATAAACATGAGAGACTTTTGAGTAGGTAGAATGTTCCTAGTTGCTTGCTCATTTTCAAATCAAAACATCCTTGTTATTTTCAAAACAAACACCAACACTTTCAAAACATCTTTCAAACTTGAAACATTTTAAAAAGATCGACACTTTGTATATATTCTTACGAATGAGAATCATTATAAAGTTTGCCTAAACGATGGCACATTTTCAAAATACTTTCAAAAACCACACAAAGCACATTTTCAACAAAAGCAAGTGATCTAGCAAGTAACTAAGAGCCCGTAGATAACTACAGATGAAAAGGGTGCTAATACCTTCCCTTTTCATAATCTACCCCCCGAACTCAAGAAAACATCTCAAAGGTCTTTCCTGTTTTTTTCAACCTTTCCTTTTGGATAAAGTAAAAGTCAGTGGCGACTCTTGCTATCCGCAACATTTGCGATCAAACGCAAAACAACCAATTCAGTTCTCTCACCGCGTTACAACTTTCTTCTTTCGAATATGAAGCAATACACCCACACTTTGTTTTCCTTTGAATCCAGTAGAAAGAACATCACACTTGTTCTTCTCCTTCCAATCCAGCCTTAGAAACATCACCTTCATTTCTTTCCTTAGAATCCAGAAGTATCTAGGAAGCCACTCAAGGTCCAACTCACACACTCCAGCTTCAAGCAAGTTATTAAATATGCTTTAAGAATTAACCTGGCCATAAGATAATGCTAGCATAGCCTCATGCCATGTTTCTATTTAAAAATATCAAACGAAAGAAACAGGATGAAGGAGGTATGAAATGAAGCCTTAGGCTTCCACACTGACTTCCAAGCCCCAATCGAAGGAGGAAGCAAGGGACTTAAGGTGAAGA
Organism: Vicia faba; assembly: GCA_948472305.1. Classification (NCBI taxonomy): domain Eukaryota; kingdom Viridiplantae; phylum Streptophyta; class Magnoliopsida; order Fabales; family Fabaceae; genus Vicia; species Vicia faba. The sequence continues at coordinate 536,459,118 of OX451737.1, forward strand.
GGGCCCTCCATGATGAATGAAAGAGGCAGCCAGAAAGATGGCCATGCTGATTCCAGACCCCACTCGAAGGAGGCAAGAAGGCAGAACCGAAGGCTGCATCTTGTCGTACCCCAAATTTGTCCTACCTTGACAATCTTATTTTTCGAGATTAAAATTGAAGAAATATTCAATTAAGGATGGTACAACAATATCTGATGGCCCATTATTAAAATTTAAGTCAACTGGGGGATGTACCTTAAATTCATGAAAACGGGGCTTTCTAAATCAAAGAGACTCGTGTATCCGTGAACCCATTCGCGTGGCATGTTGGCCAATGGCCCATGCGATTCGAAAATGGAAAATTATTTTAAAACTAGTAATTACTAAGTTATTAAATTATTAAGACAACTTAAGTTTAAAGTGATTTTAATTAATAATTTATTAAAGACATTTAGGTGTTACTTGGTTGTTAGTAAAAAAAGAGGTGTGGTTGTAATTTATTTAGTTGGCCCATTTCTATTTTGTTATACAAACAGCAGAAAAGGGGGTGTAATTTCTGAATAACTTAGCCCATTTAAATGTTGTCGTTAGTAAAAAGAGGGGTGAGTTGATCAATAACTAAGTCTATTGGGTTGGTCTATTTGATGTGTTGAAAAAAAGTATTGTTATTTAAAAAGAAAAATTGTTTATTATGAAGAAAAAACTAAATGTTTTTGGTAGGATTTGGTTGTTAATTTTGTTTGTTTTGGGAAAAGGCCATTCAGGCCCAATATAAAAAAAACTTTTTTGCTGTAATTAAAACATACATTTAAAAGATTGATTTTTGTTGTAAATAAAAAAATGTAATGTTGCTGGACAGTAAGCAATTATTAGTGCAAGCCCAATACAGTTACGCAGCGCAGGGCCCAGAAATGCAATAACAAGTACTGTATAAATCTTGTCCAAAATATGCGCTTGTTTTTTCAATTAACATCTACTGTAAAAATCAAAAGCAACTTAATCAAATCTACATAATCCATATCAAAGGCTCAGAATCTCAGATTTGCATTCAAGAACGAATCCAGTACAAATCGTTATTACAAAATTCAATCGCGTATTACAACAAAGTCAAATTAATTACAGCAAATCAAATCTTACAATGAATCAATCAAACTGAATCAATTACGAATAATTTCCAAGCCCTAATTTATCATAATTCCTAAATCTACGTTGTAACACAAAAACTATAAATACAAAAACTAAATATACAGAGGGGGTGGGGGTTACAGAAAGAGGATAGAACCGTGAGGAGGAAGAATAGAAACAGATGGAGAATATAGAAAAGGAAGAAAGTTGGAATCAGAGAGAGGGAAGAAATTGGAGAACTGAGATACAGAGGAGCCGATCTTGAAGCCATGGTTCGCTGCTGAAGATTGAAGGAGAGCGGTTAGGGTTTCAATTTATGAAACCCTAAATGTGAGCTGCCACCGCTATCCTCCATCTCTATCACCATCATCATAGGACACCACAATTACCTGCACAAAAAAAAAACAAAGAAGAAGAAGAGATTAGCTCGAAACCAAACTAAAACTTGAGGTCATAATTCGACATCGCGGAAGGGTAACACTTAGCTCTTCAATTGATTGTTCATATTTTTGTTTGGGGATTTGTGGGGTTGAGTTGTGTTAAGGTTTGGGGAGATACAGGGTGCTGTCGGGAGGGTTATAAGGTTGCAAGAGAAGAAGAGAAGGCTTGTGTGCTTCGCGGCGAGAGAGAAAGATGAAGACAGATTTATTGTAAAAAATAAAGAAAATGAAAAAGCATAAGCTATATTCAGTGTCAATCTCATACACGCGCACGCACCCTTGGTTATCATACTCCCTCATTTTTCATCCATTAGATCGTGATCAGACGGCCACTAGGCCAAGTCTTTGTTAGCTAACATGCACCCTTGCCACACCTGATTACACCTGACCCCATCTCCAAATGTAGTGGGCATAAGCCCACTGTTATTCGCACCTCCCTTTCAATTATTTTCCAAATACAAAATGAAAACACACCCCCTGTCTAGAATATACTTGGGCCTAAACCAACATAACTTCCAGCACCCCCATATTTTTACTTATCAATTAAAAGACGCACCCCCCTTTTAAGTTTAACTAAATTAATTTATTTTATAATAATTCATATATTTTTCTATTTTCTTCTTATATATATATTATTAATTTCTTTTATTTATAATTACTATTATTAATTTTTCTATTTATTTACAATAACTATTATTATTATTATTAATATTTTACATAGCTGTATTTATTATTTATTATTATTATTATTATTATCTAAAATTATTTTTATTCAAAGACTCATGAATATATTATTTTATATATTATTTGCATTAAAATATTTTTATATAATGCACTAATCAAGACTTTTTTGCAGTTAATACAATAAAAAACACGCAATAAGCAACAAACTATTTTTTCGCAATAAACTAAGCTAATCAACTATTTTTTGCAAAAGGGTTTCAAACAGGTTTTGACTTACTGAGCATATAGTCAAAATCTTCGCAATCACCACTCCTGACCAAAGTGCGAGGTGATTCAAAATATGTTTGCAAACCCCTAAAAATACCAACCTTATACGAACTACGAATTGGGACTCTGATTCCTCATAAGAGGATACGTAGGCATACGATCAAAAATCGTGGCGAGTCCTCTTAATTAAAGCTTAAAACCTTGTTTACGCCAAACCTAAACCTAAAACCTAATATCCTTGTGAACAAGGTAGATGAAAGGTGCCTAATACCTTTCTTTCGTCTAATTGAGTCGGAAACCTAGAATCTCTGTCTGCGAATTAGGGTTTTCTGTTAGATTCCCTTCCCTAGGATAAAAACAAATAGTGGTGACTCTGATTTTAAAAACTAGTCGCAACACATATCATGCCTCAGGCCAATCCCAAATCAAAAAGCATGACCTCACTGACTCCAGACCCAAATCGAAGGAAGCCAGAAAGGGCAGAATCGATGGGTTTTTCTACCTAGATCGAAGCATTCATTTTTCTTTCTTTTATTTATTGTTTTGTCTTTACATTTCCATGCTATTCAATATAGTTGTAATAGTGTTGGGTTTATTTTCTGCATTTTACTGCTTTTGTATAAATGTTAGTAATTAGGATGTATGGCAAGATAAAAACCAACAAGTAGACAACCTAAAATTCAAAGACAAATGCATGCAAATCAAGCATACTATTCACACATGCACCCTTAGGGTAATCTCACTTGTTGCCTCGGAAAAATAGTCATGTCCCTCGAATATGGGTGTTTTAGCAAATACCCTTGATAAAAGATCGTAGTCCCTAGATGACCCTCAATGTTGCCTTCGGTAAACGATCTAGTCCCTAAACGACATTGCTAAAACATCCCATAGGTTGCCTTCTATGACTATGCAAATGTCCCACGTTCGTCCCTTCACATCCAATAATGGGGCTTCTTGCCAAATCAATGATAAAATAGTAACATTTAAAGGAGGAGGAAAAGAACATAAGACCTTTTGAGTAGGTAGGTTGCTCCTAGTTGCTCGCTTGCTCACAATGAAAAAAATTTATACACCAACACTTTCATTTGAAACATTTTCAAAAGATAAAGCTTTTTGTACGCGTTCTTATAAAAACTAGAACCATTACAAAGACACTTTTCAAAATCAATTTCAAAAACACATTCCCCAAACACCTCTTTGAATTATTTTCAAAACCAACACTTTGTATGCGTTCTTATAGAAACGAGAGCCATTACAAAGACGCTTTCAAAATACTTTCAAAACCCACACCACAAGCACATTTTCAAACAAAAGTAAGTGATCTAGCAAGCAGCTAAGAGCCCGTAGATAACTACGGATGAAAAGGGTGCTAGTACCTTCCCTTTTTATAACCTACCCCCCGAACTCAAGAAATAATCTCGAAAGGTATTTCTTGTTCTTTTCATATATCATGACATTGCATACAACTAACTCTTTACCCTTTCAGAAAAGATCAGTCACCAGATGAATATCATCAACAATGAACATTTCCTTCATAAGACCTTTGTTGGTTCAGTTTAAATCGACCAATTATTTGACCTGATATGTTTCTGATAGACACTTTCTCTGGTTCAGTTAAATCGATCCTAAGATTTATGTTGATTCGTTATCCAGTTAAAGACCATTTTAGACCTCTGCTGATTCAGTTTAAATTGACCAATGATTTATCCTGATTTGTTTCCGGTAGACACTTTCTCTGGTTCAGTTAAACCAATCCTAAGATTTATGCTGATTTCATATCCAGTTAAAGACCATTTTAGACATCTGCTGGTTCAGTTTAAATCAACAAATGATTTGTCCTGATTTGTTTCTGATAGACACTTTCTCTGGTTCAGTTAAATCGATCCTAAGATTTACGTTGATTCGTTATCCAACTAAATACCATTTTAGATCTCTTCTGGTTCACTTTAAATTGACCAATGATTTATCCTGATTTGTTTCCAGTAGACACTTCCTCTGGTTCAGTTAAATAGACCCTAAGATTTATTCTGATTCTTATCCAGTCAAAGACAAATACAAACATCTGATGTTTCAGTATAAATCGACCAAAGATTTATTCTGATACTTCTTCCTATCTCTATCAACAGTTACTTTGGATGGAATCTATAAGCCCATCTCGATAACTCTTTATCACTTCTCTAAATGGCATCTTTAAGCCCATTTTCGATACAATTAACCAACAACATTACTTCGTACGCTAGCGAGTGCAAATTTCTGGGCACTTTAGTGTTCAATCATCTTCCACCTTCAAGTTACGAATGGCGAACATACCAATTTAACTCTTCAGGTTTAAGAAGATTGAATAGGGGCAGCTGTTGTACCCTAAAATTTTCCCTCTCTTTTCTCAAGACATTTTCTCAAGGGTTTGATCAGATAAACTCACTTCCTAAGCATTGGCTCCAAATTGGGGTTTTAGTTTTCTCAAGGACAAATGGACTTTTGATGCTTCAGATGACTTTCATGGTTCATTATAGGTTTCAATATTTCTCATATCATGTTTCAAGCCTTGCATCATAATTCTGCTCAGTCAATCGCTTAGATGACTGAAAATCAGATGTATTAACAAAAAGTCAATCGATACACAAAAAGTCAAACTTTGACAGTTTGGTCAACATTGAATTTCAAAAATTAAAATTCATCAAGACATTCAAGAATATCAAACTTGGTCAACAAGAATCAAGGAAGTCAAAAAAGTCAACAAAAAGTCAAGATTTTCAATACTTAGAAAATTTATGTGTTTTAACATTAATAATTTCACTACTTCATGACAATTTTTCACCAAGATGCAAGATGATTCAAAAAAATATTTCAACATGAAAGTTGTATATCTTGATGAGATCTACAACTTTGCTTTGCTGATCAAGTCCTAGAAATTCTTGGATTTTGAATTACAAGCTCATGAAGTCATGACCTTTTTACAAAACACTTAGAGAAATTTTCAACATGTTTGGTCAGGTTTTTGTCCCAACTTCTTTGCCAATTTTCATCAAGTTCCAATTTGATTTAGCCAAAGTGGTCAACATGAAAGTTGTAGACAATGTTTCAACATTTCCAAAATATCCAAGAGCATGAATTTATCATAATTGAGGTAGGAGATTCAAAGGAATGAAGTTGGGCATCCATTCTTGAATTACAAGTCATTTTGGTGAAGAAAACTCTACATGCTATACTGCATAATCTTGTTTTGCAGGCCTTGTAACTTGCTAATCTCACCATAATTTAATTTTTAAACAAACTTTTGAGCTATGGTCCATTTGGTTTAATCTTTGTCCAAGTGATATTTCCATTTTTGGCACAAAGTCAACATTGCCATTCTTCCAAAGTAGCTTTAATCACAAAGTCCGCTCTTCTTGAGCCTCTAACTTGTTCCTTCTACACACACTCAACACACAAAATCAGATAAGCATGCTTAAAGTATCCAATAACTCTACGGAGTAAAGTACAAAGCATTGGAACTATGATATTCAAGCTTGCTTCATTAACAATCCAACCTAGCCATAACATGTGATCTTGAAAATCTGATCAACCCTTGTCTTAAAACCTCTTGCCTATAAATAGAGATATCATTGGAAATATGAAGAGAGATGAGCAAGCCCTCAAAACCCCTATACTCTCAAAAAACCAGAATTGTCCACAAAACCTCCATTTTTGAGCTTTGAAGTCCAAATCTTTGAACCTCTCACACCTTTCAAGTTTTTCCCAAATAAATCATCCAAATATTTCACATACATCATATAGAAGTTATTCAAACACAAGAACAACTTCTGTAACATCATTATCATCGTATTCCAAACTCTAAAACAGTACCTTGCAACTTGACTTGGTTGGAGTGATTAGGCAAATTTCAGCATAAAGTGAGGATTGGCATAGCTTCAAGAAGGTCCAAATGAGCTCGATCAATCACCACTTTGTACCCAGAAACATCTGTACGTGTTCTAAATTTTTTCTTCAAGAGGTAAATTTTCTCAAACTGTAATATCTTTATCCATACATCATTTGCTTTTTCTTTCAAAAGGATACAACAGGACAGATCAGAGAGAAAACTTAGTAAAAAGACAGGACAAAGGTTGACACGGGTGCCCGTGTCACACGACACGGCCCGTGTCAGTCAAAAACATGCAAAACAGACAAGACAGGGGCTGACACGGGTGCCCGTGCCACACGACACGGCCCATGTCAGTCAGAAATGTGCAAAGCATGAAGGACAAGGGCCAACCCAGGTGACCGTGTGACACGACACGACCCATGTCAATTTGGTTGGAACATAAATGTGAAGAAGAAGCTTGGGCAGTTTCTGACACGGGTGCCCGTGTTAGCTCAAACACTAAATTTCCTAATTTTGAGATTTTTAAGTTACACTAGACATTTTTCATTGCTTGGAGATGGCCTAACCCTATACAAAAACTTTTTTTATATAAAACATTCAAGTTATTTTCTAAAATAATTGAAACTACAAAACCTTTTATATCAAAAAAATCCTAAAAAATTATTTCTTTTCACTTTACATTTTCTTGTGCACTTTACTATTTTTTTGCATTATAAATTATGTAATTGTCAAAGCCTTGTAATAGTAGTTAGGGTTTATTTTTAATTGTCATCCCCATTTGTAAATTTGTATCCCCCATCCCCCAAAGTATTGTAATAGCGCAGGACATTTAAATTCCGCAATTTATCGCTTTCCATATTATTGCTAGTAATTAGGATTTGTATAGAAAGACTTAAAACCAAACAATAGACAACCCTAATCCAAGACAAACTAAATGAAAACAATACACTTTGCACACATGAACCTTTAGGTTTAACCCACACTTGTTGCCTTAGATTAAAATAGTCATGTCCCTCGAATGTGGGATGTTTTAGCAAAGACCCTCGATTACAAGATCATAGTCCCTCGATGACCCTTCGACGCTACCTTCGGTAAACGATCTTAGTCCCTTACGACAATTGCTAAAACATCTTATAAGTTTCCTTATATGACTATACGATGACCCATGTCTATCCCTTCACATCCAATGATATGGTTTCTTACTAACTAATGGTAAGATAACACTATCTAAAGGAGGAGTAAAATAACAAAGACTTTCTTTTGAGTAGGTAGAATGCTCGTAGTTTCTTGCTCACAAACATTTCAAAATAAAACATATTTCAAACACACCAACATTTTCATGAAATATTTTCAAAAGTTAACACTTTGTATACATTCTTATAGAGACGAGAATCATTACAAAGTTCACCTAAACAAATGGACTTTTTAAATATACTCTCAAACAAACACAATCACAAAAGTATTTCAAAGTGAGCTAGCAACTAAGAGCCCTTAGATAACTACGGATGAAAAGGGTGCTAACACCTTCTCTTTTCATAACCTACCCCTGGAACTCAAGAAAATTCTCAAAAGGTCTTTCCTTTTCTTTTCACCCTTTCCTTTATTGGATAAAAGAAAAGTCGGTGGCGACTCTTGCTATCCACAATAATGCGATAAAACACAAAACACCAAGTCAGTTCTCCTACCATATCACAAAATGCATTTGATGCTTCTGATTTTTTATTTTAACATTTTCAAACATCTCTGGTTTTTTCCAAATCGACTACGTTGTGCTTTATATAAATTTTTCGCGAGCATATGGTTGTGATCGTCTCAAGTAGACGCATCTAATGGTACAACTATGAACGCGCAAATTTACAGATTCAAGGATCTTAGATTTTCCCTACTTGCAGGAGGCTGGAGGTTGAAGACGACCTACGTGTCGTTCTTCAATCAATAAAGCTCAACCAATTGTTTTATTTTGATTGGTTGGACTTTCTTGTGTTGCATGCGCACGCCTTGACTTGGGTTCATGATACTCCCTCACCTCATATTCGTTAGATATGCCAGCGTGTATAAGTGAATGAGATCCAACGCGTGTGGTTTTTTTGATTTATTTTATTTTTACAAAATTATTTTTAAATTTCCTTTATCTTTAAAAATTCATAACTCTTTTATTTTTTATCCAAAAATTATGAAAAAAAAATTATAAAAATATTTTGAATTATTTCTGACTTTGTGAATATTTCTTCATATTTTTATTATGATGTTTGAGATTTTTCATAATTTTTGCATTGTTTGCCTTATTTTAATAATTTTAAAAATACTTTCTGACCTTTTTAAATTCTAAAAAAATTGTGGAAGGATCCAATGGTCTCTTGACAAATATTGGTGACCTCATTTTATTTTTATTTCTGATTTTACTATTTTTTCACAAATTTTGGTTTTTTTTTATTTTCTTCAATTTTTAAAATTAGTTTCTGACTTTAAAAAATTCTAAAATTTTTTGTCAAAATTTATTAAATCATGTTTGACCTCTAACTATTATTTTAGGATTTTTATTTGGTGTTTTAATATATTTTGTGTATTATATCAATTATTTTCCTTTTATTAACCATTTTAATTTTGTTTTGTTGAATATTATTTTATTATTTTCTTTATTTGGTTCTGACTTAGACTCCATTTGGTGACAAATTTCTCAACCTCATTGGATCTTGGGTGTTAATAGGTTGAGAAACCAAATCCACCAAAATGGATGAATGATGTTGATGATATTTGAAACCTTAATTTCATACATTGCATCCCCTCCCTCTTCATCTTATCCCTTTCTTATTTGTGCTACATGTTGTTAGAGGATGGTCTACATATCATCTCTCCAAACATATGACACATAGATTGCTATTTGCCGGACTTAAAATAGGTGTGACTTCTATATAAGTCCACTTATGATTGCTTAACATAGCGCTAAATTTTGTCTCAATTCGAGAAATGATCATTTGTGGCCCAAACCTATGTTTGCAAGCCCAAGTATGTTTAATTTGAAACCTTTGATCCAATAACTTTGAGGTTAATTGTTAGGAGGCTTTGGTCTTATCAATCCTCTAATTGACTTTCATAAAATTTGGTCTAAGTGAATCATTTAAGCATCGTTGATCATTTGTTATTGCCTTGAGAATTTGAAATAAATGACATACTTGACAAAAAGCAAATGGAACTTGTTATTGATAGGCTTTGATTTTATCAATCTTCTAATGAGTTTTCAAATGCAAGATTCAAGATGGTCATTCAACTAACCTCTAATTTCTAACTCATTAACAATTGACTTTTATTTTTATGCTTTTACTTTACGCCTTTACTTTTATGCACCATTTATTTTAGCATTTACATTTCATGCTATTTTCATCTTTGCTCATTTGAGCATTTACCTTTATGTCATTTTTATTTTGCTCACTTGAGCTTTTCATTTTCTTTTTGAAGATACCTAATAACCAACTTGAACAATAAAAAACTTTAAGGTTACTTGGACTACTTGGTTACTATCCTTGACATTTTGGAGTTATGGACTTCTTGGACTTAGGAGTATAGACCTTGACCTACCTTTAGACCTTGGTGACTTCTATTGTTATTCCGTCTGGAGTTCTTGGAGTTTACCCCGAGATATTGGGTTGTTTGTTTTCTTTGTGTGCAGGTTATTTTGATTATGCACTTTGTCTGTGATTGGGAGTTCATCTGTATACAACTGTTACTCTGCCAAATTTTTGTGAAGACTTAATGCATTTGAAGCTTGGTTTTCTTAAGAGTTTTATTATCTTTGCTTGCTTGGTTTCAATCCAAAGGATTAGAATTCTACACTGACTCTCAGTGTCAAGTGTTGGCTTCTTGTTGGTTAGACGATTCTTTTCCCTAGCTTTTACCTTATGATTTAGGGTAGCCCCTTCATCTCCTCCAATCTAATTTAATTTCAAAAATATTCTCCCTCCTTTTCAAAACTCTTCTTATTTTCTAAACTTCAACCGCTTTTACAATAAACTTGGACTTAGGTCCATGCATTTTCAAAAATATTTTCTTAATCAAGTTTTAACCAACTTAATAATACCTTGACATTTTTGTGAGAAGACTAAAAGTCAATCAATCTCATTCAAACCATTTTTCCACATTGGCTTTTTATCTTTAAAATTTTCTCAAAATATTAGACTCTTGTCAATCCTTGTAGTGATGCGAGCAACTATACTTCTACGATATGTAGTGAAGTGAGATATTTTCCACTTGGGTGTTAAGTGAAGCTTTGTTGATTTTAAAATCCAATCCATATCCTCCACTTTGAGATGACGCAAATTCTCCTTTCTCATAATTGTGGGTAGTAAGTATGTTCTTCCATTCAGATACGAGGATGATGTCTCGTCTCTTAAAATTAACCAACACACTTGTGTTTTAAATTTTTTAAAGGTGAACTACGAGTACTTTGATCCCCTATTGCATGGAAGGTGGTACGTAGGCACTAAAGGTTCGCAACCGCGGTGGGTGCAAAAATTGTAAAACATACTTCTTTTCTTACCCCCACAATCTATTTTTTGTACACAACACTTATAGCCAAAATACACAACTTTTCAAAGAGGTTCTTGCGAAGTACCGTAGATGTTTAGGGTGCTAATACCTTCCCCTTGCATAACCAACCTCCGAACTTATATTCTCTCCCCCTTCTTTTTTAGGTTATTCGCTCTTTTCTCATTCCTTTGGAAACAATAAAGCGTGGTGGAAATTTTTATCTGATTTGTGCGAGTCAAGTCAATCCAATGGCTTAGTATCAACATTTCTACCACTACAAAAAAATGACGACTTCAATGGGGATAGATAGACCAATTGTTGGTTCATCCCTAAGTGGGTTGAGCCTATCTTTGTTTATCTGTGTATGTTCTATTATTTATTGTATATTATATGTTGTATATATGTTTGTCTGGATTTTTGTGGTTTTCAGGGTGCTTGGTGATTTCTCATAAGTCCTCTACCCGGACTTGGGAAAACTTAAGATAGGACGGGCGGTATAATCATGTTATCTTTAAGGGAGTAATCCCAAAAAAGGAGGCATGATATCCCTCACTCAATGGAGGACCCTTTGACTGTAGTGTTGTTTACCGAGTAATCGAGAAGACGTGCTGCTTTTAACCTAGGAGTCTGCTGAAACTGAGGACCGTAGAACCTTTAAACCATCTTAGCCTTTTAGGTGTAGCGCAGAAGCTATGATGGAGTAATCCGGAAATGGTTGTCACGCAATACTACACTCAGACGAGTTTTTCCTGAGAATATTACTAACTACCGAGTTAATCGGGACGTTGGTAATATCCAAAGGAAGGATGTAGACTTTAGGAACCTCTTAGAACCTTGTTCGGCAGGTGATAACATTTTAATCCATACCTTGTGGGTAGTACCTTTGACCTCATACTCGTGACGTCAAAACCTATGAACCCCTATGTTTGTGATCTTGTGTGTGATTATTGCATCATGCATTCATGCACCCATGAGCATCCTTCAAAAAACATTTGTTTCAAGGCACTAAAACTTGACTTTTTGCGAATATCTTAGGTACTATTTGACCATGGATTCTGGAAAAAGAAAGACACGAAAGTACAGTTTCAAGGATCCTAAGATAGATAATTTGATGAAACTGATTCCCGAGATCGAGAGTTCTACAGATTTTTGAAAGAAGTATGGATCCATCGTGTCTCTTATGAAGCTCAGGATGAAGGAGAGTATTCTCTCGACTTTGGTCCAGTTTTATGATCCGATGTAACAATGTTTTACTCTCCCTGATTATCAGTTGATTCCTACATTAGAGGAGTATTCTTACCTAGTAGGTTTACCTGTTACCGGTCGTGTTCCTTTCACCGGTTTTGAGGGGGAGCGAAAGTCTCATGAGATTGCTTCTATGATTCATCTAGGGAAGTCTGAGATTGAGGCCAACATGACTACCAAAGGAGGAATCAGAGGCTTACCCGCTCAGTTCTTATTGGAGAAAGCTCGCTACTTTTCTAGGATGAAGAGTACAATTTCTTTTGAGGCTATCTTTGCTCTACTTGCATATGGGTTGTTCTTATTTCTGAACATCGACAAATTTATGGATATCAATGCCATCGGGATCTTTTTGATTGGAAAACCAGTTCCTACCTTATTAGGAGATGCTTATTACTCCACTCATCTTCAGGATTCTTATCATGGAGGGATGATCATTTGTTGCACGTCTTTGTTATATCAGTGGTTTATTTCTCACTTGCCTCAGTCTAATGCTTTCTGGGATGTCAAGAAGGAACCTCGTTGGTCTCTAAAGATTATGGCCCTCACCCATTCCTATATTGTTTGGTATCATCAGGCTTACTATGATGTGGAGATTGTCGATAGTTGTGGTAGTTTCCCCAATGTACCTCTTCTCGGTACAAAGGGAGGAATTAACTACAATCTCATTCTCGCATACGACATCTTGGATATCCGATGAGAGATAAGCCAAATAGTATTCATCTGTGTGGTTTATTTCTTAAAGAAGGAGAGGATCATAAGAAAGCTAAAGAGGAAATTGCAAAGTCTTGGCTCCATATTCACAAAAAGAGTAGAAAAGACTTGGGACCTAGAGGAGCTGTTTCTTTGGAGCCTTATCTCTGATGGGTGCAAGCAAGGGCAGTTCAATTAAAGATGCCATATTCCCGTAGAGAACCTATGCCTGATATATTTTTGAAGACCATTCATCCCCCTTTTAGATGATGTGGAAGAACTTCAGCTTTCCCTAGTTAGGATGCATCAGGAGAAGGAGGCCTGGAAGAACAAGTGTTAGACTTTAGAGATGTCATACCAAGTATACTTGAAAGAGAAGGATGACCTGATTGAGCTTCTTGAGAGTCGTGCTATAGAGATGATGGAGAGGCAAGAGGATTTATTTTCCTTTAGAGCTTGATCAGAACTTATTCATTCACTTCCTGACTCTGGTGATTAGAAAGAGGTCGCCGACATATATGCAGAAGAGAACAAGCAGTTGAAGGTTTAGATTGCAAGACTCACAGGAAAGCATCAGTGTGTGGATATATCTTCATCAGCTTTGCCTTATTAGGATTTTAGATTCTATCTTCTCTTGTGCTTGGGGTTGTTGAAACTTATACTAAAAGTTGTAGTCCATTTTGAAGTTATTATAATGAGATTTTCAGTATTTCAAAATGTGTTAGTACTTTAGTATTTACAAATCATCTATAATTCTTTGAGTCCCTTGAAATTATTAATAAAGATAAATAAATCATATGCATTGCATATCATGCATCACCTTGCACATATTTTTTGCATTTTTGTTCATATCCAGGTGTCTTACTGTGTTTCTCTGACTTCGTCCAGCAAGCTATCTCATCGGTACAATACTCGGGCTAACTCCAGGAAGAAAATGGAGAATCTTGAACAAGATAATTGCGAGTTGCATGAAGAGGTTACTGCTTTGAAGGCCGGTATGGACAATCTAACTGCTTTGATGGAACCGTTGGTGGCTGCTCATAATCAACCACCACTTGCTCAACCATAACAAACAACAGTCACTGCCAAAGCTCTGACAGTTCCCATTTCCGTTACTCCAGTTACTGTTACTCAAAACCGTATGCCTCAGGGTTACCCATGGAATGCTAGAAAATTTCATGCTATAAGGTTATAATATTGATGCTCAAGTTGCTCTAATTGTTCAAGCTGCTGCTACTCCTGCACCTCCTGTGGTGCATGTTACTCCTGTGGCTAGAAATGAGATCCATTATATTACACCTCCTTTGGTGAATGCTATGCCATTTTCTAATGATGAAGTTTATCATCATGTTCCTGCACCGGGTGAAATTATGGGTTTCTATGACTGATTGGATGACTTTCAAGACTAGTTCAATGAGATGTAGAAGGAAATGAAGGCCCTTCGAGGAAAAGAATTATTTGGACAAAACGTCAGTGAACTCTGCCTAGTTCCCAATGTGAAGGTGCCAATGAAGTTTAAAGTGCCGCAATTTGAGAGGTACAAGGGCAACTCTTTTCCCCGTGACCACCTGGTGATGTATAGAAAAATATCTACCCATACTGATGATCAATGTTTTCTTATTCATTTCTTCCAAGATAGTTTGACCGGTGCCGCTCAGAAGTGGTATATGAGTTTGGATAGCAGTAGTATCTGCACCTTTAATGATCTAGGGGAAGCATTTATCAAGAAGTATAAGTACAATATGTTCATGGCGCCTGAACGTGACCAATTGACTGCAATGGCTCGGAGAGACAAGGAGTCATCCAAAGAATATGTGCATCGTTAGTGTGATATAGTTGCCCAGGTGGTGCCACCTATGGGAGAACAAGAAATGACCAAGGTCTTCCTAAAAACCCTTGGATCATTTTACTATGAAAGGATGGTTGCCAATGTGTCGAGTGATTTCACCGAAATGGTAAGCATGGGTGTTAGACTAGAAGAAGCTGTAAGAGAAGGGCGCTTGCAAAAGATGAAGGGACAAAGAAGTCGTCATACGGGTTCTCTCGAAAGAAAGAAAGTGAAACGAATGTTGTTATTGGGGAAAAATGAAGATTAGACCACCTAGAAAGCATCAACAGTACCAACAACAGGTTGCTTTTGGGACTCCAGTTGTTAATGTAGCTCCAACCAGTGCTGCCTATCAGAGACCACCTCCTCGAGGGAATAAAGGGAAAAGTCATAAGAGAGAAGCTTTTGACTCTATTCCAATGAGCTATGCAGAGTTATTCTCGGCTTTGATTCAAAAGAAGTTGGTTCAGACCAGGCATCTCCCTGCTATACCTTCGCCTTTACCATGGTACTATAAGGCATACCAGACGTGTGCTTTCCATCAAGGAGCCCCAGGGCATAACATTGAGAATTGTTATCCTTTGAAATCTAAAGTATAAAAGATGGTGAGATTTGGCCTCCTATCCTTTAAAGATGTTGGCCCTAATGTGAAAGATAATCCTTTGCCTAAGCATGGAGGGGCAAATGCTGTAAACATGGTTGTTGGTTGTCCTGGGGACTTCCAAATTTTTTATATCAACCTGGTTAGAGGGGATCTGGTGAAGATGCATGCTGACCTCTGCGAATTCATCTACTATACACACGACCATGATGGTTGTGGTATTTGCAGTACAAATATCAAGGGATATGATAAGATAAAAGTTGATCTTCAGGAAATGATGGACGAAGGCCTCATTCATATAATCATGCCTAGGGTAGAGTATGAAGAAGATGTGAACATGGTCTATGGAGGTCCCTGTGAATTTCAGATTTTTGACATGAATCATATGAATGATGATTTGGTGCAGCTGCGCGCTAAATTTCGTAACATGGATGGCCAAGAGGAACACCATTATGGGTCTTTCCAGATCTGCTGCAGGGATTCTCGTGGTTGTTCCATTGTGAGAAGGGGTGTTCAATTATTATTGGATAATTATACTATCAAAGTTTCAGCCAATAGAGATGATTACCATAGAATTAATGTGATTGAAGACTGCTCGACCGAAACTGTATCAGATGATGAGTATGCTTCTGCAAAAGAGTTCTTTTCTTTCGATGAAGATATGTTCTCCAACAATGATTATGTGATGTATAAGTATTTTGAAGAAGGGGTGAATGTTATTGTGCCTTGTTTTGGTGTTCCCTCCCCTATAGAGATTGAGTACCATAGCAAGCTAGTTGTTTCTCCAGTGGTTATTTGCTTGTCGGGTTCTATTCCTTATAAATCAGACAAAGTTGTGCCATATAAATATAATGCGACAATCTTGGAAGATAGTGTGGAAATTCCCATCCAATCTTTGTCTAATGTCAAGAACATTGCTGAAGCCAGCCGAGTGACCCGCAGTGGCGGTGTTTTCGCACCTGTCATTCAAGGAAATGTTAATGCTGATAAAATGGTTGTTGAAAGTACTGAACCTAAGAAAACATTGGGGGAATCTTGTGGTACTACTCTGGAAAAAGATGTGGATGGACTGTTGAAGATTATCAAGATGAGTGACTACAAGATTGTAAATCAATTGTTGCAGACTCCATCTAAGATATCTATTCTAACCTTGTTAATGAACTCTTCTGCCCATAGGGAATCTTTGATGAGAGTATTAGATCAAGCTTTCATGGAAAGTGATATGTCTTTGGACCATATCAGTAGCGTTGTTGGGAATATTACATCCTGTGATAACCTGAGTTTCTATGATGACGAATTGCCCGATGAAGGAAGGAATCATAACCTGGCTCTCCATATCTCCATGAATTGTAAGAATGGCTTGTTGTCTAACGTGTTGATTGATAATGGGTCTACTTTAAATGTCATACCGAGGAGCACACTCATGAAGCTGAAGTACCAGGGAACGCCTATACGCCGAGTGGCATAATTGTGAAAGCTTTTGATGGTTCGAGGAAGTCCGTCATTAGAGAAGTAGATTTGCCTATTTACATAGGCCCGCACTTATTTCAGATTACTTTCTAGGTTGTGGATATAGTTCTTGCTTACAACTATTTACTGGGGCGACCATGGATCCATGAGGCAAGGTCTGTTACTTCAACTTTGCACCAGAAGATGAAGTTTGTTCATGAAGGAAAGATGGTCATCATAAATGGAGACCAATCTTTATTAATATCTCATTTATCCTCTTTCAGTGTTGTGGAAGCAGATGAAGTTGTTGTTGGAACTCAGTTTCAAGCTTTACCCATTGATAATGTGAGGAAAAATGAGGATTATATAGCCTCATTTAAGGATGCTCAATAGGTAGTGCATAATGGCCTTAGCAAGGCGTGAGGGAAGTTTGTTGATCCGCTTGTGAATAATAATAGAGATGGTTTAGGATTCTCTATGAAGAGTAATAAAGGTGAAATTATAAAGTTGAAGCATGCTTTCGACAAATATTAAAACATCTTTCGTAGCAGAGGTTATCTTCATCAAACTTTTCCTAGGATCAATGCTATTCTGGAAGGAGAATCAGAGCAAGAGATGTCGAACTACGTGACACATGGAGTCAGAGTCCGAAATTGGATCACTATTGATGTTCCCTCTCGCATTCATATTTCAATGTAATTTGTTTTTTTATTAATCTTTTCAAAAATCTTTCACTCTGCCCAAGGTGAAAGTATTGATATTGTATGGGCATATCTGTTTGTTTTGATCTTTAAAATCAATAATAAAAGTTGTCTTTGATTCCCAAATTGTGTCTTTTTCTTGGAAAATGGTAATCAGAAAAATCCTTTCAAAACAAATAATAATTGTAATTAAATTTGCATAATCACTTGTTATATGTGTCAGTTTCTAAAATCATTCATAAATAATATGTGCATATTAATTAAAAAACCCGTTGAGTACAATGACTTTGCACCCTCTCCCAACTTTGAATATCCTGTGTATGTGGCCGGAGAAGAAGAATATGATGAAATACCAAAAGAGGTTTCGTGGTTGCTTGAGCGCGAGGAAAGTACCATTCAGTCATATAAAGAGCCGTTGGAGACGATTAATTTGGGTTCAGGGGAAGATCCAAAAGAAATTAAGATTGAAGTTGTTGTACCCCAAAATTTTCCCTCCTTTATTTCTCAAGACATTCTTTCAAAAGCTTCTCAAACACTCAAGATACATAAGGGTTGACTAGTCAATGCTCCTCCTAAGCCCAAAGGCCAACAATTAGGGTTTTTATTTTCTCAAGGAAATTTGGTTTGAAAAGGTCTTAAGTGACTTCCATGGTTCTTCATAGGTCCTCAACAAGGTTCATGTCAAGTTTTAAGTCCTGCATCACAAGTTTCCTCAGTCAATGGCTCAGATGGTTGAAAATCAACTGTATTGATCAAAAAGTTATCTATGGTCAACATACAGTCAAACTTCAAGATTTTTGGTCAACATCAACATTTTGAAGTTATATTCATTATTTGATCAATGGTTGATCATGATTCCCCAAGGAAAGCTCTCAAATCATCAAAAGTCAATAATTGTCAAATTAGGGTTTCCTTAGGAGAAGTCAATTGAACTTTGACCAGGCATAACTTTCACATACTTCATCAACTTTTCCCCAACCAAAGCTTATTTTTAAGAAAATTCAATTATCTACAACTTTTCATTTATTCCCAATTCCAAAAAATGCTTCATTTAAAAGATATGAGCTAATACATTATAGGTCATTTTCAAAAGTCAACAAAAGACACTTTTTGTCAAGGAAACTTACATCAAGATAATGTTTTCAAAAGCAAAAATGATAAAGATAGAGATTGTAGAGGATATATTGAGCTTTCAAAAAAGTCAAAGATCATCTTCGAAAGATGAAAATTGAGCAAGTTATGAGTTGCACAAGTTGGGAGATTTTGAAGAAATTCATGAAGTTCAAATTGGGCAATTTTGAATCTTTGAACCAATGAGCCTAATTTTTAGACTCAAACGTGTTCATGATATGTTAGAGGACCCCTTAAATTATTCCCTAATTTTTCATGATTTTTATTTATTTTATTTGAATTTTTATTCATTTAAAACAAATTAAATCAAAACAAAAAGTGAGGCTAATGGGCTTAGGCGCATGTTTGGGTTTATGGGTCAAGATTAAGGCTGAAATATTCATGTAACCCAGTAGCAATGTGTCCAGGTTCATTATGATTCAAAATAGCAAGAATATCTTAAGTTTGGAAATTTTTCAAATTTTTTATTCTTGTTTTAAAACCATGGTTAATTGCTTGATTCATTTCCATCTTTGCTAGCCTTCTACTCCCTCTATAAATACTGAAGCAAAGCACAACAAAAGGACCACGAAAAACCTTACATAACAAAGCTATCCAAAGTTCTCAAAATTTCTCAAAGTTGTAAAATTTGTAACTTCACTTACAGGCGCTATCAACCCAAACAAACGACTAAGTCACATTCCTGAGGTGTCCAGGAATTGAACCACACTCATAATCGATTCCTTTCACGCCCGAAACACCACATCTGATCATATTGGTTTTTGGTAAAAAAATTCTAAACCTTATCTCTTAAATCATGCATTGTTGATTGATTTCATGTATTCATGCATGTTTGTGATGAAGTTTATAACAGGTTGGACGTAACACATGTGAGTTTTAGTGCTTAAATCGCAGGATGCCATTTTTAACTCCGATCGGACATTTTTTTCCGAAGCGCACAATCCAGGAAATTTTAGCTAAAAATAACACCAGATTTGGACTCAAGGTGACTTTTTAAGGGGGGCAGGGTTGATTTGAATCCTTGATCTTTGACATTTTGCAGGTTTTGATTTTGAACCCACCGGAGAAGACAATCGAAAAGTTGACCCCGGCAGGCTAACTTTGGTGGCCTGTATGTCCTTTTATCAGTGGCTCGTTCAAATATTTTTGCGTGCGTGTGTTTTGAATTCCAAACGAACCAGTTTCATAATATATGTGTTTGTTTGTATTTAGATTAATGAATGAACAGTTGGTCTAGTAGTAAAGCATGTGTGTTGAAGGCTTATGAGCCTGGGTTTGATTCTCAGGTTTTGCATATTATTTTTTTCAATATTTTCTTTTGCAGATCCAGCATAGTGTATCCTCGCATGTCTACCGTGTGCCTTAGCCTTTGCATCCTGAGATCATCATCATATAAGATCCAACGTTTCCAGACGTGCAGGCATGTGTTAGACCCCCCAAGGAGGAGCAACACTGGATTGTACGTAGTAATTGGGCTGCCTGTTCTGGGCCTAACAAGGCTTACTTCCTCATACCCCCTCAATTGCTTCTGCAAGCCCAACCCATTTTGAATTTTTATTTATTTCATTTTCCTTTTCTTTTCTTTTAACATGTAATTTTTAATAAAAATCATAAAATCAAAAGAAAAAAATTAGATTAGAACTTTAATTAAGTAAATTAATTTTTATAAATAAATTAATTTAACTAAATTTATTTTTATTAATTTAAAAATCAATCAAAGTTAGTTTTCACAAATAAATTGTCTTTTTTTAATCAAAATTAAAAAACAACAAAAATATTTTTTCTACTTAGAATTTTTAGGGTTTTAGATATGACCTCTTTTCCATTATCCGCGCGTTATTTATATTCTCGAATTATTATTTTTCATAATTTATGTAATTGTCCACAGTTTGTAATAGTTAAATAGGACCTTTATATTTTCCCCCCATTTTGGTTTGTATTCCCCCCATACCAAAGCGATGTAATAGTATAGTTTAATTCTCGCACTTTAATTTTCTTCCCTGTGTATATATTTAACTGATAGATGTATGTTAATTGGTTTGCATGACAAGGTCTAAAAGCAAATGGTAGAAAACCTAACATCCAAGATAAATAACTGAAACACAACACACTTAGCACACGTGCACCTCTAAGGTACCTCCACTTGTTGCCTTCGAAAAATAAAACAATCACGTCTCTCGAACGTGAGAAGTTTTAGCAAATACCCTTTGGTTACAAGATCATAGTCCATCGATGACCCTTCAAAGTTTCCTCGGTAAATGATCTTAACACCTTAGGGTAATTGCTAAAGCGTCTTACGAGTTGCCTTCGTGACTGTATGATAACTTGCGCCTGTCCCTCAAAACATCCAATGATAGGGCTACCCACCAACTAATGGTAGGATAGCACTATCTAAAGGAAAAGAGGAAAAAAACAAAGATCTTTCGAGTAGGTAGACAGCTTGTAGTTGCTTGTCTCACAAAACCAAAACAAATTTCTCACACATACATTCTCCTTTCTAAATATTTTCAAAGACAAAAACACTTTGTATACATTCTCAACAATATGAGAATCATTACAAAGTTCGCCGCACTAAGGCGTCTTTTCAAAAAATATTTTTCAAATACACTTACATAAAAAAAGCATTTTCAAAGTGAGCTAGCAACTAAGAGCCTGTAGATAACTACAGATGGAAGGGTGCTAATACCTTCCCTTTCCATAACCTACCCCCCGAACTCAAAATCTTTAAAAAGGTCTTTCCTGTTTTTTTCACCCTTTCCTTTGTTGGATAAAAGAAAAGTCGGTGGCGACTTTTGCTAACCGCAACATTTGCGATAAAACGCAAAACCAGTAAAGTCAGTTCTCCCACCATATTACAGAACTGGAGACTCTGCTGGGGATAACTAAAAGTGGGGTTACCTTAGAGATAGTTCATATCTTAAAAATGCTTTCCTTGTTTGACTTGCTTGATTTATTCTTGAAGGGTTATTTGGGTATTCTTGTATAGATCCTATACTCGGATCTGGGGCATATTAGGTAAGTAACAATAGATCGTGGGGACTATGCAGCGTAATACTGACATAGATGAAGCAATGGCTACGTTAGTGTGACACATTTGTTGGTATCAGTGTCCCTTGAGTCCAGTCAAGGAGAATACAGGGCCACTGTGTGGTGTCATAAAGCACTAATTGGCCGTAGAACCTTAGTTGAACAACTTGGCCATTAGAAAGTAGTGAGATAGTCGGCTTTGGTGAAAGACTAAAGTTTGTTGATACTCGATACTACACTCATTGAGATCATACTTTCAATATATTTTGGTTGTAGTTTGGATGCTTGAGCTAAAACAATGCCTGATGAAGAAAGATCAGTGATATTGAGATTCCTTAGAACCCGATTACTTTCTTTAGGACAGGTTGAACCAACTAACTTCAAGAGGGTACTTACCTATAAACTCCCTGCAATCCAAAACCTAAGGCCTTGTGTGCTTTATTTGTGTGTGATTATTTGTTCATGACATCATAGCATCACGCCATAGAATTTTCACTAACCATTTCAAGGACCTAGGGATTTATCTCTATTCTATTTTGTAGGATAAGACTTCTGCTCGCAGAAATACCATCTGAATCAACTTCATAAGGGTGCCTCCTGAACTCAACGAGTTAGCATCAAGGGTTCCTGAAAATTCTCCGTTCACCAAAAGATATGGTCGACTTCTCAATCTAGTTACCTCAAGCTTTGAAGAAGACATGATGAGGGTGCTCTTTTAGTTCTTTGACCCTGTACATTATTGTTTCACCTTTCCCGATTATCAATTGGTGCCCACAATGGAAGAATTCTCTAAACTACTAGGAGTATCTGTTCTTGATCAAATATGCTTCACTGTTTTAAAGGAAACTCCAAGACCCGGAGTTATTGCCAAGGCCTTACATTTTAAGAGTTCTAACATTGTAGCTAATTGGGAGACAAGAAGTGGGGTCAAAGGCTTTTTGGATAAATTCCTGATGGAGAAGGCTCGACTATTTTGGGATGCTATGGATTTACAAGCTTTTTAGGAGATCTTGGATCTTCTAATCTATAGGTTGGTTCTTTTTCCTAACCCTGACCAACTCATAGATGTGAATGATGTTAAAATTTTCCTTACTCGTAACCATGTGCCTACATTGCTTGGAGACGTTTTGCACTCTCTTCATACTTGCACTATGAGGAAGCGAAGGACTCTTATGTGTTGCTTTCCTTTAATGTCTAGGTGGTTTATTTCGCACCTTCCACGATCACTATTGAAGAATGAGCAAGGTTTGAGGTGGTCACAAAGGTTAATGTCGATTTCTCATACAGATGTCAATTGGTTCTCTCGATCTCAAGAAGACATTGCTATAATTGACCTTTGTGGGGAGTTCTCTAATGTTCCACTCTTAGGAATTATGGGAGGTATTACTTATAACCCTTCTCTGTCTCTACGACAATTTGGCTATGCTCGAAGAGATGGTCCCCATGATACACTCATTCAAGGTATCGTATTTCGACTATGAGAACGATGTCTAAGGTTATCATTGAAGGTTTGTACATGCTTGAGGCATGGTAAGCAAGGTTGATAGCAAGGCTTTGGGGCATAATAATTCCATCCCTCTTGAGCCTTATCTCAAATGGGTACGAGCTCATGCTCAAAGTCTCATGATGCCATATCCATCCATCCTACCAATAGTTGTGGAGCCTATTGTTGAGGGGGATGTTCATTATACCATTCTCCACCCTGATATGCCTATTGACCTTGAAGAGTTGCAAACGTCTTGGATTCAACTGAAGGAAGAACAAGACATCTTTGAGACCCAATTCTATGCAAGTGAGAAGAAAGTGTTATAACTCATAAGGAAACTTCAAGAGGAGCAGAGTCTTAATGCATACATCAATACAAAGAGGAAGTGTCCTTGGGAGATTTGATTCTTAGATTTTAGGAGTTCATTTTATCTTTGAAAGCTTTTGTAAGCCTAAAAGGCAGTTGTAATTTGAACTTTTCTAATAAAATTTTTGTTTCTTGTTTCCTCCTGGTTAGAAAATTTAAATTTCCTAAGGTCCTTGAAATCACTACATTCACATATCATGCATCATTTCATAATAGATTTTTCGTACAGGTTTCTCATTTTATCGCTGTTTATTTTAGCAGAAAAATGGACCTCGAACAAACCGTAAAGGATCTCCAGGATCAACACGCTCAGTTCCAGGAAAATATCATGAATCTGGCCCAAGGGAAAAAAGAGTTGTTGGCGCTTGTCGCCAAGAAAAAGAAAACCAAAAAGCATGTTGTTGTTCTCAACATGGGGAGGAGGTTCAAGGGTCCCGCTTTACCAGTCCATGTAGAAGATGACTCCTCTGAAGAAAATGACCACCATGATGAAGATGGCAAGGACAAGTAGGATTATGAGAATACTCCTGAAGACAAAGACTTTTCTGATGAACAATATCCTCTTACGGATGACAGATTTAAGCAGTTGGAGGACAGACTCAAGGCAATGGAAGTCCAGAAGGTTCCTGGACTAGATTTTGGTGAATTAGGTATGGTTCCAAGGGTGGTCATCCCACCTAAGTTCAAGGTTCCTTTTTTTTCTAAGTATGATGGGGTATCTTGTCCTAAGCTCCACTTGAGGTCGTACGTTCGGAAGATACAGCCTCACACTACTGACAGGAAGTTATGGATCCATTTATTCCAAGAAATTTTGGTTGGCACCCAACTAGAATGGTTCTATCAGCTGGAAGGAACCAATATCCATACATGGGTTGACTTGGCTGTTGATTTCTACAAGAAGTATCAATATAATGCTGACCTGGCACCAACTCGAGTGACTCTGTAGAATATGTCCATGGGCTCTAATGAGGGGTTCAAGAAATATGCCCAGAAATGGAGGGACTTAGCTAAAAGAGTGCAACCTCCTCTGAATTATCAGGAAATGGTGTATATGTTTATGGGAACTTTGATAGGCTTTTTCTTTAATGTGTTGATCGGAAGCTCTTTGGCGGCTTTTACAGAAATGATCTTGACAAGGGAAATAATAGAAAATGGTATCAAGAGCGGAAAGATCTCGATGGCTGAATCTTTGAATGTTGTGAAGAAGTCATTTGGAGGAAAAAAGGAGGTCAATGCTTTCTATGGCCAGAAAAGCCGTAGTAAAAGTAGTCATCACCAATATGTGGGACCAATGTTAATTTCCAATCTGGCGCCTGCTCAACAACAACAACAGCAGGGTAACCACCAAAGGCCAGACGCTCCGAGAAGGAAATTCACCAAGATTAATATGCCTTTATCTCAAGCACTACAACACTTGCTAAAGGCCGAACTCATTTCACTGCGGGATCCTCCTCCCAATCCCAACACTGCCTCTCCTAAGTATAATCTGAATGCGAAATGTGTCTATCACTCTAACAGTCCGGGGCACGACACTAATAACTGTTGGGACTTGAAAAGAAATATTCAAGATCTGATTGACAACAAGGAGATTGAGTTTGATCTTCCTGAGACTCCCAATGTGATTACGAAACCTATGTCGAAGCACGACAAAGGTTGGAATGTTATTGATGTTGTTTCCACTGAAGAAGATGGTGATGTTGACTATGACAACTAGATTTTTCCCACCACCAACAACGGGCTCTGCAATTGGAAGGATGAAGATGTTGTCTCCGTCTCCTTAGGACAGGACTAAATGCCATTTTATGTTTTCTTATTTTGGTTATTAAATGAACAATGACTTTAAAACCTTGTGTCTTACCCGGGGCGCAATGGTTCATTTGTTAAAGGGGTGATTAACGACTCATAAACATTTGTTCATTCAATAAAAACATTGGACATTTTTCATAAAAAATTTGTGATCTCTGTCCTTCCTTTATCTTGCTGCATTTTTCAAAAGCTATATGTTCTTACACACACCCACACACTACATTGTAGATCCTCATCCATGCTGGATCTCGTTGATAACGACTATGCTATTGCCATATATGACTTCGAAAATCCGATCTACCAAGCCGAGGACGAAGGTGAGGAAGATTGTGAGATACTTGGAGAGCTTTCCAGACTCTTGATACAAGAAGAGAAGATTATCCAACCACATGAAGAACCAGTCGAAGTGGTAAGCTTGGGTACTGAGACAGACAAGAAAGAGGTCAAGATAGGTGTTGACTTAGAGAATAGTGTCAAGAGTAGGTTAATCTAAATGCTACATGAATATGTTAAAATCTTCGCCTGGTCATACGAAGACATGCCAGGGCTCGACACCAATATTTTGGTTCACCGTCTGCCAATGAAAGAAGGTTGTGCTCCGATAAAACAGAAGGTTCATCTCATGCTTCCTGAAATGTTAGAAAAGATTAAGGCTGAGGTTATAAAATAATTAGACGCATGGTTCTTAGCAGTAACATCATATCCTCAATGGGTGGCTAATGTTGTTCCGGTACCAAAGAAAGACGACAAGGTGCATATGTGCGTAGACTACAGAGATTTGAACAGGGTGAGCCCCAAAGACGACTTCCCACTACCACATATTGATGTTTTGGTTGACAACACCGCCCAACATAAGGTATTCTCCTTCATGGATGGATTTTCAGGTTACAATCAGACTAAGATGGTGCCTGAAGACATAGAGTAAACTACCTTCGTAACACAGTGGGGCACTTTTTGTTATAAGGTTATGCCTTTTTGGTTGAAGAATGTCGGGGCAACCTATCAGCGTGCCATGGTAGCCTTATTTCATGATATGATTCACCATGAGATAGAGGTCTACATTGACGACATGATATCCAGGTCACAAACTGAAGAAGAGTATCTTGATCACCTGCACAAACTGTTTAAAAGACCGAGGAAGTACAGGCTAAGGCTAAACCTGAACAAGTGCACCTTTGGGGTGAGATATGGTAAACTATTGGGTTTCGTTGTCAGTGGTAAGGGTATTGAAGTTGATCCAGTAAAGGTTAAATCCATACAAGAAATTCCAACTCCTCATACTGAGAAGGAGGTCAGAGCTTTCTTAGGAAGATTGAATTACATTGCCCGTTTCATTTCTCATTTAACTGCTACTTGTGAGCCAATCTTCAAGTTGCTGAAGAAAGATCACATAGTAAAATGGAACGATGATTGTCAAATAGCCTTTGATAAAATTAAGGAGTACCTAGAAGAATCTCCCATTCTGATTCCACTCGTCGAAGGAAGACCTCTAATCATGTACTTAACGGTGCTAGAGATTTCAATGGGGTGTGTACTAGGGAAACATGACGAGTCTGGTCGAAAAGAGCATGCAATATACTACCTTAGAAAAAAGTTTACCGACTGTGAAACAAGATATTCACTACTCGAGAAAACTTGTTGCGCTTTGGCATAGGCTGCTCTCCGACTAAGACAGTATATGTTGACCCATACTACTTTGTTGATCTCTAAAATGGATCCTATCAAATACATATTCGAGAAGCCAACTCTCTCCGGAAGGATTTCCCGATGGCAGATGGTCTTAACAAAATATGATATCCAGTACACCACTCGAAAGGCAATCAAAGGAAGCGTATTGGTCGACCATTTGGCGCATTAGGCTGTAGACGACTATCATTCCATGAACTTTGAATTCCCGGACGATAACATTATGCTAGTAACTGATTATGAAGAACCTGGACCGTATGGAGGACCTAAGTCAGGATTTCGATGGACTATGGTTTTCAATGGAGCTTCTAATGAACTTGGAAACGGAATCGGTGTTGTGATCATCTCTCCCGCAGGTTGCTATACGCCTTTCACTTCCAGACTATGCTTTGAATGCACTAACAATATGGCGGAATACGAAGCGTGCATCATGGGTATTAGAGCTGCTATTGACCTAAGAATCAAATTCCTAAGCGTATATGGGGACTCAGCCTTGGTAATTAGTCAGGTTAAGGGGGATTAAGATACGAAGCACCCGAATCTCATTCCTTATAAAGAGCATGTACCGACCCCGATCCCGTATTTCGAGGAGATTACCTTTGAGCACATACCAAGAGAAGAGAATCACCCGGCGGATGCTCTGGCTACCATATCATCCATGTTCAAGGTCAAATTGAATAATAGGGCTCCTAGAATTACCATTGAAAGATTTGACGAACCTGCACACTATTGTGAAATTAACACTGATGGAGTAGAAGAGAAACCTTGGTTTCATGAGGTGAAAAGGTACCTTGAAGTTCAAGAATACCATGAGGGGGCATCCATCAATGACAAGAAATTCTTGCAAAGGTTCTCAGCTAAATTCTTCTTAAGTAATGAAATTCTATACAAGCGCAATCACGATCCAACCTTACTTCATTGTGTGGACAAGAAGGAAGCAGAAGAGATTATGCAGGATATGCACGAAGGTGTCTTTGGTACTCACTCCAGTGGGCATACTATGGCTAAAAAGATTTTGAGAGCTGGTTACTATTGGTCGACTATAGAAACTGACTGTCACCACCACTCAAGAACTTGTCATAAGTGCCAAATCTATATTGATAAAGTGCATGTTCCTCCATTACCATTGAAGGTCATGATTGCACCTTGGAGGTTTGCAATGTGGGGCATTGATATGATCATAGAAATTAAGCCCACAACATCTAACGAACACCGCTTCATCCTCGTCGCCATTGACTACTTTATGAAATGGGTTGAAGCAGCCTTAATTGCCTCTGTTACTAAGAATATTGTCGCCCGATTCATCAAACATAACCTGATTTGTTGGTATGGAATCCCCGAGAGGATTATCACAGATAACGGTACCAATCTCAATAACACCATGATCACTGAACTCTGCATGCAGTCCACGATCAAGCATCACAACTCTTCTCCGTATCGACCTAAGATGAATGGTGCAGTGGAAGCCGCCAATAAGAATATAAAAAAGATCATACAGAAGATGGTTGTAACATATAAAGATTGGCATGAGATTGTTACCATCTGCTCTTCACGGATACCGCACTTCGGCTAGAACATCAATTGGGGCAACCCTTTCTCCCTGGTCTATGGTATGGAAGTTTTCCTACCTGTCGAAGTTCAGATTCCTTCTCTGAGAATCATGAAAGATGCAGACTTGGGCGAAGACGACTGGGTTCAGACCAGGTTGGACCAGTTAAATCTAACTGACGAGAAGAGACTGGTAGTTGTCTGACACGGTCAGATGTATCAGAAATGCATGATCAAAGCATTTAACAAGAAGATCAAGCATCAGGTATATCAGGCTGGTGACTTGGTAATAAAGTGAATTATCCTCCCACAAGGTGATCCCATGGAAAAATGGACTCCTACCTATGAAGGACTATTTATAATCAAGAAAATATTTTCTGGTGGAGCTATGATAATGACCACCATGGACGGTGAAGATTTCCCGCACCTTGTGAATGCGAACATAGTAAAAAAAACACTACGCCTAAAAATGATCCGGTAGGTTGACTAACCTAGGAAAAATAAGGGAATCCCGGCGAACTAAAAGGGTTCGGGCAAAAATCAGGAATATATACGAAAAGACTGTACACCTGGCAAGTCGAAAACATGAAAAGTCGACTTGGGCAAAAAAGGGTATCCTGGTGGACTGAAAACCCGAAAGGGGTGGTCAAGGAAAAAATTAAGGATTAAAGCGTATGACTATGTCCTCATTGGATCACCTACATCAAGCTTTATTACTGAAGTCAAAGTTCAAATGGTACAGATCAATTAACTCACTTTCTTCCGACAGCAAGGGATGAGATGCTTGAAGACATAGGGGCAATAGCAAAGTTGGAACTTGACGAGATTATTCCCACATAGCTATATGTTTTCACTTTGTAAATCTTTTCTTCTACCACTTCCTCTTACTAGGATTTCTATCTCTTTGTACAAAAATCGCCTGTTTATTGGCAACTTATCAATGAAATACAATTTCAAAGCCAAATTTTGTTTTACTTTTTCTGTTTTGTTTGCAAAATGTCCAATGTCTAAAATTGAATGAGCATATCCATATGAATAAAATTAACTGTTAACAAATGCATAAAAACAGGAATAAGCGTTTACTCAAGACTCTAGGAGTTGGGATAATGTTTGAGCCTTCCACAAATCCCCACAGAGTAATTTTCTCAATTTGGCAAAAATATCACAAATATGGCTAGTTTTCAAAAATGATTTTTGTCTTTAAACCAAGGTTTAATGGTTTGATTCCTTGCCATGTTAGTAAGCCACTCACTCTCTCTATAAATAATCAAGCAAGTCAGAAACAATGGTCACGAGATCCTGGAATACGAAAGCTCTCTCAAAATTCTCAAAAAATCAAAGAACTGGTGAAAATTATATCTCACTTTCCAGCCAGTATCAATCCAAACCAGTGATCAAACATCAACCTTGAGCTTCCCAGGAGTCTCCTCAAGACCATCAGCACATCCTATTATGCTCAGAACACCCCATACAGACACGTCGGTGGTAAGGGTTTTGTTATTTTTGAATATTCAATTGTAGAGGTGTTTAACTTTTTTCGATGGTGCAAATATATTCATGATATAGTTTAGGACATGAATGGACGATCGCATGATGTTTTTGACGTTAGAATCATGCCTCACCATGATTGAACCGAACTCGGGTTTTTTCCTTCGTATCTCACCCTACAGGCCGTTTTAGTCTAAACTAATGCCATGGCTGAATTCGCAGCATATGATTTAGAGGGTAGGTTGAACCTTGGGCTTTAATTTTGTTTTTTTTTTTGCAGGTTTGAGTTTCTGCATGGTCGGAGAAGACGATCAGAGTTTGACTCTAGCGTCCCTGAGTCTTGATGACTCCAGCCAGGGCTCGCGTGGAAGAAAGCTGCACTTTAATTGGCTCATTCAATTTCAAAGTGTCCCACTAGGACGCGCGTGTTTGATGATCTTGCATTTCATATTATGATGTTTTCGTTTTATTATGTTAACAGATGAATCACGCCACCCCAGTGGCAACACACATGCACATAAGACACTCGTTCACCTGGTCCTGGGTTCGATTCAAGCGCGAGTTGTTTTATTTTTTTCATATTTCTCATTACAAATCAGATACAAGCGGAACCAGGTACGCGCATGGTGTGCTTCACATGCTGGCCATCAGATTTCATCATGCCAGATCCAAAGCCTCAAAGACGCGTCCTCATGGTATACCTCAAGAAGCTATTCTCACTAGATTTCCAAGTGCCTTGGCCATATTGATAATGGGCCTGGGTTTTGTTTACTATTTCTCACCCCTTAATTTGTTTGCAGCGCAGCCCATAACCTTTTTTTTATTATTTATTTTTATTTTAATTTATTTCTTTCTTTTTCTTTTTAATTACCTTTTTTAATAAAATCATATAATAATAAAAATAGATTATAATTTTATTAAGTAAATTATTTGTCATAAATAAATTAATTTAACTATATTTCTTTTTATTAATTTAAAATTGATCAAAGTTAAGTTTTCATAATTAAATTATCTTTTTCTAATTAAAATTAAAAACAATAAAAATGTTTTTTTTTACTTAGAATTTTTAGGGTTCTAGGTTTTACCTCTTTTTCATTCTCCACACGATTGTTTACTTTTTTCGCATTACTTTCATGAATAAGTGTAACTGCTCAAAGGGATGTAATAGTTTAAACTAGGATTTTTTACATTTTCCCCCATTTTGGTTTGTATTCCCCCCATCTCGAAAGTATGTAATAATGTAGTTTAAATTCCTGCATCTTTATTTTATTTGTATATATTTAACTGTTAGGTGTATGCTAATAGGTTTGCATGACAAGACTTAAAAGCAAAACGCTAGAAAACCTAACTTCAAGATCAATAATTGAAACATAAAACACTTTACATACATACACACACCTCCAGGGTAACCCTCACTTGTTGCCTTCGGAAAACAAACAATCACATCTCTCGAACATAAGAAATTTTAGAAAAGACTCCTTGGTTAAAAGATCATAGTCCCTCAACGACCCTTCGATGTTGCCTCGGTAAATAATCTTAGTACCTTAGGGTAATTTCTAAAGTGTCCCACGAGTTTCCTTCGTGACTGCACGATGACCCGCGCCTGTCCCTCAAACATCCAATGATAGGGCTACCTATTAACCAATGGTAGGATAGTATTATCTAAAGGAAAAGAGGAAAAGAACAAAGATCTTTCGAGTAGATAGACAGCTTGTAGTTGCTTGCTCACAAAACAAAACAAATTTCCCACACATACACTCCCTTTTCTAAATATTTTTCAAAGACAAAAAACACTTTGTATGCGTTCTCAACGATACGAGAATTATTTCAAAGTTCACCGCACTAAGGCGTCTTTTCAAAATATTTTCAAATACACTTACACAAAAAAGAAGCATTTCCAAAGTGAGCTAGCAACTAAGAGCCCATAGATAATTACAGATGGAAAGGGTGCTAACATCTTCCCTTTCCATAACCTACCCCCCTTACTCAGAACAATTCTCGAAAGGTCTTTCCAGTTCTTTTCACCATTTCCTTTATTGAATAAAAGAAAAGTCGGTGGCGACTCTTGCTAACTGCAACATTTGCGATTAAATGCAAAACCAATAAAGTCAATTCTCCCACCGTATTACAGGAGCATTGCTTCATCCTGATGTGAAGCGCAAGTTGATTGAATTGTTGAAAGAGTACATAGACATCTTTGCTTGGTCATACCAAGACATGCCGGGATTGGATACTGATATTGTGGAACATTATTTTCCACTAAAGCCATAATGCCCGCCAATCAAGCATAAGTTACAAAGAACACACCCTGATCTGGCAGTAAAAATTAAAGAAGAAGTTTTAAAGCAAATTAATTCTGGTTTTCTTGTGACATCAGTGTACCCTCAGTGGATTGCCAATATTGTCCCAGTACCAAAGAAAGACGGAAAAGTTCGCATGTGCATCGATTATAGAGATTTAAATAAAGCTAGTCCAAAAGATGACTTTCCATTGTCACATATTGATATGTTGGTTGACAGTACAACAAAATTCAAAGTATTCTCGTTCATGGATGGATTTTCTGGATATAATCAAATCAAAATGGGTACCGAGGAAATGGAAAAAAAACAACGTCTATCACACCCTTGGGGACATTCTGTTATAGAGTGATGTCCTTCAGGTTGAAGAACACTGGTGCAACGTACCAGAGGGCTATGACAACCCTATTCCATGATCTCATGCACAAGGAAATTGAGGTATATGTTGATGATATGATTTCCAAATCCCAGACTGAAGAAGAGAATATAGAAGATTTATTGAAATTGCTTCAGCGTTTGAGGAAGTATTATCTCCGCTTGAATCCAAATAAATGCACCTTTGGTGTTTGATCAGGAAAATTGTTAGGTTTCATTGTCAGCCAAAAATTAATTGAAGTTGATTCTGAAAAAGTTAAGGCAATTCAAGATATGTCTGCAGCAAGAACTGAAAAGCAAGTTAGAGGCTTCCTTGGCCGGTTGAATTAAATTTCTAGATTTATTTCCCATATGACTGCAATGTGTGAGTCGATCTTTAAGTTGTTAAAGAAAGATCAAGGTTGTATGTGGACAAATGATTCCCAAATGGCATTTGAAAGTATTAAAGAGTATCTTCTTGAACCTCCTATCTTGCTCCCTCCTGTTGAAGGAAGACCATTGATTATGTATCTAATAGTGTTATATAATTCTATGGGCTGTATTTTGGGACAACAAGATGAAATGGGGAGAAAAGAATATTCTATTTATCATCTCATCAAGAAGTTTATGGACTGTGAGTCACGGTATTCTATGTTGGAAAAAACACGTTGTGCTTTGGCCTGGGCGGCAAAACGGTTGCGGAAATATATGTTAAATTATACTACTTGGTTGATTTCCAAAATGGATCCAATTAAGTATATTTTTGAAAAGCCTGCTCTTACTGGGAGAATTGTCCGTTGGCAGATGCTGTTCTCTGAATATGATATTGAATATCGTACTCAGAAGGCTATAAAAAGAAGTGCGTTGGCATATTATCTTGCTCACCAACCGGTTGATGATTATCAGTCTATTAAATATGATTTCCATGATGAGGATGTGATGTTTTTGAAAATAAAAGGTTGTGATGAACCTTTTCCCGGGGAAGGTCCTGACCCTGAATCCCGGTGGGGAATGGAATTTGACGGAGTTGTGAATGCTTATGGGAAAGGAATTGGTGATGTGATTATTACTCCTCATGGATCACATATCCCCTTTACTGCAAGATTGGCATTTGATTGTACCAATAATATGGCAGAGTATGAAGCTTGTATCATGGGTCTCCAAGAGGCTATAGATCTCAGAATCAAAATTTTAGATGTATATGGCGATTCAGCTTTAGTAATAAATTAGATTAAAGGAGAATGGGATACTCGTCACGTTGGCTTGATTCCCTACAAAGACTATGCTAGAAGATTATTACCCTTCTTTAATAATTTTGAATTCCATTATATTCCCATAGACGAGAATCAGATGGCAGATGCTTTAGCCACTTTAGCTTCCATGTATCAAGTAAATACTTGGAAAGATGTGCCTCGTATCACAGTGCAACATTTGGATAGACCAACTCATGTGTTTACAGCAGAGGGAACGTCAGATGAAAAACCTTGGTGTCATGATATCAAGCATTTTCTCCAGACTCAGGAATACCTGGTTGATGCATCAAACAAATATAGAAATACATTGAGAAGGTTGGCAGGTAACTTTTTCCTCAATGAAGATGTGTTATACAAAAGAAATTATGACATGGTCTTGCTCAGATGCGTGGATAGACACGGAGCAGACATGTTGATGCATGATATCCATGAAGGTTCCTTTGGAACTCATGCCAATGGGCATGCGATAGCAAAGAAGATGCTTAGGGCAGGTTACTATTAGCTGACAATGAAATCTAACTGTTATAAGTTTGCAAAGAAGTGCCATAAATGCTCGATTTATGCTGACAAAACTCATATGCCTCCGACACTTCTCAATGTTATTTCTTCTCCGTGGCCTTTCTCTATGTGGGATATTGACATGATTGACATGATTGAACAAAAGGCGTCGAGTGGACATCGTTTTATCTTAGTGAAAATTGACTACTTCACAAAATGGGTGGAAGCATCTTATTATGCTAATGTCACCAAGCAAGTGGTAGTACGCTTTATCAAGAACAATCTTATATGTCGGTATGGTGTGCTTAGTAGGATTATCACCGACAATGGCTCGAATTTGAATAACAAGATGATGACAGAACTTTGAGAAGAGTTTAAGATTGGCCATCACAATTCATCTCCCTACAGGCCAAAGATGAATGGGGTTGTTGAAGCTGCTAATAAAAACATCAACAAGATCATCCATAAAATGGTTGTTACCTATAAAGATTGGCATGAGATACTCCTTTTTGCTTTGCATGGATATCATACATTTGTCCGCACTTCAACAGGGGCAACCCCGTTCTCTCTTATGTATGGTATGGAAGCAGTGCTCCCTGTTGAGGTTGAGATTCCCTCTTTACGTGTGATAATGGAAACCAAATTATCAGAGGCTAAATAGGTCCGGAACAGGTTTGACCAATTAAATTTAATTGAAGAAAAGAGAATGAAGGTCTTGTGTCATAGTCAATTATATCATAAGAGAATGAAGAAAGCTTTTGATAAGAAGGTCAAACCTCATGAATTTAGAGAAGGTGGCCTCGTGCCCAGAAAGATCATGTCTTTTAACGCTGATTCTTAGGGCAAGTGGACTCCCAATTTTGAAGGCCCATATGTTGTCAAGAAAGCCTTCTCTGGAGGTGCATTTATTCTTGAAACTATGGATGGTGAGGAGTTCCCACGTCCTATGAATATTGATGCAGTCAAGAAATACTTTGCCTAAAGAAATAAAAGAACAGCTCGCTAAGTCAAAAACCCAAAAGGGT
Organism: Vicia faba; assembly: GCA_948472305.1. Lineage (NCBI taxonomy): Eukaryota > Viridiplantae > Streptophyta > Magnoliopsida > Fabales > Fabaceae > Vicia > Vicia faba. The sequence goes on from OX451737.1 coordinate 536,494,481, forward strand.
AACTTAGGCAAAAAAGAACGTCTCGGTAGGCTGAAAACCCGAAAGGGCGGTCTAGGCAAAAATAAGAGACATAAACATAATAAATTCTTCCTGTTAGGTTGAAAACCAGCAAGGGAAACCTAGGAAAAAGTTAGGGATTTTCTTGGCAAGTAACTATGTCAGGCAAGACTTAATCATTGAAGCAACAATCTTCTTGGATCCTCACCACACTTCATTGAAAGTCGCTGCTCAGGAATTCAAAGTTGTTATGGAGAATAGTGGTCATTGTATTTCAATGTATATTTTCCAATATATTACCATTTTCCAAACTTTGTAATCATTTATGGGGTCTCGCCATTCGCAGACTACCATTCTATTAATAAAGTTTGAGCTTTTATCCAATTCTTTGTAATTCTTATTTTATTCTGCTTACGAAAACTCCATTTATTATTGATAGTAATTTTCAAAATAAAGAGATTTTATAATAAAATTATTTTTGAAAAGAATTTACAAATTACTTCTTACTATAGATTTTGTGACCCAAGAAAAACAAAAATAGTGATTCCGAGGATGGACGAACTCTGAAATTTTAGAGGTATATATTCCCCAGGAAAGTTCTTTCAGGTCACTTTTGCTGATATGCATATTATATTCTTGTGTTTCTTAAATTAGTTGGAGATGATGTCAATTAATGTATGGTGCAGTGTTGGGTTTGTGATCCCATTTTCCCCAGTCAAGTCTTGGTTCATTTGTTTTCCTCCAAGATGATTATTTTGGTTTCGAGTTTGCATGGTCTGAAGCCTCTATCCCAAATTCCCCAGTGAGGTCTTCACTCCTATGGCGAAATTCCCTTCTCCCTTTTTATGTTGAGGTGTAATCATTTGCAAGACATCTCCCTTTTGTAGTGATAGCATTAATGTTGTTGTTTATTTCCCAGGCAACTAGACAAGGGCAATATCTTCTCTAAGAAGTGTTGAAACAGTTGTCAACTTTTTGGGTTTTCTCCCGCTAAGTGTTGGGTTTGATTTAAAATCCCCATAATTTTGATTTCTTGTTGTATTGTTTAACTTCTTGAATCCCAAAGTAAAGCTGAGATAATGTTTCTCTCTGAAAGTAGTTATCCCCGTGTGGTTTCATAATTTCTCCCCAGGGAAGTTTGTGTAATCTTCAATCTTGGTATTGAAAAATGTATTTTGGGACTCCCCTCGATGATGTGGTGTTGTCCTCCCCAATGAAGTTAGCACGAGATCCCCAGTTGATGTTTTGACGATGTGGTTTTCAGCTTCCCTAGTGAAGTCAATATTATAATCTCCAGTTGAAGTCTAGACGATGAGGCATTGTCTTCCCTGGTGAAATTTGTATGATATTCCCCGGTGAAGCCTAGAGGAGGATATTATATCCCTACAACTGTACTGGTTTATTGCTATCAGATTTGTTCTTTGATTATTTTTCAAGCCATATTTCTTCCCAGTGGAGTTAAGCCGTGAAATAGGAATGTGTTTCCTCAGTTGGTGCTTACTTTCTTATGAAATTTTCATCCTGGATGTGATTTATTCGAGTGTTGGCTTTACCCAAGCTGGTTTTGTCTAGTTATTCCTAGTGTTGTGTGTCTGTGTTGTCAGCATATACATGATAACATTTATACATTCATACATACATCATGCATAGATGAATTTAACAATTCATTCCACATTTGCATTCATTAACATTTTGATGGCATATTACCCCATTTTGTACAGTTATGTTACCGTATCTCCAATAGAGTGTCAACCTTAAGCAGAAAGTGTATATTCTTTCAATTTCCCCACTGAGTTATCCCTCGTGGAAGAATTTTTCTTCATCCTTCCTATTCAGCTCATTATTTGGATGGAACGTGTTTCCCTTTTGAGTTTATTTCTCATCAGGTGCTATCTTGGTTGACTATTTCATTACGGTTTACTTCTGGTTTGAATTTGTGGTCCCCGACAACATTATTATTTTGATTTCTACAGGCTTTGAAGCCTGATTTGAGAATGTGCATTTATTTTGCACGAGAAGACTTTACCTCCTCAGCAGGGATATATTAGCATTTCCCTAGGAAGTCATATTTATTTTCCCAACAGGCTTCTTATAACAGCAAATGGAAGGTCTCTTTATCTGAGCAACATGTACTTCCCTAGTAAGTTTGTTAGTCCCCAGAGAAGATTCGTGTTTGTTTACTCCAATGGATGGTAGTCCCTTCATTATAGGAGATAGTATGTTGTTGAGATTTGTTACTCCAATGGATGGTAGTCTCATCATTATGGGAGATAGTTCGTTGTTGAGATTTATTAATCTAATGGATGGTAGTCTCGTCATTATGGGAGATAGTTCATTGTTGAGATTTTTTACTCTGATGGATGGTAGTCTCGTCATTATGAGAGATAGTTTGTTGTTGAGATTTGTTACTCCAATGGATGGTAGTCTCATCATTATGGGAGATAGTTCGTTGTTGAGATTTGTTACTCCGATGGATGGTAGTCTCATCATTATGGGAGATAGTTTGTTGTTGATATTTGTTACTCCAATGGATGGTAGTCTCATTATTATGGGAGATAGTTCGTTATTGAGATTTGTTACTCCAATGAATGGTAGTCTTGTCATTATGGGAGATAGTTTGTTGTTGAGATTTGTTACTCTAATGGATGGTAGTCTCGTTATTATGGGAGATAGTTCGTTGTTGAGATTTGTTACTCCAATGAATGGTAGTCTCGTCATTATGGGAGATAGTTCGTTGTTGAGATTTATTACTCCAATGGATGGTAGTCTCGTCATTATGGGAGATAGTTTGTTGTTGAGATTTGTTACTCCAATGAATGGTAGTCTCGTCATTATGGGAGATAGTTCGATGTAGAGATTTTTTCTCTGATGAATGGTAGTCTCGTTATTATTGGAGATAGTTTGTTGTTGAGATTTGTTACTCCAATGGATGGTAGTCTCGTCATTATGGGAGATAGTTCGTTGTTGAGATGTTACTCAAATGGATGGTAGTCTCGTCATTATGGGAGATAGTTTATTGTTGAGATTTGTTACTCGAATGGATGGTAGTCTCGTTATTATAGGAGATAATTTGTTGTTGAGATTTGTTACTCCAATGGATGGTAGTCTCGTCATTATGGGAGATAGTTCGTTTTTGAGATTTGTTTACTCCAATGGATGGTAGTCTCATCATTATGGGAGATAGTTCGTTGTTGAGATTTGTTACTCCGATGAATGGTAGTCTTGTCATTATGGGAGATAGTTTGTTGTTGAGATTGGTTACTCCGATGAATGTAAGTCTCGCCATTATGATAGATAGTTCATTGTTGAGATGTTACTCTGATGGATGGTGGTCTTGTCATTATGGGAGATAATTCTTCGTTGAGATTCACTTTGCTCTGATGAATTCATTTGTTTCCAGTCATAAGTACTGATGCTGGTCATTTATAACCTACCCTAATATTAGTATTTGATGGTATTATCCTGCCATTTCTATCCCCCTGTGGGTTGACGTTACTTTTCTTGCTATCTTCTTAATGAGTGAATAGTTTAGAGTTATATGTCGATCACGGTTATCCTTTACTCTCTCTCCTTAATATTTGAGTTGATGTTGCTTTATCTCATCCTTGGGATTTACCTCAATAGAGTCGAGTCTTTTGTTCACCAGTAATTTATTTTCCTGGTAGGATTTTCCTTTTGATCCTTTATTTTATTTTCTGTTTCCCCAGGAGTGTCCCATGTCACCTTTGGATCTGTTTGTTTACATGCACAAACATAAGCATTGCATGGATAGAAGACACTTAAATAAGGGCAGTTGTTGTACCCCAATTTTCCCCCTAAGATTCCTTTATCATCTCATATCAACTCAATCACAACAAGATCACACTAGGGTTTGGCTCTTCTCCCTATATTTAGGTTTTCTCATGAGGGATCACCAAGCACAATAGGTGAGGGAACAACACATTCATCAGGTTGATTCATAGGTTCATGAGTTTATTTCCATTCCTTCTTCAACAAAGCTTCATTTAGATTCAAGTTTCATCATTAATAGTTCTTTATAGTAATATCATGACAAGGTCTACCATGATTCATCATGCCTCAATTTGTCAAAGGAAGTCAAAAGATACAAGGGTTGATTGAAGAAGTTTGACCTAATTGGACAAGTTCTTGATTAATTGATCACAAGTGCATAACTATCTCGATTATTAATATTTGGAAGTGGTTTTTGTTGCTATAGTTTCTTATTATCACCCACAACAACTTCTATTCACATGGCAAAAATGATTGTGCAAGAAAGATTGTCAAAATTGAAAGGGGTTTCCAAGTTATTTTGGTGCTTGAGGAGCTAGGGTTTTGAACTTCTAAGGGTTATATCTTGTTTATCTTATGATATTCTTGAGTGATTCAAAATATATGCTTCTCTTTAAATGTTCATCAACCAATCACTTTAAAATTTTCAATCAATATTGTTGTGCAAGATTCCTAATGATTGAGAAAGATTACATGTCCTCTAGATAGGCCATCAAATTCCCTTATGTGACTTCAAAAGATCATAACTTGGTCAATTTTTATCTCATTGAGCCCATTATTTTTCCAAAATAATCTTAAGTATGTGAACTTCAACTCCTCTTTTATGTGAAAATCTTGAAAATTATTGGAAGATTCCCTAAGAACTTAAAAGATTATAGGTCACCTCATGAATTTTCACCAATTTTACAAGGCCATAACTTTTTCAATACTTGGTATTTTTGAGTGATTCAAGTTTCATAATTCTCTATGGGAAGTCTACTTCAAGCTAGCATCAATGATCAAAGCTCAATTTTGGAGGAAGGCCTTGTTTGAACTCAAAACATTATAGGTCACTTTTGAAGAAAAACTTAGAATTTTTCTAAGTACAAAAAGTAAACATCTTTTTCTCAACTTTGACTCATCACAATTCTTAGTCCAAATGTCCATCTGATCTCATTCTTGGCACATTGCAAAGATTGTGACCTTATCTTTTAAATGCTTCAAGAATTATGCCCTAAGACCCCTTGAGCTGTGTACACCATAGATTCAAAGATGGTACCTTGAAACTAAAGTTTTCTCCAAAGTCATAATTTGAAATTCATAGTGTGGCTTCTAAACACCAAATTAGCACGCGTTTTTTATTTAAACATGTTTAACAAAGTTTCCAAAGTTGAATTAAGGATCAAAGTGCGGGAATTGACTGAGTTTTGATGCACATGGAGTCACACTTTTTCACTTTCGAGCTCCATCCAATTTCCCTCCAAACTTCAAATTTCCTCTTAATTCTTTGCACCATTTGCTTCCCTATAAATAGAATACCTCACTCCTCTCATTTTCTTAAGCTTGAACAGCCAAAATCACTCTGTCAAACTCCCTCCATAACTCACTTTTATGAGATTTTGAATTCCTCTTTTCTCCACTTTTCAATCTAATTTCTTCATTGATCCTTCATCCTTGAACTTCACTGAAGCTAACAGAAGAAGAATCAAGCCTTGAGGTGCCATGAATCATGCTATCCAAGTTGTGATCGGTGGATCTGGAACTGACTGTTTAACGCTGGTTCGCGAAATGTCGCGGAAGCAAGAGTCGCCACCGTCTTTTATTTTCTCCAAATGGAAAGGACAAAAGCACAGAAAAATTCCTTTAAAGAGATTGCTCTCGGTTCGGGAGGTAGGTTATAGAAAGGGAAGGTGTTAGCACCCTTTCTATCCATGGTTATCCATGGGCTCTTAGATACTTGCTCATATGTTTTCAAAATTGTTTGTTTGCTTTTCAATGTGGGTTTTAAAAGAAGTTTCTTTGAAAAATTTCAGTTCGACTCGTACGTCAGAGTGTTTGAAAAGTTTGCTTTGAAAGCTTTTGAAAAGTGTCGGTGTGAAAAGTCTTTTTGAGTTTGTTTTGAGATTAGAGCAAGTATCCTTGAGAACCTACCTACCCTAAGGAATTCGTCTGTGTAGATGTCCTTAAAAGTAGTGCCATCCCACCATTGAGAGGTAGGTAGCACCACCGTTGGAGGTGTTCGGGTCAATTCGAGGTTCGGGACATGGTGATCACCAGAGCAATGGGAAGACACCTTAGAAGCTACCCTCATGCCAGGTTCCCGGATCATGAGGACTTACTAAGACATCCTCTACTCGACGATCACCTTTCGAAAGGCAACAGTGAGGCGTACCCTAGGGGTGGTGTGTGCGAATTGTGTGTCAGATTTCAGTTATTTGTCTTGTCATGTTTGTCGTGTTCTACGCTTGATTTTAATTTGTCCATTCATTCTTGCATGCATATTTAACAGCTATAAGTTTGCGGGAAAATAAATCTAAATTATTACAAAGGGCGCGGGTCCACATCGCCAAAATTAAACCGGACCCGATTTAGCGGAAAATAAATAATGCGAAGAAATAAAAGTGCGAAAAATAAATATACATGGCCTTGGGAGAGATACAGAATTATGATAAGCAATAAAGTAAATGCGCAAAAGAAAATAATTAGAACAAGACTAGGGCGTTGGACCCTTTTGCAAATAATTAGAATTAATAAGGAATTAAAAATTAAAATTAAATGAAAAAAGAATTAAATGTTTTTGATATTTTTGTGTTTTTTAGATTCAATAAGGAAAAGAAGTCAATTAAATTAAGCGGCGAACCCTAATTCTAATATTTTTTAATTATTAAGAAAGAATTAAAATATGACCTAAATTAAACCTAATTCATTTATGTACAATTTAAATAGGAAAATAAATAAATAAATAATAATTATTATTGTGGAAAAAAGGGAGATAAAAAGAATTAACAATTAAAACCTAAATTCTACACTTTTGGATTTTTTATTAAAAAGGAATTAAAATTAAAGCCTAATTAAACTAAATTATTTACATTCTAATTTATTTAGGAAAATGATTATAATAAAATAAATATCATATTTTTTATATTTTCTGATTTTGTGTGTTTTTGTATTTTGTTGAAAATAATTAATTAAAACAAATAAGGTAAATAAAATGGCAAAAATAAAATAAGAAGAAAAATAGAAAAAAATGCAAACCAGGGGGGTGTTCTGTCCCATTGTGGAGGTTCAGGCCTTAGAACATAGGCCCATTAAGCCTTGAATTTGCTGACTTTTTGGATTGGGTATGATGCATTGACTGGCGTATGTGGTACACCTTTGATCTACACCCTTGATTTGCTTTCCAGGACGCGTGGCTAGCTGATATTTGAGGATGCATAGCATGCTGGGACATGAGCGCTGCATAGGATCAGTTATAGAAAAATAATATGAGATTTTTGCCAGACCTGGGACTTGAACCCAGGTCTTGAAGGTTACAAGCGTAGCACTTAACCACTGAGCCATCACGTTCACATTTAACATATAATATAACATAAATAATATAAAAAGAACACGCTAACGCTTTTGGAAATTCGCGCGAAATTTAAAAGAGCCAATGGCTGATGGACACGACGCCTTCGTCTTCCTCACCCTGTAAAACAAAACTCAATGGGAACGGTTTTTGAAGCGTGGTTTTAGAGGGGCTAGCAGAAAATAGCGAATAGCTCCCTATGGACCATAAATTGTTCGCGAGGTATGTGTTTGCTTCGTCTTAAGGGGCTGAATCCAACCATGGCATTCTTGAGCTCTGATTTTTCTTGATTAAGAAACCCCTAATTCTGGAACCTGCAAACCCTAATATTCGAACATGGCATCTTGGCCAAAAGCGCACGAAATTTTAATTAAAAGTTATGGTTAGCTTTGAAACTTTAATGTGAACAAGAATTCATAAGCAAAGATGCACGAGGATGCGTGAATGATGATATGCGATTTGGAAAAATTTGCTTCACAGTTTGAGGTCGTGATACCGTTTCAAGGCGTTTTGCTTGTTGTTTTTGATTGAGAAACACTCAATGATGTCTCAGGATGCTAATGGGACAAGAATTGGGGTCTGAATCGAGCTTGAAACTGGTTTTCAGTGTTTGAGTTTTTGTGAAAAATTTTCAATATGCAATGCTTGTTTATGCGCAGCTTTCCGTCCTCTTGGCTTAGGGTTGTGATCTCATACTTGTATGGAAGCAATTAGGTTAAAAAGATTCAATAAAATCCATGTCCATAATTGTTTTCAATCTTTGATTTGTTAAGGATCTTTTACAATCTTTTTTCCATGGTTCTTGTGTCAATTAGGTTTCAATCAAGCCAAAACCTTCTATATCAGCATGTGCACGAAATCTCAAGTCCAAATCATGCATAAAAAGATTTGTTTAGGTTAAGGTTATATTTCCCATGAATTAAAATGATTTAAATGAATATAAATTAATATAAATTCAAATAAATAATTAAAAAATATGAAAATACTTCCCTTTGGGCCTAATGGTCGTGCATAGGCTTGGCATGAAGAATCTTGGAAGAAAAATGGGCCCATTTGCATTTTTAGGCCTTTTGCACCAATGTTGACTTTTCAAAATTCCTAAAAATTTCCCAACTTCCACAAGGCATAACTTGGTCAATTTTTAAGCTTTTCACATGTTCTTGGACATTTTGGAAAGGTCTTTGAGTCCTTTAACCAATGCCTTTGGTCCCATGTGATTTTGATTTACCAATCTCAAGTTATGGCCTTTGACTTAAAGTCACTTTTTGTTGACTTTTGAAAATGACCTATAATGTTGAAATTGATAACTTTTTGTGAGAGCATTTCTTGGACTTGGAATATGAAGATGAATTGTAGGAAATGTCTTTCTCTTCAAAATGAGCTTTGGATGGAATTTTTCTGATAATCCATGTGAAAGTTATGCCCTGGTCAATTTCAGTTGACTTTTTCAGCTGTCCAAATATAGCAACTTTTGCATCTTTGATGATTTCTGAGCCAAATTTTGAGAATCATGATCAAGCATTTATCAAATGATGTTTGTGGCTTCAAAATGATATGTTGACCAAAAATTTGAACTTTTGACTGTCAAATGACCATTTTGCCCCTACAGTTGACTGTAGTGCAATTTAGGGTTTTGACTGTGCAATTTTGAGCTGAATGCCTTGAAACTTGATATGAGGATACTTGACCATCTTTGTAAGCATGTGAGACTTGATTGGGCCTTTGAAAAGTTCATTTGCTTGACCAGAACTCAAACCCTAGTTTTGACTGTATAGGAGACAGTTGAGCTGCACAACCCTGGGGGAATTTTGTGACCTTGACTTGGTAATTTCTTGATGAATATGGGAGGGCAAATTTTGGGGTACAACAGTTGCCCCTGTTCAATCTTCTTAGACCTGAGGATGCAGATTGGCTGACGTGCCTTTCGTAATCCGAGGGTAGAAGATGATTGAACACTAGAGTGCCCAGAAATTTGCGCTCACATAGTAGCAAGGATGATGAGGGAATGGGCTTATAGATGCCATTTGGATGTTGCTTGGATAGGATGATGGGCTTACAGATGCCATCTGGACGTTGATCGCGTAGGAGATTCCTTAGCGAGAACCTGCATACCTGCAAAACAGAAAAATGAGTACCTGACACGTCGCAGGAGCTGATTTTAGATGCTTGATATAGATATGTCCTGACTGGTTACAGGAGCTGGGTCTGGAGCTTCAAACGCTGATGAATGAACCAGGGATGGTTACTGCCTTAGCATGGATGGTAAGAGAATCCTGAATGATTTCGACCTCAACAACGCTCGTTGAGAAAATCTTGGTGAGAATTACCGTCTTCGTAGTGTCAAGAAGAGAACCAAAGGACATTATAATATCAAAGGGAGTCACCTCACTCACCGTTGGAGAGGGAACTATAGGAAATTATAATCTGGAAGGAAATATCACCTCACTCGCCGTTGGAGAGGGGACCATAAGAGAATATCACCTCACGCTCATGCCGGAGAGGGAAACATTTGAAGAAGGAATTACCACCTCACACGCCGTTGGAGAGGGGACCACAAGAGAATATCACCTCACGCTCATGCCGGAGAGGGGAACATCTGAAGAAGGAATTACCACCTCACACGCCGTTGGAGAGGGGACCATAGGAGAATATCACCTCACGCTCATGCCGGAGAGGGGAACATCTGAAAAAAGGAATTACCACCTCACACGCCGTTGGAGAGGGGACCATAAGAGAATATCACCTCACGCTCATGCCGGAGAGGGGAACATCTGAAGAAGGAATTACCACCTCACACGCCGTTGGAGAGGGGACCATAGGAGAATATCACCTCACGCTCATGCCGGAGAGGGGAACATCTGAAAAAAGGAATTACCACCTCACACGCCGTTGGAGAGGGGACCATAAGAGAATATCACCTCACGCTCATGCCGGAGAGGGGAACATCTGAAGAAGGAATTACCACCTCACACGCCGTTGGAGAGGGGACCATAAGAGAATATCACCTCACGCTCATGCCGGAGAGGGAAACATCTGAAGAAGGAATTACCACCTCACACGCCGTTGGAGAGGGGACCATAGGAGAATATCACCTCACGCTCATGCCGGAGAGGGGAACATCTGAAGAAGGAATTACCACCTCACACGCCGTTGGAGAGGGGACCATAGGAGAATATCACCTCACGCTCATGCCGGAGAGGGGAACATCTGAAAAAAGGAATTACCACCTCACACGCCGTTGGAGAGGGGACCATAAGAGAATATCACCTCACGCTCATGCCGGAGAGGGGAACATCTGAAAAAAGGAATTACCACCTCACACGCCGTTGGAGAGGGGACCATAAGAGAATATCTACTGAGTCTTTATCAGAAAAATCTGTTTGGAGTCGATTTAACTGGACTAGAGGAATCCTTGAAATATGTTTGAGAATTTCACCTGCATCTTTCCTGCAAGGTAAAGGTCAGTTATATGCAATGCATGATATGGATCACGCAATGATGTTCTCAATATGGATGCGATTTATATGATATGATGCGTACATGCATGCTATAATGATGTATGTGATGATTTATGTATGTTTTTGTCTAGGAAAATAGGTCCTTGACGGGTGCCGGGAAGTCATATCCTGGGCTGATGTTGAGGAAGAGGCTTTGCTTCCGCTGTGGATGATTCGTTGCAAGAATACCGGTAGGAGGAGATAACTCCGTTGAGGAATGAAATAATTCTGCGGAAGAAAAGATACTCTGGCGATCATGCTGGGGAGTGCTACTCTGTGGGGATAGCGATGCTTTGCTGAGTTGATGAAGATAACTCCGCTGGGGATACCGTTGATGAGTTATGCTGAGAGATTTGATGAATTTCACTGGGGATATCCTTGTTGTGCTGGAAGTGTTGATAGACTTCGCTGGGGGGTAGGAAGATACTTTGCCGAGGAGCTCTTTCCGTGGCTTTTGGCTGAGGATAACCCAGTTATATCCTGTTACGGAAATAACTCTTTAAATCAAGCCGGGACGACGCGTTCGTGCTCTGCGAGGGATAAGCTTCCAGAATCTACTGGGGATAAGCTTGCTGCTTGGGGAGATATGAATTTCAACTTTCTTGGGGAAACTGGATTGGACTCTCCTGGGGGAAGTTTTAATTGCAGGGAAGTGATTCCTTTGAATGTTGTTGTACCACCGGGGAACAATCTTTAGACCGAGACTGCCGGGGATACTTGTTAAGAATATAGGTATTGCTGCTGAGGAATGTTTGAGATCGGCTGGAGGATACTCAATTCCTTTGATATTTGACACTTTTGCTTGGAGAGACATGTATTGTTTTACTGAACCACTCTCTGGGGAATTAAGATACTCGGTCATGTTCTTTGGCTGAACCTACCTTGGTACCTTGGAAGATAGAACAATCAGATTGCTTATACCACCCATTATTGCCCCTGTTTCTATGGGGGAGGCACTTGTGGGGTGCTGATAGTTGTTGATGGACAAACCTTCTTCTGGTAGACAGATGGCAGGACATAGTCGTACGCTTTAATCCCTAACTTTTGCCTGGACCGCCCCTTCGGGTTTTCAGTCCACCGGGATACCCATTTTTGCCCAAGCCGCCTTTTCAGGTTTTCGACTTGCCGGGTGTACAGATTTTTCATTTCATCCCTTCATTTTTCCCGAACCCTTTTGGTTCGCCGGGAAGCCCTTATTTTTGCCTAGGTGTGTCAACCTAGCGGGTCTTTGATTATGCGTAGTATTTTTTCGACTATGTCCGTGCTTTCAGAATGTAGGGAGTTGCCCCTGTTAGAAGTGTTTTGTCATGCCACCAGAAGGTGTTTGATCAGGTCAGATTCGTTGTTGGAGTGCCCCAGGTGGCTCATGCGGAGATTTGCCCCAGGCTATTTGACTTTTGAGAGATTCTCCGAATCTTGACTGGATTGCCCCAGATGACGGACCATGATTAGGTCGTGCCCCTTGATTGGAGATGCTTTTGTTCACTAGGTATTTCTCGTGCGAATTTCCCTGTTGTTCAAACAAAAAGTCATATGCAAACAATGTTATATCAAAAATACAAAGCCTATGTCTGTCTTGAAGATTTCGAAAATGCATTCTTTTCATAAAACAAGCGAATGTTTGTAAAACGTGGTGTCAACTCCGTATTTACCGTAGGCCTTCAGGAGTCAGGATACCTTTCGTAACAGTATGCTTTCGAATTAACCCATGCTTCAGCTAGGACTTTTGAGGGTTATAACGTGGCTTGGTTCACGGTTTAAGAAACAAAGGATAAAGGCTCAAATTATTTGTACCCACCCGCTCTTCGTGATGTTCTCCAAACCTAAACTCAGTTGATCGTGCGTTAGACCTTGTTTGAGTCTTTGCTTTGATGTTCCAATAATGGTTCAGATGTTGATGATTTCTTTTGAATAGGCAGTCATTTTTTGCTTTGGTTGAGGGTTTGTGAGACCTCTTTCTTGATTTCTATTATCCCTTTCTTTTTTTGCCTGAACTGTTTCCTTTTTGGAATTACAGTCAGCGGGATGCCCCAGTTTTATAAGTCCCCTTTGTAGGTTTAGACTTTTTGGGCTTTTCGTTTATGAATTTTGATGATGACTGCCTGTCCTTTTGATTGTTCTGAACCATCACTGTCTTTGTTCGTTTTGTAAAGATACGCTTGGATCAACTGAGAGAACTACCCTGCCCCAGGTTATGATTAAGGGTTTTGATTTTCGAAAATAAAAACTCCTACTTCTTTGGCTCTGAGGGGTTGACGAGGGATTATCATCCTTATAACTCCAGTGTTTAGGGGTTGAAACAATGCCTGTACCTCATCAGCGGGGTTTGTTCAAAAGCATACTGTAAATTGCGGTATCGTTTTCGTCATCCTCCCTCAAGAGGCTTAGGATTAAAGATCAAGAGTTGTCATCAGAAAAAATATGAAAACAGTTTGCATATAGTGAATGCGAATATATTGATTCAAAACAGACATAAGCGATGCATTAATGAAATAACAACGTTTGACATGAATAAATGTTTAAACAATCAAAGAAAAATGCAACTTGAACATTCGAATGAACAAAAGTTTTCTAGTTTGACTTAGTCCCTTCAGATGGGAGATTCTTAACAGAAGCATTTCATTTGGCCACCCGGCATGAACTCCAGCACCCTTCCGTCGATCAAGTCTTGGATCTTGTTCTTCAAGCTCCAACAGTCATTGGTGCCATGTCCAGGACTGTCAGAATGGTAGGCACATCTTTTATCAGGGTTATAAGTAGGAGCAGAGATGTCAGGATTCTGGGGAGGACCCTTTAAAGTAATCAGATTGAACTCCAACAAGTGTTCCAGCATTAGAGATGGTGGTATGCCAGTCTCAGTGAAATGTCTTCCAGGCGTGTATCGCTTGCGTCGATTACCCCGTTGATACTGGGCTTGTGAAGTAGTAGCAATTTGGAGAGGTTCATTCTTCACCATACCAGACTTTGGTCCTCTTGGTGGCTGATCAACGACTTGGTCCCTGACTTGGGCTGGTTGCTTCATGTCTTGATGAAGCTGACTGATCATGGCTCTCAACTCTCCTTGCTCCTGAGCTATACCTTGAATGAGGGCCCTTTGCCCCAGCATCTGAGTTTTTAATGTGTCTACCTCAGCTTGTAGACGTTTCAGCTGTTCGTCTTTGTCCTCTTCAGGACTTTTTCTGATCAGATTCCCCATGAGGAGTGCCCTCAACTCTTCCTGCCCCTTGGATAGACCTAAGAAGATTTCCTTGAACTGAGACTCTTGAGCGTGAAGGTCCTGGTTATCTTGTTGTGAGGCCATCGCTGAAATAAACAGCGAGAAAGGTAAGTGACCTGCAAAAGGGATACCTGTAATGCTATGATGAGTATGATATGCATGCAATGTTTTCAAGGACCTCGCAGGGTAAACAGAGAAATTTGTTAGAGTTGAGAACCAGTAACTTGATTGAAAGAACTTCCTGTTGTTGAGAGTCCTTCTTCAAGGGTCAAAGGCTCACCATATCTAGTGGGTCATAGCCCCTGACGCCCTTGGCTAGAGGAAAATAAATCCTCTTTGCCCCTTGCTGAATGTTTGATTCATCATGACCTGCATCACAAGCCCTTGAGATCCTTGAAATGGGTTAGGATGTATGCAATGGTATGCAATGGTATGATGTCATGCTATGCATGGGGTGATGTAGGTAAACCCTGTTATGAGTCCCAATTAAGGACTATAAACAGACCCTGCAAGAAATTCAGTATACTTTGTTATGAGTCCCAATTAAGGACTATAAACAAAAATCTGCGAGAAACTTAGTAAACCCTGTTATGAGTCCCTATTAAGGACTATAAACAAAACCTGCAAGAATTTAGTAACCCGGTTATGAGTCCTAGTTAAGGACTATAAACAAGAACCTGCAAGTGGTTAGTACACCCTATTATAAGTCCCGATTAAGGACTATGAACAAAACCTGCAAGAAATTTAGTGCACCCTGTCATGAGTCCTAGTTAAGGACTATAAACAAGACCTGCAAGAAGCAAGTGTCAGGTAACAAGTACGCAAGTAGGCAAGTACAAAGGCACACAAGTCACACAAGAGAAACCCTTAGAGTTTAGGCCAGCATGAGGTCTGGGTATTACCCTCTTGAAGTTGGTGGGTTCAACCTGTCCTAATCAAAGTAACCGGGTTCTAAGGTTCCCAATATCACGGGATTGCTTTCATTGTTCATCGTTTCGATTTAGCCACTGAACTGGCGACCGAAATATTCCAGGAAAGCAACCCTCAATTGAGCGTAGTATCGAGTATCAACCAACCTCAGACTGCACCAAAGTCAGTTATCTCACTACCCTAAAGAGGCCAAGATAGTTCAATTAAGGTTCCTAAGGTCTGTTGATGCTTCACGACACCACGCGGAGGCCCCGTACTCTCCTTGACTGAACTCAAGGGTTACCGGTACACACCAAAGTGCCACATCAATGTAGCAGACTGTTTCAACCATGTCGGTATACCCCGCACAGTTCCCTCACAGCCTTGTTGCTACTTTATAAGAAGGTATCCCCAGATCCGGGTTAGGATCTATAGAACTCCCAAGCAACCCACAATAATAAAGCAAGCAAGGAAAGCAATTGAAAACACAGTGATCTTAGTCCTAAGGTACACCTCACTTTAAGTTATTTCCCCAGCAGAGTCGCCAGTTCTGTGATCGGTGGATCTGGAACTGACTGTTTAACGCTGGTTCGCGAAATGTCGCGGAAGCAAGAGTCGCCACCGTCTTTTATTTTCTCCAAATGGAAAGGACAAAAGCACAGAAAAATTCCTTTAAAGAGATTGCTCTCGGTTCGGGAGGTAGGTTATAGAAAGGGAAGGTGTTAGCACCCTTTCTATCCATGGTTATCCATGGGCTCTTAGATACTTGCTCATATGTTTTCAAAATTGTTTGTTTGCTTTTCAATGTGGGTTTTAAAAGAAGTTTCTTTGAAAAATTTCAGTTCGACTCGTACGTCAGAGTGTTTGAAAAGTTTGCTTTGAAAGCTTTTGAAAAGTGTCGGTGTGAAAAGTCTTTTTGAGTTTGTTTTGAGATTAGAGCAAGTATCCTTGAGAACCTACCTACCCTAAGGAATTCGTCTGTGTAGATGTCCTTAAAAGTAGTGCCATCCCACCATTGAGAGGTAGGTAGCACCACCGTTGGAGGTGTTCGGGTCAATTCGAGGTTCGGGACATGGTGATCACCAGAGCAATGGGAAGACACCTTAGAAGCTACCCTCATGCCAGGTTCCCGGATCATGAGGACTTACTAAGACATCCTCTACTCGACGATCACCTTTCGAAAGGCAACAGTGAGGCGTACCCTAGGGGTGGTGTGTGCGAATTGTGTGTCAGATTTCAGTTATTTGTCTTGTCATGTTTGTCGTGTTCTACGCTTGATTTTAATTTGTCCATTCATTCTTGCATGCATATTTAACAGCTATAAGTTTGCGGGAAAATAAATCTAAATTATTACAAAGGGCGCGGGTCCACATCGCCAAAATTAAACCGGACCCGATTTAGCGGAAAATAAATAATGCGAAGAAATAAAAGTGCGAAAAATAAATATACATGGCCTTGGGAGAGATACAGAATTATGATAAGCAATAAAGTAAATGCGCAAAAGAAAATAATTAGAACAAGACTAGGGCGTTGGACCCTTTTGCAAATAATTAGAATTAATAAGGAATTAAAAATTAAAATTAAATGAAAAAAGAATTAAATGTTTTTGATATTTTTGTGTTTTTTAGATTCAATAAGGAAAAGAAGTCAATTAAATTAAGCGGCGAACCCTAATTCTAATATTTTTTAATTATTAAGAAAGAATTAAAATATGACCTAAATTAAACCTAATTCATTTATGTACAATTTAAATAGGAAAATAAATAAATAAATAATAATTATTATTGTGGAAAAAAGGGAGATAAAAAGAATTAACAATTAAAACCTAAATTCTACACTTTTGGATTTTTTATTAAAAAGGAATTAAAATTAAAGCCTAATTAAACTAAATTATTTACATTCTAATTTATTTAGGAAAATGATTATAATAAAATAAATATCATATTTTTTATATTTTCTGATTTTGTGTGTTTTTGTATTTTGTTGAAAATAATTAATTAAAACAAATAAGGTAAATAAAATGGCAAAAATAAAATAAGAAGAAAAATAGAAAAAAATGCAAACCAGGGGGGTGTTCTGTCCCATTGTGGAGGTTCAGGCCTTAGAACATAGGCCCATTAAGCCTTGAATTTGCTGACTTTTTGGATTGGGTATGATGCATTGACTGGCGTATGTGGTACACCTTTGATCTACACCCTTGATTTGCTTTCCAGGACGCGTGGCTAGCTGATATTTGAGGATGCATAGCATGCTGGGACATGAGCGCTGCATAGGATCAGTTATAGAAAAATAATATGAGATTTTTGCCAGACCTGGGACTTGAACCCAGGTCTTGAAGGTTACAAGCGTAGCACTTAACCACTGAGCCATCACGTTCACATTTAACATATAATATAACATAAATAATATAAAAAGAACACGCTAACGCTTTTGGAAATTCGCGCGAAATTTAAAAGAGCCAATGGCTGATGGACACGACGCCTTCGTCTTCCTCACCCTGTAAAACAAAACTCAATGGGAACGGTTTTTGAAGCGTGGTTTTAGAGGGGCTAGCAGAAAATAGCGAATAGCTCCCTATGGACCATAAATTGTTCGCGAGGTATGTGTTTGCTTCGTCTTAAGGGGCTGAATCCAACCATGGCATTCTTGAGCTCTGATTTTTCTTGATTAAGAAACCCCTAATTCTGGAACCTGCAAACCCTAATATTCGAACATGGCATCTTGGCCAAAAGCGCACGAAATTTTAATTAAAAGTTATGGTTAGCTTTGAAACTTTAATGTGAACAAGAATTCATAAGCAAAGATGCACGAGGATGCGTGAATGATGATATGCGATTTGGAAAAATTTGCTTCACAGTTTGAGGTCGTGATACCGTTTCAAGGCGTTTTGCTTGTTGTTTTTGATTGAGAAACACTCAATGATGTCTCAGGATGCTAATGGGACAAGAATTGGGGTCTGAATCGAGCTTGAAACTGGTTTTCAGTGTTTGAGTTTTTGTGAAAAATTTTCAATATGCAATGCTTGTTTATGCGCAGCTTTCCGTCCTCTTGGCTTAGGGTTGTGATCTCATACTTGTATGGAAGCAATTAGGTTAAAAAGATTCAATAAAATCCATGTCCATAATTGTTTTCAATCTTTGATTTGTTAAGGATCTTTTACAATCTTTTTTCCATGGTTCTTGTGTCAATTAGGTTTCAATCAAGCCAAAACCTTCTATATCAGCATGTGCACGAAATCTTAAGTCCAAATCATGCATAAAAAGATTTGTTTAGGTTAAGGTTATATTTCCCATGAATTAAAATGATTTAAATGAATATAAATTAATATAAATTCAAATAAATAATTAAAAAATATGAAAATACTTCCCTTTGGGCCTAATGGTCGTGCATAGGCTTGGCATGAAGAATCTTGGAAGAAAAATGGGCCCATTTGCATTTTTAGGCCTTTTGCACCAATGTTGACTTTTCAAAATTCCTAAAAATTTCCCAACTTCCACAAGGCATAACTTGGTCAATTTTTAAGCTTTTCACATGTTCTTGGACATTTTGGAAAGGTCTTTGAGTCCTTTAACCAATGCCTTTGGTCCCATGTCATTTTGATTTACCAATCTCAAGTTATGGCCTTTGACTTAAAGTCACTTTTTGTTGACTTTTGAAAATGACCTATAATGTTGAAATTGATAACTTTTTGTGAGAGCATTTCTTGGACTTGGAATATGAAGATGAATTGTAGGAAATGTCTTTCTCTTCAAAATGAGCTTTGGATGGAATTTTTCTGATAATCCATGTGAAAGTTATGCCCTGGTCAATTTCAGTTGACTTTTTCAGCTGTCCAAATATAGCAACTTTTGCATCTTTGACGATTTCTGAGCCAAATTTTGAGAATCATGATCAAGCATTGATCAAATGATGTTTGTGGCTTCAAAATGATATGTTGACCAAAAATTTGAACTTTTGACTGTCAAATGACCATTTTGCCCCTACAGTTGACTGTAGTGCAATTTAGGGTTTTGACTGTGCAATTTTGAGCTGAATGCCTTGAAACTTGATATGAGGATACTTGACCATCTTTGTAAGCATGTGAGACTTGATTGGGCCTTTGAAAAGTTCATTTGCTTGACCAGAACTCAAACCCTAGTTTTGACTGTATAGGAGACAGTTGAGCTGCACAACCCTGGGGGAATTTTGTGACCTTGACTTGGTAATTTCTTGATGAATATGGGAGGGCAAATTTTGGGGTACAACACAAGTCCATTTACAGAGCAAGTTCATCTGACTTCGTTCAGGTAGTTTAAGGTACCAAATCTTCTAACTCAAATTACTGGAATGATCTATGATGTTCACCGATGCTTGCTCTTAATTCAATTTTGGTGAAACAATGCATTTGATGCTTCTGATTTTTTATTTTAACATTTTGAACTATCTATGGTTTTTTCCAAATCGACTACGTTGTGCTTTATATAAATTTTTCGCAAGCATATGGTTGTGATCGTCTCAAGTAGACACATCTAATGGTACCACTATGAACGCGTAAAGTTACAGATTCAAGGATCTTGGATTTGCCCTACTTGCAGGAGGCTGGAGGTTGAAGATGACCTACGTGTCGTTCTTCAATCAATGACGCTCAGCCAATTATTTTATTTTGATTGGTTGGACTTTCTTGTGTTGCATGCGCGCGCCTTGACCCGGGTTCATGATACTCCCTCACCTCAGATCTGTTAGATCTTCCAGCATGTATAAGTGAAAGAGATCCAATGCGTGTGGTTTTTCTGATTTACTTTATTTTTACAAAATTATTTTTAAATTTCCTTTATCTTTAAAAATTCATAACTCTTTTATTTTTTATCCAAAAATTATGAAAAATATATATAAAAATACTTTGAATTATTTATGACTTTGTGAATATTTTTTCATATTTTTATTTTGATGTTTGATATTGTTCATGATTTTTGAATTGTTTGTCTTATTTTAATTATTTTAAAAATACTTCCTGACATTTTTAAATTCTAAAAAAATTGTGGAAGGATCCAATGGCCTCTTGACAAATATTGGTGACCTCATTTTATTTTATTTCTTATTTTACTATTTTTCACAAATTTTAGTTTATTTTGTTAATTTTCTTTAATTTTTAAAATTAGTTTCTGACTTTAAAAAAATTTGAAATTTTTTGTCAATATTTATTAAATCATGTTTGACCTCTGGCTATGTTTTTAGGATTTTTATTTGGTGTTTTAATATAGTTTGTATATTTTATCAATTATTTTCCTTTTATTAACCATTTTAATTTTGTTTTGTTGAATATTATTTTATTATTTTCTTTATTTGGTTCTGACTTGGACTCCATTTGGTGACAAATTCCTCAATCTCATTGGATATTGGGTGTTGATAGGTTGAGAAACTAAATCCACCAAAATGGATGAATGATGTTGATGATATTTGAAACCCTAATTTCATACATTGCACCCCCTTCCTCTTCATCTTATCCCTTTCTCATTTGTGCTATATGTTATTAGAAGATAATCTACATATCATCTCTCCAAATATATGACACATAGATTGCTATTGAACGGACTTAAAATAGGTGCGACTCTATATAAGTCCACTTATGGTTGCTTAACATGGCATTAAATTTTGTCCCGACTCGAGAAATGATCATTCGTGGCTCAAACCTATATTTGCAAGTCCAAGTATGTTTAATTTGAAACCTTTGATCTAATAACTTTGAGGTTCATTCTTAGGAGGATTTGGTCATATCAATCCTCTAATGGACTTTCATAAAATTTGGTCTAAGTGAATCATTTAAACATCGTTGATCATTTGTTGTTGCCTTGAGAATCTGAAATGAATGATATACTTGACAAAAAGCAAATGAAACTTGTTGTTGAGAGGCTTTGATTTTATCAATCTTATAATGAGTTTTCAAATGCAAGATTCAAGATGATGATTCAACTAACCTCTAATTTATAAATCATTAACAATTGACTTTTATTTTTATGCTTTTACTTTACGCCTTTACTTTTACGCACCATTTATTTTAGCATTTACATTCCATGCTATTTTCATCTTTGCTCATTTGAGCATATACCTTTATGTCATTTTTATTTTGCTCACTTGAGCTTTTCATTTTCTTTTTGAAGATACCTAATAACCAACTTGAACAATAAAAAACTTTAAGGTTACTTGGACTACTTGGTTACTATTCTTGGAATTTTGGAGTTATGGACTTCTTGGACTTAGGAGTAGATACCTTGACATGCCTTGAGACCTTGGTGACTTATATTGTTATTTTGTCTGGAGTTCTTAGGGTTTACCCCGAGACATTGGGCTGTTTGTTTTCTTTGTGTGCAGGTGTTTACAGTGATTTCTGGTAAACAACCGCTAGTCCTCCAAACTATCAAATAATCTTAATGACTGTTATTTAATCTCTCTGGTAACTCGCAGGATCGACTAGATTGATCCTATGGTGTATTGGTCATTTGGATAATTCTCATTGTAGAACTGATATTCATGGTTGGTATTTAGAGTGTTGTGTATGCATTTAACTTACTTCGATTACCATATTAAAAGATCTGATGACATGATCAAGTAAATATGTACGACAATAAATTGCATGAATAAAGATTCGATTATAAAGAAATGTAAAACTGCAAGAAACAAATAAATAACTTTGAAGTATAAAAGCATGTAATGTAAAAGAGTTTCTGAAAG
This sequence comes from Vicia faba, assembly GCA_948472305.1. NCBI lineage: Eukaryota > Viridiplantae > Streptophyta > Magnoliopsida > Fabales > Fabaceae > Vicia > Vicia faba. The sequence goes on from OX451737.1 coordinate 536,516,145, forward strand.
GTAAAGTATTCGAAATAGAAAGAAAGCATTTAAATGTAAGAAATCAGTAAATGACTTTGGATAAAAAGTTATTCGAATGACAAAAACATGAAGATAAAAGCGTGAAATGTACAAAAGTTTCTGAAATGTAAAGGATTCGAAATAGAAAGAAAGCGTTTAAATGCACGAAATCAGTAAATGACTTTGAATGAAAAGACTTTAATGTAAAGGCTTTTGAATGATATTGACATGCAGATAGGAGATAAACTGGAAATGATAAAGGGTTTTGCTGAATCATAAATATTTGGTGTTATCATACGTACATTGTTCGAGCATTCGTTTCCCTAGCCATGTGGTATTTTGAATGTTTACTGAATTTTGTACAATAGATATGACACACTGAAATCCTAACGCTAAGACCTCTATTTATACTACTTCGACCATAACGGTCTTGCCTATAAGATTATGCCACGTTCAGAACATGCAGAGCACTGCCCCTCTCTAGCTTCCACGCGTCTTCGAATGCTCCAGCACATATATTTCAAATTTCGAACATCCCGCTTGCGTTTGAATTTCAAATGTTTGGCACTCTTCGCTTCGAACTCCTTTCTTAAACACAGTCTCATTACCACTTCGAGGCTTCTTTTAACTACATCTTCACAACTGTCACTCGAAGCTCTGAGTTTTGACATGTTCATTCGAAGCACTGCTTCTACCATTTCGAACCATGACATCTTGCTTTATCCCAACGAAACATCCAACTTGCTTCGTTTCGAACCATATCATCAAAATCTTCAGCCAACAAAATGCCCCCTTTAAAATATGTATTTCGATCCTTTGAGAAACACTTATTTTAAACATATATGCAAGATTTTGATGTGACCTTTGAGTAATCGTAACATTTATTGTGTATGACTCCAGTCACGTCAATCACGACGCCTTTTGAATTCCTTAACCCTCTTGAATCAGTATTTCACAGCATGGTGCAGTTATAAAACAATGATTATTATTAATCACGCCTATTACCAATATCAACTTTTACGCCACCTCCTTCTCAATCCAACCCACGACTCTCACGTATCCTAGTCTTACTCAGTGGATGTTTAAACTTCCACACTATAAAAACCCATCAACTTAGTCTTTTATTCTTTTCCACATTCTGAATCTTTTCTTCCTCTCTTCTCACCGAAACCCTAAAACTTCCAACAATCTTCAACAATGTCTTCTACAACATCATCCCAACTGAAGAAAACTTCCAAAAAGAAAGGAAAGAACACAAGAACCATAATGGAAAGCAAGGTTGGTACTTATCAAGGTCAATCTGTGCTTATCCCCCAGATGATCTCCAAAGAGAAGGAAATGCTCTACGCATCTCAGGTACTAATTCCAACTAACGCTGCTGGAAAGAGGTTTGCTCTAATGGGTCCTCTTACAGTCTTTGAAATCTTAAAAGATACTAGAAAAATCTTCCCTGTTTGTTATAACTTTAAGCCTTTGTTTAATAAAATGGATATCCCTAAGACAGGCGAGTCTTCTGATTCGACAACCGTGGAAACTCCAATCGTTCCCCCAAAAGACCCCTTTGTGCTAGACTATGTGAAGAGTAACTTTAAACCATTTCGATCCTGCCCTACCTCTGACACAGCTTACCAAAACTGGTTTACCAAAGTAGAAGCCAAGAAATCCCAGCAATGGGAGGAATTAGGAATATACAACTTGATTAAGTTATCGAAACCAGGCTTCACCTATAGTCACCCATTATTATTTGCGTCCTTATATTTCTGGGACAGCACCTACAACACCTTTCATCTCCCTGGGGGAATGATTACACCCACCTTTTTCGATATAGCAGCCATTACTGGTTTGTCACCAGTAGGAGAAACCTACATTCCTGACAATGAAGAGCACTCCAGTATTATTGACCTCGAAGTCAAATTAGCCAGCTTTTCGAAGTTCATCATCCACTACCACTCTGAAGGAGATAGTGTGTCAGATGTGGAACACATTGCTTTCCTCACCTTATGGTTATCAAGGTATGTATTCTGCAGCAGGTCTTTACAGGTAGCCAGCAGGTTCATCCCTCTAGCTAGAGACTTACATGAGAATAGGAGGGTGTGCTTAAGCGAACTGTTACTTGTTGATCTTTACGAAAGTTTAAGATCAGTCGTTTCGAGTTTGAAATCCCACACTCCCAAAAACATCCTTCTAGCTGGAACCTTCTGGTTACTCCAGTTATGGCTTAATGCCATGTTTGAACCCTCACTATCAACTGCTAACACTATTGTTGAACAAGATCCGGAGATAGCGGATAGAATCATTGAAGGTACGAGGCTGCGGAAACTTACCCCAAACGATGATAAAGATGACTTCAAAGTTCTTTTTTCAAACTATATCATGATTTTCTCCAAGAGACACAAATTTGAGGAGACCATGGCGCCCTTTGCTTCAAGGACTCATGGACCATCATGGTTCACCATGGCTCTCTCAGAAGCAGTTAAAAGAAAAGAAATTCAAGATATTTGGAAAGCTTTCTTGCTTCCCAGATTATTCTCCTCACGAATCACTCCTTCCAAGAATCAAATCTTCCTTTTTGCCTATCAACCCAACTTCGTTTCTAGACAATTTGGCCTGTGCCAACTAATCCCTGAACCCCTGTTCCAAACAGAAAGTGCCATCACTTCTGGTCGAACCTTCAAAGCAAGAGAAGCCAAACTACAACAGGAACAATATCAAGGCTTCGCCCATTTTGAGCTAATACCTTTTGAACCCACACACTTCACAGCAAAGGGTTTTCTGGAATGGTGGACAAAGTTCTACCAGTCTTATATGTTCGATACCCTCTCTATTCAACAGAAACTAACTGATGCGTTCGATGTGCAGGTACACTCCAAGAAAGGTATGTTCACTCACGCCAAAGAGATTAGGGCTTTTCAAAATTATTTCGAAACCACTTATGATCCCACACACTTGGAATCCACTGTGCATCAAGCGGCTGAGACCTTGAAGGAAAAATTTAAAGAAAAAATTTCTAAGCTAAAACTTCCTTCAGGGTTGTCACCTGAGGATAGGTATAGGTTGGCATTCGAAATGCATCCACCTAAATTCCCTAGATTGCCTACCTCAGAACTGGCTCTGGCTTGGTTTCCTCCATACCCTTGGTGGTTCACTTGCAAAGAAATGTTCAAATATCTTCAAAAGAAACCAAAGCCATCTGAGACTGTGACATGGGCTCGTCATTGGCTCCACGATTTCCCAGGACATCTTCGCTATGACCTTTCTGCCATGTCGATTAAATCTGATCAAGGCGCAGGTGCAAATGCTTGGGAAAATCCCAAATGTTTCTCACTTTCTACATTTTTAACTTTTACCTTAATTGTTTCAATTTTCAGCCATCAGGATAAAGACCACTGCTTCGAAGTCTAAAGAGGGAAGTTCCTTCCAAACATCTGTCGAAACCATTGATGATGTGACTCTATCCAAACTAACAACTACTGCAACAACAACAACAACACCAGTAATAATAATTGCTCCCACTCCACAGGTAATCAATTAGCCATGATGTTTCGAATACACTGAGTTTCATGATTTGGATCTAACTCATGTTTAAATCTTTTCAGACTAACAAACTCCCACCAACCCCTCCAAAGAAAAGAAAAACAAACACTACTGGGAAGAATCCCAACGCTGGAGGGAATTCACCAACTGCTTCGAAGAAGAAGCAGAAGAAAGAAACTCCCAAAGGCGCTGCACCAACTGGCATTTCTGGACTCGATTCCAGAGATGCTGCTCCCTCAACTAAATCCAAAAATCCACCTTCGACCTCCAACGTAATGTTGGAACATATAGATAGCAACCTCTCTTCTGAGAATCCACAGGTAAGTTGAACTCTAATTTTTTAACAAAATAATTATTCATTACCTTGGTGCGTGCTCTTAACATCCTTTGTCTCTGTAGGACATTTTGAACCCAACACTTACCACTTCGACTTCTCCATCAAAGACTGTTGCTCCCATCAACTCTTCTCCTCAAGGGGACTCCAGTAACCTGGTGTAGAACAAAGGATCCTCCAACATGGCGGTTCTGACTGGGGCTTCAGAGCAGCAAGATGACCAGAGTACTTCTCCTCCTTTGAAAGAAATGAATGAAGCAACGCTTCATGAATCTGCAGAGACTTTACAAAAAACTTCTCTTCAAAAGTCCCCTCTTGAAACCCTTCAAGAAAATCCAAAGGACATTCATGCTGAAGAAGAGAAGGCTGATTCTGATCAAGGAAATGAAGAATCTGCAGAGGAAGGGTCTGAGGAAGAAGATGCCCATAATGGTTTGACTGCTGGAACAGAGTCAGACGCCAATAGCAGTGAGAACGACGATATCGAAGTGGTGGATCTGGTTGATAATGAAGAAGGCAATGAGCAGGAAACGAGTGAAGGTGACGGTGACGCGACCAATAAGCCCATGGAAGTCGAAACGGATGTGACTCCCTTGCGCATGGAGCTTCCCCAATCGTCTCAATATCAAATGACTGAAGAGGAGCTAGCTCTCCTAAGACGAAATGAACCAATTGGGTACATGAAGGAAAAACTAGCTCAAAGGGATATTCCTCTTGCTAGGGCTGGTACTAGTTCGACTAGGAATCTGTTGCCCTCAGATGATAGAATTGTACTCCTTAACAGAATTAGGAGAACAATCCTTGATGTGGACTTGTCGAAGTTCTCAAACAGGATAGTACAGCTTGCTACACCATGAAGGAGCTACTTACACAAGTCAACCTCGCCACCTGCTCTTTTCCAGTCAGCACCATCTTGTTTGATCTTCAATCTCTGTTGGACAACGTGACGGGGTGTCTTCTTCAAGATGAATTTGCTACCAGAAAGGTCCAAGAGAAACGAACTGCTATGGACGCTACTTACGAGCATGCCTCGAAACTCTCTAAGGAAGCTGAAGACCAAGCCATGCACATAAAGCAAGCCAAAACTGACTATGAAGCTCGAGCTGAGTCTATTCTTCTCTGGGAAAAGCAAATTCAAGAACTTCAACAAAAAGTTAAGGAGGCTCAACAACAACAATTGGCCTACGAAACCAATACTGCTGGTGATCAGTTCGAAGAGCTCCTCAATAAAGGACTTGCAGAAATGGAGGCAGCAGAGCAACTTAAAGGAGAGGTAGCTACCCTAGAAGGGGCAAGACGTTTTACTCAACAAAGGCTTGAGTCCTTTCGGAGTACCTTTAATAGATTGAGGAATAATGCTTATTTTTAAATCTTAGTTTTAATTAGTTTTGAAATTTGGCTTTGGTCTGTAATATCCGAACAACGCCATTTTGGCAATCCCATATTACCATTTTGGCATTCCTTTATGATGTTTTGATTACGTTGTTATTATTCGAATCTCCTGCAGGTATGGCTTATATTTCTTTAAATATTTCCCATTAACCTTTAGGATTCGTTTATCATCAGCCAACTCTTCGATTTCATATGCATTATTTGAAAATATCTTTATTATTCGAAAAGGTCCTTCCCAATGAGGTGACCATTTGCCTAATGTTTTATTTTTCTTGTCCATGAGCAATATGACTTTCCAGACTAAGTCATTAATAGTGAATGCTTTTCCTTTCACCCTTTTGTTATATGCCCTGGCTACCCTTTCCTTTTGTCTCATCAGGATTTCCAATGCATGCAATCTAACTTCATCTAACTCAACTAACTCATTCATTATCATCTCCCAATATAATGCAGATGGGATTTCGTTTTGTCTTTGAATTCGAACTGATTGTAGATGAATTTCTACTGGCAGAACTGCATCATGACCAAATGTTAGTTAGAAAGGCGTGGTGTTAGTAGCTTCTTTAGGAGATGTTCTACAGGCCCATAGTATTTGGTCCAAAGTTTTGTGCCAGTTCCTTGGATTTTTACCAATATGTTTCTTGATTAACCCTATTATCACTTTATTAGCTGCTTCGACCTGGCCATTTGCTTGAGCATAATATGGTGTTGATGTCAGTAATCTAAACCCCATTTCTTGAGCAAACTCTTGCATCTTCCTTCCAGTAAACACAGAACCTTGGTTTGTGGTTATGCTCTTTGGAAATCTGAACCTATAGATAATTTGTTTCTGTATGAACTCAATAATAGCCTCTTGATCAGCAGCTACCAATGGTATCGCTTCAATCCACTTGGTAAAATAATCTATTCCTACCAAGATATACTTATGTCCTTTAGACGAAGCAGGATTTATTTCTCCTATTAAATCCAATGCCCATCCTCTAAAGGGCCATGGTTTAATGATCGAATGCAACTCACTTGCAGGAGCATGTTGAATCCCTGCATGTTTCTGGCATTCTTCCCACCCTTTAGCAAAGTCTATACAATCTTTGAGCATGCTGGGCCAATACATGCCATATCGAAATAACAACCATTTCATTTTATGACCTGCTTGATGTGCCCCACATGCCCCATTGTGGACTTCTGACAATGCTAAGTATGCCTCACTTTCTCCTAGGCATTTCAGTAATACGCCTTCTTGGGTCTTTTTGAACAATTCATTTCCCATGAGGACATATGATAGTGCTCTATATTTTATCTTCCTATCAACATTCAAAGTTGGATTTGTTAAATAACTCACAAGTGGACTTCGCCAATCTGCATCTGACAAGGTGTCTATGGCTAGTACTTCGAATCCCTGTTTCTCAGCATACCCTAATTTTATACTCTCTAGATCTGATGGCATGAATCTAGTAGCCATAACTCTACCTCTTAATTCCACCAAATCCTCAAAGTTTTTGGCAGAAACTTTATAACATGAAGCCAACTGTGCTAAGTCATTTGCTTCTTGGTTCTCTATTCTTGGTATATGTTGAATATCCATGTATTCGAACTTTCTAAGTAGCCTGTTAACTATGACTAAGTATATCATCAGATTTTCCTTTATGCATTTGTACTCCTTTGTTATTTGCTTGACCACTAACTCTGAATCTCCTTTAATTTCGACTCTAGTTGCCCCCAATTCCAACAAAGCTTCAAGTCCAACAATAAGCACTTCGTACTCAGCTTCGTTGTTCGAGCAACGAGGACCATCTAATTTATACTTGAATTTTATTGGAATTCCTTCAGGAGAAATTATAAGAACTCCAACACCACTACCATTCCTGTGGGTCGAACCATCAAAGTATAATTTCCAAGGTTGCATTTCAACGTAACTCATGACATTCTTTTCAACCAGTGAATGGTCCACAATGAAATCAGAAATCACTTGGCCTTTCACAGCTTTTAAAGGCATGAAAGTCAAAGAATATTCTGTTAAGGCTAAAGCCCATTTACCAACTCTACTATGCATTATTGGTTTCGAAAGCATGTGTTTAATAACATCGAAATGAGATGAAACATAAACATCAATAGGCTTTATATAATACTTAAGTTTCATACAAGAAAAGTACAAACAGAGACATAGCTTTTCTATATTGCTATATCTAGTCTCTGCATCATTCAATACCCTACTTAAATAGTATAAGGCTCTTTCGATGCCATTGTTATCTTCTTGTGCTAACATACTACCTATACTAACTTCAGAGGCAGATATGTACAATCTCATGGGTTTTCCCCATGAAGGTGGAGACAAGATGGGAGGCTGAGAGAGATATCTTTTTATCTTGTCAAATGCCTCCTGATGGGCTTTGTTCCAATCGAAGGCTTGGCCTTGCTTCAAACGAAGCAACGGAGAGAAAGCTTGGGTTCTTCCACTCAGATTCAAAATGAACCTTCTGAGAAAGTTAATCTTCCCTAGCAAAGATTGCAGCTCCCTTTTTGACGTAGGTGCTTTCGTCTCCATTATGGCTTTGGTTTTGTTTTGGTTGATCTCGATTCCTTTTTTATGAACCACAAAGCCAAGGAAATCTCCAGCCTGCACAAAAAATGCACATTTAAGGGGGTTCATCTTTAAGCCATGTTTTCTCATTCGTTCGAATGATTGGCTCAAATGATGCAAATGGGTCTCTGCAGATATAGATTTGATGACTATATCATCAATATACACCTGCATAAAGGTTTCAATGAAATCATGGAAAATCGAATTCATTGCCCTTTGATAAGTTGCCCCAACATTCTTTAAACCAAAAGGCATCACCACCCACTCGTAGGTGCCTAAGGCCCCTGGGCAACGAAATGTTGTCTTGGCAACATCTTCTTCAGCAATAAAAATCTGATTGTACCCAGAGTATCCATCTAACATACTTAAATATTCGAATCCCGCAGCAGAGTCTACTAACATTTCTGCCACAAGCATGGAGTACTCATCTTTAGGGGTTGCAGTATTTAAATCCCTAAAATCTATGCAAATTCTCAGAGAGCCATTTTTCTTAATAACAGGCACTATATTTGCTAACCATTCGACATACCTTGTGGTTCTGATGAATCTGCAGCGCAGCAACCTTTCGATCTCAGCTTTGATCTTTGTGAGAACCGCTGGAGCGAATCTTCTATGAGTTTGCTTGATGGGCTTCTTGCCATCCTTGATTGGAAGTCTATGTTCCACTAACTCCCTCTTTAAACCAGGCATTTCGTCATAGTCCCATGCGAAGCAATCTTTGTTTTTCTTGAGGACTTCGATCACTTCCTGCTTGAGACCTGGGTTAAGTTTTGCGCTTATGTAGGTTATTCTCTTTGTGTTCTCATCCCCTAAATTCACTTCTTCGAGTGGATCATGCGCCAACATTTTGGCACCTGAGTCTATGGGGTCCCTTTCGAAGCCTAAGGGTTCTTTATCATAGATGGCATCCAGCCTTTGATCTATTTCGAGCTCTTCAAAGGGTGAGCCTTTCGAGCTATCCCCATTTATTTCGTTCACCTTTACATCCAGTTCATTTAGTTCAGCCTCTAAGGCCGCCTTTGATTCGTTCTCATCCATATAGGCCGAAATCCTTTCGAAGAAGGAGGACTCAATCATGAGCAAGGTTGTTGAATTTCCAGCCTGCTGGCCGTCTTTGCATAGTACCTTCGACTCCTTCATCTTCACTGATTATTCTTCTATCCCAACATATGCCATCATGGCGAAGGGTCATATAATAGTGTGTGTTTCTGGTTTCGTTGATTTCATCATTAGGGACACAAGGAGCAATCTTTGCCAGATGTTTGTCATAATTCCTCTTGTCAACTAAGTTGACTGTTGTCATGAAGTAACTCTGGTTCGCTTCAATGTTCTCCACAATCCCATCTTCTCTCCATAAAACTAACCTCTGATGCATTGACGAAGGAACTACTCCTACTCCATGGATCCACTCTCTTCCCAACAACAAGTTGTAGTTGACTTTGGCTTTGATCACCATGAACATGGTGGGCCTACAGCTTGATCCTCTCGTCAAGTCCAATTGAACTACTCCCAATGTTTGGCCTACTTTCCCTTCATAATTGGACAGAACCATGTTGTGTGGTTTGATGTCACTTTCGCGTATTTCTAACTTTTTCAGCATAAAATGGGGTATTAAGTTAACTGCAGCGCCCCCATCCACTAAAACCTTATTTATGCCATGGGCACCAACCTTTGCCCGAATGAATAATTGCTTCAGATGATTTTTCATAGCTGGTTCTGGGCGCTCGAAGAACGCATTATGCTCCTCGACCGCTCCGTTATCCATCACGTAGTAACACACAGGCCTATGCTTCATCAGATCTATTGTATCTTCTTCCTCATACTCTTCGATCTCATTTTCCTATCCAAACTCACAAGGAAGTACAGATACCACGTTGCAATTGATATTGAGTGAAGACTCCCCCTCTGATTCGAAGTTGTCCGTTAGCATATCCTCGTCTTCTTCTGGACCTGGTGTGTATTCCTTCGATTCATTTGGTTGTGTTTCAGAGAAAAGTCTCCTACTAACAGGGGGTTTGTCCTCAGGCGGATTATTTGGTGTGGGTTTATTGGTGCTTGATTCACCTTGGTTTTTTATCTAAGTTTCTCCTTTACTTGCCACAGCTTCCCTTTCAGCCTTTCGAATTCTCTGTTGCCTTCACCATTGAGATCTTGACATGGGGTTTCTTCCTTTGTAGTTTTCTAACCTCACTTCTTCCCTCTTCGCTATGTTGAACTGCCTTCTATATGTCATAGCGTGGCGTGCATTTCGTTCATTGTTTCTCCATTTGTCTTTGCCCTTGTCAGTTCTGACTTGCAGCCATTTGTCTGTTGGTATTTCAGCAGGAATTTTGAACGTTACCCTTTGTGCGCCTTTGGGATGAGGACTATCAGGCCTTCGTTGAGTGTATTTGCTATCGAAGTGTTAGCCCATCTGACCTGTCTCTTGGTGGTTCCAGCATGGGGAAAAAGGGATTGTTTCGAAGGCTCTGGCCATGCTTTAATCATACACAGCAGAACACCTTGGGCATACTAGGCATTTCGTTGCTCCTTTTTAACAGCGAACCAAGAACTCCAACAAACTTTCTCCAGCTTTAGGATAACACCTGAATAACTGGTTATCCTGGCGCCAGTTGGTGCCAGTTCGTGCCCTTTGTATCCTCTCGGAGTTTGCAGCAATTCTCTGGTTGCAGATGATGCTGCACCTAGGGCATAATATCATTCCCGTATCTCCTTTGTGGCACAACATGAGGTAATCTTTAAGACTGGCATCCCCAGCATAATTATCCTCCATTTTGTATTTTTCTTTTTCTAAGTATCTCTCCATCTCATCCATTTCAGAACGAGGTCTCTCCATATCCACCATGTTTACATCTACATCCTCCCCCTTAATGTCATCATCTCCCCATCTTGTAGGTTTTATATCTTCAATTTGGATTTTCGAACTCTCTGGGGCAGAATACTTAACCAAGTAGTCAAACTTTCCACTGGGATCCCCTAAAGTATCCCATATTTCTTTCTGAGGGGAGGGTGGCTTCGTGATCTGGACTTTCTCCAATTCTAGCCTCAAGCCTTCAGTGACCTGTGTCAATTCTTGCTTTTGGTTCTCCTGGCCTTCAGTAGCCTGGATCTCTTTTGGAACAACCAAAGGTACTGCTTCAATCGAAGCCTCTGGTTGTTTGTGGACGTCCTCAGTGACCCCCTTGTTGACTTCAACTAACACCCAACCTTCATTCTCAATGCCTTTCTCTCCTAATGGAGTGTCATTTTGATCTGCTTCCACCATATTGATTTCTCCAATGCATACAGGCTCGGAGTAATTGGTGTCCGCGACATCCAAAGGATCTTCATCTACTTTCATTTTGGGCTTGTCAGCGAATTTTAATCTGCCATCCTTTATCGCATTTTGAATTAGATCCCTGAAAAGAAAACACTGAGGTTTTGTGGCCTAGGAAACTATGATACTTGCAAAATCCTCTTTTCTTTCTTTGATCTAAAGGAGGTATTTTGTCGTTCGATGGTACAATGAGTTGGCCATCTTTGACAAGCAAATCAAAAATCTCGTCACACTTTGTTATGTCAAAAGTGTAAACCTTCTTTGGGAATTTGTCACTTTTCTCATTTTCAACAATTTCTTTCCCTTTTGTGGGAACTAATAACTTACAAGAGTAAGGTGGAGCATGTTTCAATTCAGCGAGATCAATTTCGACCTCTTCGAATTCAGGGTAATCTCCTGCTTCCTCAGCTCCAACATAGGAGACCCTTTCTTTCTTGTTATTTTTAAAAACTCTGGCCTTTTCGGCCTTTAGTCTTTCGACTTGTCGAACCCTATCGGCTAACTGACCCATGTCCCTTAAGTATTGTGTATCTAATTTCTTTCGAATAGAGTAATCCAGGCCGCCAGCAGCCATTTCGACTAACTCATGTTCAGGAACTACTGTAAAGCATCTAGATTTCAAGAGTCTGAACCTATCCATATAATCATCTATGGGTTCAGTAAACTTCCTCTTGACACTGGCTAGTTCCTTCAGACTTATTTTAGATTGCCCCATGTAGAACTGTTCATGGAATAATCTCTCCAACAGAGCCCAAGTGTCTATGGACCCAGGGGGCAAAGTGGTGAACCATGTGAAAGCGTTCTTAGTTAGGGAACTTGGGAAATATTTGATCCTAAGATCTTCATTATTCGCTATATCTCCCGCTTCGGTTAGATACCTGGCTATGTGTTCGACTGTTGATTCATTGGTATCTCCAGCAAACTTTGTAAACTTAGGGACTTTATATCCCCTTGGTAAATCAGTATGCATTATGTAATCTAATATAGGAGAGGCATAATTTGGCCTTCTAATTCCTGTATTGAGGCCATTTTGGGCCATGATTCTCTCTATCATGGTGGTTAAATTATTTTCTGCCAAGATGTTATCGTTTCAAATTCTGTGAACGACTGCATCAGCATCTTGATTTCGACCCACCATGACAACTCCTCTAGGTTGTTCTTCTCGAAACTCTGGGACTCCTAACCTTTCGATTCTTGCCCCTGGTTCTATAATTTCCCTTTGTGGGCTTTGAATCATTGGGGCTTCTAACCTTTGCGCCCTTGCCCCCAAATTAACCTCCTCTCTGGGTGGTCTATAGGGTGGGTCATCAGCAACTTGTTCTATGATAGGTACGTTTTCTCGAACTCCCGCCTGATTTTGCCTACGCCTTTCTGGGGGAGCGAAAAAATCTGCTATTTGACTCATGTTATCTGCGTTTTCTCTGTTTGTCACAGTTACATTTTGTACTATTGGGGCAAAGATCTCCTGCATAGTTTGTGCTAATACTCCTATCATATTGTGGTTACTGTCATCCATTAATTGCCTAAAGGCCAACTGATTTTCTGTGGTTAAGATAGGAATTGCACTATAACCCACTGACCCTTGGTTATTTGTCATAAATTTATTAGTCCCAGATCCAGACCCTAATGGTGGTGACGTATTCGATGTCGGAGCGTGCAGACCTGCCATAAAAGATGTTGGCATCCCATAAGAGGAATTTTTGTGTCTGTTAGCATCGAACCCGGGTGGTCTAGTTAGTGGGGTGGCGAAATGGGTTTGTGTCCATGATGGTGGGACGAATCCCCCAGGATAACCAATGGTTCCTGTATTTCCTAGGGTCGAACTGTTAGTTGACATGCCACTTGTCCCGTTCGTGGCTATACTACTGGTAGAAGATGCAACAGACTGTGTGTTCGAAGGGATCGCATTAGATGTTCCCGTCGAAGCGGAAATATTAGTGCCTATTGCATGTGGGATATTTTGTTCCCCTTGTTGATTGTCTGGATTAGACATCTTGTTTAAACGTTTTCTTCTGGGTAAGGGTTGGTTGCTATTGTTTATTCTACCACTTCTAAGGTTCATAAAACAACGAACTTATCACTCAGAAAGTACTTTTACAATGGTTATGTCTCAACAATCTTTACTTTGTTCTAAATTTCATAATGACCAATGACCGTCCCACCGGGTGTGCCAATTTGTTTACAGTGATTTCTGGTAAACAACCGCTAGTCCTCCAAACTATCAAATAATCTTAATGACTGTTATTTAATCTCTCTGGTAACTCGCAGGATCGACTAGATTGATCCTATGGTGTATTGGTCATTTGGATAATTCTCATTGTATAACTGATATTCATGGTTGGTATTTAGAGTGTTGTGTATGCATTTAACTTACTTCGATTACCATATTAAAAGATCTGATGACATGATCAAGTAAAGATGTACGACACTAAATTGCATGAATAAAGATTCGATTATAAAGAAATGTAAAACTGCAAGAAACAAATAAATAACTTTGAAGTATAAAAGCATGTAATGTAAAAGAGTTTCTGAAAGGTAAAGTATTCGAAATAGAAAGAAAGCATTTAAATGTAAGAAATCAGAAAATGACTTTGGATAAAAAGTTATTCGAATGACAAAAACATGAAGATAAAAGCGTGAAATGTACAAAAGTTTCTGAAATGTAAAGGATTCGAAATAGAAAGAAAGCGTTTAAATGCACGAAATCAGTAAATGAATTTGAATGAAAAGACTTTAATGTAAAGGCTTTTGAATGATATTGACATGCAGATAGGAGATAAACTGGAAATGATAAAGGGTTTTGCTGAATCATAAATATTTGGTGTTATCATACGTACATTGTTCGAGCATTCGTTTCCCTAGCCATGTGGTATTTTAAATGTTTACTGAATTTTATACAATAGATATGACACACTGAAATCCTAACGCTAAGACCTCTATTTATACTACTTCGACCATAACGGTCTTGCCTATAAGATTTTGCCACGTTCAGAACATGCAGAGCACTGCCCCTCTCTAGCTTCCACGCGTCTTCGAATGCTCCAGCGCATATATTTCAAATTTCGAACATCCCGCTTGCGTTTGAATTTCAAATGTTTGGCACTTTTCGCTTCAAACTCCTTTCTTAAACACAGTCTCATTACCACTTCGAGGCTTCTTTTAACTACATCTTCACAACTGTCACTCGAAGCTCTGAGTTTTGACATGTTCATTCAAAGAACTGCTTCTACCATTTCGAACCATGACATCTTGCTTTATCCCAACAAAACATCCAACTTGCTTCGTTTCGAACCATATCATCAAAATATTCATCCAACAGCAGGTTATTCTAATTATGCGCTTTGTTTGTGATTGGGAATTCATCTATATACAGCTGTTAATCTGCCCAATTTTTGTGAAGACTTAATGCATTTGAAGCTTGGTTTTCTTAAGAGGTTTATTATCTTTGCTTGCTTGGTTTCAATCCAAAGGATGGGAATTCTACATTGACTCTATGTGTTAAGTGTTGGCTTCTTGTTGGTTAGACAGTTCTTTTCTCTAGATTTTACCTCGTGCTTTAGGATATCCCCTTCATCTCCTCCCATCTTATTTAATTTAAAAAATATTCTCCCTCCTTTTCAAAATTCTTCTTGTTTTCTAAACTTGAACCACTTTCACAATAAAATTGAACTTAGGTCCATGCATTTTCAAAAATGTTTTCTTAATCAAATTTTAACCAACTTAATAATACCTTGACATTTTTGTGAGAAGACTAAAAGTCAATCAATCTCATTCAAACCATTTTGGCACTTTGGCTTTTTACCTTTAAAAGTTTCTCAAAATATTAGACTCTTGTCAGTCCTTGTAGTCATGCAAGCTACTATACTTCTATGATATGTAGTGAAGTGATATATTTTCCACTTGGGTGTTGAGTGAAGCTTTGTTGATTTTAAAATCCAAGCCATATCCACCACTTTGAGATGACACAAATTATCCTTTCTCATAATCGTGGGTAGTAAGTATGTTCTTCCACTCGGATACGACGATGATGTCTCGTCTCTTAAAATTAATCAACACACTTGTGTTTTAAAATTTTTAAAGGTGAACTACGAGTACCCTGATCCCCTATTTCACGGAAGATGGTACGCAGGCACTAAAGATTCACAACTGCGGAGGGTGCAAAAATTATAAAAAATACTTGTTTTCTTACCCCTCACAATCTATTTTTTGTACACACCACTTATATCCAAAATACACAAATTTTCAAAGAGGTTACTGTGAAGTACCGTAGATGTTTAGGGTGCTAATATCTTCCCTTTGCATAACCAACCCCCAAACTTAGATTCTCTCCCCCTCTTTTTTCGGTTATTCGCTATTTTCCCATTCCTTTGGAAATAATAAAGCACGGTGGCGATTTTTATTTGATCTGTGCGAGTCAAGTCAATCCAATGGCTTAGTCTCAACATTTCTACTGCTACAGCGAAGAACTATCGAATCATGTACGACTAATCCCGGATGGAGATTTCGAGCTCGTTCCCCTAGGAAACAACCTCGCCAGAGGAGTGAAGATTGGAGCAGACCTTCCCGACTTGGCAAAAAGGCAACTCAAGGCTTTCCTAAGGGAGAATGTTGACCTATTAGCATGAAGTGTGGCCGAGATGCCCGGATTAGATCCAGAAATTGCATGCCATCACTTGACTATAGATCCTGCCCTCAAGGCGGCCGCCCAACAAAGAAGAAAATAGTCCTATGAAAAAGCGGAGGTTACAGAACTAGCTGTAAAAGACCTCCTAGAGGCACATTTTATTTTTGAAGCCCAATACATAACCTGGCTCTCAAATATAGTTCTTGTGAAAAAATATAATGGAAAATGGCGTATGTGCATTGATTATACTGATCTTAATCGGGCTTTCTATTAACAAATTGGTCGACAACTCGACCGGTTTTAAATTGCTATCATTTATGGATGCATATTCCTGATATAACTAGATCCCAATGGCAAAAGCGGAAAAAAGTATACCTCTTTCATGACCGAGTCGGGAAACTATTACTACAACATAATACTCTTCGACCTAAAAATGCGGGCACTACATATCAGCGCATGATGAACAAAGTTTTCTGCAACGAGATAGGCGACATGCTCGAAGTCTATATGGAAGACATGATCGTCAAATCCACGGAAGAGGTCGACCATGCCCTCCACTTAAAGAAATGTTCAAGCAGGCCCGAAAATTCCGAATGTGGTTCAACCCAAAGAAATCCACCTTTGGGGTACGAGTAGGAAAGTTACTCGGGTTCTACCTAACGGAAAGAGGCATTGAGGCGAACCTAGAAAAATGTCGAGCACTCTCTGAGTTTCCAATTCCCATTTCGAAGAAATCCATTCAAACCCTGAATGGCATGCTCACTTCTCTCTCTTGATTCATGGTGAAATTCGTTTAACACGCGCTCCCCCTCTTCAAACTGCTCCGCAAAGAGGCTGTTTTCAAATGGAAGCCCGAATGAGAGCAAGCTCTCGTCCACTTGAAATAGGTGTTGTTGCAACCACACGTCCTCTCCCAACTAAACAAATATGAAACCATATACCTTTATCTGGTTGTTTCCTCAGAGGCAGTAAGCGTTGTGCTGATCAGAGAAACTCCTGAAGGACAAAGACCAATCTATTTCACGAGCAAAGCCTTTCAAGGTATTGAAATAAGATACCAGTGAATTGAGAATGTGGCCCTAGCCCTTTTTAACGCAGCGAGGAGGCTCAGACACTACTTTTTGGCTGACACCATTATTGTCCGAACGGATCAGCCAATAAAGCAACTGCTCAGAAGACCAGACATGGTCGGCAGAATATTGAAATGGTGCTTAGAGCTCTCCGAATTTGATATCCAATACGAGAGCCGGAAAGCCCTCAAGGCTCAGGCCTTGGTCGACTTTGTGGCTGAAATGACTTTGCCCGCAGACCTTGACGGGTCACGCCATTGGATAATCTTCGCCGACGACGCCTCCAGTTCAACAGGGAGCGGCGCTGGCATCATATTAGAAAATGAAGAATGGACCCTAATCGAGGTCTCCCTTGCATTAGCTTTCCCAACCTCTAACAATCAGGCTGAATACGAGGCATTCCTGAAAGGCTTACGACTAGATAAAGGTCAGGGAGCCGAGGAAGTTAAGATCTTCACTGACTCTAAGCTGGTTGTGTCTCAAGTCCGAGGGGAATATCAGGTCAAAAATGACTAACTCGCTGAATATTGGGCCCTGGTCTAGGAGAGTAAAAAGAAATCTAAATCTGTGGATGTGCAACATGTTCCCCGCAAGCATAATGCCCATGCAGACATCCTATCTAAGTTGGAAAGCACAAAGAGGAAATGAGGGACAAGTTGGTAATACATGAAATCCTTCCTTGATCGAGCACCCAGAAACCACCCTCTACCTTAGAAGTGTTCACCATAGGGGATAACGATTGTTGGATGACCCTCGTACACGATTACCTTACTAAAGAAAAACACCCCGACGACTTGAAAGAAATGGTCGTTATTAGACGAAAAGCTTGCTCGTACGTCTTGGTCGAGGGTAAACTTTACAGGAGAGGATTCTCCGTTCCCTTCCTAAAATGCGTCGATCAGTCCAGTGCGGATTGTATCTTGCTAGAAATCCACGAGGGGATTAGCGACCAACATCTAGGTGGAAGATCCCTCGCCAGGAAAGCTTTACGAGCAGGATATTATTAGCCAACCATGCAGCACGACGTGAAAGAGCACGTGAAAAATGCGACAAATGCCAACGACACGGAGACATGCATTTAGCTTCCCCTAACAAGCTCAAGTCCCTCTCCTCTCTTTGGCCCTTCTCCTGGTGGGGATTGGATCTCCTCGGTCCATTCGTGGTCGGAACCAATCAAAACAAATATTTAATCGTAGCGGTCGACTACTTTACCAAATGGATAGAAGTCGAAGCTTTGGCCAAAATTATGGCTTAAAAACGTCATCCGCTTATACAAAAGAAACATCCTTTCTCAATTCGACATTCCACAATCGATAATCACCAATAACGGTACTCAATTCACCGATAACGCCTTTCAGGAATTCGTCGCCAAGCTAGGCACCACCTAGCACTTCGCCTCTGTCGAGCACCCCCAGATGAATAGCCAAGCCGAATCTGCAAACAGGGTAATTTTATGGGGACTTAAGCGAAGATTAGACGAAACCAATAAGAGGTGGGTCGAGGAGTTTCATAATATACTGGGGATATCGAATGATGAAACATTCATCGACCGGAGAAAATCCTTTCTGACTAACCTACGGAACGATGTTCGTCATTCCCATGGAGATCAAGGAACCCTCTAGACGAACTGAGGCTCCCTCAAACAAGGAAATGAATGGCGTCGCCCTTTAGGTGGAATTAGATCTAGTAGAAGAAATCAGAACAGGAGCGGCCCTATGAGAGGCCTCTCTCAAATAAAAGGTAGCCATGCGCTATGAAGACAAGGTCATACGACGAGATTTCGATGTCGGCAACCTTGTCTTAAAGATAAATCGCAAAGAATCTCCCGAAGGCAAGCTTACGGCGAACTGGGAAGACCCTTATTGCATCTACACAAAAAACGGGGACCGGGGCGTATTACTTAGAAAACTTACAAGGGAAACAACTCGTTCGATCATGGAACGGTGAAAAGATAAAATAATATTACAGTTAAAAACACTGAGAAGTTGGCGAGTTCCATCAACAAGACAAACTAATCAAGGCCCGACCACGCGTGCATGCCAAGGTACAAGCATATCACCCAAAATATTTTGAAGGGGCGAAGCTCCGCTCTTATAACGAGCGCATCTTTAGCCCGACATGGATAACTCGATCGAGCTCCATCGTCCTCGTACCATGACGGTAGAATTCCCGGCTCGCAACGGGAAGTTCACACTACCGAGCCCAAGCCCCTCGATATGAGACCTGGGTTCCGGCCCTTGCCTGGTATTCTCCCTGGCCGTTCGACCAGTTTCCCCACACTGGCGAACATATAATCCAAACGAGTAAATCCCCACTACAAACTCTTAGCAAAATAAAAAATGTCCCGAACGGACGAGTATAGAAGCGAACATGCAAAAACTAATTAAATACTTGGAACAATTAAGAGAAACGACCATCAAGGTCGCTATTGTACGAGTATTACAACAACGGAGGCCCTTAACACCCCATCCAAAAGAATAATTTATGGCCACAGAGACCACGCTTGTTAAGAAATTACATAAACGGGAAAAGGCCCAGAGAAACAAAATTACAACAATACGGTATGCGGGCCGGAATAAAATACAACAACTAGCAGTCACCCTTCAGTCTCTTCCTCGATGATGGGTGTTGTATCCCAAAATTTTCCCTCTCATTTCTCAAGAATTTTCTCACAAGATTTCTATTAGGTCAAGACTACACAAGGTTTGATCAGCTCAAGGTACTTCCTCAACACTGATGACTCAAAACTATAGTTCAAATTTGCACAAGTACAATTGGACTTTTAATGCCCCATGTAGTTTCCATGGATCATATTGGGATCAAGCATCAAATCGAATAAGAGAAATTTAGTGTTGGTTTCTAAGCTTCGATTGGGAATTTGACTTCCTTCGAGCAAGCTTGATTCATAAGCTTCAATTAAGCAACGTTTTCCTTTATTACTTGCTTTGATTCAAAGCAATGGCCTCCCACAAGCATGCTTTGATTCACAAAGCAGTGGCCTCCTACAGGCATGCTTCGATTCAAAAGGGAAGGGCTTTCTGCAGGTTTACTTCGATTCAAAAGGGAATGGCCTCCTACTTGTTGGCTTCGATTCACAAAGAAGTTGGCCTCCTACATGCTTTCTTTGATTCACAAGGCAGTGGCTTCCTACATGCTTGTTTCGATTCACAAGGAAAGTGCCTCATCTGTGCTTGCTTTCGACCCACAAGGAAATGGTTTCCTCTGTGCTTTCCTCCAATGCACAAAGTAGTGGTTTCTTTCATGCATGCTTCGATTCACTGGGTAGTGGCTCCCTTTGAAACAACTTGCTTCGATTCCACCTTTAAAAACCTTCAACACACATAGTTTATACACTATGACACACAATTGGTGGCACATTCGAAGATTTGCAAGTGGTGCATTCGAATAACACATAAGTGGTGCATGTGGTCCATTCGAAGAACACACATGTGGTTCATTCGAAGGACACAAATGTTGGAAACAAAAATGATGTTGGACTCCACCGCAATGAAAGACAACTTGCCTACAAGTTTCTATGATGCAAAGAAGTGGGTGTCAAAGTTGCATTTAAAAGTAAGAAAGATTGATTGTTGTATTAGTGGTTGCATGTTGTTTTATGACAATGAGTTTAGTACTCAAGATGGATTGTTGGAGGAATGAAAGTTTTGTAAGAGTCCAAGATATCAAGTTCGCAGTAGAGCCATTAATAGCAAGCAAAAATGTGTAGCAGTAAAGTCCATGTTTTATCTTCCAATAATACCAAGGTTAAAAAGAATTTTTGCTTCAATGCACAGTGCAAGTCAAATGATATGGCATTATAAAAACCAAACAAGTTCAGGCACTATACGACATCCATCTGATGGCAAGGCATGGAAACACTTTGATCGGACACATCCTGATTTTGCTGCAGAACCTAGAAATGTCAGGCTTGGATTATGCTCTGATGGTTTTGCCCCATATGTGCAAGCATCGGGAAATGCGTATTCTTGTTGTCCAGTTATTGTAACTCCTTACAACCTCCCTCTTGAGATGTGTATGACAAAACCATACATATTTTTGATGTGCGTCATTGCAGGGCCGTCCATTCCAAAAGTCGGAATCGATGTTGTGATACGGTGGGAGAACTGACTTGAGGTTTTGCGTTTGTATTCGCAAATGTTTCGGTTGAGAAAGAGTCGCCACCGACTTTTTATTTTATCCTAAGGAAAGGTTAAAAAGCACAGCAAAAACCTTTTGAGATGTTTTCTTGGGTTCGGGGAGTAGATTATAGAAAGGGAAGGTATTAGCACCCTTTCTATCCATGGTTATCCATGGGCTCTTAGTTACTTGCTTAGATCACTTGCCTTTTGTTTTCAATTGTTTTAAATGGTGCTTGAGTGTGAGTGGGTTTGAAAATATTTTGAAAAGAGGCCAATGTGGTGGCAACCTTTGTAATGATCCATGTGGGGATGTATACAAATATGTATGTCTTTTGAAAAGGTTTTCATTTGTTTTTGAAAGTTGTTTTGAAAATGTAGTGTTGTGTGGTTTTTTTTGAAATAGGCAAGTGTTTTGTTTTGCAAGTTTGATTCAAGTAACTAAGAGGTTATCTACTCCTAAATTTCTCAAAAGATTATTGATATGTTTTTAACCCTTTTAACAAGTTTGTTCCACCATTGAATTTGGTGGACAACCTTATGTTAGGATGTGAAAGGGACAGGCGCGGGTCATCGTTTAGACCATGATTGCAACGGCGTTAAATGTCTTTGGGCAATTTTCTTTAAGGGACTTGATCATTTGTTTTTGTTTGTTTTGAAAAAGTTTTATCGAGGGACTATGATCATTCAATTTGTTTGTTTTGCCCAAAGAGACCTAACATGCAATATGGCCCAATTTTGAAAGGCAACAAGTGGAATACCCTAGGGGGTGCAAGTGTGATTTGTGTGTCCATTTTCATGCTTGTTTATCTTGAGATTAGGTCATAACTATTTTTTATCGTTTTTTCGCATACAAACCCTAATTCTATCATGTTATTATTAGAAAGCAATAAAGTGCGAAAATAAATTTACTAAGCTATTACAAAACCAAATATGGGAAGGGGGGTACAAATGTTCAAATGGGGATATTGACAAGTAATGTAAACCTAAATTATTACATCATTTTTGAATATTTGCAATTTAATCAATGTACAAAAATTAAATAAGAATGCAAGATGCAAAAGAAATGTTTTGTATATGTATGAAAAAAATATTATTTATGTAAAAGAGAAAAGAAAATAAAAATATATTATTTTTTTGGAGTATTTTGAATTTAGGGCAAAAACCCTAATTTTATTAAGGAAAATGTATTATTGTTTATTTTAATACAAACATTTATTTATTATGTACAAAAAATAAAAATAATGAAGTATATTATGAAAAAGTATTTTTGTATCAAATATTAATAAAAATGAAAAATTCAAATATTTTTATATTCTAACCTAAATATATTAATAAACATATATATATACATATATTAAGTTCTAAATATGCATTATATACAAATAATAATAATAATTAATTTTTTAATAAAATCAATAAAAAAAGTATTTTTATGTGAAATATTTTCAGAAGGTAAACAAAAATAAAAAAATGTATTTACACTATTTTTGTATTTATTCTAAATAAAAATATGTATATATTTATGTATAAACAAAAGAAATAAATCAAATAAATATGCCATAAATTCAAAAAAAGATGGAAAAAATATTTTTATGTTTTTTATATCATGAGAAAAAATAAACAAAGTCAATCAAAAAAGAAAAAGTCAAAAAAGTCAAATAAATAAGCAAATGGGCTCAGGGGGTGTAATAGCAATTAAGTGGTGTAAATAAGAAAAGATACACAGGCCCAGCCCAAAGACCACTGTCTTCAACCTCCAGCAACAACATTTGAAAAAAACGCGCGCCCCTGTTCTTCAATGTCCAACTCTCGATTCCTGGCTTTTTAACAAAAACTCATAACATAAAAAATGCTCAGCATGAAGAGACGATTCCAACCATGTATAGAACTTGACCTAACTCTCTAAGATGAGGGAGAATTTCTCCTCCCCCAAATCTTAACCTAGTTTTTCTGCCATTTTTAAACTCCAAATTCTCTCTACTCAGGCAAAAGAAATGAAATGTAAAGATATGTACATGTTCAGGGCTATGAGTTGAACCTTGTTTCTTCATAAACTTAAGACTAAAGATGCATGATAAGAGAGATACGAGTTC
Source organism: Vicia faba (assembly GCA_948472305.1). Classification (NCBI taxonomy): domain Eukaryota; kingdom Viridiplantae; phylum Streptophyta; class Magnoliopsida; order Fabales; family Fabaceae; genus Vicia; species Vicia faba. The sequence goes on from OX451737.1 coordinate 536,539,225, forward strand.
AAAGTTTTACCTGTGCAGTTGAACTTCTATCTGGAGAGTGAGGAACTTTCAGTGCAAGGTGATGATTGGAAAAGCTTCCTTGAGGTCCAAGGATGCTGTTTCAATGCTTACTTTGTCTTGAGAGCTTCTGAATCAAGCTGTAGAACTTCAACTGCAAAAGAAAAAAAACGAAAATGGTGGAAACTGTTAGAGGGATTACAGGTCAGGTTTTAGGTAATGGTTAGCTTGCATACATGCTAGGGAATGTGTATGAATTGATTTTGGTAAGAATGCTCGAGGGAAATGGGAGTTGGTACTCAAACTGCAGGCCTTGCCCTGTTTGAGCAGTTTGATGGTGTTTCTGTGATGGAGAGTGTTTTAGAGGTCAAGGATTCGTGCAAAAACTTGGTTGGGATGTTTGGAATGTGTTTTATCAGTTTTCTCTTGTGTGCCTATGCTGAAATGATAGTTGTTTTAAGTTATGGAACTTTTTTTCTCTCTTAAGCAACAAAAGCAAATTGATGGTTTAGGTCAGTAGGGGACCTCCTAATGTGCTGCATAATCTTCTCTTGATCAGAGCAACTTGTCCATAATCTTGTGCCAAAAGGATTTAGCTTGTACTTGTTGGATTTCTAAATTGACATAAAGTGAACTTTTACCAAAATGGCTAACTCACTTTATCTAAAAATGGATCAATCTTGTGTACAATGCTTGCACTCAAAGAACAACACTTTAACACATTGAATATGCATTAAATTATTGAGTATGGAATGGTTCAAGGACCTGTAATCAAGGGCATGCTGATTTAGAGAAGTTTACACAAACTATGAACATGGAAAATGGCCAATTCAAAGGTGAGTTTTTGCTATATTGTGAAATTCGAATCTCTCAAGTCATGAGGTTGTTTGAGAAGTTCTTGGACATTTTGGAAATCTTGGAATGTGTACTACAATCCATCTTTGAGATGCAAATTGAAATTCCAAGTGGAAGGGTATGGAAAATGGCCTTGAAGTGGGGTAGAAAATCTTGTCAAAATAGGTTAAAATTTCACTAAGTTAAAAATGGTTTAGTGCCCTTATTCAAAAAATTGTAACTTGAGATACAAGCTTCAAATGAGAAAACTTTGTGAATCAAAGTTGTAGATTATGCAACAAGCTACAACTTTCATGTTTTGACTTTTGTTTGAATCCAAATGGATCTTGGTGAAAAGATGGGGCAAAGTTGGGAAAAAATTAGGGTTTTTCATAACTTAGAAAAATTCTAAGTTATGAAAAATTCCATTTTCTAACCCTAATTTGCATTTTGTGATTTCTTGGTGAACAAGTTTCATGATTTGGCATGTTTTGATGAAAAATGAATCTTGACTCTTGATTTTGACCAAAAAGTCAAAGTTTGACTTTTCAGTGTACAGTCAAAATTGATCAATTGACTGGGAAATTCAACTGTCAATCTTGTGTACTTGGGATCTTTTGAGCTTGATGAATGTGTCAAGACCATTTCATTGAGTCCTTGAGTCCATATGTGAGCTTGATTTGCCATTGGCTAGGTCAAACAGTCAAAAATTGCCTTTGTGCAGTCAAAACCCTAAAAATGACCATTTTGCCCTTTTGGTGATCTGATCAAATTTCTTGTGGAATTGTGATCCAAACTTGATCAAATGGTCCATATGAGTTCATAATGCTGATGTGGGTCAAAAATCATGAGTTTTGACTGTCAATTGGCCACTGTTGACTTTTTTCCCAATACAGTTGATTTCTAGGTCAAATGTCCAATTGACTGGGCAAAACTTGGAATCAAGACTTGAAACTTGGCATGGGTAAACTTGGGAGTCCAATATGAAGCATGAAGGTCATCTTGGGCATTTTAGGTCAAAACATCCTTGGGCAAACACAAACCCTAATTTGAGTCCACAGTGCAAGGAGAAGTCTTGAGCAGAGGAAACCCTAACTGGATCTTGATCTTCAAAGGTCTTGTGATGAGAAAATGTTGAGGAAATGGGAGGGCAAATTTTGGGGTACAACAGATGTGTACTTACAACTTTTAATTGATGATTTGAAGAGGTTGTGGATTGGAGAATGGACTTATGATATATCTCGTAAATAAAACTTTACTTTGCGAGTTGCCTTGATGTGAACCTTTAATGACTTTCCAGCATATGACATGTTGTCTGGTTGGGGTACGCATGGAAAAATGGGTTGTCTGCGTTGCATGGTATACACCAAAGTGTTTACGTTGGATAAAGGGGGGAAAAGCTCGTGGTTTGATTGTCACCGCAGATTCCTACCAATAAATCATCCCTATAGAAGCAACAACGACAAATGGAGATCATGGCGAAGATGCAAGATGATATGTAGCAAAAAATGAGACAATTTATGCAAAGGTTTGGTGGAAATCAAAATTTTCGTGGTTAAGAGCCGGAGAATGACGAAAACAAAGATAATTTTGACATTGACAATTATACCAACCAAGATGATCCGTAAACTTAAAATTTGTTTATTTTACTTTCAAATTTGAATTTGTGTATCATACTAATTAATTAAACCTACTAATTAATTCTTAAATTTATAATTTTAGTTTATTAATTTTATTATATTAAATTTAATATATTGAATTTATTATATATTGAATTTATTAATTTAATTTATTAATTTAATTTATTATATATTGAATTTATTAATTAATATTATTAATCTAATTAATTATAAAAGAAAAACAAATTTCAGTTATTAAATTTAAAAATAAAATAAAAAATATTAGTGACATGATTTTCACGTCACAAGTTGTGACGTGCAACCTTATTTTTATATATAAAAAAAAAAAGAAGCTAAAGACAGAAGGTGTATTAAGTGTAATTATTTAGTGACGTGATTTTTCACGTCACTAATTTGTGACGTGAAAATCACGTGGCAAATAAAACAACTTTTAAGTATGTTGCGACGTGATTTTCACGTCACAACTTTGTGACATGAAAATCACGTCGCAAACAATTTGGCACCCACTTCCCCGTCACGTGATAGTACATGTCGCAAATAATTTACGTGATTTTTCAAATTGTGACGTGAAATTCACGTCGTAAATGAGAGTATTTTTTGTAGTGTACCCTCCAAGAACATGTTGTCTAGCCTCGCCACCAACAATCTATCATCTCTTACATTGACATAGCGAGCAAAACCATACCTTTTCCCGTCTTATATCTTTTAGATTGAATGTACACCTCATCTAAATTGCCCATATCCTTGAATGCATCGAATAAGTCTTTAGCTCCTATCTTTTATGCGAATTCCGTAATGAAGAAAGTTGAGATATTGGTGTTGTCCTTCCTTTTCCTTGAAGATGTTGCGTCCCCTTTACCTTTGTTGCATAGGTTCTTATTATTGTTGTGTGAAATCCTGTTCAACCATCGTCTTCATGGTTCTTTCCCAAATCATTTGTCATCTCGTTGATCTGACCCTATGAAACAGTAGCGTGATAGAAATGTTAGAGAGAATGCAAACTCTCTCTCTTTAACGAAGGTCTCATAAATAATTATTCTTCTTATAATTTCTTTAGAGAGAAATTAGTGAAAGAGAGAGTTGGAGAGAAAAAATGAAAACTAAACCCAAAATTCTATCATTGCATTTAAAATATAATTTATTAGTTAAATTATAATTTATATTTATGATATTTATTTTCTTTTTTAATAGTGCAACTCACACATAAAAGAAAAAATAGAGTTTGTATAAAAATTGATGTCTATTAGCAAATCATATTTTTCATTCTCTAATACTCGTGTCTAATAAGATTGATCCCTGTTAGTATTTTTCGTGCTGTAATTTTAATCAATGTTGTATAATGAAAGAAGATTATTCCTAATACTTTTACCATCATACCTTATTATTGCTGTGAAAAAAAACAAGAACATTATTCTTGATAGAATTAATTTAAATTTTATAATTAATTAGATATTAATTTATATTTAAGAATATCTTTTAGATTGTTTATATATTTGTTAGAAGATATATATCTTAGATCTTCTTATATATTTGTTAGAAGATATATTTTAAATTTAATTTTGTGTATAAATAGTCTAGTGGAGTAGGTTATTGTAATTCATTGTAAATATTTATTTTGAAGCTGTCAGTAAATATAATTTCTTTGTCTTTAATCTTCCTTGTGCACCAACAATTGGTATATAGAGCTCCAGGTTAGAAATTATGGGATTTGGGAAACATTGTTTTCATTGAGTTTCTGCATAAATTGCACAAGGTAGAAGATGAACGGAAACAGAGGAGATATCCATTCATAGCTTCCAGTATTTGATGACAAAAACTGGAATCGTTGGAAGATTCAGATGCGCGTGTTATTTGGTTCTCAAGATGTGTTAGATCTTGTCACCGATGGCTATAATCAGTTAGAAGCAGACACAACAGAGGCACAAAAGATAGCACAAAAAACGCTGAGGAAGAAAGATCAGAAGGCGTTGTTCTACATCTATCAATGTGTGGATGTGAATGTGTTTGAGAAGATTGTTGATTCTGAAACAATGAAGGTTGCATGAGACACACTAGTCAGATGTTACGGTGGTGACGCATCAGTGAAGAAGGTGAAACTTCAGTCTCTCAGAAAACAATATGAGAATCTCAACATGAAGGACAACGAGAAGGTTTATGAATACATCTCTAGAGTGATTATGATCACTAATGAGATGAAAGCTTGTGGAGAAACCCTTTCTGAACAAACAATCGCTGAGAAGATCTTGAGATCTTTAACTTCTCAGTTTGATTACATTATGGTAGCAATTGAACATTCCAAAGATCTGAGCACCATGAGAGTTGAAGAGCTGCAAAGTAGTCTAGAGGCGCATGAGTTGCATATGACTGCGAGAACTTCTGAGAGGGAAGTAGAGCAGTAGGCTCTGAAAGTAACTTCTAGTAAGAAGCATCAGAAGCAGACTTGGTCAGAAGCCAGGAAGAGAACTAATGATGGTCATAAGTCAGAAGCTTCAAACTCTGATAGGCAGAAGAATGTCTAGAGGGGAAAGAAGAAGTATGACAAGAAGAATGTTCAGTGTTACTGTTGTAGGAACTCTGGTCACTATGCCAAAGATTGTTGGTCAAACAAAGAGAGGAAGTCAGAAGAAGCAAATGTAGCCAGAGGAGATTCAGATGATGAACTTATGCTATTTATGGCTTACGAATCTGATGAGGAACCAGTGAAATTTTCATTTTCTGATTCTGAAGGGGAAGAAGAATATGAATCTGAATATTCTAATTCTGAAGGAGTGATTTTGTATGAGTTAGAATCAGAATATGACTCTGAGTTAGAATCAGATGACTCTGAAGTTAAAGACAAGTCAGAATCCGAAGGTGATTCTGAGTCTGAATAAGATTCTGCTTCTGTAGAAGAGTCGGAAGATGATAACTCTGGAAACTCTGAAGGTGAGTCAGATGGTGAATCTGATTCTGATCCAGATTTTGATGATGATCCAGAATTTGGTGGTGATCATGCTTCTAGAAGGGAAAACTCTAAAGACGTAGGTTCTGGAGGACAAGCTTCTAAAGATGATCATGTTTCTGGTAGAAATCATGATTCTGAAAGTGGAACTTCTGAAGGAGGAGCTTCTGAAGGAAATTCAGCCTTTAACGATGATCATGATTCTGAAAGTGGAACTTCTGAAGGCATAGGTGATCCAACTTTTGAAGATGTATTTCTGAAGGTAGTGACTCTGACTCTGATGATGATTCAGACCCTGGGAATTTTCAAGACTCTGAAGACAGTAAAGGTTCTAGAGAAATTCAAAACTCTGAAGAAAGATCTTCTGAAGGGGGAAGTTCTGGTGTCCAAGGTTCTGAAGGTCCAGTTCAGAGGCAACAAAGAGTCAGAAGCATCCCAAGAAGATTTGCAGTGTTTGACATGTTGCAAGACACTGAAGTAGACTCTGAAGGAGAAGTTATTCAGTGTGCAATGTTAGTAGACTCTGAACCCGTGAGTACGGAAGAGTCTCTTAAGCATCAAGTTTGGTTACAGTCCATGAAAGAAGAACTTGATGCTATAGAGAGAAACAAGACTTGGAAGCTGACAAAACTTCCAAAAGGCAAGAAAGTCACCAGCGTCAGATGGGTTTTCAAGCAGAAGCTAAATCCATATGGATCAATTGGCAAACACAAAGAAAGATTAGTAGCAAGAGGCTTTCTGCAGAAGCTTGGGCTCGATTACTTTGAAGTGTTTGCACCTGTAGCGAGACATGAAACAATCAGACTAGTGATTGCAATAGCTGCTAACAGGAATTGGCCTCTGATACATTTAGATGTAAAATATGCATTTCTGAACGGTCCTTTACAAGAAGAGGTATACGTATCACAACCTCCTAGATTTGAGAAAAAGAATCAAGAAGGGATTGTGTTCAAATTACACAAAGCCTTGTATGGATTGAAGAAAGCACCCAGAGCTTGAAATTTGAAGATTGATTCATTTTTCAAGGAACAGGGGTTTCAGAAGTGTGAGATGGAGTATGGTGTTTATGTTCAGCACACTTCAGAAGGTAATATGAATTTGGTTTGTTTGTATGTTGATGACATATTACTCACAGGAAGTCTGAACAAGAGATAGCTGAGTTCAAGAAAGTTCTGATGAATGCATTTGAGATGACAGATCTTGGGAAAATGAGTTTCTTTCTAGGGATGGAATTTATGTACTATGAGCAAGGAATTATTTTGCATCAGATGAAGTATGAACTAGAGTTTCTAAATAGATTTGAGCTAGAGAATTGCAAAGTTGCTATCACACTTGCTGATACGAATCAGAAGTTCGATTCTGATTCTGATGGAGAGGATGTGGATGTTACAACCTTCAAACAGATGGTTGGTTCTCTAAGGTATTTTTGTAATACCAGACCTGATATTTGCTATGCAGTTCGAATGGTTAGCAGATTTATGAGCAAACCAAAGTGGTCTCATTACCAAGCTACAATCAGGATTCTGAGGTATGTGAAGGGAACTCTGAAATATGGAGTGTTATTTCCGTCTGGAAGAAAGATCGAATCAGAACTTCTGAGTTATTCTGATTCTGATTAGTGTGGAGATAGAGTTGATAGAAGAAGTACTTCTGGATACTTATTCATATTTTTGGGAGGTCCTATTTCTTGGTGTTCTAAGAAACAACTTGTTGGTGCACTGTCAACTTGTGAAGCTGAATATATTGCAGGCGCTCTGACTGCATGTCAAGCTGTGTGGATTCTGAACTTGCTGAAAGATCTGAAGATTGAGATAAATAAACCTCTGAAGTTGATAATTGATAACAAGTCTGCAATCAATCTCGCCAAGAATCCAGTGTTGCATGGGAGAAGCAAGCATATTGAGACCAAGTATCATTTTCTAAGGAATCAAGTTCAGAATAGAATTTTAGAAGTTGTGCACTGTAGCACCCAGAAGCAACTGATAGATGTTCTGACAAAGGATATCAAAACTGATCAATTTCTTGGTTTAACGGATGAAATTAGTGTTGTCAATTTTGGGTAAATATAAATTAAGGGATGGTGTTAGAATTAATTTAGATTTTATAATTAATTAGATATTAATTTATATTTAGGAATATCTTTTAAATTGTTTATATCTTTGTTAATATATATATATATATATATATATATATATATATATATATATATATATATATATATATATATATATATATATATATATATATATATATATATATATATATATATATATATATATATATATATATATTAGATCTTCTTATATCTTTGTTAGAAGATATATTTTAGATTTAATTTTGTGTATAAATAGTCTAGTGGAATAGATTATTGTAATTCATTGTAAATCCTTATTTTAAAACTATCAATAAATATAATTTCTTTGCCTTTTATCTTCTTTGTATACCAATCATTTCTAATATTTTTTACCATTATACCTTACTATCGCTGTGAAAAAAAACATATGTTACTATGCATAATAATGAAAGAAAAAAATATTATAGTAAAAATGTTTCAAGTTGACCATTTCATGTCCCATATATATAAAGTGGCATTGAAAGAATAATATCAACAACAAAGATTGATGTATTCTTTAATAATTTAATAAGATCATTAAGCTGGCAAATCATTATCCCTAATCTTCATGACGTGGAAATGTTGGAATTCCAATCTAGAAAAATAATTATCTTAATCTAGTTTTGAATTCTAGCTTTCATTCCAACTTGGCTAAAGGACCCCTCCCCTCAGCCACATTCATTTTTCTGAATATTTAATTTAATGTTGTCCTAGTTAAAGGTGACTTAACGTATTTATTTGTAAGGGCCCTTAATTTTGGTACATTGTGAATATTATTTAATTTTCTTGATCGAATTGACTACCTACCAGCTATATGAGTACCAAAAATCCCTATTTCAAGGCCACAAAGTATCACGTTACCTTTTCAGAAACTATATACAATTCAATAGAATCGTCTGATCTCTAGATCTGGGTGTTATAAATAATTATATTGTTAAAAATATTAAAATTGATTTGATTAGATTTAATATTTAAATATAATATATATATATTGTATTAATTCAAATTTAATTAGAGTAGTATATAAATAGTCATAGTATATATTTTTATTTTGTATAGTTTATTAAGTGAATAATATAATCTTTATTTTTTTATTATTCTCTCTTTCTTTCCTTATTAAAAGTGTCTCGCGCACTAACAAATTAGTATCCAGAGTTTTCGATTATTGTTTTTGATCAAGTTTTCAAGAACTTCACGCCAGAGATCGTGTTTCCAAGGCAAGTGAATCAATCGCTGTGAATATGGTTAGTGATAAGGGCATTCTGAATTCTCTTCCGATGCTTGACGGCAAAAATTGGATCAGATGGAAAAAACATACGCAATCCTTGTTTGGCTTCCACGAAACTGTAGAAGTGGTTATCGACGGTGTTCCTGCGTTAGCTGCAAATGCAACCGATAACAAAAAAAAGCCCACAACGAAGTCAAGAAGAAAGATTGCAAGGCTGCTAACTTCGACAGGATTTCTCATGCTGAAACGGCGAACGAGGCATGCGATATTCTTGTGAAATATTACGAAGGCGATGAGAAGGTCAAGGTTGTCAAGTTACAAACCTTGCATCGATAATATGAGTTGTTGTCGATAGGAGAAGACGAAAGAGTTGTAGAATATGTGTCGAAGGTTCAGAAACGCGTGCATCTCATGAAGGGTTATGGTGAAAACATAATTGATAAGATGGTAATTGAAAAGGTAATGAGAACGTTAACCTCTCACTTTGATCACGTTATTGTAGCTATTCAAGAATCCAACAAACTTGAAACCCTAAAAGTGGAAGATTTGGTTGGTTCGTTGGAGGTGCATGAGATGAAGATTGTCGAAAGAAAATGAGTTCAAGACTCGATACAGGCACTGCAAGCTCAGTCATGGAAAAGCAATGGTGGTTCCAATAAGTTCAAAGGCAATATCGACAAGACTCGGGGAAAGAAGTCTTGGTCGAACCCTCACAAGCATCAGGTCAAAGACAAAGCTTCTGAATCCTCGAAAAGAGGAGGAGGAAATTATCAAAAGGACAAAGAAGATAAAAAAGGCGTGCGGTGCTATAACTGTGAAAAGTGGGGTCACGCAACCAAGAATTGTTGGTACAGAAAAGACAAGGGATCGACATGCAAGGACGAATGAGCGAATCTTGCACGCCAAGATTCAGATGATTCTAAAGGTAGTATGGTGGTTATGGTTGCAGTTACAGATAACCATGTCGAATCCAAGACCTGGTTTCTCGACTCAGGCTGCTTGAACCACATGATTGGTCGAAAGGAGTGATTGGCAGGTTTTGACGAGTCGAAGAAAAGCAAGGTAAAATTTATTGATAATAGTTCATTGCAAGCAGAAGGTACTGACAACATAGTCTTTCAAATGAGTAATGAAGGGAAAGCTATAATCAAAGATGTGCCATATGTACATGGAATGAAGTGCAACTTGCTAAGTGTTGGACAACTAATTGAAAAAGGTTTCTCAATTGTCATGAAAGATGGAGTTTTAAAATTTTTCAAAACCAAGAACAATTTGGTCTTAAAATCTCCTCTATCGAAGGACATTTAAGACCATGATCGGTTCGACTGAAGCACATTGTCTAAAAACTGTTATCGACCACAAGGATAGTTGGTTGTGGAATTTGAGGTTTGGACATTTGAATTTTTGATCACTCAATTAGCTAATTACTTAAGATATGGTATCTGGTATCCCAAGTCTTGAGATACCCGAAAAACTTTGTGAAGATTGTTTAGTCAGAAAGTAATCCAGAAACTCTTTTGTTTCGACTATGCCAATGAGATCATCATGCATACTCGAAGTGGTACATTTGGATGTATGTGGTCCATTCGAAGAACATACCATTGGTGGAAACAAATATTTTGTTTCGTTTGTCGATGAGTTTAGTCAAAAGTTGTGGATCTATGTGATCAAGATAAAAGACAAAGTATTTGAAATATTTAAGATATTCAAGATGCTTGTCGAAAACTAGCGGGAGAAGAGGATCAAAGTTTTGAGAATAGATAGAGGTGGCGAATACACTTTGAAGATGTTTGAAAAATTCTATGCAGAACATGATGTTAATCATGAGGTAACTTCTACTTATACACCTCAACATAATGAAATTGCAGAAAGAAGAAACAAAATCATATTGGATATGGTGAGATGCATGCTGAAGCAAAGGAATTTGCCAAAGTCTTTATGGGGTGTGAAATTATGGTATGACAGAAGTTAGATGTCCTATGACTTGTTGAGATATATGATCTGACTTAAACATTATGGCAAGGTATAAACAATTAAAACCAGTACTGAAAAGCATAAACAACACATTTAAATTGTTAACCCAGTTCAAAATAACCTTCATACTCTAGGGGCTACCAAGCCAGGGATAAGTCCGCTAAAATAGTATCAATTCATAGACCCTACAATAAACATCCAGTTTACGGACTAACCACTACCTTTGATAGACTTCTATCTAAGACTCACCTAGATATGAGACCCTTCTCAATCCCTCATCAATCATAGATAAGGATGGGACAAAAATGAAGACACACTTCCATGACAACAAACTAGAAGACTCACTTCCATGACAATACCTATCCAAGACTCTTGACTAAGAACAATACTTAGAGTTTCTTATAAGCTTCCTCCAAGAACAATACTCAACTTATTACTTCACAACTTCTAAGTGAGAACAATACCAACTCTCCTAGAGAGCGGCACAAAGACAAAGCCCTAAACATCTACATCTTGGACCCGTGTCTTTTCTAGGTTACAAAGACTTCTATTTATAACCTATAACCAACTGAATTTGGGCCTCCAGTCACAACTCATCAGTTTTTACAAATCAACAGTAACTTCTGCTACAAACAAGGTCTTCAATCATTAGTTTCCTAAAATATCTCCATATTTAGAAACTGCATAATCTTCTATATTATGACTTGATTCTTCTTAACATTTAAATCAGCACCACAGAGGATTGCATAACATTCCCAGAATGTTCTACATCTGTTAAATCATAACAAAATCCACTAATTTAGCTCAGCTCAGGCGCGATGTCGTATGCTCCTTCATAGGACATCTTATCCGACATGTTGTTACAGATGTTGAAAACTTTAACTTAATATGTAGCAACATAAAATAGGACTTCTTGCTCAACCTGTTCTTCATATAAAGCACTCACATCTTATTTAACATATTGTTGTTATATTTGTTTTACTAAAATTAATATTAACCCTCAAAATAAAGAACTTACAATCTCCCCCCTTTGACAAATTTTGGATAAAATAAATAAATTAAAATTAAAACTCAATATTATAGCAATAAACACAAACATCCGCCAACAGTAGTCCTCACAAACTACTGAGTACAACAACATAACATCATGGAGTCAGTCTTCAGTAAAGATGTCAGGACATCTTTGTTCGACATCTTCTTTGCAGCATTATGAATGAACTTCATTGTAGTAAGAGCTTCAACACCAAAGAACAACAACCTCAGGATAACAGAGTAGAAAGTCTTGAAGTATGTTGGTGTACATGAGGAAGAAGATAGGAACCAATCCTCCTCAAACCAGGATGGATCTTTAAAAGACCAATGGTGGCATAAGTGAGACCAATGGTGGCATAAGAGATACCAATGGTGGAATAAGAGAAAACTTTTTTGTACCCCAAAATTTTCCCTCTTTTTTCTCAAGTCATTTCTCTCAAGATCTTCAATGGCTCAAGTTTGCACAAGTGTTGACTAGGTCAAACCACCTCCTAAACATTGATTCCTCAAATTAGGGTTTTGATTTTCATAAGGACAATTGGACTTCTAATGTCTCAAATGATATTAATGTATTATTATAGACCTACAATAATACTCATATCAAGTTTCAAGTCTTGAATCACAATTTTTCTCAATCAATTGATCAGATGACTGCAAATCATTGTATTGGTTAAAAAGTCAATTGTGGTCAACCTATAGTCAAACTTTAATATTTTTGAACAATATCAACATTTTTAAGTCATATGCATCATTTGATCAAGTTTGAATCACAATTCCTTAAGAAAAAGGTTCAAGTCATCAAAAGGGCAAAATGGTCAAAATTAGGGTTTTGGATTAGAATGACTGGTTTTTGACTTTTGATCTAATACATGACTTATTTATTTGAAAAATGATCTCAAGGATTCAAGTACATCATTTTTACCTAATTTCATGACTCAATTTATCTCTCATGATTAAATGATTGATAGTTGAAATTTGGTCAACTATCGAAAAAGTCGACTGATACACCAAAAGTCAAACTTTAAATTTTTTGGTCAAATTTGAGTTTCAAAGATCAAAATTCATTAAGAAATTAAAAAAAAATGAATCTTTATCATCAAGGAATCAAGAAAGTCAAAAGTCAATGTAAAAAGTCAAACTTTTCAAGACTTAGAAAAATTTCTAAATATTTTAAACATGATAATTTCACAACTTCATGACATTTTTTTTCACAAAAATGCAAGATGATTCAAAGAAAAATTTCAAAATTAAAGTTATAGATCTTGATGAGATCTAAAACTTTTCTTTTCTTATCAAGTCCTAGAAATGCTTGGATTTTGAGTTATGAATTCATGAAGTCATGATCTTTTTCTAAAACACTTAGTGAAATTTTGACCTAGTTTAGGCAGATATTGTCCCAACTTCTTGGCCATTTTTCACATAGCTCCAATTTGATTTAGCAAAAATAGAAAACATGAAAGTTGTAGATAATGTTCCAATATTTCCAAATGTCCAAGAGCATAAATTTATCATGTTTGAGTTAGGATATGTGAAGATATGAAGTTAGGCATCCATTCTTGAATTACAAGTCATTTTGATGAAGAACACATAATACAATCTTCATGCTATGCTGCATAATATTACTTTGCAAGCCTTCTAACTTGAAAATCTCACCATAATTAATTTTTTACACAAAATTTTGAGCTATGATCCAAGTGGTTAAGGCATTATCCAATCCATTTTTCCATTCAGGACACAAAGGCACCATTGCCATTTACATAAAAAATGCTTTTGCAAAATGCCAATGCATTGAGCTTTGTAATGGTTATATATGATCACAAGCAAGATCAAAAGTAGATAAAACCCTCTTAATCCAACAACTTCATAACATGCTTGTACTTGAAGCATTGAAACTATGGAAATTTATCAAACTTGGTTGTTTCATATAAACCAAACAAGAATTCTTCAACTTGACAACATGATCAGCCTTGCCCTCAACCTCTTCCATATAAATAGAGGAAGTGTTTGCAAAAAAAATGGAGATATAAAACAAGAGAGAAGTAACAAGCACTCCAAATCCCTTGTACTCACAAAAAACCAGAATTATTCACAAAAACCTCTATCTTTGAGCTTTGAAGCCCAAATCTTCAAATCCCTCAAAACTTTTGACTTGGTTGGAGAGGTTCAAACGCTTTCAGTATAAAGTAAGGATTGGAACAACTTCAGGGAGGTCTAAGGAAGCTCTATCAATCATCACATTTCACCTGGAAACATCCATACACGTTTTTAGCTTCACTTCAAGAGGTAAGTTTTCTCAAATTGTGATATCCTTGTTCATACATCATTTTGCTTTCATTTTCAAAAGAATAAAACAGGAAAAATCAAGGTGAGAAAGTGCAAGTATACAAAATTACAAAAAAAATGATTCAGGAGCCCCGTGTCAATTCACCTGGAACTTGAAAACATGTAGGAGCAAAAGGAAAATTCTGACACGGGTTCCCGTGTCACAAGACACGACCCGTATCAGCCCAGGCACCAGAATTCTTGATTTTTGAGATCTTGTTGTGATTTTGAACCATTAAGGATACATTTGACATATTGCATTGTCATGAGATGATCTTACCCTATAAAACTCTTTTTAAACAAAATATCAAGAAAATTTTCCTAAACAGTTAATTTAACTTAGACCTAGGTTTTTCTTCAATCAAATTAATTTTCTTTTATAACTAGTTATAAACTTTTTCCATCAAAAACCATAAAGAAAAAAAATTTATTTTCTTTTATATTATCTTTATATTCTCGTACATTTTCTTATTATCCATTATTTGATTGGTTTGTAATAATAATTAGGGCTTTATTGCTTTATATCTCCCATTTGTAATTTCTACCCCTATCCCCTAAAATGATGTAATAGCGTAGAACTTTAAATTTTCGCAATTTATCGCTTTCAATATTATTGCTAGATTAATAGGATTGTATGGAAAGACTTAAAATCAAATCACATATAACCCTAATTCAAGACAAAAATGCATGAAAACAAAACACCTTGCATATTTCCACCTCTAGGGTTAACCCACACTTGTTGCCTTAGAATAAAACAGTCATGTCCCTCGAACATGGGATACTTTAGCAAAGACTCTCGAATACAAGACCGTAGTCCCTCGATGACCCTTCGATGTTGCCTTCGGTAAAAAAATCTTAGACTCTTATGATAAATTGCTAAGGTATCCTATAATGTTTCCTTCTATGACTACACGATGACCCACGCTTGTCCCTTCACATCCAATGATAAGGTTTCTTACTAACTAATGGTAGACAAGCACTATCTAAGGGAGGAGGAAAAGAACAAATATTTCCTTTTGAGTAGGGAGATTTATCGTAGTTGCTTGCTCATAAACATTTCAAAACAAACATCTTTCAAACACACTAACACTTTTATGAAATATTTTCAAAATTCAAACACTTTGTATACATTCTTATAGAGACGAGAATCATTACAAAGTTCACCTAAATGAATGCACTTTTCAAAAATACTTTCAAATAAATCACAAACACATTTCAAACAAAGCATTTCAAAGTGAGCTAACAACTAAGATCCCGTAGATAACTACGGATGAAAAGGGTGCTAACACCTTCCCTTTTCATAACCTACCCCCCAAACTCAAGAAAATTCTAAAAAGGTCTTTCCTGTTCTTTTCACCCTTTCCTTTATTGGATAAAAGAAAATTCAGTGGCGAATCTTTCTATCTGCAACAATTGTGATCAAACGCAAAACACCCAAGTCATTTCTCCCACCGTATTACACCTTTCTTATTTGATCATCAGTAACCACCAGTAGACCTAGACAAATCAACCACCACTCCCGGTAACTCAGAACACATGTCACAACTGTGTTCATAACTTAAATCACATGTCACAAAACTAAAGTACAGACCACAAGATAGAACATTGTGTCCGACATTTGTGTACAACATCTGGAAATGCCGACTCTAGACTGACCCTCTGAGAAAACCTTTTCTCCCCCTTTTTCACCAAAAATTGACAAAGGAAGCCTTCATAGAACCAGACCCAGGCACAACTCACCCAAACTCGAACAAAACCGATAGCTATTATGGATACACCAAACACTCCACGGTGAAAGAGGATATGATAAACTTCTATAAATAGATGAGCAGTTACTTAGGAACCAACGATCTTGAATGACACAAAGTTCTTGGTCAAAGGAAATGTTAATTTAGGAGAAAACTGCTACAAAAATCAATGTGCACCATCCAAAACAGCTTAGTCAAACACATTCCCAATACATGCACATGCATATTCAAACACACCTTCTTACACGTGTTTGATCAAATTGTCCATAATATTCCCTTGTTGGTCTTTACAACAAACATGTCCCGAGTAATGTCTTGACACCTAGTCAGACATTTTCTTCTTTCTCTTGAATGTACAGACCCGTGACTAACACTTTGACCATTATTCGAAAAGGCTTCACAATATTGTACACATATGAATTGAAGCATAACCATAATGCCTTCAACTAGACTCTAAGTGTATTCCTGACACACATCAAAACATCGGAATATCACATATGTGACATCTCTCAATAACAATGACCCTCAGAGAGTCCTTCCAAAGTCTGTAGAGAAAAATAAATTCTCCCAGACATAAGTATTGACCATTAGAGAGATATGTGTACTTTTGATTCAATCACCATTATGACACAACATGTTGTCTGACATTACACCCTCATAAGAGGCATAAAATTTCCATAAACTTAATCAATACGCAAGCCAACAACATATCTCCATCATTGCTACAAAAACTCGTAGACATGTACTTCTCCCCCTCTGTCATGGATAACTAAGGTTCCCGCTGTTGAAGAACACCTAATAGTGAATGGTCAAATCTTCACACACATGCTGAACCATAACCACACCCTTGCGAAAACAATCTAAACTAGTTTCTTCAGCTTCAGATCTTCTTACTTTTTCAAGGACATGACTGATATATGGCCTTACACACTTCATTACACCTCTTTAGATGACCAAGATATCATGTGTAACGCCTGTTATTTAATTAATTAATTATTTAATTAATTATTTTAGAATTATTTGTTGAAGTTGTAAGATGTTGTGAATTGTTGGCATAAGTTGCTGGATTATTATTAATTAATTAATTAGTTGATTAATAATAATAATAATGTTAGAATTAGTAGAATAATAGAATAGTTATGTTGGGCCTATTTTATTAGTTGGAAGTAGTAAAGTGGAGGTGTGTAAGTTAAGCCCAATATGATTAATGGTATAAGGTTAAGCTGACATAAGAAATTTGATTTGTTGGAGAATAGAAGTCTTGGTGCTACCGTGAAAAGCTACACAGAAGAGGAGCAAGGTTACACGGTTGTCGAGCAATTCAATACAGGGATTACAACCAGAGATTTGTAGAGCAACCTTCAATCCAGGTAAGGGTGGGGTTCTGACCTTATAATTGGACTGTTGATGAATATTGTGTAGGGGTTGGTCGTAGGTATATCTGTTGTGCGTTGATTGTCCTGGACCTATTCTTGAAAGTTGTTTGTTATCATGTTGTGGTTGTTTAGGAATCTTAAGTATGATTGTCTTGTACGATTGATGAATTTTGTAATAGGAGATGTAGTTGCCCGTTGCTAGGTTATTTTGTACGGTTGGTCAGAAATTAATGGTCGACGAGAATACTGTAAGGTTGGGATAATGTTTGTTACAGACTAGACGAAATCTGTGCAAAAATGTGAAGACGCGTCGTGCCGAGGAGCACAAGTAATTGCGTCGAGCAGTATAAGAGTGTAAGATATGCCGAGGAGCACAGGTGCTAGGTGTCGAGTGGTATGAGGCTGAAAGATGCGCCGAGGAGAATAAGTACATGTGTCGAGCGGCACAAGGTTGCGTAATATGTCGAGGATGTATAGAGTGTGTCGGCCAGTACAGGGGCATGAAGGGAAGGTACCGAGCAGCATGGCCACTGTTTCGAGGGGTACAACTCGTTATTAAGGTCCCTACCGTTATTCCCGTGTAGGATGTTTTAGTTATTTAAATTAGTTTAAGAATATCAACATAATAATTAGGATTCTTAAGGTATTCTATCTCTATAAGATTAACGAATTATGGTAGAAATAAGTTACTAGAAGGAGAGATACTATAATTAATAAGTTACTAGAAATATATAGTCGAATTACCCGAATAATTACACGGGACATCATAGTATGTTTTGGTTGATATAGTGTATTGTATACTTGCTGTAATTTGAGAATTTAGATGTAATATGGAATTTTGTTGAGATGCCTCTAATTATTGGCAGATATTAAGTTGTAGGCTTATGATAAATGTTGAATTATGTTAAGTTGTTGTTTAAATATTGTTGTTGTTATTACTATATTCATATTGTTGTCGTATACATAGCATATCAAGTTGGGAGCTCATGCTCGGTATGTTGGCCTGGATTGGCAAAAATATAAAGTTGAAGGCTTATGCCTTGTTGATGCCTCTATTAATTGGAAGATTATTAAGTTGGAAGTTTTGCTCCATTGGTACCACATGCATGTTCATAAAAATAAGTCGTATTCCATGTTGCACTATGAGTTATTGTGTGGATGGGTTATTGATGTTAATGTTGTTGAAGAGCTGCGAAGTGGTGATTTTGTATGAACTATTTCTAATATATTATTTATCATACATTCTATTATATTGTTCTATATCTCACCCCTCCTATTTGAATGTTACCCATATATTAGTAACGTGCATGTAATCCAGAATGAAGGCGGTTTACCTTCAGTAGTTCGAGTCAGTGTCATTGCTCTGATATGTAACACTCGGGGGGATGAACGCTTGTTGCTTTATCGTTATTATTACCCCAGTTGTTGAATTTTAAGTTAATTTTTGTTAATTACTTGTTATTTGGAGTTGTTTCAGTTGGATAAAGATGTTACATTCTTTAAGTCGAATTTTATGATTCCGCTGCGTAGCTATGAAAGTTGTTGGTTTTAAAAGATTAATTTATGTTGTTGTTGGTTCATATGAGTTTAAAGTGTTATGTATCTATGTTAAATGTCGTTATTTTAAGTTGAAATTGTAGCATCCCATTTGTATGGTTGGAAGTTTTGTAACTCTGATTTTATAATAGTTGTCGGGTAGAAATGAGGTGTTACAAATTGGTATTAGAGCAAGTCGGATCGTCCGACCAAGTTTTCGAGTCATAGTTTTGTCTAAAAATCGAGTATTGTTAACTTGAGTTCTAACCGTTGTTTATGTTGTAGTTATAAGTTGAGATGGCTGGAAGAAATGACGTTGCACTTGCTGCTGCTTTGGAAGCGATGGCACATGCTATGGAGAATCAGTTGAATGCTGACGGGAATGCTGGATCTCGTTGCTTGGCGACTTTCCAGAGGGAGAATCCGCCTACCTTCAAGGGTAAGTATGATCCTGATGGAATGTTGGATTGGTTGAAAGAGATTGAGAGAATATTTTGTGTGATGGATTGCACTTCAACATGGAAGGTTCGATATGGTACTCACATGCTAGCAGTCGAGGATGATGACTGGTGGTTAGAGACTTTTCAGAAATTGGAAGTTGCAGGTGAAAATGTCACTTGGGCTGTGTTGCGTAGGGAATTTCTGAGGAAGCATTTCCCTGAAGATGTTCGTGGTAGGAAGGAAATTGAGTTTCTTGAGCTGAAACAATGGAGTATGTCAGTTGTTGAATATGCTGCAAAGTTTGCTGAGTTGGCTAAGTTTTATCCGCACTATAGCGAGGAAAATGTTGAGTTTTCAAAGTGCATCAAATTTGAGAACAGGTTGCGCCCAGAGATCAAGAAGGCAGTTGGATACCAGAAGATTCATGTTTTTGCCGATTTGATTGATAGTTACAGGATCTATGAAGAGAATAATAATGCTCACTATAAGATTATCAATGAGAAGAGGGGTAAGCACTAATATAACCATGGTAAGCCTTACAATGCCCCAGTTGGTAAAGGTAAACAGAAAGTTGCTCAAGATTAGAGAACTAGTAGGGGAGATGCTCCTGCTAGTGTGGTTTGTTTCAAATGTGGAAAACCTGGTCATAAGAGCAACGTGTGTACTGCTGGGGTGAAGAGGTGTTTCTTTTGTGGTAAGACGGGACATGCTATATCTGAGTGCAAGCATAAAGAGATGATTTGCTTCAACTGTGGTGAAGAAGGACACATTGGTAGTCAGTGTCAAAAACCAAAGAAGGCGCAAACCAGTGGAAAAGTGTTCGCTTTGGCTAAGAATCAGATAGCTAATGAGGACAGACTCATCATAGGTACATGTTTCATTAATAGTACTCCTTTAATTGCTACTATTAATACCGGTTCTACTCATTGCTTTATTGATGCTAATTGCATTAAAAGATTGGGTCTTACATTGTCTTCTATGAATGGAGAGATGGTCGTCTATACTCCAGCTAAGGGATTAATGACTACTTCTTTTGTGTGTTTAAAATTCTCGTTGTCGATCTTCGACATAGACTTTTATGTTGATTTAGTTTGTTTGCCTTTAAGTGGGTTAGGTGTGATCTTAGGTATGAACTGGTTAGAGCATAACTATGTTCATATTAATTGTTATAACAAGTCGGTGAGGTTTTGTACTCCTGAAGAAGAGGAAGCTAGTATGTCATCTGCTAGATAGTTGAGACAGTTGATGCAAGAAGAGGCTTAGATGTTCTCATTGATTGCATCGCTATCTGTCAAGAATCAAGCTATAATTGAGGAATTGCAAGTGGTGCGTGAATTTCCTGAAGTTTTCCCTGATGAAATTCCTGATGTACTGCCAGAAAGAGAAGTCAAATTTGCTATTGATCTTGTACCTGGTACCAGACCTATTTCTATGGCACCATACAAGATGTATGCATCTGAATTGTCAGAATTAAATAAGCAATTGGAAGAGTTACTTGAAAATAAATCTATGAGACCAAGTGTATCATTGCGGGGAGCTTTAGTGTTGCTAGTAAAGAGTAAAGATGGAAGTAAGAGGCTTTGTGTTGCTTATAGGCGATTAAATAAAGTGACGATTAAGAACAAGTATCTGCTTCCAAGAATAAATGACTTGATGGATAAATTGGTGGGTTCTCGAGTGTTTAGTAAGATTGATTTGAGGTCGGGTTATCATCAGATTAAAGTGAAGAATGAAGATATCTAGAAGACGGCTTTCAAAATGCGTTATGGACATTATGAGTATTCGGTGATGCCTTTCGGTGTTACTAATGCCCCGGGAGTATTCATGGAGTACATGAACCACATCTTTCATACTTATTTGTATCGATTTATAGTAGTGTTCATTGATGATATTTTGATTTACTCTAAATTGGAAGAAGAGCATGCATAACACTTAAGAATAGTATTGCAAGTTTTGAAAGAAAGAAGTTGTATACAAAGTTGTATAAGTGTGAATTTTGGTTAGAGGAGATTAGTTTTCTTGGTCATGTTATCTCAGGTAGTGGCATTATTGTAGATCCATCTAAAGTAGATGTTGTGTTGCAGTGGGAAACTCCAAAGTCGGTTACCGAGATTAGAAGCTTTTTGGGATTATCTAGTTATTATAGAAGGTTTATCGAATGTTTTCTAAGTTGGCACTTCCGTTAACTAAGTTGACTTGTAAAGGTAGAGCTTATGTGTGGGATGTTCAGTGTGAAGAAAGTTTTACAGAATTGAAGAAGAGATTGACGTCGACTCCGATTTTGACATTACCTAATTCAGGAGAACCTTTTGTGGTATATTGTGATGCTTCTAAGATGGGTTTAGGAGGTGTGCTTATGCATAAAGAAAAGGTAGTTGCTTATGCGTCAAGGCAGTTGAGGACTCATGAAAAGAACTATCCTACGCATGATTTAGAGCTTGTTGCAGTTGTGTTTGTGTTGAAGATTTGGAGGCATTATCTTTATGGTTCTAGATTTGAAGTATTTAGCGACCATAAGAGTTTAAAGTATTTATTTAATCAGAAAGAATTGAATATGAGACAACGAAGATGGTTGGAGTTGTTAAAATATTACGATTTTGGTTTGAATTATCAACCAGGAAAAGCGAATGTGGTGGCTGATGCGTTAAGTCGAAAGAATTTACATATGTAGGCAATGATGGATAAAGAGTTGGAATTAATTGAACAATTCAAAGATATGAGCTTAGTTTGCGAGCTGACACCGCAGAGTGTTATGTTGGGGATGTTGAAGATTAATAATGATTTTCTAGATAATATCAAAGAAGCTCAGAAGTTAGACGGGAAATTGGTATATTTAATGGTTGGGATTGACCAGTTTGAGAATAGTGGTTTCAAGTTAGATGTGCAAGGTGTGTTAAGATTTCTTAATCGAATTTGTATTCCTGATGATGCAGAGATGAAGAAAGTGATTCTTGAGGAAAGTCATAGAAGCAAGTTGAGCATTCATCCGGGAGCTACAAAAATGTATCAAGATTTGAAGAATTTTTTTGGTGGCCTGGAATGAAGAGTGACGTGGCTCGGTTTGTCTATGCATGTTTAACTTGTAAAAAGTCGAAAGTTGAACATCAGAAGCCCGCAGGGTTGATGCAACCGTTAGAAGTTCCAGAATGGAAATGTGATAGCATTTCAATGGACTTTGTAACAGGATTACCTAATACTCCAAGGGAACATGATTCAATTTGGGTGATTGATGATAGGCTTGCGAAGTCGGCTCATTTTATTCCTATTAATATCAGTTTTCCAGTATCAAAGTTGGAAGAGATTTATACTAGTGTAATTGTAAAGCTGCATGGTGTTCCTTTGTGTATTGTGTCAGATAAAGATCTGAGGTTTACTTCAGATTTTTGGAAGAGCTTGCAAGAGGCGTTGGGTTCTAAGTTGAGGTTGAGTTCGGCGTATCATCCTCAGACGGATGGTCAAACTGAATGGACTAATCAGTCATTAGAAGATTTGTTGAGAGCATGTGTTCTTGAGCAGGGAGGTTCATGAGATACTTATCTTCTATTATTACAGTTCACTTATAATAACAGTTACCATTCTAGTATTCGAATGACACCTTTTTAAGCGTTCTATGGTCGGAGATGTAGAACTCCTTTATGTTGGCATGAATATGGAGAAAGCGTAGTACTTGGACCTGAACTTGTTTGAGAAACTACCGAGAAGGTGAAGTTAATTCGAGAAAATATGAAAGCTCCCAAAGTAGACAAAAGAGTTATCATGACAAGCAAAGGAAAATTTAGAATTTCAAGCAGGTGACCATGTGTTTTTGAAAGTTACACCAGTAACTGGTGTTGGGCGAGCATTGAACTCTAAGAAGCTCACTCCTCATTTTATTGGTCCATATCAGATTTTGGACAGAGTTAGGAACATTGCTTATAGAGTGGCTTTACCGCCTAATCTTTAAAATTTGCATGATGTGTTTCATGTGTCACAACTCCGGAAGTATATTTCAGATCCATCTCATGTGATCATATGGATGATGTGCAAGTAAGGGGTAATCTCACTGTGGAGATGATTCCTGTACGAATCGCAGATAGTGAAATGAAGACTCTAAGAGGCAAAGAGATTGCTTTGGTGAAAGTAGTCTTGTTATGAGCTACCGGAGAAAGCATGATGTGGGAATTGGAAAGCAAGATGCGAGACTCCTATCTTGAGTTGTTTGAACAAGGTAAATTTTCGAGGACGAAAATATTCTGAGTGGGGGAGAGTTGTAACGCCCGTTATTTAATTAATTATTTAATTAATTATTTTCGAATTATTTGTTGAAGTTGTAAGATATTGTGAATTGTTGGCATAAGTTATTGGATTATTATTAGTTAATTAATAATAATAATAATGTTAGAATTAGTAAAATAATAGAATAATTGTGTTGGGCCTATTTTATTGGTTGGAAGTAGTAAAGTGGGGGTGTGTAAGTTAAGCCCAATAGGATTAATGGTATAAGGTTAAGTTGACATAATAAATTTGGTTAGTTAGAGAATAGAAGTCTTGGTGTGCTGACCATGAAAAGCTGGGCAGAAGTGGAGAAAGGTTGCACGATTGTCGAGCAAGGCAAGACAAGGATTACGACCATAGATTTGTAGAGCATCCTTCAATCCAGGTAAGGGTGGGGTTCTTACCTTATAATGGGACTATTGATGAATATTGTGTAGGGGTTGGTCGTAGGTATAGTTGTTTTGCGTTGATTGTTATGGACCTGTTCTTGAAAGTTGCCTATTATCATGTTGTGGTCGTTGAGGAATCTTAAGTATGACTGCCTTGTACGATTGATGAATCTGATAATAGGAGATTTAGTTTCCCATTTCTATGTTATTCTGTGCGGTTGGTCGGAAATTAATGGTCGACGAGAATACTGTAAGGTTGGGATAATGTTTGTCACAGACTGGATGAAATCTGTGCAAAAATGTGAAGATGCACCGTGCCGAGGAGCACATGTAATTGCGTCGAGCGGTATAAGATTGTAAGATGTGCCGAGGAGAACGAGTGTTAGGTGTCGAGCGGTATGAGGCTGCAAGGTGCGTCGAGGAGAATAGGTACATGTATCGAGCGACATAAGGCTGCATAATGTGCCGAGGATGTATAGAGTATGTCGGCTGATACATGAAGCTACCGGCAGAAAACACAGAGCCGCTACCGAACTTTATTTATCCCGGAGGAAGGGGAAATATCGATAAAACCACAAGGGAAAGGATAAGATGGTCTTGCGACCAAGAGAAAGGGTAAGGGATTCGGTTATGCGAGGGGAAGGTATTAGCACCCCTCACATCCGTTGTATCCTACGGGATCCATTTAGTTTGTTTGTCTTAAAGGGTGTATTTATCTACAACTATGCTTGCTAAAAGGGGAACAGATGGTTTTTTTATTATTGCGTTCGTGAGGGTTTCGCGACCCTTTGCCTACGTATCCAATGAAGGAATCAGAATACCGTAGTTCCTCTAGAAAATGATTCATTTGTTTGTGTTTTTTAATGGGCGACGTTAACGCACACATTCTAGCAATAGGCACGGCCGGTATCGCGGTAGAACGAAGATAACATGCCCTTGGGGGGAGTTTTGATTGGTTGAGTGTTTTTGCGAGTTTTAGAATAAATTCGAGTAATAATTAAGGAAAGTTTTTGGATTTTTGATTGGTGAATGTTAAGTTTTAATTACAAAAGAAGAAGAGCTTAAGTGGGGAATTAAAACCTATTTGTTTGTTATGTACAAGTGAGCTAAAAAAGTCTATTTCGACATAAGGCGATCGAACGGGTTTTAATCGCCTCACGGAGCTAACTGAGGGAGTATGGCATCAGGATTTGAACGAACAAATAAAGAAACTAAGACTCTAAATATTTTTTTATTGTTTTAAGAAAATAATACTATAATATCTTTACAAATTATTGTGAAATGAGTATCGAAACCTAATTTTAACTTGTTTTGGGTATTTTATTAAGTTAAATGAAACAAATTGAATTAAAGAAATTTAAGCAAAAGATTAAGTAAATAACAAAATGAAAGATTAAATAAAAAAACATGTTTTTTGTATTTTTCTCATGCAATAGCTATGTAAAGAAAATAAATTAAATAAATATATTTTTTAAAGAAATATATGATAAAATACATAAAGACAAAGCCTAAAGAAACTAAAAAAGAAAAAAAAAATGGAAAATGCCCCCAGCAGGGGTTGAACCCGGGTCCCCAAGGTTCATTGTTAGATGCTTTGTCAGTTGAACTATTCTGTTTATTTATTATAACAATGATTTAATTACAACAAAAGGGAAAATGGTGATTGGATTGGGCCATTGGGCTAAAAGGCCCAAAAGGGAGTTGACCCGGTTGGGAAGAGGAAAAGAAGTTCTTGTAACCCTAAGCTACAGCAGCGTCGCGGGTTAGTGTACTTTGGGAAGGGGAAGACGTTAATTGTTTTTATTTCCCAATTAAACTCACTTAAATGTAAATCAATTATTAAATCTAATCTCTCTCTTGGCTTCTCTCAGTCGCTCAATATCACTCTTCTATCTCTATATTCATCTTCATCCTCAACCTTACAATCCTCACCCTCTCTGATTCTCTCTTTGTTTGAACCCTTTCCCTCTCCCATCCTGCTTTTTTTCCTTAAAGTTCTGAAGGGTTTGCACATTTGGAAAATGATGAAGCACTAGGGTGTTTTTGTTGTTTGTTAGCCTTTGACTTGTTGCTTGTTATTAGCCTGCTATGCTGCTGTATGTTTGATATTGTTTTGATACCATTTGCTGCTGTTATGTTAGCCCGTGACTTGTTGCTTGTTGTTTTGGCTACTTGCTGGTTTTGTGTTTCGTGGGACAGTTTGCTAGCCTGCTGTGCTGTTCGCTTTGCCAACCTGCTATGCTTGCTGCTTGCTTATGCTGTTTTGCGCGCTGTTATTGTTTATTTGGATACCTTGTTGCGCCTTTGTTCTGCGCCTTTGTTTTCCTTGTGTAGGGGCGAGCCTTCATTCTGCGCGCTATGCTGCTTTTTGTTTGTTCATTTGGCAATTTTTCTTTTCTCCCTTTTTGTGAACCAAAGAGGATAAATCTTTGTGATTTGCAATTTGGGAGAAACTAAAACATGATAAAAAAATATCTCCCTCTTTAACTGATTCCAAAAGGCAAACCCTTATGATGAGATAACAATCAACTAATTATTGTTTGCATTTTTTATGTGCTTGATCGCTAACTTTTCTTTTTTTCTTGTTTCTTGAGCACGATTATTGGACGGTCCAAAGAGAGATTGAACGATGAAAATACCATGGTGAGGAGTGAAGATGAAGACTTGAAGATGAAGACTTGAAGAAATACAAATTATTTTTCTCTTTTATTTGTAAACAAAACAAATGTAATTTGTATTCCAATAATTGTAATTTATTTTTCATACGCTCTGTAATCAGTCCAAAAAATGTAATGAACACAAAAGCTTGAATGATACGTTTTTTGAATGAATTCTTTTGTATGGAAATCAAACAACTCTCGATCTTGTTTAAATTCTGAAATTCTCTCTTAAATGATACGAATTCACATCTCAACTTTGTAACTTAAATCTTAAGAAATCATGAATAAGGGTTATAACTTGTATTCCAAACAAAACACGCGTCTTATCTTTCAAACTCCAATCAAACTCTCAAACAAAATAAATGCTTAAGAATTTAATTCCACTGATTAATTCGAACCTAAAACACCGGTCGCTTGAACCTTGATCTTCATATCATGCCTGAACCACACTTGCACTTCTTGACCAAAACTTCAACTTTTGATATTCAGCCCACAATAACTTATAACTTAAGCAACAAGAACAAGGTCTTGATCATCATGAACCCTCAGCCTCATTTCTTGAGCCCAAACTCCACATTTTCCAATTTAAACTTCAAACTCTCGACTCAACGACTTAGAGGCTTTAAGAAGAAACTTGAAATGCGAGGAGGTGAGATTTTTGACCTAATGCACTGAGCTTTGGGCCATCCTCGAGGCAGGCGAGAGAGACATCTTCCCAGAAACCAAAAACTCAAAACCCTAGCATCTTGATCAGCACACATAGGGAAATAAACCCTAAACCAGGCTCTGATAAATTTGAGCGAGAACCAACCTTGCAACGTGACGACAAAATTCATTCCGCGATCCATTAATCGAGAACCAGATGCGTTCCCCTTTTACCTGATAAGAAAACCTCAAAACAAGATTAGACATAAAGAGGGCGCAACCCTAAAAATTTAAACTAAAGCGCCTGATTCCATGAGATGCGGGATATGCAAATGATTGAATAATAAAATGATGCAAATGGAATGCAAAGTTCAAAAACCAGACAAAAATAAAAGAGATAGGGCAAATTTGGGGTACGACAGTTGCCTCTATTTAATCGTCTTAAACCTGAAGGCGAGATTAGCGTCGACCTTTCGTAAGTTCAAGGTGGAAGATGATTAAATACCAGGACCCGAAATTTGCCCTGGAAAGATGGTGTGAGTGTTATTCACTGGTGTGAATGTCTGCTGGGGAAAGACAAACTGGTCTTCTGGTGGACTGGTCATGATGGATAAAACATGGTTGAAAAAGGGTAGCTTGTACCGGGGTAACGGTGTTGTGATCGGTGGGAATGAGAACTGACTGTTTTGGAATGCTGGTTCGCGTTTGCGTTTGTTTTCGCAAAATGTCGCGGTAAGCAAGAGTCGCCACCGTCTTTTATTTTATCCAGCAAGGAAAGGACGAAAGCACAGAAAAATTCCTTTTTGAGATATTTCTTGGGTTCGGGAGGTAGATTATAGAAAGGGAAGGTGTTAGCCCCCTTTCTATCCGTGGTTATCCATGGGCTCTTAGGTACTTGCTCACTATGTTTTCAAAAGTTTGCTTTTCTTTGTGTTTGTGGGTTTGAAAAGAGTTTTTTTGTTTGGAAGAGAGTGTAAGTGCGAAAAGTTTTGTTTTTGTTTACAAAAGAGAAAGTACTTAAGAACATCTACCTACTCAAAAAGGAATTAAACTGTGCAAATATCCTTTAGACAATGCTATCCCACTATTGAGGAGTAGGTAGCACCGTCGTTGGAGTTTTCGGGTCAATTCGATTAAGGGACGTGTGGTCACTAAAGCAATGTTAGGACGCCTTAGCAGTAACCCTAATGTCTTAGATCATTTTATCCGAGCAACCGTTTCGAGGCAACTATGATCTTTGGACAAGAGGGCGACCTCTAAAACTTCCTATACTCAATGACCACGTTCGAGGCAACCAAGTGAGGCGTACCCTAAGAGTGGCATGTGCGAGTGTGTCAATTTTCAGTTTATATTATCTTTGTACATGTTATGGTGAGCTACGGTTGATTTTAAATTAAAGGTTAATCTTGTCATGCATAGCCTATTGTTCAAACATCTAACAATTAATGATTGCAGAAAATAAATTGCGGAAAATAAAGCTAAGCTATTACAAGGCGTCAGATATTTACATCGCCAAAAATAAACCCTTAAAATTAAATGCGAAAAAGTAAATAAAAGCGATAAATAAAGGTCCTAAGTTAAAAACTATTACATCCTCGGAGCAATTACAATATATGGATCAACAATAATATGCGCGAGAAAATTGAATCGGATTGTCCTTTAGGGTTTTAACCCTTTTTTCATTAAATAAAGTATATTTTTTTTTGTCATTTTTGATTTAAGAATTAAGTCTAACTTAATAATGGAATTAATTAATTAAAAAAGAAAATATTTTTGAGTTTTATTTTAATTAAGGAAATAAAATAAGAATGGTAAAAATATAAAAAAACCTAATTCTAAATCAATTTTAATTTATTGCAAAATATATTATCATTAAACCTATTTACTAAATGAATTAATTAATGGTTTATTTACAAAAATAAAATAGTGAAATTAATAAATATTATTTTTTTGTTATTTTCTGATTTTTATGAAAAAAAGTTAGTTTGTTAATTAATTAGTTAAAGATAATAAAACAAATTAAGTAAAAGAAATATAGAAAAGAAAAAGAATAAACCAAAGGGGTTTGGGCTCAGAAGGGAGGTTGATTCAGCAATTTTGAGGTCCATCAACGTTTCAGCCTTGTTTGACCTTTCAGATTGCCTATGCGCTTGTTGACCAGAGTGTGTGGTAGGCGTGCAATCTGGATCCTTGAACCTGCCTAGTGGGCCACTTGGCATTTGATGAGATCGGAAGTATGATGATCCACACTTTGGGGCGCTGCACCTGAGTACCTGAAAAGCAAAACCAAATAATTGTTTGGGGGACCTGGGATTCGAAGGAGCTTGGGTTTCCCTTTGATCCAAGGGGCTGATCAAAGGTGCCCACGAGACTGCACGTACGGGGCGTTCGATCTGGATATGACATCCTCTAATCTAGAATTCTACAAGGAAGTTTGTTAGAAATTGAAAATACAAGGCCTGTGATATTGGATCCTAGTCCCTTCGATTGAGCGAATTCCCTTTCACCCCTGAGCTGCTTGCTCATTCAAAAGGCATGACTCCTGCTTTTGGCCCTGCAAAATAGGTCAATTCAGAACTAAACAACATAGAGAAACGTCTCATTCGAAATCAATTCCTGAACCCAGATCTGGGTTGGTTTCGATTTGTCACAGCCAAGATCATGGATTTCAAATGTAACCTGCTTTGAAAGAAACTTTATCCATGGGGGGTTCAAACGTATGAACACTGCAACTTATACACATTTTGTTAAATCGCTCACAGGTAACAAAAAAAACTATGAATATGCAATTATGAGTAATTTTAAGATTAAGTGAGATTGAACATTATACCACTGGAGGCGCCTGGATTTGGACGGAAGGTGCCTGCAATAGAGTCTAGACTTTCATGGGGCAGGCTGGTGCTTTTGCGAGGCAAGGTATGTGTGGCCGTCTTCGTGGTGTTTTTTCCGTTTCTGTAGAGTTTTGTGTGTCTTTCCCCCCCGTTATTTTTTCTTTGTGAGCATGAGGTTTATATAGACAAAAGAATTTAGGTAAATATTTGTGTATCAAATCTTGGCCCATTATGATGAAGAGATTTGATTTGATTCACTTTGAATATCATTCCAAAAATAGCCTAATTCAATCTTTTTGTCCACACCATGCCTTTACACGAATTTGATTTGATTTCTTCATAAAGACTTTCTATTTTTGATTCAATCACGTGCCAATCTATTTTCATGCGTTACTGCCAGCCTGTCATGAGTTGTTTGGGCCTCCAATATGATGAAAATCGAAAGCTGACTTGCCCTTTGTAGATCCACTTCCCTTCTAATCTACTCTCTTCGATAGCTCTAAGCTCCACTTCGAATTAATCCATCTTCGATGTCACAGCCCCTTCAATTGAGACTCCTTCTGCTTCGACTGCTTGATTTGAAAAGAATCACTCTGGTCGAATCAGCTCTTGTGGAGTTAGGAACAGAAAAGGCAAGAATATGGCCTTTAACTCAGGAATTGAATCCACAATCAACTAAATTCTTTCCATATTTGCAAGGAAAACATGCCATTTTCTCATGTTCAGTGTACCTGGACATGTTTTTTTGAGTGCCCTCTGGATGGCCTCTTTCAAATGGCCTGGAAGGAGTTCTTCAAATGGCCCTTGTCCAAATATCAATCGAAGGGTATTTATAAATCGAAGAGTCCTTTGCTACGCCAATCGAAAGATCTTGTTCATGCTAATCGAAGGACATGGTTAACATGCCTGTCGAAGCTGCCTTGACACAATGCTAAATCGAAGGATCCCTTGGCATGCCAATTGAAAGGCTTGGCCCAGGGTGCCAAACGAAAAGGTCTTTCAGAATTCAAATCGAAGGCCTTGACATAATTCCAATCGAAATGCCGTCCATAATGCCAATTGAAGCATTTTTGGAATGTCAATCGAAAGGATTGGCTATAATGCCACTCGAAGGGAATTATCCATGCCAATCGAAAGACTCCTTCAGAATACCAACCGAAGTGTCTTTCAGAATGCCAATCGAAAGGTACTTAAAGCACCACTCAAAAATTTTCTTTTTCCTTAGGCAAGGGTTTGTGACCAACCATGTAAGGGAAGACCTTTGAAAACATGAGAGGGCAAATTTTGGGGTACAACAACAACCTACGACCTTTAGGAAATGAAGTGAAGGTAAGATCTATGGGCGAACTACGACCTTAGAAGGATGACGCAACGGTAAGATCTACGGACAATCTACGACCTTAGGAAAGATAAAGCGAAGGTAAGATCTACGGATGATCTACGACCCTAGAAAGATAAAGCGACGGTAAGATCTATGGAAGATCTACGACCCTAAAATGCGAAGGTGAGATCTACGGACGATCTACGACCCTAAGAAGACACTACTATGGTAAGATCTACAGACGATCTACGACCTTAAAAGATAACTTGACGGTAAGATCTACGGATGATCTACGACCTTTAAAAAAGATGATGAGAGGGTAAAGTCTACGGACGACCTACGACCCTAGGTAGATAAAACGAAGGTAAGATCTACGGACGATCTACGACCCTAGAAAGATAAAGCGACGGTAAGATCTACGGATGATCTACGACCTTAAAAGAAAAGATGATGAGTGGGTAAAGTCTACGGACGACCTACGACCCTAGGAAGACAAAGTGAAGGTAAGATCTACGGGCGACCTACGACCTTAGAAAGATAACTCGACGGTAAGACCTACGGTTGATCTACGACCTTAGAAAAAAGATGATGAGAGGGTAAAGTCTACGAACGAACTACGACCATGGGAAGATAGAGTGAAGGTAATATATATGGACGATCTACGACCCTAAGGATACGAGTAAGAGAGGGTAAAGTCTATGGATGACCTACCACCTTAAGAGAGATAAAGTAAGTATTGAGAGTTGGGGGGCATGACGTACTAAAACCCTAATTTTTTTTAGTTGGTAGTGTAGTAACAGATGTTAACTGGAGATTATGAGGATGAAACTTTTTTGTGAGGATGTTTTGTTGATTTGGGATTGATTTGGGATTGATCTGGCTCATGCTTCATATGCATTTGAAGTGTGACATGATGATCCATGGATATGCTATGCGTTTGAGGATGCAATGCAGTATGTCGTGATGATTATTGTGTGCAACATGCCACAAACTCATTGGGATCTATTGCTCGCCATCTTGAGGTACCAACATGGACTGGTGCTTGAAAACTGAGAGAAAGAGTTAGCCTTGTCGAGTTCACTGGGGAACAAAATCTTGCTGAGGAGAAAAGACTTGATCTGACTTCCTTCATGTGTTAGGATTTGTGAATAACCGAAAAGGAGACGTGGATCTCAACCAATGCCCCAAGTCTCTCTGTGTGGTAGAATCGGGCGCTCGGTCGATTGTAAGGAGGCGACGAGGATGAAATCTTGGTCAAGGTGACCGTTATGACTTGCTATCTGCACAGGAGAGCAAACACTTGAACACCACAACACTCCCTTGGGATGCCTTCAAATCCATGTAATGTAGTGTTTCACATCTTAGATCGAGATTATTATTGACTTATTGTTTTCAATGCAATGCTTAATAAAGAATTTAAATCATAATTCGCATACGAAAAATAAAGTAAAAGAACATAACAAAGATTTTTTAATGGAATGGCAAATTTTATTAATGAGTTTGGCCCGTGAATGGGCATTCATACATAAATACAACTCCTAAATGAGGAAATTGCAGAGAAGAAAAGAAATACAATGGGTAAAATGGCAATAAGAAAATCTCGAATTTCCGTTAAAACTGATATTGCTATAGTTCCTGCATCCTGGATCGTCCTAGTGCCGTGCTTCCAAAAGATAATAGTTAGATCGATCTATCCCGCATTAAGAGGGTGTACGTGAAGAATCTTCAGACTGCAGTCTCTCGCTTTCTATCCCTAATTTTTGCCTGGATCGCCCTTTCAGGTTTTCAATCCACCAGGACACCCATTTTTGCCTAAGCCGCCCTTTCGGGTTTTCGACTTAGCGGGTTATTCTCTTTTTTTCTTTTTTAGCCCTAACTTTTGCCTAAGCCGCCCTTTCGGGTTTTCAACTTAGCGGGTCCTTTCATGCGTATTATTTTTTGACTGAGTCTGAATTAACTGGAAGCAGAACGTCTTCCCCATCCATGTTTGTCAGGATTAGAGCACCTCCTGAGAAAGCTTTCTTTATGATGTACGGTCCCTCATAGTTGGGAGTCCACTTTCCTCTTGGATCAGTGTGGATTGAGAGAATCTTTCTTAAGACCAGGTCACCTGAGTGGAACTCTCGAGGCTGAATCTTCTTGTCAAATGCCCTCTTGAGACGCTGTTGGTATAACTGACCGTGACAAATGGATGCCAGGCGCTTTTCTTCGATGAGATTGAGTTGGTCGAGTCTCGTTTGAATCCATTCTGCTTCATCAAGTTTAGTATCCATCAGAACCATTAAGGAAGGAATCTCCACTTTGATCGGCAGCATCGCATCCATACCATAGACTAGTGAAAACAGAGTTGCCCCGATGGAAGTACGCACCGAAGTTCGATAGCCATGCAGGGAAAAAGGCAACATCTCATGCCAATCTTTGTATGTTCTCACCATTTTCTGGACGATTTTCTTTATGTTCTTGTTAGCGGCTTCGACTGCCCCATTCATCTTTGGCCGATAGGGTGATGACTTATGGTGCTCGATCTTAAATTCTTCACACATTTCCTTCATCATCTTGTTGTTGAGATTTAACTTGTTATCAGTGATGATCTTGTTAGGAGTTCCATACCGGCATATGATCTCTCTTTTGATGAAACGAGTGACAACTTGCTTGGTCACATTCTTGTACAAAGCCGCTTCCACCCACTTGGTGAAGTAGTCAATAGCAACGAGGATAAACCTGTGTCCATTTGAAGCGCTCGGCTCGATGTGTCCAATCATATCGATGCCCCACATTGCAAAGGGCCATGGTGAAGTCATCACATTCAAAGGAGTGGGAGGAACATGTATCTTGTCTGCGTAAACCTGACATTTATGGCACATTTTGGCATATACACAACAGTCACTTTCCATCGTCATCCATAAATAACCTGCTCGTAGGATTTTCTTGGCCATGGAATGCCCACTGGCATGAGTCCCAAAAGAGCCCTCGTGTATTTCTCGTATAATGGATTCTGCCTCGTGTCTATCCACACATCTGAGCAGAACCAAATCATAACTTCTCTTGTACAGAACGTCTCCTGACAATAAAAACTTAGACGCCAACCTTCTGAGAGTCCTCTTATCACAAATTGTAGCACCTTCAAGGTACTCTTGCTTCTCAAGATATCTTTTGATGTCGAAATACCACAGCCTTTCGTCTGATACATCTTCAGTGGTGAGACAATGAGCAGGGAAAATATGTGCTGGCTCCTTGGAACGACAAATCCTTATACTGGGTGCATAATTCGGGTAATTGACTTTGAACATCACTGTTAAAGTGGCCAGAGCGTCTTCCAGTTGATTCGCTTCTCTAGGAATGTGCTCAAAGGTGACCTCATCAAAAGCGGGCAACATCTCAACTATGTAATCCCTGTATGGAACTAAATTAGGGTTCCATGTATTCCAATCACCCCGTACTTAATGTATCACTAAGGCAGAGTCCCCATAAACTTCAAGAATCTTGATCTTCAAATCAATGGCTGCCTCAAGGCCCATCACACAAGCTTCATATTCAGCAACATTATTCGTGCAATCAAAACATAATCTGGCAGTGAAAGCTATATGAGTGTTGCGTGGAGAGGTCAGAACTGCCCCAATACCATGACCAATAGCATTTGACGCACCATCAAACGTGAGAGTCCATCGCTCCCCTGGTTCAGGTCCTTCATTGTCATCAAGTTTCATAATATCCTTGTCTGGAAAGTCGAACTTCATGGGCTGATATTCTTCCAATGGTTGGTGAGCGAGATGATCAGCAAGAATGCTACCTTTGATGGCCTTTTGTGTGACGTACTGGATGTCATACTTAGACAAAAGCATTTGCCACCGAGTCAATTTGCCTGTAAGTGTTGGTTTCTCGAAGATGTATTTTATCGGGTCCATCTTAGATATCAGAAGCGTAGAATGTGTCAACATATATTGCCTCAAGCGTCGGGCTGCCCACGTAAGAGCACAACAAGTCTTATCAAGTAAGGAATACCTCGATTCACAATCAGTAAACTTCTTGCTTAAATAGTAAATGGCGTGTTCTTTTCATCCAGTATCATCATGTTGTCCGAGCACACAACCCATAGATCCTTTAGGCACCGTTAAATACATAATGAGAGGTCTCCTGGGAACTGGTGGTATGAGTATTGGTGGTTCTTGAGGATACTGCTTAATCATCTAGAAAGCTTCTCGACAACTCTCATCCCAACAGACATCCTGATTCTTGCGTAACAATTTAAAGATGGGTTCACAGGTAGCAGTAAGATGGGAAATAAACAGGGCTATGTAATTCAACCTTCCAAGGAAACCTCATACTTCCTTCTCATTTTTCAGCGCCGGCATATCTTGTATTGCTTTTACTTTGTATGGATCTACTTCAATTCCTCGTTGACTCACGATAAAACCAAGTAGCTTGCCCGATCAAACCCCAAAGGTGCATTTGTTGGGATTAAGCCTTAACCTGAACTTTCGCAAATGATCGAACAACTTCTTCAAATGAACCAAATGTTCTTCCTCCGCCTGTGACTTCTCAATCATGTCGTCCACATACACCTCGACTTCTTTATGGATCATGTCGTGAAAGAGAGTCACCATAGCTCGCTGATATGTCGCACCAACATTTTTAAGACCAAAAAGCATGACTCTGTAGCAAAAGGTACCCCAAGGAGTTGTGAAAGCTGTTTTATCCATCTCTTCCAGAGCCATCTTTATCTGATTGTAGCCAGAGAATCCATCCATAAAGGAGAATACTGAAGACTGAGCAGTGTTATCAACCAATACATCAATATGAGGCAACGAGAAATCATCCTTCGGGCTTGCTCTATTCAAGTCTCGGTAGTCAACACACATACGTACCTTACCATCCTTCTTAGGTATGGGCACAATGTTAGCAATCCAAGGCGGGTAATTTATCACAGATAGGAAACCTTCTTCGAGCTGTTTCTGAACCTCTTCTTTGATCTTCAAGGCCATGTCGGGTCTGGTCCTTCTTGGTTTTTGCTTTACAGGAGGACATTCTGGCTTGAGTGGCAATCTATGCATTACCATATCAGTGTCTAAACCGGGCATGTCTTCATATGACCAAGCGAAGATGTCAGCATACTCTTAAAGCAATTCAATCAACCCCTTCTTTTCTTCACTTTTCAAGGCGGCCCCTATCTTGACATCTCTCTTTACCTCTTCAGTACCGAGATTGACGACTTCTATTTCTTCTTGATACGGCTGGATGACCTTCTCTTCCTGTCTCAAGAGTCTAGCTAGTTCTTTAGGGACTTCACAATCTTCCTCATTATCTTTGTTAGCATGATCAACTGAATTCTCAAGGATGTAAGGAGCCATAGCATTATCATTTCCAACGGAGTCCGAGACGGATCTGCATGATCGATGATTTTATGTTTTATTTTTAGAAAGTGAAAAATAATATTTAGAATATGAAAAGAAAAGTATTGCCATTTTTATTTCGAAAAAGTAAAAGTAAAAGAAAAGACAGAGAACAAAATTGTATGCGAAAGTGCGATTTTTCATTCAATGTTAAACGAAGATTGAAACATAAGGGGCCCCTTCTACAAGTTGTCAGTATGCCTTGGGCAGGACATATGACTTAAAATGGAAACAGAAAATTACACATCAAGCAAAACAACTTCAGGGATGTCCACAGTAGTCCAATTGCTGAGCTCCTGGTCCGGCGCAACTTGATAGATAAATCTTGAAATATCCTCATCGTCACCTTCAGCATCTGTGGAGAGTACCTGTCCTTCTTTGCTTACACCATCACTGACGAACACTTCAGAAATTGGGGGAACCTGCTGTCCTTTGAGAGGAACCCAACCAGCTTGCACGGAGGATTATGGCTGATACCCAAGACCAAAATGATCTTTCTTCTCTGGAACT
Organism: Vicia faba; assembly: GCA_948472305.1. NCBI lineage: Eukaryota > Viridiplantae > Streptophyta > Magnoliopsida > Fabales > Fabaceae > Vicia > Vicia faba. The sequence goes on from OX451737.1 coordinate 536,576,407, forward strand.
TCAATTAATTTTCCCCAACTGTCATGGGGAGGTCTAGCTTCTATGAGGGCTTTGGAATCCTTCAAAGAGGCCAGGGGTATCTCAGACTTCTTACATTCCACGACGGGGACTTTGTCAACAGTAACAATCTCCAGTGCTTGAAAAGGCAACTCTTGTACCTCGCCTTCCACTTCCATGTAACGGTAGGTAGTCAGATTATTAATCAATATGTCTTCTTCCCCGCAAACGACGACAACTTGGTCATTCGCAATGAACTTCAGGCGTTGATGAAGAGTAGATGTCACAACTCCAGCTACATGAATCCATGGACGACCCAAAAGGCAAGTATAGGATGGAAGAATGTCCATAACATAGAATGACAAATAGAAAGTGTGGGGACCAATCTTGACAGGCAAATCTACTTCTCCATCCATCGATCTTATCGAACCATCAAACGCTCGAACATTTAGAGTGGATGGCCTCATCATTACTCCGTCCATATTCAGCTTAAACAAGGTAACCTTAGGCATCACATTGAGTGAAGAACCTGTATCCACCAAAACTCGAGATAAAACAGTGTCCAAACACTTCATAGAAACATGCAACACTTTATTATGGGCTATGCCTTCAATTGGGAGTTCATCATCGCAGAAACCCAAACAATTTCCCACAGCAATATTGGTGACTATTCCTTCAAACTGGGCCACAGAGATATCTTGGGTAACATGAGCAGAACATAAGGTCTTCAATAAGGCGTTGCGGTGGGCCTCTAAACATAAAAGGAGAGACAATATGGAAATCTTGGATGGTGTCTGGTTGAGCTGGTCCACTACTTTGTAATCACTCCGCTTGAGAATTCTCAAAAGTTGCTCCGCTTCTTGTCCTTCAGAAAGTTCGGGTTGATTATCCATTACTTGCTTTCCCCTAGCCTTAGCTAGAGTTTCACTGTTAGTTTCCTTAATAGGTGGTGGTGGAGGAGAAAAGATCCGACCACTGCGAGTCATGCTGCTTGTTCCCGCAATGTTGGTAACATTCTTGTCACCAACCGGAGGGCACTCATACCTCTTTCCATGAATATATACTACATTATACTCCCATGGAACTGCCTTCGAGTCGTTGCTTGTAGGAGGAATAGGAGCTTGAATCATTGTGGGGGTAATAGGAACCTGAATTGTTAACGGAATACTAGGGGTGGCTGAAAAGCTTCTCGGATAGTAGGGGATTTCCAGGACATCAATTTCTTCTTCTCTGAATACTTCCTCTATCTGTAAGACACCTTCATCGATCAACTGTTGGATGACCGTCTTCAACTAAGCACACTCTTCTGGTTTGGAAGAACAGGTTAAGCAGAAGTCATGGAGTTCTTGTAGCACTCCATGCTTCAACAAATGTTCTCTGACAGTTTCCAAAGATATCTTAATTCCATCAACCTTTGATACCAAAACCCGTTCATTAACTTCTTCAATAGCATGGACTGTTCCCCCTTGATGAGGAGGCATGGGATTATTTTGAATATTCGGACCAACAAGGTTGAAGTTGATGGCTTTTGCATCGATGAGATCTTAAACTTTGCATTTGAATGCTCTACAATTTTCAATTGTATGGCCTGGGGCACCAGAATGGAATTCGCAATGAGCATTACTATCATATCCCCTAGGGAGAGGATTTGGCGGTGGACCGAGTTCGCGCAATTGAACCATTTGACTAGCAAGTAACTGTGGGAGAAGTTGGGCGTAGGACATGGGAATGAGATTAAATCTTCTTTCAGGGGCTCTCTGTCTTTGAGGAGATCTCGTGCCTTGGAGATGTTGATTCGATTGTTGATAAGTTGTAGGAGGTGCAAATTGTTGTTACGGAACATAATGTGGTTGCGGAGCGAAAGGCCGTTGTTGGGCCATCCAGGGTGCTGGAGTTGTAGCAGCGTATACTTGCGGAACAAATTGCTTGGGAACAGCAGCAGGTGTAGGAAAATAAGGGAATCAGACTTGAGGAAATGTGGGAGCTCTTCCTTGGTTAACGGTGATGGCATTGGTCTCTCCCTCTTTATTCTTGACAAAATCGGAAAATGGTTTCCTGTTAATGTCTGCATTGTTGTTAGCATTATTAGGAACACCTTGAATCGTTCCAGCCTTAATACACGTCTCAACACGTTCAACAATGATGACCATATCAGAAAATGAAGTAGAAGTGCTACTGAGCATATGTTGGAGATAAGGGCCTCGTAGAGTACCCATAAACAGATCAATCAACTCACGATCCAAGAGAGGAGGTTGGACCCTTGCAGCTAGTTCATGCCACCTCTGAGCGTATTCTTTGAAAGACTCTTCAGACTTTTGCACCATCCCCTGAAGCTGAGTACGGCTAGGAGCCATGGAAGTATTGTAATGGTAATGTTTCAAAAAAGCATTGGCAAGCTCTCCTCAAGTATTGACATGAGATCTTTCCAATTGCATATACTAATCCAAGGATGCCCCGGTCAAACTGTCCTAAAAGAAATGCATGAGGAAAGGTTCATTTCTAGCATAGGCCGCCATTTTACAACAATAGGAACAGAGATGTGTCTCTGGGAAAGAAGTGCCTTTGTATTTGTCAAACTCTGGGACTTTAAACTTGGGAGGAATTACTACCCCAGGCACGAGGCACATTGCAACATTATTGAATCCGGAAGCCTTGATACCTTCCATGGATCTAAGTCTCTCTTTGAGAGCATGATACATTTTCGCAGTTTCGGCAACCCCGACAGCAAGGTTTACTTGGGGTTCATCGAGATCAATAACATCATGATGATCGTCGACATCATTCCTAGGAGCACCAACATGAGTCTCAACATTTGCACTGTCATTTCTCCCATTAGTAGAAGTGGAAGGAGCAACAGTAGTAAGCTTGGCAACACTCTGGTGTAGTTCTTCTTGACCCTTAATCACGGCATGCAGAGTTTCCATTAGTTGATCCATGCGAGTACCCATAGTGTCCATATCCCGACGGAGTGCATTCTGATTTTCTTCGAAAAGACCCATTAGCCTTTGCTGGTTGCCTCTGGTACGATAAGGATGCGGATGAGTCGTCTTTGTTGTTTACTGGATTCTGGGAAAGGGGACCCCAATGAGTTTTTGTTGTGAAAAAATGAATGCATAGTAATATGGATGAATACTTTATCTTCATTTCTGAGGAGACCCAAAGACTCGTCTATCTTTTTAAAATTTCCCTTTTTGAAAAGTTGTATCAACGAGACTTGTCTTTGGATTTCTCTAGATATGAGATGTATATACATGATGATATGATGTCATGGTATGCTATGGCATGAAGTCTCAGCTCCACATATTCAGGATAACCATTGCGTAGTTTGTTGCACAGGCTGGAAGTAACAGGATCAAAAGTTCGACGTCACAAGCATGGATTCAAAGTAACCACCCACGAGGTATGTACTAGGGGTTTATCACCTTCCGAACAAGGTTCTAAAGAGTTCTCTAAGTCTACGCTCTTCCTTTGGATATTACCGACGTCCCAATTACTTGGTAATCAGCAATATTTGCAGGAAAAACTCGTCCGAGTGCAATATCACGTGACAACTACTTCCGGATTACTTTGTTATAGTCTCCGCATTGCACCTAAAAGGCTAGGATGGGTTAATGGTTCTACGGTCCTCAGCTTCTCGAGCTCCCAGGTCGAAAGCAACGACGTCTTCCCGATTACACGGTAAACATCACTACTTTCAAGGGAACCTCCACTGAGTGGGGGATTTTCATGCCTCCTTCTTCAGGATTACTCCCTCAAAGTTAACATGACTATACCTCCCGTCCTAATCCTATGTGTAACCCAAGTCCGGGTATAGAACTTATCGAAAGTAATCACCAAACCCAACATCACAATGTATCCAGAATATGTGAGTAACAATAATATATACAATATATACAAAATAAAGCAATAATAAAACAGTAAAGTAAAATAAAGCAAATAAATAAACACCCAAAAAGACAAATAAACAAAACTAGGAGAGACTCGCAAAAGATCCCCAGCAGAGTCGCCAGCTGAAGCTACCGGAAGAAAACACAGAGCCGCCACCGAACTTTATTTATCCCGAAGGAAGGGGAAATATCGATAAAACCACAAGGGAAAGGATAAGATCGTCTTGCGACCAAGAGAAAGGGTAAGGGAGTCGGTTATGCGAGGGGAAGGTATTAGCACCCCTCACATCCGTTGTACCCAACGAGATCCATTTTGTTTGTTTGTCTTAAAGGGTGTATTTATCTACAACTATGCTTGCTAAAAGGGGAACAAATGGTTTTTAATTATTGCGTTCGTGAGGGTTTCGCGACCCATTGCCTATGTATCCAATGAAGGAATCAGAACACCATAGTTCCTCTAGAAAATGATTGATTTGTTTGTGTTTTTTAGTGGGCGACGTTAACGCGCGCATTCTAGCAATAGGAACGGCCGGTATCGCAGTAGAACAGAGATAACATGCCCTTGGGGAGAGTTTTGATTGGTTGAGTGTTTTTGCGAGTTTTAGAATAAATTCGAGTAATAATTAAGGAAAGTTTTTGGATTTTTGATTGGTGAATGTTAAGTTTTAATTACAAAAGAAGAAGAGGTTAAATGGGGAATTAAAACCTATTTGTTTGTTATGTACAAGTGAGCTAAAAAGGTCTATTTTGACATAAGGCGATCGAACGGGTTTTAATCGCCTCACGGAGCTAACTGAGGGAGTATGGCATCGGGGTTTGAACGAACAAATAAAGAAACTAAGACTCTAAATATTTTTTTATTGTTTTAAGAATATAATACTATAATACCTTTACAAATTATTGTGAAATGAGTATCGAAACCTAATTTTAACTTGTTTTGGGTATTTTATTAAGTTAAATGAAACAAATTGAATTAAAGAAATTTAAACAAAAGATTAAGTAAATAACAAAATGAAAGATTAAATAAAACAAACATGTTTTTTGTATTTTTCTCATGCAATAGCTATGTAAATAAATGAAATTAAATAAATATTTTTTTTAAAGAAATATATGATAAAATACATAAAGACAAAGCCTAAAGAAACTAAAAAAGAAAAAAAATGGAAAATGCCCCCAGCAGGGGTTGAACCCGGGTCCCCAAGGTTCATTGTTAGATGCTTTGTCAGTTGAACTATTCTGTTTATTTATTATAACAATGATTTAATTAAAACAAAAGGGGAAACAATGATTGGATTGGGCCATTGGGCCAAAAGGCCCAAAAGGGAGTTGACCTGGTTGGGAAGAGAAAAAGAAGTTCTTGTAACCCTAAGCTACAGCAGCGCCGCGGGTTAGTGTACTTTGGGAAGGGGAAGACGTTAATTGTTTTTATTTCCCAATTAAACTCACTTAAATGTAAATCAATTATTAAATCTAATCTCTCTCTTGGCTTCTCTCAGTCGCTCAATATCACTCTTCTCTCTCTGCATTCATCTTCATCCTCAACCTTACAATCCTCACCCTCTCCGATTCTCTCTTTGTTTGAACCCTTTCCCTCTCGCATCCGTATCAACATCATCATCACAAACGCACCACCAATTTCTCTCTTCCTCTCTCAACCGCACCATCATCAATCTCAGTAAATGAAAATAACAAAAACTCTATGCCAATTAAATCTCTCTCTCTCTCTCTCTCTCTCTCTCTTCCCTAAACCTCTCAAGAACTCTCATCATCTATGACAAATCTGAAGAAGAATCGAGAACGAAGTTAACTGTTAAAAAGGCACCGAACCATTCTTCTGGTAGGTAAACACTTCCTATTTCTCATCATGCATCATTCGCATCTATGTTGATAAAGGAAATCAGAGAAGATTGATGAGAAGTGATGAGCAAACCGAAGCTGCAAACGGCGCAAAGCTGTGAACAGAATCGATCGGATGATGGGTGGTTTTGAAAACATCGCAAGGAGTCGATTTTGCGAATGATTCACGGCTCCATGGATGCGTCCACCATCTTGATTTGGAAAAGGTGAGTACGGTTCTATGGTTTTTTGACAGATTCTATGTTTTTGACAGATTATATGTTAACATGTTCTAAGATTTATGACAGGTTCTATATTTTGTACAGATTAAGTATTTTGTCAAGTTAAGGTTCTGACAGGTTAAATGTTTTGTCAAGTTAAGTTTCTGACAGGTTAAGTGTTTTGACCAGGTTCTATGTTGATTAATTTGTTCTAGTGTTAACATGTTCTAAGATTTATAACAAGTTCTAAGGTTTGTATAGGTTCTATGTTTAGGGACAAGTTCTAAGGCTTGTATAAGTTTTATGGTTTGGGCAAGTTCTAAGGCTTGTACAGGTTTTATGGTTTGGGCAAGTTCTAAGGCTTGTCTAGGTTTAAGCTTTGACAGGTTAAGCTGGTTATAGATTCATGATGGTTAACAGGTTTTAAGTATTTTGCAGGTTGAGGTTTTCTTAGTGATAACAACACACAACAATATGGCAATGGAAATCGAAATTTGATACAGATATGAAACTAAACAGTAATGAAATAGCATGAGTTATAGCAACAAAAAAAACCTGGTATGTTTTTCTTTGATCTTTTTCTCTTGCTGAAAATTTTTTGGAAAAGAAAACCCCTTTTCTGTTTGCGATCTTGCTCTTGCTGAAGAATTTTTTTTGGAACTAAGGCCCTTTTCTATTTTCGATCTTGCCTTTGCTAACTATTCCGTATGGTTTTGTTATTATATCTTCTATATCTTCCACCGGTTTATGTATGCTGAGAAGTTGGTATTGTTGATGCTTTTGAGAGTTTTGTCATCCTCTTTTTTTTGTTGCAGTTGTGAATGGGTTTTTTAGAAGCCTTGAAGTGTTGGTTTTTTCTGGTTTTCTAGACTGATGGTTTGATGCTGATGCAGTTTTTTCTGGGTTTTTGGTTTGATGCTGATGCAATTTTTTCTGGTTTTTTAGACTGATGGTTTGTTTTGGCTTCTGTTTTGTTTTTGCGTTTACAGTTTTTTTTATAGAAAAATCCCCCCCTGCTGTTTGATATTGAGGCCTCTTCTTATAATGGTACCAAGGTGAAAATGTGGGGGGAACATGGATGATGTTTGAACAATGTTGGAATGCTGTCTTGTGGCTTTAGAATGCAGGTTTTTTAACTTGCCTATTTGGTGCAAGTTTTGAACAGGTTTTGACAGTTTTGTTGGACAATACTGTGCAGGTTTTTCTTTCCTCTTTTACCTTTCTGTGATGCAAATCTTACTGATTTTTCCCCTTAAAGTTCTGAAGGGTTTGCACATTTGGAAAAGGATGAAGCCCTAGGGTGTTTTGGCTGTTTATTAGCCTTTGACTTGTTGCTTGTTATTAGCCTGTTATGTTGCTGTATGTTTGATACTGTTTTGATACCATTTGCTGCTGTTATGTTAGCCTGTGACTTGTTGCTTGTTGTTTTGGCTACTTGCTGGTTTTGTGTTTCGTGGGACAGTTTGCTAGCCTGTTGCGCTGTTCGCTTTGCCAGCCTGCTATGCTTGCTTCTTGCTTATGCTGTTTTGTGCGCTGTTATTGTTCATTTGGCTACCTTGTTGCACCTTTGTTCTGCGCCTTTGTTTGCCTTGTGTAGGGGCGGGCCTTCGTTCTGCGCGTTATGCTGCTTTTTGTTTGTTCATTTGGCAATTTTTCTTTTCTCCCTTTTTGTGAACCAAAGAGGATAAATCTTTGTGATTTGCAATTTGGGAGAAACTAAAACATGATAAAAAAATATCTCCCTCTTTAACTGATTCCAAAAGGCAAACCCTTATGATGAGATAACAATAAATTAATTACTGTTGGCATTTTTTATGTGCTTGATCACTAACTTTTCTTTTTTTCTTGTTTCATGTGCATGATTATTGGACGGTCCAAAGCGAGATTGAACGATGAAAATACCATGGCGAGGAGTGAAGATGATACTTGAAGATGAAGACTTGAAGAAATACAAATTATTTTTCTCTTTTCTTTTAAACAAAACAAATGTAATTGTATTCCAATAATTGTAATTTATTTTTCATACGCTCTGTAATCAGTCCAAAAAATGTAATGAACACGAAAGCTTGAATGATACGGTTTTTGAATGAATTCTTTTGTATGGAAATCAAACAACTCTCAATCTTGTTTAAATTCTGAAATTCTCTCTTGAATAATACGAATGCACATCTCAAATTTGTAACTTAAATCTCAAGAAATCATGAATAATGGTTATAACTTGTATTCCAAACAAAACACGCGTCTTATCTTTCAAACTCCAATCAAACTCTCAAACAAAATAAATGCTTAAGAATTTAATTCCACTGATTAATTCGAACCCAAAACACCGGTCTCTTGAACCTTGATCTTCATATCATGCCTGAACCACACTTGCACTTCTTGACCAGAACTTCAACTTTTGATATTCAGCCCACAATAACTTATAACTTAAGCAAGAACAAGGTCTTGATCATCATGAACCCTCAGCCTCATTTCTTGAGCCCAAACTCCACATTTGCCAATTTAAACTTCAAACTCTCGACTCAATGGCTTAGAGGCTTTAAGAAGAAACTTAAAATACGAGGAGGTGAGATTTTTGACCTAATGCACTGAGCTTTGGGCCATCCTCGAGGTAGGCGAGAGAGACATCTTCCCAGAAACCAAAAACTCGAAACCCTAGCATCTTGATCAGCACACATAGGGAAATAAACCCTAAACCAGGCTATGATAAATTTGAGCGAGAACCAACCTTGCAACGTGACGACAAAATTCATTCCGCGATCCATTAATCGGGAACCAGATGCGTTCCCCTTTTACCTGATAAGAAAACCTCAAAACAAGATTAGACATAAAGAGGGTGCAACCCTAAAACTTTAAACCAAAGCACCTTATTCCATGAGATGTGGGATATGCAAATGACTGAATAATAAAATGATGCAAATGGAATGCAAAGTTCAAAAACCAGACAAAAATAAAATAGATAAGGCAAATTTGGGGTACGACAATACAGGGGCCTGAAAGGAATGTTCCGAGCGGCATGGCCACTGCGTCGAGGGGTACATGTCGTTATTAAGGTCCCTATTGTTATTCTTGTGCAGGATATTTTAGTTATTTAAATTATTTTAAGAATCTCAGCATAATAATTAGGATTCTTAAGGTATTCTATCGCTATAAGATTAATGAATTCTAGTAGAAATACGTTAGTAGCAGGATGGATACTATAATTAATAAGTGATTAGCAATATATAGTCCAATTACCTGAATAGTTACGCAGAACATCATTGTATATTTTTGTTGAAACGGTGTGTTGTACCCCAAAATTTCCCCTCCCATTTTCTTCAAATAAAACATGTTCACAAAGGTCTCAAATACTCAAAGCTACTCAAGAGTTGACTGGTCAAACCTACTCCTAAGGAAGGGTTTACAGCTATAGTTTTGTGCTTATCAAGGAGGATTGGGTTGATATGGTCTCAAATGGCTTTCATGGTTCATCATAGGTCCTCAATAGTGCTTATGTCAAGTTTCAAGTCTTGTATCACATGTTCGCTCAGTCAATGGCTCAGAAGATTGAAAGTCAACTGTATTGGGTAAAAAAGTCAATTATGGTCAACATACAGTCAAACTTCAAGATTTTTTGTCAACATCAAAATTTTGAGGTGATATTTACCATTTGATCATGGGTTGATCACGATTTCTCAAGGAAAGCCCTCAAATCATCAAAGGTCAAAAATTTCCAAATTAGGGTTTTGATTGAAGATGGCTGATCATTGACTTCTAGCCTAGTGCATGACCTAATGGCTTAAAGCATGATCTCAATGGTTCAAATACAACATCTTGACCTAATTACATGGCTCAAGACATTTCCAAAGATACAAGTGTTTAACAATTGAAAAATTGAATCAATTGATAAAAAGTCAACTGTCACACAAAAGTCAAACTTTGACTTTTTGATCAACATTGGAATTCAAAAATCAAGAATCATAAAAACATTCAAAACTATCAAACTTTGTCATCAAGAATCAAGATAATCAAGAAAGTCAACAAAAGTTAAAATTGAAGATTTTCAAACACTTAGAAAAATTCAAGTGTTTTGCGCCTAAAAAACCCAACTTCACAAGCAAGTTTCCTCAAGATACAAGTTGATTCAAGGAAAACTTTCAACATGAAAGTTGTAGGGATAAATTAATTCTACAACTTTTTAATGTGGGATGATCCTCAAAAAGTGCTTGGATTAAGAGATATGGGCCCATGAAGTTCTGATATTTTTACCCAACACTTAGAAAAATTTCTAAGTGTTTTGTTCTTAATAAAGTAACTAATTTATGGCCATTTTTCACTAATATCCAAATTTATTCAGCGAAAACTCAAAGCATGAAAGTTGTAGATCTTGATTCAAGTTTTCCAAAATGTCCAAGAACACAAATTTATCATACTTGGGCTAGAAGTTTTGAAGAGATGAAAATGGCATGTCAAACTTGAATTATAGGTCATTCTTTTGAAAACATTATGGCCAAATCTCAAACCTAAGCTACATGATCTTAATTTTCAAGCCATTTAAATTCTAAATATCACCTTTATCAGATATTTACACAGGTCCTAAGTGTATTACACAAGGATTAGAAGCATTGTCCAAACATGATACCACTTATGGTTTAATTTGCAAAAGCAACATTTCCATTTGCATAAAGCTCCACTTTTCCAACCACTCTCTCTTTCAGCCTTGTAACTTGCTTCTAAATATCACATAAGATCTCTAAAGCTCAGAAGAAACCCCTAAAAGATTATAAAAGTGAGGCTAAGTCCCTTGATTCACTCATTTCTTCATCATGAATCAAATTTGCATTTTGTGCAATTTGAAACCAAATGGCCAAACCATCCTTCCATATGAACTAAACCTGATTTCTGCTAGTTACATAGATCAAATTTAACCTCTATAAATAGTCTTCAAGGCTCATAACTCAGGGACACGAAAATTTGCTCAAAAACCACCATTGTTGCACATTTGAAGCTTCCAACACCCAACTTCAAATCCACTAGTGCGTCTTCCTCATTTATCCTTTGAACACCTTAGGTACATCATATAGAAGTTGTCCAAACACCTGAACAACTTCTTTAATCACTCCATCATCATCTACCATTTTCAAAATCTAACCTTGAAACTTGAATTGGGTAGAACGTTTCAGCCATCCTCAAAGCAAAGTAGGGGTTGGAATACACTCAGGGAGGTCCCAACAAGCTAAAGAAACCGTCAACTTGCTTCTGGAAGTGCTTGAAGAAACGTTGGACTTTCTCCAACTTGGTACATTTTTAAAAATTTTAATTCTTTATTTAAGAATCATTTGCATATACGTTTTAAAGGAAAAATGTAGATATCATATCTATGAAGCTAACCATGTCCTTAAATCTCATTTTAATTAACTGTGTGATGAGAATTTTGGAACTGAGTTTTCTGAAATATTAGGGTTTCATTTTGGTACCAAACAAAATTAGTTTCAATCTTTAACCTATAGCTTTTGAAAATTATATGATTGAATTCCTTGTTAAAAACTAAACAAGTTTGATGTTTACATCTTTCAATTTGGTTGAGAAATGAGCATTTTCGAAAAAATCAAAGAATGAAAAATGGTGTTGTTGTTGTTCGTGCGTGCGAGAAGGAAGAAGAAGATGATGTGTTGGAATTTTAAAATTTTGACATCCAAGTTCATATTATATTTATTGGGTTTTTTTTCCTAACCAGATGAAACAGCCACCCCAGTGGCAACGCGCGTGTTCTTAAGGCTTACCTATGCTTGGTCCTGGGTTCGATCCAGGCATGGGGTGATTTTTGTTTTCTCATGTTTTCATTGCAGATTCAGTATAATCAGATCCATCGTGCACATGGTGTGCCTCATCCAATGACCATCAGATCTCAAAGTTCCATATCTAAACGCCTCAAACGCACACCCCACGATACACCTCAGAGGGGTTACCTCCACTGGATCCAGCGCAACAACCCGGGCTCTCTAATTTGGGCCTGGACGTTTTTGCTTCTTTCTCACCCCCATCTTACTTGTTTGCAGGCCCATTTTAATTATTCTCTATTTTGTTTTAATTAAAATTTCTTTTTTTAATTAGTTTTATTTTAATCAACAAAAATCATAAAATTATAAAAAAAAGATTTAGATTTTAATAAATTAATTTAATTTTTTATAAATAAAAATTAATTGAATTTAAATCTCAATTTGTTTTTATTTTATTATTTAGTTTGTAAATTAATTAAAGAATTAGGTTTTATTTTATTAATCACTTCAAATATTTTTCTAAACAAAAACAACAAAAATATTTTCTTAAAATACTTAGAATTTTTAGGGTTTTTGCATCTTTCCCTCTTCAGTCTCGGCGCGCTCATTTACTTTTTTTTTCATTTATTTTCCAATATTGTAACTGTCAATAGTTTGTAATAGATAATTAGGACTTCTTTACATCCCCCCAATCTATTGTTTGTACTCCCCATCCCCGAAGTGATGTAATATCGTAGTTTATTTTCTTGCATTTTTATTTTCTGCACTTGTATATATTTAACTGCTAGATTAATTATGCATGCATGACAAGACGTAAAAAGAACAAACATTAGAAAACCTACTCTGAAGACTAATAATTGAAACATAACATACTTCGCACACGCGTACCTCTAGGGTGACCCTCACTTGTTGCCTCGAATAAATAACAGTCATGTCCCTTGAACGTGGGATGCTTTAGCAAAGACCCTCGGTTAAAAGATCGTAGTCCCTCGATGACCATTTGATGCTGCCTTTGATAAACGATCTTATCCCCTTACAAAAATTGCTAAATCATCCTATAAGTTTCCTTCTATGACTTTATGATGACCCGCGCCTGTCCCTCACACCCAATGATAGGGCTTCATACTAACTAATGGTAGGTTAGCACTATCTAAAGGAGGAGGAAAAGAACAAAGACTTTTTGGAGTAGGTAGAGTGCTCGTAGTCACTTGCTCACAAAATTTTCAAAACAAAATATCTTTTCACAAAGCAACACTTTCTTTCACAAATATTTTCAAAAACAAACATTTTGTATACATTCTCAACGATACGAGAATCATTACAAAATTGTCGTACTTAGGCATTTTTCAAAATATTTGCAAACATACACAAACACAAAGCATTTTCAAAGTGAGCTAGAGATTAAGAGCTCGTAGATAACTACAGATGAAAAGGGTGCTAACACCTTCCCTCTTCATAACTTACCCCCCGAACTCAGAAAATTCTCAAAAGGTCTTTCCTGTTCTTTTCACCCTTTCCTTTATTGGATAAAAGAAAAGTCGATGGCGACTCTTGCTATCCGCAACATCTACGATAAAATGCAAAACCCAAAAGTCAGTTCTCACACCATATTACAGAACTGGCGACTCTATTGGGGAAGATGATAACTAAAAGTGGGGTTACCTTATGAGCTAGATCACCTTTATTGTTTTACTTGTTTGTCTTGTATGCTTTATATTTCGGGATATGCTTGGGTTTATTTCTTGTATAGATCCTATACCCGGATCTGGGGGCATTTTAGGTAAGTAGTAATAGATCGTGAAAACTGTACGACATAGACCGATATGGTTGAAATGATGACTATGTTAGTACGACACATTGGTTGGTGTCGATGTCCCTTGAGTCAGTCAAGGAGAATGTTGGGCCTCTGCAGGGTGTCGTAAGCACTATCTGACCTTAAAACCTTAGTTGACATAACTTAGCCATTAGAAAGTAGTGAGTGGCCGACTTTGCTGTAGACTGGAGTTGGTTGATACTCGATTCTACACTCATTGAGATTGGACTCTCGGGATATTTTGGTCGCAAATTAGATGCTTGTGCTGAAATAATGTCTGAGAGAAAGATCAGTGATATTGAGGCTCCTAGAACCCGGTTACTTCTTTTAGGACAGATTGAGCCAACTAAAACTCAAGAGGGTACTTACCTATAAACTCCATGCAAGCCTGAACCTAAGGTATGGTGTGTCTTGTTTGTGTTTGATTAAATTTTTGCGAACATGACATCATGACATCATTACACATGTCATTTTCACTAACCATTTCAAGGACCTAGGGATTTATCTTCGTTCTTTGTTGTAGGTTATGGCCTCTGCACGCAGAAATACTATCTGAATCAGTTTTGCGAGGATTCCTTCTCAACTTAAAGAGTCAGTATCAAAAGTTCCTGAAAGCTCTCAATTCACCAAAAGTCATGGTCATCTACTCAGTTTGGTCACCTCAGTTTTAAAGAATACATGATGAGTGTTTTATTCCAGTTCTTTGATCCCTCACATCACTGTTTCACCTTTTCGGATTATAAGCTAGTACCCATAATGGAAGAGTTCTCTAAGCTACTGGGAGTATTTGTTCTTGATTAGACACCTTTCACTGGTTTAGAGAAAGATCCACAACCCGAAGAATTTGCAACAGCCTTACATCTGAAGCGGTCCGACATTGTATTTAATTGGGAAACAAGAAGGAGAGTCAAGGGTTTTCTTGCTAAGTTTCTGTTAGAGAAGGATTAGCTGTTTCTGGATGCTATGAGTTTTCAGGCTTTCAAGGAAATCTTAGCTTTATTTATCTATGGTTTGGTGTTATTCCCTAATCCATACCAACTCATGGATGTGAACACCATCACAATATTTATTTCTTGCAACACCATGCCCACTTTGTTTGGAGATATTTTGCATTCTCTTCACACTCGTACTATGAGGAAGCGAGAGACTCTTATGTGTTACATACCTTTGCTATCATGTGGTTTATTCTGCACCTTCCCCGTCAGTATTGAAGAATGGACAGGGTTTGAGATAGTCTCAAAGGATGATATTGCTCGCTCATTCAAATATAGCTCACTCATTCAGATATTTGTTGGTGTTCTCGATCTCTGGAAGATGTTACTATCATTGACCACTGCAGGGAATTCCCTAATGTTCTATTCCTTGGAATTAGGGGAGGTATTACCTACAACCCTTCTCTAGCTTTATTCTAATTTGGTTATGCTCGAAGAGATGGTCCTCATGTCATGCTTGTCCAGGGTATTATATTCGATTACGAGAATGATTTTCAAAGTTATCGTTAAAGGTTTATACATGCTTGGGGCATGGTAAACAAGATTGATAGTAAGACTTTAGGACAAAAGAATTCCATACCTTTGGATCCTTACCTTAAATGGGTACGATCTCGCGCTTAAAACCTCATGATGTGATATCCAGTTGTTCTATCAGTAATCATAGAGCCTGTTATCGAAGGAGACGTTTCTCGCATCATCCTCCATCCAGACATGCCCACTGACCTCGAAGAATTGCAGAAGTTCTGGATTCAACTCAAGGAAGAACTGGACACCTTTGAAGATCAATTCTATGCAAGTGAAAAGAAAGTGTTAGAGCTCACAAAGAAACTTCAGGAGGAGCAAAGCCTTAATGCATACATTGACACGAAGAGGAAACGTCCGTGGGAGACTTGAGTTTTAGGTTTTATAAGTTCATATTGTTGTCTCTTTGATACCCTTTTTCTTTTCATTATAAGCCTAAGAGGAAATTGTAATTTTTAACTTACTAATGAAGTCTTTGTTTCTGTTTCCTTTTGATTAATGAATTTAAATCACCTAAGGTCCTTGAAAACATTGCATCTACATATCATACATCATTTCATAAATAGGTTTTCTAATACAGGTCTTCTCATCTACTTACTGTTTATTTCAGTATAAAATGGCCCTCGAAAAAACGGTCAAGGATCTGCAGGCTCAGCATGCACAATTTCAAGAGACTCTTCTAAATTTGGCCAAAGGGAAATAAGATATGATGACGCTCCTCATCAAGAAAAAGAAGACTAAGAAGCCGACTATTATCCTCAATATGGGGAGAAGATTCAAAGGTCCTGCTCAACCAATTCAAGCGGATGATGTTTCCTCTAAGGAAGACGATAACCAAGAGGAGGATGGCAGAAGTGTCAGGGGTGAAGGTAGAACTAACCAGGGTTCTGAGAATATTCCTGAAGATGAACCGACGAACAATGCAACACCCTAATTTTTAGAAGTTATTTATTAAATGAATTATTAGGAGTATTTATGAATAATTGATGTTTTATATGATTATATGTGTGATGTGCTGGTATGAGGTTGTGCATGATGTGAATTATGATGATTAGAAGTATTAGAATGGTTAAATAATTATTTAGTAATTATTTGGATTATTATTGAGAATATAATAATAAGAATAATTATTTAAAGGGTTATTTTAATTAGAGTGGTGTGTTGGTAATTAGTAGGAAGAATGAGGACATGATAGTAAATAGAGGTTGACTAAGTGAGGGCAATTGAGGAAGATATTAGGGGTCCTTTGTGATAACAGAGAAGAGATAGTTGTTATTATCACAATCAATCGTAAAAGTTGGAGAAGAGAGACTAGGGCACAAAGGCTTTAGAGAGAATCATCGTAAGAGGCACGAAGAACATAATCAATCACTCGAAACAATAAGGTAAGGGGTGTTTATATGATTATTATATTTGATTTAAGTGGTATATGGAGGTAGGGTTTGCCTTAGGTTTCATAGATGGTGATTTGATATTGTTTGATAGAGAATTGATAGATTAGAGATGAATAATGATGCCCAAATGATATATAATTGATGTAGAAACATAGGATTATAATAGATGATGATTACCTATGATTAGATGATGTTTTAGGACCTATAAGGTAGTGAAATCACAGAAAAATTCAGCACAAAACAGCATGCGTTGACTCAAAGAGATCATGCATCGACTCATGCGGGTTCAAGACTCAGCATGTGTCAACTCATTGGGTCAACCTGAGCATACTCAGGGCAGACAGAATACCTATGCGTCGACTCAAAGGGGGCATGCATCGACTCACGCAATCCAATTTTTGACAGATTTTTCTAAAGGCTATAACTTTAGTTTCCGGACTCCGTTTGAGGTGTCGTTCGAAGCGTTGGATAGCTAATGCGATGAACTATATTTATAAGGAGTAAAATGAAGAATGATAAGGATAATTATAGTACCCAAGTTAGGATAGAGTTAGTTTCCCCGTGTTGAATCTCTATGTGTTTTGTGGTAATGAAGTATAATGATGATATGTTGTTAATGTGATAATTCTATTTTATATGATGATATGATGATGATACTTTGCTTATATGAGTAAATATGATTAGGTTTATTTGATGATGTTGGTGAATACATGAATGATGATGCGTATGACTAGTTGTGGTCGTTTATATTGTTATTGTTCATCATGCATTCATTGGATAACTTTGGTCCATTTTGATGATTTAGGACGTTGGTCCAGTGATTTGCTCTCAATCCCATTGTATGGATTTAGGATTTCTATGATTTACTCCGGTTCCAAGTGGGAATCGATCCTATGATTGGGGTCTTTGGAGGGTGATGTCCCAGTGTCCATCAAATGAATTGGTACCACATGCATGAGCGTATGTCCTTGCACTACATCTTATGTGGCATTGCATGGTTCTTAAATTGATGATGTTGTATTGTGTTATTGAATTTTTATGATTGTTGAGGTACTTGGAATATAATAATTCCGAGTTTATGTTGTGATACTTTTGGTTTACTCTGCTATGTCTATTACTTATATCTTATATAATGATTGTGATGAACTCACCCTTTCTACTTGAATGTTGCCTCTACATGGATAACATGCAGTTAATCTGGAGTAGTCCATAAAGGCTTAGAAGAATAGCTTGGATTATGTGTTTTATTCCCGTTGAGTATAGAAGGTCTTGCTCTTATATGTAACACCGGGGATGGGAATGATTTGTTTTGAAAACTATTTTGTTCTTGTTTTGTTATGACATTTAAATTATTTCCATGGAGTTTAAATTATGTTAAATTTTGAACCATGAATCATGGGGCACTATGAACTGTTTTAATGAACTTGTTTGAACTATGATTCCGCTGCAAGTATGTGAAACCTTGATAATGGATATGTACATGAATAAAATTCAAAAACTCGTGTTACGGAGTAAGACTAGCACGTATGATTATTTCACGAATAAAATGTGACGCCCTTTTGTTGTATTACTCTGATATTATTTTAAATAATTATGAATATTATATGGGTTTTAGAAGGGTGTTACATTAGTGGCACCAGAGCAGGTCAGTCCGTCCGGCCAGGTTGTCTAATGTTGTTTGTTCCTTAGTATGTGACATGTGTGTGAAACACTGTCGGTACTTGCTTATTTTTCTAACTGTTTGTCTACAGGGCTTGGTTTGAAACAAGTGTGGGAGAAGCTTTTGCTTCTCTGAGATGTTTCAGGTGTGAGAGTTGGTGCAATATACTACTGAATTGCAAGAGTGCAAGTGTTGTTGGAGCTATGTTGTTTCTCGAAAACTGAAGAGAGTACAGATTCGTGATTTCTCTCTGCTAGTCATGTTAGGGTTGTCTTTGAGGGATAACGATCTGGTATTGTTGATGTCTGCTTCTCGAAGAATAGAGAGCAGTGTGATGGATAGTGATATGCCTGTGTTGCGTGATTCCTGAAGTTTTTCCTAAAGATATTCGCGACATGCCTCCAGAGCATGGATTTGAGTTTGGTGACAATAGAGAACTAATGTTTTTATATGCTAAGCAAGTAGGATAACCCTTAGGATATGAGGCTTAGAGGTTTTCATGTTTGTGACAATAGTTGAATGAGGTCGTGTTTGGATTACCGACAATTGAGTAAGGTAATGGGTGATATTAATTATCCACTTCAAGGGATTAATGATTTGATAGACCAACTGTTAGGCGAGTATGTCTACAGTATAATCAAATTGAGAAGGGTTACCTTCAGATTCAAATGAAGGGTGAGGATAGTTAGAGGACAGACTTTAGAACTTGTGTAGGCATTACGAATATTTGGATTAGTTTGTTGTGGTGTTTGTTGAGGACATTATGAGTTAATCTAAGTCATACTAAGGGAATGTCGAATGTTGTGAGTTATAATGTTGAAAGGAAAGAAACTTTTTTCTAAGTTGTCAAGGTGTAGATCATGGTATGAGGAGGAGAATTTTCTTGAGCATGTTATTTCGAATGATGGTATATATGGATCCATACAAAGCATGTATGGTTCTACATTGAGAGACTCCAAAGTTGGTTACAGAGACTAGAAGCTTCTTAGGCTTAACTAGTTATTGTCGCAGCTTGTTTATGACAGGGTCAAGTATGATATGTTGTAAATGAATGAATTGAAGGAATGAGATGTTTGGTATTAGGGAGAATATGGAGATATTAAAGGAGCGCATGGAGATACAATTTATGTCGAGTAAGAATGAATATAATGACAAATATTAATTGGAACATGGTGCTTTAGGCAACTTTGAGTATAAGTTTTAAAGAAAAACTATTTTAGTTTAGTAATGATGGTTTATGCGCTATCATGGTTGTCGAACACCTATTAACAAATTGAGGAACTGATCACCCTTGATCTCTTGTTGATAGTAGACGGGATCGTGTTGGATGTGATAGACTTGTCTTACCAGCTTAATGGTGTGTTAAGTGTTTAGCGTTCCATCAAGGGAATATTCGTTCATCATTTTGGGTGAACCTAATGGATAAGTGACTGTGAAAGAGTTGAGACTTATTGAATAGTTTGGAGACTTGAGGTTGTATGTGAAACTATCGAAGAATGAATTTTAGTTGAAGGAAGTGAGTTCTCTTGGCCATATGATTTCTAGTGATGGAATTGCGGTAGATACTTCAAAGGTTGATGCAGTGTTGCAGTGAGAGACACCAAAATCTACAATTAAGATTCAGAGATTTCTTGGGTTAGCAGGTTACTACCTAAGATCCATTGAGGTATTTTCAAAGTTGGCGTTACTAATGACTCAGATGACTCGAAAGGGCCAGGTTTACGTGTGGGATATTACATGCAAAGAAAGTTTTATAGAATGGAAAAAGAGATTGATGACTGCTCTAGTGTTGATTATGCCAAATCCGAATGAATCCTTTGTATTTTATTGTGATGCTTCTAAGATGGGTCTTGGTGGTGTGCTAATTCAAAACTGACAAGTTGTTGCTTATGCTTCTAGACAGTTAAAAGTTCATGAGAGGAACTATCCTACGCATGACTTAGAATTGGCGGTAGTGGTGTCCGTGCTAAAAATTTGGAGACATTATCTTTTTGGCTCTAAAATTGAAGTGTCCAGTGATCATAAGAATTTAAAATACTTATTTGATCAGAAGGAGTTAAACATGGGGCAGAGAAGATGGCTCGAATTGTTGAAGAATTATGATTTTGATTTGAGTTACCATCCTGGTAAAGTAAATGTAGTAGCTGATGCTTTGAGTAGGAAATCTTTGCACATGTTGATGCTTATGGTTCGGAAGTTAGCGATGATCGAACAGTTTAGAGATATGAGATTGGTATACGAAGAGACATCCAACAGTGTGAAGATGGGAATGTTAAAACTGACTAGTGGGATTCTTGAAGAGATCCGAGAAGGTCAGAAGTCTGATTTGAGTTTGGTGGATCGACTAACGTTGATTAACCAACACAACAGAGGTGAATTCCAAGTGGTTGAGAAGGTGTGGTGAGACTCGGTGATAGAGTATGTGTTCCTGATATTCCAGAACTTAAGAAGAGTATTCTTAAGGAAGGGCATCGAAGCGATTTGAGTATTCATCCAGGTGCTACGAAAATGTATCAGGATTTAAAGAAACTGTTTTGGTGGCGAGATATGAAGAAAGAAATTGCTAAGTTTGTGTATGCTTGCTTGACTTGCCAGAAGTCGAAGATTGAACATCATAATCCTACAAGTCTTATGCAACCTTTGAGTATTCCAGAATGGAAATGGGATATTATTTGTATGGATTTCGTGTTGGGGTTACCGAAGACTGCTAGAAGTGATGATTCAATTTGGGTAAAAATGGATAGGTTGACTAAGTCAGCTTATTTCTTGCCGATGAAGATCAATCATCCTATAGAAGAGCTGGCTAAGATGTATGTTAATGAGATTGTAAAGTTGCATGGGATACCTTCGAGTATCATTTCAGATAGAGACT
The DNA here is from genome assembly GCA_948472305.1 of Vicia faba. Lineage (NCBI taxonomy): Eukaryota > Viridiplantae > Streptophyta > Magnoliopsida > Fabales > Fabaceae > Vicia > Vicia faba. Next base: position 536,597,360 of record OX451737.1, read on the forward strand.
CTAGGTTTACATCGAAATTATGGACAGGTTTGCAGAATGATTTCAGTATCAAGTTGAAGTTGAGTTCCGCATATCATCTGCAGAAGGACGATCAAATAGAGAGGATTATCCAGTCTTTGGAGGATTTGTTGAGGGCTTGTATGCTAGAACAAGGAGGATCTTGGGATAATCACTTGCCATTGATTGAATTTTCATACAATAATAGTTTCCATTCAAGTATTGGAATGGCATCGTACGAAGCATGGTATGTGTGATACGGTGGCAGAACCAACTGTTAATACTGGTTTGTGTTTTATATTCATAAACATCACGGTAAGTAAGAGTCACCGCTGAATTTTCTTTTATCCAACAAAGGAAAGGGTGAAAAGAACAGAAAAAGACCTTTTTCGAGATTTTCTGAGTAAGGGGGGTAGATTATGGAAAGGGAAGGTGTTAACACCCTCTCCATCTGCGGTTTTCCATGGGCTCTTAGGTACTTTCTCATTTTGAAAACTGTTTTCGTGTTTGTGGGTTTTGAAAGATTTTGTTTTCTTTATGGTAACTCTTGTATCAGTCCTCAAGAGTGTGATAAAGCGTTTTTGAAAGTGTGTAAGTGCGAAAATTTTAGGTTTGAGCAAGTACTTAAGAGTCATCTACCTACTCGAAAAAGGGTGTTCTTTTCCTCCTACCCTTTAGACAGTGCTATCCTACTATTAATGAGTAGATAGCCCTATCGTCGAATATTGAGGGACTATCGAAAGGGACGCTATGGTCATTGAAGGCAACTTATAAGGATATCTTAGCATTCGAAGGGACTGTCATCATATAGGAAACATCCAGGGATAAGATCATTTCTCGTAGGCAACTCGAGGGGAATTAAGGGACTATGATCTTTATGATGACTTTTAGATTGAGGGTCTTTGCTAAGATATCCCTACGTTCAAGGGACATGACCATTATTTTCTAAGGCAGCCAAGTGAGGTATACCCTAAGGGTGCAAGTGTGTAACGGTGTGTTTTTTCAGTTATGTTTATCTTGCAATTAGTGATCTACTGATTAATTGATTCTTGTCATGCACGCCTACGTTACTAACAATTATATACAAGCACGTAAAGAAAAAGCGAGAAATAAAGTCCTACGCTATTAAAGGGCTTTGGTGTAGATACATAAGCAATGGACTGAAAAGTAAAAATGCGAAAATAAAAACCCTAATTTAGCTATTACAAACCTGACGCAGTTACATAAATGGTAAAAAATAAATCGTATGAAAATATAAGAGCGCGCAAAATTGAGACAGGAAAAATTTTTAAACCCTAAAAAATCTAATTGTTCATTAAAAATATTTTTTATATTTTATGAAAAATAATTTGAATTTAAACCTAATTCTCTAATTAATTTTAATTAATGAAATAAGGCAAAAATAATTAAGCCAAATTAATTTATTTATCAAAAAATAAATTTAATTAGAAAATCTAAGTCTATTTATTTTTTGGTGATTTTCTGATTTTTTATGATTAAATAGAAAAAATGATTTTTTTGAAATAATTAAAAATGACAAAGAAATAAGAATAATAAAAAGAAAAGAATGGGCCTGAAAGGGGGGTGTGAACCCAATCTGGAGGGTGTTGTTTGAATTTTTACAAAGCCCACATCTGGTTGGCCCACTGCTAGCGCCTGATCCCATGTTGTTGTGGTATGGAGGTCCATGGTGTGCCTGCAAGTTTGGGACGCTGGATCTGGACGCCTGGGATCTCATGGCTGGAGAATTGATGGTGTATGGTGCATGCAGGGAAAGGCCGCGCATTTGATCTGAAAGAAATAAGTTAGAAAAATATAACATTCCATACCTGGGGATCAAACCCAGGTCTCTCCCTTTGCCAAGCGCTTCCTCTACCATCTGAGCCAAGTGGTCATTTGCTTATATAAACAAACACAAAATAATATAATCAGAATAAAATGTCCAGAATATTATTTAATAAAAACACACGCTGTTTTCAAATGATCCAATCAGGCTACGCCACGCCTTCATCTTCTTCAGCTATCCGTCGTTTTAGCTTGAGGACTTTTACCTACGGACTAAATCTGTCACTAAAACACCTGCAAATTTCAAAAATCTCACACAAGCAATATAAATCCAATTCAAGGTCATGGATCATCTGGGTTGGATCCTCTGAGCATGACGGTGTCCTTTATTAGGCCCAATTTTACCTGTACATGAAAATCCTAAAACGAACCTTTAAACCCTAACAATGGCAGGTTATCATATATGCATCAAAACTGGAAATCAATCATTCAAACACGTTCTAAATACTCATAAAAACAAAAATGCATACTCAAAATCTATTTATAACGCATGTATGGTCAAAATTGATTTAAAAAAATAGGATGCAAACCGTGATGATGTACGTGATGATTCTGGATGCTTTGATGCTTGGGAATGATGCTATTAGCTTCAGAACGTCCCTGGGAATAGATTGCAAACGACAAAGCTCCTTGAAACCTTTTGCAAATATCAATCTTATTGTCACTTTTTTGTCAAAAATTTGGAACTTCTTAGGTGTATTCTATGCGGCAAAACCTCCTCTTTTTTGGTCTAGCAATGTTGTACACATATATGAGAATGCATTAGGTTAACAAAATTGGATAGAATCTTGAAGATTTGTGAAAGGAAGATTTGATTTGCAATTTGGATTTTTGTTTCTAAACTTGGCCAAAACATGTTTTTTTCTTCCAATCAACCCTTTCACGAAATCTTGACTTAATCATCTGATTCTAGACCTATGATATGATCCTAAAACAAATCTTTGGATTTTATTTTATTATTTCACTATTTTATTTGATTTATTTTGATTTAAATGAATAAAAATTCAAATAAATAAAAACAAATCTCATAAAAATAAAATAATGGATTTAAATATCCTAAAAAAGTTCATGGATATTCTTGAGATCCAAAACCCACACCCATTAGTCCAAAAGATCCAATTTGCTCACATTGACTTTTGTGCATTTTCATAAAATTGGTCAACTTTAGCAATGCATATCTTTCTCAATTTTAACCCTATGAGGGTGTTCCTGGACTTTTTAGAGAGCTTAGGATGTCCTCTAAACAACCCTTTTGGTTTCATCTTAATTGGATTTTCCATGTTCATGTAAGGAGCTTTGACCCAAAAGGTGTTTTTGTTGACGTTTTGAAAGGACCTATAATGTCTGAGCTTGTATCTTTTGATTGAGGCATTTCTTGAACTTGAGGGATGAAGAGAACTTGTAGAGAATTGAATTCTCTTTAAAATGAGCCTTGGAGGAAAACTTTCTGATAAATTATGAGAAAGTTATGCCAGATCAAAATTTGGTTGACTTTTCCAATAGAAACCCTAATTTGCCATTTTTTACTTTTGATGAGTTAGGAGCATTTTTTGAGGAATCATGATCAACCCTTGATAAAATGATGGATAATACTTCAAAATATTGATGTTGACCAAAAATCTTGAAGTTTGACTGTATTTGGGCCACAATTGACTTTTGACCTAGTACAGTTGATTTCCAAGCATTTGAGCAGTTGATTGAGCAAACTTATTGCTCAAGGCATGAAATTTGGCATGGGTGATCTTGAGGACATAATAAGACAATAGAGAACATTTGGGATCCTTTAGACTCACACATCTTGCTTTAAATTGAAACCCTAGTTAAGGCTTGTCGCCTTAGGGAGAGAATTTGTCTGGTCCATTCTTGGTCATCCTTGAGCAATTGAGGACCTCTAGAGGCATGTCTTGAGTGAAAATGGGAGGGAAAATTTTGGGGTACAACAAATTCCCCTGTTCAATCTTCTTAAACCTGAGGATGTAGATTGGATGGTTTGCCTTTTATGATCTGAAGGTGGAAGATGATTGAACACTAGAGTGCCCAGAAATTTGCACTCGTCTGAAATGATACTTGATTGTGTAGGTAATATCGGGAATGGGCTTACAAATTCCATTTGGAGAAGGTGACGGGAGATCGTCGGAGATGGGCTTAAAGATGCCATCTAGAGAATATGACAGAGAGTTATCGGAGATGGGTTTGAAGATGCCATCCAGAACAATTTTGGTTTCATGAGATATTCCTTTGTGGGAATTCCTATGCCTGTTATTGAGGAGGACTCCGCCGAGGAATGCTGGTCTCCACTTGGGAAATAAAGTTTAGGAGCTTTGGTTGTCCATTACTCTACTGGGGCGTCATCTCTTGATTGAAGAGACAGACGTAAACTGCTATCTGTTCAGGATCCAGGCTTCACAGTGACTTACTGACGATAATAAGGCTGACTGTTATCCGGTCGTATTCGCAGCGACTTACTGAGGGAATGAGATTAAACTGTTATCTGGTCGGGCTCAAGTCTTTGCAGTTTCTCTAACTGGAATAGAAATCAGAAAAATCTTAATGTCGATTTAACTGAACCAGAGAAAGGATCTACCAGAAAAGAATCAGTAACAAATCAATGGTCGATTGGAACTAAACCAGTAGAGGTCTTGATTTATCTTTGACTAGATAAGAATCAGAAAAATCTTAGTGTCGATTTAATTGAACCAGAGAAAGGTCTTTAATTAACTTTGACTAGAATGGAAATCAGAGGAACATTAGGATCAATTCAACTGAACCAGACAAAAGTCTTGGGATATCTTCAACTGGAATAGGAATCAGAGAGATCTTAGTGGCAATCTGACTGAACAAGAGAAGGTCTTTAATTAACTTTGACTGGAATGAAAATCAGAAGAATCTTAGGATCGATTCAACTGAAGATAAAAGTCTTGGAATATCTTCAACTGGAATAGGAATCAGAGAGATCTTAGTGGCGATCTGACTGAACCAGAGGAGGTCTTTAAGTAACTTTGAATGGAACGAAAATCAGAAGAATCTTAGGGTCGATTCAACTGAACCAGACAAAAGTCTTGGGTCAATCTTCAGTTGGAATAGGAATCAGAGAGATCTTAGTGGTGATCTGACTGAACCAGAGAAGGTCTTTAATTAACTTTGACTGGAACGAAAATCAGAAGAATCTTAGTGTCGATTCAACTAAACCAGACAAAAGTCTTGGAATATCTTCAACTTGAGTAGGAATCAGAGAGATCTTAGTGGCGATTTGACTGAACCAGGGAAGGTCTTTAATTAAATTTGACTGGAACAGAAATCAGAAGAATCTTAGGATTGATTCAACTGAACCAAACAAAAGTCTTGGGTCAATCGTCAACTGGAATAGGAATCAGAGAGATCTTTGTGGCGATCTGACTGAACCAAAGAAGGTCTTTAATTAACTTTGACTGGAATGGCAGTCAGAAGAATCTTAGGATCGATTCAACTGAACCAGACAAAAGTCTTTGAATATCTTCAATGGAAATAGGAATCAGAGATATCTTAGTGGCGATCTGACTGAACCAGAGAAGATCTTTAATTAAATTTGATTGGAACAGAAATCAGAACAATCTTAGGGACAATTTAACTAAACCAGACAAAAGTCATGGGTCAATCTTCAACTGGAATAGGAATCAAATAGATCTTAGTGGCGATCTGACTGAACCAGAGAAGGTCTTTAATTAACTTTGATTGGAACGGAAATTAGAAGAATCTTAGGGTCGATTCAACTGAACCAGACAAAAGTTTTGGGTCAATCTTTAACTGGAATAGGAATCAGAGAGATCTTAGTCGCGATCTAACTGAACCATAGAAGGTCTTTAATTAACTTTGACTGGAAGCAAAATCAGAAGAATCTTATGATCGATTCAACTGAACCAGATAAAAGTCTTGGGTCAATCTTCAACTGGAATAGATATCAGAGAGATCTTAGTGGCGATCTGACTGAACCAAAGAAGGTCTTTAATTAACTTTGACTGGAACGAAAATCAGAAGAATCTTAGGGTCGATTCAACTGAAACAGACAAAAGTCTTGGGTCAATCTTCAACTGGAATAGGAATTCGAGAGATCTTAGTGGCGATCTGACTGAACAAGAGAAGGTCTTTTGAGAATATCGTTCTGAGGAAGATGATGAAATAGCCTTTCATCAGGCGTAGCTTTGGAGAAAACTACTAGGTCACATAAGTAGCCGACGATGTTTATTGATTTGATCTTTTCCCTGAAAAAGGCAAAGAGTTAGTCATATGCAATGTCATGATGTATGAAAGGCATTGTGGTGATGTTCTCAAAATAAATGAGATTATGTTGTATGCAATGTGTATGTGCATGCCATAATGTATGAATATGGAATGCTATTATAATGTTTCTTAATCTGGAAAAGTAAATCCTGGACTGTTGTTGAAGAGTATAAGGAGGCTGAGTCCTTCGTTTCCGCTGGGGATGGATGGATATAATTTTCCGGGGATTTCCTCTTTCTGTTTGAAGATGTTTTGTCGGGGATTGACTCTGCTTGAGAATAACTCTGTGGAGGGAGATTCTTTATTGGAAGATTTTTCCGTTGTAGAGAAATAAACTCTGTTGGGGAATGAACTTCCGTAGTTAGAGAAATAAACTCTACCTGGGAGGAGATTTTATAACTGTTTGAAATTATAAAACTCGGCTGGGGAATACAGGTTACAGCTGGAGAAGGAACTTTGCTGGAGGAGATAATTTCTGCTTGGGGAAGGAGAAATCAAAACTCTGGTTGTTTCTACTCTGTGGGGAACATAGATGTCATGGGATCATATGTAATGGTGACTTCGTCTCGAAACTGTCTCTTCCCCTATATCTGATGGAAGGAGTAACTATCGGGACTAAAATGGTTTTTTAGACTTTGTCCCGTTCCTTAAAGTCATGAGTAATTGTCTTTCTGTTTCTTATGCAAATATTTGTGAATAGTAATCATATGCAAATGCATATGTCAAGAATAAGTCATTGGACGTTTTTTGCAAAACAAAACAGAAAAATAAAAACAAACAATTTTATACTTTCAAAGAAATGATTTGTGTTGATTTTTTTTTAAAGTTTTCCTACAACATGCATTTTGTACAAAGAGGCTGATGTTTTAGTAGGAGAACGCCACCGTGAGAGTGAAAACTATATAAAATAGTGTGCAAAGAGAAGAAAACAGCTATGTGTAACAATCCCATTGAGTTTCAATTCTGTTATTGCCCTTATATCTTTGAACGTCTCATCACTTTGCTACTTGTCTGAAGCTGACTGGATTGACCGGTACCGTTTGAGCTTGATAATTGATACTGAATTCTAGTTGCAAGGTGATCCAATGGGACATAGTGATACACTTTAAATACCTAACTTTTTCCTGGACCGCCCTTTCGGGTTTTCAGTCCACCGGGATACCCTTTTTTACCCAAGCCTCCTTTTCAGGTTTTCGACTTGCCGGGTGTACAGTTTTTTTGTATTCATCCCTAATTTTTGCCCGAACCCTTTTGATTTGCTGGGATGCCCTTATTTTTTCCTAGGCCAGTCAACCTAGCGGGTCTTTATTTACGTGTAGTATCTTTTCACTATGTCCGCATTAATAGGGTGAGGAAGGTCGTAACCATCCATGGTGGTCAAGATCATGGCTCCACCGAAAAATATGCTTCTGATCACAAATGGCCCTTCATATGTGGGAGTACATTTTCCCCAGGTATCACCTTGTGGCAGTATGATGCGCTTGATTACCAGATCACACACTTGATACACTTGCCGTTTGACCTTTTTGTTGAAAGCCTTGATCATCCGCTTTTGGTATATCTGACCATGACAGACAACAACGAGCCTTTTCACATCAATCAAATTCAGTTGATCAAGTCGAGTCTGGATCCAATCGTCTTCATTCAAACCCACATCCTTCATGATCCTCAAAGAAGGGATATGAACCTCAATAGGTAAGACAAACTTCATACCATATACCAGAGAATAAGGTGTTGCCCCTATTAACGTACATGCTGAGGTGCGATAACCATGAATAGAAAATGATAACATCTCATGCCAGTCTTTGTATGTCACCGCCATCTTCTGTATGATTTTCTTAATGTTTTTGTTAGCAACCTCCACAACGCCATTCATCTTCGGCCGGTAAGGGGAAGAATTATGATGCTGGATCTTGAATTGTTTATAGAGTTCGGTGATCATCGCATTGTTGAGATTTGTACCATTTTATGTAATGATTCTCTCTGGCACACCATACCGATAAATCAGGTTATGCTTAATATACCACTCCACAACATTCTTGGTAACAGTAGCAAAAGAGGCATCCTCAATCCACTTCGTGAAGTAATCAATGGCGACTAAGATGAAGCGGTGCCCATTGGAAGCGGTAGGCCTGATCTCTCTGATCATGTCAATGCCCCACATTGCGAAGGGCCATGGAGCCGTCAAGACGTTCAAAGGAACCAGAGGCACATGTACTTTATCAGCATAGATCTGGAATTTGTGACAAGTTCGGGAATGCTGATAACAGCCTGCTTCCATATTGAACCAATAGTATCCTATCCATAGGATCTTTTTAGCCATGGTATGTCCACTAGAATGGGTTCCAAAGGTACCTTCATGTAAATCTGCCATAATCCTCTCTGCTTCGCTCTTGTCTATGCACCAAAGTAAAATAGAGCCATGGTTGCGCTTGTAGAGGATTCCATTACTGAGGAAGAACTTTGCGGCGAACCTTCTCAGAAACTTCTTATCATTGAAAGATGCCCCATCGAGATATTCTTGAGCCTCGAGATACCTTATTACTTCATGAAACCAAGGTTTGTCTGCTACTTCTTCAGTGTCAATCTCATAGCAGTATGCTGGTTCATCTAACCTCTCAATAGTGATCTAAGGAGCCTCGTTGTCCCACTTAACCTTGAACATAGATGACATAGTATCTAGTGTGTCCTCTAACTGATTGTCTTCTCGTGGAAAATGTTCAAAGGTGACCTCTTCAAAGTGTGGAAGCAATGTTAGCACATGTTCTTTGTACGGGATGAGATTCGGGTGCTTCGTATCCCACTCTCGTTTGATCTAACTTATTACAAAGGCTGAATCCCCAAAAATTCTCAAGAACTTGATCCTCAGGTCAATAGCAGCTTTGATACCCATGATGCATGCTTCATACTCCGCCATATTGTTGGTACAGTTGAAACATAATCTGGCAGTGAAAGGAGTATGACAGCCTTTGAGAGATATGATTACAACACCAATACCATTGCTGAGTGTGTTGGAGGATCCATCAAAAAACATAATCCATCAGGATCCTTCTTCAGGTCCTTCATCCAGTCCAGGTTCTTCATAGTCAGTCACTAGCATAATATTCTCATCTGGGAACTCAAAATTCATGGACTGGTAGTCATACACGGCCCGATGAGCCAAATGATCAGCTAGTACACTTCCCTTGATGGCTTTCTGGGTCGTATATTGGATATCATATTCGGTTAAGATCATCTTCCATCTTGCTATTTTTCCGGAGAGAGCAGGTTTATCGAATATGTACTTGATCAGATCCATCTTAGATATCAACAAAGTAGTGTGGGTCAACATATACTGTCTCAGTCGGCGAGCAGCCCATGCCAAAGCGCAACAAGTTTTCTCGAGCAGTGAGTATTTTGTTTCACAGTCGATAAAATTTTTGCTAAGGTAGTATATTGCGTGCTCTTTTCGACTGTACTCGTCATGTTGCCCTAGCACACACCCCATTGAATTATCTAACACTGTTAAGTACATTACCAAAGGTCTTCCTTCAATCGGAGGCATCAAAATTGGAGGCTCTGGAAGGTATTCCTTGATTATCTCGAAGGCGGTCTGGCATTCGTCATTCCACTTTACCACTTGATCTTTCTTTAGGAGTTTGAAGATTGGCTCACAAGTAGCAGTTAAATGGGAAATGAACCTGGAAATGTAATTTAGTCGTCCCAAAAAGCCTCTGACCTCCTTCTCAGTGCGAGGAGCCAGCATCTCTTGTATAGCCTTTACCTTTGCAGGGTCTACCTGAATACCCTTGTCACTAACAACGAAACCCAGAAGTTTACCATACCTTACCCCGAAGGTGCACTTGTTCAGGTTTAGCCTCAACTTATATGTCTTTAACCTATCAAACAACTTTTGTAGATGATCAAGGTGCTCTTCCTCAGTTTGATACCTGGCTATCATGTCATCAACATAAACCTCTATCTCATAGTGAATCATGTAGTGAAACAAAGCTACCATGGCTCACTGATAGGTTGCCCAACATTCTTCAATTCAAACGACATCACTTTGTAGCAGAAAGTGCCCTATTGCGTAACGAAGGTTGTCTTCTCCATGTCTTCGGGTGCCATCTTGATCTGATTGTAACCAGAGAAACCATCCATGAAGGAAAAGATCTTGTGTTGTGCGATGTTGTCAACCATAATGTCGATGTGAGGGAGCGGAAAGTCATCTTTGGGGCTTGCCCTGTTCAAATCTCTGTAGTCCACACACATCCGTACCTTTCCGTCCTTTTTAGGAACTGGAACCATGTTGGCAACCCATTGGAGATAAGAGGTGACAACTAGGAACCAAACGTTGAACTATTTCGTAAGCTCTTCTTTGATCTTCTCTAACATTTCAGGGCGCATACGACAGACCTTCTACTTTACCAGAGGGAAATCTTCTTTAGTTGGAAAACGGTGAACCACAATATCCGTGTCTAGTCCTGGCATGTCTTCATATGACCAAGCAAAGATCTCGACATAATCATGCAACATCTGTATCAACCGCTGTTTGACATTAAGCCCCAGACTTGCACCGACCTTGACTTCTTTTCTGTCTTCCTCTGTGCCCAAGTTTATTGTCTTAACTGGCTCTTCATGAGGCTATATAGCCCTCTCTTCATGTTGTAACAGCCTATCATTTCTCCAGGTACTTCACAATCTTCCTCACCTTCGTCCTCGGTGTTGTACCCCAAAATTTTCCCTCCCATATTCTTCAAGATTTGTCAAGATCAATCTTCAAATGCTTCAAGATTCCTCAAGGGTTGCACAGTTCAATTGCCTCCTAAGCCAGTCAAAATTAGGGTTTTGGTTCTTGCAAGGAAGTTGAGGTTTTCAAGGGCTCAATCAAATCTCATATGCCTATACACAATGTCAAGTATCTACATGCCAAGTTTCAAGGCTCACAAGGTCAAATTGCACAGTCAAAAGCCCTAGTTGCTTCACAATCAACTACAGAGGTAAAATGGTCATTTTACAGTCAAAAGTCAAAATTTTTGGTCAACATCTTATTTTGAAGCCACAATCATCATTTTATCAAGTCTTGATCATGATTCCTCAAGCATGGCTCAAAAATCATCAAGATGCAAAAGTTTCCATTTTTGGACAGTTGAAAAGTCAACCGTAACTTGACCAAGGCATAACTTTTTCATGGTTCATCAGAAAAATCCTATCCAATGCTCATTTTGAAGGGGATGACATTTCCTACAACTCATCTTCACATTCCAAGTCCAAGAAATGCTCTCACAAAAAGTTATCAATTTCAACATTATAGGTCATTTTCAAAAGTCAACAAAAAGGCATTTTAAGTCAAAGACAATAACTTGATATTGGTAAATCAAAATGACATGGGACCAAAGGCATTGGTTAGAGGACTTCAAGACCTTTCCAAAATGTCCAAGAACATGTTCATATGATCAAAATTGTGCAAGATATGCATTGGAGAAGTTGGGAAATTTTTGTGAAATGGAAAAAGTCAACTATCCTTAAAACTTCAATTTTTGACAAAAGGGCCCACTTTATTCCACTTGATTCAGCCTTGTCATGCCACCCACGTGTCCCATGATCAATTTCAAGACCAAACATTTATTTTTTCATTTTTATTTAATTTTTGTGGATTTAATTCATTTTAATCCATAATAATTCAAATAAAATCAAAAAAATTAAAGGAATGGTATCTTGTGGTTTGAATGGCTTTCATGTGTCATATTCCACCTACCAAATTCGTGCCAAGCTCAATTATGCATAGAATTCAAAATTTGAACAAACTTGGAAAGTCCTTTAATGGTGGTTATGAAGAATCTCAAAAAACTTAATTGCAATGGATCATTGGCTCATAATGTGACCTAATATCATTCACATGTACAGATGCAAGCAAACAAAGCCTCATTCACGACCTGAACATCCCTCAAACGGCCAGAGCAAAATCCAAAAAGTGTCAAAAAGTGTGAGATCAAAAGGAGTTTTGCAAGCATTCTCAGGCCAAAAGGAGAACGTGACTCTCTTATTTGCCATACCCTGAAGCTAAAGCAACCCTTGCCACGTCCTAAGACCCATCATACAGCGCTGTAAGTACTCATGAAATCGCCTCTGAACATGGAGTCGTGTTTCTCCATTCTTGCACTTTTTCTAGAAAATAATAGCATATTCATACTCCATGCCTAATTTCCAATGCAACTGTTATATTCAATTTCATTTTTAGGCTTCGTATGACAATACTCGTGCCTAGGGTTTGTTTGCTTTGTTTTTAGGTATTTTGTCTACAGGTGAAATTGGGACGAACCATAAGCATCAACGTGATCAGGAGACATGGGCGATCACAACCATGGGTTTAGATGGAATTTCTGAAGCCTAGGGATGGTTTTAGGAAAGGCATGCGAAGCTTCCTGCGGATAGAAATCCACAGGTAAAAAACCAATAACAAATGAAGAAGACGCTGGTGCATCTCCCTCTGATTTGTCCGTTTCAAAAAATAGCGCGTTTTATTTTTTTCTCAAGCATTATCTTGGTTCACCAATATATTATTCGCTTATTATTTTTTATAACAATTGAAACAATTGGCTCAGTGGCCAAAGCGCTTGTGCATAGTCCTTTGGGACCTGGGTTCGAATCCCAGGTCCCCCATAATTTCCATGTATTTTTTCTTCACGTAATTGTGTACAGGTTCCCAAGAGTAGTCCACCATGTGACTCCAGCGCCCAAATGCCAAGTGTCATCAAGCAGTGATCCAAAGGCCAAAATAAGGGGAACACCATGCTATCTGGTCAATACACACGCAGCTGATTGCAAAAGTCAAAAGGCCTGATCATTAATGGGCCAGCAATTTCCAGATGCACCCCTATTCTGGGCCCAAACCCCCTGGTTTAATATGTCTTTTATTTTCTTTTTTTTTCCTTTTAATTTCTTGCATTAATTATTATTATTGTTATTATTTAATTAATTCACAACTAATTATTTTCATAAACAAAAAAAAACCTAAAAAACATTTTTATTATTTATTAACTTATTTTGTAAATAAATGTAAATTAAATTAAATTAGTTTAATTAGTTAACTTTAATACTTTTTTTATAATAAATAAAATCAACTTAGAACTTAGGTTTTCTCTAACTTTTGACTTCTAATTTCTTTTTTTATTTTATTTCATTAAAAATATAAAAAACACAAAAAACTTTTTTTCTTTAATTAAATAATTAATTAGTTAATTAGGTTTAATGTTTAATTTAATTCTGAAAAGGGTCAAAACCCTTAGGACGTTCCCGATTAAATTTCTATTCGCGCGTATTTATTTATTTTGATTACATTTATGTATCTGTACAAAGTATGTAATAGTTAATTAGGATTTTATCGCCTTATTTAAATTCTCGCACTTTATTTTCCAAAACGGGTTTTTGTTTTTGGCGATGTATAGACCCGCGCCTTGTAATAGTTAGATTTACATTTTTACAATTTATTTTCCGCACTCCTAACTGTTAATTATGCCTGCAAGAATGTATGACAAATAAAACCAATCCGTAGCTCACAAATAACATGCAAAGACAACATTAACTGAATACAACACACATGCACACACCACTCATAGGGTACGCCTCACTGGTTGCCTCAAACATGGTCATCAAGTATAGGGTGTCTTAGATGTCGCCCTTTGTCTAAAGATCCAGTTGCCTCGAAACGGTTGCCTCGGATAAAAGGATCTAGGACATTAGGGTTACCACTAAGGTGTTCTACCATTGCTTTGGTGACCACACTGTCCCTTAATCGAATTGACCCGAACACCTCTAACGATGGTGCTACCTATCTCTCAATGGTGGGATAGCACTATCTAAAGGACTCTTACACAGCCTAATTCCTTAGAGTAGGTAGATTCTCATGGGTACTTGCTCTTTCTCAAAACAAACAAAAATACTTTTCACACCTACACTTTCAAAAAGTTTTCAAACAAATTTTTCATACACTCTTGAGGACAGATACAAGAGTTACTTAGAAATTTTTCAAACAAAACTTTTTCAAAACCCACATACACTTGAAAAGCAAACAAATTTTGAAAACATAAGAGCAAGTACCTAAGAGCCCGTGGATAACCACGGATAGAAAGGGTGCTAACACATTCCCTTTCTATAAATCTACCTCCTGAACCGAGATACATTCTCAAAGAAGGAATTTTGCTGTGCTTTTGTCCTTTCCATGTTGGAGAACATAAAAGACAGTGTCGACTCTTGCTTACCGCGACATTTCGCGAAACCAGCTAAAAAACAGTCAGTTCTATTTCCACCGATCACTGAACTGGCGACTCTGCTGGGGTAATATAATAAAAGTGAGCTGTACCTTAGGATTAGACCACTCTTTGTTTTCAACTGCTTGCCTTGTTTGCTTTTATATTTATGGGCTTTGCATCGGAGTTTCATAGATCCTAACCCGGATTTGGGGAATACCCTGTTAGGTAGCATAATCTGTGAGGGACCTGTCCGGCGTAGACCGACACGGGTGAAGCAGTGGCTACATTGGTGTGGCACCTTGGTCTGTACCGATATCCCTTGTGTTGCAACGAGGAGAATATGGGTCTTCTGAGGAGTCATTAAGCACCAACCGACCTTAGAACCCTAAATTGACCCAACTTGGCCATAGAACAGTAGCAGTATGCTACACCCATTGAGGCTAAACTCTCGTGATGGTTCTGGCCGCAAGAAAAGATTGCGACGCTGGAGTTATGACCGATTGAGGGTAGTCAGTGATATTAGGATCCTCTAGAACCCGGTTACTTTTGATAGGACAAGTCTTAACCAACGAAACTGAAAGAGGGTAGTATCTGAACTTCATGCTGGCCTAAACCCTAAGGGCTTCCTTGTGTGACTTGTGTGCCTTATCATATTTGCCTTTGTGAATATTTGTGGTGTGCTTTATCATAACATCATACCATCATACCATTGCATGCATCCTGCATAAGGACTGACCTATTTCAAAGACAAGAGGGTTTCACCTTTGCTCTGTTTTGTAGGACATCATGATGCCTGTGCGAAGGAACACTATCCGGCTCAATTTTGTTCACCCACCTGATCTGCTCAAAGAATTGGTTAACAGAATTCCAAACACTACTTCCTTCATCCAGAGGCACGGTTCTCTTCTCGGTTTAGTCACTTCAAAGTGGGACCAACAACTGATGAGTGTCCTAACCCAGTTTTATGATCCTCTATACCATTGTTTCACCTTTCAAGACTTCCAGCTGGTCCCTACCCTGGAAGAATTCTCTGATTTTCTTGGTATCCCTATCTTGGATCAGACTCCATTCACTGGCTGGAAAAAGACTCTTAGACTTGAGGAGATTGCAGCAGCCCTTCCTTTGACCAACAAGGAGGTAATGGATAACTGGGTGACTAGAAGCGGAGTTAAGGGTTTTTTGGCTAAGTTTCTGATTGGTAAAGCTAACAGTTTCTAGAATGACTTAGACTTCAGGGCGTACGAAGACATCCTGGCTCTCCTAATCTATGGTCTAGTACTGTTTCCAAATCCTGACAACTTTGTTAATGTCAATGCCATAAGGATCTTCATGTCTCAGAACCCTGTGCCCACTCTCTTGGGTGATATCCTGCAACAACTTTATGCTCGTACTGCTCGAAGGCGGGGAACTCTATGGTGTTGTGCTCCTTTGCTAGTGAGGTGGTTTATTTCGCACCTCCCTAAGTTCGTGCTGAAAAACCAAGAAGGAAGAGGCTGGGCTCATAGGTTAATGTCTCTCACTGATAATGACATCATTTGGACTCTCAGAGGTTTGGATGAGGTAGCTGTTA
Organism: Vicia faba; assembly: GCA_948472305.1. Classification (NCBI taxonomy): domain Eukaryota; kingdom Viridiplantae; phylum Streptophyta; class Magnoliopsida; order Fabales; family Fabaceae; genus Vicia; species Vicia faba. Next base: position 536,613,260 of record OX451737.1, read on the forward strand.
TTGATCGCTGCGGAGAATATCCTAATGTTCCATTGATCGGTACTCAGGGAGGAATCTCTTACAATCCATGTTTAGCTCTCCGTCAGTTTGGAAGAGCCAGAAGAGCAGGGCCTCATGAGATGTTGGTTCCTCACATCAGTTTTGAGTTTTAGGTAGATAGTGACGAACTGCGCCGTAGATTCATCAAAGCTTGGGACAGAATTCACAAAGCTGACCCACATGAGTTGGGATCGAAGACTTCTCTACCAATGGAACCCTACTACAGATGGGTCCGCATCCGTGCTCAGAAGTTAGGTATGCCATACGAAGCTGTCAGGCCTATCATTCTTGAATCTCCTGATGAAGATGGGGTTCCTCCAACTGTCCTCCCTCCTCAGATACCCACTGATGTTGATACACTAAAGAGGTCTTGGGCGCAGCTACAGGAAGAACGGGATTCCTATCGGGAAGGGTTCAACGAACAGGAACAAAAGATCCAGAAGCTGACTAAGCAATTGGAGAATGAGCGGATCCTGAATGACTATATCCGTACTGAGAAGAGGAGGCCATGGGAGCACTGATGGGCTTTGGATGTTTCTTTTACAGCTTTTATTTCCTTTTCAATGTTTTCATTCTTGTAATGCCTAAGGTCAAATTGTTGAACAATTTAAAGTTTGAATCTAATAAAGTGTGCTTCCCTTTTTGTCTACAAAGTTGAATCCCAATTGTCTTTGAAAATATAAATCATACGCATCTCATTGCATCATATGCATAACATGTACCCTTTTTCTACAGGTTGCTTAATCTTCTTCGCTGTTTATTTCAGCACTCAGTCATCATGAATCCTGAACCAACTACCGAGCAAGCTATCAAGGCCCTCCAGGCCCAGAACGCCCAGTTTCAAGAGCTGGTCATGAGCTTAGCCCAAGGACAACAGGAATTGAAGGCTTTGCTCCTGAAGAAGAAGAAGAAGAAGAAGAGGACTGTGCTGTTCAACACTGGACGCAGACTCGGGAATACACTGCAGAATGAAGCTGAGCTGACTACTCCATCTGTTGGGGAAGGCAGTCACCAAGAAGGAAGGGTCCCTAGTCCTGTGGTCTCTGACACCGAGACAGATTTCAATGACGAACAGTACCCTCCTGCTGAGGACAGGTACAAATAGCTGGAGGACCGGTTAAATGCTATGGAGATTCAACGTGTACCTGGGTTGGATTTTGGAGATCTAGGTTTATCTTCTGGGGTGGTGATCCCTCACAAGTTCAAGGCACCTGCCTTTGTGAAATACGACGGGGCTTCCTGCCCTAAGCTGCATCTCAGATCTTATGTAAGGAAGATCCAACCTTACACTGCAGACAAGAACTTATGGATCCATTTCTTCCAGGAGAGTCTTTCAGGGACTCATCTCGAATGGTTCTATCAGCTGGATGGAACCAACATTCGTAACTGGGAGGACTTGGCTACTGCTTTTTATAAGCAGTATCAGTACAATTCCGACCTCGCTCCCACGCGTACCCAACTCCAGGATATGTCACTGGGAACGGGTGAAGGTTTTAAGGAGTACGCGCAGAAGTGGAGAGATCTGGCTGGCAGGGTGCAGCCACCGTTGACTGGCCGTGAACTCGTGGACATGTTCTTGGGGACCCTGTCTGGTCCATTCTTTAATCACCTGATTGGTAATTCATCTGCTGGGTTTACAGACCTGATCCTGACTGGTGAGAGGATCGAAGCTGGTATCAAATCAGGGAAGATAAAAAAAGGTGCCTCCTCGAGCTCTGAAAAGAAGCCCTTCAAGAAGGAAGCTAGTGCTGTTTATGGTCCCAGGAGACAGAACAAACCGGAACGTCGCCAAGCTGTCAACCCGGTGGTAATTTCAAAGCCTGCTGCTGCTCCTCAGCAATACAACCAGCCAAGAGGTGAGAGGCCCAAAAGACAGTATACTCGGCTCAGCATGACCCTCTCCCAGATATTGCCGCAACTGCTGTCAACCAGCCTGGTAACTGTCAAGGAAGCTCCGAAGGTGGTAAACACAACATCTCCGAAATACAACCCCAACGCCCGCTGCGCTTATCACTCTGATAGCCCGGGGCATTCTACTGATGATTGTTGGGCTCTGAGGAATAAGGTTCAAGACCTTATTGATGCTAAAGAGGTTCAGTTCGAGGCGCCCGAGAGGCCTAATGTGGTGACTGCTCCCATGCCCAACCATGGAGTAAATGCTATCAGGATGGATGATGAGGTAGAGGAATCCGAATTTGACAGCTGGATCTACCCAACAACCGAAGGTGGACCAAGCAACTGGACGGCGAAAGACTCCATACCTATTACTTTTGTCACTCAGTAATGAACTCCTTTGTTTTGAATTTGTAACGAACAATAATTTGAAACTCTATGGCCCGGTGTCTTACCCGGGGCACTGTGGTTTCATTTGTGAGGGCTTGTTATTTGTCACTTTCATATATCATGAATAAAAGCATTGGACGTTTTTCGCATTTCAAATCTTGCGTTCCCTTTCTTTCTTTATATATTGCAAAACAGCTATATTTACACACACTCACTTATACAGGTTTCAATCCACTCTGGATCCCACTGGTAACGACTCTGCTACTGCCAGTTATGACTTCGAAAATCCGATCAACTTAGCCGAAGACGAAGGTGAAGATGATTGCGAAGTGCCTGGTGAACTTGCAAGACTATTATTCCAGGAAGAGAGGGCCATTCAGCCACATGAAGAGCCAGTGGAAACGGTAAATCTGGGTACTGAGACAGACGGAAAGGAAGTCAAGATTGGTGCCAATCTAGAGCTCAGTGTGAAACAACGGTTGATTCAGATGTTGCATGATTATGTGGAAATCTTTGCCTGGTCTTACGAAGACATGCCTGGGTTGGATACCGACATTGTGGTTCATCACCTGCCTACCAAGGAAGACTGCCCTCCGGTAAAACAGAAGGTCCGTCGTATGCGTCCCAAGATGTCCGAGAAAATCAAAGCTGAGGTTATGAAATAATTTGATACCGGTTTTCTTGCAGTGACTTTTTACCCTCAGTGGGTTGCCAACGTGGTTCCAGTGCCGAAGAAAGATGGTAGGGTCCGAATGTGTGTCGATTACAAGGATTTGAACAGGGCAAGCCCTAAGGATGATTTCCCTCTACCTCACATCGACGTCCTGGTTGAAAATACTGCTCAGCATAAGGTATTCTCCTTTGTGGATGGGTTCTCAGGTTATAATCAAATCAAGATGGCTCCGGAAGACATGGAGAAGACCACTTTTGTTACTCAGTGGGGCACCTTTTGCTACAAGGTCATGCCTTTTGGGTTGAAGAATGCTAGGGAAACCTACCAACGTGCCATGGTTGCTCTGTTTCATGATATGATCCATCATGAGATCGAAGTGTATGTCGACGATATGATTGCAAGGTCCCAAACTGAGGATGAACACCTTGACCATCTGCAGAAGCTGTTTGACCGTCTGAAGTTGTACAAGCTGAGGTTGAACCCAAACAAGTGCACCTTTGGGGTGAGATCTGGAAAACTACTGGGTTTCTTCGTGAGCGACAAAGGTATTCAAGTGGACCCTGCCAAGGTAAAAGCCATACAAGAGATGCCAGCTCCCAAGACAGAGAAAGAAGTCAGAGGCTTTCTAGGACGATTGAACTACATTGCCCGATTCATCTCGCACCTAACTGCTACCTGTGAACCAATCTTCAAGCTGCTGAAGAAAGATCAAGTAGTACGTTGGAACAATGAATGTCAGGCCGCTTTCAACAGAATCAAAGAGTATCTCCAAGAACCACCCATTCTTATGCCACCGGTTGAAGGGAGACCTCTAATATTATACTTGACAGTACTAGACAACTCAATAGGGTGTGTGTTGGGGTAGCATGACGAGTCTGGCCGAAAAGAGCACGCCATTTATTACCTTAGCAAAAAGTTTACCGACTGTGAGACCCGATACTCACTGCTCGAGAAAACTTGCTGCGCTTTGGTATGGGCTGCTCGCCGGCTGAGACAGTATATGTTGACTCACACTACTCTGTTGATTTCAAAAATGGATCCAATAAAGTACATCTTCGAGAAGCCCGCCTTGTCCAGAAGAATAGCAAGATGGCAAATGATCTTGACAGAATACGACATCCAGTATACGACTCAGAAAGCAATCAAGGGAAGTGTATTGGCAGACCATTTGGCACACCAGGCAGTGGATGATTACCAGTCGATGAACTTTGAATTTCCATACGAGTATATCATGGTAGTGACTGATTGTGAAGTACCTGGACCGGATGAAGGACCTGAGGAAGGATCCCGATGGTCTATGCACTTTGACGGAGCCTCAAACGCTTTGGGTAACAGTATTGGCGTTGTGATCATATCCCTAAAAGGCACTCATACTCCACTCACTGCCCGACTATGTTTCAACTGCACCAACAATATGGCAGAGTATGAAGCATGTATCATGGGTCTTCAAGCTGCAATTGACTTAAGGATCAAGTTTCTGAGTGTCTTCGGAGATTCCGCTCTCGTGATCAATCAGATCAGAGGCAAGTGGTATACGAAACACCCAAATCTTATTCCTTACAAAGAGTGTGTGTTGACATTGATCCCCCACTTCATGGAGATAACTTTTAAACACTTCCCAAGAGAGGAGAATCATTTAGCGGATGCACTGGCTACGATGTCTTCTATGTTCAAAGTTAAATGGAACAACGAGGCTCCCCGTATCATCATCTGGAAACTAGATGAACCTGCACATTACTGTGATCTCGAGGCTGAAGAGGTAACTGAGAAACCTTGGTATCATGAAGTGAAGAGGTACTTGGAAACTCAAGAATACCCCGAGGGTGCATTTGTTAATGACAAGAAGTTCCTGAGAAGGTTCGCTGCAAAATTCTTCCTCAGCAACGGCATTCTCTACAAGCGAAACCATGATTCAACTTTACTGCGTTGTGTGGATAAGGCTGAAGCATAAAAGATCATGGCAGAACTGCATGAAGGTACCTTCGGAACACATTCCAGTGGACATACCATGGCAAAGAAAATCCTTCGGGCAGGATATTTCTGGTCCACGATGGAAGCTGATTGTTACCAACATTCTCGGACTTGTCACAAATGCCAGATTTATGCGGATAAGGTGCACGTTCCTCCAGTTCCTCTGAACATCTTGACAGCACCTTGGCCTTTTGCAATGTGGGGCATTGATATGATCGGCGAGATCAGACCTACAGCATCCAACGGGCATCGCTTCATCCTGGTGGCGATTGATTACTTCACAAAGTGGGTCGAAGCAGCTTCCTATGCTACCGTAACCAAGAATGCAGTGGCACGGCTCATTCGGCACAACCTGATCTGTCGATACGGCGTCCCGGAAAGGATCATTACGGACAACGGTACCAATCTTAACAACAAGATGATCACTGAGCTCTGCGAGCAATTCAAGATACAACACCATAACTCTTCTCCTTACCGACCGAAGATGAATGAGGTTGTAGAAGCAGCTAATAAGAATATCAAGAAGATTGTGCAGAAGATGACAGTGACCTACAAAGATTGGCACGAGATGTTACCGTTTTCTCTTCATGGATACCGTACCTCAGCACGGACGTCAACAGGGGCAACACCCTTTTCCTTGGTATACAGCATGGAGGCAGTCTTGCCTATTGAAGTCCAGATACCCTCTCTCCGGATAATGAAGGATGCAGGTTTGAGCGAAGATGACTGGATCCAGACTCAACTTGATCAATTAAACCTGATTGATGAAAAGAGACTCACTGCTATTTGTCATGGTCAGACGTACCAAAAATGGATGATCAGGGCATTTAACAAGAAAGTCAGACGACAAGAGTATCAAGTCGGAGATCTGGTAATCAAGTGCATCATTCTTCCTCAAAGTGATCCCAGGGGCAAATGGACCCCTACGTATGAAGGGCCATTTGTGGTTAAACATATCTTCTCAGGAGGAGCTATGATTCTAACCACTATGGATGGTGACGACCTTCCTCACCCCGCCAATGCAGACATAGTAAAAAGATATTACGCATGAATAAAAGACCCGCTAGGTTGACATACCTAGGCAAAAATAAGGGCTTCCCGGCGAAACAAAAGGGTTCGGGCAAAAATAAGGGATGAAACGAAAAAAAATCTGTACACCCGGCAAGTCGAAAACCTGAAAAGGCGGCTTGGGCAAAATGGGTATCCCGGTGGACCGAAAACCCGAAAGGGCGGTCCAGGCAAAAGTTAGGGATTAAAGCGTAATACTATGTCTCATTGGATCATCTTGCATCCAGAATTCAAGTATCAACTATCAGGTTCAGACGGCATCGATCAATCAGCTTCATCTTCAACTAAGCAGCCAAGTGATGAGACGCTTGAAGACATAAAGGCGATAGCATAGTTGGAACCCAGTGGGATTATTCTTTTCACATAGCTATTTTGTTTTCCTTTTCACAAAATTGTATAAACTCTATTTTGTTCGGCGGCGTTCTCTTACTAGGATGTCAGCCTCTTGTACATAAACGCCTATTTACAGGAAAATTTCAAAATCAATACAAATCCACTTTTTCAGACAAATTGCCAATTGTTTTTCCTTTTTCTGTTTTATCTTGCGAAGAACGTCCAATGTTCATTTTTGATATATGCATTTGACATTAATTGCTAACTCATAAATACTTGCATGCGAAACAAAGGACTAATTACAGGCGACATCAGAAACAGGGGCAATAATGAGTTGTCTAAGCGATCTAGTTGCTCTGTCCATCAAGGTACCAAGGTAGGTTCGGCTGAAGAACGACCAAGATACCTTCACTCCCCGCGGAGTAAGACCAGAATCAGTAACACTCTCCCCAAGAAGAGTTAGTCTACTGTCAGCCTTAAGGAAGTTGGGTATCCCCAGGAAATCTCAATATTCCCCAGCAGAGTATACAGATGTTCCTAAGCAAGCGTCCCCGACAGTCTTGATCTAAGATTGTTCCCCGGCGGAATACCAGACACCCCAGTGGAGCCATTCCCCAGTACAGCCCAAGAGTTTCCCCAGGAGAGTTGAATCATCCTCCCCAGTAGATTCTGGAAGCTTATCCCCAGTAGATACTGGAAGCTTATCCCCTGCAGAGCACGAACGCGTCTCCCCGGCTTTATTCAAAGGTTATTCCCCACCAGGGTCTAACTGGGTTATCCTCAGCTAATTACCACATAAAGATCGTCCTCGGCGAAGTTCTTCCTATCCCCCAGCGGAGTTCATCAATTCCCCAGCATAACAGATCAACGGTATCCCCAGCGGAGTTATCATCAAAACCTCAGCGAAGTATCTCTCCCCATAGAGTAATTCCCCGCAGAGTAATCTCTCCAACAAGTTTATTCCCCAACGGAGTCATCTTCTCCTACAGGTTTATTCCTGCAACCATCATCCCCAGCGGAAGCGAAGAACTCTACTCTTCAATATCAGCCCAGGATTCAACTTCCCGGCATTCGTCAAGGATTTATTTTCCTAGACGAAAATACATTCATAAACACCACATTATCATACACCATGACGCATGCATATACGCATCATAACACACAATGTCATTTATTCTTGAGAACATCATGACGTCATGCATTTCATACATCATGACATTGCATACAACTGATGTTTTGCCTTTTCAGGAAAAAGGTCAATCCAAAGATGATTACTATCACCTGTCGCTATTCCAGATTCGATTCCTGTATCTAGCCAGGGCATATCTGTGAGTGTTTGATTGTGGATTCGATTCCTGTATCCAGCCAGGGCATATCTGCATGAAGAGTTTAGAGATTCGATACCTGTATCCAGCCAGGGCATATCTGTAGACGACTAATTCTAGATTCGATTCCTATATCCAGCCAGGGCATATCTGTGAGTAACTGATTGTAGATTCGACACCTGTATCCAGCCAGGGCATGTATGCATGAAGAGTTTAGAGATTCGATACCTGTATCCAGCCCGGGCATATTTGTAGGCGACTAATTCCAGATTCGATTCCTGTATCCAGCCAGGGCATATCTGTGAGTAACTGATTGTAGATTCGACACCTGTATCCAGCCAGGGCATGTCTGTATGAAGAGTTTAGAGATTCGATTCCTGTATCCAGCCAGGGCATATCTGTAGACAACTAATTCCAGATTCGATACCTGTATCCAGCCAGGGCATATCTGTGAGTAACTGATTGTAGATTCGACACCTGTATCCGGCCAGGGCATGTCTGCATGAAGAGTTTAGAGATTCGATTCTTGTATCCAGCCAGGGCATATCTGTAGACGACCAATTCCAGATTCGATTCCTGTATCTAGCCAGGGCATATCTGTGAGTAACTGATTGTAGATTCGACACCTGTATCCAGCCAGGGCATGTCTGCATGAAGAGTTTAGAGATTCGATTCCTGTATCTAGCCAGGGCATATCTGTAGACGACCAATTCTAGATTCGATTCCTGTATCCAGCCAGGGCATATCTGTGAGTGATTGATTGTAGATTCGACACCTGTATCCAGCCAGGGCATGTCTGCATGAAGAGTTTAGAGATTCGATTCCTGTATCCAGCCAGGGCATATTTGTAGACGACCAATTCCAGATTCGATTCCTGTATCTAGCCAGGGCATATCTGTGAGTAACTGATTGTAGATTCGACACCTGTATCCAGCCAGGGCATGTCTGCATGAAGAGTTTAGAGATTCGATTCCTGTATCTAGCCAGGGCATATCTGTAGACGACCAATTCTAGATTCGATTCCTGTATCCAGCCAGGGCATATCTGTGAGTGATTGATTGTAGATTCGACACCTGTATCCAGCCAGGGCATGTCTGCATGAAGAGTTTAGAGATTCGATTCCTGTATCTAGCCAGGGCATATCTGTAGACGACCAATTCCAGATTCGATTCCTGTATCTAGCCAGGGCATATCTGTGAGTATTTGATTGTGGATTCGATACCTGTATTTCCTCCCTCTAGGTGTCAGATCAGCATCAGAAAAACCCAAATTGTTATCAGTTGTCAAACTAGCCACACAATCTTCGAATTGGTCAGTAGAGGTTTCCTGTGGCACATGGGCAGTTTTAAGAAATTTCACTAAAGCCTTTGCATGAGCTTCGGAACACAACAATAAGGCTAGCATAGAAATCTTGGAAGGGGTCTGCCCCAGCTTCTCGACTACATTGTAGCCGCTCTTCTTTATAATTTTCAAAATTTCTTCCATCTCCTTCTTGAAAGCCTCTGGGATAGATACTGACTGCGCCTTCGTCTGGACATGCTCAACCAATATGTCCTTGCCTCGAGTCTCGATCGACTCGGTGATAGGGGTGTCAACAAGGGTATTCGCAGGAATTACAGTAGTAGTATCAGCGGGAACAAAAGTAGGAATGATCACAGGCCAGTAACAACTCTTGGAGGAGAAACATAAGGGGATAACACTCTTCCACTTCTTTTTATTTTGCTGGTTCTAACAATGTTGTCAATGTCGGAATTAACATTCTCAGAAACCTGGTCTTCAACAGCCAGTAGGTCTTGCTTGACGCCGTGGTAGTAGATGTCACCCCATAGTTCCAGGGAACAATTTTGTCTGAGGAGTATGGGATTGCCCCTGGCATAGTAATTATCAGTGGAGTCATCTTCGGAATAGATGTAATCCTGATGGGTCTTTTGGTGGAGACCCTAGGATGATTGGCGGAAATGGTTATTATTGAAATATCCTTGCAAGAAATGGTTGGAACAGGAGTCTTCTCAAACAAAATCTCTATATCATCCATAAGGCGTTGAACACATACCTTCAACAAATGACAACCAGTCGGTAGAGAAAAAAAGAAGTGGCAACCTTCGCCACAGCCCAGAAATAAACCGGCTTTCAATAAGTTCCACTTAACAGTCATGAGAGGAGTAACAAGTTCATCAACGACAGTAACAAACATATCATCTTCAAAAGCGTTAACACCACAGCCGTGCTTTGGCATAGGAGCAGTGATAAAATTTGGAATCTCAGGGGCATCAAATTCAATTTCCTTTTCCTCGAGAAGGTCTTGCACCTTATTTTTCAAAGCCCAGCAGTTGTTTGTATCATGACCTGGACTTTCTGAATGATAAGCACAACGGGCATTTAGATTGTAGCGGGGAGAGGCAGTGTTGGGATTCTTCGGAGCTTCCTTCAAAGTTACCAAATTAGACTTCAGTAAATGTGGAAAGACTTGAGACATTGTCATATTTATCCGGGTAAATTGTCTTGCCGGCCTTTCTGTTCTAGGCCGATTGTTCCTTTGTTGAATAGGTGTAGGTTTAGAGATCATGACAGCCCTTACCACCAGACGGTGTTAAGTTCTGTCCTGATTCCTTTGATTGTAAACAGCACTGACCTCTTTTTTACCAGTAAATGGCTTCCTTACTGCACTGGAGGATGTATCCTTTTGAATCTTACCACTCCTAATTCCAGCTTCCACTCTTTTCCCTGTCAAGATCAGTTCAGTAAAGCCAACTGAGGAGCTTCCAATCAGGTGATTGAAAAATGGAACAGACAGGGTACCTAGAAACATATCCACTAGCTGCCTATCAGACATGGGAGGCTGGACTCTTCCTGCTAAGTCCCTCCACTTCTGAGCATAGTCTTTAAAGCCCTCTTTGGAACCCATAGCCATACTTTGGAGTTGAGTACGGGTGGGAGCAAGGTCTGCATTATACTAATACTGCTTGTAGAAAGCAACAGCCAGGTCTTCCTAATTACAAACGTTGGCCCTTTCCAGCTGGTAGAACTATTCTAGTTGAGTTTCGAACAGACTATCATGAAAGAAGTGGACCCATAAGTCCTTGACAGTAGCGTGAGGCTAGATCTTCCTCACATAAGATCGGAGGTGTATTTTGGGACATGAAACCCCATTATACTTGGAAAATACTGGCACCTTGAAATTTTGTAGGATGACAACCCCAGAGACCAAACCCAGCTCTTCAAAATCCAGCCCAGGTACCTTCTGGATTTCTATGGCACTCAGATGTTCTTCCAGTTGTTTGTACTTTTTGTCGACCGGAGGATACTGCTCTTCATTGTAATCAGTATCATTATCAGATTCCCTCGGACTAAGGTCTTCCTCTCTTATCTCCCCTTCTTTGGGGGAAAATGTCAGCTCAACCACTTGCCTTAGCGGTCCTTTGAATCTCCTTCCCAAATTTACCACAACAGCTGTCCTCCTTGGCTTCTTGGTCTTGTCTTTAACAATCAAAGCTTTCAGTTCCTCTTTCCCCTTGGCTAGGGCCATGAACATCTGTTGAAACTGTGCATTCTGAGTTTGTAGATCCTTCACTGTTTGTTCTAGATCTATTGCTGAAATAAACAACGAAGAGGATGAGAAACCTGTTATGACACCTGTTTATGCAATGATATGTATGATATATTTATGCAATCTTTTCAAGGATTTCGCGGGGTAAACAAGAAAATGTCAGAATTTGTAGCTTTGATTGAAGAACTTCATATCCTTGAGTGTCCTTCTACGAGAGTCAAGCTTACCATGTCAATTGGGTCATAGCCCATGACGCAAGTTGTTGAGTTTTGATCTTTTGACGGTATTTGCTAGAGGAAAATAAATCCCCTTTGCCCCTTGCTAGACGTCTAATTTACCATAAGCTGCATCATAAACCCTTGAGATCCTTGAAATGGTTAGTATGAGATGCCATGTTATGATATCATGATTATGCTAAGAAATCACATATATGGCAAGCACAAGCAAATCACACCAAAACCTTAGATTTAAGGCTTGCATGGGTTTTAAGGTCCTACCCTCTTGAAGTTGGATTGGTTCAACCTGTCCTATAAATAGTAATCGTGTTCTAAGGGATCTCAATAGCACTGACCAAAACTCAGGAGTCAAGTCTCAATGAGTGTAGCATCGAGTATCTGCTGACTTTGGGAATACACCAGAGACGGCCATCTCACTACGTCCTAATGGCCAAGTTGTTCATTTAAAGGTTCTAAGGTAAGTTGACGCTTCGTGACACAATGCATCGGCCCCGTATTCTCCTTGATTAACTTAGGGCTACTGGTACCAACCAAAGTGTCGCATCGATGTAGCCATCGCTTCAACCATGTCGGTATACCCCGTATAGTTTCTATGATCTATTGCTACTTACCTAAAAGGTTTCCCTAGATCTGGGTGTAGGATCTATAGTAACCCAAACAACCCCTTAAAAGTAAAGAAAACAAACAAGCAAACACGTTAGAAATGATCTATACCCTAAGGTAAACCCCACTTTTATAATTATCCCTAGCAGAGTCGCCAGTTTTGTGATATGGTGGCAGAACCGACTGTTAATACTGGTTTTCATTTTGTATTCGCAAATGTCGCGGTAAGCAAGAGTCGCCGCCGAATTTTCTTTTATCCAACAAAGGAAAGGGTGAAAAGAACAGGAAAATGACCTTTTTCGAGATTTTCTGAGTAAGGGGGGTAGATTATGGAAAGGGAAGGTTTTAGCACCCTCTCCATTCGCGGTTTTCCACGGGCTCTTAGGTACTTGCTCATTTTGAAAACTTTTTTCTTGTTTGTGGGTTTAGAAAGATTTTTTTGCTTTATGGTAACTCTTGTATCAGTCCTCAAGAGTGTGATAAAGCATTTTTGAAAAGATTTTTTGAAAGTGTGTAAGTGCGAAAATTTTAGGTTTGAGCAAGCACGTAAGAGTCATCTACCTACTCGAAAAAGGGTGTTCTTTTCCTCTTACCCTTTAGACAGTGCTATCCTACTATTAGTGAGTAGGTAGCCTTATCGTCGGATGTTGAGGGACTATCGAAAGGGACGCTATGGTCATTGAAGGCAACTTGTAAGGATATCTTAGCATTCGAAGGGACTGTCATCATATAGGAAACATCCAGGGACAAGATCATTTCTTGTAGGCAACTCGAGGGACATTAAGGGACTGTGATCTTTATGATGACTTTTAGATTGAGGGTCTTTGCTAAGATATCCCTACGTTCAAGGGACATGATCATTATTTTCCGAGGCAACCAAGTGAGGTATACCCTAAGGGTGCAAGTGTGCAACAGTGTGTTTTTTCAATTATGTTTATCTTGCAATTAGTGATCTACTGATTAATTGATTTTTGTCATGCACACCTAAGTTACTAACAATTATATACAAGCATGTAAAGAAAAAGCGAGAAATAAAGTCATACGCTATTACAGGGCTTTGGTGTAGATACATAAGCAATGGACTGAAAAGTAAAAATGCGAAAATAAAAACCCTAATTTAGCTATTACAAACCAGGCACAGTTGCATAAATGGTAAAAAATAAATCGAATGAAAATATAAGAGCGCGCAAAATTGAGACGGGAAAAAGTTTTAAACCCTAAAAAATCTAATTGTTCATTAAAAATATTTTTTATATTTTATGAAAAATAATTTGAATTTTAACCTAATTCTCTAATTAACTTTAATTAATGAAATAAGTCAAAGTAATTAATTCAAATTAATTTATTTATCAAAAAATAAATTTAATTAGAAAACCTAAGTCTATTTATTTTTTGGTGATTTTCTGATTTTTTATGATTAAATAGAAAAAATGATTTTTTTGAAATAATTAAAAATGACAAAGAAATAAGAATAATAAAAAGAAAAGAATGGGCCTGAAAGGAGGGTGTGAACCCAATCTAGAGGGTGTTATTTGAATTTTTGCAAAGCCCACATCTGGTTGGCCCACTACTAGCGCCTCATCCCATGTTGTTGTGGTATGGAAGTCCATGGTGTGCCTGCAAGTTTGGGACACTGGATCTGGACGCCTGGGATCTCATGGCTGGAGAATTGATGGTGTATGGTGCATGCAGGGGAAGGACACGCATTGGATCTAAAAGAATCAAGTTAGAAAAATATAACATTCCAGGCCTGGGGATCGAACCCAGGTCTCTCCCTTTGCCAAGCGCTTCCTCTACCATCTGAGCCAAGTGGTCATTCGCTTATATAAACAAACACAAAATAATATAATCAGAATAAAATGTCCAGAATTTTATTTAATAAAAACGCGCGTTGTTTTCAAATGATCCAATCAGGTTGTGCCATGCCTTCATCTTCTTCAGCTATTCGTCGTTTTAGCTTGAGGACTTTTACCTAGAGACTAAATATGTCACTAAAACACCTACAAATTTCAAAAATCTCACACAAGCAATATAAATCCAATTCAAGGCCATGGATCAACTGAGTGTTATCCTCTGAGCATGATGGTATCCTTTATTAGGCCCAATTTCACCTGTACATGAAAACCCTAAAATGAACCTTTAAACCCTAACAATGGCAAGTTATCATATATGCATCAAAACTGGAAATTAATCATTTAAACATGTTCTAAATACTCATACAAACAAGAATGCATACTCAAAATCTATTTATAATGCATGTATGGTCAAAATCGATTTCAAAAAATAGGATACAAACCGTGATGATGTACGTGATGGTTCTGAATGCTTTGATGCTTGGGAATGATTCTGTTAGCTTCAGAACGTCCCCAGGAATGGATTGCAAACATCAAAGCTCCTTGAAGCCTTCTGCAAATATCAATATGATTGTCACATTTTTGTCAAAAATTTGGAACTTCTTAGGTGTATTCTATGCGGCAAAACCTCCTCTTTTTTAGTTTGGCAATGTTGTACATATATATGAGAATGCATTAGGTTAACAAAATTGGATAGAATCTTGAAGATTTATGAAAGGAAGATTTGATTTGCAATTTGGATTTTTGTTTCTAAACTTCGCCAAAACATGCTTTTTTTCTTACAATCAACCCTTGCACAAAATCTTGACTTGATCATCTGATTCTAGACCTATGATATGATCCTAAAACAAATCTTTGGATTTTATTTCATTATTTCACTATTTATTTGATTTATTTTGATTTAAATGAATAACAAATCAATTAAATAAAAACAAATCTCATAAAAACAAAATAATGGATTTAAATATCCTAAATAAGTTCATGGATATGCTTGAGATCCGAAGTCCACGCCCACTAGTACGAAAGATCCAATTTGCTCACATTGACTTTTAAGGATTTTCATAAAATTGGTCAACTTTAGCAATGCATATCTTTCTCAATTTTAACCCTATGAGGGTGTTCTTGGACTTTTTAGAGAGCTTAGGATGTCCTCTAAACAACCCTTTTTGTTCAATCTCAATTGGATCTTCCATGTTCATGTAAGGAGCTTTGACCCAAAAGGTGTTTTTGTTGACTTTTTGAAAGGACCTATAATATCTTAGCTTGTATCTTTTGATTGAGGCATTTCTTGAACTTGAGGGATGGAGAGAAGTTGTAGGGAATTCGATTCTCTTTAAAATTAGCCTTGGAGGAAAACTTTCTGATAAAGTATGAGAATGTTATGCCTGGTCAAAGTTTGGTTGACTTTTCCTATAGAAACCCTAATTTGTCATTTTTGACTTTTGATGAGTTAGGAGCATTTCTTGAGGAATCATGATCAAGCATTGGTCAAATTATGGATAATACTTCAAAATATTGATGTTGAGCAAAAATATTGAAGTTTGACTGTATTTGGGCCACAATTGACTTTTGACCTAGTATAGTTGATTTCCATGCATTTGAGTAGTTGACTGAGCACACTAATTGCTCAAGGCATGAAATTTGGCATGGATGATCTTGAGGACATGTTAAGACAATGGAGAACATTTGGGATCCTTTATACCCACACATATTGCTTAAAATTGAAACCCTAGTTGAGGTTTGTTGCCTTAGGGAGAGAATTTGTCTAGTCCATTCTTAGTCATCCTTGAGCAATTGAGGACCTCTAGAGGCATGTCTTGAGTGAAAACGAGAGGGAAAATTTTGGGGTACAACAACTGCCCCTGTACAATCTTCTTAAACCTAAGGTTGTAGATTGGCTGGTCTGCCTTTCGTGATCTGAAGGTGGAAGATGAATGAACACTAGAGTGCCCAGAAATTTGCACTCGTCTGAAACGATACTTGACTGTGTAGGTAATATCGGGAATAGGATTACATATGCCATTTGAAGAAGGTGACGGAAGATCCTCGAAGACGGGCTTAAAGATGCCATCCAAAGAATATGACGGAGAGTTGTCAGATATGGGCTTGAAGATGCCATCCGAAATAATGTTAATTTCATGAGATATTCCTTTGTGGGAATTCCTATGCCTGTTATTGAGGAGGACTCTGCCGAGGAATGTTGGTCTCTGCTTGGGAAATAGAGTTTAGGAGCTTCGGTTGTCCATTACTCTACTGGGGAGTCATCTCTTGATTGAAGAGACGGAAGTGAACTGCTATCTGGTCAGGATCCAGACTTCACAATGACTTGCTGAGGATAATAAGGGTGACTGATATCTGGTTGTATTCGCAGTGACTTACTGGGGGAATGAGATTAAACTGTTATCTGGTCGGGCTCCGGGCTTTGCAGTTTCTTTAATTGGAATAAAAATCAAAAAAATCTTAGTGTCGATTTAACTGAACCAGAGAAAGGATCTACCAGAAAAGAATCAGTAACAAATCAATGGTCGATTCGAACTGAACTAGAAGAGGTCTTGATTTATCTTTGACTGGATAAGAATCAGAAAAATATTAGTGTCGATTTAACTGAACTAGAGAAGGGTCTTTAATTAACTTTTACTGGAACAGAAATTAGAGGAACCTTAGGATCAATTCAACTGAACCAGACAAAAGTCTTGGGATATCTTCAACTAGAATAGGAATCATAGAGATCTTAGTGGCGATCTGACTGAACCAGAGAAGGTCTTTAATTAACTTTGACTGGAACAGAAATCAGAAGAATCTTAGGATAGATTCAACTGAACCAGACAAAAGTCTTGGAATATCTTCAATTGGAATAAGAATCAGAGAGATCTTAGTGACAATCTGACTGAACAAGAGAAGGTCTTTAATTAACTTTGACTAGAACGGAAATCAGAAGAATCTTAGAGTCGATTCAACTGAACCATACAAAAGTCTTGGGTCAATCTTCAACTGGAATAGGAATCAGAGAGATCTTAGTGGCCATCTGACTGAACCATAGAAGCTCTTTAATTAACTTTGACTGGAACGGAAATCTCAAGAATCTTAGGGTCGATTCAACTGAACCAGACAAAAGTCTTGGGTCAATCTTCAACTGGAATATGAGTCAGAGAGATCTTAGTGGCGGTCTGACTGAACTATAGAAGGTCTTTAATTAACTTTGATTGGAACAGAAATCAGAAGAATATTAGGATCGATTCAACTGAACCAGACAAAAGTCTTGGGTCAATCTTCAACTGGAATAGGAATCAGAGAGATCTTAATGGAGATATGTCTGAACCAGAGAAGGTCTTTAATTAACTTTGACTGGAACGGAAATCAGAAGAATCTTAGGGTTGATTAAACTGAACCAGACAAAAGTCTTGGGTCAATCTTCAATTGGATTTGGAATCAGAGAGATCTTAATGGCGATCTAATTGAACCAGAGAAGGTCTTCTAAGAACATCATTCTGAGGAAGATGATGAAATAGCCTTTCATCAGGCGTAGCTTTGGAGAAAACTACTAGGTCAAATAAGTAGCCGATGATGTTTATTAATTTGATCTTTTCCCTGAAAAAGGCAAAGAGTTAGTCATATGTAATGTCATGATGTATGAAAGGCATTATGGTGATGTTCTCAAAATAAATGAGATTATGTTGTATGCAATGTGTATGTGCATGCCATAATGTATGAATATGGAATACTATTGTGATGTTTCTTATTCTAGGAAAGTAAATCCCAGACTGCTATTGAAGAGTATAAGGAGGCTGAGTCCTTCGTTTCCGCTGGGGATGATGGATGGATATAATTTTCCGGGGATTTCCTCTTTCTGTTTGAGGATGTTCTGCCAGGGATTGACTCT
Source organism: Vicia faba (assembly GCA_948472305.1). Classification (NCBI taxonomy): domain Eukaryota; kingdom Viridiplantae; phylum Streptophyta; class Magnoliopsida; order Fabales; family Fabaceae; genus Vicia; species Vicia faba. Next base: position 536,631,071 of record OX451737.1, read on the forward strand.
TCTTGAGAATAACTCTATAGAGGGAGATGCTTTATTGGAATATTTTGCTGTTGTAGAGAAATAAACTCTATTGGGGAATGAACTTCCATAGTTAGAGAAATAAACTCTACCTGGGAGGAGATTTTATAACTGTTTGAAATTATAAAACTCGGCTGGGGAATACAGGTTGCAGCTGGAGAAGGAACTTTGTTGGAGGAGATAATTCCTGCTTGGGGAAGAAGATATCAAAACTCTGCTTGTTTCTACTCTGTGGGGAACATAGACGTCATGGGGTCATTAGTAACGGTGACTTCGTCTCAAAATTGTCTCTGCCCCTGTATCTGCTGGAAGGAGTAACTGTCAGGGCTAAAATGGTTTTTTAGACTTTGTCCCGTTCCTTAAAGTCATGAGCAACTGTCTTTCTGTTTCTTATGCAAATATTTGTGAATAGTAATCATATTCAAATGCATATGTCAAGAATAAGTCATTGGACATTTTTTGCATAACAAAACAGAAAAAGAAAAACAAACAGTTTTATACTTTCAAAGAAATGATTTGTATTGATTTTTTTTTTAAGTTTGCCTGTAACAGGCATTTTGTACAAAGAGGCTGATGTTCTAGTAGGAGAACGTTGTCGTGAGAGTGAAAACTATACAAAATAGTGTACAAAGTGAAGAAAACAACTATGTGTAACAATCCCATTGAGTTTCAATTCTGCTATTGCCCTTATATCTTCGAACGTCTCATCACTTTGCTACTTGTCCGAAGATGACTGGATTGATCAGTACCGTTTGAGCTTCATAGTTGATACTGATGTCTGGTCACAAGGTGATCCAATGGGACATAGTGATACGCTTTAAATCCCTAAATTTTTCATGGACCGCCCTTTCGGGTTTTCAGTCCACCAGGATACCCTTTTTTGCCCAAGCCGCCTTTTCAGGTTTTCGACTTGCCGGGTGTACATATTTTTTTGTATTCATCCCTAATTTTTGCCCAAACCCTTTTGGTTCACCGGGATTCCCTTATTTATGCCTAGGCCAATCAACCTAGAGAGTCTTTATTTACGTGTAGTATCTTTTCACTATGTCTGCATTAATAGGGTGAGGAAGGTCGTCACCATCCATGGTGGTCAGGATCATGGTTCCACCAGAAAATATGCTTTTGATCACAAATGGACCTTCATATGTGGGAGTCCATTTTCCCCTGATATCACCTTGTGGCAGTATGATGCGCTTGATTACCAGATCACCCACTTGATACACTTGTCGTATGACCTTTTTGTTGAAAGCCTTGATCATTCGCTTTTGGTATATCTGACCATGATAGACAACAACAAGCCTTTTCTCATCAATTAGATTCAGTTGATCAAGTCGAGTCTGGATCCAATCGTCTTCGTTCAAACCCACATCCTTCATGATCCTCCAAGAAGGGATCTGGACCTTAATAGGTAAGACAACCTCCATACCATATACCAGAGAATAAGGTGTTTCCCCTGTTGACGTACGTGCTGAGGTGCGATAACCATGAAGAGAAAATGGTAACATCTCATGCCAGTCTTTGTATGTCACCGTCATCTCCTGTATGATTTTCTTAATGTTTTTGTTAGCAGCCTCCACGGTGCCATTCATCTTCGGTCGGTAAGGGGAAAAATTATGATGCTGGATCTTTGAATTGTTTACAGATTTCAGTGATCATCGTATTGTTGAGATTTGTACCATTGTCTGTAATGATTCTCTCTGGCACACCATAATGATAAATCATGTTATGCTTGATAAACTGCGCCACAACATTCTTGGTAATAGTAGCAAAAGAGGCAACCTCAACCCACTTCGTGAAGTAATCAATGGCGACTAAGATGAAGTGGTGCCCATTGGAAGCGGTATGCCTGATCTCTCTGATCATGTCAATGCCCCAAATTACGAAGGGCTATGGAGCCGTCAAGACATTAAAAGGACCCGGGGGTACATGTAATTTATTAGCATAGATCTGGCTTTTGTGACAACTTCGAGAATGCTGATAACAGTCTTCTTCTATAGTGGACCAATAGTATCCCGCCCGTAGGATATTTTTAGCCATGGTATGTCCACTAGAATGGGTTCCAAAGGTACCTTCGTGTAAATTTTCCATAATCCTCTCTGCTTCTCTCTTGTCTATGCACCAAAGTAAAATAGAGTTATGGTTGTGCTTGTAGAGGATTCTATTACTGAGGAAGAACTTTGCGGCGAACCTTCTCAGAAACTTCTTATCATTGACAGATGCCCCCTCGGGATATTCTTGAGCCTCGAGATACCTCTTTACTTCATGAAACCAAGGTTTGTCTGCTACTTCTTCAATGTCAATCTCATAGCAGTAGGCTGGTTCATCCAACCTCTCAATAGTGATCTGAGGATCCTCGTTTTCCTACTTGACCTTGAACATAAATGACATAGTAGCTAGCGCATCCGCTAACTGATTCTCTTCTCGTGGAAAATGTTCAAAGGTGACATCTTCAAAGTGTGGAAGCAATGTCAGCACATGTTCTTTGTACGGGATGAGATTCGGGTGCTTCGTATCCCACTCTCCTTTGATATGACTTATTACCAAGGTTGAATCCCCGAAAACGCTCAAGAACTTGATCCTCAGGTCAATAGCAGCTTTGAGACCCATGATGCATGCTTCACACTCTGCCATATTGTTGGTACAATTGAAACATAATTTGGCCGTGAAAGGAGTATGACAGCCTTCGGGAGATATGATTATAGGACCAATGATATTGCCGAGTGCGTTGGAGGCTCCATCAAAAACCATAGTCCATCGGGAACCTTCTTGATGTCCTTCATCCGGTCCAGGTTCTTCATAGTCAGTCACTAGCATAATATTCTCGTCCGGGAACTCAAAATCCTTGGAATGGTAGTCATCCGCAGCCTGATGAGCCAAATGATCAGTTAGTACATTTCCCTTGATGGCTTTCTGGGTCGTATATTGGATATCATATTCGGTTAAGATCATCTGCCATCTTTCTATTCTTCCGGAGAGAGCGGGTTTCTCGAAGATGTACTCGAACTGTTCCATCTTAGATATCAACAAAGTAGTGTGGGTCAACATATACTGTCTCAGTCGGCGAGCAGCCCATGCCAAAGCACAACAAGTTTTATCAAGCAGTGAGTATCTTGTTTCACAGTCGGTAAAATTTTTGCTAAGGTAGTATTTTACGTGCTCTTTTCAACCAGACTCGTCATGATGCCCCATCACACACCCCATTGAATTATCTAACACAGTTAAGTACATTATCAAAGGTTTTCCTTCAATTGGAGGCATCAAAATTAGAGGCTCTTGAAGGTATTCCTTGATTCTCTCGAAGGCGGTCTGGAATTCGTCATTCCACTTTACCACTAGATCTTTCTTCAGGAGTTTGAAGATTGGCTCACAAGTAGCAGTTAAATGGGAAATGAACCTGGCAATGTAATTTGGTCGTCCCCAAAATCCTCTGACCTCCTTTTCAGTGGGAGGAGCCGAAATCTCTTGTATAGCCTTTAGCTTTGCAGGGTCTACCTGAATACCCTTATCACTAACAACGAAACCCAGAAGTTTACCAGACCTTACCCCAAGGGTGCACTTGTTCAATTTTAGCCTCAACTTATACATCTTCAACCTATCAAACAGCTTTTGTAGATGATCAAGGTGCTCTTCCTCAGTTTGAGACCTGGATATCATGTCATCAACATAAACCTCTATCTCATGTTGAATCATGTCGTGAAACAAAGCTACCATGGCTCACTGATAGGTTGCCCCAGCATTCTTCAATCCAAACGGCATCACTTTGTAGCAGAAAGTGCCCCATTGCGTAATGAAGGTTGTCTTCTCCATGTCTTCGGGTGCCACCTTGATCTGATTGTAACTAGAGAAACCATCCATGAAGGAAAAGATCTTGTGCTACGCGTTGTTGTCAACCAGAACGTCGATGTGAGGGAGCGGAAAGTCATCTTTGGGGCTTGCTCTGTTCAAATCTCTGTAGTCCACACATATTCGTACCTTATCGTCCTTTTTAGGCACTGGAACCACGTTGGCAACCCATTAGGGATAAGAGGTGACAGCTAGGAACCCAGCATTGAACTGTTTTATAACCTCTGCTTTGATCTTCTATGACATTTCAGGGCGCATACGATGGACCTTCTGCTTTACCAGAGGGAAATCTTCTTTAGTTGGCAAATGGTGAACCACAATATCTGTGTCTAGTCCCAGCATGTCTTTATATGACCAGGCAAAGATCTCGACATAATCATGCAACATCTGTATCAACCGCTATTTGACATTAAGCCCCATATTTGCACCAACCTTGACTTCTTTTCTGTCTTCCTCTGTACCCAAGTTTATTGTCTCAACTGGATCTTCATGAGGCTGTATATCCCTCTCTTTCTGCTGTAACAACCTAGAAAGTTCTCCAGTACCTCACAATCTTCCTCACCTTCATCCTCGGCTTGTTTGATCGGATTTTCAAAGTCATAACTGGAACTAGCAGAACTGTTATCAATGGGATCCATAGTGGATATGGATCTGCAGTCGATACGTGGGTGTGTGTAAGAGCATAGTTGTACAGACAAAGTAAAAGCAGAAAAGAAAAACAAAGAGCGCAAAATTTGTATGCATAAACGTCCAATGCTTTATTAATGCCATATGTAATTGAAATATGATAACCCTAAAAAATAAACCACTATGCCCCGGGTAAGACACATGGCCAAAGAGTTTATATTGTTTATTACATATCCAAAAAACAAGAAAGACAATTACTTCTGAATAAAAGTAATTGGTGTAAATTCCTTTGCTGTCCAGTTACTGGGTACACCGTTGGTAGTAGGGAAGATCCAGCTATCCATGTCATCGTCACCCTCACTGTCTTCTAGAGCGTTGACCCCATGATTATTGATGCGTATGGGAGGTTTCCCAGCACGAGCGTGTCGAACAACCCTTTGAGCCCCTGAAGAGAAACCCATAACAAATTTATCAGACTTGTATGGAATATCAGGGAGTCGACCCCAGATGGTAGACCCACCTTCTTCAATAACCTCTTTTGCATCCTTGAGAAAAGCCATCTTCAAGGGAGGTCTGGTGATCTTTGGCAGATTGGTGACAATTTCAGTTGCAGCCATAGTCTGAGGCACCTCTTTGAAGTTCTGGCACAGAGTCTCAATGAAATCACCAACTATTTCTACATACTGAAGGAATTCAGGTGACTGACCATGTATTCTTCTTCACCGTGTACAGTGACATTTCTTCCTTCGACTGGTATTTCATCATCTGATGTAGAGTGGACGTAACAGCTCCTGCCCCATGAATCCAAGGGCGACCCAATAAACAAGAATATGATGGTATGATATCCATCACGTAGAAGGTAGAGTCGAAAGTCTAAGAACCAACTTTGATGGGGATGTCCACCTCCCAGTGCACCATTCTCTTCGATTCATCGAAAGCCCTCACTACAATGTTGCTGAGTTTTAGGGTCAAACCTTCACAGTCTAACCTGTCAAGAGCTTTCTTAGGCAGTACGTTCAAAGATGAACCAGTATCTACTAGAACATGCGCCAAAGTAGTGCCCCTTCATTCTATAGAGACATGCAACGCATCATTGTGTTTCCTGCCTCTAGGTGTCAGATCAGCATCAGAAAAATCCAAACCGTTATCAGTTGTCAAACTAGCCACACAATCTTCAAATTGGTCAGCAGAGGTTTCTTGTGGCACATGGGCAGTTTTAAGAAATTTCACCAAAGCCTTCGCATGAGCTTTGGAGCACAACAATAAGGCTAGCATAGAAATCTTGGAAGGGGTCTGCCCCAATTGCTCGACTACATTGTAGCTGCTCTTCTTTATAATTTTCAAAATTTCTTCCATCTCCTTCTTGGAAGCCTTTGGGATAGATACTGACTGTGCCTTCGTATGGACAGGATCAACCAATATATCCTTGCCCCGAGTCTCGATCGACTCGGTGATAGGGGTGTCAACAGAGGTAATCGCAGGAATTGCAGTAGTAGTATTAGCGAGAACAAAAGCAGGAATGATCATAGGACCAGTAACAGCTCTTGGAGGAGAAACCTCAGGGGATAACACTCTTCCACTTCTTGTTATTTTGCTGGTTCCAACAATGTTGTCAATGTCGGGATCAACATTCTCAGAAACCTGGTCTTCAACAACCAACAGGGCTTGCTTGACACCGTGGTAATAGACGCCACCCCCATAGTTCCAGGGAACAGTTTTGTCCGAGGAATATTGGATTGGCCCTGGCATAGTAATTATCAGTGGAGTCACCTTCGGAACAGATGTAATCCTGAAGGGTCTGTTGGTGGAGACCCTGGGAGGATTGGTGGAAATGGTTATTATTGAAATATCCTTGCAAGAAATGGTTGGAACGAGAGTCTTCTCAAACAAAATATCTCTGTCATCCATAAGGCGCTGAACACCTGCCTTCAACAAATGACAACCAGTCAGTAGAGATAAACAGAAGTGGAAACCTTTGTCGAAGCCCAGAAATAAACTAACTTTTAATAAGTTCCACTTAATGGCCAGGAGAGGAGTAACAAGTTCATCAACGACAGTAACAAACATATCATCTTCAATAGCGTTAACACCACAGTCGTGCTTGGGCATAGGAGCAGTGATAACGTTTAGAATCTCAGGGGCGTCAAATTCAATTTCCTTCACCTCGAGAAGGTCTTGCACCTTATTTTTCAAAGCCCAGCAGTCGTTTGTATCATGACATGGACTTTCTTAATTATAAGCACATCGGGAATTTGGATTGTAGCGGGGAGAGGCAATGTTGGGATTCTTCAGAGCTTCCTTCAAAGTTACCAGATTAAACTTCAGCAAATGTGGCAAGACTTTAGACATTGTCATATTTATCTGGGTAAACTGTCTTGTCGGCCTTTCTGTTCTAGGCTGATTGTTCCTTTGTTGAATAGGTGCAGGTTTAGAGATCATGATAGCCCCTACCGCCGGACAGTGTTCAGTTCTGTCCTGATTCCTTTGATTGTAAACAACACTGACCTCTTTTTTCCCGGCAAATGGCTTCCTTACTGCACTTGAGGATGCACCCTTTTTAATCTTACCACTCCTAATTCTAACTTCCTGTCTTTCCCCTATCAAGATCAGTTCAGTAAAGCCAGATGAGGAGCTTCCAATCAGGTGATTGAAAAATGGACCAGACAGGGTACCTAGAAACATATCCACCAGCTCTTTATCAGACAAGGGAGGCTGGACTCTTCTTTCTAAGTCCCTCAACTTCTGAGCATAGTCTTTAAAGCCCTCGCTCAAACCCATAGCCATAATTTGGAGTTGAGTACGGGTGGGAGCAAGGACTGCATTATACTGATACTACTTGTAGAAAGTAGTAGCCAGGTCTTCCCAATTTCGAATGTTAGCCCTTTCCAGCTGGTAGAACCATTCTAGTTGAGTTCCAGATAGACTATCCTGAAAGAAGTGGATCGATAGGTCCTTGTAAGCAGTGTGCAGCTGGATCTTCCTCACATAAGATCAGAGGTGAATTTTGGGACATGAAACCCCATCATACTTGGCAAATACCGGCACCTTGAACTTTTGCGGGATGACAACCCCAAGACCAAACACAGCTCTTTAAAATCCAGCCCGGACACCTTCTGGATTTCCATGGCACTCAGACGTTCTTCCAGATGTTTATACTTTTCGTTGGCCGGAGGATACTGCTCTTCATTGTAATCAGTCTCATTGTCAGATTCCTTGGACTATGGTCTTCCTCTCTTGTCTCCCCTTCTTGGTTATCTCCTTCTTTGGAGGAAGATGTCAGCTCAACCACTTGCCTTAGCGGTCCTTTGAATCTCCTTCCCAGATTTACCACACCAGTTGTCCTCCTTGGCTTCTTAGTCTTGTATTTAACAATCAAAGCTTTCAGTTCCTCTTGACCCTTAGTTAGGGCCATGATCATGTGTTGAGACTGTGCATTCTGAGTCTGTAGATCCTTCATTGTTTGTTCTAGAGCCATTGCTGAAATAAACAGTGAAGAGGATGAGAAACCTGCTATGACACTTGTTTATGCAATGATATGTATGATATATATATGCAATGTTTTCAAGGATTCCGCGGGGTAAACAAGAAAATGTTAGAATTTGCAGCTTTGATTAAAGAACTTCGTATCCTTGAGTGTCCTTCTACAAGATTCAAGCTCACCATGTCAAGTGGGTCATAGCCCCTGACTCAAGTTGTTGAGTTTTGATCTTTTGAGGACATTTGCTAGAGGAAAATAAATACCATTTGCCCCTTGCTAGACGTCTGATTTACCATAACCTGCAACACAAACCCTTGATATCCTTGAAATGGTTAGTATGATATGCCATGTTATGATGTCATGATTATGCTAAGAAATCACATATATTGCAAGCACAAGCAAATCACACTAAAACCTTAGGTTTAAGGCTTGCATGGGTTTTAGGGTCATACCCTCTTGAAGTTGGATTGGTTCAACCTGTCCTATAAATAGTAACCGGGTTCTAAGGGATCTCAATATCACTGACCTTTCCCACAAGCTTCGTTCGATAGGCGACTGACTCGCAACCAAACAAAACTCAGGAGTCAAGTCTCAATGAGTGTAGCATCGAGTATCTGCCGACTTTGGGAATACACCAAAGACGACCATCTCACTACGTCCTAATGGCCAAGATGTTCATTTAAAGGTTCTAAGGTCATTTGACGCTTCATGACACCACGCATCGGCCCCGTATTCTCCTTGATTAACTCAAGGGCTATCGATACCAATCAAAGTGTCCCATCAATGTAACCATCACTTCAACAGTGCCGGTATACCCCGCATAGTTTCCACGATCTATTGCTACTTACCTAAAAGGTTTCCCCATATCTAGGTGTTGGATCTATAGTAACCCAAACAATCCCTTAAAAGTAAAGAAAACAAACAAGCAAACAAGTTAGAAATGATCTAGACCCCAAGGTAAACCCCACTTTTATAATTATCCCCAACAGAGTTTCCAGTTCTGTGATACGGTGGCAGAACCGACTGTTAATAGTGGTTTGCATTTTGTATTCGCAAATGTCGCAGTAAGCAAGAGTTGCCACCGACTTTTCTTTTATCCAACAAAGGAAAGGGTGAAAAGAACAGAAAAATACCTTTTTCGAGATTTTTTGAGTAAGGGGGGTAGATTATGGAAAGGGAAGGTGTTACCACCCTCTCCATCCGCAGTTTTCCACGGGCTCTTAGGTACTTTCTCATTTTGAAAACTCTTTTCGTGTTTGTGGGTTTTGAAATATTTTGTTTTCTTTATGGTAACTCTTGTATCAGTCCTCAAGAGTGTGATAAAGTGTTTTTGAAAAGATTTTTTGAAAGTGTGTAAGTGCGAAAATTTTAGGTTTGAGTAAGTACTTAAGAGCCATCTACCTACTCGAAAAAGGGTTTTCTTTTCCTCCTACCCTTTAGAAAGTGTTATCCTACTATTAGTGAGTAGGTAGCCCTATCGTCGAATGTTGAGGGACTATCGAAAGGGACACTATGGTCATTGAAGGCAACTTGTAAGGATATCTTAGCATTTGAAGGGACTTTCATCATATAGGCAACATCGAGGGACAAGATCATTTCTCGTAGGTAACTCGAGGGACATTAAGGGACTATGATCTTTATGATGACTTTTAGATTGAGGGTCTTTGCTAAGATATCCATACGTTCGAGGGACATGACCATTATTTTCTGAGGCAACCAAGTGAGGTATACCCTAAGGGTGCAAGTATGCAACGATATGTTTTTTCAGTTATGTTTATCTTGCAATTAGTGATCTACTGATTAATTGATTCTTGTCATGCACTCCTAAGTTACTAACAATTATATACAAGCATGTAAAGAAAAAACGAGAAATAAAGTCCTACGATATTACAAGGCTTTCGTGTAGATACATAAGCAATGGACTGAAAAGTAAAAATGCGAAAATAAAAACCCTAATTTAGATATTACAAACAGGACGCAGTTACATAAATGGTAAAAAATAAATCGTATGAAAATATAAGAGCGCGCAAAGTTGAGACGGGAAAAAGTTTTAAATCCTAAAATATCTAATTGTCCATTAAAAATATTTTTTATATTTTATGAAAAATAATTTGAATTTTAACCTAATTCTCTAATTAATTTTAATTAATGAAATAAGTCAAATTAATTTATTTATCAAAAAATAAATTTAATTAGAAAACCTAAGTCTATTTTTTTTTGGTGATTTTCTGATTTTTTATGATTAAATAGAAAAAAAATGTATTTTTTTAAATAATTAAAAATGACAAAGAAATAAGAATAATAAAAAGAAAAGAATGGGCCTGAAAGGGGGGTGTGAACCCAATCTGGAGGGTGTTGTTTGAGTTTTTGCAAAGCCTACATCTGGTTGGCCAACTGCTAACGCATGATCCCATGTTGTTGTGGTATGGAGGTCCGTGGTGTGCATGCAAGTTTGGGACGCTGGATCTGGACGCGTGAGATCTCATGGTTTGAGAATTGATGGTGTATGGTGCACACAGGGGAAGGACGCGTATTGGATCTGAAAGAAATAACTTTGAAAAATATAACATTCCATACCTGGGGATCGAACCCAGGTCTTTCCCTTAGCCAAGCGCTTCCTCTACCATATGAGCCAAGTGGTCATTTGCTTATATAAGCAAACACAAAATAATATAATCAGTATAAAATTTCCAGAATTTTATATTATAAAAACGCGCGCTGTTTTCAAATGATCCAGTCAGGCTGTCCCAGGCCTTTATCTTCTTCAGCTATCCGTCGTTTTAGCTTGAGGACTTTTACCTACGGACTAAATCTGTCACTAAAACACCTGCAAATTTCAAAAATCTCACACAAGCTATATAAATCCAATTCAAGGTCATGGACCAACTAGGTTTGATCCTCTGAGCATGATGGTGTCCTTTATTTGGCCCAATTTCACTTGTACATGAAAACCCTAAAACGAACCTTTAAACCCTAACAATGGCAGGTTATCATATATGTACAAAACTGGAAATTAATCATTCAAACACGTTCTAAATACGCATACAAACAAGAATGCATACTCAAAATCTATTTATAACGCATGTATGGTCAAAATCGATTTTAAAAAAAAGATGCAAACCGTGATGATGTACGTGATGATTCTGGATGCTTTGATGCTTGAGAATGATGTTGTTAGCTTCAGAACGTCCCCGGGAATGGATTGCAAACATCAAAGCTCCTTGAAATCTTCTGCAAATATCAATCTGATTGTCACTTTTTTTGTCAAAAATTTGGAACTTCTTAGGTGTATTCTATGCGGCAAAACCTCCTCTTTTTTGGTATGGCAATGTTGTACATATATATTAGAATGCATTAGGTTAACAAAATTGGATTAAATCTTGAAGATTTGTGAAAGGAAGATTTGATTTGCAATTTGGATTTTTGTTTCTAAACTTGGCAAAAACATGCTTTTTTTTTCTTTCAATCAACCCTTGCACGAAATCTTGACTTGATCATTTGATTCTAGACCTATGATATGATCCTAAAACAAATCTTTGGATCTTATTTCATTATTTCACTATTTTATTTGATTTATTTTGATTTATATGAATAAAAATTTAAGTAAATAAAAACAAATCTCATAAAAATGGAATAATGGATTTAAATATCCTAAATAAGTTCATGGATATGCTTGAGATCCAAAACCCACGCCCATTAGTCTAAAAGATCCAATTTGCTCACATTGACTTTTGTGCATTTTCATAAAATTGGTCAACTTTAGCAATGCATATCTTTATCAATTTTAACCCTATGAGGGTGTTCTTGGACTTTTAGAGAGCTTAGGATGTCCTATAAACAACCCTTTTGGTTTCACCTCAATTGGATCTTCCATGTTCATGTAAGGAGCTTTGACCCAAAAGGTGTTTTTGTTGACTTTTTGAAAGGACCTATAATGTCTGAGCTTGTATCTTTTGATTGAGGCATTTTGTGAACTTGAGGTATGAAGAGAAGTTATATGGAATTGGATTCTCTTTAAAATGAACCTTGGAGGAAAACTTTATGATAAAGTATGAGAAAGTTATGCCTGGTCAAAGTTTGGTTGACTTTTCCTATAGAAACCCTAATTTGCCATTTTTGACTTTTGAGGAGTTAGGAGCATTTCTTGAGGAATCATGATCAACCCTTGATCAAATTATTGATAATACTTTAAAATATTGATGTTGACCAAAAATCTTGAAGTTTGACTGTATTTGAGCCACAATTGACTTTTGACCTAGTACAATTGATTTCTAGGCATTTGAGCAGTTGACTGAGCAAACTTATTTCTCAAGGCATGAAATTTGGCATGGATGATCTTGAGGACATATTAAGACAATGGAGAAAATTTTGGATCCTTTAGACTCACACATATTGCTTAAAATTGAAACCCTAGTTGAGGCTTGTTGCCTTAGGGAGAGAATTTGTCTGGTCCATTCTTGGTCATCCTTTAGCAATTGAGGACCTCTAGAGGCATGTCTTGAGTGAAAATGGGAGGGAAAATTTTGGGGTACAATAGTATGTTATGAGGTTTAGAATTCCATTGTGTTGGTATGATTCGGGCGAGAGTGTTGTACTTGGATCTGAGATTGTGCGAGAAACAACTAAGAAGATTAAGATGATCCAAGAGAGGATGAAGGCTTCTCAGAGTCGTCAAAAAAGATATCATGATAAGAGAACAAAGGCCTTGGAATTTCAGAAAGATGATCATGTGTTTTTGAGAGTTACTCCAGTAACAGGTGTTGGTAGGGATCTGAAATCAAGGAAGCTTACGCCGCATTTCATTGGTCCATATCAGATATCTGAGAAGATAGGTGAGGTAGCCTATCAAATTACTTTACCTCCGCCACTTACGAATCTTCATGATGTGTTTCATGTATCTCAAATGAGAAAGTACATTATGGATCCCTCACATGTAATTTAGATGGATGATGTACATGTGAGAGATAACCTGACTGTTGAAGCATTACCATTGAGAATATAAGGTCGTGAAGTGAAGCAATTGAGAGGTAAGGATATTGCCTTAGTAAAGGTGTTGTGGGGTGAATCAACCTGTGAAAGTTTGACTTGGTAGCGTGAGGATCAGAAGAATGGGTCGTATTCGACTATGTTTTCCTCAGGTGATTTTCAAGGGCGAAAATTCTTTAAGTGGGGGAGAGTTGTAACACCCCAATTTTTAGAAGTTATTTATTTAATGAATTATTTGGAGTATTTATGAATAATTGATGTTTTATATAAATATATGTGTGATGTGCTGGTATGAAGTTGTGCATGATGTGAATTATGATGATTAAAAGTATTAGAATGGTTAAATAATTATTTGGATTATTATTGAGAATATAATAATAGGAATAATTATTTAAAGGGTTATTGTATTAGAGTGGTGTGTTGGTAATTAGTAGGAAGAGTGAGGATGTGATGGTAAATAGAGGTTGATTAAGTGAGGGCAATTGAGGAAAATATTAAGGGTCCTTTGTGATAACTGAGAAGAGATCATTGTTATTCTCACAATCAATCGTGAAAGTTAGAGAAGAGAGGCTAGGGCACGAAGGCTTTGGAGAGAATCATCGTAAGAGGCACGAAGAACATAATCAATCACTCGAAACAATAAGGTAAGGGGTGTTTATCTGATTATTATATTTGATTTAAGTGGTAGATGGAGGTGTGGTTTTCTCTAGGTTTCATAATGGTGATTCAATGTTGTTTGATGGAGAATTGATAGATTATAGAGGAATAATAATGCCCAAATGATGTATAATTGATGTAGAAACATAGGATGATAATAAATGATGATTAACTATGATTAGATGATGTTTTAGGACCTATAAGGTAGTGAAATCGCAGAAAAATTCAGCCCAAAACAGCATGCGTCGACTCAAAGAGGTCATGCATCGACTCATGCAGGTTCAAGACTCAATAAGCGCCGACTCATTAGGTCGACCTGGGCACACCCAGGGCAGACATAATACCTATGTGTCGACTCAAAGGGGGCATGCATCGACTCAAGCAATCCAATTTTTGACATAGTTTTCTAAGGTCGTAACTTGAGTTTCTGGACTCCGTTTGAGGTGTCATTCGGAGCGTTGGATAGCTAACGTGATGAACTATATTTATAAGGAGTAAAATGAAGAATAAGAAGGATAATTCCAGTACCCAAGTTAGGATAGAATTAGTTCCCCCTGTTGAATCACTATGATGTTTTGTGGTAATGAAGTAAGATGATGATATGTTGTTAATATGATGATTCTGTTTTAGTACCACATGCATGAGTATATGTCCTTGCACTACATCTTATGTAGCATTGCATGGTTCTTAAATTGATGATGTTGTATTGTGTTGTTGAATTTGTATGATTGTTGAGGTACTTGGAATATAACAATGTCGAGTTTATGTTGTGATACTTTTGGTTTATTCTACTATGTCTATTACTTATATCTTATATAATGATTGTGATGAACTCACCCTTTCTGCTTGAATGTTGCCTCTACATGGGTAACATACAGGTAATCAAGAGTAGTACCTAAAGGCTTAGAAGAATATCTTGGAGCGTGTGTTTTATTCCTGTTGAGTCTAGAAGGTCTTGCTCTGATATGTAACATCGGGGATGAGAATGCTTTATTTTGAAAACTATTTTGTTCTTGTTTTGTTATGACATTTAAATTGTTTCCATGGAGTTTAAATTATGCTGAATTGTGAACCATGAATCATGGGGCACTATGAAGTGTTTTAATGAACTTGTTTGAACTATGATTCCACTGCAAGTATGTGAAACCTTGATAATGGATAAGTACATGAATAAATTTGAAAACCCGTGTTACTGAGTAAGACTAGCACGTATGATTATTTCACGAATAAAATGTGACACCTTTTTGTTTTATTACTCTGATATTATTTTAAATAATTATGAATATTCTGTGGGGTTTAGAAGGGTGTTACAAATAGTACCCTCCTGCAGATGACAAGTATAAGCAGTTAGAAGACTGTTTCAAAGCTATGGAAACCCAGAAAGTGCCTGGATTAGATTTTGGAGAGCTAGGTTTGATCCCAGGGGTGGTCATCCCTCATAAATTCAAGGTCCATATCTTTGCTAAATATGATGGGGTCTCTTGTCTCAAACTTCATATGAGGTCGTATGTTCTAAAAATCCAACCTTATACTGTTGACAGGAAATTATGGGTCCATTTCTTTCAAGAAAGTTTGTCCGGTACTCAACTTGAATGGTTCTACCAGCTGGAAGGAACCAACATTCACATGTGGGAAGACTTAGCTTCTGCTTTTTACAAGCAGTGTCAATATAATACTGACCTTGCACCGAATCGTGTACAATTAAAAAACATGTCCATGGGCTCAAATGAAGGGTTCAAGGAGTATGCCCAGAAGTGGAGAGACTTAGCTGGAAGGGTCTAACCTCCCTTGTCTAGCCGGAAATTAGTTGATATGTTCATGGGTACTCTGACATGCCCATTCATTAATCATCTGATTGGGAGTTCTTCATCTGGCTTTACTGAGTTAATTCTGACAGGAGAAAGAGTTGAAAGTGGTATTAAGAGTAGGAAGATTCCAATGGCTGCAACTTCTAATGATGTGAAGAAGTTGTTCGGTGGTAAAAAAGAAACCAATATTGTCTATGGCCAGAAGGGCCGTAGTAAGAATGACCATCATCAGTCTGTGGGGGAGGAATTGATCTCTAATCCAGCGCCTGTTCAACAATCACAACAGGGAAACCGTCGAAAGCCAGATGCCCCGTCAAGGCAGTTTACCAAGATCAACATGCCTTTATCTCAGGCATTACAACATTTGTTAAAGGCTGAACTTATTTCACTGCGGAACCCTCCTCAGAATCCCAACACATCCTCTACAAAGTGCAATCCAAATGCAAGGTATGTCTATCATTTGAACAGTCCTGAGCACGACACAAACAATTGCTGGGCCCTGAAAAGCAAGATTCAGGATATGATCGATAATAAGGAAATTGAGTTTGATCCTCCAGAGACTCCGAACATGATTATTGCACCTATGACTAAGAATGACAAAGGAATAAGTGATATTGAAGATGTTTTATATATCACCTCCGTAAGTGACGTGGTTACTCCTTTCTCAACAGTCAAAGAAAATTTTCTACAAGCCAATTTATTTCCGGGTTGTGTTAAAAAATGTTATTATTGTGAAGTTCAACCCAATGGATACGGGTTACTGAAGGAAGGCGTTCAACGCCTGATGGATGAACATGTAATTTTGATTGAGAAAGTTCTGTATGCTAAGAATTTATGCTGGGACTTGTCTGTCATATCTGATACTCCTTTCAGGATCACTTCCAAGGGTCTTGTAAGGATTACTGCTAATCCAATAGCTGCCCTTTTAATCATTACAACACCTGGGCCCATCCCATATTCCTCGAAGAAGGCTATTCCATGAAATTATGGGTCTGACGTCTATTACCAAGACATTAAACATGAGTTGTCTGACGAAGATGTTGAAGAGGTTGATCCCAATATTGATAATATTGCAGGGACCAGCAAAATTACTAGGAGCAGAAGGATTTTCTCCCCGGAAATCTCTCAACTTATTCAAGTCACAGTTACCAAGAGAGCTGCCGAGGCTTGAGGTAAAGAGCCAATGATAGAGCTTGCCCAGACAATGGCGTCAAAAGAAGCTATAGTCAAGGACACTTCTGGATAAGAGTTGGATGAGGTTTTGAAAATCATCCACAAGAGAGACTATACAATTGTTGAACAACTGGGGTAGACCTCGTCCAAAATCTCCATGATATCTTTACTACTATGTTCTGAAGCCCATGCACTGGATTTAGTAAAATTATTGAAGACTGCTCATGTGCCGCAAGAAATTTCGGATGATCAATTTGGAAGTTGCGTAGCGAGTTTGAAAACTGATAATGGATTAGGCTTCTCCGATGCTGACCTGACTCCAGAGAGGAGAAATCATAATAGGGCCCTGTATGTCTCCATTGAATGCATGGGCACTATGTTGGCTCGTGTGTTAGTTGATATTGGATCTTCTTTGAATGTTCTTCCAAAGGGCGCTCTCGACAGACTGGAGTGTGAAGGGGTTGTGCTGAAACCGCGTGAAATTATATTTCAAGCCTTTGACGAGTCCAAAATAATTGTACATGGAGAAGTGTATCTTCCTATCAAAGTGGGTTCACAGGTCTTTGAATACACCTTCTATGTAATGGACATCCTTCCAGCTTATTCTTGTCTATTGGGACGCCCCTGGATCCGTGGGGCAGGTGCTGATACCTCCACTTTGCACCAGAAACTAAAGTATCCTATGAAAGGTAAGATTGTTACTATCTACGGAGAAGAGGAGTACATGGTCAGCCATCTGAATTCATTCCGATACATGGAGATGGACGGGGAATTCATCGAGAGTCCATGTCATACCTTTGAAGTGATTTCCTCTGCTGCTGTTGAAGACGTTTCTGCCATTCCAAAGACCGCCAGGGCTCCGCATAAGATGGCTTCCTTGAAAGATGCCAAAGCTACTATAGAAGAAGGCGGTTGCACTATTTGGGGTCAGCTTCCTGATATCCCTTATAAATCTTACAAGTTTGGTTTGGGCTTTACCGTAGAAGGTCAAAGGGTTGTTCGATGCGCTCGGGATGGAAGACCTCAGTTCCGTATCAGTAATAATGGAGTCAATTCTATTTAGGATGCTGATAATGATAGTGACTTCGACGGCTGGATCTTTCCTACCATTGGAAACGGGCTCAGTAACTGGAAGGCGGAAGACATTATCTCAATCTCCTTTAGTTAAGAGTAATAGTTATTTCTATTTTATGGCTTTAAGAAGTTTGGTTGTGTAATTTCTTTTAAAACAATGAATTTAAACCTTGTGTCTTGCCCGGGGCACAATGGTCTAATTGTTAAGGGTTGTCATTTCATAAGTCATATTTTCATTTAATGAAAACATTGGATGTTTTGCATTCAAAGTTTTGCGCTCTCTATCTTTCTTTTACTTTACTGCACTTCCAAATAGCTATGCATTCTTAAACACACCCACACACTAAATTGCAGATCCTCATCCACTCTATATCTCGTTGATCAGATTTTGTTATTGTCGCTTACGACTTTGAAAATCCGATCTACCAAGCCGAGGGCGAAGATGAGGAAGATTGTGAAATACCCAGAAAACTTGCCAGACTCTTAATACAAGAAGAAAAGGTTATTCAACCATATGAAGAGCCAATTGAAGTTGTAAATTTGGGTACCGAGACAGACATAAAAGAGGTCAAGATAGGTGCCAACTTAGAGGACAGTTTCAAGAACAAATTGATTCAGATGTTACACGACTATGTTGAGATATTTTCTTGGTTATACGAAGACATGCCAGGGCTCGATACTGATATTGTGGTTCACCGTCTACCGATGAAAGTGGGTTTTCTCCGATTAAACAGAAGGTTCATCGCATGCGTCCTGAGATGTCAGCGAAAATCAAGGCTGATGTTATGAAACAATTCAATGCATGTTTCTTAGCAGTGACGTGATATCCTCAATGGGTTGAAAATGTTATTCCGGTACCAAAGAAAGACGGAAAGGTGCATATGTGTGTAGACTACATGGATCTGAATAGGGTAAGCCCCAAAGATGACTTCCCACTTCCGCATATTGATGTTCTGGTCGACAACACTGCTCAGCATAAGGTATTCTCTTTCATGGATAGTTTCTCGGGTTATAATCAGACCAAGATGGCGCATGAAAACATAGAGAAAACTACCTTCATCACACAGTGGGGCACTTTCTGTTACAATGTCATGCCTTTTGGGTTGAAGAACGTCGGGGCAACTTATCCGCGGGCCATGGTATCCTTATTTCATGACATGATTCACCGTGAGATAGAATTCTACGTCGACGAAATGATAGCAAGGTCGCAGACTGAAGAAGAACATCTTGATCATCTGCATAAGTTATTTGAAAGGCTGAAGAAGTATAAACTAAGGCTAAATCTGAATAAGTGCACTTTTGAGGTGAGATCCGGTAAACTCCTGGGTTTCATCGTTAGTGGTAAAGGTATTGAAGTTGATCCCGCAAAAGTTAAAGCTATTCAAGGAATGTCCGCTCCCCGTACTGAGAAAGAGGTCAGAGGTTTCTTAGGACGACTGAATTACATTTCCCGATTCATTTCTCATTTGACTGCTACGTGTGAGCCAATCTTCAAGCTACTGAAGAAAGATCAAGTAGTAAAGTGGAACGACAACTCTCAAATAGACTTTGATAAAATCAAGGAGTACTTATAAGAACCTTCTATTCTGATGCCACCGGTTGAAGGAAGACCTTTAATCATGTACCTAACAGTGCTAAATAATTCAATGGGGTGTGTACTGAGGCAACATGACGAGTCTGGTCGAAAAGAGCATGCAATATAATACCTTAGAAAAAAGTTTCCCAACTGTGAAACAAGATATTCACTGCTCGAGAAAACTTGTTGCGCTTTGGCATGGGCTGCTCACCGACTAAGACAGTATATGTTGACTCATACTACTTTATTGATCTCTAAAATAGATCCCATCAAGTACATATTCGAGACACCAGCTCTCTTTGGAAGAACAGCCTGGTGGCAAATGGTCTTAACAAAATACGACGTTCAGTACACCATTCAAAAAAAATTCAAAGGAAGTGTACTGGAAGATAATTTGGTGCATCAAGCTGTAGACAACTACCAATCTATGAACTTCGAATTCCCGGATGAGAACATCATGCTAGTTACATATTGTGAAAAGCCTGGACCATATGAAGGACCTGAGCTAGGATCCTGATGGACTATGGTTTTCGATGGAGCTTCTAACGCACTTGGCAATGGAATCAATGTTGTAATTATCTCTCCCCATGGTTGTCATACGCCATTCACTTCCAGACTTTGCTTTGACTGCACCAATAATATGGCTGAATATGAAGCGTGCATCATGGGTATTAAAGTTGCTATTGACCTGAGAATCAAATTCCTGAGCGTATATGGGGATTCAACCTTGGTATTCAGTTAGGTCATGGGAGAATGGGATACGAAGCATCTGAATCTTATCCCTTACCGAGAACATGTGCTAACCTTGATTCCGTACTTCAAAGAGATTACTTTTGAGCATATCCCAAGAGAAGAGAATCAGTCGGCAGACGCATTAGCTACCATGTCATCCATGTTCAAGTTCATATGGGACAATGAGGCTCCTAGAATTACCATTAAAAGATTCGACGAACTAGCACATTGCTACGAAATTGATACTGATGGAGTAGAAGAAA
The DNA here is from genome assembly GCA_948472305.1 of Vicia faba. Taxonomy (NCBI): domain Eukaryota; kingdom Viridiplantae; phylum Streptophyta; class Magnoliopsida; order Fabales; family Fabaceae; genus Vicia; species Vicia faba. Next base: position 536,651,306 of record OX451737.1, read on the forward strand.
AACCTTGGTTTCATGAAGTGAAAAGGTACCTTGAAGCTTAAGAATACCCTTGTTGTATCTCAATTTTTCCCCCTAAGATCCCATTATCATACCATATTGATTCCATCACAACAAGATCACATTAGGGTTCTTGGTTCTCCTCCCTATCTTTAGCTTTGCTCTTTGAGGAATAACCAAGAACCTTGACTTGTTTTATTTTATGATCATGAATATTTTGTCTTGATTTTCCTTTCAATTAATAAAATGCAATGTTGGTTTGTCTTACTTGTTACTAATGTAGGTAAAGGCAATGAGGTTTAGCAAGTTGCTCCATGGGTTCATGAGTTTATTTCCATGCCCTAGGCAATAAAGCTTGAGAATTCTAAACCTCACCATTGAAGTTGTTTTGGAAGGGATGGCATGGCAAATTTATTTTGGTTCACTATATTCCCAAGATATCAAGATTGATTCAAAAGTGCAAGGGATTGATTGAAGAAGTTGTCATGGTTTGTCAAAGTCTTGTTCCTATTGATCACAAGTTCTTAGTTCTATCAATTCTAAAGATATGGAAGTGGTTTTGGTGGCTATGAGTTCTCATTTTCATCCTAAACAACTTCTATTTACAAATCAAGAGTGTTGGTATAAGAATGTTGTTTAAAATTGCCAAGGTTCCTCAAAGCATTTTCTTGATTTAGGAGCTAGGGTTTTGAACTTCAAAGAAGTATATCTTGCTCACCTTTTGGTATTTTTGAGTGATTCAAAAGACATCCTTCTCTTTAAAGGGTTGTTAACAAATCACTTCAAAAGTTCCAAGGATTTTATAGCTTCTAAACACTTTATTTCTGTGCGTTTTTGCCTCTAAACATGTTTAGTGAACTTCCAGAAGTGATTAGCACAACAAAACACGTGTTTTGGATGAGTTTTGATAAAATTAGAAGTCGCACTTTTCTTGTTTTCAAATTCACACGATTTCCCTCCAAACTTCATCATTTCACACGCTTGTACATTCCATTTGATTCCCTATAAATAGAGGGTCATCCCTCATTCATTTTCTTAAGCTTGGATAGCCAGAATCACCCTGCCAAACTTGTTCCATAACTCAAAATTCTGCAACTTCGAAATCTGTTTTCAAGCCCTTTCCAATCCAATTTTTCTATCAATTTACCTTCCTTGATCTTCCTTGAAGCTAACCATATAATTACCTTCAAGAATCGTTTCCTATATTGCTCCATAGAAGTCGAGTTTCAGAGCTCTGCAACTCAACTTCAATAGGTAGATTTCTTCATCAATTCTTCAAAACTTTGATATCATTGTGATGCTCTCATTGCCCTGGTTCTAGTCGCAACACTTACTTTTATATGGAAACATGTTTTGACCATGAAATTTCAAATCCCTTTTCAAAACCTTCCTTCCAAATTGCTTGAGCTACAGTTTATATAAATTTATCGCGAAGGTGTGGTTGTCTTCGTCTTGAAGATGTGAAAAACACAAGAAGGGGGGGTTGATTTGAAAACTTGAAATCAAAAGCACAATGACACAGTATTTTTATCCTAGTCCGTTTGATCTCAAACTACTCCAGTCCACCCGTCAAGGTGATTTCGCCTCTCTCTAAAGAGGTCTTAAATCACTAATCACAAAAGGATTACAATCACTACTTTAACAACTGTTAAAGTCTTCTTGAGTACAACCACAATCCGGTTAATCTCAAGGAACACTGTTTCAAAACAATTATACAAGAATGTGTGTTGTTTTTTTGTTACAAAAACTGTTATCACAACTGTTATAATTTACATAAAATTATAGCTTGAAAGATGATGAATATTACTTGCAACTTTTTGAATATTCGTAAGTGGTATGTGCAAAATCGTAAATGATTTGAACACTGAGCGTGTTTATATGGGCAATGGATTTACGTTGATCATCAAGCGTGTTTAATGTTATTAACTCACTTTCCATTTGGAGAAGATCCTGTCTGAAAGAAGCTGTTGGAATTCATCCTGTCTTGAATGATCAGCAACGCTTCAGAATCTTACATCCTTGCCTGTTGTTGACGCTTCAGAATATTGATGACTTGGATTAACATGTTCTTGTTCAGAATCAGAGTTTACTTTGCTTAAGCGCAGGTTCTGGTCATCAATCTTCAGCGCTTGTTCTGATTGCTTCAGCGTGTAGCTCGTATGGCTTAACTTCTGATGCTGCTTTGGTCAGAACTTCTGCATACAAAATAACATAATTTTTATGGTGCATATTTGTTCTTTGTATTTGTTATTTTTTCTTTGTATTTGTTATCATCAAAACTCTAACTAAGGGTTGTAGAATCAAACTATGTTCTAACATAGGTCTCGTGCTCTAATTTTACAGATTGAGCAACTTGGTTTTGGGACTGGCTGGAGGTTGAAGATGACCAATGTGTCATCCTTCAACCAATGAAACAACGTCATTTAGATTTTTTGAATTTCTGATTTACATTTGATTCAGTGCTTTATTCACTAATGACCATGATATGCACAGCGTGCCAGATCCCTTGGATTTGATTACTAACGCGTTTTGACTCTCATCCAATGGTCCACATATTTTTGACTTTATTTTTCTTTTCTGATTTTTATATTTAATTGTTTTAAATTTCAAAAAATCATAGAAAATTTATTTTTAGTCAAAAAATCTGAAAAAATTATGAAAAATATTTTTGGTTTTTCTCTTTCTAATTTTTATTTTTTTTCACAATTTTATTTTGTGTTTTGATATTTTTTATAAATTTTCACTTTATTTGAATTGTTTTAAATGTTTAAAATACTTTATACATTTTTTAATTCTAAAAAAAAATATGGAATGATCCAATGATATTTTGACAAATATTGGTGACCTCATTTATTTTTTATTTCTTACTTTGCTATTTTTTTTTATCATTTTTGGTTTATTTTACTCATTTCTTTTAATTTTAAAAATAGTTTCTGACTTTTAAAAATTACCAAAAATTTTATAAAATTATTTTAGTTCATTTCTGATTTTTCTATGGTCTTACTTTTTATTTTTGTAATAATTTGAACATAGTTGTATTTTTCTCTTTTATTTTTATGTAAAACATTTTAAAAAAAACCATTTAATGTATATATTAAGTGCAATATTATTTTGTGATGAGTTTTCTGGATAATCTTGGGTTGAATTTTTGATCATGAACTTTATTAAGATCATTGGATCCATGGTGTTGAGTCTAACTCCACAAAAATGAATGAATGGTTTTAATAATAGTTTGATTAAATTTTAATTCAAATATAGTTTGTATATTTTTCCCCCGCTTCTCTTCATCTTATCCCTTTCTTTTTTTATTGTGCTACATGTTAAGGGATGATGATCTCTATATCATTTATCCAAACATGAAGTACATAGATTACTATTTACCGGCCTCAAAATAGGTGCAACTTCTACATAAGTCCACTTACAATTACTTAACATAGCGCTAAAGTTTGCAAGCCCAAGTATGTTAATTTGATCTCTTTGATCCAATAACCTTGAGATTCATTGTGTGGAGGCTTTGGTTCTACCAATCCTCTAATGGATCTACAACACTTTTGGTCAATGCGGATCACTTAAACACCGTTGATCATTAAATGGTACTTTTGAGGATTCCAAATGGATGATATACTTGACAAAAAGCAAATGGAACTTGTTGTGTGGAGGCTTTGGTTATACCAATCCTCTAATGAGTTCCAAATGAAAGTTTCAAGATGGTCATCCAACTAACCACTAATTATTAAATTGTTTTTACTTTATGCCTTTTATTTTTTATGCTTTATGTACCATTTAATTTAAGCATTACATTTCATGTCATTTTTGTTGTTGCTCACTTGAGCCTTCTCTTTTCTCTTCTAAGACACCTAATAATAAACATGAACCATAAAAAATATTAATGATACTTGGACTATTTGGATACTATCCTTGGCATTATGGAGCATTGGACTTTTTGGACTTAGGATTAGAAACCTTGGTCTATGTTGGAGACCTTGTGACCTTAATTGATATTTTGTCTGGAATTCTTGAGGTTTACCTCAAGACATTGGGTTGTTTGTTTGTTTGTTTTGTATGCAGGTTATTTTGATTGCATACTTTGTTTGTAATCTAGAATTCACCTGTATACAACCGTTACTCTACCCAATTTTTGTGAAGACTTAATACACTTGAAGTTTAGTTCTCAAGAGGTCTAGTATGTTTGTTTGTTGGTTTCAATCCAAAGAATTGGAATTCTATCTTGACTCATAATATCAAGTATTGGCTTCTTGTTGGTTAGATGGTTCTTATCCTTATCTTTTACCTTATGCTTTAGGATGGTCTCTTCTTCTCCTCCCATCTTCTTTAATTTCAAAAATCTTCCTCCTCCTTTTGAAAGCTCTTCTTGTTTCTAAACTTGAACCACTTTCATAATAAACTTGGACTTAGGTCCATGCATTTTCAAAACATTTTTAAATAAACTTCAATCAACTTAATAATATCTTGACATTTTTTTGTGAGAAGACTAAAAGTCAATCAATCTCATTTCAAACCATTTTTGTACTTTGGCTTTTTACTTTAAAACTTCTTCTCAAAAGATTGGACTCTTGTCAATCTTTGTAGTGATGCAAACAACTATACTTCCATAATATGTAGTGAAGTGAGATATTTTCCACTTGGGTGTTGAGTGAGACATTGTTGATTTTAAGATCCAAGCCATATCCTCCACTTTGAGATGATGCAAATTCTCTTTTCTCATGATTATGGGTAGTAAGTATGTTTTCCACACAGACAATGACGATGATGTCTTATCTCATAAAATTAACTAATACACTTGTATTTTAAAATCTTTAAAAGAGGAACTACGTGTACCTTGATCCCCTATTGCACGAAAGGTGGTACGTAGGCACTAAAGGTTTGCAACCGCGGCAGGTGCAAAAAACCATAAAACTATATTTCTTTTCTCACCTCCACCATCCATTTTTTTGTACAACATTTTATAGCCAAAATATATAGATTTTACAAAGAGGTTCCTACGGAGTACCATAGATGTTTAGGGTGCTAATATATTCCCTTTGCATAACCAACCCCCTTACCTTGAATCTTTCCCCCTCTTTTTGGGTTACTCGCTTTTTTCCCATTCCTTTGGAAACAATAAAGCGCGGTGGCGATTTTTATTTTTATCTGTATAAGTCTAGTCAATCCAGTGGATTAGTCTTAAATATTTCTACCACTACAACCTTGAAGGTGCATTGATCAATAACAAGAAATTCCTACAGAGGTTCTCGGCTAAGTACTTCTTGAGCAATAGAATTTTGTACAAGCACAATCATGATTCGACTCTACTTTGTTGTGTGGACAAGAAAGAAGCAGAGAAAATTATGGAGGATATGCACGAAGGCATCTTTGGTACTCACTACAGCGGGCATACTATGGCTAAGAAGATTTTGAGATCAGGTTACTATTGGTCGACTATGGAAACCGACTGTCACCACCACTCGAGAAATTGTCATAAGTGCCAGATCTATGTTGGTAAAGTTCATGTGCCTCAGGTTCCTCTGAATGTTTTGACTGCTTCTTGGCCATTCTCAATGTGGGGCATTGATATGATCAGATAAATCAAGCCTACTGCTTCTAACGGGCATCGCTTCATTCTTGTCTCCATTGACTACTTCACAAAATGGGTTTAAGAAGCCTCGTTCACCTCTGTTACCAAGAATGTGGTCGCCCGGTTCATAAAACATAATCTTATTTGTCGGTATGGCATCCCCGAAAGAATCATCATGGACAATGGTACCAACCTCAACAACACTATGATCGTTGAACTCTGCATGGAGTTCAAGATCAAGCACCACAACTCTTCTCTGTATCGACCAAAGATGAATGGATAAGTGGAAGCCGCCAACAAAAATATTAAGAAGATCATACAGAAGATAGTTGTGACTTACAAAGACTGGAACCATATGTTACCATTTTCTCTTTATGGCTATCTCACTCCAGCGCAAACATTAATTGGGGCAACCCCATTCTCTCTGGTCTATGGTATAGAAGTTATCCTACCTATCGAAGTTCAAATTCCTTCTCTGAAAATTACGAAAGATGCATACTTAGACAAAGATGAGTGGATTCAGACCAAGTTAGACAAGTTAAATCCGATTGACAAAAAGAGGCTTGCAGCTCTCTGTCACGGTCAGATGTATCGGAAGCGTATTATCAAGGCATTCAACAAGAAAATAAAGCATCAGGTATATCAGGCTGGTGACTTGGTAATAAAGCGCATCCTTATACCGCAAGGTGATCCCAGGGGCAAATGGACTCCCACCTACGAAGGGCCATTTGTTTTTGAGAAAGTATTTTCGGGCGGTGCTATGATACTAACCACCATGGACGGTGAAGATTTTATGCACCCTATGAACGTGGACATAGTTAAAAAATACTATGCATGAAAACGACCCGCTAGGTTGACTGGCCTAGGAAAAAACAAGGGCATCCCGGTGAACCAAAAGGGTTAGGGAAAAAATTATGGATATATATAAAAGAGTGTACACCCGGAAAGTCGAAAACCTTAAAAGGCGGCTTGGGCAAGAAAGGGTATCCTAGTGGACTAAAAACCCGAAAGGGTGGTTTAGGAAAAAGTTAGGGATTAAAAGCATATGACTATGTCCCATTGGATCACTTACTACAAGCTTTATTACAAAATTCAAAAGTCCAAATGGTACAGATCAGTTCAATCAACTTCTTTCGACAGCAAGGGATGAGATGTTCAAAGACATAGGGGAAATAGCGGAGTTGGAACCCAACGAGATCATTTCCACATAGCTATATCTTTTGGTTTTCACTTTGTACTCTTTTCATTTCATGACAATTTCCTCTTACTAGAATTTATGTCTCTTTGTACAAAATCACCTGTTTATGGGTAAACTATCAATACAAATACACCCTAAAATTCAAACCTTTTATTTTTTATTTTTTCTGTTTTGTTTGCAAAAACGTCCAATGACTAAAATTGAATGAACATATGCATATGAACACGATTAACTGTTAACATATTATATATATATATATATATATATATATATATATATATATATATATATATATATATATATATATATATATATATATATATATATATAAGAACATGAATAAGTGTTTACTCAAGACTCTAGGAGTTGGGATGACGTTCAAGCGGTCCACAAATCTCCACAGATCCACTTCCATGAGATTATCCCCACAGAGTAATCTTCACAAATTCATCTTCAATAAAGATACATTCCCAATAATTTCCCAAGAAGATCGCTCTGGAGGATAAAAGAATATGATCTTTTCCTGGAAATATCATCTGCCTACAGAGTCCCAATCAGTACAGTTCATGAAAGTTCTCTTCCCCAACTGAGTTTATTCCTCTAAAATTGTAAAAACCCCTGTAGATTTCTTCTCTCCAGCAAAGCTCATTTTCTCAGTAAGGGTGTTCCCTCAGCAGAGTATTTCTCTATCAACAGGGTTTATTTTCCAACATGGTTTATTTCCTCAATAGATTAGAGTCTCCCCAACTTGAGTCTATTCCTCAGATTTTTATGAATCACCGGTAAAATTCCTCTCCCCAGTGAAGTCGCCACTATCCCTAGAGAGTTACTACGAAACCTGGAACCGGACCAAATATCAGTTAACTTTATCCTCCCCAGATGATTCGGGAGGTTATCCATCTCTTTTATCCCCAGTCAGGGTATATAAGAATTAAACTCCCCAGTAGAGCGATGAACGACTAATGTCTCTAAACTCTTCTCTCCAAACAAAAGTCAACATTCCCCAGTGGAGTTTCCTCAAACAGCAAGCAGGAATCCCCAGCAGAAGCATTCTAGACAAGGTTGAAGATTACATATGTTCTTCATCCCCATCACCAGTCATGGATTCGTTTTCCCCAGTAAGATGTCATACAGAACCGTTGATACACTTCCAACAACATTTCACATTCATACATCATTTACCAATATCATAGCGTATACATACGAAACGCATATAGCACAGTCTCATTTATTTTGAGAACATCATTACGTAATGCATTTCATACATCATGACATCACATACATCTAACTCTTTACCTTTTCAGGAAAGATCAATCAATATACAAACATCATCAATTACTTATATGACCCCACAGTCTTCTCCAAGGCCACATCTGACAAAGGGCTATTTCAGCAATTTCCTCATAGAGTCATTCTATAAAAAAAAACTTTTTCTGGCTCAGATTAAATCGAGTGTATATTTATTCTAATACTTCTTCCAGTTAAAGACAGGCGTAGACATCTTCTGACTCAGATTAAATCAAGCGTATATTTATTCTGATACTTCTTCTATTAGACATTTTCTGGCTCAGATTAAATCAACCATAGATTTATTCTGATACTTATTCCAGTTAAAGATAAAAAGACCTCTTTTGGCTCAGATTAAATTGAGTGTAGATTTATTCTGATACTTCTTCCAGTTAAAGACATGCGTAGACATCTTCTGGCTCATATTAAATCAAGCATATATTTATTCTGATACTTCTTCCAGTAGACATTTTCTGGCTCAGAATAAATCAACCATAGATTTATTCTAATACTTCTTCCAGTTAAATACAAAAAGACCTCTTCTAGATCAGATTAAATCGAGTGTAGATTTATTATGATACTTCTTCCAGTTAAAGACGAGCGTAGACATCTTCTGGATCAGATTAAATCAAGCATAGATTTATTCTGATACTTCTTCCAGTAGACATTTTCTGGCTTAGATTAAATCTACCATAGATTTATTCTGATACTTCTCCCAGTTAAAGACAGACACATACATCTTCTGGCTTAGATTAATCAAGCGTTAGATTTATTCTAGTACTTCTTCCAATAGACATTTTCTGGCTCAGATTAAATCAAGCATAGATTTATTCTGATACTTCTTCCAGTTGAAGTCGAGCGTAAACTTAGTCTAATTTCCATTAGCAGTTACTTTGGATGGAATCTATAATCCTATCTATGATGACTCACTGTTACCTCTCCAGATTTCATCTTTAACCCCATTCCCGATATAATCAACCAACAAAGTTACTTCGTGCACCGGCGAGTGCAAATTTCTGGGCACTTAAGTGTTCAATCATATTCTACCTTCAAGTCACAAATGGCGGACATGTCAATCTAACTCTTCAGGTTTAAGAAGATTGAACAGGGGCAACTGTTGTACCCCAAAATTTTCCCTCCCATTTTCTTCAAAAAAACATGTTCACAAAGGTCTCAAATACTCAAAGCTACTCAAGAGTTGACTGGTCAAACCTCCTCATAAGCAAGGGTTTACAGTTAGGGTTTTGTGCTTCTAAAGGAAGGTTGGGTTGCAAGGGTCTCAAATGACTTACATGTTTCATCATAAGTCTTGAATAATGCTTATATCAAGTTTCAAGTCTTGCATCACATGTTTGCTCAGTCAATGGCTCAGAAGATTGAAAGTCAACTGTATTTGGTAAAAAAAAGTCAACTATGGTCAACATACAGACAAACTTCAAGATTTTTTTTGTCAAAATCAACATTTTGAGGTGATATTCACCATTTGATCAATGGTTGATCATGATTCCTCAAGGAAAGCCCTCAAATCATCAAAGGTCAAAAATTGACAAATTAGGGTTTTGATTGAAGATGACTGATCATTGACTTCTGGCCTAGTGCGTGACCTAATGGCTTAAAGCATGATCTCAAGGTTTCAAATACAACATCTTGACACAATTACATGGCTCAAGACATTTCCAAAGATACAAGTGATTGACAATTGAAAAATTGAATCAATTGATAAAAGTCAACAGTCACACAAAAGTCAAACTTTGGTTTTTGATCAACATTGGAATTCAAAAATCAAGAATCATAAAAAAATTCAAAACTATAAAACATTGTCATCAATAATCAAGAGAATCAAGAAAGTCAACAAGTCAAAATTGAATATTTTCAAACACTTAGAAAAATTCAAGTGTTTTGTGCCTAAAAAACCCTAACTTCACAAGCAAGTTTCCTCAAGATACAAGTTGATTCAAGGAAAACTTTCAACATGAAAGTTGTAGGGATTAATGAATTCTACAACTTTGTTAATGTGGTATGATCCTCAAAAAGTGCTTGGATTAAGAGATATGGGCCCATGAAGTTCTGATATTTGTACCCAACACTTAGAAAAATTTCTAAGTGTTTTGTTCTTAACAAAGTCACTACTTTATGGCCATTTTTCACTAAGATTCAAGTTGATTCAGAAAAAAAATCAAAGTATGAAAGTTGTATATCTTGGTTCAAGTTTTCCAAAATGTCAAAGAACACAAATTTATCATACTTGAGCTAGAAGTTTCGAAGAGATGAAGATGGCATGTCAAACTTGAATTATAGGTCATTCTTTTGAAAACCTTATGGCCAAATCTCAAACCTAAGCTACATGATCTTACTTTTCAGGCAATTTAACTTCTAAATCTCACATTGATCAGAGATTTACACATGTCCTAAGTGTATTACACAAGGATTAGAAGCATTGTCCAAACATGATACCACTTATGGTTGAATTTGCAAAAGCACAATTTCCATTTGCATAAAGCTCCACTTTTTCAACCACTCTCTCTTTCAGCCTTGTAACTTGCTTCCAAAGATCACACAATATCTCTAAAGCTCATAAGAAACCCCTAAAAGATTATAAAAGTGAGGCTAATTCCCTTGATTCACTCCTTTCTTCATCATGAAGCAAATTTTCATTTTGTGCCATTTGAAACCAAATGGCCAAACCAACCTTCCATATGAACTAAACCTGATTTCTGCAAGTTACATAGACCAAATTCAACCTCTATAAATAGTCTTCAAGGCGCATAACTCAGGGACACGAAAATTTGCTCAAAAACCACCATTGTTACACATTTAAAGCTTCCAACACCCAACTTCAAATCCACTCTTGCGTTTTCCTCATCTATCCTTCAAACACCTTAGGTATATCATATAGAAGTTACCTAACCACCTGAACAACTTCTTTAATCACTCAACCATCATCCACCATTTTCAAAATCTAACCTTGCAACTTTACTTGGGTAGAACGTTTTAGCCATCCTCAAAGCAAAGTAGGGGCTGTAACACACTCAGGGAGGTCTCAGCAAGCTAAAGAAATCATCAACTTGCTTCTGGAAGTGCTTGAAGAAGCGTTGGACTTTCTCCAACTTGGTACATTTTTCAAACTTTGAATTCTTTATTTAAGCATCATTTGCATATACATTCTAAAGGAAAAATGTAGATATCATGTCTATGAAGCTAAACATGTCCTTAAATATCATTTTAATTAACTGTGTGATGAGAATTTCTGAAATGAGTTTTCTGAAATATTAGGGTTTCAGTTTGGTACCAAACAAAATTTGTTTCAATCTTTAACCTATAGCTTTTGAAAATTATATGGTTGGATTCCTTGTTAAAAATTAAACAAGTTTGATTTTTACATCTTTCAATTTAGTTGAGAAATGAGCATTTTCGAAAAATCAAAGAATGAAAAATGGTGTTGTTGTTGTTGTTCGTGCGTGCAAGAAGGAAGAAGAAGATGATGTGATGGAATTTTAAAATTTTTAACATCCAAGTTCATATTATATTTACCAGGTGTTGTTTCATAACCGGATGAAACAACCACCTCAGTGGCAGCACGCGTGTTCTTAAGGCTTACCTATGCTTGGTCCTGGGTTCGATCTAGGTATGGGGCAATTTTTATTTTCTGATGTTTTCATTGCATATCCAGTACAATCAGGTCCAGCGTGCACATGGTGTGCCTCATCCAATGACCATTAGATCTCAGAGTTCCAGATCTAAACACCCCAAACGCACACCCCACGATACACCTCAGTGGGGTCACCTCCACTGGATCCAGCACGGTAACTTGGGCTATCTCTTCGAACGGGAAACATACGTCTGAATTTAACACTTCGAGTATGCAAGATGATCTCATTGGCATAGTTTAAACAAAAGAATTTCTAGATTGCTTTCCAACTAAACAACCTTCATATAGATTCTCTGACATCTCAAGACTTGGAATACCAGTAACCATATCTTGGGTAATCAACTGATTGAGTGATCGAAAGTTCAAATGTCTAAATATCAAATGCCACAACCAACTATCCTTGTGGTCGACAATAATTTTTAGACATTGTACTTCATCCGAACTGATCATAGTCTTAAATGTATTGTTCTTCGACAATGGAGATTTTAAGACCAAATTATTTTGGGTGTCAAATAATTTTAAAGCTCCATCTTTCATAACAACTGAGAAACATTTTTTGTCCAGTTGTCCAACACTTAGCAAGTAGCACTTCATTCTAGGTACATAGAGTACATCTTTGATCATAGCTTTCCCTCCATTACCCATCTAAAAAACATTGTTACTAGTACCTTTTACTTGCAACGAGCTATTATCAGCAAATTTGACCTTGATCTTCTTCGACTCGTCGAAGTATACCAACCACACCTTTTGACCAATCATGTGATCCGATCAACCTGAATTGAGGAACCATATCTTGGACTCGACATGATTATCTGCAACTACAACCATAATCACCATAACTTCAAAATCATCTAAATTTTGGCAAGGTTTGCTCATTCATCCTTGCCTGTCGATCCCATATCTTTCCTGTACCAACATTTCTTGGAAAAGTGACCAACTTTTCACAATTTTAAAATTGCACACCTTTTTTATATTCTTTGTCCTTTAGATAGTTTCCTCCTCCTTTTTTTGAGGATTCAGAAGCTCTATCTTTGACATGATGATTGTGAGGGTTCGACCAGGACTTCTTTCCCTGAGTCTTGTCAACTTTGCCTTTAAATTTGTTGGAATCACCATTCCTCTTCCATGACTGAACTTGCAGATCTTGTATCAAGTCTTGAACTCCTTTCCTTTTGACAATCCTAATCTCATGCGCTTCCAACGAACCAACCAAATCTTCCAGTTTTAGGGTTTCAAGTTGATTAGATTCTTGAATAGCTACGGCAATGTGATCAAAGTTAGATGTCAATGTTAGCATTACCTTATCAACTATCATCTTATCAGTTATGGTTTCACCATAACCCTTCATGATATGGACAAGTTTCTGGACCTTCGACACATATTCTTTAACTTTTTCGTCTTCTTACACCGACAACAATTCATATTGTCGATGCAAGATCTGTAATTTGATAACCTTGACTTTCCTGCCTCCTTCATAATACTTGACCATACTATCCCATGGCTCATCCACCATTTCATCGTGATAGATTATATTGAAGTTTGCAGCATCAACTATCATCTGGATGTAATAATCAGCCTTGTAATCTTTCTTCTTGACTTTGTTGCGGGCAGTTTTCCATTCTCCGGTTGCATCTGCGGCCAGCACAGGAACTCCGTCGGTAAATATGATTCATATTTATATTGGTAGAGGTTTACTATCCAAATTAAACTGTATGAAATTGGATCGTATCTAGAATTCTGGCACAACACGACATATGTTGTATACAACGTCAGGACTTTCAGAATTTCGAATGCAATGTTATGACATCGTAACAATAAAAGTAACAATTAAAAATGTAAAGTAAATTGCTGGAAGTAAATAACACAGTTCAATTGTTAACCCAGTTTGGTGCATGTCACCTACATCTGGGGCATCCAAGTCAGGAGAGAAATCCACTATAACAATATTAGTTTTAAGTTATAAACAACCTCTTGTTTTACAAACTCGCATATGTTGCACCCCAAAATTTACCCTATGTATTTTCAACCCTAATTTTCTTGTGTTGCATTCTCATATACATTCATGCATTGCATTGGTTCTATGGTTATGGGATCAAGGTATGATCTTGTGTGGTTAACTTTCTTCAGTCAAAGAGAAGGAGATGAGGCTCAAAGCAATAGGAGGTTGAGATGTCCTCAACACCATGGGGTTTTCAAGCTATAAGGCCTTCATACACTTCAAAGTATCTCAATAAGCTCGGATGATCATCTGATGATTAGGGTTTCAAATGATTTAAAGTTGACCATATTCTTCTATCCAATTGGCTATGAACTTGGGTTTTGGTCAAAGACAACTTGTGGTTGACTTTTTGAGCAAAACATGATTCTATGGTTTTATATACTCTTCAAGGTATTCATGTGTGTCTTATTGATCATCACAAAGGGTTTCAAAAGATTTTAATGATATTTGAAGAGGAATTGAGTGTATTGAGAAAAAGTTAATAGGCAGTCAATGTCAAAAGTAAAACTTTGGAGTTTTTTGGTCAACTAAGGCCTTCTCAAGTCAATAATCATGAAAGAATGAGATTTGATCAATGTTTGTCAAGAGAAATCACAAGAATCACAAAATTTGTAAAATTAGGGTTTTGATGAAACTTCTAAGTACAAAAAGCCATGTTCATTTGGCCATCTTTCAAAGGATGTATCTCTCTCCTCAATAAGTCAAATTGTGAAATCAAAGGCTCAAATTTAAGATGATGCTTCATACTACAAGTTTGTAGAAGGAATAAACTTCAAAATATGCATGGATAAAAAGATATGAGATCATAAAGTGAAAGATTCAATGTTCTTCAAGATGATAGACACTTTTAGAAAAAAATTAAGTGTTAAAGTCAGTTTGAAAGGAACGTGTTCAAGGGAATTTTATTCAATGATTCAAGCTTTTATTCAATTTCATCTCGACATGAAAGTTCTTGTTCTTCCTTGAAGCTTTTCTTTGACACCAAGAACTCATCATAAGGGCCAATAGAACTCTAGTTATAAGATTTCAATGTCATGGATTTGAGTTGCTTAAATTTGTATGTTTCATAGCTCAATTGAATAAGTTTCAAAGAGGCAAGTTCAAAGGCATGTTTCATGTTTTTCCAAGCTTTTCTTCAATCTCTTTCCAACATCAAAGTTATTTATTTTCCCATAAACTTTAATTTGATGCCAAAAACTCACAATTTGAATCAACACTCTTCGAGATATAGGTCTTCAAAGTCATGCAGAAGGGCATAAATTGTCGATAGGATAATGTTTCTATATTTGCACCATTACTTGATTTGGATTGAAGCATCATGTCAAAATCACTACATCACGCACATATCACCATCATTGCTTCAAATGAACAAACAATACCTTACTACACTCACACTCATATTTTGCTTTGTTACTAAATGAGAAAAGAATGGAAAGCAACAAACTTTCTTATCACTACACTCACGGGCCAGCTCACTTTTTCTCTCCATACACTCTCTTTTATACTTTCCAAAATTGATCAACAACACCACTTGAGAGGAATAGAACGCATGCATCATAGCTCACTCTCAAAGCTTCTCAAATTTTCTAACAAACTCTTATAACCATTTTTGAACTATGGTTAAGTTTTAACCATATTCCAACCCTCACTATATAAGATCCCTATCTATCTAAACTACACCAGTTACTCCATTCTTCAAAAATCAGATCCAGGAACTCTCTCTCTCTCTCTCTCTCTCTCTCTCTCTCTCTCTCTCTCTCTCTCTCTCTCTCTCTCTCTCTCTCTCTCTCTCTCTCTCTCTCTCTCTCTCTCTCTCTCTCTATCTCACGAAATTAATTGCTTTAAATCTGGAAGTTTATTGAAGCTCCCTTCCATCTTTTGTTTCCCTCTACTTCTCTGAATATCAAGGATCATGATGTAGTGTTTTCTAAGGCGTTTGCTCAAAGATTCAAGGTGCGGTGGACACTACTCCACTAGGTAAATCTCTCAAAACCTTTCACGCTACTCATGCTAGTCTTCCATGAATTTTAGGATCATACATCTGCATATGAAGTCCTACATTGCGTAGGCATTGGTTTAGATGTAATTATGTGGTGTTTTATTTGATTTTCAGTTTTGCAAGTTTGATTTCGTGTTCTATTTTCACCATGTTTTAGTGAGATTCATAGAAAACTAATAGCATTTTCGGACTCTACGTGAGAAAACGGGTGAGATCGTGGTCATCGTTTTTGTCTTTTGTAAGGTTGACCACATCCGGTGACAGTTACGTCCAGAGAAGACGGCCAGAGCTAGGACTCCAACGTCTCTTTCATGTTTGACTTAGGTTAGGTGAGGTTTCGTGACTCTATTGGCCAGGCGCATCTTTTAGTTTCTTTTTTTATTATTTCATTTTATTTATTTTATTTTATTTAAATAAAATCTGAAATATAAAGAGATAAATAATGTGAGTTTGGAATGAATTGGACTGGGCCTGGAATTTATTTTTATTCACACCCCATCCCTTAGGTCCAATGTACATGTTTAAACTGAAATAAGTGTATATTGCTAAATCTGTTTCACACACCCCCATGCATGCTTTGACCAATAATTGTTTCACTTCCATTTTGATTCAATTTTTGATTTTCTCTTCACAATAAAAATCCATGAAAATAAGTTTTAGATATTTCAATGTCTTAAAATTTTTATGATTTTAATTTTAATTTTCCATTTAATTTTCATTTTATTTGGAATTAATTTTGTGAAGGTGTTTTTAGATGATTGTCTTTTGATTAGGGCTTTTATTTGACGCCTTTTTGAACACCTTTTTGAGCCAATATTTTTGGCATGTTTAGGAACATAAATTCTTATGGTTTACATGTTACCTTGGCATTTTTTTATAGGTTTTTATCATTTGGTAATGGATTTTATTGAGCCTCGATATATGCCTACGTATTGAGATGTTCTTGTGTGTTGATACCTCTTTTGAGAAAGTACTTGTACAATCATTTTGGGGATTTTCATCACATAAACTTGAGATCATTTCCATGTGTTAGAGCCTTAATATTATGGTTACTTAATCATTTATATGTTATGGATTGATGAATTAATTTGATGATACCTTGGATGATGATTGTCTAACTTGGGACCTAGTCTTTAAGCATGTCTTGTATGAAAGCTTCTTGATGTTTGTTTATCATGATTGATGTTAATATATTGCTTAATATATTACCTTTCCATGTCTCAAAATCTAAAATTGCATGATCATTTGTTCATTTTCTTGCTATGAATAGATTAAATCTTTTGAGGATGATTTTGATTGATGAATGCCTAATTGTTGATCATAGTTTTGTGTACAATGCTTGTTGAAACTTCTTGTAATCATGAGATATGTTTTAAATTTAATTTTTTGTCTAGGCTACTGCCTCATCATAATATCATTTTGAAATCTCAAGGCTTTGATCATTTGTTTCTTTATTCCTAAGGAACTAGTTGTTGGTAATTGGTTGGTTATTGACCTAATTCATGATTGATCCTTTTGTAACTTTTCTCAATCTTTGGGATGTGTGTGAATATACTTCTTATTCAAGTTTTATAACATGTCTTGGTTCTTTATATTTTATGTCTTGA
Organism: Vicia faba; assembly: GCA_948472305.1. Classification (NCBI taxonomy): domain Eukaryota; kingdom Viridiplantae; phylum Streptophyta; class Magnoliopsida; order Fabales; family Fabaceae; genus Vicia; species Vicia faba. The sequence goes on from OX451737.1 coordinate 536,668,617, forward strand.
TTCATTTTAGGTCATTTTGTCAAGTGTTCACATTAAGTTGTTGCTTGCTAACCAGTTGACCTAATTTATGACCAATACTCTTGTTGCTTCTTCACGTGTAAGCTATGTATGGTTTAACCTTCTTTTAGACATGTTTCTTCCCTTGTTTAAATGTTCATCTCATAATCTCGAATCATCTTTGAATGTTATGTTTTACTTATTGGTTGATGCTTAATTACTTTGTTGCTTATGCATTTTTTGAAGCTAGTTTGCTTAGATTGAAACCCTAAACATATGACCCCTTAGTATCATGAGATTTAGGGATGGTAACTTGAATTTTATGTTTTATATTTGGCATTCCTTTGGTTTATTGATCCATCTTTGTTTCCATGTTCTTATTGCATCTCTTTCATAGTGTTTTGTTGTTGATACTTGTTTAATGTGATTACTTGTATACTTATTTCTTGAATACTTGTTCATTTCCTCTTTGATAATTGTTCAATGTGATTACTTGTTCACTTCTTTCTTGAATATGTGTTCTTTTCTTTTATACTTTTTCAATGTGCTTGCTTGTTCACCTTCTTAGCTTGCATGTTGCTATGTTTACACTCTTAGAGTTTGGATGCTTGTTCATTTCCTTTGATTCATGTTCATCTTAATTACTTGTTTATTCTTTTGATTCATGTTCAACTTGGTACTTGGTATAATGCATTTTTAGATATTCATCCTCAATGTTAGATCTTTGATTTTTATGGTTGGCAACACTTTTGGTAAAATAAATAGTTGACAACAAATCTATCAGCATATTCTATTTGGGGAGAACATGTTTTACAGCCTAATGATGAGCAAGATGTCATAACATCTTGACTAGCTGGTAGAACAGTATATGCATGTAATTATTTGACAGATGTTCTATCATATATTATAACATGTTGCAACAGAACATCATATTAGTACAACTGGATATTTATCCTTTAAGATTTGATTGAAAAATAGGAGATTATGGAGGTTTCTAGTACTCATAACAAACGCAGCCAATCAAGGATTGTTAGGAATAATTGCATATATGATTTTTTCATAAAAAGGATCCTTGAAATTTTTTAGGAAATATATGAAATATTTTTTTTTTGTTTCTATTTTCGTGGAGAATAATCTACAGGGAATTAGAGCTGAAGATTATATCTGATTAAAGAGTCCAAGCCCAACTACATAAGCCTATATAAGGAGTCGTCCAAGACCTAGTTTTTAAGCATATTTTTAATTGTAAAACCTTGTGAAAAATAAGAGTTTATGGTTTGATAGTATTTAGGTTATCTGTGTGTTTTTTGTACGTCCTCATGTATCTTTGATGCATTTGAGTTGACTGGTTGTTACTTGTTTTTCAAGTTATTGTTCTCCTCGAAGCTTTTAAGCAAGAGTTGAGTATTGTTCTTAGTGAAGCTTTTAAGCAAACTAAGTATTTGTAATTTGGAAGTGTGTTCTTCCTTTATGGATTCTTGAGACATTCCCTGGGACTGATGTTGTTTGATATCACTATGGTGATTGGAAGTGAGTGGGTTCTCATATCTAGGAGGTACCTAGGTAGAAGTTGCATTGGGTAAGGATTAAGTGAGAGGTTGTAAACGGTGGAGTTTAGCTTCGAATTAATACTGCTAATAGTGGATTTCCTTCCTGGCTTGGTATCCCCTATAGTAGTTGAGTTTGCACCGAACTGTTAACAGTTTTGTATGTTCTTTTACTTTTTGAAAGTTATAATTCTGCATTGTTGTTATCTTGTTGCTATTCTATCAGTAGATGTCATAACATCTATTGTGACATTGTGTCTTATTGAGAAATATGTCTAGACTTTTGTTATTGTGTGTGCCAGAATTTCAATTGGCATCAAGAGCAGACACCCTATTCTATTTACAGAGTGAGATTAAGGGATATATTTTTTGGCACTATGGATAAAAAGGAGGATATAAAAACAAAACACCCATGTTGGATGGTTCAAACTATGACTGGTGGAAAGTTAAAATGATAGTTATTCTGAAAGCTATGGGCAGCAAAGCTTGGAAGGTTATTTTGAAAGGATGGAAGTGTCTTGTTATGAAGGACATTGACAAAGATGGGAAAGATAATGGAACTGAAACTATGAAACCAGAAGAAGAGTGTAATGAAGATGATGATAAAGAAGCTATTGGAAATTCCAAGGCTTTGAATGCTCTATTCAATGGAGTTCACAAAAATGTGTTCAGGCTGATTAAGTCTTTTACTGTAGCCAAGGAAGCTTGGGAAATTCTTAAGATAACTTATTAAGGTACCTCTAGAGTGAATATTTCAAGACTTAATCTTCTCACTTCAAAATTCTATAATTTGAGGATGGATTATGATGAGACAATTCAAAAATATCAGATGAAGATTCTTGAAATTGCTAGTGCCTCCAATCCATTAGCAGAGAAGATGTCAGAAGCAAAGTTGGTCATAAAGATTCTTAGGTCCTTTCTTAGGATATTTTACGTGAAAGTCACAATAGTTGAAGAAGCTCAGGACATCAACAACATGAGAGTTGATGAACTTATTGGGTCACTTCAAACCTTTGAATTGGCTATTAGTGACAATACTGAGAAAAAGAACAAAGGCATAGCTTTTGTATCTAATGCTGAAGATGGTAAAGGTCAAACTGAGCTGGACAGTAATGAGGATCTATCTAATACCATTGTTCTACTTGGAAAGCAATTCAATAGGGTATTAAAAATATTGGACACAATAGGAAGACCAAATTTCAAGAACATCTCACATGACATCACTAAAAATCTTGATTCTCGGAAGAAAACAAGGCCAGAAGAGAAGTCAAGTCAAAATAGAGGAATTCAATGTTTTAAATGTGAAGAATATGATCATATTAGACTTTAATGTCCCAACTTCCTCAAGAAACATCCAAAGGGTTTCGGTGCATCTTAGTCTGATGATGATACATCAGAAGATGAAGACAATTTTGAGACTACCAAACTTGTGTTGGCTCTATCAGGAAGATGGGTTGATGAACTTGAAGCTTGTGATGAGAATAATCTTTATGAAGACCTAGATATATCTTACAGGGATAATTGTGACAGGTGTAATGAAATCCTCAAAAAAGGAGGAAGAGCAAAGAAAGATCATTACTGATTTGGAAAATGAAAGGAAGCAACTCCTAAGTAGTGTTTCTCGTCTACAAACTGAGGTAACATGCTTAAATTCTAAGCTTGATAACTTGAATGATTCTATAAATATGGTGAAAGAGGATGAAGATACCAGAGTTCATTATCAATCTGATAATAAACTGAGGAGAATGTTAGAAGAGGAGGTCTTTCCTTTTGATAAGAAGAAAGAGATAAACATGTCTAAGCACATGTTATAACATCTTGGCAGAAAAAGTGAGTTTTCAAATCAACCTCAATCTACTTGGAGATGTCACTATTATGGCGAGTCTGGTCATATAAATCCTTTTTGCTTCAATTTGTATAGAGATAAAAAATCTTCAGTTCGTTCCAAGGCTAAGAAAATGAGCAAGAAGAGAAGTGTTGAAAATAAAGATATTAACCTTGTAGCTCATAATTCCTTGAGAGGCTCAACTAGTGAAGATTGGTACTTTAACAATGGATTCTCTAGACATATAATAGGGGTTCATAAGATGTTGCTGGATTTCAAGCCTCGTCCTATAGGTTCTATTATATTTGGTGATGGTTTTAACATAGATCAAAGGAGTTGCAAAGTTGATGTGTGATGGTTGTCTCAGGTTAGAAGATGTGTTGTTTGTCAAAGGATTGACTGCTAATCTTATTAGCATCAACTGTGGACCAAGGTTTGTTACTCAACTTCTCAAAACCAGAATGTCTGGTCAAAGATGAGAAATAAGTTGTTATAATTAAAGGGATAAGGTCTAAAGGCAACTGCTATTTATGGGAATCTCAAATAGTTGCTTACTCTTCTACTTGTCTAACAACCAAGGAGGATGAAACAAAGATGTGGCACCAAAAACTTGGACATCTTCATTTCAAAATAATGAAGGAAGTCATATATGAAAGAGCCACTAGAGATATGCCAGAGCTCAAGATTGAATAAGGAGAGGTTTGTGATAAGTGTGAAAGTAAAAAGTAAATCATGATTCACACCCAATGTTGCAACATCAGACTACTTCCAAAGTTTTGGAACTTCTTTATATGGATGTAATGGGACCATTACAGATAGAAGCCTAAGAGGAAAAAGGTATGTCTTTATGGTTGTAGATGATTATTCTGGATATACTTGGATGAATTTTCTTAGAGAAAAATGAGATACCTTTGAAGTCTTCAAAGATCTATGTCAAAGCATTCAAGAAGAGAAGATTAGTGTGATTGTCAAAATCAGAAATGACAATGACAAGGAGTTTATGAATGAAAATTTTCTGAATTTTATGATTCTGAAGGAATAAGACATGAGTTCTCTTATTCCTGGAAAACTCAAGGAGATGGAATTGTTGGGCAAAAGACTAGAGAAATACAAGAATCAACTAGAGTGATGCTTAGTGCTAAGCAATTGCCAATTGAATTTTGGGCTGAAGCTATGAATATTGCTTGCTATATTCATAACAGGGTCACCTTGAGGGGAGGTATTGTCTCTACTCCCTATGAGTTGTGGAAAGAAAGGAAACCTAAAGCCAAATACTTTCATATTTTTGGAAGTAAATGCCAGATCTTTGTTGGTAAAGATCAAGTTGGCAAGAAGGATCCCATGGGGGATGAAGGGATATTTCTGGGTTAATCTTCAAGCAGGAGAGCTTATAGGACTTATAACTCTGGAACTAGTATGAATATGGAATTTATCAATATAATAGTTGATGATTCAGTTGGTGAAGAAAAGGAGGATTTTAGAGACAATGTTGGGATGTCTTATGTGCAAATTGATGAAGCACATAGGGAGGAAATATGTGAGTTCACAAACACTAAATCAGTGAGTTCTCAATCCACCATAAGTTTGTCTACTGAGGGACAGATAGATTAATCCAGGGATCTAACTGTAAGGCACCATGATAAAGGTAACATCACTGAATTTAAACAGAAAATATCAAATACAGATGGACGTGTTGCCTTGAGAGAAACATGAGAAAGTTTCTCTGAACTGATGTTGAAGAGGTGTGATGTCAAGAGAGATGTCATGACATTTTATAGTGAAGATCTAAATTATTTCAGATATCGCATTCAACATGACTAGAACAAGGAACTTAGTAGTTGTAAGAAACTGATCAGGAATCTTGTTGAAGGAAAGGATGATACTCTAGAGCTTATGGACAATAAGGAACAACTTGCTGTTATAAAAAACAGTGGGATTGGAACTTGTACTATTGATGAGTTATATCAATTACAAAATGGAGGAATGCAACTAGTGATGCATCTTTCCTCTATACTTTGAGGCATGACATGCCTGGACAAATTACTAATAAGAAGGGATGAAAGGAAAATATTTTGCAAGACAGTGGGTCTGGCTACAACACTAAGGAATGCAGAAGGCTCTTTGACAGGGAAAAGAGGATGAAAACCACCTGAAGCTGGCCAAGAAGTTATGTTTCCATCTGTTTGTTTTCATCTGGTGCTCATGATTAATGGTTCTAGTGTGTGCTTCCACTTGTGGTATTTCTAGTGTGCAATATGTGTTTCCATCTATTGTATTGCCTGAGTGCAATATGTTCTGAAGTACTCTATGTACATTTACTCTGTTTCTTTTTGTCAATATTTTGGCTAAAAGGGGGAGTAAAGTGGTTGGCAACAATTTTTGTAAAACAAATAGTTGACAACAAATCTATCAGCATGTTCTATTTGGGGGGAACATGTTTTGCAGCCTAATGTTAAGCAAGATGTCGTAACATCTTGATCAGCTGGTACAACAATATATGCAGGTACTTATTAGGTAGATGTTCTATCAGATGTTGTAACATGTTGCAACAGAACATCATATCAGTACTACTGGATATTTATCCTTGAAGATTTGATTAAAAAATATGAGATTTTGGAGGTTTTAGTACTCATAACAGGCGTAGCCAATCAAGGATTGTTAGGAATAATTGCAGATTTGATTTATTTCATAAAAAGAATCACCGAGACTTTTTAGGAAATATTTTAAAGATTTGTTTTTGTTTCTATTTTCATGGAGAATATTCTGCAGGAATTTAAAGCTGAAGATTATATCTGATTAAGGGTCCAAGCCCGACTGCAGAAGCCTATATAAAGAGTCATCTAAGACCTAGTTTTTAAGCATAATTTTTATTGTAAAACCTTGTGAAAAATAAGGGTTTAGGGTTTAATAGTCTTTAGGTTCTCCCAGTGTTTTTTGTATGTCCCCGTGTATCTTTAATGCATTTGAGTTGACTGATTGTTACTGGTTTATCAAGTTATTGTTCTCCTCGAAGCTTTTAAGCAAGAGTTAAGTATTGTTCTTAGTGAAGCTTTTAAGAAAACTAAGTATTTGTAATTTGGAAGTGTGTTCTCCCTTTTTGGTTTCTTGAGACATTCCCTGGGACTAGGATTGTTTGATATCACTTCGGTGATTGGAAGTGAGTTGGTTTTCATATCTAAGAGGTGCCTAGGTAGAAGTTGCACTGGGTAGGGATTAAGTGAGAGGTTGTAAATGGGGGAGTTTAGCTTAGAATTAATACTGCTAATAGTGGATTTCCTTTCTGGCTTGATAGCCCCCAGAGTAGGTGAGTTAGCACCAAACTGGGTTAATAGTTATGTGTTCTTTTACTTTCTGCAAGTTATAATTCTGCATTATTGTTATCTTGTTGTTGTTCTGTCATCAGATGTCATAACATCTGTTGTGACATTGTGTGTTATTGCGACATTTGTCTTGACTTCTGTTATTGTACGTGCCAGAATTTCACTCAAGTCTTATAATCTTTACCTTGCTTGTTGGTATGCATGTTTACATGTTCATTTTCAAGTTGCTTGTTCTTGAAGCTTTATATGACCACCTTACTTGTTGGTGTGATTTGTCTTTACCTAATACTTATTTAAGTTCTCTTGGTGCTTGAGATAATTTTGATATGTGATGCGTGTTCAACTCTTGACCTAATACTTGTTTAAGTACCTTTATTCTTAGTGTTCTCATACCATGCCTTTGCCATGTGAATCATGTTCACCCTTTTACCTAATACTTGTTTAGGTGGTATCCCTTGTTTCATTAAAGATGATTTTTTCTTATTGTGATGCATGTTCACTTATTTTCCTAATGCTAGTTTAAGAGATTGCTTTTACATATTTTCCATGACAGATATTTGATATGTATTATCTTATACATGTTTAGATACTCCTTTTACTTGATATGCATGCTTGTTGATTCTACCTAATGCATGTTTAGGTACTTATTCTTGAGTTCCTTTTGCATATCACTTATTTGTGTGATACTTCTCTAATACTTGTTTAGGTAATCTTTTGTCTAGTCTTGAGTCTTATTAGACTTAGGTGATTGTTTTCTTGATTCTTTGTTAAGTGTTTAAAACTTGATTAGGTGCTACTTGTACATTTGTTTGCTTTGTGTGATGTCATGTTCCCTTAGGATCTTTGATTCAATCTTACTCAAGTTTTAATCAAAGTAGACCCTAGGATTGCTATCCAGGCATGATAATAATTAAGTAGGATTCCATGTATCCTAAGGTCCACACTTGTATGATAACAAATAGGATTGAGATCCCATAGATTTTGTTTTCTTTTTGCATTTCATTATTAAACAAAAACTCCTTTTTCTTGTTCAAACTTCAAAAACACTTAATGGATAAATATATGTATAATATGCCATGAGCCTCAAGTACATGAAGAGGACTTCAAATTCGAGGCATCTGACTCAATCATTCAAGGGTCTTCATGTCATAGACTTTAGTATAATACGTATCATAAATAATTTCAAAACTTAAAGGAGATGGATTCAAGTACCCCATGGATCACTTGAGGGATCTCCTAGCAAAAACACTCAATAAATCAAAATTATTTTTCCTTGAGGCTTTTCTTTAAATTTTTTCCAGAAAGAACATGTTAATTCTATTCTACACAATGCATGAGTCTCCAAAGGTCGAGCGACAATAGGATGCGAACTTAACATTATTCACTAAAAAACATACAACAAACCAAATTTTTTAAAAGAACTACGGTGCTCTGATTCCTTTTGGATACATATGCACGAGGTTGTAAAACCAAGGCGAGCACAATAATAAAAACCTTTTGTTTTCCCTTTAACAATGCATTCATGCATTCTCTTATCCAATAAGCATTAGATATAACACACCTTTTGGTTAGAACAACTAGAGTGGATCCCGTGGAGTACCACATACATGAGGGGTGCTAATACTTTACCCTTGTGTAATCAACTTCCTTACCATTCTCTTGATTGCAAGACCATCTTCTTTCCCTTCTTAGTTTTTCTCGATGTTTTCCTTTCCCTTCTGTGGGATAAATAACATTCGATGGCGACTTTGTTTGCATCGGTATTTTTTCGCGCTAGCGACAACACCTAATAACTACCCAAGGTATTTCTATCTAAGACTCTCCTAGATATTAGACCCCTCTCACTTACCCTCAATCACACATCAGTGATAACAAAAGTTACAATAAAGAGAAAACACACTTCCAATGAAACAAAATCCATTACTGCTTAAAAGCTTACAAGTGATTCACAATTACACCTCAAAACTCAGTCCAACTCAAGCATCAATTGATACATGATAGGCTTACAATGAACAATCAATAATGGAAAAACTAAGCCCTAATTGACACTTTCACACAACGGCTTAGTTCCCTTCTTAGGTTTAGAGTCTTTCTTTTTATAGCAGAGAAATAACTTGGGCTTGAAGATCAAATATGACTAAAAAATATGCAAATCAAATCAAATATTCAACATAATATTCAGATGCAAAATGTAATGTTTCCTTGAATTTTACGACATCCAATCTTGAGAAATAAAATATATCAGATCAGATCTTTGATGCCTTGAGAAATATATGCTTAATTAACCACAGATTATGCAAATCATATCTCCATCAAATATTCAATGATATTGCGCTAAAAATAATCTTCACCAAATAACAACAAATATTGAGCTATGATGTCTTACCAACATTTCACGACATCTTGTCCAACATCCTGCTGAAAAACTTGTTTTACCAAAATGCAGCCTATGATACGGTGGCAGAACCAACTATTATACTGGTTTGCATTTTTTGTTTGCAAATGTCGCAGTAAGCAAGAGTCGTCATCGACTTTTCTTTTATCCAACAAAGGAAAGGGTATAAAGAACAGAAAATACCTTTCGAGAGTTTTCTGAGTAAGGGGGGTAGATTATGGAAAGGGAAGGTGTTAGCACCCTTTCCATCCGTGGTTTTCCATGGGCTCTTAGGTACTTGCTCATTTTTTGAAAACTGTTTTCGTGTTTGTGTGTTTTGAAAGATTTTGTTTGCTTTATGATAACTCTTGTATCAGTCCTAAAGAGTGTGATAAAGCGTTTTTTTAAAAGAAGTTTGAAAGTGTGTAAGTGTAAAAAGAAATTGGTTTTGAGCAAGTACTTAACAACTATCTACCTACTCGAAAAAGGATGTTCTTTTCCTCCTACCCTTTAGATAGTGTTATCCTACCATTAATGAGTAGGTATCCATATCGTTGGATGTTGAGGGACTATCAAAAGGGACGTTTATGGTCATTGAAGGCAACATGTAAGGATACCTTAGCATTTCAAAGGACTGTCATCATATAGGCAACATCAAGGGACAAGATCATTTATCGTAGGCAACTCGAGGGACATTAAGGGACCATGATCTTTATGATGACTTTTAAATTGAGGGTCTTTGCCAAGATATCCCTATGTTCGAGGGACATGACCATTTCCGAAGGCAATCAAAGTGGGAAATACCCTAGGGATGCAAGTGTGTGACAGTGTGCTTTTTTCAGATATTTTATCTTGCGGTTAGTAACCTAATGATTAATTCTTGCCATGCACGCCTAATTTACTAACAGTTTATATACATATAAGAAATATAAAGGAGAGAAGTAAAGTTCCTACAACCATTACAAGGCTTTGGTGTAGTTACATAAATAATGACTGAAAAGTAAAGCGCGGAAATTAAAAACCCTAATTTAGCTATTACTAACTGGGCACAATTACATAAATAATAAATAATCGCATGGAAAATAACGCGCAAAAATTGATACGAGAATAAGTTCTAAACCCTAAAAATCTAATTGCCTATTAAAAATAATTTTTGGTATTTTATGAAAAAAAATTAGAAATTTGACCTAATTTCTAACTAATTTTAAATTAAAGAAATTAAAATTTAATTAAGTTAATTTGCAAAAATTAATTTTTCTTAAAAAACTCTAAATCCTATTTTTTGATGATTTTCTAATTTTCTGATTTAAAAAAAATGAATAAACAAAAATATAAACTAATTAAAAAAATAAAATAAAATAATTAAAAGAAGATGGGCCTGGGGGTGAGAAAGCAAACTGGGGGTGTGAGTGGCAATTCCCTAGGCCCAGATTTGTTCAAGCCCAATTGCATGCGCCTGATCTAGTGGGGGATGCGTTTGAGGGTTCACCATGGAGACTGCATGCTGGGCATTATATATGGCTCTATGGACATTGGATAATGCATATTTGATGCTACATGGTGGACACGCTAGGACCCAAAGCACATGATCTGCAAATAACTTATTGGAGAAAAACAAAATTCCAGACCTGGGTATCGAACCCAGGTCTCTCCTTTTGCACCCTTATGCTTTTTCCATCTGCGCTGCTGGATCATTCATGTATATAAACAAAAAAAATTATATAATGTAAAACAAGGACAACTGTTGAGTTGTCAAACACGCGCCAACATGTGGGGTCCCTGCATTTCAAATAGTCCAATCAGGCGCGGAGAGAGGGAGAGTCATTTGAATCCAGCTAATGGGATGTTGTCCTCCTGCCACGCTAGCTGGTTGACTCAAGACCGTCCAGTCCAACCACCGGAGCCGGTGGTTTCCACCATCTTCGCCGGTGGAGTCACCTGGAAAAGTGGCCAAATAAAAAAAACAAAGTATGCAAATTGACTTAAAAAGATCCACTGATCACGAATATAGCCTCAAAATGGCTAATTCCTCCTACATCATAGATTTCGAATCTAAAACCCTAACAACGGTCATACATGGAACAATATGATTCCAGGCCCTATGGTCTCATGTAATACGTCAAAAAGCCAGCAAACATCATTAGCAACACTAATATAAACTTAAACAAAATTTATATGGCCTAATGTAAACGTTTGAGATCCAAGAATTTACCAAAAAAGTTGAGATTCGGTTGGGCAATCTGAGGGTGTTTCAGGCGTGTGTGAGGACTGGCTTGTCTTCCTGGGAACCTCAGGATGAATATGGAGTGCCTGGGACTGACTGAGGGAGGCTAGATCGTGTGAATCAAGGTTACACTTCTTTGAAGATTTTTGAAACTTTCTTAGGTCTTTCTGTAGCAGCTTTTTTCGTGTCCTATTAAGTTTGAGTTGTAGTGTATATGTAGTAAATCATTTTAGGTTTACAATTGTAGAAAAAATCCAATGCTTTGATGAGAAATATCTTCTTTCTAATTATTTTATTTTTTTGCTTGTTTTGGAACAAATCCAATCTTTCTTCCCTCCACGATTTCCATTTGATTTGCCAACATATTTTACCCTTCATTTGATGAGAAAAAGATTCTCAAATATCATTCATTATTTATTTTATTTATTTATTTCCATTTGAATTTTAATGAATATAAAATCAAAATAAATAATAAAAATAATGAGATAATGTATGAGTGATCTTAGAGGTCATGGGCCATGTTAAGAACAAGTTTCAAGCATGAAAACATGGGCCCATTTGGAAAAATTCTGGTCAATATTGGCTTCATACACTTTTCCAAAGATTGGTCAACTTTAGCAATGCATATCTCTCTCATTTTTAACCCCAAGAGGGTGTTATAGAGAGCTTAGGTTTTCCTCTAAACAACCTTTTTGGTTTCATCTCAATTGGATCTTCCATGTTCATGTAAGGAGCTTTGACCTAAAAGGTGTTTTTGTTGGCTTTTTGAAAGGACCTATAATGTATGAGCTTATATCTTTTGATTGGGGCATTTCTTGAACTTAAGGGCTGAAGAGAAGTTGTAGGGAATTGGATCATGTTAAAAATGATCCTTGGTGGAAAAACTTCTGAGAAAGTATGAGAAAGTTATGCTTCGTCAAAGTTTGGTTGACTTTTCCTATAGAAACCCTAATTTGCCATTTTTGACTTTTGATGAGTTAGGTGCATTTCTTGAGGAATCATGATCAATCCTTGATCAAATGATGGACATCACTTCAAAATGTTGATGTTGACCAAAAATCTTAAAGTTTGACTGTATTTGGGCCACAGTTGACTTTTGACCTAGTATAGTTGATTTTGAGGCATTTGAGCAATTGACTGAGCAAACTTGTTGTTCAAGGCATGAAGTTTGGCATGGATGATCTTGAGGACATATTAGGACAATGGAGAGCATTTGGGGTCCTTGGGATTCACACATCTTGCTTAAAATTGAAATCCTAGTTGAGGTTCATTGCCTTTAGGGGGAGAGTTTGCCTAGTCAATTCTTAGTCATCCTAGGGCAAGTTAGGGACCTCTAGAGGCATATCTTGAGTGAAATGAGAGAGAAAATTTTGGGGTACAACAGCTGCCCATGTTCAATCTTCTTAAACCTGAGGATGTAGATTGGCTGGTCTGCCTTTCGTGATCTAAAGGTGGAAGATGATTGAACACTAGAGTGCCTAAAATTTGCACTCGTCTGAAATGATACTTGACTGTATAAATAATATCAGGAATTGGCTTAAAATTCCATTCAGAGAAGATGACGGAAGATCATCGAAGATGGGCTTAACGATTCCATCCAGAGAATATGACAGAGAGTCGTCGGAGATGGGCTTAAAGATGCCATCTAGAACAATGTTGATTTCATGAGATATTCCTTTGTGGGGATTCCTATGCCTATTGTTGGTGAGGACTCCGATGAGGAATGTTTGTATTTGTCTTGGGAAATAGAGTTTAGGAGCTTCAATTATCCCTCACTCTACTGGGGATTATCTCTTGATTGAAGAGGCGGAAGTGAACTGCTATCTGGTCAGGATCCAGGCTTCACAGTGACTTGCTGAGGATAATAAGGTTAACTGCTATATGGTCGTATTCCAGGCTTCACAGTGAATTACTGGGGAAATGTGAAATTAACTGCTATCTGGTCATACTCCAGGATTTGCAGTTTCTTTAATTGGAATAGAAATCGGAAAAATTGTAGTGTCAATTTAACTGAACCAGAGAAAGGTCTTGAGTTGTCTTCAATTGGAATAGAAATCAGGAAAATCTTTGTATCGATTTAGCTAAACCAGAGGAAGGTCTTGAATTAACTTTGACTGGAATAGAAATAAAAAAAAATTTAGTATCGATTTAACTGAACTAGAAAAAGATCTTGGGTTGTCTTCAACTTTAACTGGAATAGAAATCAGAAAAATCTTAGTGTCGATTTAACTGAACCAGAGGAAAGTCTTGAATTATCTTCAACTGGAATAGAAATCAGAAAAATCTTAGTATTGATTTAACTGAACCAGAGAAGTTCTTGAATTAACTTTGACTGGAATGGAAATCAGAAAAATCTTAGTGCCAATTTAATTGAACCAGAAAAAGATTTTTAGTTATCTTCCACTGGAATAGAAATAAGGAAAATCTTAGTATCGATTTAACTGAACCAGAGAAGGTCCTTTGAGAATACTTTCTAAGGAAAATGTTGAAACAGCCCTTTGTCAGATGTAGCTTTTGAGAAGACTACCAGGTCATGTAAGTAGTCAACGGTGTTTGTTGATCTGATCTTTCCTGAAAAAGGTAAAGAGTTAGTTGTATGCAATGCCATGATGTATGAAGTGCATTGTGTAATGATGTTCTCAAAATAAATGAGATTATGTTGTATGCGATGTGTATCCGCATGCCATGATGTATGAATATGGGATGCTGTTGTGATATTTCTTAGTCTGGGAAAATAAATCCTTGACTGCTGATGGGGAGTACTGGGAAGATGAATCTTTCATGAATGGAGATGATTTACCGGGGATTTTATCTTTCTGTTTGAGGATATTCTGTCGGGGATCTTTAACTCCTACTTGAGAATGACTCTGTGGGGGGAGGATTCCCTGTTGAAATATTTTAACGATGTAGAGAAATAAACTCTATTGGGGAATAAACTTCAGCAGTTAGAGAAATAAACTCTACCGGGAGGAGGTTTTATAAACTGTTTGAGATTATAAAACTCAGTTGGGGAATACATATTTCAGCTCTCTAAGGGAACTTTGCTGGAGGAAGTAATTCCTGCTTGGGGAAGAAGAGATCAAAACTTTGGTTGTTTCTACTCTGTGGGGAACATAGACGTCACTGGATCGTATGCTAAGTATGTGACAGGAGGATGCCCTTGTGCCTGCTGGAAGGAGTAACTGTCGGGACTACAAATGGCTTCTTAGAATTTGCCTTGTTTCTTAAAGTCATTAGCAAATGTGTTTCTGTTTCATATGCAAGTATTTGTAAACAGTAATCATATTCAAATGCATATGTCAAAAATAAATCACTAGACGTTTTTGCAAAATAAAACAGAAAAATAGAAAACAAATAGTTTTGTGCTTTCAAAGAAATGATTTGTATTGATTTTTGGAGTTCGCCTATAGTAGGCATTTTTGTACAAGTAGACTGACGTTCTAGTAGGAGAATGCCGCCATAAAAAAATGAAAATTATACAAAATAGTGTACAAAGATAAAACAGCTATGTGTAATAATCCCATTGAGTTTCAATTCTGCTATTTCCCCTATGTCCTTGAGTGTCTCATCACTTTGCTACTTGTCTGAAGCTGACTGGATTGATCGGTGCTGTTTGAGCTTGATAGTTGATACTAAAGTTTGGTCGCAAGGTGATCCAATGGGACATGGTTGTACGCTTTAAATCCCTAACTTTTTCCTGGACCGCCCTTTCGGGTTTTTAGTCCACCGGGATACCCTTTTTTGCCCAAGCCGCCTTTTTAGGTTTTCGACTTGCCGGGTGTACAATTTTTTTTGTATTTATCCCTAACTTTTGCCCGAACCCTTTTGGTTCGTCGAGATGCCCTTATTTTTTTCTAGGCCAGTCAACCTAGTAGGTATTTATTTATGCGTAGTATCTTTTCACTATGTCTGCATTAACAGGGTAAGGAAGGTCATCACCATCCATGATGGTCAAAATCATGGCTCCACCGAAAAATATGCTTTTGATCACAAATGGCCCTTCATACGTCAGAGTCCATTTTCCCCTGGGATCACCTTGTGGAAGTATGATGGCTTGATTACTAGATCACCCACTTGATATAATTGACGTCTGACCTTTTTGTTAAAAGCCTTGATCATTCTCTTTTGGTATATCTGACCATGAAAGACAGCAACAAGCCTTTTCTCGTCAATCAGATTCAGTTATTCAAGTCGAGTCTAGATCCAATCATCTTTGTTCAAACCCTCATCCTTCATGATCCTCAAAGAAGGGATCTGGACCTCAATAGGTAGGACAACCTCCACACCATACACTAGAGAATAAGGTGTTACCCCTATTGTCGTACGTGATGAGGTGCGGTAACCATGAAGAGCAAATGGTAACATCGCATGCCAGTATTTGTATGTCACTGTCATCTTCTGTATGATTTTCTTAATATTCTTGTTAGCAGCCTCCACAGCACCATTCATCTTAGGTTGGTAAGGGGAAGAATTATGATGCTGGATCTTGAATTGTTTACAGAGTTCGATGATCATCGTATTGTTGAGATTTATACCATTGTATGTGATGATTCTTCCTGGAACACCATACCGACAGATAAGGTTATGCTTGATAAACTGCGCCACAACATTCTTGGTAACAGTAGCAAAAGAGGCAGCCTCAACCCACTTTGTGAAGTAATCAATGGCGACTAGGATGAAGCGATGCCCATTGGAAGTGGTAGGTCTAATCTCTATGATCATGTTAATGCCCCACATTGCAAAGGTCCATGGAGATGTTCAAGGGAACCAGAGGTACAAGTACTTTATCAGCATAGATCTGGCATTTGTGATAAGTTCGGGAATGTTGATAATAGCCTGCTTCCATAGTGGACCAATAGTATCCTTCCCGTAGGATCTTTTTAGCCATGGTGTGTCCACTAGAGTGGGTGCCAAAGGTACCTTCGTGTAACTCTGCCATAATCCTCTCTGCTTCGCTCTTGCCTACACACCGCAGTAAAGTAGAGTCATGGTTGCGCTTGTAGAGGATTCCATTACTGAAGAATAATTTTACGGAGAACCTTCTCAGAAACTTCTTATCATTGATGGATGCCCCCTCAGGATATTCTTGAGCCTCGAGATACCTTTTCACCTCATGAAACCAAGGTTTGTCTGCTACTTCTTCAGTATCAATCTCATAGCAGTATGCTGGTTCATCCAACCTCTCAATGCTGATCCGAGCAGCCTCGTTGTCCCATCTGACCTTGAACATAGATGACATAGTAGCTAGCGTGTCCGCTAACTGATTCTCTTCTCGTGGAAAATTTTCAAAGGTGACTTCTTCAAAGTGTAGAAGTAACGTCAGCACATGTTCTTTGTAAGGGATGATATTAGGGTGCTTCGTGTCCCACTCCTCTTTGATTTGACTTATTACCAAAGCTGAATCTCTGAAAACGCTCAAGAACTTGATCCTTAGGTCAATAGCAGCTTTGAGACCCACTGTTGTACCCCAAAATTTGCCCTCCCATATTCTTCAAGAATTGCAAAGTCAAAGCTTCAAAATTCCTCAAGGGTTGCATAGTTCAAGGGCCTCCTAACAATCAAAAACTAGGGTTTTGGATCTGGCAAAGTAAATGAAGTTTCCAAGGGTCCAATCAAGTCCCACATGCCTACAAACATGGTCAAGCATCCTCATACCAAGTTTCAAGACTTACAGCACAAAATTGCACAGTCAGAAACCCTAATTGCACTACAGTCAACTGTAGGGGCAAAATGGTCATTTGACAGTCAAAAGTTCAAATTTCTGGTCAACATCTCATTTTGAAGCCACAAACATCATTTGATCAATGCTTGATCATGATTCTCAAAGCTTGGCTCAAAAAGTCTCAAGATGCAAAAGTTTCCATATTTGGACAGTTGAAAAAGTCAACTGTAACTTGACCAAGGCATAACTTCCACATGGTTTATCAGAAAAATTCCATCCAAATCTAATTTTGAAGATAAATACATTTCCTACAACTCCTCTTCACACTTCAAGTCCAAGAAATGCTCTCACAAAAAGTTATCAATTTCAACATTATAGGTCATTTTCAAAAGTCAACAAAAAGGGACTTTAAGTCAAAGGCCATAACTTGAGATTGGTAAATCAAAATGACATGGGACCAAAGGCTTTGGTTAGAGGACTCAAAGACCTTTCCAAAATGTCCAAGAACATGAGTAAAGCTTAAAAATTGAGCAAGTTATGCCTTGTGGAAGTTGGGAAATTTTTGGATATTTTGAAAAGTCAACATTGCTTCAAATGTCTTAAAAATGCTAATGGGCCTCTTTTTCTTCCAAGAATCATTATCCAAGGCATGTGCACGACCATTTGGCCCAAAGGGAAGTTTTTTATCATTTTTATTTATTTATTTGGATTTTTAATTATTAATAATTCATTTAATTAAAATAAATATGTGAAAAATACCAAAGCAAGTCAATCAAATATTTTTATGCATGGGATAACTTCAATATTTCGTGCATGATTAGATTTGGAAAAAATCTTGGTAATTGGACATGATTTGAATCAAATTTGCATGAAAAGAATGGAAAATTATGGCATGGAAAATCAAATATTCTCTTCATCAATTCATTGATTTTTTTGATCCAATTTCTAACCCTAATCATTCCAGTACATATATACATGAAAACCCTAGTGTCAAGAACCTCCCGGCTGTGCCAGAAAAGCATAATAAAACTTGCACTTTTGTCAAAAAATTCAAGAACTGAAAACACATTTGCAGGGCTTTTCAAGATCAAATAACCACTCCATTAGCTTGCCAAGGTTACCAGGAGACAATTCCAATCAAGAACTTTGTCCCATACTCAAGGAGGTGGTATATCAGAGTCAAGCTTTTCACGAAAATTTCCATAATCGAATCATGAATTTTATGCATTTTTCATGTGGTTTCTTTACTGATTTACACTAATTGATTGATTCTGAAGCTAACCCTATAGTTTGATTGTGTTTTTATGCATTGTATGAAGAATCACCATTAAAGCCAGTTAGGGTTCTTCAAATTTGAAATTGGGCGTTTATGCATTTGGTAAAATTAGAACATCACAATACCATGGTTGAAATCAGGGCACTCAGACGAATCCAATGAGGGGGTCGCGCCCAATTTATATTCCAAGATGGCCTATTCGCTATTATGGAAAACTGCATATTTTGGGGGGGGTTTAAAACCCCCGCTAACCTCTTTTTGTTTCAGGGAACAAGGAAGAAGAAGATGAGGTGTAAGGCGCTAAGTGGTTCATTTGAATTTTCGCGCGGAAATCCCACTAACCCTTGTTTTCTCTTATAATATTTGTTTCCTATTATATAAACAAAACGCGTTGGTAGCTCCACTGGTCAGGCTTAGCATTGGTAACCCCTGGGACCTGGGTTCGAATCCCAGGTCCCCCTCCCTTTCAATAATATTTTTCTATTAATGCTTCTGTGCAGTTTCTATGCAAGCGACCACCATACATCCATCTTCCAGGTTTGCCACGCGTTTAGCAAGATCAATCAAAGGGCTATGCTTTGGAGAACATCATGGACGTTAGTCAACACGCTCACACGCTAGCATGGAAAGTCAGCCAGGCCAAAGATCAATGGGCCAGAATTACTGGACTTTACCTCCAATTTGGGGACAGACCCCCCAAGGTTTTGATTTTTATTCTTATTTTATTTATTTCCATTATTTCTTTTTAAAATTCCTTATTTTAATTTATTTTCATAAACTATATAAAATAACAAAAAATCAGAAAAGACAAAATTAAAAATATATTTTATTGTAATATTTTTTAAGTAAATATCATTAATTAATTTAGCTTGTAAAATTAGGTTTAATTCAAACATTTTTCTTAATAAATTAAAATTTGTAGAATTAGGGTTTTAATCAATTTTGATCCTTTTTCTTTTCTTTTCACTAATAATTAATTATTTATCTTTTTTTATAAATCAAATTGCCATTAATTCATTAATTTAATTTTAGGTTTAAATTTTAACATATTTTTTCTAAATAAATAAAAATTGTAGAATTAGGGTTAATTAATTAATTTCTTAACTTTGTTTAATTCTCTCATCAAAAAAATCATAAATACAAAAAATAATTCCTTTTTCTTTTTAATTTCATTAATTTAATAATCATAATTTAATTTCATTAAAAAAGGGTCCAACGCCCTCGCTTGCGATTTTTTATTCTCTTTGCGCATTTTATTTCTTTTATTTTCAATATTAATGTAATTCTCCCAAAGCCGTGTAAATTTACATTTCTCGCACTTTACTTCTTTACTTTCTGTCAAATCGGGTCCTGGACTTTAATTTGGCGATGTGGACCCGCGCCTTTGTATAGTTTAGGAATTTTATCTTTCCGCACTTTTTTAACTGTTAATTAAATTGCATGCAAGAATGAATGACTAAAATAAAAACAAACGCGTAGATCACCCATGACATGAACAAGACAAAATAAACGAACATGACACACAAATCACACACCACCCCTAGGGTACGCCTCACTGTTGCCTTGCCTCGAAAGGTGATCGTCGAGTAGAGGACGTCTTAGCAAGTCCTCATGATCCGGGAACCTGGCATGAGGGTAGCTTCTAAGGTGTCTTCCCATTGCTCTGGTGATCACCATGTCCCGAACCTCGAATTGACCCGAGCACCTCCAACGGTGGTGCTACCTACCTCTCAATGGTGGGATGGCACTACTTTAAAGGACATTTACACAGACGAATTCCTTAGGGTAGGTAGACGACTCTAGATACTTGCTCTAATTTCAAAACAAATCAAAAATACTTTTCACACCGACACCTTTTCAAAAAGCTTTCGAAAGCAAATTTTCAAACACTCTTGAGGACCGATACAAGAGTCGAACTGAAATTTTCAAAGAAACTTTTAAAACCCACAGTTGAAAAGCAAACAAACCATTTTTGAAAACACAATGAGCAAGTATCTAAGAGCCCATGGATAACCATGGATAGAAAGGGTGCTAACACCTTCCCTTTCTATAACCTACCTCCCGAACCGAGAGCAATCTCTATAAGGAATTTTTCTGTGCTTTTGTCCTTTCCATTTGGAGAAAATAAAAGACGGTGGCGACTCTTGCTTCCGCGACATTTCGCGAACCAGCGTTAAACAGTCAGTCCCAGATCCACCGATCACACCCACGATGCATGCTTCATACTCATCCATATTGTTGGTACAATTGAAGCATAATCTGGCAGTGGAAGGAGTATGATAGCCTTTGGGAGATATGATTACAGCACCGATGCCATTGTTGAGTGCGTTGGAAGCTCCATCAAAAACCATAGTCCATCGGGATCCTTCCTCAGGCCCTTCATCCGGTTCAGGTTCTTTACAGTCAGTTACTAACATAATATTCTCATCTGGGAATTCAAAGTTCATGGATTGGTAGTCATCCACAGCCTGATGAGCCAAATGATCATCTAGTACACTTCCCTTGATTGCTTTCTGGGTCATGTATTGGATATCGTATTCGGTCAAGATCATTTGTCATCTTGCTATTCTTCCGGAGAGAGCGAGCTTCTCGAAGATGTACTTGATCGGATCCATCTTAGATATTAACAAAGTAGTGTGGATCAACATATACTGTCTCAGTCGGAGAGCAGCCCATGCCAAAGCGCAACAAGTTTTCTCGAGTAGTGAGTATATTGTTTCACAGTCGGTAAACTTTTTGCCAAGGTAGTATATTTCATGCTCTTTTCGACCGGACTCGTCATGCTTCCCCAGCACACACCCCATTGAATTATCTAACACTGTTAAGTACATTATCAAAGGTCTTCCTTCAATTGACGGCATCAGAATTGGAGGCTCCTGAAGGTATTCCTTGATTCTCTCGAAGGCAGTATGGCATTCTTCATTCCACTTTATCACTTGATCTTTCTTCAAGAGCTTGAAGAATGGCTCACAAGTAGCAGTTAGATGGTAAATGAACCTGGAAATATAATTTAGGCGTCCCAAGAAACCTCTAACCTCCTTCTCAGTGCGAGGAGCTGGAATCTCTTGTATAGCCTTCACCTTTGCAGGGTTTACCTGAATGCCCTTATCACTGACAATGAAACCTAGAAGTTTATCAGACCTTACTCCGAAGGTGCACTTGTTCGGATTTAACCTTAGCTTGTACGTCTTCAACCTATCAAACAACTTTTGTAGATGATCAAGGTGCTCTTCCTCAGTTTGAGACCTGGCTATCATGTCATCAACATAGACCTCTATCTCATGGTGAACCATGTCATGAAACAAAGCTACCATGGCTCGCTTATAGGTTTCCTCAGCGTTCTTCAACCCAAACGACATCACTTTGTAACAGAAAGTGTCCCATTGCATGACTAAGGTTGTCTTCTCCATGTCTTCGGGTGCCATCTTGATCTGATTATAACCATAGAAACCGTCCATCAAGGAAAAGATCTTATGTCGCGCGGTGATGTCAACCAAAAAGTCAATGTAGGGAAGCGGGAAGTCATCCTTGGGGCTTGCCCTGTTCAAATCTTTGTAGTCCACATACATCCGTACCTTACCGTCCTTCTTAGGCACCGGGACTACGTTAGAAACCCATTATGCATAAGAGGTGACAGCTAAGAACCCATCGTTGAACTGTTTCATAACTTCTGCTTTGATCTTCTCTGACATTTCAGGGCGCATACGATGGACCTTATGCTTTACTGGAGGGAAATCTTCTTTAGTTGGCAGATGATGAACCACAATATTTGTGTCTAGTCCTGGCATGTCTTCATATGACCAGGGAATGATCTCGACATAATCATGGAACATCTGTATCAACCACTGTTTCACATTGAGCTCTAAATTTGCACCTATCTTGACTTCTTTTATGTCCTCTTCTGTGCCCAAATTCACTGTCTCAACTGGCTCTTCATGAGGCTGTATATCCCTTTCTTCCTGTTGTAATAGTCTACCAAGTTCTTCGTGTACCTTACAATCTTCCTCACCTTCTTCCTCGTCTTGGTTGATCGGATTTTCAAAGTCATAATCGGCAATAGTAGAACTGTTATCAATGGGATCCAGAGTGGATATGGATCTACAGTTTGATATGTGAGTGTGTATAAGAGCATAGCTGTATAGACAAAGTAAAAAGCATAAAAGAAAGACAGAGAGCGCAAAATTTGTATGCAAAACGTCCAATGATTTATTAATGACATATGAGATTGAAACATGATAACCCTCACAAATAAACCATTGTGCCCCGGGTAAGACACATGGCCATAGAGTTTATATTGTTTAATTATTACATATTCGAAAACAAGAAAGACAATTACTTCTGAATAAAAGTAATCGGTACAAAGTCTTTAGCCGTCCAATTACTGGGTCCACCGTTGGTAGTAGGGAAGACCCAGCTATCCATGTCATAGTGACCATCACTGTCTTCTAAGGCGTTGACCCCATGGTTGCTGATGCATATGGGAGGTCCTCCAGCACGAGCATGACGAACATCCCTTTGAGCCCCTCAAGAGAAACCCAAACCAAACTTATCAGATTTGTGTGGAATGTTAGGGAGTTGGCCCCAAATGGTACACCCATCTTCTTCAATAACTGCTTTAGTGTCCTTGAGAGAATCCATTTTCAAGGGAGGTTTGGTGGTCTTCAGTAGATTGGTAACAGTCTCAGTTGCAGCCATGGTCTGGGGCACCTCTTCGAAGTTCTGACACGAAGTCTCGATGAACTCTCCATCCATTTCCACATACCTGAAAGAGTACAGGTGACTTACCACGTACTCTTCTTCACCATGTACCATGACAATCTTTCATTTTACCGGGTACTTCACCATCTGATGCAGAGTGGACGTGATAGCTCCTGCCCCACGGATCCAAGGGCAACCCAACAAACAAGAATAAGATAGTCTGATATCCATCACGTAGAAGGTGGAGTCAAAGGTCTAAGAACCAACTTTGATGGGGATGTCCACCTCCCCGTGCACCATTCTTTTCAAACCATCGAAAGCCCTCACTACAATGTTGCTGGGCTTCAGAGTCATACCTTCACAATCTAATTTTTCTATAGCCTTCTTGGGAAGCACGTTCAATGATGAACTAGTATCTACTAGAACATGGTCCAAAGTAGTTCCCCTGCATTCAATGGAGACATGCAACGCGTCATTGTGTTTTCTTCCTCTGGGTGTCAGATCAGCATCAGAAAAACCGAAATTGTTATCAGCCGTCAAACTGGCCACACAATCTTTAAATTGATCAGCGGAGGTTTCTTGTGGCACATGGGCAGTTTTAAGGAATTTCACCAAAGCTTTTGCATGAGCTTCGGAGCACAATAGTAGGGCTAACATAGAAATCTTAGACGGGGTTTGCCCTAGCTGTTCGTCCATATTGTAGTCACTCTTCTTTATTATCTTCAAGATTTCTCCCATTTCCTTCTTGGAAGCCTCTGGGATAGATTCTGAATGCGCCTTCGTCTGGACAATCTCAATCGATATGTCTTTGCCCCGAGTCTCGGCCAATTCGGCGATAGGGGTGGCAACAGTGGTAATCGCAGGAATTGCGGTGGTAGTGTCAGCAGGAATAACAGTAGGAATGATTATAGGAATCTCAGGGGAGAACACTCTTCCACTTCTTGTTATTTTGCTGGTCCCAACGATGTTGCCAATGTTAGGATCAATATTTTTAGAAACTTGGTCTTCAGTAGCCAATAGGTCTTGCTTGACGCCATGGTAGTAGACGTCAGTCCTATAGTTCCAGGGAACAGCCTTGTCCAAGGAGTATGGGATTGGCCCTGGCATAGTAATGATCAGAGGATCCAACTTTGGAGCATATTTAATCCTGACGGGTCTTTTGGTGGAGACCCTGGGAGGATTGGCGGAAATGGTTATGATTGAAACATCCTTGCAAGAAACCGTTGTGACGGGAGTCTTCTCAAATAAGATCTCTCTATCATCCATCAGGCACTGAACACCTGATTTCAACAAATAAGAACTAGTCGGTAGAGATAAACATAAGTGGCAACCTTCGCCACAGCCCGGAAATAAACCGGCTTTCAACAAGTTCCACTTAAAGGTCATGAGAGGAGTAACAAGTTCCTCAACAGAAGTAACAAACGTATCATCGTTAACAACATTAACACCACGGTCGTGCTTGGGCATGGGAGCAGTTATAACATTAGGAATCTCGGGAGCGTCAAATTCAATCTCCTTCGCCTCGATAAGGTCTTGCACCTTGTTTTTCAAATCCCAACAGTTGTTTGTATCATGACCTGGACTTTCTGAGTGGTAAGCACAACGAGCATTTGGGTTGCAGCAAGGAGATGCAGTGTTAGGATTCTTGGAAGCTTCCGTCAAGGTGACCAGATTGGATTTCAGTAGGTTAGGCAAGACTTAAGACAAAGTCATATTTATCCGGGTGAATTGCCTTACAGGTCTTTCTGCTCTAGGATGATTATTTCGTTGTTGAGTAGTTGCCGGCTTGGATATCATAATAGCCTCTACCGTTGGATGGAGCTCTGTTTTTCCCTGATTTTGTTGATTGTGAACAGCACTGACCTCTTTTTTCCCTATGAAAGGTGTCTTTCCCGCACTTGAAGAGGCATCCTTCTGAATATTGCCACTTCTAATCCCAGCTTCCACTCTTTCTCTTGTCAAAATCAACTCAGTAAAGCCAGCTGAGGAGCTTCCAATCAGATGATTGAAAAACGGACCAGATAGGGTACCCAAAAACATATCCATTAACTCCCTATCAGACAGGGGGGTTGGACTCTTCCTGCTAAGTCCCTCCACTTCTGAGCATAGTCTTTAAAACCCTCGCTCGAACCCATAGACATACTTTGGAGTTGTGTATGGGTGGGAGCAAGGTCTGAATTATATTGATACTGCTTGTAGAAAGCAGCGGCCAGGTCTTCTCAGTTATAAACGTTGGTCCCTTCCAGCTGGTAGAACCACTCTAGTTGAGTCCCTGATAGTCTGTCTTGAAAGAAGTGGACCAACAAGTCCTTGTCAGCATTGCGAGGCTGAATATTTCTCACATAAGATCGAAGATGCATCTTGGGACATGAGACCCCATCATATTTGGCGAACACTGGAACCTTAAACTTCTGCGGGATGACAACACCAGAAACCAAACCCAGCTCTTTAAAATCCAGCCCAGGTACCTTCTGGATTTCCATTGCATTCAAACGTTCCTCTAGCTGTTTGTATTTTTCATCGACCAGAGGATACTGCTCCTCATTATAGTCAATCTCATTATCAAATTCCCTTCGACTGAGGTCTTCCTCTCTTGTTTCCCCTTCTTGATTGTCTCCTTCCTTTGACGAAGATGCTAGCTCTACAACTTGCCTTAACGGTCCTTTGAACCTCCTTTTCAAATTCACCACACCAGCTGTCTTCCTTGGCTTCTTGGTCTTCTCTTTAACAATTAGGGCTTTCAGTTCCTCTTGCCCCTTGGCCAGAGACATGATCATTTGTTGAAATTGAGCATTTTGAGTTTGTATGTCCTTCACTGTTTGCTCGAGAGCCATTTCTTTACTGCTGAAATAAACAGCGAAGAAGATGAGAAACCTGCTATGAAACCCATTTATGCAATGATATATATGATATGTGTATGCAATGATTTCAAGGATTTTGGGAAATTTAAATTTGTGAACCAAAATTAAACAAAGATTTTATTAGTAGAATTCAAAATACAACTTCCTTTTAGGCGTTCAATTGAAAATTCTAAAAACTAAGAAATCAGGTTTCCCGTGGGCGCTTCCTCTTCATGCCGAGATAGACATTAAGACCTTTTTCCTCGTGAAGTTGCTTCGTGAGCTCCAAAACTTTCCTCTCATGGGCATAGAAATGATCTCTATAAGCATCCTATTCTTTCTTCAGCTGAATCTAGGATCTCTGCAGTTCTTCAAGACCAGTGTGCATATCAGGATAAAGAACTGTATATGGAACATCCCCTTCAGTAATGGGCTCCACAATCGCTGGCAAGATGGCTATATATGACATCATAAGGTTCTGAGCATGATCTCGTACCCATTTGAGATAAGGTTCCATAGGGATAGAAGTCTTAGGCCCCAAAGTCTTGGGGTCAAGTCTGTTTACCATGCCCCAGGCTCGTATGAACCTCTGACGATACCCTTGAACATCATCCCCATAGTTAAACACAATTCCCTGGACAAGCATCTCGTGAGGACCATCGCTTCGAGCGTAACCAAATTGTCGCAGATCCAGAGAAGGATTATAGGTTATGCCTCCCCTAATACCGAGTAGTGAGACATTAGGGAACTCCCTGCAGCGGTCAATAATAGAAATATCTCCCATAGATCGGGAATACCGGAGAATATCCGCGTGAGAAAGTGACATTATGCTTTGCGATCGGCCCAAACCTTCTTCATTCTTCAGTACTGTTTTAGGGAGGTGAGAAATAAACCACCTCAAAAGAAATGGCACACAACACATAAGAATCCCTCTTTTCTTTGTGGTACGAGTGTGGAAGGTATGCAAGATGTCTCCGAATAGAGTGGGCACAGGGTTGTGAGAGAGGAAGACCTTGATAGCATTCACATCTATGAGTAAGTCTGGATTAGGGAACAGTACTAACCCATAGATTAGAAGGGCCAAGACCTCCTCAAAATCTTGGAAGTCCAAATCATCCCAGAACAACTAAGCCTTCTCTATTAGGAATTTGGCTAGAAAACCTTTAACTCCGCTTCTTGTTTCCCAGTTGGATACAACTTCGGACCGTTTCAGGTGCAAAGTTGCTGCAATGATCTCTGGATTTGGAGCTTCTTCCAAACCAGTGAAAGGAAACTGATCCAAGTAGGTATACCCAATATCTGAGAGAACTCTTCCATGGTGGGTACCAACTGATAGTCTAGAAAGGTGAAGCAATAGTGCTTAGGGTTAAAGAATTGAAAGATCACACTCATCATCTTCTCATCAAAACCCGAGGTAACCAGATTTAGAAGTCGACCATAGTTCTTGGTGAATGAAGAAGTCTCAGAAATCCTTGATACTAGCTCTTTGAGTTGAAGAGATATTCTCGCAAAGCTGATTTGGATGGTATTTCTACGAGCGAAAGCCATGATCTACAAAACAGAACAAAGATAAATTACCCTAATCCTTGAAATGGTTAGTGTAATGAAGAATGAATGTTTATGATGCATGATGTCATGTTTAAGCAAATTAATCACACACAGGTAAAGCACACAATAGACCTTAGGTTCAAAGGCTTGAATGAGGTTTAAGGCAAGTACCCTATTGAAGTTTATTTGGTTTCAAACCTGTCCTAGCAATAGTAAACGGGTTCTAAGGAGTCTCAATATCACTGATCTTTCTTTATCGGTATTATCTCAGCTTAGCAATCTTTTCTTGCGACTGAAATATCCCGAAAGTCTGATCTCAATGAGTGTAGTATCGAGTATCAACCAATTCCCAGCTTTACACCGAGACCGACTATCTCACTAATTTCTAATGGCTAAGTTTGTTCAACTAAGGTTCTAAGGTTCGTTAGTGCTTCACGACACCACACGGCAGCCCCGTATTCTCCTCAATTCAACACAAGGGATACTTGTACCAACCAAAATGTCACACCAACGTAGCTATCGCTTCAACCATATCAGTCTATACCGTACAGTCTCCATGATCTATTGTTGTTTACCTAAAAAGTGTTCCCAGATCCGGGTATAGGATCTATACAAAATTACCCCAACAAACCCTCAAAGATAAAGCAGTCAAGGAAAACAAAGAAAACAATTTTAAAATGATCTAGACCCTAAGGTAAACCCCACTTTATAATTTATTCCCCAAAAGAGTCTCCAGTTCTGTGATACGGTGGAAGAACCGACTATTATACTGGTTTGCATTTTGTATTCGCAAATGTCGTGGTAAGCAAGAGTCGCCACCGACTTTTCTTTTATCCAACAAAGGAAAGGGTGAAAAGAACAGAAAAGGGATTTTTCGAGATTTTCTGAGTAAGGGGGGTAGATTATGGAAAGGGAAGGTGTTAGAACCCTTTCCATCCGTGGTTTTCCATGGGCTCTTAGGTACTTGCTCATTTTTGAAAATTGCTTTCGTGTTTTGAAAAGTTTTTGTTTGCTTTATGATAACTCTTGTATCAGTCCTCAAGAGTGTGATGAAGCGTTTTTTGAAAAGATTTTTGAAAGTGTGGTGTAAAAGGAATCAGATTTGAGCAAGTACTTAACAGCTATCTACCTACTCGAAAAAAGCGTTATTTTCCTCCTTTCCTTTAGATAGTGTTATCCTACTATTAGTGAGTAGGTAGCCCTATCGTTGGACGTTGAGGGACTATCGTAAGGGACTTTTATGGTCATTGAAGGCAACATGTAGAGATACCTTAGTAGTTCGAAGGGACTTTCATCATCATATATTCGTAGACAACTCGAGGGACAAGATCATTTCTCGTAGGCAACTCGGGGGATATTAAGGGACTATGATCTTTATGATGACTTTGAACTGAGGGATCTTTGAACTGAGGGGTCTTTGCTAAGGGTGTAAGTGTGCAATAGTGTGCTTTTCCAGGTATTTTTATCTTGATGTTAGTGATCTAAGATTAATTGATTAGTTCTTGCCATACACACCTAATTTACTAGCAGTTTATATATAGGCATATAATATAGTGTGGAAAATAAATTGCAGAAAATATAAACTCATAAGCTATTACAAGGCCTCGGGGCAATTACATAATTAGATACGGAAATTTAAACCCTAACTAAAACTATTACAAATCGGGAGCAGTTACATAATTAAAAAATATGAGAAAGTAAATTAATAAAGTAACGCGGCAAGAAAATATTAAAATCAGGAGAAAAGAGGTTGGGAGGATTAGGGTTAGTAGAAAGAGAAATGTTAAAAATTAATGGCAAAATTTTGAAATTGATTAATAAAAGAAATTTGATTGAATTAATTTAAGAAAAAAATCGATTAAATTATCCTAAGTCTAATTGATTTTAATTGGAAAAAATGTCTAAATCTAATTAATGTTAATTACAAAAATATATTTGAAAAAAATGAAATTAATTGAGGATTTATTTGCAAGAAAAATTAATTAAAACATATTTTGTTTTTGATATAAAAGAAATTAACTTAAATATATGAATAAACCTAATTCTAGTTAATTTTAATTAAGGAAATAAGCAAAATAATTAAATTAATTGTCAAAATTAAATTAATTAGAAAAACCCTAAATCAAATTTTTTGGTGATTTTTGGTGATTTTATGAAAGATAAAAAAACTGATTTTAAAACAATAAAAAAAAATAAAGAAATTAAAAAAAAAACAAAAAAAAAGATAGATTGGGCCTGTCATTGTTTCCAACATGGGGGTGTGAGTAACAATTTGCTAGGCCCAGCTCAAAGGAGCCCAACATCCCTGCGTGATCCAGTGTTGGGTGTGTTTGAGGGTCCATGGTAGGGACTGCTTGTTGGATGTTGGATCTGAGTGATGGCTGATCTAGTGGCTGAGCGTGAGGGTGCAAGATGGACGTCCAGCCATGTATCACACTGGAACCTGCAAGAATTGTTTAGAAAATAACAAAACGTTGGACCTGGGACTCGGACCCAGGTCCTCTCCCTTTCAATGCGCTGCCTTTACCATCTGTGTCAATTGGTCATTCATTATAAAAAATAAACATAAAATAATATATACAAAATAATGGTTGGAATATATTTAAATAAAAAAACATGCGCTGATTCAAACCAGCCAACCAGGCTGCGCCACACAGTCTTCTTCCCCACCCATCCATCGTATTAACTTTTACACCTTTACCTACGGACAGTTTCTGTCACTACAGCACCCGCATCTTCCAAAATCCACAGCATGCAATATATATTAAATCTAAAGCCCTAGATCAATTAGGCTTGATCCCCTAAGCATGATGGTACTCATCTTTAGGCCCAATTTTTCCTGTATCTGAAAACCCTAAATCAAAGATCAAAACCCTAATAATGGTATATCGTCATATACTCATCAAAACTTGCAATTAACGATTCAAACATGTTCTAAACATTCATACAAACAAGAATGCATGATCAAAATTCATTTATAACGCATGTATGACCATAATCGTTTTTAAAAGATAAAGCATAAATTGTGACTGTGTTGGGCACGATTCTTTGAGCTTTGACGCTTGGGAATGATGTAGTTAGCTTCGGGATGCCTCCAGGAATAGATTGCAACCTTCAGAACCTCTTGAATCCCTCTGCAACTCCAAATCCAATTGTCACTTTTTCTTTGAAATTTCAAGCTTGTAACAGGGTCTTTTTTGCAGCAGTTGCGCCTACTTTAGGTCTGGAACGTTTATGCATATATAGTGTATCCCATTAGGTCAACAAATATGGATTGAATCTTGAAGATTTGTGTAGAAAATATTTGATTTACATTTGGAATTTTATGTTTCTAATTTTGGCCAAAACTTGCTCATCTCTCTCCAATCAGCCTTTACACGAGTTTTTGATTCAATCTTCTGATTTTAGGCTCATGATCTGATCATAAAACAAATCTTTGGATTTAATTCATCATTTTACTATTTTATTTGATTTATTAATATTTAAATGAATAAGAATTCAAATAAATAAAAACAAGTCTCATAAAAATAGAATAATGGACTTAAATGTCTTGAATAAGTCTATGGATATGTTTGAGATCCAAAACCCACGCCCATTAGATCAAAAAATCCAAATTGCTCACATTGACTTTTGTGCATTTTTTTCAAAAATTTGTCAACTTTGGCAATGCATATCTCTCTCAATTTTAACCCTGTGAGGGTGTTCTTAGACTTTTTAGATAGTTTAGGATGTCCTCTAAACAACCCTTTTGGTTTCATTTCAATTGCATTTTCCATGTTCAGGTAAAGAGCTTTGACCCAAAACGTGTTTTTGTTGACTTTTCGAAAGGACCTATAATGTATGAGCTTGTATCTTTTAAATGAGGAATTTCTTGATCTTGAGGGCTGAAGAGAAGTTGTAGGAAACTGGATTCTTTTTAAAATGAGATTTGGTGGAAAAATTTCTGATAAAGTATGAGAAAGTTATGTCTGGTCAAAGTTTAGTTGACTTTTCCTATAAAAACCCTAATTTGTCATTTTTTGACTTTTGATGAGTTAAGAGCATTTCTTGAGGAATCATGACCAACCCTTGATCAAATGATGGATATTACTTAAAAATGTTTATGTTGACCAAAAATCTTGAAGTTTGACTGTATATAGGCCACAATTGACTTTTGACCTAATATAGTTGATTTTCAGGCATTTGAGCAGTTGACTGAGCAAACTTGTTGTGTAGGGCATGAAATTTGGCATGGATAACCTTGAGGACATATTAGGGCCATGGAAAACATTTGGTACCTTTGGAGCTCACACACCTTGATGAAAACTGAAACCCTAGTTAGAGGTTTATTGCCTTAGGAATAGAATTTGTCTGGTCAATTCTTAGTCATCCTAGGGAAAGTTAGGGATCTCAATGGACATGTCTTGAGTAGAATGAGAGGGAAAATTTTGGGATACAATAGGGTACTTTATATTTTGATGTAATGTGGAGGTAACTGCACCTGGCGCATGAATCCATGGGCGTCTGAGCAAGCAAGAATAAATCGGGCGGATATCCATTACATAGAATGTTGAGTTGAAGACTTGTGATCCAACCTTGATAGGAAGATAAACCTCTCAATGGACCATTCTCTTTGACCTGTCAAAATCTCTCACTACAATATCATTAGGTTTCAGCACCAGCCCTTCACAGTCCAATCTGCCCAAAGTACCTTTTGGTAAAACATTGAGGGAGGACTCTGTATCCACTAACACATGTGCTAAGGTGGTGACTTTACACTCAATGGAAACATGTAGAGCTTTGTTGTGATTCTTCCCCACCGGAGTCAAATCTGCGTCTAAAAAGTCCAAACCATTGTCAGCACTCAAGCTTGCTACACAGTTTTCAAATTGGTCGGCAGTAGTTTCTTATGGGACATGTGAATTTTTCAGGAATTTTAGCAGAGCTTGAGCATGTGCTTCGGAGCACAACAACAAAGACATCATGGATATCTTTGAAGGTGTCTGCCCCAGTTGTTCCACTATCTTGTAGTCACTTTTTCAGATTATTTTCAGAATCTCCTCCATCTCTTGGCTAGATGGGTCCTTAATTGTAATATCTTTTGTGGGTGCTTCCGTCCTGGCAGGCTTAGTCATTTTTCCCTTCCCTCGAGTATCAGCAACAGGTTTAACGACAGTAATATGAATGGGTGTAGTAGTGGTTGTTGGAGGATAAATCTCTGGAGAGAAGATCCTTCCCTTCCTAGTGACTTTACTTGATCTAGTAATGTTTGTAATTTCAACAGCTTCATCTTTAGCAATCCATGGCTCTTGTTTGATTCCATGATAATACACTTCTGCCCCCATAGTTCCAGGGCACTGCTTTGTCATAAGAGTATGGGAATGTCCCCGGTGTGGTGATAATCAGGGGAGTTATTCTTGGTTCAGTGGGAATCCTGATAGGACCTTTGAAGGTGATCCTAAAAGGAGTGTTTGAAATGGTAACTATGGAAACATCTTCAAACTCTTGAGACACACTTTTGGTCAAACTTTTCACAGATAGAGCTCTCTCAAATAGAATTTTACGGCTATCAATCAGGTGTTGAATACATTTCTTCAGCCATATGCAACCATTAATTCGTGCAGTACAATGGTAACAGTCTTCAAGACAGCCTAGAAATACACCGGCTTTCAACAGATTCTTTTTAATGATCATCAAAGGAGTGGTTAAATCATTGATGGAGGAAACAAAAGAGGCATCTTCAATGGCATTGACACCCTTAACATGACTGGGCATGGGTGCGGTGATCACATTGGGAGTCGATGAAGGGTCAAATTCAATTGTTTTGTTATCAATCAGGTCTTGGATTTTGTTCTTTAATGCCCAACAATCATTAGTATCATACTCGGGACTATTTGAATAGAAAGCACAGTTTGCATTGGGATTATATTTCAGAGAAGTTATGTTAGGGTTAGAAGGGGGATCTCGTAGTGTTACCAAATCAGCCTTTAATAGGTGTTGCAGAGCTTGAGATAATTGCATATTTATTCTAGTAAATTGTCTTCTCTGGGCATCCAACCTTTGTTGGTTATTTTGTTGATGCAGTCCTTGAGTTGGAGCTGGGTTGGAAACTAATACTACCTCTACTGAATGATGACGGTCATTCTTCGTACGGCTTCTTGATCCATACACGGAATTGGTTTCCCTTTTGCCAATAAATGGTTTTTTCACAGCATTAGAGGTGGAGGCCATGGGTATCTTCCCGCTTTTAATCCCGCTTTCAACCCTCTCACCAGTTAAGATCAATTCACTAAATCCAGATGATGAATTCCCAATCAGCAAGTTGAAGAAAGGACCAGTCAGTGTTCCCATAAACATGTCTACCAATTCTTTGTTAGTTAAAGGTGGTTGCACCCTGCCAGCCCGATCTCTCCACTTTTGGGCGTACTCTTTGAAGCCTTCATTTGAACCCATGGTCATGCCTTATAGTTGCACCCAAGTTGGTGCAAGATCAGTGTTATATTGATATTGGCGGTAAAAGGAAGCTGCCAATTCCTCCCACGTATGGATATTGGTCCCTTCCAATTGGTAAAACCGCTCCAACTACGTTCTAGATAGACTCTCTTGG
This sequence comes from Vicia faba, assembly GCA_948472305.1. Classification (NCBI taxonomy): domain Eukaryota; kingdom Viridiplantae; phylum Streptophyta; class Magnoliopsida; order Fabales; family Fabaceae; genus Vicia; species Vicia faba. The sequence goes on from OX451737.1 coordinate 536,702,514, forward strand.
AAAAAGTGCACCCATAGTTTTCTATTGGCGGTGTGTGGTTGGATCTTGCAGATGTATGATCTTAGGTGAAGCTTCAAACAGGAAACTCCATCATACTTGGCAAAGACAGGGATCTTGAATTTGTGGGGAATGACCACCCCAGGAACCAAACCCAAGTCTCCAAAATCCAAGCCAGGCACTGCTTGGATTTCTACAGCTTTTAGTATGTCTTCTAGCTACTTGTATTTGTCGTTGGCCGATGGGTATTGCTAATAAGAATAACCCTCGTCCTCGGAAATTTAGTTATTCCCACCCTAGCATGGGTGCTTCTAGCATCTTCATCTTGATTCTCATCCTCGAAGGAGGAGTCCTCTTTAATTTGAACTTGTCGGCCAGGGCCTTTGAACCTCTTCCCCATGTTGATAATAACTTTCTTCTTGGTCTTCTTCTTCGTGACGAGAAGCGTCATCATTTCTTGTTGACCTTTTTCCAGGTTGAGAAGAGTCTCTTGGAACTAGGAGTGTTGAGTATGCAAGTTTTTTACGGTTTGCTCGAGATCCATCTTATACTGAAATGAACAGTAGAAAGATGAGGAAACCTGTGTCGGAAGACCTACTTATGATATGATGCATGTTATGCATATGCAATGTTTTCAAGGACCGTAAGGAATTTAAATTTTCTTAGCCAGAAAGGAAACAAACATAACAATTGTATTAATAAGTTCGAAGATTACAATTTCCCCTTGGGCTTATAATGAAAAAGAAAAAAGGTCTCAAAGAGACAACAAAATGAAATCCTAAAACAAAAGACTCAGGGCTCCTACAGACGCATCCTCTTTGGTGCAATGTAGGCATTCCGTCTTTTCTCCTTGTGAAGTTGCCTTGTAAGCTCCAACACTTTCTTCTTGTTTGCATAGAATCGAGCTTCGAAGGTGTCTTGTTCCCCTTTGAGTTGAATCCACGATCTTTGAAATTATTCAAGGTTGGTAGGCATGTTAGGATGGAGAGTGGTATGAGGAACATCCCCTTCGGCAACAGGCTCCACAACTATTGGTAAAATATCAGGCTATGGCATCATGAGACTTTGAGCACGAGCTCGTACCCATTTGAGATAAGGCTCAAGAGGGATGGAATTCTTATACCCCAAAGTCTTGCTATCAACCTTGTTTATTATGCCCCAAGCTCGTACAAACCTTTGACGATAACCTTGGACATTGTTCTCATAGTTGAACATAATACCACAGATAAGTGCATCATGAGGACCATCTCTTCGGGCATACCCAAATTGTCGCAAAGCAAGAGAAGGGTTATAAGTAATACTTCCCCTAATTCCCAAGAGTGGAACATTAGGGAACTCTCCACAACGGTCAATGATAGTAATGTCCTCCAGAGATCGAGAACACCAACGAATATCTGAATGAGAAAGTGATATCAACCTTTGAGACCACGTCAAGCCATGCTCATTCTTTATATTGATCAAGGAAGGTGCGAAATAAACCACCTAGACAACAACATAATGCAACACGTAAGAGTCCCTCTTTTCCTCATGGTGCGAGTGTGAAGACAATGTAGAATGTCTCCAAGCAAAGCAAGCATGGGGTTACGAGAAAGAAAAACCTTGATAGTGTTCTCATCTATGAGTTGGTCTGGATTAAGGAATAAAACCAAACCGCAGATTAGAAGAGCCAAGACATCTTCGAAAACTTGAAAATCCATATCTTCCCAAAACAATCGAGCCTTTTCTAACAGAAATTTTGCTAGAAAACCCCCTACTCCACTCCTTGTTTCCCAATTAGCCACAATGTCGGATCTCTTCAAATGCAAGGTGTTGTACCCCAAAATTTTCCCTCTCATTTCTCAAAATATTTCTCACAAGATTTCTACTGGGTCCAGACTACACAAGATTTGATCAGCTCAAGATACTTCCTCAACACTGATGGCTCAAATTAAGGTTTTGGTTTGGACAAGTACAATTGGACTTTTATTTCCCCATATAGTTTCCATGAATCATATTGGGCTCTTAAAGCAGATCAAAAGGAGTGGCTGCAGATAACAGCTCAAATTCAAAATCAGGTTCAGGCTATTCCTTCGAGCAAGCTTTGGTTCACAAGTTTCGATTAGGCATTTGGCCTCCTTCGAACAAGCTTGGTTCACAAGCTTGATTGGGCATTTGCCCTCCTTCGAGCAAGTTTAATCCACAAGCTTCGATTGGGCATTTGTCCTCCTTCGAGCAAGCTTGGTTCACAAGCTTCGGTTGGAAATTTGGCCTCCTTCGATGAAAGCTTGGTTCACAAGCTTCGATTGGGCATTTGGCCTACTTCGAGCAAGTTTAATCCACAAGCTTCAATTGGGGAATTGGTTTCCTTCGAAGCAGCATACTTCGATCCACCTCTAAAAAAACCTTCGACACACAACTTGAAGATATAATTTTGAAAGAACACTGATCAAATCCATAGGCCATGCTACATGATCTTACTTTGCAGGCCTCAAACTTGTGTTCCACTTCATAATTAATTATTTACACAATTAATTAAGCTCTTAGCCAAGTGTTTAAATTATTATCCAAGCCAACTTTCCCTTAATGGCATAAAGTTACCATTGCCATTTTTAGAAAAGTTTTTGTATTGAGCCTTGCGCTTGTCCTTTCCGCACACATATCCCCTACAAACTAGAAGCAACGGGTCTAAGGCCTCCAACAACTTCAGGTCATGCTTGTACAACACCTTGAAACTTGTTTTCCACTTTTCTTTAAAAAAAGAAAGTCACAGAGAGATCCCTTGTGTAAAAAATCTCTAACCTTTTCTCTATAAATATAGAGACCATTTGAAGAATCAAGATCCAGATTCTTGGTGGTGTGGAAGAACTCTCAAAAACTCCCAAGAACTCTAAAACTCTCAAAAACTCAGAACCAGTACAAAACTTGGCACATCCTGACTTTGCACAAAAAATCTCAAATCCCTTCATTTGTCCTTTTGGCCTTTCGATTTACTAAGCATCCAAACCCATGTTGTTTTCCATTTCTGACTTTAAAAGAGAGAACCAACCTTTCGATTCACTCCCTAACCTCTATATATTAGCCTTTCGATTCACCCCCCTAGCTTCCATACACCAGCCTTGGAACACTCCCAAAGCCCTCAAAAAACCCACTCAAGGAAGTTAGTGAGCCTTTCAATTCACTCCTAACTTCCATATACCAACCTTTGATTCGGTGAATATTTTAAAGCAATGTAGTGATCCCACTAGCTCAAGGGAGATCAAAGCAGGCTTAATCCATCATCAAACTATTCCTGGAGGTTCTGTCAAAGTCCCTCAAGTCTCACTCCAAGAGGTAAGTTTTCTAAAACTTAAAACTCTTCATTCAAACATCATTTGTATATACTTTATGAAGGAAAAATGTAAATATCATGTCTAAGAAGCTGACCATGTCCATATTTTTGATTCATTGCTTGTACATTAAAATTTTATCTCTAAACAGTTAGGTCTTAGTTTTGGTATTTTATGCTAACCTTCGACCCATAACTTTTTAAATCATGTGGTTAGATTCGTTTTCAAACTTTAGGCGGGCTTGATACTTACATCTTTCGATTTAGCTGAGAAACGAAGCTTTTCGAAGCTTAACAAATGAGTTATACATCCCTGCACTCGAAGGAAGAAGATGAAGCCATGGGTTCATTTTATATTTAGTGCAAACTGTATAACTAACGGATAAAATAGACCACCCTAGTGGTACAAACAGTGTGCGCTAAAAGCCTTGCCATGTAAAAGGTCCTGGGTTCAAGCCCCAGTGAGACCTTTTGTTCATTTTTCATGTTTTCTCACTTTGTCTTGTTTGCAGGAAGCACACCTGGGCCTCCACAGTTGGGCTTCGACAGTTTTATACCCCCTGCTTACTAACTAACAAACAGACCCTGGGTCCAAGCATAAAATTGTTTTTTCTACACAAAAACTGTTTTAAATACAAAGAAAAAAATTGTTTTCTACACAAAAACACCAAAAATATATTTAAGTTATTTAGTTTATTTTATTTAACTTCTTACAATGAAAAAGACCAAAAAACATTTTTCTATTTATTTTTCTTTTATTTAATTTAATCTTAATTTTTCTTTATTTTAATTAAATTTCCTTTTAGTTAAATAGCCAAAATCTTTCTTTAACAACATCAAAACAAATTCATTTTCTTTTCATTCATGTCTTGTAAATTATATTCCTTTCAATTCTTGTACATTATTCAAGTTCAATATGGTTGTAATAGATAATTAGGATTTAATTTCTTGCAAACCCCCATTTGTAAATTTGTACACCCCATCCCTAAATGGTGTAATAGTGTAGTAAATTTACTTTCCGCAATTTATCGCTTTCATATAAATTGTTAGTAATTAGGGTTTGTATGGCAAGATAAAAATCAACCGTTAGAAAACCCTAATTTCAAAGATAAAAATGCATGCAATCAAACACACTATTCATACACGTGCACCTCTAGGATAACCTCGCTTGTTGCCTCAGAAAATAGTCATGTCCCTTGAATATGGGCGTTTTAGCAAAGACCCTCGATAAAAAGATCTTAGTCCCTCGATGTCCCTAAATGTTGCCTTTCGTAAAAGATCTAGTCCCTAACAAAAATTGCTAAAATGTCTCATAGGTTACCTTCAATGAGTATACGATGACCCACGCCTGTCCCTTTACATCCAAAGATAAGGCTTCTTACCAATAAATGATAAGATAGAAATATCAAAGGAAGGAATAAACAAAAAATACTTTCGAGTAGGTAGAATGTTCTTAGTTGCTTGCTCACGATCCATCTTCAAAAACAAACATCTTTTCAAATACACCAAACACTTTCAAAGCATGAAATATTTTCAAAAAGTCCAACACTTTGTATGCATTCTTATAGATACGAGAATCATTACAAAGTTTGCCTCAACGAAGGCACTTTTCAAATATACTTTCAAAAACCACCACAAACACATTTCAAACAAAGCAATTTCAAAAGTGATCTAACAAGCAACTAATAGCCCATAGATAAATATGGATGAAAATAATGCTAACACCTTCCCTTTTCATAATCTACCCCCCGAATTCAAGAAAATATCTCAAAGGTATTTCCTGTTCTTTTCACCCTTTTCTTATTGGATAAAAGAAAATTCGGTGGCGACTCTTGCTATCTGCAACAATTGCGATCGAACACAAAACAACCAATCAGTTCTCCCACCGTATTATAGAACTGGCGACTCTACTGGGGAAAACTAAAAAGTGGGGTTACCTTAGAGCTAGATCACATTTACTTGCTTTCCTTGTTTGACTTGCTTGCTTTACATTTTTGGGTCCTTGTTTGGATTATTATTAAAGATCCTACACCCGAATATGAAGCACCTTTTTAGGTAAGTAGCAATAAGTCATGGAGGTTGTATGATGTAGACCGATATGGACAAAGTGATAGCTATGTTAGCGTGATACTCTGGATTTTACTAATGTTCCTTGAGTCAGTCAAGGATAACATTAGGCTTCCTTATAGTATCATTAAGTGCTAACTGACCTTAGAACATTTAATTGAACAACTTGGCCATTAGGAAGTAGTGAGATAGCCGTCTTTGGTTCCGATAGAAGATTGGTTGGTACTCAATGCTATGCTCATTGAGATCGGACTTTTGGGATATCTCGGCCGCAAGAAAAGATTGATTATGCTGAGACAATGCCCAATGAAGAAAGATTAGTGATATTGAGATCCCCTAGAACCCGCTTAATTTCTAGGACAGGTTGAGCCAACTAAACTTCAAGAGGGTCCTTACCTATGAACTCCATGAAAGCCTAAACCTAAGGACTTGTTTGCTTTGTGTGTATATGATCATTTGTACATAACAACTTGTTTTCTTTGTGAGCATACTTGTACATAACATCATGACGTCATACCATAGCATTTTCAATAACCATTTAAAAGATCTCAAGGGCCTATGATGCAAGGTCATGTTGAACCAGACGTCTATCAAGGGGCAAGAGGATTTTTTCTCCTCTAACCAAATGCTGCCAAAGACCAAAGCACAGTAACAAGAGTCAAGGGATATGACCCACTTGACATGGTGAGCTTGATTCTCGTGGAAGGACATTCAACGATACAAAGTTCTCCAATCAAAGTTGTAATCAAAGTTATACTTATGACCTTTTCTTGTGTTTACCCCACGAGATCCTTGAAAACATTGCACCCATATATCATGCATGTCATCATAATAGGTTTTCCCCATACAGGTTTTCTCATCTACTGACTGTTTATTTTAGTAGAGATGGCTCTAGAGAAAACAGTTAAAGATCTCCAAGCTCAGAATGCCCAGTTCCAACAAATGCTCCTGAACTTAGCCAAGGGGCATGAAGATCTGAAAACACTCTTCGCCAAAGAGAGTAAGAAGAAGACTAAGAAGAAGGTTGTCATCCTCAACATAGGAAGAAGGTTCAAGGGGCCTGCCTAACTAGCTCAAAATGAAGATGCTTCTTCTGAAGAACAAAACAATCAAGATGAAGAAGCTAGAAGCACTAGATCTAACCAAGCTACTGATGACGAAGACTATTCTGAAGAGCATTTTCCACCGGCGGATGAAGATTACAAACAGCTTAAAGACAGATTAAAGGCTGTGGAGATCCAAGTTGTGCCTGGCTTGGACTTTGGAGACTTGGGTTTAGTTCCTGGGGTAGTCATTCCCTACAAATTCAAGATCCTTGCTTTTTCCAAGTATGACGGGGTCTCCTGTCCGAAGCTTCATCTAAGATCTTATGTCCGCAAGATTCATCCATACACTACTGACAAAAAACTATGGGTCCACTTTTTCCAAGACAGTCTATATGGTACTCAACTTGAGTGGTTCTATCAATTAGAGGGTTCCCAGATCCACACCTAGGAGGATCTGGATGCTGCTTTCTACAAGCAGTACCAATACAATGCTGATCTTGCACCAACTCGTGTGCAGTTGCAGAATATGACCATGGGTTCCAATGAGGGCTTCAAAGAATACGCCCAAAAATGAGAGACCTGGCTGGCAAGGTGCAGCCACCCTTAACTGACAGGGAGCTAATTGATATCTTTATGGGAACTTTGATAGGACCTTTCTTCAATCACCTAATAGGAAGCTCCTCAACTGCGTTCACTGAGCTGATACTAACTGGGGAACGAGTTGAAAATGGAATCAGAAGCGAAAAGACCCAAGGGGCTACATCCTCCGATACTCAGAAGAAGACATTCAATTGGAAGAAAGAGTCCAATGATGTGCACGACTAAAAAGGTCGTAACAAGAGTAACCACGACCAATTTGTGAGGGCAGTCCTGATCTCTAATCATGCATCAGTGTGACAACAACAACGGGGAAATCAGCAAAGACAAGACGAGCCCAAAAGATAATTTACCAAAATTAACATTCCATTCTCTCAAGCATTGCAACACATGTTGGGGATGAATCTGATTACGCTGATAGGACCTCATCCAAACCCCAAAACTTCTCTCCTAACTACAATCCTGATGCAATATGTGCCTATCATTCCGGCAGTCCTGGGCATGATACTAACGATTGTTGGGAGCTGAATTACAAGATTCAAAACATGATTGACGCCAAGGAGATTGAATTCCGCCCTCCTGAGACTCCCAACGTGATCACCGCTCCCTTTCCAAACCATTGAGAGCGTCCAGTTCATTTTGAATTTTCAATTGTAATTTATTTTGTTTGTTCGAACACTTATCTATTATGTCAAACTTTATTTCATTAATGCATTGCATATGTTTATCTTAAATTAATCCATTCGTTTTCACTATATTTAAACTTTGCTTTTTACTCCCTTTTAGGATATTCAACTCTCGTTAAAAGTTGTAAGCCTTTAGAGGGAGGATGACGAAAACAATGCCATATTCTCATACAATATGCTTTTGAATAGACCTTGCTGACGATGTACAGGCGTTGTTTCAAACCCTAAACACTCGAGTTATAAGGAAGATGATCCCTAGTCATCCCCTTTGAGCCAAAGAATTAGGAGTTTTCTTTTTCACACAAATTGAAACCTTTAATTAAAACCTGGGGCAGGGTTAGTTTCTCAATTAATTCAAAAATGCTTTCAATCGCAATCTTTCACTTCGTACACAACAAGTGACATCAAAAACATCCTTCTGAATCAAAAGACGGTGATGGTTCCCCATAAAATAGGCAGTCTTTATCTCTCAAAAGAAAAGCCCACTGAGTCAAACCTACGAAGGAGACTTATGAAAAAAAACGAGGGCATCCCGCTGACTATAATCTCAAAACAGTCAGGTAAAAATTAGGGATAATAAATTAAAAAAGGTCACTACAAATCCTAGATAACATGAAAAGATGTTGCAAACATGACTGCCTTTACAAATAAACTTCCAGTATCCGAACCATCACCAAAACGCCATTCCGGATTCAATTGGAATCCAAACGCGTAATTAACTGAGTATAGGACTGGAGAACATCATGAAGAACTGGTGGGTAAAAATAAACTTTGAGCCTTATCCTTTGTTTCTTAAACCGTGAACCAAGCCACGCTACAACCCTTTAAAAGTCCTAATTGGAGCATGGATTAGTTCAAAAGCATATTGTTACAAAAAGGTATCCGAACTCCTGTAAGGCTTACTGTAAATCCTGAGTTGAATTCATGTTTTTTACAAAATTCTTTTATTTTCTAAAAATGCATTTTCAAAACTTCAAGACAAACATAAACTTTGCATTGTTTGAATAGCGCTGTTTGCATATGGCTATTTGTTTGACAACAGAGAAATTCGCACGGCGAATATCCAATGAACGGAAGTTCTTTCAAGAAACAGAATCAGTTCAAATGGGAAGACACTTCCAATGACAAATATCCTATAAGCAAGGGGACATGACATGTCACTGTCCAACTCATATGTGGCAGTCAAGTCGAGATTCCATGAAATCTCTCAAGAAGTACTGAATAACCAGGGGAAGGTATGCATCTAAATCACTTGGGGCATTGAACATGAATTCCAGCAAAGGGTCACATACGACCAAGCAAACATTTTCTGGGAGCTCTTCAACACTTGCTGCTATGGACAACAACAAATTTCCACAAAGTCCTTTTCATAGGGTGATCCCCAGTCAAGTCTCCACAGAGTCATCTCTATAAGGTTATCCCCACAGAATAATCCTCACGGATAAGGGTATGAACCCCTCAAGACCAAATTCATGGATATCCCCATAAAATTGGATCCATGCAATCCCCATCCAGAGTTTCAGTCTCCGGAAAACCTCTCCCCAGATGAGTTGTCTCAAGAAGAATCCTCAAGGAGTTCTGCCGAAAGAAAACACCTCTTCAGAAGTTCATCAAATATTCTCTTCAACAGGGTTTATTTCCCCAAAAAACTATAGATTCCCCAGCTTGAGTTTGCCTCTCAGACTATCAAAAATCAAGCGACCACAACGCCTAATCCCCAGTGAAGTCATCAACAAAGTCAATGTTATCTCTTAAAGTTACTACAAAGCCTGGACCCGACTAGATAACGATTCAAAAGCTCCTCTTTCCCAGTAGAGTTTGCCACTATCCCCAGTGAGTTGTTGCGAAGCCCGGAATCCGACCAGATAACAGTTAACTTCTTTATCCCCAACAAGTTGTTAACCTCCATTCTCCCAAATCATGAGATAACTCCCCAGTAGAGAAACGGACAACTAAAACTCCTGAACTATTTTCCTCAAGCAGAAATCAACACTCTCCATAGAGTTTCGCTCAAGCAAAGTCAATATTCCCCAACGGAGTCCTCCTCAAACAACAAAATAGGAATACCCAGCAGAAACATTCTAAAACAAGGTCTGAAGGTGTGCATACTCTTCAATCCCAACAGCAGTCTGGGATTTAATTTCCCAAGGCTCACCAGCATTTATCAAGGATTTATTTTCCCAGACAAAGATACACTTTAACAGTATTTCACATTTCATAGGTCATAGCATATGCGTACAAAATGCATATAGCACAATCTCATTTATTTTGAGAACACCATGCATTTCCTACATCATGACATTGCATACAACTAACGCTTTACCCTTTTCAGGAAAAGATCAATCAACAGATAATCATCATCAACAATTTTCAACAAGTCCAAGAATAGTTCCTGAAACAAGACAGAGCAGCTACCTATGCAACCAGATGCAGTTTACACGGGCACATCCTAAATTAATCTTACACGGATTCCTTCTAAAAAATTCCAGACGCAGCTTTACAAGGGCTCATCATGAAGCAATCTTACATGGGTTCCTTCCAATTTCCAAATGCAGCTTTACACGGGCTCATCATGAAGAAATCTTACGCGGATTCCTTCCCATCCCGAAGCAGCCCTACCTAGGTTCCTTCTCATATATGTCCAGATAAAGTTTCACACTGACTCATCATGAAGCAACCCTACCCCGGTTCCTTCTCATATTTCCAAATGAAGTTTCACACGGACTCATCCTGAAGCAGCCCTACCCAGGTTCCTTCTTATATATTCCCAGATGAAGTTTCACACGGACTCATCCTGAAGCAGCCCTACCCAGGCTCCTTCTCATATATTTCCAGATGAAGTTTTACACGGACTCATCCTGAAGCAGCCCTACCCAGGCTCCTTCTCATAAATTTTCAAATGATGTTTTACACAGACTCATCCTGAAGCATCCCTACCCAGGCTCCTTCTCACATATTTCCAGATGAAGTTTCACACGGACCCATCCTGAAGCAGCCCTACCCAGACTCCTTCTCATATATGTCCAGATGAAGTTTCACACTGACTCATCTTGAAGAAACCCTACCCAAGTTCCTTCTCATAATTTCTAGATGAAGTTTCACACTGACTCATCATGAAGCAACCCTACCCAGGTTCCTTCTCATATTTCCATATGAAGTTTTACACTGACTCATCCTGAAGCAGCCCTACCCAAGCTCCTTCTCATATATTTTCAGATGAAGTTTCACACGGACTCATCCTGAAGAAGCCCTACCCAGGCTCCTTCTCATATATTTCCAGATGAAGTTTCACACGAACTCATCCGGAAGCAACCCTACCCAGGTTCCTTCTCATATATTTTCAGATGAAGTTTTACATTGACTCATCCTGAAGCAACCTTACCCAGGTTCCTTCTCATAAATTCCCAAATGCAGTTTTTCACGGACTCATCCTGAAGCAGCCCTACCCAAGTTCCTTCTCATGAATTTCCAGATGAAGTTTTACACGGACTTATCCTGAAGCAGCCCTACCCAGGCTCCTTCTCATTTATTTCCAGACGAAGTTTCACACGGGCTCATCCTGAAGCATCTTTACCCAGACTCCTTCTCTTATATCCCCTAAAGCAGCCCTACATAGGCTCATCATAAAGCAATCTTACACAGATTTCCTTCTCATAAATTTCCAGATGCAGCTTCACACGGGCTCAACATAAAGAAATCTTACACAGATTCCTTTTCATATACCTCCAGACACGGTTTCGCACGGATTTATCCTGAATAAATCTTACACGGATTCCTTCTCTAGATACAGTTTCATATGGATTTATTTTGAAGCAATCTTACACAGATTCCTTCTAATACATTTCCAGACACGACTTAACATGGGTCTGTTCCAGCATATCATTTAGAGTTAAATCAACCAAAGATTTATTCTGATATTTCTTCCAGTTACAGTCAAGCTTAGACTTAGCCTAATTTCTATCAACAATAACCTTTAGATGGCATCTATAAGCCTATCTCTGACAACTCCCCATCATCTCTCCAAATGGCATCTTTAAGCCCATTCCCTACACAATCAACTTACGCATAGTCGAGTGCAAATTTCTAGGCACTCTAGTGTTCAATCATCTTCTACCTTCAAGCTACAAATGACAACGTGCCATTTTTTCTTTTCAGGTTTAAGAAAATTGAACATGGAAATCTGTTGTACCCCAAAATTTGCCCTCTCATTTCTCAAAACTTTTCTCACAAGGTTTCTACTGGGTCAAGACTGCACAAGGTTTGATCATCTCAATATACATCCTCAACACTGATGGCTCAAATTAAGGTTTGGGTTTGGACAAGTACAATTGGAATTTTATTGCCCCATATAGTTTCCATGAATCATATTGGGATCTCAAAGAAGATCGAAAGGAGTGGCTGCAGATAACAGTTTGAATTCAAAATCTAGTTCAGGTTATTCCTTCGAGCAAGCTTTGGTTCACAAGTTTCGATTGGGCATTTGGCCTCCTTCGTGCAAGCTTGGTTCATAAGCTTCAATTGGGTATTTGGCCTCCTTCGAGCAAGTTTAATCCACAAGCTTCAATTGGGCATTTGGCCTCCTTCGAGCAAGCTTGGTTTACAAGCTTTGATTGGGAATTTGGCCTCCTTCGATGCAAGCTTAGTTCACAAGCTTCGATTGGGCATTTAGCCTCCTTCGAGCAAGTTTAATCCATAAGCTTCGATTGGGGCATTGGTTTCCTTCGAAGTAACATGCTTCGAACCACTTCTAAAAAAACCTTCGACGCACAAGTTGAAGACAAAATTTTGAAAGAACACTGATCAAATCCATAGGCCATGCTACATGATCTTACTTTGAATGCCTCAAACTTGTGTTCCACTCAATAATTAATTGTTTACACAATTAATTAAGCTCTTACCCAATTTTTTAAAGTATTTTCCAAGATAACTTTCCCTTAATGGAATAAAGTTACCATTGCCATTTTTAGAAAAGTTTTTGTATTGAGCCATGCGCTTGTCCTTTCTGCACACATATCCCCTACAAAATAGAAGCAACATGTTTAAGGCCTCCAACAACTTCAGACCATGCTTGTATAACACCTTGACACTTGCTTTCCACTTTTCTTTAAAAAAAAGCAAGTCACGGAGAGATCCTTGTGTAAAAAATCTCTAACCTTTTCTCTATAAATATAGAGACCATTTGCAAATCAAGGTCCAGATTCTTGGTGGTGTGGAAGAACTCTCAAAAACTCCCAAGAACTCTCAAAATCTAAAAAGCTCAGAACCAGTACAAAACTTGGCACATCCTGACTTTACACAAAAAATCTCAAATCCCTTTGTTTGTCCTTTTGGCCTTTCGATTCACTAAGCATCCAAAGCCACGTTGTTTTCCATTTCTGACTCTAAATGAGAGAACCAACCTTTCGATTCACTCCCTAGACTCCATATATTAGCCTTTCAATTCACCACCCTGTTTTCCATACACCGACCTTGGAACACTCCCAAAGCCCTCAAAAAACCCACTCAAGAAAGTTAGTGAGCCTTTCGATTCACTCCTAACTTCCATATACCAACCTTCGATTCATTGACTTTTTTTAAGTAAGGTAGTGATCCCACTAGCTCAAGGGAGATCGAAGAAGGCTTAATCCATCATGAAACCGTTCCTGGAGGTTCTGTCGAAGTCCCTCAAGTCTCACTCCAAGAGGTAAGTTTCCTAAAACTTATAACTCTTCATTCAAACATCATTTGTATATACTTTGTGAAGGAAAAATGTAGATATCATGTCTAAGAAGATGATCATGTCCATATTTTTTATTTATTGCTTGTACATTAAAATTTTATCTCTGAACAGTTAGGTCTTAGTTTTGGTATTTCATGCTAACCTTCGACCCATAACTTTTGAAATTATATGGTTAGATTCGTTTTCAAACTTTAGGCAGGTTTGATACTTACATCTTTCGATTTGGATGAGAAACGAAGCTTTTCTAAGCTTAACAAATGAGTTATACATCCTTGCGCTCGAAGGAAGAAGATGAAGCCATGGGTTCATTTTATATTTAGTGCAAACTGTATAACTAACGAATGAAATAGACCACCCCAGTGGTACAAACAGTGCGCGCTAAAAGCCTTGCCTTGTAGAAGGTCCTGGGTTCAAGCCCCAGCAAGACCTTTTGTTCATTTTTCATGTTTTCTCACTTTGTCTTGTTTGCAGGAAGCACACTTGGGCCTCCATTGTTGGACTTCGACAGTTTTATACCCCCTGCTTAATAACTAAAAAACAGACCCTGGGCCCAAGCGTAAAACTGTTTTTCTACACAAAAATTATTTTAAATACAAAAAAACTATTTTCTACACAAAAACACCAAAAATATATTTAAGTTATTTAGTTTATTTTATTTAACTTATTACAATGAAAAAGACCAAAAAATATTTTTCCTATTTATTTTCTTTTCTCTAATTTAATCTTAATTTTTATTTAGTTTAATTAAATTTCCTTTTAGTTAAATAGGCTAAAATCTTTCTTTAACAAAATCAAAACAAATTCATTTTATTTTCATTCATGTCTTGTACATTATATTCCTTTCAATTCTTGTACATTATTCAAGTTCAATATGGTTGTAATAGATAATTAGGATTTAATTTCTTGCAAACCCCCATTTGTAAATTTGTACACCCCATCCCTAAATGATGTAATAGTGTAGTAAACTACTTTCCGCAATTTATCGCTTTCATATAAATTGTAAGTATATAGGGTGTGTATGGAAAGATAAAAATCAACCGTTTGAAAACCCTAATTTCAAAGAAAAATGCATGCAATCAAACACACTATTCATACACGTGCATCTCTAGGGTAACCTCGCTTGTTGCCTCGGAAAATAGCCATGTCCCTTGAAAATGGGCATTTTAGCAAAGACCATCAATAAAAAGATCGTAGTCCCTCGATGTCCCTCGATGTTTCCTTTGGTAAACGATCTACTCCCTAACGAAAATTGCTAAAACGTCTCATAGATTGCCTTATATGACTATATGATGACCCACGCCTGTCCCTTTACGTCCAACAATAAGGCTTCTTACCAATCAATGGTAAGATCGCAATATCAAAGGAAGGAATGAACAAAAAAGACTTTCAAGTAGGTAGAACGTTCTTAGTTGCTTGCTCACAATCCATCTTCAAAAACAAACATCTTTTCAAATACACCAAACACTTTCAAAGCATGAAATATTTTCAAAAAGTCCAACACTTTTTATGCATTCTTATAGAGACAAGAATCATTACAAAGTTTTCCTCAATGAAGGCGCTTTTCAAAAATACTTTCAAAAACCACCACAAACACATTTCAAACAAAGCAATTTCAAAAGTGATCTAGCAAGCAACTAAGAGCCCATAGATAACTATGGATGAAAAGGGTGCCAACACCTTCCCTTTTCATAATCTACCCCCCGAACTCAAGAAAATATCTCAAAGGTCTTTCCTGTTCTTTTCACCCTTTCCTTATTGGATAAAAGAAAAGTCGGTGGCGACTCTTGCTATCCACAACAATTGCAATCAAACGCAACACAACCAAGTCAGTTCTCCCACCATATTACACAAGGCCTTGGCAATAACTTCAAGCTTTAGAGTTTCCTCTAAACCGTTGAATGGTATTTGATCAAGCACAAGCACTCCTAATAATTGAGAGAATTATTCCAATATGGGCACCAATTGGTAATTGGTAAAGGTGAAGTAATGATGCATAGGATCAAAGAACTGAAAGAGCACACACATCATATCTTCTTGAAATCTTGAGGTATCCAAAATGAGAAGTCGACCATATCTTTTGGTGAAGGTAGAATCTTCAGGAACCCTTTATGCTAACTCTTTGAGTTAAGGAGGCACTTTTACAAAGCTGGCATAGATGGTATTTCTACGAGCTGAAGCCATATTATACAAAACAGAACAAAGATAAATTCCTAGATCCTTGAAATGGTTAGTGAAAATGCTATGGCATGATGTCATGATGTTTATAGACAAATAATAACACATAAACAAAGCACACAAGGCCTTATGTTTAGGCTTGCATGGGGTTTATAGGTAAGTACCCTCTTGAAGTTTAGTTGGTTCAACCTGTCCTAACAAAAGTAATCGGGTTCTAAAGAATCTCAATATCATTGATCTTTCTTCATCAGGCATTATTTCAGCACAACCAATCTTTTCTTGCGGCCAAAATATCCTGAAAGCCCGATCTAAATGAGTGTAGTATCGAGTATCAACCAATCTTCAACTTTACACCAAATTCGGCTACCTCACTACTTTCTAAAGGCTAAGTTGTTCAACTAAGGTTCTACGGTCAGTTAGTGCTTCATGACAACACATAGCGGACCCGTATTCTCCTTGATTCAACACAAGGGACACCGGTACCAACAAATGTGTCACACTGACGTAGCCATCTCTTAAACCATATTGGTCTATGTCGTACAGTTTCCATGACCTATTGCTACTTACATAAAATGCCACAAAATTCAGGTATAGGATTTTTACAAGAATAAACCCAAGCATAACCCGAAAAAGGAAAGCAAGTAAGACAAACAAATAAATCAATAAAGGTGATCTAGATGTTAAGGTAACCCTATTTTTAGTTTTACATTCCCCAGTAGAGTCTCCAGTTCTGTGATACGGTGGGAGAACTGACTTTGGTGTTTTGCGTTTTATCACAATGTTGCGGATAGCAAGAGTCGCCACCGGCTTTTCTTTTATCCAATAAAGGAAAGGATGAAAATAATAGGAAAGACCTTTTGAGAATTTTCTTAAGTTCGGGGGGTAGGTTATGAAAAGGGAAGGTGTTAGCACCCTTTTCATCTGTAGTTATCTACGGGCTCTTAGTTGCTAGCTTACTTTGAAATGCTTTTGTGAATGTGTTTGTTTGAAAGTATTTTTGAAAAGTGCCTTTGTTTAGGCGAACTTTGTAATGATTCTCGTCTCTATAAGAATGTATACAAAGTGTTGACTTTTGATAATATTTCATGAAAATGTTGGTGTGTTTGAAAGATGTTTTGTTTTGAAATGTTTATGAGCAAGCAAATACGAGCGTTCTACCTACTCAAAAGAAAGCCTTTGTTCTTTTCCTCCTCCTTTAGATAGTATTATCTTACAATTAGTTAGTAAGAAACCATATCATTGGATGTGAAGGGACGTGCGTGGGTCATCGTATAGTCATAGAAGGAAACTTGTAAGATGTGTTAGCAATTGTCGTGAGGGACTAAGATCGTTTACTGAAGGCAACATTGAAGGATCATCGAGGGACTATGATCTTGTAATCAAGGGTCTTTGCTAAAACATCTCGTGTTCGAGGGACTTGACTATTTTAATCTAGGGTAAAAAGTGTGGGTTAACCCTAGAGGTGCATGTGTGCAAAGTGTATTGTTTTCATTTAATTTTTCTTGGATTAGGGTTGTCTATTGTTGGGTTTTAAGTCTTGCCATACAAACCCTAATTACTAGCAATAATATAGAAAGCGATAAATTGCAGAATTTAAATGTCCAATCTATTACAATACTTTGGGGGGGGGGGGGTGGATACAAATTTACAAATGGGGATGACAAGTAAAAATAAACCCTAATTATTATTACAAGGCTTTTACAATTACATAACTTATAATGCAAAAAAATAGTAAAGTGCGCAAGAAAATGTAAAGTGAAAAGAAATTGTTTTTTAGGGTTTTTTGATAAAAAAAGGTTTTGTAGTTTCAATTATTTTAGAAAATAACTTAAATGTTTCATCTAAAAATTTTTTTGTATAGGTGTTGTACCCGAAAATTTACCCTCCCTTTTTAATCAACACATGCCCATTGAGGTCCCCAACTTGCCCAAGGATGACCAAGAATTGACCAGACAAATTCTCCTTCTAAGGCAATGAACCTATGACTAGGGTTTCAATTTTCATCAAGATATGTGAGATCCAATGGTCTCAAATATTTTCCATGGTCCTAATATGTCTTCAAGATTGTCCATGACAAATTTCATGCCTTGCACTACAAGTTTGCTCAGTCAACTGCTCAAATTCTTGAAAATTAATTGTACTAGGTTAAAAGTCAACTGTGGCGCATATGCAATCAAACTTCAAGATTTTTTGTCAACATCAACATTTTGAATTGATATCCATCATTTGATAAAGGGTTGATCATGATTCCTCAAGAAATGCTCCTAATTCATAAAAGTCAAAAATTGCTAATTAGGGTTTCTATAGGAAAAGTCAATTGAACTTTGACCAGCCATAAATTTCTCATACTTTATCATAATTTTTTCCGCCTAGGCTCATTTTGAAGAGAATCTAATTCCCTACAACTTCTCTTTAGCCCTCAAGTTCAAGAAATGCATCAATTGAAAGATATAGGCTCAGACATTATGGGTCCTTTCAAAAAGTCAACAAAAACACCTTTTGGGTCAAAGCTCCTTACATGAACATGGAAGATCCAATTGAGATGAAACCAAAAGGGTTGTTTATAGGACATCCTAAGATCTCTAAAAAGTCCAAGAACACCCTCATATGGTTAAAATTGAGAGAGATATGCATTGTTAAAGTTGACCAATTTTTGGAAAAGTGCATGAAGCCAATATTGACCAAATTTGGATTTTTTTTTCCAAATGAGCCTATCTTTTTATGTTTGAAACTTATTTCCAACATGGTCCACGACCTCTAAGCCCACCCATGCATTATTCTATTATTTATGTTATTTATTTTGATATTTTATTCATTAAAATTCAAAATTAAATAAATAAATAATGGAAATAATATAAGATTGATTTGAAATCATGTTTCTATTAAATGTTGGGAAATTTATTCTGATTATAGCTAGGAGAAACGTGCAAGGCCATGAAAGGGAGGAAATATTCAAAATAGGAAAGTTTGGAAGCAAAGTAAAAGACATTGATTCCATTTGATTTAGGCCACATTTGTTGACCTAATATGATTCACTATATATGCACAACAAGATGCCAAGCCAAGGACACGCACAGCTGCCTCAAAAAGAACCCTAGCAAAGTTCAAAAATACCAACGAAAAGTGGAAGTTTGTACCATACGATCCAGAGGTTTCCAGGCTAAAAAACTGCATCATTCACTCTCTGAGGCCCTCAGGAGGTCATCCATATCATCCATAAGGCATGCAACACTCTAGAAAGCCAGACCCACGCATCACCGGACTTTGGCAAAGCTTGGCTTTGAAACCTTTCAAATACATGATATAAATTAGTTTTTGTTCCATATTCATGTTATTATCATTGCTTGTGAGCATTCTAACATATTTCATATAAGGTACAGGCCCAGAATCTCTAACCACGATTGTTAGGGTTTTGAAATGTGAGAGTTTCGTTTTTAGGGTTAGAGACACTTTTAGGCTAATTTAATTCCAGAATCAAACTCAGGGCTCGATTTTGTGTAGGATAGGACCTTTAACTCTTCGCAAATCTCACGCTTTTGCAGGTTTGGGAATTTGAGTCTCCCAGAGAGGATGATTGGAGATCCACTCCGGCGTTGCTGACACGTTTGACTGCGTTTGGAGCATGTGTGGCATTTTGATATGATCTGATTGGCTCATTCATATTGCTGACGAGCGCATTTTTGTTGACTAGGATTAGCACTGAATTACCATTATAATATTATTGTGCTATTTTATACATGAATGAGCAGGAAGCGCATATGGCAAGGCAAGCAAGCATATGAGGGAAAGGACCTGGGTTCGAATCCCAGGTCCAGCGTTCTTGCATTTTTTTCTATTGTGTTTCAGGCGGATTCCTTATGGTGCATGGCCAAATATGCATCATACATATCCAGATCCCGGCCATTGAATCTTAATGAATCCAGATCCAGCGCTCCTGGAGCGTTTCCCCAGGATGGATCTCCAAAAAATCAGTAACACTGGATCAGGCAGGCATTGGGCTTGTGCATTTGGGCCCAACACAAATTGGAGCGCTACACCCCCCAACCGCTTTCTACTATCAGGTCCATTTCATTTTTTTTAATTTACTTTATTTTATTTTATTTTTAATTAGTTTATGTTTTTTAAACTCATTTTTATTTTAATCATAAAAACAACAAAACCATAAAAAAACAGATTTAGGGTTTTTCTTAATTAAAGTTAATTTTTATAAATTAATCTAATTTAATTATTTTAATCTTTTTCTTTAAATTAAAATTAATTAGAAATTAGGTTAAAAATTTCAAATCTTTTCTCAATAAAATACCAAAAATATTTTTCTAAATCAATTAGATTTTTTAGGTTTTTCAACTTGTCCCCGTTTTAATATTTGCGCGTTTATTATTCTATGTTTTATTATTATTTTCAATTATTGTATTTGTACACAGTTTATAATAGATTTTAACTTAGGGTTTATTTACTGTTTTTTTATCCCCAAAGTTTTGGTTATGTATCCCCCTCCCTGAAGCTCTGTAATAGCGTAGGATATTTATGTTTGCTTTATCGTTTTTACTACTGTTAATTGCTTAGATTAATAGGTTTGCATGGAAAGACTGTAAATTAAAACGATTAGATAACCTTAAATGCGCAAGATAAATAAACCGAATCAATACACTTGCACATGCTCATCCTTAGGGTATCTTCCACTTCGGTTGCCTTCGAAAACAGTCACAATTCCCGAAACATGAGAATTTTTAGTTGTTGTCCTTTAGTTCAAGAGATCACAAGTCCCTCGATGACCCTTTCGACTCCGCCTCGGTTTAAAAGTGATCTTAGAACTTTAGGACAATTACTAAAAGTTCTTGCCCAGTTGTCTTAGTGACCGTAAACGTCCCTTCGGTAGTCCCTCAACATCTAACGATAGGGCTACCTACTCACTAATAGTAGGATAACTCTATCTAAAGGAAAGGAGGAAAAGAACACATTTTTCGAGTAGGTAGATAACTGTTAGGTACTTGCTCAAAAATAACATTTTTCACACTACACTTTCAAAACATTTTCAAAAACACTTTATCGACACTCTTGAGGACTGATACAAGAGTTATCATAAAGCAAACAAACTTTTCAAAACACACAAACACGAAAGCAATTTTCGAAAATGAGCAAGCACCTAAGATCCCATTGAAAACCACAGATGGAAAGGGTGCTAACACCTTCCCTTTCCATAATCTACCCCCTTACTCAGAAACTCTCGAAAAAGGTCTTTTTCTGTTCTTTTCACCCTATCCTTTATTGGATGAAAGAAAAGTCGGTGGTGACTCTTGCTTACCGCATATTTGTGAATACAAAATGCAAAACCAGTATAACAGTCAGTACTGCCAGCGTATCATAATAGGGTTAGTCCATCTCAAAGAAATGCAAAATGTCTAGTGTAACTTAAAAATCTCAAAATTAGGAAATTTAATGCCTGAGCTGACACGGGCTGTGTCAGAGGACACTGGCACCCGTGTCAAAATCTGCCCAATCTTCTTCTTCATATTTATGTTCCAGCCAAATTGACACGGGTTGTGTCGTGTGACACGGGCACCCGTGTCATCCCCTGTCCTGCCTGCTTTGCACGTTTCTGACTGACACGGGCCGTGTCATGTGACACATGCACCCGTTTTAGCTCCAATCCTGTCTGTTTTTGCATGTTTCTGACTGACACGGGCCGTGTCGTGTGACACGGGCACCTGTGTCAGCCCCTGTCCTATCTTTTTACTAAGTTTTCTCTCGAATCTGTCTTGTTGTATCCTTTTGAAAGCAAAAGCAAATGATGTATGAATAAAGATATTACAGTTTGAGAAAATTTACCTCTTGAAGTTAAAACTTTATAACATGTACAAATGTTTTTGGGTGCAAAGTGGTGATTGATCGAGCTCCTTTGGACCTTCTTGAAGCTATGTCAATCCTCACTTTATGCTGAAAGTTTTTGAATCACTCCAACCAAGTCAAGTTGCAAGGTATTGTTTTGGAGTTTGTAAGACAGTGATAATGATATTACAGAATTTGTTCTTGTGTTTGAACAACTTCTATATGATATATGTGAAATATTTGGATGATTTATTTGGGCAAAACTTGCAAGGTGTGAGAGGTTCAAAGATTTGGACTTCAAAGCTCAAAAATTGAGGTTTTACGGACAATTCTGGTTTTTTGAGAGTATAGGGGTTTTGAGGGCTTGTTCATCTCTCTTCATCTTGCCAATGATCTCTCTATTTATAGGAAAGAGGTTTTAAGACAAGGGTTGATCAGATTTTCAAGATCACATGTTGTGGCTAGGTCGGATTGTAAATGAAGCAAGCTTGAAGATCATAGTTCCAATGCTTTGTACTTTGCTTCATAGAGTTGTTGGATACTTTAAGCATGCTTATCTGATTTTGTCTGTTGAGTGTGTGTAGAAGGAATAAGTTAGAGGCTCAAGAAGAGCTGACTTTGTGATTAAAGCTACTTTGTAAGAATGGAAATGTTGACTTTATGCCAAAAATGGAAAGATCACTTGGACAAAGCTTAAATCAAATGGACCATAGCTCAAAAGTTTGTGTAAACATTAAATTATGGTGAGATTTTCAAGTTAGAAGGCCTGCAAAAGAAGATTATGCAGCATAACATGTAGATTGGATTATGTTTTCTTCACCAAAATGACTTGTAATTCAAGAATGGATGCCCAACTTCATGCCTTTGAATCTCCTAGATCAATTATGATAAATTCATTCTCTTGGATGTTTTGGAAAGCTTGAAACATTTTATACAACTTTCATGTTGACCACTTTGGCTAAATCAAATTGGAACTTAATGAAAATTGGCCAAGAAGTTGGGACAAAAACCTGACCAAACCTGTATAAAATTTCTCCAAGTGTTTTGTAAAAAGGTCATGACTTCATGAGCTTGTAATTCAAAATCCAAGCATTCTTAGGACTTGATATAAAAAGCAAAGTTGTAGATCTCATCAAGATCTACAACTTTCGTATTGAAAGTTTTCTTTGAATCATCTTGCATCTTGGTGAAAATTTGTCATGAAGTAGTGAAATTATTAAGGTTAAAACACAGAAGTTTTCTAAGTATTGAAAATCTTGACTTTTTATTCACTTTTTTGACTTCCTTGATTCTTGTTGACCATGTTTGATATTCTTGAATGTCTTGATGAATTTTGATTTTTGAAATTCAATATTGACCAAAAAGTCAAAGTTTGACTTTTTGTGTATCAGTTGACTTTTCGTTAATATAGCTGATTTTCAGTCATCTGAGTGATTGACTAAGCAGAATTGTGATACAAGGCTTAAAACTTGGTATGAGCAATCTTGAATACCTACAATTAACCATGAAAGTCATTTGAAGCATCAAAAGTCCATTTGTCCTTGAGAAAACCAAAACCCCAATTTGGAACCAATGCTTAAGAGGTGAGTTTGTCTGATCAAACCCTTGAGAACCCTTGAGAAAATGTCTTAAGAAAAGAGAGGGCAAATTTTGGGGTACAACACATTATTTCACCAAAATTGAGTTAAGATCAAGCATCGGTGACCATCATAGATCATTCCAATAATTTGAGTTAGAAGATTTGGTGTCTTAAACTACCTGAACGAAGTCAAATGAACTTGCTCTATAAATGGACTTGGCTAGCATAATTTAGGGCACCTCAAGGCTTGATTCTTCTTCTGTTAGCTTCAGTGAAGTTCAAGGATGAAGGATCAATGAAGAAATTGGAATGAAAAGTAGAGAAAAGAGGAATTCGAAATCTCAAAAAAGTGAGTTATGGAGGGAGTTTGATAGAGTGATTTTGGTTGTTCAAGATTGAGAATATAAGAGGAGTGAGGTCCTCTATTTATAGGGAAGCGAATGGTGCAAAGAACTAAGAGGAAATTTGAAGTTTGGAGGGAAATTGGATGGAGCTCGAAAGTTAAAAAATTGTGACTCCATGTGCATCAAAACTCAGTCAATTCCTACGTTTTGATCCTTAATTCAACTTTGGGAACTTTGTTAAACATACTTAAATAGAAAACGTGTGCTGATTTGGTGTTTAGAAGCCACATTATGAATTTCAAATTCTGACTTTGGAGAAAACTTCAGTTTAAAGGTACCATCTTTGAATCCATGGTGTTTACATCTCAAGGGGTCTTAGGGCATGATTCTTGAAGCATTTGAAAGATAAGGTAACAATCTTTGCAATGTACCAAGAATGAGATCAGGTGGATGTTTGAGCTAAAAGTTGTGATGAGTCAAAGTTGAGAAAAAGATATTGACTTTTTGTACTTAGAAAAATTCTAAGTTTTTCTTCAAAAGTAACCTATAATGTTTTGAGTTCAAACAAGGCCTTCCTCAAAAATTGAGCTTTGATCATTGATCATAGCTTGAAGTGGACTTCCCAAAGAGCATTATGAAACTTGAATCACTCAAAAATACCAAGTATTAAAAAAGTTATGGCCTTGTAAAATTGGTGAAAATTCATGAGGTGACCTATAATCTTTTGAGTTCTTAGGGCATCTTCCACTCATTTTTCAAGCTTTGAACATAAAAGAAGAGTTGAGTTCACATCCTTAAGATCATTGTGGAAAAAGAATGGGCTCAAGGAGATAAAAGTTGACCAAGTTATGATCTTTTGAAGTCACATAAGGGAATTTGATGGTCTATCTAGAGGACATGTAATCTTTCTCAATCATTAGGAATCTTCCACACCAAATTTGCTTTAAACTTTTGAAGTGATTGGTTGATAACCATTTTAATAGAAGCATATATTTGTAATCACTCAAGAATCTCAAAATACGAACAAGATATAGCCCTTAGAAGTTCAAAACCCTAGTTCCTCAAGCACCAAAATGACTTGGAAACCCCTTTCAATTTTGACAATCTTTCTTGCACAATCACTTTTTCCATGTGAATATAAGTTGTTATGGATGATAGTAAGAATCCGTAGCAAAAAAAACCACTTCAAAATATTAAGAATTGAAAGATTTATGCACTTGTGATCAAGGAATTAAGAACTTGTCCAATTTGGTCAAACTTCTTCAATCAACCCTTGCATCTTTTGACTTCCTTTGACAAATTGAGGCATGATAAATCATGGTAGACCTTGTCATTATATTACTCTAAATCACTCTCAATCATGAAACTTGAATCTCAATGAAGCTTTGTTGAAGAATTCATGGAAATAAACTCATGAACCTATGAATCAACCTGATGAAATGTGTTGTACCCTCACCTATAGTATCATCAATTAGAGGAAAACTTTCATTGTATTTGTTAGTTAAAATTTTATCAATACAAAACATACATGATCACTGTGATCGGTGGATCTGGAACTGACTGTTTTTAAGCTGGTTCGCGAAATGTCACGGAAGCAAGAGTCGCCACCGTCTTTTATTTTCTCCAAATGGAAAGGACAAAAGCACAGAAAAATTCCTTATTGAGATTGCTCTCGGTTCGGGGGGTAGATTTATAGAAAGGGAAGGTGTTAGCACCCTTTCTATCCATGGTTATCCATGGGCTCTTAGATACTTGCTCATTGTGTTTTCAAAAATAGTTTGTTTGCTTTTCGAATGTGGGTTTTGAAAAGTTTCGTTTAAAATTTCAGTTCGACTCTTGTATCAGTCCTCAAGAGTGTTTGAAAAGTTGTTTTTGAAAGCTTTTTGCAAAGTGTCGGTGTGAAAAGAAGTTTTTGATTTGTTTTGAATTAGAGCAAGTATCTACGAGTCATCTACCTACCCTAAGGAATTAGTCTGTGTAAATGTCCTTAAAGTAGTGCCATCCCACCATTGAGAGGTAGGTAGCACCACTATTGGAGGTATTCGGGTCAATTCGAGGTTTAGGGACAGTGTGGTCACCAGAGCAATAGGAAGACACCTTAGAAGCTACCCCCATGCCATGTTCATGGACATGAGGACTTACTAAAACAACCTCTACTCGACGACCACGTTTCGAGGGGCAAGGCAACAGTGAGGCGTACCCTAAGAGTGGTGTGTGAATTGTGTGTCCTTTTCAATTATGTTTATCTTGTCATGCATTGGTGTTCTACGCTTTGATTTTATTTTTGGCCATTCATTCTTTCATGCAAATTATTAGCAGTTAAAAGGTGCGGGAAGATAAAAGTCCTACGCTATTACAAAGGCGCGGGTCTACATCGCCAAATTAAACCAAGACCCGATTTGAAATAAAGTGCAGAAAATAAATGTATTAATTAATATTACAAGGCTTTGGGGCAATTACATGAACTTTAAAAAGAAATAAAAGTAAATGCGAAAAGAAATAAAATCGAGAGCGCGAGGGCGTTGGACCCTTTAAAGGAAATTAAATTGAAATCATAAATTAATTAAATTAAATAAAGGAAAGGACTTATTTTTTGATGTTTTTTGTATTTATGGAATTAAGGAGAATTAAATTGGAATTAGAAATTAATTAAAACCCTAGTTCTAAATTGTTTTTAATTTATTAAAAAAAATGTTTAAGTTGTAAACTAATTTACATTAATTATTTACATGGCATATTTATTTATAAAAATAATTAATACTTAATAATGGTAAAAAGAAAAGAAAAAGAATAAAAGCATTAAAACCCTAATCTCTATATTTTTTAGTTTATTAAAAAAAACATTGAATTAAACCTAGAATTAAAACTAAATTAGTTAACAAAATTTATTTACAAAATAATATTAAATAAAATATTTTTAGTTTTTGACTTTCTGATTTTTTTGGTATTTTTATATTATAAAGTTAATTTTATGGAATTAAATAATATAAAGAATATAATTAAAATAAATAATAGAAAAGAATAAAAATAGAGAAAAGAAAGGCAAACATGGGGGGTGTTGACCCAATTTTGGAGGTATGACTGAAGCATTTTGGCCCATTTGATGGAGGCCTTTTTGACTTTTCCAGGATGCGTGTGGAGCGTTTGACTGATGTCCATGGTGGACTCCAGATCCTAACCTTCAGATTCATCTCCTGGGACGTGTGGCGCGCCAAGGTATTGGATGCATGGTAGACCACTGAAGGACATGCTGCGTAGGAATACATTAAGCAAAATAATATTGAGAAGGGAGGGGACATGGGAATCGAACCCAGGTCCCAATACCTATATGCCAACGCCTTTACCAACCGTGCCACTGAGTCTTTTTGATATCATAGTGGGTAATGAATAAGATAAGTGAGAGAATGCTGATGACTTGAGAAAACGCGCCAAATTCAAACTACCCAATCTGGCCGAGACATGTCCATCTTCTTCTTCATGTTTTCTGCAAATAAAACATAGATAGCGGGGGTTTTAAACCCCCACTAAATGACACATATAAAAATAGCGAATAGAACACCATTGATCATAAATTGAGCGCGATGTATGGAATTAGTTCGTCATGAGCTTCTGATTTCAATGGTGCTATTTAGGTTGACCAATTTTCCCTCAAGCGTAAAGCCCCAATTCATGGTTCCTGAAACCCTAAAAAATAGCCATGGCAATTTTCTATACAAGCAATATTAGTTCAATTCAATGGTACCATAAGTTTCAGAGAGTCCATATTAGTGTAAAACAATCATGAGAATGTATGAAAAATGCCTGCAAATCAAAATATGAATATGCAAATGTTCATGGACAGGGCGACTTCGTGCTACCGTTTCTTGAGGTTAGAGGCTGTGGTTTTGATTCAGAAAGCTTCCTTGATGCGTCAGGAAGGTAATGGAATCGCTCTTTGGCTTGGAAAAGTGCTCTAGCTATGAAATCAGATTTGAAATTTTTGGTGAAAAATGCAAAGTTTGTATTTGATTCTGAGCGCAGCTTCTTGGTTCTCTTGATTAGGTTTGCATTGTGTTTATATGTGTGACTGAATTAGGGTAGAAATCCAAGTCAAAAACCTTTGCATTCATGAATCAAATATTTGGTTTTCAATGTAATTTTTTTCAATCTTTTTTCCATGCCAAATATGCCAATCATTGGAGATTCTTTCCATATTGAGTATGCACGAAATCTTGAGGTTATGATGAGTAGAAATGCTGCATAAAAAGATTTGAAAGGTGGCATTTAGTATTTTTTCATATTTGATTTGAATTAAATGAATTAATAGATTTAAAAATTCAATTAATAAATAAAAAATAAGAAAATAACTCCCCTTTGGGTCAATGGGTCGTGCATAGCTTTTGGGTGATGATTCTTGGAAGAAATTGTGGCCCATTAGCAATTTTGAGGCATTTGAAGCAAAGTTGACTTTTCAAAATTCCCAAAAATTTCCCAACTTCCACAAGGCATATCTTGCTCAATTTTTAAGCTTTGATCATGTTCTTGGACATTTTGGAAAGGTCTTGAAGTCCTCTAATCAATTCCTTTGGTCCCATGTCTTTTTGATTTACCAATCTCAAGTTATGGTCTTTGACTTAAAGTGCCTTTTTGTTGACTTTTGAAAATGACCTATAATGTTGAGATTGATAACTTTTTGTGAGAGCATTTCTTGGTCTTGAAGTGTGAAGAGGAGTTGTAGGAAATGCCATTCTCTTCAAAATGAGCTTTGGATGGAATTTTTCTGATAAACCATGTGGAAGTTATGCCCTGGTCAATTTGCAGTTGACTTTTTCAACTGTCCAAATATGGAAACTTTTGCATCTTGAGACTTTTTGAGCCATGCCTTGAGAATCATGATCAAGAATTGATCAAATGATGTTTGTGGCTTCACAATAAGATGTTGACCAAAAATTTGAACTTTTGACTGTCAAATGACCATTTTGCCCCTACAGTTGACTGTTGAGCAATTAGGGTTTTTGACTGTGCAATTTTGTGCTGTGAGTCTTGAAACTTGTTATAAGGATGCTTGACAATGTTTATAGGCATGTGGGACTTGATTGGACCCTTGGAAACTTCAATTTCTTTGCCAGAACCAAAACCCTAATCTTTGACTGTTAGGAGGCCATTGAACTGTGCAACTCTTGGGAGATTTTGAAGCATGCTCTTGGCAACTCTTGGAGAATATGGGAGGGCAAATTTTGGGGTACAACAATCACAATATACAAATTAAGGTGCTTGGTGATCCCTCATGAGCAAACCTAAAGATAGGGAGAAGAGCCAAACCCTAGTGTGATCTTGTTGTAATTGAGTTGATATGAGATGATAGAGGAATCTTAGGGCCAAAAATTGGGGTACAACATTCGCCACTTGTAGATAGGGTCAAACCTTCGCCTTCGACCATGGGCTCTTTTTATTTCTTTATTTGTTCAATGCGATCTCCCTCGAAGAAGCGATTGTCGAGGTTAATGGTGTCGACCCTCGATAGTAGCCTGACTTCCTCGGAGCTGGAGGGCAGTGCGGCCCCGGTGGTTGTTCGAGGTTGAAAATTGATGGAGATGAGACCTTTGGCTGAAGCTTCAAAACATCTCCTCGCCTCTTAGATGTCTCTATGGAGGGTGGCGACCAAACCTTCAGCAGTGCAGTACTTCATCTTGAGGTTCACAGTGGAGGGCACTACAATCAGCTCAGCGGGAGTTGGTCTTCCAAAGATGCACTGGTAAAGAGACAGGAATTCTATTACCAGAATTAGGTCTTGATGGCTCTGGCTGTCACTCCCCTCCCGAAGGTGACGATCATCTCGACGTATCCCTAGGGTTTTGTAGTGGCCCCATTGAAGCCCTTGAGATCTAATCCAACATACGGGGTCAGATGGCTCTCATTCAACTGCAGAGTGGTGAACATCTGGGAGTACATAATGTCTATCGAGCTTCCCTGATCGACCAAAATACACTGCACGTAGAAATTCTCCATGCGAGCCCTGATGAGCAGCGGGATGGTCGAGTTGAGGGCCCTTCCCGACAGTTCTTCCTTGTAGAAGGAGAGGGGGTGAGAACCTCCTCAGAATTTGTCCTGTGGGGCATTCATGTTGGAGTTGGCCTCGATCAGTTTGTCGAATCTCCTCTTGACAGATCCCATTGCGTGCCTGTTAAATCCTCCTCCGAATATGACCATAGCGACGGGGAATGATTCCCAGGGACTATGGAAGGAGAAGTATAAAGGAATGCCCTCCATGTCTGGGAGGTAGAAGTCTTCTGGCCGCGTGACACTCATGGCAACCAGTATGGCATTAATGTCAGTGGACTCCTTCCCCTCTTCGATATTCTTAACTCTACTCATAAAAGAAAGAGTCGCCACCGTGCTTTATTATTTCCAAGGGAAAAGGGAAAAGAGCGAAATAAAACCCTTAAATATGCAATGTAAAGTAATACTTAAAAGAAATGAAAATACAATGCATTTTTGAAAGAGATCTAAAGTTCGGGGGTTGGTTATACAATGAGAAGGTATTAGCACCCAATGCATCTACGGTACTCCGCAAGAACCTTTTGAAATATCTGTTTTTTGGTTAAAATTGTTTATTTGATTAAAATGGTTTGTTTGGTTAAAAATGGGTGTGGACGAGATTTTGAAGATACGAAGACCTAGTGTCGAAGTTTTGACTTAAAAGGTGTGAGTTTGAAAATTGAGTCTTTTAGGAAAATTAACTTAAGATTAACAAAGATAATAAAACAAAAATGAATGAAGGGATTAACACAAACGTATAAGATGTATTTTATGACATGAAGCCAACAAAACTAAAACATTTCCCTTGGAATTGAGACGGGAGAAAGATACAAAGATTAAATGATCGAGAATAGAGTTAACTAAAATGACAATTGAACAATTAAATAAATAACAAAAATTAAATTATACTAGCATACATTTTCGAACAAAAATTAAATAAAAGATTAGTTTATAAGCATGTATTTAAATAAACAAGAATTAAATAAAAAATAATTTATTAGCATGTATTTAAATAAATAACAAAATTAAATAAGAGATTAATTTATAACATGTTTTTGTATTTTATAATGGTGAGAAATATATATATATATATATATATATATATATATATATATATATATATATATATATATATATATATATATATATATATATATATATATATATATATATATATATATATATATATATATATATATATATATATATATATATATATATATATATATATATATATATATATATATATATATATATATATATATATATATATATATATATATATATATAAACTAGGTTAATATTTTGGTTATCAAGTATATTTAATAAAATTTGGAAATAAGGCTGAAAGAATCAAGAAAAAACGGAATAAAAGGCACCAGCAGGGGTTGAACCCGGGTCTCCTTGGGTTATAGAATACAGGCCTTGCCACTAAGCTAGTTTATTTATCTGTTATAACTATGCTTTTATTAAAATAAGGTGATGACGATAGAGGATTGGGCCAAAAGGCCCATTGGGCTATCCCATTTTTGGGGAAGAAACAAGGAAAAGTTTACAAACCCTAAAACATGATAGAGAGGTGTCGGTGGTTGTTGTATTGGGAAGGGACAAAAGCAGATTATTATTAGTATTTTTCGTACAATCTTATCTTCGTATCTCTATGCTTATTACAAAAAAACAAAAATTAAGACCCTCTCCCTAATCGAAAATCTTCAACTCTCTATCCTTCACTTTCATATCCCAACCTTGATCTTGTTTTACCCTCCGCCTTTCAGCTCCAAGTATGGTGGCGGCATTGTAGATCACATTTTACTAAAAATATTGTGTATCAGAATGGGGCATGTTAGTTGTAGATTGCGCATGTTGGTTTCCAGTAGAAGCCAAAAACAAAGGGGCAACGGCATATGGAGAGAGACCGCGAATTGGAGGTTGAACATGCATATGAGGAGGATTAACAGCTTCATCCCTTATAGAAGAAGAAGAAGAATTAGGGATAAAATTAGGCGTTTCAGTAGAGTGAGGTTGTTGAGCCATTAAAACTGATATGTTTGCATTCAAAACAACCACTAAGCGATGGAAACAAACAATTTTGGAAAAGTAAATTGCAGTTTCTAACGCGACGGATATGAAGTTTCGGAAATCGTGAAAGCGGGGAGATGCGGTTCTGTTATGGCTGCCTAGAGCGAGTAGTGTAAGGAAGTTGAGATTTACCGACGAAGCTAGATAGAGGTAGCAACGTCGCGAAAGGATGAAAGGACAAGGGAGTTGAGAGTTGAAATCTGGAAAAAAAACTGTGGTGATGTTGTCGGTGTTGAGCAGCTGTGATAACGACATAGGGAGGTTGGTATTGTTGTGATGAACAAAGAGGGGTTCGGAGTGATAACAGTTGGTGGTGGTTCTTGGAGCGATGAAGAAGGTTAGGCATTGGGATGGAGAGAAAACAAGGATTGGCGATTGTGATCGGTGGATCTGGAACTGATTGTTTAACGCTGGTTCGCAAAATGTCGCGGAAGCAAGAGTCGCCACCGTCTTTTATTTTCTCCAAATGGAAAGGCAAAAGCACAGAAAAATTCCTTAAAGAGATTGCTCTCGGTTCGGGAGGTAGGTTATAGAAAGGGAAGGTGTTAGCACCCTTTCTATCCATGGTTATCCATGGGCTCTTAGATACTTGCTCATTGTGTTTTCAAAAATGTGTGCTTGCTTTTCAATGTGGGTTTAAAAAAGTTTCTTTGAAAAATTTCAGTTCGACTCGTACGTCAGAGTGTTTGAAAAATTGGCTTTGAAAGCTTTTGAAAAGTGTTGGTGTGAAAAGATTTTGATTTGTTTGAAATTAGAGAAAGTATCCTTGAGAACCTACCTACCCTAAGGAATTCGTCTGTGTAAATGTCCTTAAAAGTAGTGCCATCCCACCATTGAGAGGTAGGTAGCACCACCGTTGGAGGTGTTCGGGTCAATTCGAGTTTGTAGGGACATGGTGATCACCAGAGCAATAGGAAGACACCTTAGAAGCTACCCTCATGCCAGGTTCCCGGATCATGAGGACTTACTAAGACGTCCTCTACTCGACGATCACCTTTCGAAAGGCAAGGCAACAATGAGGCGTACCCTAGGGGTGGTGTGTGCTAATTGTGTGTCATGTTTCAGTTATTTGTCTTGTCATGTTTGTTGTGATCTACGCTTGATTTTAATTAGGGCCATTCATTCTTGCATGCATATTTAACAGTTATAAGGTTTGCGAAAAATAAATCTAAGGCTATTACAAAGGGCGCGGGTCCACATCGCCCAAATTAAACCGGACCCGATTTAGCGGAAAGTAAAGAAGCAATAAAATAAAAGTGCGAGAAATAAAATTGTTACAAGGCTTTGGGACACGTACATAATTATAATAAACGACATAAGATAAATGCGCGAAATAAAATAATTAAAAACAATGGGCGTTGGACCCTTTTTTGCAGAAAGATTAAATTTAATAAGGAATTAAAATAAAAAATGAAGAATTAAATGTTTTTTGGTATTTTATGTTTTTAAGATTTAGAAGGAGAAATTAATTAAAATTAAAAAGGAAGCGTCAAACCCTAATTCTAATGTTTTTTAAATTTATTGTGAAAATATTATATTAACCTAAATTAAACCCTAATTTTATTTATGTACAATTTTTAATTATAAAAATAAATAAATAAATAAATAATATTGTGATAAAAAAAGGAAAATTTAAAAAGGTATAAAAATTATCAATTAACCTAATTCTATATTTTTTGGATTTTATTAAAAAAAAAAGTTAAAAACCTAATTAAACTAAATAATTACAAGCATTTATTTATGAAAATAACTATAATATAAATATTTATTATTTTTCATCTTTTCTGATTTTTTGTGATGTTTTTTGTATTTTTGTGGAAATAAATTAATTATGTTAAAACAAATAAAATAAATAAAATAGCAAAAATAAAATAAGAAGAAAAATAGAAGAAATGCAAACCAGGGTGGGGGTGTAGTCCCAAATGTGAGGTTCAGGCCCTGCAATTCAGGCCCAGTAAGCTGGAAATTTGTTGACCTTTCTGGATCCTATGTGATGCGCTTGACCAGGTGCAGCGTGTCCCTTGAATCTATGCCTTTGGTTTGATCGTTTAGGACGCGTGTAGGTTTGATCATTGAGGATGCGTGGTATGCCTACGTTACTGAAGCGCATAGGAATTGCTTTTGAAAAATGATATGGAAATTTGTAAGACCTGGGGCTCGAACCCAGGTCATGTATCATTCCAAACAACGCCTCTTGCCACTGAACCATCGCTTAATCATTTAACATATAATAACATATAAATAACAAAAAGAAAAATTGGTTAGTGGCCACTAAAAACAAAAAAAGCGCGCGCTGATTCGAATGAACCAACCAGCGTTTGACACGGTATCGTCTTCTCCACTATCCTGAAACTTCAAACGCATAGGCAACGGTTTCTGAGCGTGGCTTAAAGCTGGTTTCAGGAAAATAGTGATTAGGTCCCTAACGCTCATAAATTGAGCGCGAGGGTTCCATTGCTTTCGTCCTCAAGCATTGAGTCCATTGATGGTCATATGGAGCTCCAATTTTTCCTTATTATGAAAGCCCTAAATTGAAAGACCTGCAAACCCTAGAAACTGGCCATGGCAGAATCTTATACATAGCACGATAATCAAATTAAATGTGATGGTTAGCTTTAAAACATTACAAAGAACAAGAATCCATGATTAGAATGTCATGATAATGCCTGGAATTGAAAATACGATTATGCTTTTTTATGGAAAAAGATGGACTTCTGTATACCGATTCCACACGTATTGATGGTTGTTCTTGATTGGTACACGTTCAGAATTAGTCAAGGAAGCTATTGGAATAAGACTTAGGGCTTCAATCCTCCTCCAAGGTTGATTTCAGATTTGAGTTTTTATGGAAAAATTTCAATGTTCCAATGGCTCTTGAGGCGCAGCTTTCAGTCCCTTTGGCTTAGGGTTGTGCTTCTGAATATGTATGGAGGCTTTTAGGTCAACAAAACTTGACAAAATCCAAGGCATTCATTGTTTGGATATTTGATTTTGTTAAGAATCTTTTCACATCTTTTTTCATGTTGTTTTTGCACAAATCATATCCCAATGCTCCAAATCTTTCCAAATTGGCTTAGGCACGAATTATTGAGCCTAAAATGTGTACAAAAGGATTCATTAGGTCAAGTTAGATATTTTCTATATATTTAAATAATTTAAATGAATTAATATTAATATAAATTCAAATAAATAATTAAAAAATGAGAAAATACTTCCCTTTGGGCCTAATGGTCGTGCATAGGCTTGGAATGATGGATCATGGAAGAAAAATGGGCCCATTTGCATTTTTAGGTCATTTGAACCATTGTTGACTTTTCAAAATTCCCAAAAAT
The DNA here is from genome assembly GCA_948472305.1 of Vicia faba. Classification (NCBI taxonomy): domain Eukaryota; kingdom Viridiplantae; phylum Streptophyta; class Magnoliopsida; order Fabales; family Fabaceae; genus Vicia; species Vicia faba. Next base: position 536,737,286 of record OX451737.1, read on the forward strand.
TTCCCAACTTCCACAAGGCATAATTTGCTCAATTTTTAAGAATTTCACATGTTCTTGGACATTTTGGAAAGGTCTTTGAGTCCTATAACCAATGCCTTTGGTCCCATGTCATTTTGATTTACCAATCTCAAGTTATGGCCTTTGACTTAAAGTCCCTTTTTGTTGACTTTTGAAAATGACCTATAATGTTGAAATTGATAACTTTTTGTGAGAGCATTTCTTGGACTTGGAACATGAAGATGAATTGTAGGAAATGTCTTTCTCTTCAAAATGAGCTTTGGATGGAATTTTTCTGATAATCCATGTGAAAGTTATGCCCTGGTCAATTTCAGTTGACTTCTTCAGCTGTCCAAATATAGCAACTTTTGCATCTTTGATGATTTCTGAGCCAAATTTTGAGAATCATGATCAAGCATTGATCAAATGATGTTTGTGGCTTCAAAATGATATGTTGACCCAAAATTTGAACTTTTGACTGTCAAATGACCATTTTGCCCCTACAGTTGACTGTAGTGCAATCTAGGGTTTTGACTGTGCAATTTTGAGCTGAATGCCTTGAAACTTGATATGAGGATACTTGACCATCTTTGTAGGCATATGAGACTTGATGGGGTCCTTGAAAACTTTCAATTCTTGATCAGAACACAAACCCTAGTTTTGACTGTATAGGAGACAGTTGCACTGCACAACCCTTGGGGAATTTTGTGACTTGACTTGGCAATTTCTTGAAGAATATGGGAGGGCAAATTTTGGGGTACAACAGTTGCCCCTGTTCAATCTTCTTAGACCTGAGGATGCAGATTGGCTGACGTGCCTTTCGTAATCCGAGGGTAAAAGATGATTGGACACTAGAGTGCCCAGAAATTTGCGCTCACATAGTAGCAGTGTGACGGGAATGGGCTTATAGATGCCATTTGGAGATTGCTGGATAGGGTGATGGGCTTATAGATGCCATCTGGATGTTGATCGCGTAGGAGATTCCTTAGCGAGAACCTGCATACCTGCAAAAGAGAAAATGAGTACCTGACACGTTGCAGGAGCTGATTTTAGATGCTTGATATAGATGTGTCCTGACTGGTTACAGGAGCTGAGTCTGGAGCTTCAAACGCTGATGAATGAACCAGGGATGGTTACTGCCTTAGCATGAATGATAAGAGGACCTTGGGTGACTTTAATCTCAACAACGCTCGTTGAGAAAAATCTTGATCGGAATTATTATCTTCGCAGTATTGGGCAGAGAACCATAGCCAATTATAATTTGAAAGGAATGATCACCTCACACTCATCGTCGGAGAGGGAAACATCTAAAAAGGACTTCTGGAAGCAGTATCAGAACGTCACCATATCTGGTTTACATCTGAGACTATATCTGGAAGGAAATCTGGAAGCAGTATCAGAACGTCACCATCGCTGGGTTTACATCTGAAACTATATCTAGAAGGAATTCTGGAAGCAGTATCAGAACGTCACCATCGCTGGGCTTACATCTGAAACTATATCTAGAAGGGAATCTGGAAGCAGCATCAGAACGTCACCATCGCTGGGTTTACATCTGAAACTATATCTAGAAGGAATTCTGGAAGCAGTATCAGAACGTCACCATCGCTGGGTTTACATCTGAAACTATATCTAGAAGGGAATCTGGAAGCAGCATCAGAACGTCACCATCGCTGGGTTTACATCTGAAACTATATCTAGAAGGGAATCTGGAAGCAGCATCAGAACGTCACCATCGCTGGGTTTACATCTGAAACTATATCTAGAAGGGAATCTGGAAGCAGCATCAGAACGTCACCATCGCTGGGTTTACATCTGAAACTATATCTAGAAGGAATTCTGGAAGCAGTATCAGAACGTCACCATCGTTGGGTTTACATCTGAAACTATATCTAGAAGGGAATCTGGAAGCAGCATCAGAACGTCACCATCGCTGGGTTTACATCTGAAACTATATCTAGAAGGAATTCTGGAAGCAGTATCAGAACGTCACCATCTCTGGATCATATCTGAAACTATATCAAGAATGAATTGCGATTAGTTGATAGTAGTCATTTTTGTATTGATCTTTTTTTTCTGAAAAGGCGAGACATAATTGGATGCAAAATCATGATGCATGAACTGTATGTCCTCAAAATCAATGAGATTCGTGTAGTATGATGCATATGCATGCTATAATGATGTATGTGACGTTTTATGAATGTATGTTTGTCTAAGAAAATAAATCCTTGACGGGTGCCGGGAAGTCGTATCCTGGGCTGATGTTGAAGAATAGTTGCAAGAATTCCAATAGACGAAGATAACTCCGTTGGGGAATAACCTTGGCGAATGGAGGATTCTGCGGGGAGAAAAAGATATTCTAGCGACCATGCTGGGAAGAAATACTCTGTGGGGAGATGCTTTTGCTGAATTGTTGAGGAGATTCGCTGAGGATACCTTGCTGTATTGGAAGTATGAATGGACTTCGCTGGGGATAAGAGGATTCTGTCGACGACGCTCTTTCTGTGGCTTTTGGCTGAGGATAACCCAGTTATATCCTGTTAAGGAAATAACTCTTTAAATCAAGCCGGACGACGCGTTCGTGCCCTGCTAGGGGATAAGCTTCCAGAATCTACTGGGGGTACGCTTATTGCTTGGGGAGATAAATTCCAACTTTCCTGGGGAATCAGATTGGACTCTCCTGGGGAAGTATTGAACTGTATTGGTTACGTTCTTCAACAGGACCTACCCTGATACTTTGGAGGATAGAACGATCAGACTGCTCAGACCAACCTTTATTGCCCCTGTTTCTATGGGGGGGAAGCACCTGTAGGATGCTGTTAGCTGTTGATGGACAAACCTTCTTCTGGTAGACAGATGGTAGGATGACGGGACATAGTCGTACGGTTTAATCCCTAACTTTTGCCTGGACCGCCCTTTCGGGTTTTCGGTCCACCGGGATACCCATTTTTGCCCAAGCCGCCTTTTCAGGTTTTCGACTTGCCGGGTGTACAGATTTTTTCATTTCATCCCTTCATCTTGCCCGAACCCTTTTGGTTCGCCGGGAAGCCCTTATTTTTGCCTAGGTATGTCAACCTAGCGGGTCTTTGATTTTGCGTAGTATCTTCCGACTATGCCCACGCTCTTAGAATGCAGGGGGGTGCCCCTGGCTGTTTGTATTGCCATGTTACCAGAAGATGTCTGATCGGGCAAGATTTGTTGCTGGAATGCCCCAAGTAACTCAGGCGGAGACTTGCCCCAGGCTGTATGGCCTTTTGAGAGATTCTCTGGATCTTGACTTAACTGCCCCAGATGGTAGACCATGATCATACAGTGCCCCTTGATTGGAGATATTCTTGTTCATTAGACTTTCGTCATGCGAATTTCTATGCTGTTCAAACAAAAAGTCATATGCAAACAAGGTTATGTTAAAAATGCAAAGCGCATGTCTGTCTCGGCGATTTTGAAAATGCATTCTTTTTCATAAAACAAGTGAATGTTTGTAAAACGTGATGTCAACTCCGTATTTATCGTAGGCCTTAAGGAGTCAGGATACCTTTCGTAACAGTATGCTTTCGAACTAACCCATGCTTCAGCTAGGACTTTTAAGGGTTATAACGTAGCCTGGTTCACGGTTTAAGAAACAAAGGATAAAGGCTCAAATTTTATTTGTACCCACCCGCTCTTCGTGATGTTCTCCAAACCTAAACTCAGTTGATCGTGCGTTAGACCTTTTTTTGAGTTTTTATCCTGATGTTCCAATGATGGTTCAGATATTGATGATTTATTCTGAATAGGCGGTCATTTTTGTTTTGGTTGAGGGTTTGTGAGACCTCTTTCTTGATTTTGTTATCCCTTTCTTTTTGCCTGAACTGTTTCCTTTTTCGGAATTACAGTCAGCGGGATGTCCCAGTTTCATAAGTCCCCTTTGTAGGTTTAGACTTTTTTTTTTGGGCTTTCTATTTATGAATTTTGATGATGACTGCCTGTCCTTGCGATTTATTCAGAAACATCACTGTCTTTTGTTTTGTAAGGACTCCTTTGGTGCCATTCGTTATGCACTTGGATCAACTGAGAGAACTACCCTGCCCCAGGTTATGATTAAGGGTTTCAATTTTCGAAAATAAAACTCCTACTTCTTTGGCTCTGATGGGTTGACGAGGGATTATCATCCTTATAACTCCAGTGTTTTAGGGGTTGAAACAATGCCTGTACCTCATCAGCGGGGTTTGTTCAAAAGCATACTGTAATGATCGCAGTATCGTTTTCGTCATCCTCCCTCAAGAGGCTTAGAATTTTAGATCCAGAGTTGACATCAGAAAAAATATGAAAAGCTATTTGAACATAATGAAAATAATTGTATTAATTTCCAAAACAGACATATGCAATGCATTAATAGAATAAAAGAGTTTGCTATGACATTAATTGTTTGTATAAGCAAAGAAAAGTACAACTCAAAATATTCAAATAAACAAAAGGCTTCAATGATTGGGCAACGGAGCAGTGACTATGTTCGGAGTCTCTGGCACTTCAAACTGAATCTCTCCAGCGTCGATCATATCTTGGATCTTATTCTTGAGAGGCCAACAGTTGTCTGTAGTATGCCCCGGGCTATCTGAATGATATGCGCACCTATCGTTGGGATGATAGTTGGGTGCAGAAGTGTTCGGATTCCGGAGAGGAGCCCTTAAGGTGATCAGCCCCGCCTTCAACATTTGTTGCAGTGCTTGATCCAACGACATGTTGAGTTTGGTGTACTGCCGTTTCTCCTTTCGCTGTTGCCCCTGTCCTTGCTGAGTAGGTCCGGGATTGGAGATCTGGATTGCCCCTGCCTCATGACGGCTCTTTTTACCGTGCACAGCATTGGATTCTTTCTTTCCATGATGAGTTTTTTTATCAGCAGGTGCAGCCTCTTGAATTTTCCCAGACCGGATACCAGCTTCTATTCGCTCTCCAGTCAAGATAAGATCTGTGAATCCAGCAGATGAATTCCCAATCAAGTGGTTATAAAATGGACCAGACAGGGTCCCCAAGAACATATCAACAAGTTCCCGATCAGTCAGAGGCGGTTGTACCCTTCCAGCAAGATCCCTCCATTTCTGCGCATACTCTTTAAAACCTTCACTTGATCCTAACGACATACCCTGGAGTTGGGTACGCGTAGGAGCAAGGTCGGCATTATATTGATACTGCTTGTAGAAAGCAGTAGCCAACTCCTCCCAGTTACGAACTTTGGTCCCATCCAGCTGATAGAACCATTCGAGATGAGTCCCTGAAAGACTCTCCTGGAAGAAGTGGATCCATAAATTCTTGTCCACCGTATATGGCTGAATCTTCCGAACATAGGACCTTAGATGCAGCTTGGGGCAAGACGCCCCGTCATACTTAGTAAAGGATGGTGCTTTGAACTTCCGGGGAATAACCACACCAGTTGACAAACCCAAATCTCCAAGATCCAGCCCAGGTACTTGTTGGGTCTCCATAGCATTCAGCCTATCCTCCAACTGTTTGTACTTGTCCTCAGCCGGAGGGTACTGTTCGTCATCGAAATCTGTTTCATTGTCAGAGACCTCTGGACTGGGCACCCTTTCCTCTTGATGACTGCTTTTTCCCACAGATGGGGTTGTCCTCTCAGTTTCAGTCTGCGGTGTATTCCCAGATCTGCGTCTAGGGCTGAACAAAACAGTCCTCTTCTTCTTCTTGTCCTTCTTCAAGAGCAGAGCCTTCAGATCTTGCTGCCCCTGGGTCAGATTCATGATCAGCTCTTGGAACTGGGCGTTCTGAGCCTGGAGATCCTTGATAGTCTGCTCGGCTGATGATTCAGGATTCATGACGAGCGGCTGAAATAAACAGCGGAGAAGGGTAAGCAACCTGCCAAAGGGATACCTGCAATGCAATGAGATGTATGACATGCATGTAATGTTTTCAAGGACCTCGCGGGATAAACAGAGAGATTGTTAGAGTTGAGAACCGGTAACTTGATTGAAGGCACTTCATGTTGTTGAGAGTCCTTCTTCAAGGGTCAAAGGCTCACCATATCCAGTGGGTCATAGCCCCTGACACCCTTGGCTAGAGGAAAATAAATCCTCTTTGCCCCTTGCTAGGTAATTGGTTTATCATGACCTGCATCACAAGCCCTTGAGATCCTTGAAATGGGTTAGGATGTATGTAATGGTATGCAATGGTATGATGTCGTGCTATGCATGGGGTGATGTAGGTAAACCCTGTTATGAGTCCTAATTAAGGACTATAAACAGACCCTGCAAGAAATTCAGTATACTTTGTTATGAGTCCCAATTAAGGACTATAAACAAAACCTGCAAGAGATTTAGTAAACCCTGTTATGAGTCCCAGTTAAGGACTATAAACAAAACCTGCAAGAAATTTGGTAAACCTTGTCATGAGTCCTAGTTAAGGACTATAAACAAGACCTGCAAGAAACAAGTGTCAGGTAACAAGCACGCAAGTAGGCAAGTACAAAGGCACACAAGTCACACAAGAGAAACCCTTAGGGTTTAGGCCAGCATGGGGTCTGGGTAGTACCCTCTTGAAGTTGGTGGGTTCAACCTGTCCTAATCAAAGTAACCGGGTTCTAAGGTTCCCAATATCACGGGATTGCTTTCATTGTTCATCGTTTCGATTTAGCCACTGAACTGGCGACCGAAATATTCCAAGAAAGCAACCCTCAATTGAGTGTAGTATCGAGTATCAACCAACCTCGGACTGCACCAAAGTCAGTTATCTCACTACCCTAAAGAGGCCAAGACAGTTCAATTAAGGTTCCTAAGGTCTGTTGATGCTTCACGACACCACGCGGAGGCCCCGTACTCTCCTTGACTGAACTCAAGGGTTACCGGTACACACCAAAGTGCCACATCAACGTAGCAGACTGTTTCAACCATGTCGGTATACCCCGCACAGTTCCCTCACAGCCTTGTTGCTACTTTTTAAGAAGCTATTTCCCAGATCCGGGTTAGGATCTATAGAACTCCCAAGCAACCCACAATTTAAAGCACACAAGGAAAACAATTGAAAACATAGTTATGAACTAGCCCTAAGGTACACCTCACTTTAAGTTTTTATCCCCAGCAGAGTCGCCAGTTCTGTGATCGGTGGATCTGGAACTGACTGTTTAACGCTGGTTCGCGAAATGTCGCGGAAGCAAGAGTCGCCACCGTCTTTTATTTTCTCCAAATGGAAAGGACAAAAGCACAGAAAAATTCCTTAAAGAGATTGCTCTCGGTTCGGGAGGTAGGTTATAGAAAGGGAAGGTGTTAGCACCCTTTCTATCCATGGTTATCCATGGGCTCTTAGATACTTGCTCATTGTGTTTTCAAAAATGTGTGCTTGCTTTTCAATGTGGGTTTAAAAAAGTTTCTTTGAAAAATTTCAGTTCGACTCGTACGTCAGAGTGTTTGAAAAATTGGCTTTGAAAGCTTTTGAAAAGTGTTGGTGTGAAAAGATTTTGATTTGTTTGAAATTAGAGCAAGTATCCTTGAGAACCTACCTACCCTAAGGAATTCGTCTGTGTAAATGTCCTTAAAAGTAGTGCCATCCCACCATTGAGAGGTAGGTAGCACCACCGTTGGAGGTGTTCGGGTCAATTCGAGTTTGTAGGGACATGGTGATCACCAGAGCAATAGGAAGACACCTTAGAAGCTACCCTCATGCCAGGTTCCCGGATCATGAGGACTTACTAAGACGTCCTCTACTCGACGATCACCTTTCGAAAGGCAAGGCAACAGTGAGGCGTACCCTAGGGGTGGTGTGTGCGAATTGTGTGTCATGTTTCAGTTATTTGTCTTGTCATGTTTGTTGTGATCTACGCTTGATTTTAATTAGGGCCATTCATTCTTGCATGCATATTTAACAGTTATAAGGTTTGCGAAAAATAAATCTAAGGCTATTACAAAGGGCGCGGGTCCACATCGCCCAAATTAAACCGGACCCGATTTAGCGGAAAGTAAAGAAGCAATAAAATAAAAGTGCGAGAAATAAAATTGTTACAAGGCTTTGGGACACGTACATAATTATAATAAACGACATAAGATAAATGCGCGAAATAAAATAATTAAAAACAATGGGCGTTGGACCCTTTTTTGCAGAAAGATTAAATTTAATAAGGAATTAAAATAAAAAATGAAGAATTAAATGTTTTTTGGTATTTTATGTTTTTAAGATTTAGAAGGAGAAATTAATTAAAATTAAAAAGGAAGCGTCAAACCCTAATTCTAATGTTTTTTAAATTTATTGTGAAAATATTATATTAACCTAAATTAAACCCTAATTTTATTTATGTACAATTTTTAATTATAAAAATAAATAAATAAATAAATAATATTGTGATAAAAAAAAGGAAAATTTAAAAAGGTATAAAAATTATCAATTAACCTAATTCTATATTTTTTGGATTTTATTAAAAAAAAAAAGTTAAAAACCTAATTAAACTAAATAATTACAAGCATTTATTTATGAAAATAACTATAATATAAATATTTATTATTTTTCATCTTTTCTGATTTTTTGTGATGTTTTTTGTATTTTTGTGGAAATAAATTAATTATGTTAAAACAAATAAAATAAATAAAATAGCAAAAATAAAATAAGAAGAAAAATAGAAGAAATGCAAACCAGGGTGGGGGTGTAGTCCCAAATGTGAGGTTCAGGCCCTGCAATTCAGGCCCAGTAAGCTGGAAATTTGTTGACCTTTCTGGATCCTATGTGATGCGCTTGACCAGGTGCAGCGTGTCCCTTGAATCTATGCCTTTGGTTTGATCGTTTAGGACGCGTGTAGGTTTGATCATTGAGGATGCGTGGTATGCCTACGTTACTGAAGCGCATAGGAATTGCTTTTGAAAAATGATATGGAAATTTGTAAGACCTGGGGCTCGAACCCAGGTCATGTATCATTCCAAACAACGCCTCTTGCCACTGAACCATCGCTTAATCATTTAACATATAATAACATATAAATAACAAAAAGAAAAATTGGTTAGTGGCCACTAAAAACAAAAAAAGCGCGCGCTGATTCGAATGAACCAACCAGCGTTTGACACGGTATCGTCTTCTCCACTATCCTGAAACTTCAAACGCATAGGCAACGGTTTCTGAGCGTGGCTTAAAGCTGGTTTCAGGAAAATAGCGATTAGGTCCCTAACGCTCATAAATTGAGCGCGAGGGTTCCATTGCTTTCGTCCTCAAGCATTGAGTCCATTGATGGTCATCTGGAGCTCCAATTTTTCCTTATTATGAAAGCCCTAAATTGAAAGACCTGCAAACCCTAGAAACTGGCCATGGCAGAATCTTATACATAGCACGATAATCAAATTAAATGTGATGGTTAGCTTTAAAACATTACAAAGAACAAGAATCCATGATTAGAATGTCATGATAATGCCTGGAATTGAAAATACGATTATGCTTTTTTATGGAAAAAGATGGACTTCTGTATACCGATTCCACACGTATTGATGGTTGTTCTTGATTGGTACACGTTCAGAATTAGTCAAGGAAGCTATTGGAATAAGACTTAGGGCTTCAATCCTCCTCCAAGGTTGATTTCAGATTTGAGTTTTTATGGAAAAATTTCAATGTTCCAATGGCTCTTGAGGCGCAGCTTTCAGTCCCTTTGGCTTAGGGTTGTGCTTCTGAATATGTATGGAGGCTTTTAGGTCAACAAAACTTGACAAAATCCAAGGCATTCATTGTTTGGATATTTGATTTTGTTAAGAATCTTTTCACATCTTTTTTCATGTTGTTTTTGCACAAATCATATCCCAATGCTCCAAATCTTTCCAAATTGGCTTAGGCACGAATTATTGAGCCTAAAATGTGTACAAAAGGATTCATTAGGTCAAGTTAGATATTTTCTATATATTTAAATAATTTAAATGAATTAATATTAATATAAATTCAAATAAATAATTAAAAAATGAGAAAATACTTCCCTTTGGGCCTAATGGTCGTGCATAGGCTTGTAATGATGGATCATGGAAGAAAAATGGGCCCATTTGCATTTTTAGGTCATTTGAACCATTGTTGACTTTTCAAAATTCCCAAAAATTTCCCAACTTCCACAAGGCATAATTTGCTCAATTTTTAAGCTTTTCACATGTTCTTGGACATTTTGGAAAGGTCTTTGAGTCCTCTAACCAATGCCTTTGGTCCCATGTCATTTTTATTTAACAATCTCAAGTTATGGCCTTTGACTTAAAGTCCCTTTTTGTTGACTTTTGAAAATGACCTATAATGTTGAAATTGATAACTTTTTGTGAGAGCATTTCTTGGACTTGGAACATGAAGATGAATTGTAGGAAATGTCTTTCTCTTCAAAATGAGCTTTTGATGGAATTTTTCTGATAATCCATGTGAAAGTTATGCCCTGGTCAATTTCAGTTGACTTCTTCAGCTGTCCAAATATAGCAACTTTTGCATCTTTGATGATTTCTGAGCCAAATTTTGAGAATCATGATCAAGCATTGATCAAATGATGTTTGTGGCTTCAAAATGATATGTTGACCCAAAATTTGAACTTTTGACTGTCAAATGACCATTTTGCCCCTACAGTTGACTGTAGTGCAATCTAGGGTTTTGACTGTGCAATTTTGAGCTGAATGCCTTGAAACTTGATATGAGGATACTTGACCATCTTTGTAGGCATATGAGACTTGATGTGGTCCTTGAAAACTTTCAATTCTTGATCAGAACACAAACCCTAGTTTTGACTGTATAGGAGACAGTTGCACTACACAACCCTTGGGGAATTTTGTGACTTGACTTGGCAATTTCTTGAAGAATATGGGAGGGCAAATTTTGGGGTACAACAGCGATGGATAAGGTGATCTGGATTTCTGTCTCTCTCGTTTTCTTAATTTCAAATCCATCGTGATTCAATTTCTCACTTATTTCTGCAGCCCGTGCTGCGGCTAAATCTGTGGTAGATTTCATGGTTGCAGCTCGGTTAGCAGCCTGCTGTGCAGTCATAGTATGTTGCATAATCAGTGCTTGCTGGAATTGCATTTGTGGCATGACAACAACTCGCTGCATCATCAAAGGAAGAGAGGATGAAGCAAGTGAAGAGTTTGTGGTTGTTGTTGGCGGAAGTGATTTTGCCATTTCAAAGGACGCCCCCCAATATCAATGTTGTTTAATGCCACAGCAGCAGTTGCCTTTTCAAGTTTTAGTATTCTATATTGGCAAAATGCTTTGAATCAGTGATTGTACATTCAAGAATAGTGCCACAGAAACCCAATAGTTGTTTAAGCTGCTCCACAGTGAGAAGTGCGCTAAGATTGCTAACTTGAAAAGTTTCTTCAACACATCCTACTTATTAGCTTTATCAGGTGAACCAGAGGAATATTTTGCAGATTGAGCTTGCACCTGAGCTGCATGAGCTTGAAGGGCATGGTCAGCAACTATTGCCTGATCGATGGCCATTACAGCAGCAGAAGGAAGATCGAAGCGGAAAAGCAGATGGAGGTATTGCGGAGGATTTTATCTTTCAATTATTCGGTATTTCTCTTACTTTTTTTTGCAGGTGGATGTGAGTGTTGTTTAGGTAGGGGTTTTGGATAAGGTTGAATAAATATATAATTTCTCTAATTTATATTGTTTCTAATATCTTCAAATCTTGTTTATTATTATCATTTCTAAACATGTTTAAATGTCCACATATTGCAACAACTCAAAAATACAGCAAAGGAATAAGATAAATCAAACATCGTATTGCAAAAAAAAAGTAGTGCAAAGAAGATTCAAATTGATGGATATATGAGAAAGTTATGCAAAAGTAAATGGGGAGAAGAAATACCTATCGGAGTCTCTCCGATGGAGCTTCAAAAATAGTAAGTTCTCCCTCTCTCTCTTGTTGATGCTCAAACTCCTTTGACTTTGATTATTTGTTGTTAAAACTTGAACAAACTTCTCCTCTATTTTTCTATTTTTTTTCCTCCTTGAGTTTTTCTGTGTGCATTTCTTTGTCCATGAAGATGGCTTTTATAATGAAATAACAAGGTATTTAGGGGGGAACAGTGGGATATTTGAACTGTTTTTGACAAACTGTTTGATGCATTCTTCATGCAGTTCTTCTTTAGCCATTTTGATGCAATTTTTGGGCTGTTATGATGCAAGGCAGCAGGCTGTATAGACTAATTAATAGCAGTTTTCTGGCAGCATTTGGACCATTGTAGGTTGCTATTTTTTGGACTGATTTATAGCATTTTTACAGCAGTTTTGGGACTGTTTTGTAGGCTACTGTTTGGACTGATTTAATGCAGTTTTTTGGATCATTGCAGGCTGTTGTTGGGCTGATTTGCATTGTTGAACATGGATGGAAAAATGGGCTGATTTGCAGCATGATATTGAGCTGGAATTTTAGGACATAAAAAATAATATTTTGATTTTATGTACAAACTTGTAATTCCTTTTGTAACTTTGTAGTGATAATTCCAAATAAAATTGTAACATGAATGGAACTTGTCTTGAATGTAATTCTCTCAATTCTTTTGTAATTGTAAACATTTGAATCTTTATAAACTTTGAATCTTGATATTTATCTCGATGAAATTCAAAATCTTCCATTTGAATTTGGAAAATAATTGATTGATATTTTAATGAATTGTTGAATGATGAATAGATAATGATGCAAGCCTTAAGACCTCAATCTTGCATCTTGTATTAGAGATCTAAATAAATTTCATGAATTTATCTTGTAATGAAGTTGTAACCATCATGTGTTTATTCTTGTGATGAATGACCATTTGAATCAAGTTTCTTTTTGCAATATCTCCTTAGTAAATGCCTCATGTGAATTCAAATGGCCATGATGTGAATCCATCAAAATAACCACACAAAAATAATCTTGAATAAATATTAATGCGACGAACGATTATTTTTGAATGAGCCCTTTTGATAACTCCTATTTAATTAACACTTGAATTTACATGATGAAAATTCCAAGTATTATAAATAAATTCTTCCACGGTGATCTTAAATTTAATCACCCCACTCTAACGAAATTCACCCTGCGTCATGTAAGTATAAGAAATCGAACCATGCTTAAAAGCTTTGAATGATCACTAGAAGAGGGATTTGAGTAAAAATGTTATCGCATTGAGAAACAGGCACAGTGAACTGAACTTAGAGATCCAGAAACTCTTAAATCATGACAGACGTCCCATAAAGGATTTTCGTGGCTTTCTAAACACAATTCGTCTTTAACTTTTAAAGAAAACTTGCTTAGCCTGATCTTTTATTGTATTTCAAGGCAAGGTGAAACACATGTGAACCAGTGATCATGGAACCTTGACTATTTTTTTTAATTTCAGAGACGCTTGAGGCCACTTATTGAAACAAAGCATGGAAATAAACACATGATTCTCTTGATGAATCAGTCTTCGAGAATCAACGATCAACTGTACTTCTGGCTTGAGACTCAAAATGCTAATTGAGGCGTGACACTTGATGCTCTTAATTCAGACCTGTTTCTGCACATGAAATCAAAGAAACCAAAAAACATACACTTCGTGCTTGATTAGAAGTTAGTCATGCATAAGATAAAATGTTCACAACACTCGATAGTCTCTGCACAGGAAATACTCGAAGGTGGGAAGTTTGAAACCGGCCATATTTTGTGACCTTGATGTATATATAAAAAATGCAAATGAAGATGGGATCTTAGGTCAAAAATTAGGGTATGACAGCTGCCCCTATTTAATTTTCTTCTATCCGGAGATATGAAGATTCAAGTCTTCGTCTCAACGTGATTGAAGGGACTTAAATACATAATATATAATTTTTGGCCCTAAGATACCGTCGTTGTGTTTATGATATGAATGTAATATTTGAACTTTATGGAGAATGATGCCGCGTGAGATAAACTATTGCTGGAGAAACCAAGCATATAATAAAATAATCCACAGGGGAAGATGTTATAACTCTACTGGAGAAACAGAGTCATAAACTTCGAATGAGAGACTCTTATTGGGGAATAACTTCGAGAGAAAACAATTTTCTAACTCTAACAAAGAAAACGCCTTGCATAGGCCGCAAAAGATAGATGGTTACTGACCCAAGATAATGGTGAGTTTACAACTCGGGGTCAAAGGTAGACAAAAGATACACCAATTTTTACTGGTAGTGAACTATCGATTTTTAATGAAGGTGGAGATTTCATAACAAACTTCTCTGCGGGACTTTTCCTGAGAGATACCATATGCTGCTGAAATAACATATGGTTGTGGATATGCAAGTTGCTCAAATAAAGAGGCTGCCACTTGCTATCTTCAAAGGATATTAATATACATACAAGTTGCTCGAATAAAGAGGACGTCACTTGCTGTCTTCAAAGGATATTAATAAACACACAAGCTGCTCAAATAAAGAGGCCGCCACTTGCTGTCTTCAAAGGATATTAATGATACACAAGCTGCTCATGAAGAGTCTGCCACTTGCTATCTTCCAAAAGATATCAATAACATACAAGCTGCTCATGAAGAGACTGCCGCTTGCTGTCTTCCAAAGATATCAATAATACATAAGCTGCTCATGAAGAGTCTGCCACTTGCTGTTTTCCAAAGATATCTATAACACACAAGCTGCTCATGAAGAGACTGTCACTTATTGTTTTCCAAAGATATCTATAACACACAAGGTGCTCATGAAGAGACCGCTTCTTGTTTTTTTCCAAAGATATCTATAACATACAATCTTCTCATGAAGAGACTGCCGCTTGTTGTTTTCCAAAGATGTCTATAACACACAAGTTGCTCATGAAGAGACTGCCACTTGCTATTTTCCAAAGATATCTATAACACACAAGCTGCTCATGAAGAGACTATCGCTTGTTATTTTCCAAAGATATATATAACACACAAGCTTCTCATGAAGAGACCGCCACTTGTTGTTTTTCAAAGATATCTATAACACACAAGTTTCTCATTAAGAGACCGTCGCTCGTTGTCACGTCGATATTCCAGAAGAATGTTGTGTTAACGTTACTAGGGAATAAAGTTATTCTTCAATGGGGAACCATGAATATGTCCTTCCTGAGGAGACCAAGTATTTAAATGCGCAAAATAAATGCGCTCTTCATCTAGGTTTCACAACCTAGAGAAAACCACGGGGTAGCCTATGCAAGAGACAAAGCTCAATCCATGAATGAACCGGAGAGAAAACAATCAAACAAGACTCCACCCAATGAGGAAACAACTCAATTGGGGATTTATCTTATCCAGAGATGGAAAAGGAAGGCTGAATCAAGATTCTTCCACGAGGATTAGCTCAGTTGGGGAATTATAAAGGAGGCACACTTTCTACCTAAGTTGACACTCTATTTGGAAAGATAAAATATGTTGTTTGAATATACATAACCAAGGTATACGAACCCAATAACATCGACAAATATGAATGTGCATGCATGATGCAAGTGTGAATGGATAAATGAATGTCATGTATATGCTGACAAAATAGATAGAGAAAATAAACTGAAGATGATACCACATCGCAAAACAATCAGATACTTGACCAATCTCAAAGATATGGGAAAATAACTGGAGATAGAACAAAAGGCATCATTAGAGCGTATCATATCACAAGTCTCAAGTCTCTTTGAAGAGGACCATACCCAAATTTCAATCTTCTAACATCAATAAACCACTGATATGATAACAAAAATACTTCACTTTGGTTAGGGAGAAAAATCTTGCTCAACTAGAGATAACTGAATCAAGGCTTAACCTGGATTGTTGGGGAGTCACCAAGTTTAGTACTCTATTGGGAACACAAGATCACACAACTAACACCTCATGATGATTTTGAAAGAAGAAACCATTATTCATCATAGAAGGATGAATTACCATGTTGTTTTGCATTTCAAGGCTTAACCTTTCTCGGAGCAACTGTTAATATTCCTTCCAGTATTCACGACACATTTCAAGATAGGAATACTCTAATTAACTTTGTTTCAAATATTTCTATAAAAACTGAAATTTTTCCCGATAGAAAACAGAAAAACAGATAAATGCTCAAATTTCATTAATATGATGGTAGTCCGCTAGTGGCGCAACTCCAAAGGTTTACAAAATTTTGGAAAATGGTACATGAAAGAAAAGGTTACAAAAACAATGACCACTATTCTCCCTAAAAACTTTTAATTTTAAGATGTGCTCAAATACCGTGACCAGTCTGATCAAAAGCCTGCTTAAGCAGCCCCTTCGGGTTTTCAACTTAGCGAGCTGTCATCTCAATTCCAGGCGACGTACTTCTTAACTGCATTAGCATTCACGGAGCGCGGGAGCTCCTCACCGTCCATATTAGTAAGAATCATGGCACCCCTAGAGAAAACCTTCTTAACAACATACAATCCTTCATAATTCGAAGCCCATTTGCCCCTAGAATCAGGTTGGAAAGATAATATCTTCTTGAGTATGAGGTCACCTTCTCTTAATTTGAGTGGTCGAACCTTCTTATCAAATTCCTTCTTCATTCTCTGCTGATATAGTTTGCCATGACACAATGCTGTCATTCTCTTTTCTTCAGTTAAATTCAATTGATCATATCTACTTTGACACCTTCAGCCTCAAAAGTCTTAACTTCCATCAAAACTCTCATAGATGGGATCTCAACCACCACGGGGAGTACTACTTCCATGCCATATACTAGAGAAAATGGAGTTGCGCCTGTTGAAGTTTGAACTAAAGTATGATACCCATGTAGAGCAAACGGGAGCATCTCATGCTAATCTTTATAAGTTACCACCATCTTCTGGATAATCTTCTTGATGTTTTTATTAGCAGCTTCAATTGCCCCATTCATCTTTAGTCTGTAGGGTGAATAATTATGACGTTTGATCTTGAACTCTTCACAAAGCTCTCTCATCATTTTGTTATTCAAATTCAAGCCATTATCAGTGATGATCTTGCTCGGGATGTCGTTTCGACAAATGATCTGATTCTTGATAAATCTGACTACCATATGTCTGGTTAATTTAGCATATGATGTTGCTTCCACCTATTTAGTAAATTAGTCAATGGACACTAAGATGAAATGATGACCATTCGAATCCTTGGGCTCAATCAATCCAATCATATCAATGCCCCACATAGAGAAAGGCCAAGGTGAAGAGATAACATTGAGGAGGGTCGGTGGCACATGTATCTTGTCTGCATAAATTTGGCACTTATGGCATTTCTTCATATATTTGCAGCAATTGGATTCCATCGTCATCCAATAGTAGCTAGCCCTTGACATCTTTTTAGTCATTGCATGTCCATTGGCATGAGTGCCAAAGGATCCTTCGTGTACTTCTTGCATCAACATGTCTGCTTTATATCTATCCACGCATCTGAGCAAAACCATGTCATAATTCCTATTATATAATACTTCTTCTCTGAGGAAGAAACTACTTGCCAACCTCCTTAACATCTTCCTATCTTTATTGGATGTCCTAGGCGGGTACTCTTGAGTTTGAAGAACACGTTTAATGTCATAGAACCACAGTTTGTCGTCAGTGACCTCTTCCACTGAGAACATATGAGCGGGTCTGTCGAGGCGCATAATTTTGATTGAAGGCATATAGTTCCAATGATTGACTTGGAACATAGAAGACAAAGTAGCTAAAGAATCAACCATCTGGTTCTCATCTCTAGGGATATGATGTAATTCTACTTTGTTGAAGAAAGTTAACAATCTTCTAGCATAATCTCTGTAAGAGATCAAACTAGGATGACGAGTCTCCTATTCTCCTTTGATTTGATTGATCACTAAAGTCGAGTCTCTGTATATGTCAAGAATCTTGATCCTTAGATCCACCGCTTCTTCGAGACCCGTAATACATGCTTCATATTCAGCCATATTGTTCGTATAGTCAAACTTTAACCTCGCCGTGAATGGGATATGAGTACCTCAGGGAGTGACGATGATTGCCCCAATTCCATTTCCATAAGCATTTAAAGCCCTGTCAAATATCAAACCCCAACGGGATTCGAGATCAGATCCTTCTCCAAGTAATGGCTCCTCACAATCTTTGGTTTTCAAGTACATAACATCTTCATCAGGGAAGTCAAACTTGATGGATTGATAACAGTCAATTGCTTGGTGAGCCAAATGATCGTCTAGAACACTTCCTTTGATTGCCTTTTGAGTGTGATACTCGATGTCATATTCAGATAATAACATCTGCCAACGAGCTATTCTTCTAGACAAGGCGGGCTTCTCAAAGATATACTTGATTGGATCCATTTTGGAGATCAACCAAGTAGTGTGGTTAATCATATATTGGCGCAGATGACGAGCAGCCCAAGCTAAAGCACAATTGGTTTTTTCAAGCATTGAGTATTGAGACTCACAGTCTGTGAATTTCTTACTCATATAATATATGGCATGTTCCTTTCTTCCAGTTTCATCTTGTTGACTAAGCACACATCCCATGGAATCTTATAATATGGTCAGATACATAATCAGAGGTCTTCCTTCCACTTAAGGAATCAAGATGGGAGGTTCAAGTAAATATTCTTTGATGCTATCAAAATCTCTCTAACAATCCTCTGTCCATACATATCCTTGATTCTTTCTAAGAAGTTTAAAAATCAGCCCACAGGTAGCAGTCATATGAGATATAAATCTGGAAATATAGTTTAACCTTCCAAGGAATCCTCTTACTTACTTTTCCATCTTGGGTGAGGGCATCTCTCGAATAGCTTTGACTTTATCAGGATCTACCTCAATACCTTGTTGGCTGATAATGAAACCCAGAAGTCTTCCAGAGCGAACACCAAAAGTGCACTTGTTAGGATTCAGACGAAGTTTATACTTTCTCAAAAGTTGGAATAATTTCAAAAGATGCTCCAAATTATCTTCTTCAGTCTACAATTTGTAAATCATATCATATACATAAACTTCTATCTCTTTATGCATCATATCATGGAATAGAGCGGCCATGGCTCTCTGGTATGTTGCACCAGCATTCTTTAAACCAAATGACATTACTCGATAACAAAATGTTCCCCAAGATGTGATGAAGATTGTCTTCTCCATATCTTCAGGTGCCATCTTGATTTGATTGTAACCATAGAAACCATCCATAAAAGAAAAACATTTGAACTTCGTTGTGTTGTCGACCAATACGTCAATATGTGATAATGAAAAATCATCCTTTGGGTTGGCTCTATTTAGATCTCTGTAGTCCACACACATTCGAACCTTGCCATTTTTCTTAGCAACATGAACTATATTGGCTAACCACTAAGGATAAACTGATGTAACGAGGGAGCCAGTGTTAATTTGTTTCTCGACCTCTTCTTTGATCTTGTTTTCCATATCGGGACGAGTCCTTCTCAACTTTTGCTTAATCGGAGGACATTCAGGTCTCAACAGAAGTCGATGCTCCACAATATTATTATCCAAACCTGGCATATCTTGGTAGAACCAAGCAAACACATCTACATACTCTCTGAGAAGCTCCAATATTCTTTCATTGACCTCTGGGATAAGCAACGCTCCAATCTTGACTTCCTTTTTGTCTTCTTCACTACCCAAATTGATTATCTCCACGGGCTCTTTGAACAGTTGAATGATATTTTCATCGTGCTCAAGTAAACAGTAAATTTCATCAGGGATCTCTTCATTATCCTCCTCCTCGACTCTGAACACAGGGAATTCAAAGTTGGGAGGGGGCATAGGGTCATTATTTTCAATGTTTATGTCATGGATTAATCTGCACATATGATTTGTGCTTATTTTTAGAAATCGATTAATGTGAAGGTTGTACAGATATATAAAAAATATTATTATATTTCTTTATTATTATTATTACTTATTTTTGTTACCATTTTCCAGAAGAAGTGAAAAGTAAAAACAGTATGGGGGAAAAATAACATTTTTATTTATGATTGGCAATACTTGAAACAAAAGCCCAAACATCTTCTCTTTTTCCTTGGGCAGATCAAAAGGATTTATTTTTAACATAGCCATACACAAATACTCTTTCACCTTGGGCAGAGTGAAAGGTTTTTCAAAATAGAACAAAGCATTACTCAGAAATATGCATCACAGAAGGAATATCAACAGCAGTTCAGTTCTGGAAAACCACTCCATGCACTTCAAAGTCAGGTAAATCCTATTCAGAATCATCTTTCATTTAGCATCAACTTCGGGCGGATTCGGATGGATAAAACCTGCGCTTCATAAAACTTCTTGTATCGGACGGGTAACTACTTCTTGCTTAGCTCTTGCATACACAGGATAAAGACCAATACCTTCTCCAAATTTATTCTTAGGCAAAGTCAACATCTGGACCCATCCTTCAATTGAACCACTCTCAACCA
This sequence comes from Vicia faba, assembly GCA_948472305.1. Classification (NCBI taxonomy): domain Eukaryota; kingdom Viridiplantae; phylum Streptophyta; class Magnoliopsida; order Fabales; family Fabaceae; genus Vicia; species Vicia faba. The sequence continues at coordinate 536,757,583 of OX451737.1, forward strand.
CTCTTCGCGCATCTTCAAGAGAAGAAATAGATTCCCCTTGCTTCTTTACTTCATTATTAGCGACAGATAGAGCTTGGAACTGGGTTCCAATACCCTCATCGGCATCAATGTAGGAAAAATATGACAAGTGGCTTACCACCATAGCCTGTTCTCCACCAATTGTTACCAGCTTTCCATTCCTCACAATCAATCTTTGATGGAGCGTGGAAGTGACTGCCCCTGCATTATGGATTCATGGGTGACCCAATAGGAAACTGTGGGCAGCATGAATATCCATTACCTGGAAAGTAATCTGAAAGGTATGAGGACCAATCGTCATTAGGAGATCCACTTCACCGATGACAGTTTTCCTAGAACCATAAAACGCTTTGACAATTACCCCACTAGGTCTCATAGGAGCACCTTGATGTGATAGTCGAGATAATGTAGTTTTGGGCAGTACATTTAATGATGAACCTGTATCTACCAGCACACTTAACAAAGTATTATTTCCACAATTTATAGAGATATGCAAGGCCGTATTATGGTTCCTTCCCTCTATCAGAAGTTCTTCATCGTTGAAACCAAGATTATTACATGAGGTAATATTTCCTACAATTCCATCAAATTGGTCTACCATCACATCATGATCTACAAACGCATAGTCCAAGACCTTCATTAAAGCTTCCCTATGGGCACCAGAATCTCTTAGTAAAGCGAGCACAGAAATCTTGGAAGGAGTTTGCAATATTTGGTCCACGATCTTGTATTCACTTCTCTTAATGAGTTTCAAAATCCCATCATCATCAGGAGGTGGGTTAGGTCCACTGGATCAGCCTGCCTCGACCCTTGGCTCAACATTCATCATCGAAATTTCCACTGGTATAGGTCTTCTAACTTGAACTTCAGGACTTTTCGATGGTACAACTGCAAAGATACGTCCACTCCTTGTGACTCTACTCACATCAACAATATTGACAAAAGATGGCATCTGTGGTATGGGGACTTCTACTCCATTCTCAATCATTGTGGAACTATATTTGTATGGTAAGGCTTTGTCTGAGTTATAAGGCACGGGACCAGGCGGGAAGATAACCAAAGGAGCAGCAGATGAAGTCTTACTATCATAAGCAATCTCTACTGGTTCAGGCATGTTGAATTGTGGCACTATAACATTCACCTCATCATCTGGATCTCTGTCATATGTGATGGTAATAACCCTTTGATCTAACAACTTCTGAATATCTTCTTTCACAATAATGCAATCATCTTCTATTGAGCAAAATTCACAAACGTCATAATTATATTGATGTTTAAAGAAGGAAAGTCTACTTAAACTTTCATGCATTCTGATCAGTGAGTCCCTTATATGTTCAACCTAGTATACTCGAAACTTTCCAGGACATATGTGCACCATGTTTACCAACGCTGCCCCATGTTGAGGCAATGGATTAGATTGAACATTTGGATTAACATCTTTGAAAGATAAAATACCACTCTTAATTAACCTCTGGACATCTGCCTTCAAAGAAAAACAATTTTCAATATTATGTCCTGGCGAACCTTGGTGATATGAACATAATTGATCAGCCTTGTACCAAGGAGAAGTATTATTTGGTGCAATAGGAGGAGGTTTCATAATTATGAGATTCTTCTAGATCAAAGAAGGGAACAACTCAGTGCAAGTCATTGGTATTTCATCAAACTATGGTTTTCTCGGTGAATGGTTCTGATTGTTGAATTGAGGAGCCTGTTGCTGAGGCTGTTGTTGAAACTGTCGTTGTTGAATTGGAGAGGCTTGATAGGTTGGAGCTACCATTTTGGGGTGGGTAGCAGGAGTGACTACTACAACATGTGAATATCCTCTTCTCGGCCTTCTAGGAAAAATTGCACTAACATCTTGTTCCCTCCTCTTGGGGAAGACACTCCCAAATTTCTTAACACCACTAGATATACTACCTTTCTTGGCTAGACGCCCTTCAAGGATTCCCTCTTCAAGTCGCATGCCCATGTTCACCATCTCAGTGAAGTCACTAGGTGCACTTGCGATCATTCTCTCATAGTAGAAGGAACCTAATGTTTTTAGAAAAATCTTCGTCATTTCTTTTTTTTTCGAGGGGAGGGTAGATTTGAACGACAATCTCACGCCACCTTTGGGCATACTCTTTAAAAGATTCTCTATCCTTTTGGGACATATCTCGGAGTTGATCTCGTTTCGGGGCCATGTCAACATTATAATTGTATTAATGAACAAAAGCCTCACTGAGGTCATTGAAGTTGCGGATTCGGGTGCTATCCAAACCCATGTACCATTTCAGGGCAGCACCAGTTAAGATGTCCTGGAAGTAGTGAACTGATAGCTTATGATCATCATAGTAAGTGGACATCTTCCTCACATACATGGTCAAGCGCCTTTGCAGACATGAGTCACCTTTGTATTTTTCAAAGTCTGGCACTTTGAACTTAGTTGGAATTTTCACGTTTGGGACCAAACACAAGTTGTGAGAATTTTTCCCGAACAAGTCTTTCCCTTTAAGTGCTCTAATTTTCCTCTGCATTTCTTGAAATTGGTCTTGGAACTCCTCCATCCTATCGAAGATACCTAAACTTTCAGCAGGTTCAGCATGATAAATGGGTTCATTTGTGTATGGAATAGTGTGAACCACGGGAGCAGCAGTAGTCATTACAGACTGAGGGAAAGATACCATGGGCTAGATTACAGGTTGCACAGTAGTCATCTCAGGTTGAGGAAAATACACAATAGGTTGAATCACGGGTTGCACAGTAGTCATCTCAGGTTGAGGAAAAGACATGATAGGTTGAATCACAGGTTGCACAGCAGGCTGGTACCCTTCTGGCGTGAAATTGTAAGGCTTACCCCATGGAAAACCTTTTGGCATTTGATGTTGCAAAGGGTTGACTTGAGTCAAACAGGTTGGAGCAGTGACGATCTCGGAAACAATAGTAGTTTGAGCTTGAGCTTTAGTGGCCGAAGTCGATGGCTAATTCTGAGCATCCATCAAGCTTTCCACCAAAGCGGTCAACTTTTCTATTCTAGTATGAAGAGTAGTAACCTCCTTGCGAAGCTCATGATTTTCTTTCTCTAGATCTTCCATTCTCTTTTGACGATTGGCTCGAGTATTATACTGGTAAAACAGCTTGAAGATCTATCGGAGTAGAAAAATAAGCAAGAATAAGACTCTAGAAAACATGTAAGATTGAATGTTGAATGATGCATGATATACGATGCAAATGATTATTTATTTTGATAGTTTTTAAAGGAACTTTAAAACTTGATAACTTCGTAAACATCAATGGTAAAGATTTCATTTCATTAATAAAAGGCAAAAAAATTACAACTTTGGAACATAAAGCACTTTTAAATAGTTTTAAAAAATGACATAAGTAATAAAAACTAGGGACTAAGATCATTCAGAATCATCATCGGACGAAGGACCAAATGCTACTTGTAACTTGATCTTCCTAATCTTTTTTTCATAGAAGTCTTCCGTCTATGTCTTCTCGGCTATCAACTGATCAACAACTTTCTTCCATGGATTAGGAACAGGAGTAACGTCTACCAAATCTTCCTTCTTTCTCTTTTTTTCCTTAGCATATTTCTTGAGCAATGCATCTTTCTGACGAAGCTTCTCATCACGATCAATAAACCAACCATCTTGAATAAATAGCATATCCTCCTTTTCCTTCAGCTGTCGAATAATGATCATGTTTTCGTATTCGGACATACTATATTTTTCCTTCCAATCATCTCTTTCAGAATTTTCCTGGTACTCTTTCATGTTCTCAACAGGAATGTCATTAGATGATGATGTAGCAACGGGGAATAAAGGTTTCTCAGGATAATAAGGCATCTTGAGGACACAAGCCCTAGCACGAACCCATTGAAGGTAAGGCTCCAAAGAAACAGCACCTCTATGTCCTAACATGTCTCTTCCCTTTCTATGGACGTGGCACCAAGCCCTTTCAATCTCCTCCTTAGTTGCTTTGTGATCCTTTCCTTCTTGGAGAAAGAAACCACTCGGATGAATGTTATTTGGTTTATCCTTCATTGGGTATCCAAACTGGCGGCGTGCAAGAATAGGATTGTATTTAATTCCTCCTCTCGTACCAAGAAGAGGCACATTGGGAAAAACACCACAACTATCAATGATCTTCACATCATAGTAAGCTTGATTATACCAATCAATGTCGGAATGAGTAAGAGCCGTAATTTTTGGCGCCCATCGTGGCTCCTTCTTGAGATCCCAAAAAACATTAGACCCGGGTAAATGGGAAACATACCACTGGTATAACAATGGTGCACAACAGATAATCATCCCACCTTGGTAAGAATTCCGAAGATGGATGGAATAGAAGGTATCTCTTAGCAACGTAGGGACCAGATTTCCAATAAAAAATATTCTAATGGCATTGACATCTACGAACTTATCGATGTTAGGGAACAAGAATAACCCATAAGCAAGCAAAGCAAAGACAACTTCAAAGGCGATCGAGGTCATGACATTCAGAGGAATTGCAAACGTCCATAGAGCAGTCATGACATTTAGAGGAATTGGGGGTACATGGACCTTGTCAACATAAATTTGACACTTGTAACAAACCCTTGAGTGATGATGACAATCAGTTTCCATTATGGACCAATTGTAACCAGCCCTCAGGATTTTCTTGGCCATAGTGTGCCCACTAGAATGAGTCCCAAAGATTCTATCATGCATGTCTTCCATAATTTTCTCTGCCTCCTTCTTGTCCACACACCGGAGTAGAGTAGAATCATGATTTTGCTTATACAGGATTCCATTGCTTAGGAAAATTTTGGCTGAGAATCTTCGCAAGAATTTCTTATCATTGATGGGAGCTCCTTTAGGATACTCTTGTGCTTCAAGATATCTCCTTACTTCATGGTACCATGGTTTCTCTTCGTCAGTGTCAAGCTCATAGCAGTGTGCAGGTTCGTCAAATCTTTCGATTGTAATTATGGGAGCTCCGTTGTCCCATTTGACTTTGAACATGGGAGACATTTTTGCCAAGGCGTTAGCCAACTAATTTTCTTCTCTAGGGAAATGTTCAAAGGTCATCTCCTCAAAGTATGGTATTAGGGTTAACACAAGCTCCTTGTAAGGAATAAGGTTAGGATGCTTAGTGTCCCATTGTCCTTTGACTTGACTGATCACTAGAGCAGAATCTCCAAATACGTTCAAGAACTTGATCCTTAAGTCAATGGCAGCCTTTAAACCCAAGATGCATGCTTCATACTCAGCCATGTTGTTCATACAATCGAAGCACAATCTAGCAATGAAAGGAGTATGGAAACCCTTAGGACAAATAATCACATCACCAATTTCATTGCCCAAAGCGTTAAAAGCCCAATCAAAAACCATAGTCCATTAGTATCCTTGTTCAGGTCCGTCATACGGTCCAGGTCCTTCACAGTCAGTTACTAGCATAATATTCTCATTCGGGAAGTCAAAGTTCATAGACTGGTAATCATTAACAGCTTGATGGGCCAAATGATCTACCAATACACTTCCTTTGATAGCCTTTTGTTTGGTATACTGGATGTCATGTTCGGTCATAATCATTTTCCATCTAGCTATTTGTCCGAAGAGAGTTGGCTTCTCAAAGATGTACTTGATAGGGTCCATCTTAGAAATCAATAAAGTGGTGTGAGTCAACATATATTGTCTTAGACGGCGGGCATCCCATTCCAGAGCGCAACAAGTTTTCTTGAGCAGTGAATATCTGGTTTCACAGTCGGTAAACTTTTTGCTCAGGTAGTATATTGCATGCTCTTTTCGTCCAGACTCGTCATGTTAGCCTAACACACACCCCATGGAATACTCTAATACATTCAAGTACATGATCAAGGGTCTTCCTTCAACTGGAAGCATCAAGATATGAGGTTCTTGTGAATATTCTTTGATCTTGTCAAAGGCAGATTGGCATTCGTCGTTCCATTTGATTACTTGATCTTTCTTCAAGAGTTTGAATATTGGCTCACAATTAGCAGTTAAGTGGTATATGAAGGGAGCAATGTAGTTAAGTCGACCCAATAAGCCTCTGACTTCCTTCTAAGAACAGGTAACTGGAATTTCTTGAATAGCTTTGACCTTTACAAGATCCACTTCAATACCTCTGCCACTGACAACAAAACCTGGAAGCTTTCCAGATCTTACCCTGAAGGTGCACTTGTTAGGATTTAGCTTTAGCGTGTACTTCTTCAACCTCTCAAACAGCTTGCGTAAGCGATCGAGGTGCTCTTCTTCAGTTTGCGACCTTGAAATCATATCATCCATATAGACCTCTATTTCATGATGGATCATATCGTGAAATAAAGCTACCATAGCTCTTTGATATGTTGCCCCTGCATTCTTCAATCCGAACTGCATGACTTTGTAACAAAAGGTGTCACATTGTGTAATAAAGGTGGTCTTCTCCATGTCTTTGGGAGCCATCTTGATTTGGTTGTAGCAAGATAATCCATCCATAAAGGAGAAGACTTTATGTTGAGTAGCATTGTCAACTAAGACGTCCATATGAGGTAGAGGGAAATCATCTTTGGGGCTTTCCCTATTTAAAACCCTATAGTCTACACACATACGAACCTTCTCATCCTTCTTCGGTACGGGGACCACGTTTGCAACCTATTGAGGATAAGATGTCACAGCCAGGAATCCTGCATCGAATTGCTTCATGACTTCCGCTTTTATCTTTTCAGACATGTCAGGCCGCATCCGACGAACCTTTTGTTTGACAGGAGGACAATCTTCTTTTGTTGGTAGACGATGAACCACAATATCAATATCCAATCCCGGCATGTCTTCATACGACCAGACAAACACTTCAACATAGTCATGTAACATCTGAACCAACCTTCTCTTGATACCGTCTTCTAAGTTGGCGCCGATCTTGAACTCTTTCTTATTTTTCTCAGTACCTAAGTTGATAACTTCGACTGGCTCTTCATGAGGTTGAATAGCTTTCTCCTCTTGCGTTAGAAGTCTGGCTAGTTCCCCTGGTATTTCATAATCTTCCTCGCCTTCGTCTCCGGATTGGTTAATTGGATGTTCGAAGTCATAATTGGCAATACTAGAGTCGTTGGCAATGAGATCCGGAATGGATGAGGATCTGCAAGTGTGTGTATGTGCATATAAGATACATGGCTATTTGAAAAATGCAATAAAGAAAAAGAAAGATAATAAGCATAAAATTTGAATGCAAAGGTCCAATGTTTTCCATTAAATGATCATATGATAAATGAACATGAACAAAACCCTTAACAAATGGACCATGGTTCCCCGGGCAAGGCATATGGCTTAAAAAGTCATTGTTTGGAATTAAATTGCAGACAAAAGTTCTTGAATTGACATAAAACAGTAAACAGTAAGTACTCCTCAATGAAGGAGACGGGGGTGAAATCCTTTGTATGCTAGTTGTTGAGATTTCCTCCGGCAGTAGGGTAGATCCATTCTTCAAAAGCACATTCATCATCAGAGTCTTCCACAGTGTTTACTTTATGATTTATGATGCGAAAAGGTGGCTTTCCCATGCGAGCGCGCCTGACCTCTTTCTGAGCTTCGATGGTGAAACCCAACCCAAATTTTTCTGCTTTAAATGGAATGTCAGGGAGTTGTCCCCGGATAGTACAACTTCCATCTTCGACCACGGCAAGGGCATCTTTAAATGAAACCATTCTTGGTACAACTTCATCAGCTTTGTATATGTCAAAGGATATTTTGGTGGCGAAAACCATAGGATGAACAACTTCAAAAGCCTCGCACGGAGTTTCTATGAATTCACCATCCATTTCCATATACTTGAAGGAATTGAGGTGACTCACCATAAATTCTTCTTCGCCATAAACAGTAACGATCTTTCCTTTGACTGAGTATTTTAATATTTGATGAAGGGAGGATGTTACTGCCCATATCCCATGGGTTCAAGGGCGCCCAAGCAAACAAGAGTAGGCAGGATGTATGTCCATTATATAAAAGGTAGAGTTGAAAACTTGTGATACCACTTTAATGGGGAGATCCACCTCTCCATGCACCATTCTTCTAGACCCATCGAAAGCCCTTACAACTATATCACTTGGTTTTAACACCAGGCCTTCACAATCTAGTCGGTCCAAAGCACCTTTAGGTAGAACATTTAGAGAGGAACTGGTATCAATTAAGACATGAGCCAGGGTAGTTCCCTTGCATTCAATAGAGACATGCAAGGCCTTGTTATGATTCTTTCCGACTGGTGTCAAGTCAGCGTCATAGAAACCTAATCCGTTGTTATCCGTTAAACTCGCCACACAATTCTCGAATTGGTCAGCTGTAGTCTCTTGGGGCACGTGAGCTTTCTTTAAGAACTTGATTAAAGCCTGGGCATGAGCATCAGAATAGAGTAGTAATGACAGCATGGAGATTTTAGAGGGGGTTTTCCCCGGTTGTTCGACTATTTTTAAATCACTCTTCTTTATAATTTTCAGGATTTCCTCCATCTCTCAAGTGAAGGGCTCTTAAGCATCAACATCTTTGGCAGGTGCTTCTATCTCAGCAGGCTCACTTACTTTATATTTGCCTCTAGTGTTGGCATTAGGCTTGTTATTGGTTATGTGAACATGAGTTGTTGTAGTAGTCGGAGGTGAGATGTCAGGGGAGAAGATCCTACTTGTTCTTGTTACCTTACTAGAACCTGCAATATTTGTAACATTTTTGGTCTTTGTTGTACCCCAAAATTTTCCCTCCCATATTCTTCAAGGTTTGTCAAGAATCATCTTCAAATGGTTCAAAATTGTTCAAGGATAAGACAATCAAACTACTTCCTAAGACAGCTGAAATTAGGGTTTTGGTTCTTTCAAGGAATTGGAGGTTGTCAATGGTTCAATCAAGTCTCATATGCCTATAAACATTCTCAAGCACCTACATGCCAAGTTCCAAGACTCACAATGCCAAATTGCACAGTCAAAAGCCTCATTTGATCCACAGTCAACTGCAAGGGCAAAATGGTCATTTTGCAGTCAAAAGTCAGAATTTTTGGTCAACATCTTATTTTGAGTCCACAATCATCATTTTATCAAGTCTTGATCATGATTCCACAAGGATAGCTCAAAAATCATCAAGATGCAAAAAGTTACTATTTTTGGACAGCAGAAAAGTCAACTGTATCTTGACCAGGGCATAACTTTTTCATGGTTTGTCAGAAAAATTCCATCTAATGCTCATTTTGAATAGGATGACATTTACTACAATCCATATTCACATTCCAAGTCCAAGAAATGCTCTCACAAGAAGTTATCGATTTCTACATTATAGGTCAAATTCAAAAGTCAACAAATGTGCACTTTGAGTCAAAGACCATAACTTGAGATTGGTAAATCCAAATGACATGGGACCAAAGGCATTGGTTAGAGGACTTCAAGACCTTTCCAAAATGTCCAAGAACATGTTCATATGATCAAAATTTAGCAAGATGTGCATTGGAGAAGTTGGGAAATGTTTATGAATTTGCAAAAGTCAACTTTGCTCAAAACACCTTGTTTTTGCTAATGGGCCTCAAATCTCTTCTTGAAACTTCATCCATGGACTATGCACGACCCATCAAGCTTAATTGAATTTATTTTCTTATTTTTTATTAATTAATTGGATTTTTAATTGATATTAATTCATTTAATTGATTTTAATTGTAGGAAAATACAAAGATTTGGTTTTTCAATCTTTTTGTGAAGCAAATATGACCTAAAAAGGCTGGAAATTTCGTGCACCAAGTCAAAGATACAAAATATCCAAAATTGGCAACTTTCTTCAATCATGAAAATGCAAAAAGATTTGATTTTCAATCAAATATTCAATCATCAATTCCAGGGACTTTTGCTCAAGATTGTGACCTAATTTTATTCCTCTATATATGTACAAGCTAACCCTAATGCCATACACGGGAGAAAGCTGCAGACAAAGCCATAGCCATATTGAAAAATTCCAAGAAAATTGCAAAACTGATTTCTATATTCCAGGGCGATTCAAAGCTTTTTGTTAATTCTAACACCTTGCAGGGGTTCCCAGGAACGTGTGGCAATTAAAATCACACGCTAAAGCTCAAGAAATCACTAAGAACAGAACCACAGTTTGCACATTTTTTTCAAAATCGTATTGTCCAATTCATGCGCATTTAACATGATTTCTTGTTTGTTTTGCATTGCTTGAATCCATATGAAGCTAATGGCATAAATTGATTGAATTATAATGCACAGAATCAAAAGTTACCATGGACGATTTCTAGGGTTCATGAGCTGTGAATTTGGGGCTTTGCAATCCAGGAATAATTAGGACTCCTAAGATAGATGGTTGGAATCGTTGAACCAAGACGAATAAGACTGACTATTCGCGAAATATTTATATTAATCACAGCTCTATTCGCTATTTTTCGCCACTGTAGTTTGTGGGGGTTAAAAACCCCCGCTATCTAACATTGTTTTTGCAGGTTCAGCGAGGAAGATGATGATGTGTTGATACATCATTGGTTAGTTCAAATCAGCGCGTGCGTTTTTGTGTTAACAACATATGAATTGATTTTTTGTATATTATATTTGCTTATTATTATAATAACAAAAGCGTGCAAATGGTGTAGTGGATGATGCGTTGGCTTGGAATCATTGGGACCTGGGTTCGAATCCCAGGTCCCCCAAAACACTTGTTTCTATTTTTTCTTATATGTTCACATGCAGCTTCCAAGATGATGTCCATCATGTACCTCAGATATCCACGCGCCAGATGTCCCTAGACTCAAATCCAGTGGTCAAGATTGGAAGACCACCATGCTCCCTAGTCAATCAACGCATGGAGGATCTCAAAAAGTCAAAGAGGCTACAGCAAATAGGCTTCAAAATTCCAGAACTTACCTCCTAAATGGGCCAGCACCCCCCCTTGGTTTATTCTTCTTTTAATTCTTTTTCTTCTTTATTTAATTATTTTACTAATTATTATTATTATTATTATTTAATTAACTCACAAATTAATTATTTTCATAATAAAAATCAGAAAACTAAAATATAATATTTTATTATTATTATTATTATTATTATTATTTCTTAATTTCACTTTTAATTTATTATTTTTGTAAATAAAAACTAACATAATTAATTTAGTTGTTTCAATTAGGTTAATTTTTGACATTTTTGCAATAATCTAAAACTAATGTAGAATTAGGGTTCTTGACTTTTAATCATCTTATTTTTATTTATTTCCTAAAAAACATAAAAAACTTAAAAAAAATATTTCTTTTTATTAATCAATTAGTTTTAGGTTTAATTCAAATGCAAAGTACCAAAAGCTTCTTTCTTTCTCAAAAAGGGTCAAAACCCTAAAGACTTTCTCTGATTCAATTTTTATTCGCGCATATTATTTTTGATCATATTTATGTAATTGCTCCAAGGATGTAATAGCTTTAATTAGGACTATTTATCGCTTTCTTTAAATTCCGCAATTTACTTTTCAATGGTTGCTTTTGGCGATGTAAATACCCGACGCCTTGTAATAGCGTAGATTTACTTTCCGCAATATTTAACTGCTAGATGTATGTTAATTAGGCTATGCATGACAAGACTTATCTGAAAATTAAAATCAAAACGTAGCTCACCATAACATGTACAAAGATAACATAAATTGAAACCTGACACACTCGCACATGCCACTCCTAGGGTACGCCTCACTTGGTTGCCTCGACGTGGTCATTGAGTATATGGTGTTTTAGAGGTCGCCCTCCTGTCTAAAGATCCAAGTTGCCTCGAAACGGTTGCCTCGGATAAAAAGGATCTAGGACATTAGGGTTACCGCTAAGGCGTCCTACTATTGCTTTGGTGACCACATGTCCCTATAATCGAATTGACCCGAAAACTCCAACGACGGTGCTACCTACTTCTCAATAGTGGGATAGTACTGTCTAAAGGACATTTACACAGCTTAATTTCTTTTGAGTAGGTACTTGCTCTTTCAAAACAAAAACAACTTTTTGCACTTACACTTTTCTGACAAAAGTTTTCAAACAAACACTTCATACACTCTTGAGGACAGATACAAGAGTTAATCGAAGTTTTCAAAACAAACTTTTTTCAAAACCCACAAACACAAGAAAAGCAAAACATTTTTGAAAACATAGTGAGCAAGTACCTAAGAGCCCGTGGATAACCACGAATAGAAAGGGTGCTAACACCTTCCCTTTCTATAATCTACCTCCCGAACCGAGAAACATCTCGAAAAGGAATTTTGCTGTGCTTTTGTCCTTTCCTTGGAGAAAATAAAAGACGGTGGCGACTCTTGCTTACCGCGACATTTTGCGAACCAGCATTTTAAAACAGTCAGTTCTATTTCCACCGATCACAGAACTGGCGACTCTGCTAGGGAAATAATAATAAGTGAGGTGTACCTTAGGATTAGATCATTATGTTTTCAATTGTATGCCTTGAATGCTTTAATATTGTGGGCTTGTATCAGAGTTTTATAGATCCTAACCCGGATCTGGGGATACCCTTTAGAAGTAGCAATAAACTGTGAGGGAATTGTGCGGGGTATACCGACATGGTTAAAGCAGTTGCTACGTTGATGTGGCACTTTGGTGAGTACCGGTAACCCTTGAGTCAAGTCAAGGAGAGTACGGGGCCGCCGCGTGGTGTCGTGAAGCATCAACTGACCTTAGAACCTTACTTGACCATCCTGGCCTCTTTAGGGGTAGTGAGATGACCGACTTTGGTGTAGTCCGAAGTTGGTAGATACTCGATACTACACTCATTGAGGGTTATTTTCTTGGAATATTTTGGTCGCCAGTTAAGTGGCTAAATCAAAACAATGAACATAGAAAACAATCCAATGATATTGAGCTCCTTAGAACCCGGTTACTATTTTCTAGGACAGGTCTTAACCAACTGAAACTGAAAGAGGGTAGTACCTAAACTTCATGCTGGCCTAAACTCTAAGGGCTGTCTTGTGTGACTTGGGTGCCTTCACCATGTTTGCCTTTTGTGAATACTTGTGGTGTGCCTTTATCATAACATCATAACATCATAAAGCATCATATGCATCTACTAACCATTTCAAGGGTTCGGATCTTCATCTTTGTTCTTGTTTTGTAGGACATGGAGTCTCTCCGCATGAAAACAATTCAGGTCAACCTTGTAAGGATCCCTCCTCAGCTCAAGGAGCTTACATCCAGGATTCCCGAGAACTCTTCCTTCAATGAAAGACATGGTAGACTCATCAGCTTGGTCAACACCAACATTGAAGAAGATATGATAAAAGTTCTCTTCCAGTTCTTTGACCCCTTACACCACTGTTTTACATTCCCTGATTATCAATTGGTACCTACTTTGGAAGAATTTTCTCAACTTCCGAGGATTCCTATTCTTAGTCAACTACCCTACAACGGTACGGAAAAGGAGCCAAAACTTGAAGAGGTTGCTCAAGCATTACGTCTGCAACCATCTGACATCAAGGGGCATTGGGAAATCAGAAGTGGTATCAAGGGATTCTTGGCAAAGTTCCTGTTTGAGAAGGCACAAGAATTTTGGAATTCTCTTGACCTACAAGCCTTTGAAGAGATTATGGCACTCCTTGTCTATGGGTTGGTGTTGTTCCCAAATCCGGATCAACTTATAGATATAAATGATGTCAAGATTTTTATGTCCAGGAATCCCATACCTACATTGCTTGGGGACATCCTCCACTTACACTCGAACAATGAGAAAAACAGGTGTTCTCATGTGTTGTACTCCTCTCCTAGCAAGGTGGTTTATTTTGTACCTTCCACAATCAGTTCTGAAGAACGAGCGGGGTTTAAGGTGGTCACAACGATTGATGACTCTTACACATTCTGATATACATTGGTGTTCTCGGTCCAGAGAAAATGTCACTATCATTGATCGTTGCGGAGAATTTCCTAATGTTCCTTTACTTGGAATTAGAGGAGGCATCACCTACAACCCATGTCTGGCTTTGAGACAATTTGGATATGCTCGGAGGGATGGCCCTCATGATATGCTGATTCCTGACTTAGTTTTTGACTTCGACAACGATGCGCAAGGACTTCGCCAAAGGTTCATCAGAGCTTGGAGGATGCCTAGCAAGGTGGATAGTAAGACACTGGGGCACAAGAATTCCATCCCCCTTGAGCCTTACCTCAAGTGGGTATGAACCCGCTCCCAAAAGCTTATGATGCCATATCCTCACGTTCTCCCCATAATCAAAGAGCCTGTTATGGAAGGAGAGGTTCCATACACCATTCTATATCCTGATATGCCAACATCATGGGAAGAAATGCAAAAGAGCTGGATCCAACTCAAGGAAGAACGAAATTCTCTTGAAGCCAGTCTACATGCCAGCGAGAAGAAGGTCTTGGAGCTCACCCGCCTACTTCACGAGGAAAAGACCCTCAACACCTATATCGCTCCAAATAGGATGCGCAATGTCTTTTTACATTAAGTATTTTTCAATATTTCGCCCATGAGGCACTGATGTACTAAACAATTTACTTCTTAATATGATGTGTGTTCCTTTTTTGTCTGCAACGAATTTGAATTTTCGAACCCTTGAATGCATTGCATAAATAGCATACCATGCATCATATGCATAACAGGTACCCTTTTTACAGGTCACTTATCTTCTTCGCTGTTTATTTCAGCAATCATCATGTCTTCTGAACCTACCACTGAACAAGCTATCAAGGCCCTCCAGGCCCAGAATGCCCAGTTCCAAGAATTGGTTATGAGCTTAGCCAAGGGTCAACAGGAGTTGAAGACCCTGATTCTGAAGAAGAAAAAGAAGAGGACCGTCTTGTTCAACACTGGGCGCAGATTTGGGAATGGATTACAGAATGAGGTTGAGCTGACTACCTCCTCTGTAGGCAAAAACAGTCCACAAGAGAGAAGGGTTCCTAGTCCCGTGGTCTCCGACAACGAGACGGATTATGATGAGGAACAGTATCCTCCTGCTGAGGATAGGTATAAACAGTTGGAGGACCGCCTGAGCGCCATGGAGATCCAGAATGTGCCCGGGTTGGACTTTGGAGACCTAGGCTTATCCTCTGGGGTGGTGATTCCCCATAAGTTCAAGGCGTCTGCTTTTGCAAAGTACGACGGAGCTTCCTGTCCTAAGCTGCACCTCCGGTCGTATGTGAGGAAGATCCAACCTTATACAGCTGACAAGAATTTGTGGATCCATTTCTTCCAGGATAGTATTTCAGGGACTCAACTCGAGTGGTTCTATCAGCTGGATGGAGCCAGTATCCGTAATTGGGAGGATTTGGCGACTGCGTTCTATAAGCAGTATCAATATAATTCCGACCTCGCTCCTACGCGTACCCAACTCCAGGGTATGTCACTAGGGACGGGTGAAGGATTTAAGGAATATGCCCAAAAGTGGAGAGATCTGGCTGGAAGGGTGCAACCACCTTTAACTGACCGTGAGCTTGTTGATATGTTCTTGGGGACCCTGTCTGGTCCGTTCTTCAACCATTTAATTGGAAATTCTTCAGCCGGGTTTACAGACCTTATCCTGACTGGTGAGAGAATAGAAGCTGGTATCAAGTCTGGAAAGATACAGAAAGGTGCCACCTCGAGCACTGAAAAGAAACCCTTCAAGAAAGAATCTAGTGTTGTCTATGGTTCAAAGAGACAGGATAGATCGGAACGCCGCCAAGCTATCAACGCGGTGGTTATTTCAAAGCCTACTGCTGCTCCTCAGCATCACAACCAACAAAGGGGTGAGATACCTAAAAGGCAGTTCACTCGACTCAGCATGACCTTATCCCAGATATTGCCGCAGTTACTGACAACCAATCTGGTGACTCTGAAAGAAGCTCCGAAGATTGTGAACACAACCTCTCCAAAGTACAATCCCAACGCCCGCTGCGCTTATCACTCTGACAGCCCGAGGCATAACACGGATGATTGTTGGGCTCTGGAGAATAAGGTTCAGGACCTAATCGATGCTAAGGAGATAGAGTTCGAGGTGCCCGAAAGGCCCAATGTTGTGACTGCTCCCATGCCCAAGCATGGAGTGAATGCTGTTGAGGAAGACCTGTTTGTAGCCTCTGTGAATGATATTGTTACTCCGTTGTTGACTGTCAAGAGGAACCTGTTACTAGCCGGTTTATTTCCGGGATGTAGTAAAGGTTGCCATCTGTGTTCTGTTTCACCTACTGGTTGCCCATCATTGAAGTCAGGTATCCAAAACCTGATGGATAATAAAGAAATCCTGTTTGAAAAGATTGTTGTTCCTACTACCCCTACTGGAGAAGTGTCCATTGTTACTATTTTCAACAACTCTCCTAAGGCTCCCCCGAGGAAGCCCGTCAAAATTACGCCTGTTCAGAAGATTGCACCCATAATCATCACTGTTCCGGGGCCCATCCCCTATACATCCGACAAAGCCGTCCCTTGGCACTATGGGGCAGATGTTTATGTGCTTGGAGTTAAGTAAGAGTTTGACACTAATACCGGCATCAGTAATATCACCGGGCCTGCCAAAGTCACCCGCAGCGATAGGCTTTTCTCACCTGATATTGCGCCACCAACTATCCAGAGACCCATTGTCATCACACCTGCAAGTGTGCCTACTTCCCTTCCTGATCAAGTTCCTATTTCAACCCCTGCTGCCGAGTCATCCGACGCTCGGGGAAAAGGGATCGCCACAGATATGCCTGCCCAGGCGGAGGCACCAAAGACCATCAATGTTGAAGCTTCCAGGCAGGAGATGGAAGAGATTCTTAAGATTATCAAGAAGAGTGATTTTAATGTAGTTGAGCAGCTGAGGCACACCCCATTAAAAATTTCTATGCTATCGCTGTTGTTGTGTTCAGAGGCCCATGCCAAGGCTCTGATTACCTTCCTGAAGACGGCCCACGTGCCACAAGAGACGTCAGCTGACCAGTTTACCGATTGTGTGGCCAACTTAACTGCTGATAATGGTATGGGTTTCTCCGACGCTGATCTGACTGCCAAAGGGAAGAACCATAACGATGCCCTGCATGTCTCCATTGAATGCAGGGGCACTACTCTTGCCCATGTGTTGGTTGACACTGGTTCCTCGTTGAACGTATTGCCCAAGAAAGCTCTAGACAGGATGGATTGCGAGGGGTTGGAATTAAAGCCAAGTAACATTGTGGTCCGGGCCTTTGATGGGTCTAAAAGGATGGTGCATGGCGAAGTCGACATTCCAATCAGGGTTGGTTCTCAGGTCTTTGATTCTACATTCTATGTGATAGACATCCGACCATCCTATTCTTGTTTACTGGGTCGTCCATGGATCCATAAGGCTGGAGCTGTGACCTCCACATTACATCAGAAGCTGAAATACCCGGTCAGAGGGAAGATTGTGACAGTTCAGGGGGAGGAAGAGTATATGGTCAGTCACCTTAACTCGTTCTGATACATAGAAATGGATGGGGAGTTCATTGAGACTCCATTCCAACACTTTCAAGAGGTTCCTCAGACGCTGGCATCAGTTGAAACTGTGATTGAAGATTCTCCTTTGAAGATGGCTTCCTTAAAGGATGCCTGGGTTGTGGTTGAGAAGGGTGAGTATGCAAACTGGGGCCGACTTCCTGATTTCACTCCGAAGACTGACAAGTTTGGTTTGGGTTTCACTGCAGAAGCTCAGAGGGTTGTTCGTAGGGAAAGGATTGGAAGACCTCCTGTATTCATCAGCAACTCAGGAGTCAATGCCATTGAAGATGACATAGAAGAATCTGAATTCGACAGTTGGGTCTACCCTACGACCAACGGTGGACCAAGCAACTGGACAGCCAAAGACTTCGTCCCTATTACTTTTGTGACTCAGTAATGAACTCCTTTGTTTTGAATGTGTAAACAGACAATATTGTAAAACTTTATGGCCCGGTGTCTTACCCGGGGCACCGTGGCTTCATTTGTGAGGGCTTTTGTGTGTCATTTTCATATATCATTGATAAAAGCATTGGACGTTTTTTACATTTCAAATATTGCGCTCCTTGTCTTTCTTTATTATGTATTGCGAAACAACTATTTACACACACTCACATATACAGGTCCCAATCCACTCTGGATCTCACTGATAACGACTCTGCTACTGCCAGTTATGACTTCGAAAATCCGATCAACTTAGCCGAAGACGAAGGTGAAGATGATTGCGAAGTGCCTGGTGAGCTTGCAAGACTGCTACTCCAGGAAGAGAGGGCCATTCAGCCACATGAAGAGCTAGTGGAAACGGTAAATCTGGGTACTGAGACAGACAAAAAGGAAGTCAAGATTGGTGCCGATCTGGAGTCTAGTGTGAAACAACGGTTGATTTAGATGCTGCATGACTACATGGAAATCTTTGCCTGGTCTTACGAAGACATGCCTGGGTTGGATACCGACATTGTGGTTCATCACTTGCCTACCAAGGAAGAATGCCCTCCGGTAAAACAGAAGGTCCGCCGTATGCGTCCAGAGATGTCCGAGAAAATCAAGGCTGAGGTTATGAAACAATTTGACGCCGGTTTTCTAGCAGTAACTTCTTACCCTCAGTGGGTCACCAACGTGGTTCCAGTATCGAAGAAAGATGGTAAGGTCCGAATGTGTGTTGACTAGAGGGATTTGAATAGGGCGAGCCCTAAGGATGACTTCCCTTTGCCTCACATCGACATTCTGGTTGACAACACTGCTCAGCATAAGGTATTCTCCTTCATGGACGGGTTCTCCGGTTATAACCAGATCAAGATGGCTCCTGAAGACATGGAGAAGACCACCTTTGTTACTCAGTGGGGCACCTTTTGCTACAAGGTCATGCCTTTTGGGCTGAAAAAATGCTGGGGCAACCTACCAACATGCCATGGTTGCCTTGTTTCATGACATGATCCATCACGAGATTGAAGTATATGTCGACGATATGATTGCAAGGTCCTAAACTGAGGAGGAACACCTTGACCATCTACAGAAGTTGTTTGACCGGTTGAAGTTGTATAAGCTGAGATTAAACCCGAACAAGTGCACCTTCGGGGTGAGGTCTGGAAAACTACTAGGTTTCGTCGTGAGCGACAAAGGTATTCAAGTGGACCCTGCCAAAGTAAAAGCCATACAAAAGATGCCAGTTCCCAAGACAGAGAAAGAAGTCAGAGGCTTTCTAGGACGGTTGAACTGCATTGCCCGATTCATCTCGCACCTGACTGCTACTTGTGAGCCAATCTTCAAGCTACTGAAGAAAGATCAAGTAGTACGTTGGAATGGTGAATGTCAGGCCGCTTTCGAAAGAATCAAAGAGTATCTCCAAGAGCCACCCATTCTTATGCCACCGGTTGAAGGGAGACCTCTAATCTTATACTTGACAGTACTGGATAACTCAATGGGGTGTGTGCTGGGGCAGCATGACGAGTCTGGCCGAAAAGAGCATGCTATTTATTACCTTAGCAAAAAGTTTACCGACTGTGAGACCCGATACTCACTGCTCGAGAAAACTTGCTGTGCTTTGGTATAGGCTGCTCGCCGGCTGAGACAATATATGTTGACTCACACTACTCTGTTGATTTCAAAAATGGATCCAATCAAGTATATCTTCGAAAAGCCTGCCTTGTCCGGAAGAATAGCAAGATGGCAGATGATCTTGACTGAATATGACATCCAGTACACGACTCAAAAAGCAATCAAGGGAAGTGTGTTGGCAGACCATTTGGCACACCAGGCAGTGGATGATTACCAATCTATGAACTTTGAATTTCCTGACGAGAATATCATGATAGTGACTGATTGTGAAATACCTGGACCGGATGAAGGACCGGAGGAAGGATCCCGATGGGCTATGCACTTTGACGGAGCCTCAAACGCCCTGGGTAACGGCATTGGCGCTATGATCATATCTCCTAAAGGCTCTCATACTCCACTTACTGCCCGATTATGTTTCAACTGCACCAACAACATGGCGGAGTATGAAGCATGCATCATGGGTCTTTGAGCTGCAATTGACCTAAGGATCAAGTTTCTGAGTGTCTTCGGAGATTCCACTCTCGTGATCAGACAGATCAAAGGCGAGTGGGATACGAAACACCCAAATCTTATTCCTTATAGGGAGTATGTATTGACGTTGCTTCCCCATTTCGAGGAGATAACTTTTAAACACTTCCCAAGAGAGGAGAATCAGTTGGCGGACGCGCTAGCTACGATGTCTTCTATGTTCAAAGTCAAATGGAACAACGAGGCTCCCCGGATCATTATTTGGAAATTGGATGAACCCGCACATTGCTGTGATCTTGAGACCGAAGAAGTAACAGAAAAACCCTGGTATCATGAAGTAAAGAGGTACCTTGAAGCTCAAGAATACCCCAAGGGCGCATCTGTTAATGACAAGAAGTTTCTGAGAAGGTTCGCGGCAAAGTTCTTCCTCAGCAATGACATTCTCTATAAACGAAACCATGATTCAACCTTACTGCGTTGTGTGGATAAGACTGAAGCAGAAAGGATCATGGCAGAGCTGCATGAAGGTACCTTCGGAACTCACTCCAATGGACATACTATGGCAAAGAAAATCCTTCGGGCAGGATATTACTGGTCCACAATGGAAGCCGACTGTTATCAACATTCTCGGACATGTCACAAATGCCAGGTCTATGCTGATAAGGTGCACATTCCTCCAGTTCCTTTGAACGTCTTGATAGCACCTTGGCCTTTTGCAATGTGGGGCATTGATATGATCGGCGAGATCAGACCTACGGCATCCAATGGGCATCGTTTTATCCTGGTAGCAATTGATTACTTTACAAAGTGGGTTAAAGCAGCTTCCTTTGCCACCGTAACCAAGAACGTAGTGGCACGGTTCATTCGGCATAACCTGATCTGTCAATACGGTATACCAGAGAGGATCATTACAGACAATGGTACCAATCTTAACAACAAGATGATCACTGAGCTCTGCGAGCAGTTCAAGATACAGCACCACAACTCTTCTCCTTACCGACCGAAGATGAATGGGGCTGTAGAAGCAGCTAATAAGAACATCAAGCAGATTGTGCAGAAGATGACAGTGACCTACAAAGATTGGCACGAGATGTTACCATTCGCTCTTCATGGGTACCGTACCTCAGCACGGACGTCAACAGGGGCAACACCTTATTCCTTGGTATATGGC
Source organism: Vicia faba (assembly GCA_948472305.1). Classification (NCBI taxonomy): domain Eukaryota; kingdom Viridiplantae; phylum Streptophyta; class Magnoliopsida; order Fabales; family Fabaceae; genus Vicia; species Vicia faba. The sequence continues at coordinate 536,778,693 of OX451737.1, forward strand.
ATGGAGGCAGTCCTACCCACCGAAGTTCAGATACCCTCTCTCTGGATCATGAAGGATGCAGGTTTGAGCAAAGACGACTAGACCCAGACCCGACTTGATCAACTGAACCTAATCGACAAAAAGAGACTCACTGTTATTTGTCATGGTCAGACGTACCAAAAACGGATGATCAAGGCATTTAACAAGAAAGTCAGACGACAAGAGTATCGAGTCGGGGACCTGGTAATCAAGCACATCATCCTACCTCAAGGTGATCCCAGGGGCAAATGGGCCCCCACGTACGAAGGGCCATTTTTGGTTAAGAACATCTTCTCAGGAGGAGCGATGATTCTAACCACCATGGATGGTGACGACCTTCCTCACCCCGCCAATGCAGACATAGTAAAAAGATACTACGCATGATTAAAGACCCACTAGGTCGACTGGCCTAGGCAAAAATAAGGGCTTCCCGGCGAACCAAAAGGGTTTGGGCAAAAATAAGGGATGAAAATAATAAAAAAATCTGTACACCCGGCAAGTCGAAAACCTGAAAAGGCGACTTGGGCAAAAATGGGTATCCCGGTGGACTGAAAACCCGAAAGGGCGGTCCAGGCAAAAGTTAGGGATAAGCGTAATACTATGTCTCATTGGATCACACTGCATCCAGACTTCGGTATCAACCATCAGACTCAGATGGCACCAATCAATCAGATTCATCTTCAACTAAGCAGCAAAGTGATGAGACGCTTGAAGACATAAAGGCGATAACAGAGTTGGAACCCAGTGGGATTTTTCACATAGCTGTTTTGTTTTCCTTTTTACAAATTGTATAAACTCTATTTTGTTCGGCAGCGTTCTCTTACTAGGACGTCGGCCTCTTGTATACAAAACGCCTATTTACAGGCAAAATTTCAAAATCAATACAAGTTCATTTTTAAGACAAATTTCAAATTGTTTTTCCTTTATCTGTTTTATTTTGCAAAGAACGTCCAATGTTCATTTTTGATATATGCATTTGACATTAATTGCTAATCACAAATATTTGCATGCGAAACAAAGGACTAATTACAGGTGACACCGGAAGTAGGGGCAATAAGGATTATCTAAGCGATCTAGTTGCTCTGTCCACCGAGGTACCTAGGTAAGTTCAGCTGAAGAACATGACCAAGATACCTTCACTCCCCGTAGAGTAAGACGAGAATCAGCAATACTCTCCCCAAGCAGAGTTGGTCTCCCATCAGCCCTAAAAAGGCACAGTATCCCCAACAAATCAGCAATACTCTCCCCGAGCAGAGTTAGTCCATAATCAGTCCTGGAAAAGTTGGGTATCCCCAAAAGATCTTAATATTCTCCAGCAGAGTATAAAGATATTCCTCAGCAAGCATCCCCAGCAGTCTTAATATTCCTCGACAGAGTATAAGATTGTTCCCTGGCGGAATACAAGATACCCCCAGTGGAGTTATTTCCTCAAAAGTTTCCCCAGGAGAGTTGAATCATCCTCCCCAGTAGATTCTGGAAGCTTATCCCCTGCAGAGTGCAAATGCACCTCCCCAGCCTTATTTAGAAGGTTATTCCCCACCAGAGTCTAACTGGGTTATCCTCAGCAAATTGCAACGGAAAGACCGTCCTTAGCGAAGTTCTTCCTATCCCCAGCGGAGTTCATCAAATTCCCCAACAGAGCTTATCAACAGAATCTCTAGCGGAGTTTATCGTTCAAATCTTCAGCGAAGCATCTCTCCCCCATAGAGTATTTCCCCACAGAGTAATCTCTTCAACAGTTTATTCCCCAACGGAGTCATCTTCTCCTACAGGTTTATTCACACAATCATCTCCGTTCATCATTCCCAGCGGAAACGAAGAATTCAACATCATTCTCCAGCAGCTATCCGGGATTTATTTTCCCTAGCTAAAACATCACATTTTCATACATCATGATACATGCATATACACATCATATCATACAATCTCATTTTGAGAACATCATGCATTTCATATATCATGACATTGCATACAACTAATGTTTTGCCTTTTCAGGAAAAGGGAAATCAAAGATGGTTACCATCAACCTTTCTTAAGTTCCAGATTAACACCTGTAACTAGCCAGGAAATATCTGTGAGCGACTGATTGTAGATCTATACCTGTAACTAGCCAGGAAAGTTATCTACACGAAGAGATTGAAGATCAACACCTGTAACAGGCCAGGAAACTATCTTTCTTTCTCAGGTCAGAGATTAATACCTGAAACCAACCAGGACAACTATCTCGACCAACCTCTCTTAAGTTCCGGATTAATACCTGTAGCAAGCCAGGAAATGTCTGTGGACGACTGATTGTAGATCTATACCGGTAACTAGCCAGGAAAGTATCTACATGAAGAGATTGAAGATCAATACCTGTAGCAAGCCAGGAAAACTATATTTCTTTCTCAAGTCAGAGATTAATACCTGAAACCAGCCAGGAAAGCTATCTCGACCAACCTTTCTTAAGTTCCAGATCAACACCTGTAACTATCCAGGAAATATCTGTGGACGACTGATTGTAGATCTATACCTGTAACTAGCCAGGAAAGTTATCTACATTGAAGAGATTGAAAATTAATACCTGTAGCAAGCCAGGAAAACTATCTTTCTTTCTCAGGTCAGAGATTAATACCTGAAACCAGACAGGACAACTATCTCATCGGCCAGCCTTCTTAAGTTCCAGATCAACACCTGTAACTAGCCAGGAAATATCTGTGGACGACGAATTGTAGATTAATACCTGAAACCAGACAGGACAACTATCTACTTGACCATCATCAGGCAACCCTACACCGGTTCCTTCTCTTCCAAGATGCAGTTTTACACAGACTCATCATCAGACAACCCTACAGAGGTTCCTTCTTTCAACCTACCAAGTTACAATTCAACAAACAATCCCCAGATGGAATCTTTAAGCCCATCTCCACAACTATCCATTACATTTCCAGATGGCATCTATAAGCCCATCCTCCTATCCATCATATCTCCAAATGGCATATGTAAGCCCATGCCCGACATCACATTGCTGATACTACACCATGCGAGTGCAAATTTCTGGGCACTTTAGTGTTCAATCATCTTCCACCTTCGGATCACGAAAGGCACGCAAGCCAATCTACATCCTCAGGTTTAAGAAGATTGAACAGGGGCAACTGTTGTACCCCAAAATTTTCCCTCCCATATTCTTCAAGGTTTGTCAAGAATCATCTTCAAATGGTTCAAAATTGTTCAAGGATAAGACGGTCAAACTACTTCCTAAGACAGCTGAAATTAGGGTTTTGGTTCTTTCAAGAAATTGGAGGTTTTCAATGGTTCAATCAAGTCTCATATGCCTATAAACATTCTCAAGCACCTACATGCCAAGTTCCAAGACTCACAATGCCAAATTGCACAGTCAAAAGCCTCATTTGATCCACAGTCAACTGCAAGGGCAAAATGGTCATTTTGCAGTCAAAAGTCATAATTTTTTGTCAACATCTTATTTTGAGTCCACAATCATCATTTTATCAAGTCTTGATCATGATTCCACAAGGATAGCTCAAAAATCATCAAGATGCAAAAAGTTACTATTTTTGGACAGCAGAAAAGTCAACGGTATCTTGACCAGGGCATAACTTTTTCATGGTTTGTTAGAAAAATTACATCCAATGCTCATTTTGAAGAGGATGACATTTCCTACAATCCATCTTCACATTCCAAGTCCAATAAATGCTCTCACAAGAAGTTACCAATTTCTACATTATAGGTCAAATTCAAAAGTCAACAAATGTGCACTTTGAGTCAAAGACCATAACTTGAGATTGGTAAATCCAAATGACATGGGACGAAAGGAATTGGTTAGAGGACTTCAAGACCTTTCCAAAATGCCCAAGAACATGTTCATATGATCAAAATTGAGAAATATGTGCATTGGAGAAGTTGGGAAATTTTTATGAATTTGCAAAAGTCAACTTTGCTCAAAACACCTTGTTTTTGCTAATGGGCCTCAAATCTCTTCTTGAAACTTCATCCATGGCCTATGCACAACCCATCAAGCTTAATTGAATTTATTTTCTTATTTTTTATTAATTAATTAGATTTTTAATTGATATTAATTCATTTAATTGATTTTAATTGTAGGAAAATACAAAGATTTGGTTTTTCAATCTTTTTGTGAAGCAAATATGACCTAAAAAGGCTGGCAATTTCGTGCACCAAGTCAAAGATACAAAATATCCAAAATTGGCAACTTTCTTCAATCATGAAAATGCAAAAAGATTTGATTTTCAATTAAATATTCAATCATCAATTCCAGGGACTTTTGCTCAAGATTGTGACCTAATTTCATTCCTCTATATATGTACAAGCTAACCCTAATGCCATACACGGGAGAAAGCTGCAGACAAAGCCATAGCCATATTGAAAAATTCCAAGAAAATTGCAAAACTGATTTCTATATTCCAGGGCGATTCAAAGCTTTTTGTTAATTCTAACACCTTGCAGGGGTTCCCATGAACGTGTGGCAATTGAAATCACACGCTAAAGCTCATGAAATCACTAAGAACAGAACCACAGTTTGCACATTTTTTTCAAAATCATATTGTCCAATTCATGCGCATTTAACATGATTTCTTGTTTGTTTTGCATTGCTTGAATCCATATGAAGCTAATGGCATAAATTGATTGAATTATAATGCACAGAATCAAAAGTTACCATGGACAATTTCTAGGGTTCATGAGCTGTGAATTTGGGGCTTTGCAATCCAGGAATAATTAGGACTCCTAAGATAGATGGTTGGAATCGTTGAACTAAGACGAATAAGACTGACTATTCGTGAAATATTTATATTAATCACAGCTATATTCGCTATTTTTCGCCACTGTAGTTTGTGGGGGTTAAAAAACCCCGCTATCTAACATAGTTTTTGCAGGTTCAGCGAGGAACATGATGATGTGTTGATACATCATTGGTTAGTTCAAATCAGCGCGCGCGTTTTTGTGTTAACAGCATATGAATTGATTTTTTGTATATTATATTTGCTTATTATTATAATAACAAAAGCGTGCACATGGTGTAGTGGATGATGCGTTGGCTTGGAATCATTGGGACCTGGGTTCGAATCCCAGGTCCCCCAAAACACTTGTTTCTATTTTTTCTTATATGTTCACATGCAGCTTCCCAGATGATGTCCATCATGTACCTCAGATATCCACGCGCCAGATGTCCCTAGACTCAAATCCAGTGGTCATGATTGGAAGACCACCATGCTCCCTAGTCAATCAACGCATGGAGGATCTCAAAAAGTCAAAGAGGCTACAGCAAATGGGCTTCAAAATTCTAGAACTTACCTCCTAAATGGGTCAGCACCCCCCCTTGGTTTATTCTTCTTTTAATTATTTTTCTTCTTTATTTAATTATTTTACTAATTATTATTATTATTATTATTATTTAATTAACTCACAAATTAATTATTTTCATAATAAAAATCAGAAAACTAAAATATAATATTTTATTATTATTATTATTATTATTTCTTAATTTCACTTTTAATTTATTATTTTTGTAAATAAAAACTAACATAATTAATTTAGCTGTTTCAATTAGGTTAATTTTTTACATTTTTGCAATAATCTAAAACTAATGTAGAATTAGGGTTCTTGACTTTTAATCATCTTATTTTTATTTATTTCCTAAAAAACATAAAAAACTTAAAAAAAATATTTCTCTTTATTAATCAATTAGTTTTAGGTTTAATTCAAATGCAAAGTACCAAAAGCTTCTTTCTTTCTCAAAAAGGGTCAAAACCCTAAAGACTTTCTCCGATTCAATTTTTATTCGCGCATATTATTTTTGATCATATTTATGTAATTGCTCCGAGGATGTAATAGCTTTAATTAGGACTATTTATCTCTTTCTTTAAATTCTGCAATTTACTTTTCAAGGGTTGCTTTTGGCGATGTAAATATGTAGGTGTTTAGGTATTGGCTTGCATTTTTGGTAAATTCCAAGTGTATGTGTGAATGTCATGACTGATGTCACAACATTCTAGTTCAGGTTGTACTAGCTCTTTAGGTACATGTGCAGAAAAATATTGTAACTCAAATACTGATGTTTATAAGTGTGTATCTGAGCATGTTTGCAAAATGATCACATTTTACTAATCAGTAGACAGGTTTTCTCAGATGTCATAACAGATGTTATGACATCCTGTTCTGAACTAGCAGAATTACAGGATTGGATAAGTCTGAGTTTTTTCAGGAAATAACTCAGTCCTTCCTAAACAGAATCCTGCGTTTTCTGAGGAGTAACCTAGCTCAATCCTAACTTGATCAATGAAGTACTGTGACCTGGTCTTAAGGTCAAACGGAATCAACCCTAGGTTTTTGGAAACCCTAACTGAAGTTGCAGCTGCTATATATTCAACAAAGCTGCGGTTTTTGAAGCCACCCCTGCTGATTGATTAGAAGATCAAGTTTGTAATCTGTATAGATTTGTTGATTGTACTCCAAGCAATTATCATTGTGATAAGTGTCTTGGAATAGGCTTAAATTGTAAGGGTTGTGTAGCACTCAAAGCTTCGAAGCAAGAGTGTTTGAATGTTACTTGACTAAAGCTGTGAAGCAGAGTCAAGTTAGTTGTGTACATCACTCAAAGCTGTGAAGCACGAGTGATTGTGTTACTTGATTAAAAAGCTGTGAAGCTTAATCAAGTGTGTGTTTTGAAGAGTGTCTTCAACAATTCTCAAGTCAAATTTGTTTATGTATCACTGCTGTGATTGAGGGGGAGTGAGTAGGAACTCAGGTTTAAGTTGTACTTAGATTAGAATTGCATTGGGTAGGTCTTAAGTGAAGGAGATAAACTGGTTGGTTTATTCCTGAATTAACATCTCTTATAGTGGATTCTCTCCCTGGCTTGGTAGCCCCCAGAGTAGGTGTTGTTGCACACTGAACTGGGTAAACAATTGACTGTGTTATTTACTGCTTTTGTATTTACTGTCATATAGTAAGTCAGATACGGTGTCATAACATTGGACGTGACATTGAGTATCTGTAGCCAGAAATTTCAATTGGCATCAGAGCAGGCACCCTGCCTGTATTACTGGGTGAGATCTAGGGATATCACTTTCTGGCACTATGGACAAAGAAGGAGTTTTTGGAAATAGACCACCCATTCTGGATGGAACTAATTATGACTACTGGAAACCTCGTATGATTGCCTTCCTAAAATCTCTGGACAAAAAGGCATGGAGAGCTGCTGACAAAGGATGGATTCATCCCACCATAACTGAAAGAGATGGGACAATCAGTCTGAAGCCTGAGGAAGAGTGGAGTAAAGAAGAAGATGAGTTAGCTCTGGGAAATTCAAAAGCCTTAAATGCCTTGTTCAATGGAATTGATAGAAACATCTTCAGATTAGTACATCAATATGAACTGGCCAAGGAAGTTTGGGACACCCTCAAAACTACTCATGAGGGCACTTCCAAAGTAAAGATGTCAAGGCTTCAGATGTTGACCACTAAGTTTGAGAATCTAAAAATGATGGAAGATGAAACCATCCATGAATTTCACATGAACATCTTGGAGATTGCCAACACCTCAGGAGCACTGGGAGAAAAAATGTCAGAAGAAAAACTGGTGAGGAAGATTCTCAGATCCCTGCCTAAAAGATTTGCAATGAAGGTAACTGCCATAGAGGAAGCCCAGGACATTAGCAAGTTAAAAGTGGATGAACTTATTGGGTCTCTTCAGACTTTTGAGATGGGGATCACTGATAATGGTGACAAGAAGAACAAAAGCATAGCACTTGTAACCAACACTGATGTTGAACACAAGGAGGATGAAGAAGAAAACATATCAGAAGCCATTGCCATGCTTGGAAGACAGTTCAACAGGCTCATCAAAAGAATGGACCCAAAGTCAAGGTCAAATGTTCATAACATTCCTTCTGACACTGACAGTTCCAGCAGAAGACCAAGATCAGAAGATAAGGAAAACCAAGGCAGAGGAATTCAATGCCATGGATGTGAAGGATATGGACAGATTCGAGCTGAATGTCCTACCTTTCTTAAGAAGCAAAAGAAAGGAATGACTGTTACTTGGTCTGACTATGATTCAGAAAGCAATTCTGAAGAAGAATCTGCCAAACTAGTTACTGCCCTAACTAGTGTTTGTACTTCTGAAAGTGACACCAGTGATGAAGAAGTAACATTTGAAGAACTGGCTGATACCTACAAGAAATTGTGTATCAGAAGTGGTGAAGTCTGTGTGCAAAATGAGAAACAATCAAAACTCATTGTAAAGCTGGAGGCTGAAAAGAGAGCAAATCTTGAAACTATAAGTCATTTAGAAGAAGAAGTTCAACTGCTGAACTCACAACTGAATCAAATGACCAAATCAGTCAAGATGTTGACAAATGGAACAGACAAATTGGAAGAGATTCTTCAGGCTGGACAAAATATGGGAAATAAATCTGGCCTAGGATTTGTGGAAACAAAGAAATTTGTTACCAGGAAGCACATGTCAAACCAGATGTCTCAACATTACTCTCAACATCAGGGACAGAGACACATGAAGAAGAGGTACCAAAGATGGAGATGTCATCATTGTGGTAAATATGGTCACATAAAGCCCTTCTGCTACAGACTACATGGATATCCTAATCAAAAATCAGATGTCAAACCTAAGTCTAAAAAGGTACCACACGCTCCTCAATGGAAGAAAAAGGCTATTGCACTGATAGCACACACTTCCCTGAAGATCTCAGCAAAGGAAGATTGGTACTTTGACAGTGGATGTTCCAGACACATGACTGGATTTAAAAATCTCCTCAATAATGTTATGCCTCACACCACCAGTTTTGTGACCTTTGGAGATGGTGCTAAAGGAGAAATCAAAGGAGTTGGTAATTTGGACTACCCTGGAGTTCCAAGTCTGAATAAGGTACTGCTGGTAAAAGGGTTGACTACTAATCTCATCAGCATCAGTCAATTATGTGATCTAGGATTCATGGTCAACTTCTCAAGATCTGAATGTCTAGTGTTTAATGAAAAACTAGATATTGTAATGAGAGGAATAAAATCCAAAAATAACTGTTATGTGTGGCAGCCTGAGAACACTGATATCCCCACTTTGAATCAAATCATCAAAGAAGAAAAAGATATGAAACAGTGGCAGCATAAACTTGAAGGAATGAAAAGAGCTATTCCTATGGAAGATGTCAGAAGAACTCCTAAACTACAGGCTGATAATATATGTGATGTGGCAAAGAACAAGTCTCATAAATTCTGTTCTCAAAAATTCTGGTCAACACAGATGCTACCTGAAGACAATGTTACACAAGATGTTGTGACATTGTGGTGTGATAATCTGAAAACATTCAACATTTCCTTAAACCCTATTGACTTTGGAGAGAAGAAATCATCTAAACTGAAACATAGTTTCTCTGAGCTTCAGCTAACTGATTCTTCTATCAAGGCGCTTGTTGGAAATCAACTTGAAAATTTGAGGGGCAGATTGGGTATTCACCAACATGAGAAATTATAGCAATTAGTTTTGCTGAAAACAAGGGTTGAAGGGATTAATTCTATTAAGTCTATATTTAGTGGGTTGATCATATTCATTCACAATTCCTTCAAAAGCCTTCAGAAGTTGAAAAGACTCCCTTGTACTCCCTATCTCTCTCATCCTTGCAACCTGTTTTCTCCTCCCAATCAAAGAGCTTTCTCAAATTGCTACTGCTACTCAACGTTAAACACAATGTCTCAGACATCATCTTCCACCATGGCGGCTTCGTCTCACTCATCATCATCGTCATCTGATCAAGATTCTAGGGCAATCACGACATGCATAGAATCTGAAGTACTTGAGGTCACTCCTCTCAGGGAGATGGCAACTAACCCAGCCAAAATCAAGAAGCTCAGGACCAGACATGCAGGAAGAGCTCAAGCTGCAGTCTCTGGTAATTCTTCTCTTCCTTCATCTACTATACCTAATAAAGAAGGAACAGTTCAAGTACACCAAGCTATTGCTAGACTGGTTACTAGCATTCTGAGTGGCAACCAATCTGTACCGGGGATTTCTATTCCTTTGAATCAATCTGAAAGTCCAAATGTGGAAGGTTCTGAAAATATAGATGTCACTGAGGATGTTGTGACACCAAAAGACAACATTCAGAATCCCTCTGAAAAGGCTGCTGATCCACCTATCATTGATGTGGATGAAGAGTACTCAGATAATGAACTGATTGCTAATGTGAACCCTAGCATTGTTAGGAGATTGATGAAAAGAAAAAGTAGTGAGACTGTTAAACCTAAGAAGTCCAAGGCTGAAGGGATGGCTGAAAAAATTCAGACAAAAGGGAAGAAGGCACAGGTGCTGACTGCTAGACAACCAATCTCCAAGAAAAGAAAAGAACCTGAAACTTCTGACTCTGATGATGAATCAGAATTTGAGATTGACATTGACAATGCTCCCATCAGAAGGAAGCTCCCTTCCAGCAAGATTGCTAGAGTGCCTGAAGTGCCAACTGACAACATCTCCTTTCATCATCCTGATAATGCAAACAGGTGGAAGTATGTTTGCTTGAAGAGAATAGCCTTGGAGAGAGAACTCAACAATGATGCTTTGGAGTGCAAAGACATCATGGAGCTGATCAGGAATGCTGGGCTAATAAAGACTGTGATGAAGTTTGGCAAATGCTATGAAAATCTGGTTAAAGAGTTTGTAGTGAACTTATCCAATGATTGTGCTGATGGGAGGACAGCTGACTTTGAGAGTGTGTTTGTTAGAGGAAGAAGGGTCAAGTTCTCTCCATCAGAAATCAACAAGTTTCTTGGAAGAACAAATAAGGACTGTCCTGACCTAGAGGCAACTGACAATGAAGTATGCTTGACCATCACTGCCAGGCAAGTAAAGTGCTGGCCATTGAAAGGGAAGTTGAATGCTAGTAAACTCAGCATGAAATTTGCCATCTTGCATAAAATAGGTGCAGCAAACTGGGTGCCTACAAATCACAAATCAACCATCTCCACAGGATTGAGGAGATTCATCTATGCTGTAGGAACCAAGACTGCCTTTGACTATGGAAGGTACATTTTTGAACAAACCTTGAAGCATGCTGGCAGTTATGCTGTCAAAGGACCAATTGCCTTTCCCTCCCTCCTTTGTGGAATCATCCTTGCACAATATCCTGACATACTTGTAGCAAGAGATACAGTCTGCAAAAGAGCCCCTGCCCTTGGCCTGCACTACAAACTGTTTCAGGGATCCCATGCTCCAGACATTGTCATAACATCAGCTGAGACATCGTCTGCAAAGAGCCAGTCCAAAACATCAGATGTCATAGCTGTCTTAAAAGAAACTTGCAAAGATCTGGATGCTAGAAAAAGGACCCTAGAAGCACTAATTGCCAAGCTAGAAAAGGAAGAAGCTGAAGCAAGCATGAGGGAAGAAGATGAAGGACAGCTCAACATTGAAGAAAGTGGCTCCTCTGAGTCTGATGACAGTACTTGAAGGATGATTGCTGCTTGGTGGTGTTGCTGGTGGAGTTTGGAAGTATGTTCTGCTATTGTCTGCTGCTGATCTCATTATTTTGTCTTGGATAACTGTATAACTTTATAAACATGTAATCTTTGGCCCATTTGTGGCTAAAGTTGGGGAGAATATTTGGTACTGCTTAATTAGTACTTAAACACTATATTTTTCTGCTGTCATTTATTTCTGCTGCTATCTATCTATCTCTGATTGTTTAGGGACTTTAGCCAAAAATCTGCCAAAGGGGGAGTTTGTAGGTGTTTAGGTATTGGCTTGCATTTTTGGTAAATTCCAAGTGTATGTGTGAATGTCATGACTGATGTCACAACATTCTAGTTCAGGTTGTACTAGCTCTTTAGGTACATGTGCAGAAAAATATTGTAACTCAAATACTGATGTTTATAAGTGTGTATCTGAGCATGTTTGCAAAATGATCACATTTTACTAATCAGTAGACAGGTTTTCTCAGATGTCATAACAGATGTTATGACATCCTGTTCTGAACTAGCAGAATTACAGGATTGGATAAGTCTGAGTTTTTTCAGGAAATAACTCAGTCCTTCCTAAACAGAATCCTGCGTTTTCTGAGGAGTAACCTAGCTCAATCCTAACTTGATCAATGAAGTACTGTGACCTGGTCTTAAGGTCAAACGGAATCAACCCTAGGTTTTTGGAAACCCTAACTGAAGTTGCAGCTGCTATATATTCAACAAAGCTGCGGTTTTTGAAGCCACCCCTGCTGATTGATTAGAAGATCAAGTTTGTAATCTGTATAGATTTGTTGATTGTACTCCAAGCAATTATCATTGTGATAAGTGTCTTGGAATAGGCTTAAATTGTAAGGGTTGTGTAGCACTCAAAGCTTCGAAGCAAGAGTGTTTGAATGTTACTTGACTAAAGCTGTGAAGCAGAGTCAAGTTAGTTGTGTACATCACTCAAAGCTGTGAAGCACGAGTGATTGTGTTACTTGATTAAAAAGCTGTGAAGCTTAATCAAGTGTGTGTTTTGAAGAGTGTCTTCAACAATTCTCAAGTCAAATTTGTTTATGTATCACTGCTGTGATTGAGGGGGAGTGAGTAGGAACTCAGGTTTAAGTTGTACTTAGATTAGAATTGCATTGGGTAGGTCTTAAGTGAAGGAGATAAACTGGTTGGTTTATTCCTGAATTAACATCTCTTATAGTGGATTCTCTCCCTGGCTTGGTAGCCCCCAGAGTAGGTGTTGTTGCACACTGAACTGGGTAAACAATTGACTGTGTTATTTACTGCTTTTGTATTTACTGTCATATAGTAAGTCAGATACGGTGTCATAACATTGGACGTGACATTGAGTATCTGTAGCCAGAAATTTCAATTGGCATCAGAGCAGGCACCCTGCCTGTATTACTGGGTGAGATCTAGGGATATCACTTTCTGGCACTATGGACAAAGAAGGAGTTTTTGGAAATAGACCACCCATTCTGGATGGAACTAATTATGACTACTGGAAACCTCGTATGATTGCCTTCCTAAAATCTCTGGACAAAAAGGCATGGAGAGCTGCTGACAAAGGATGGATTCATCCCACCATAACTGAAAGAGATGGGACAATCAGTCTGAAGCCTGAGGAAGAGTGGAGTAAAGAAGAAGATGAGTTAGCTCTGGGAAATTCAAAAGCCTTAAATGCCTTGTTCAATGGAATTGATAGAAACATCTTCAGATTAGTACATCAATATGAACTGGCCAAGGAAGTTTGGGACACCCTCAAAACTACTCATGAGGGCACTTCCAAAGTAAAGATGTCAAGGCTTCAGATGTTGACCACTAAGTTTGAGAATCTAAAAATGATGGAAGATGAAACCATCCATGAATTTCACATGAACATCTTGGAGATTGCCAACACCTCAGGAGCACTGGGAGAAAAAATGTCAGAAGAAAAACTGGTGAGGAAGATTCTCAGATCCCTGCCTAAAAGATTTGCAATGAAGGTAACTGCCATAGAGGAAGCCCAGGACATTAGCAAGTTAAAAGTGGATGAACTTATTGGGTCTCTTCAGACTTTTGAGATGGGGATCACTGATAATGGTGACAAGAAGAACAAAAGCATAGCACTTGTAACCAACACTGATGTTGAACACAAGGAGGATGAAGAAGAAAACATATCAGAAGCCATTGCCATGCTTGGAAGACAGTTCAACAGGCTCATCAAAAGAATGGACCCAAAGTCAAGGTCAAATGTTCATAACATTCCTTCTGACACTGACAGTTCCAGCAGAAGACCAAGATCAGAAGATAAGGAAAACCAAGGCAGAGGAATTCAATGCCATGGATGTGAAGGATATGGACAGATTCGAGCTGAATGTCCTACCTTTCTTAAGAAGCAAAAGAAAGGAATGACTGTTACTTGGTCTGACTATGATTCAGAAAGCAATTCTGAAGAAGAATCTGCCAAACTAGTTACTGCCCTAACTAGTGTTTGTACTTCTGAAAGTGACACCAGTGATGAAGAAGTAACATTTGAAGAACTGGCTGATACCTACAAGAAATTGTGTATCAGAAGTGGTGAAGTCTGTGTGCAAAATGAGAAACAATCAAAACTCATTGTAAAGCTGGAGGCTGAAAAGAGAGCAAATCTTGAAACTATAAGTCATTTAGAAGAAGAAGTTCAACTGCTGAACTCACAACTGAATCAAATGACCAAATCAGTCAAGATGTTGACAAATGGAACAGACAAATTGGAAGAGATTCTTCAGGCTGGACAAAATATGGGAAATAAATCTGGCCTAGGATTTGTGGAAACAAAGAAATTTGTTACCAGGAAGCACATGTCAAACCAGATGTCTCAACATTACTCTCAACATCAGGGACAGAGACACATGAAGAAGAGGTACCAAAGATGGAGATGTCATCATTGTGGTAAATATGGTCACATAAAGCCCTTCTGCTACAGACTACATGGATATCCTAATCAAAAATCAGATGTCAAACCTAAGTCTAAAAAGGTACCACACGCTCCTCAATGGAAGAAAAAGGCTATTGCACTGATAGCACACACTTCCCTGAAGATCTCAGCAAAGGAAGATTGGTACTTTGACAGTGGATGTTCCAGACACATGACTGGATTTAAAAATCTCCTCAATAATGTTATGCCTCACACCACCAGTTTTGTGACCTTTGGAGATGGTGCTAAAGGAGAAATCAAAGGAGTTGGTAATTTGGACTACCCTGGAGTTCCAAGTCTGAATAAGGTACTGCTGGTAAAAGGGTTGACTACTAATCTCATCAGCATCAGTCAATTATGTGATCTAGGATTCATGGTCAACTTCTCAAGATCTGAATGTCTAGTGTTTAATGAAAAACTAGATATTGTAATGAGAGGAATAAAATCCAAAAATAACTGTTATGTGTGGCAGCCTGAGAACACTGATATCCCCACTTTGAATCAAATCATCAAAGAAGAAAAAGATATGAAACAGTGGCAGCATAAACTTGAAGGAATGAAAAGAGCTATTCCTATGGAAGATGTCAGAAGAACTCCTAAACTACAGGCTGATAATATATGTGATGTGGCAAAGAACAAGTCTCATAAATTCTGTTCTCAAAAATTCTGGTCAACACAGATGCTACCTGAAGACAATGTTACACAAGATGTTGTGACATTGTGGTGTGATAATCTGAAAACATTCAACATTTCCTTAAACCCTATTGACTTTGGAGAGAAGAAATCATCTAAACTGAAACATAGTTTCTCTGAGCTTCAGCTAACTGATTCTTCTATCAAGGCGCTTGTTGGAAATCAACTTGAAAATTTGAGGGGCAGATTGGGTATTCACCAACATGAGAAATTATAGCAATTAGTTTTGCTGAAAACAAGGGTTGAAGGGATTAATTCTATTAAGTCTATATTTAGTGGGTTGATCATATTCATTCACAATTCCTTCAAAAGCCTTCAGAAGTTGAAAAGACTCCCTTGTACTCCCTATCTCTCTCATCCTTGCAACCTGTTTTCTCCTCCCAATCAAAGAGCTTTCTCAAATTGCTACTGCTACTCAACGTTAAACACAATGTCTCAGACATCATCTTCCACCATGGCGGCTTCGTCTCACTCATCATCATCGTCATCTGATCAAGATTCTAGGGCAATCACGACATGCATAGAATCTGAAGTACTTGAGGTCACTCCTCTCAGGGAGATGGCAACTAACCCAGCCAAAATCAAGAAGCTCAGGACCAGACATGCAGGAAGAGCTCAAGCTGCAGTCTCTGGTAATTCTTCTCTTCCTTCATCTACTATACCTAATAAAGAAGGAACAGTTCAAGTACACCAAGCTATTGCTAGACTGGTTACTAGCATTCTGAGTGGCAACCAATCTGTACCGGGGATTTCTATTCCTTTGAATCAATCTGAAAGTCCAAATGTGGAAGGTTCTGAAAATATAGATGTCACTGAGGATGTTGTGACACCAAAAGACAACATTCAGAATCCCTCTGAAAAGGCTGTTGATCCACCTATCATTGATGTGGATGAAGAGTACTCAGATAATGAACTGATTGCTAATGTGAACCCTAGCATTGTTAGGAGATTGATGAAAAGAAAAAGTAGTGAGACTGTTAAACCTAAGAAGTCCAAGGCTGAAGGGATGGCTGAAAAAATTCAGACAAAAGGGAAGAAGGCACAGGTGCTGACTGCTAGACAACCAATCTCCAAGAAAAGAAAAGAACCTGAAACTTCTGACTCTGATGATGAATCAGAATTTGAGATTGACATTGACAATGCTCCCATCAGAAGGAAGCTCCCTTCCAGCAAGATTGCTAGAGTGCCTGAAGTGCCAACTGACAACATCTCCTTTCATCATCCTGATAATGCAAACAGGTGGAAGTATGTTTGCTTGAAGAGAATAGCCTTGGAGAGAGAACTCAACAATGATGCTTTGGAGTGCAAAGACATCATGGAGCTGATCAGGAATGCTGGGCTAATAAAGACTGTGATGAAGTTTGGCAAATGCTATGAAAATCTGGTTAAAGAGTTTGTAGTGAACTTATCCAATGATTGTGCTGATGGGAGGACAGCTGACTTTGAGAGTGTGTTTGTTAGAGGAAGAAGGGTCAAGTTCTCTCCATCAGAAATCAACAAGTTTCTTGGAAGAACAAATAAGGACTGTCCTGACCTAGAGGCAACTGACAATGAAGTATGCTTGACCATCACTGCCAGGCAAGTAAAGTGCTGGCCATTGAAAGGGAAGTTGAATGCTAGTAAACTCAGCATGAAATTTGCCATCTTGCATAAAATAGGTGCAGCAAACTGGGTGCCTACAAATCACAAATCAACCATCTCCACAGGATTGAGGAGATTCATCTATGCTGTAGGAACCAAGACTGCCTTTGACTATGGAAGGTACATTTTTGAACAAACCTTGAAGCATGCTGGCAGTTATGCTGTCAAAGGACCAATTGCCTTTCCCTCCCTCCTTTGTGGAATCATCCTTGCACAATATCCTGACATACTTGTAGCAAGAGATACAGTCTGCAAAAGAGCCCCTTCCCTTGGCCTGCACTACAAACTGTTTCAGGGATCCCATGCTCCAGACATTGTCATAACATCAGCTGAGACATCGTCTGCAAAGAGCCAGTCCAAAACATCAGATGTCATAGCTGTCTTAAAAGAAACTTGCAAAGATCTGGATGCTAGAAAAAGGACCCTAGAAGCACTAATTGCCAAGCTAGAAAAGGAAGAAGCTGAAGCAAGCATGAGGGAAGAAGATGAAGGACAGCTCAACATTGAAGAAAGTGGCTCCTCTGAGTCTGATGACAGTACTTGAAGGATGATTGCTGCTTGGTGGTGTTGCTGGTGGAGTTTGGAAGTATGTTCTGCTATTGTCTGCTGCTGATCTCATTATTTTGTCTTGGATAACTGTATAACTTTATAAACATGTAATCTTTGGCCCATTTGTGGCTAAAGTTGGGGAGAATATTTGGTACTGCTTAATTAGTACTTAAACACTATA
The DNA here is from genome assembly GCA_948472305.1 of Vicia faba. Taxonomy (NCBI): domain Eukaryota; kingdom Viridiplantae; phylum Streptophyta; class Magnoliopsida; order Fabales; family Fabaceae; genus Vicia; species Vicia faba. The sequence goes on from OX451737.1 coordinate 536,796,187, forward strand.
TTTTTCTGCTGTCATTTATTTCTGCTGCTATCTATCTATCTCTGATTGTTTAGGGACTTTAGCCAAAAATCTGCCAAAGGGGGAGTTTGTAGGTGTTTAGGTATTGGCTTGCATTTTTGGTAAATTCCAAGTGTATGTGTGAATGTCATGACTGATGTCACAACATTCTAGTTCAGGTTGTACTAGCTCTTTAGGTACATGTGCAGAAAAATATTGTAACTCAAATACTGATGTTTATAAGTGTGTATCTGAGCATGTTTGCAAAATGATCACATTTTACTAATCAGTAGACAGGTTTTCTCAGATGTCATAACAGATGTTATGACATCCTGTTCTGAACTAGCAGAATTACAGGATTGGATAAGTCTGAGTTTTTTCAGGAAATAACTCAGTCCTTCCTAAACAGAATCCTGCGTTTTCTGAGGAGTAACCTAGCTCAATCCTAACTTGATCAATGAAGTACTGTGACCTGGTCTTAAGGTCAAACGGAATCAACCCTAGGTTTTTGGAAACCCTAACTGAAGTTGCAGCTGCTATATATTCAACAAAGCTGTGGTTTTTGAAGCCACCCCTGCTGATTGATTAGAAGATCAAGTTTGTAATCTGTATAGATTTGTTGATTGTACTCCAAGCAATTATCATTGTGATAAGTGTCTTGGAATAGGCTTAAATTGTAAGGGTTGTGTAGCACTCAAAGCTTCGAAGCAAGAGTGTTTGAATGTTACTTGACTAAAGCTGTGAAGCAGAGTCAAGTTAGTTGTGTACATCACTCAAAGCTGTGAAGCACGAGTGATTGTGTTACTTGATTAAAAAGCTGTGAAGCTTAATCAAGTGTGTGTTTTGAAGAGTGTCTTCAACAATTCTCAAGTCAAATTTGTTTATGTATCACTGCTGTGATTGAGGGGGAGTGAGTAGGAACTCAGGTTTAAGTTGTACTTAGATTAGAATTGCATTGGGTAGGTCTTAAGTGAAGGAGATAAACTGGTTGGTTTATTCCTGAATTAACATCTCTTATAGTGGATTCTCTCCCTGGCTTGGTAGCCCCCAGAGTAGGTGTTGTTGCACACTGAACTGGGTAAACAATTGACTGTGTTATTTACTGCTTTTGTATTTACTGTCATATAGTAAGTCAGATACGGTGTCATAACATTGGACGTGACATTGAGTATCTGTAGCCAGAAATTTCAAAATACCCGACGCCTTGTAATAGCGTAGATTTACTTTCCGCAATATTTAACTGCTAGATGTATGTTAATTAGGCTATGCATGACAAGACTTATCTGAAAATTAAAATCAAAACGTAGCTCACCATAACATGTACAAAGATAACATAAATTGAAACCTGACACACTCGCACATGCCACTCCTAGGGTACGCCTCACTTGGTTGCCTCGACGTGGTCATTGAGTATAGGGTGTTTTAGAGGTCGCCCTCCTGTCTAAAGATCCAAGTTTCCTCGAAACGGTTGCCTCAGATAAAAAGGATCTAGGACATTAGGGTTACCGCTAAGGCGTCCTACTATTGCTTTGGTGACCACATGTCCCTATAATCGAATTGACCCGAAAACTCCAACGACGGTGCTACCTACTTCTCAATAGTGGGATAGTATTGTCTAAAGGACATTTACACAGCTTAATTTCTTTTGAGTAGGTAGAGGTTCTCAGGTACTTGCTCTTTCAAAAAAAAACAACTTTTCGCACTTACACTTTTCTGACAAAAGTTTTCAAACAAACACTTCATACACTCTTGAGGACAGATACAAGAGTTAATCGAAGTTTTCAAAACAAACTTTTTTCAAAACCCACAAACACAAGAAAAGCAAAACATTTTTGAAAACATAGTGAGCAAGTACCTGATCGGGACTTTATAAGTCTGTCGGGATACTAACTGCAAGTATACAGTTCAGTCATTCTAGTTTTAAAAGATTATCGAACCCACAGAGACTGTGGATCAATCGCATACGATCTAATGCTACAGTTTGTCTAACTAAGCGATGAATATTCGGTTTTTGGGGGAAACAGTTTAATTAAAAGTAATAGTACTAATTATACCGGTATGTGATAATCGGACTTAGGGAATTCGGTGAATCGCTTGGCCTATAAAGTATTTCGGTAAAAGCTAATTGTTTAAAAACCTGAGACATACACTCTCGTGTTTATGAAATAAGTCATGCTACTAAACCTAGTGGATGCACTTTAAATTTAATAACACTTTTTGAAAACAATTTGAATTTAATTAATTTATTAAAACACTCTCGTGTATTTAAAAATCAATGCTTCGTTACCACTATCTGGGTTGAACCCCACTATCGTGTTAATTAACCTCTCACTCTCGTGACAAGTATAGTTAAATTAATCTTGGAAATTGGAAACCAGAAATTGTTTTATAAATATTTTTGGCCAAGGTATCATTGAATTCTTTCAGTTCTTACGGTCACATACCGGTATTAATAATTTAGCCAGACATAATTAACTTAACAGCAATACAGTTCAAAATATAATTCATGGCAATAATTGGCATATTATAAAAACTGAATGAATAATAATTGCAATATAAAAAAACCTGGAATCAAAGTTTCTATGGTAATCTTGAGGTATTACAATAATCCAATCTTCGAGCTTGACTTGTAGTAAATGATTCGTGTTAATTCTTGAAAGAAGAATTAACACTTAAAACTAGAAACTAAGACTTTGAATGAAAATTACAGGAAAATGAAAATAGAATTCCAAAACAAGCAAATTGGAAAATAACTGTAAAATAAAATAATATTTGCTCTGAGTAAATTTATTCGACCCTTGAACTGTGTACTGGTACACATATATATATAGCATAGGAAAAATCAGCAGCTTTTGAATTCTTGATGAATTCTTCCGTGGAGAGAATATCGGAGCACTAATAGTGGTGGCAAGAAAATAGGGGACTCAGTAGAAAAAGGGAGAAAGAGTCTGCCCTTCACGCCCACGTCTCAATCCATGCATAACGTCCACCTTCACGCGTGTGACGGTCGTCACAGGTGGGTGATGGTCGTCACGCGCTGAAGTAGTGCCTTACGCTCGTCAGTGGTGTGTGACGAGCATTTCCTTATGTTGGGGGGTGTTACGCCCGTCACAGGGACGTGACGACCGTCACTGTTCCAGAAGTCCAAACTTTGTATTTTTTTTATTCTTTTTCTCTTTGTTTATCGTCTAGCCTTCTTCATGTTGTCCTTTTCCATCGGTTTGAATCGACAAGTGTTATACCTGCAAAAAGGACAAATAATCTCGGAATAATCGGGGGTTAGACGACTTAATGAAATAAAAATCGGTAAAAAGCATGGTAATTATACGATATGTTTTCTCGTTATCAAATTCCCCCATACTTAAACCTTTGCTTGTCCTCAAGCAAATAGTCATTCGAAAGGTCGGACAAGTTTTTGTCAAGCGCATAAGCATGACATACCTTGGATTTTTAAAGTGGTTTCGGGAAATCCTCGTTGGTTCGGCCAATACTTGAGTAAAACACTAAAGATACGCTAATGACGCAAGCAATAAGCTTACCCGTAGACTTCCATTTTAAACGAGCTATCCAACAGTTCCGTTATAACTCTGCCCGGAGTTCCTCGTATCTACTTCACCCGGTTTCGTCCTGGCGCAATCACATTAAGCCCTTTGCCTTAGCACGCACGTAGTGGAGTAACCGGTTAGTGACTTTGATCCTTTAGCACGGGGTCTGGTACATGAATGTGGCAACCCTGGATATGTTATCCAAATTGTAGGTTGTGGGGGATCGGGCCATAGCACGCCCTATCGAGTTCAGAACCAGATACCTCTGAACCAACCAACACTGGATTCCTTCATTATTTGCTCAGCTCTTATATGTGCCCGTATATTTTGGTACATAGATTTTCTTTTCTTTTAGCAACGAGATAGGAAGGATATTTTTAGAATCTGGCATCAAACACTTATATTCATCGATTCTCCATGTGGTTTGTGTCAAGACGGTGCTGACTGCTAGTATAAACTACTAGGGGTTACTTCTAGAACTTGAAACTCCAGATATCGGTATAATGGTTATTGAAACGGATCGCGTAAGTAGGAAGTCTACGGTGACAGAACCGTATCGATCTTGTTATGTCGTTTTTGGCTTCCTCAACTGGGATTTCGTTAAAATAGGTATGTCGGGCTAATGCGAAAATAAAAAATTTTCGGTATGGCAAAATAAAGCGAAGAATTTGAATCGAGACATATCGTAAGAATTTACTAGTTTTATAAAAGACTGAAAGGTACCTCTCCCACACAAAATCCGACATTGTCCTCAATGTTGCGATATATATGCGGGGAAGTATAATTACAAAAACCAAAGGAAAAGAAATGAAACAGAAAAATAACAAATTACATAGAAAGACTACTAGTGACCACGTCCTCTACTCCTGGTGCGAGAGCGTCTGGTAGGAGTGGCTTCAGTGTCGGTGTCTTGGAAGCCAAAGGTGTTCATATCTATCCTCAAGGCGTTAAGCTCTGACAGGGCCTCATCTAACCTCTCATTCATTTTGCCTGCCCAGTCAAGATCTGAGCGTTTTGGGCGCACAGAGACTCAAATTGTTCGGCTTGCCTCCTTTCAAGCGCCACATTCATTTAGTTTTTCATGTGGAGGGCGCGGAGGATGTCTTTAAGATTGATAGGAGGGGGTGCAGATGAGGATCCTAGAATGTCGTGGACAGGAGGAGCACTATCCAACTCTTCTTGTATATCATCTGCGGCGGCTGCAGGTTGGTCTTCATGGGCAGGTGCAGGCTCTGCGGGAATTTCAGGGTCAAACAACCAGTTTGCTCGGTTACTTGGATCGATTCGGTCCCTGTTCGGCAAAATGATATTCTGATAGACAGTATTCCTGATTACGAGGTGGAATCTGCCGTCTTCCCGCTCGTAGATGAGGTGTGCGGCTTTGCAGTGATACAAGGTTAGCAAAGCCGGTGCCGTAGAAGGCAAGGTTGCGAGAGCAACACCGTAATTCAGACCAATGGCAATTGAAGTAACCAGCCCTCCGAAATAGAAAGGTTTTCCACCTCTAGCACAAATAGAGTGGATGTGAGCAAGTAGGAACGGGGCGGCATTTATCTTTTGCCCAGTGAACGCGCAATGTAAGAAGAAGAGCTCCTTGGAGTTGAGCTTATGGTTGCTGTCGCGGGCGAAGATCGTGTTACTAAGGATGCGATGGAAGTAGCGGATGGCCGGTTGTGAATGTGGGTGGCATTGAGGTGGTCATAGGATCCGGCACGGATGTTCGTTAAACTGTGCCACAAGTTGAAAGCCTCCTCACCAAAACTATCCGGTACCCGAAAATGAGCACCTTCGTCCGAACAAAATCCTAGAAGTCTTGCGATGTCGGATTGAGGCAACTCGTGCTCAATGCCAAACATGCGAAATTTTGTCAGGCCTGACAGTTGGTTTATGACACCCGGCGGAGTGAGGTAAACAAACGAACTCAAGAACTCAAGAGTAAGAGTTTCGTAGATTGGTCTTGGTTCGCGGCACAGGTTCCACAAATCCACGCTTTGCAATAATCGGCGGACACTGTCGAGTAATCCCAAACTCCTTAGGCAGTCGATGTCAACGTACCTTGTGGGTTGGAGACCTCGACGTTGAAATTTCTGAAACTTTGCTCGTTGATTCTCCCTTGGTTCGCCGATTCTGAAATTGATGGCTTGAGCGTGTGGGTTGTTTGCCATGGTGGAGGTAGGATTTGATTTTGGAATGTGAGAATGGGAGATTGTAAGGGTGGTAATTTGGTGTTGGGAGTTTAGAAATTAGAAGAAAAATGGAGTGAATGGGTGGTTTTTCGTGTGATGTGGTAACAATGGAGGAAGGAAGTGGGTTTATGAAGGGGATGGTTGAAAGTTGGAACGGTTCCCTGCAATAGCCGTTCTGGTCACTGTTTGCGTGACGGTCGTCACAGGTGTGTGACGCTCGTCATGAGGGAAAAAGGCGCGTTACGCTCGTCACAAGGGTGTGACGGTCGTAACGCAAGCAGCGTTATAAATAAGATGATTGTTATGTGACCGTTGGGGAGTTTATGTTTTTATTATTTTTATTATTTTCTTGGTAATTGGTTTTTGAAGAATTTATTTTTATTTTTTTTTTGTTTTGTGGTTTATTTGCAATATTTTAATCAAAAAGAGTTTTAAATATAAAAGTGTTTTAATAGTTAAAGTTTTGTAATGCTAGTTACCAGTATATAACAAAATAGAAATATTGCATATAAACATAGACAGTAAATAAAACAGTAAACTGGGAATGAAAAGAAATGAAAATTAAAATAAACTTTAATTGGATAATAAATTCATGACAAATTGTTTCAAAGTAACTAAAAATAAAAAATGATAATGTTGAAATAATAACTAAAAATCCCTCCCACACTGAAACTTAACAGTGTCCCCACTGTACGTAAAAATGCAAGAGAGAAGGAAATGAATAACAATGGCAACTCTAGCCACGGGGAGGCGGAAACATATGCTGATGCATGTAGTCCAACTGATTAGTCACCAAGTCCATGAAGGTTATGAAGTCCACCCTGAGAGAAGTCAGCTCGCCCCGCATGTCCGTAATTGCCTCATGTAGGGAGTCCAGGGTAACAGCAGCTGGAGGTGGAGTAGTCTCAGGAGCCTGGGTCGCGGTCTCAGCAGAAGTAGCCTGCTGTTCCCAAGGATCAGGGAACTCATGGTATCCTGGCGGAGTAGCGGGATCTTCATCAGCATTAGTAGTGTTTGGAACCTCATAAATGTCAACTGTAGATGGTGAGGAGGGTGGTGAAGCAGGATGGTGAAGGTCAAACAGCCAGTTATCTCGGTTGTGCACACTGGTGATAAGATCCGGAAGCTTAAACTTGTGGACGATCTGGTGATTAACTAGCAAGTCAAATTGATCTGGTCCAAGGTTACCGATCATGCTAGTGTTGAAACAGAATGCAATGTCCATCGGCTTTATTCCATAAAGCGGAGCAGAACCGAGCATAGGCCGGCGGAGTCCAATTGCATTAGACAACATGGTAACTAACCCACCCAACAAGATTGGTGCATTTGGAGTCTGGATGATCCGCTCCATATTAGCGAGCATATAAGTTGCACCGTTCACCGGACGGCTCTGGGATGCACAATACATAATAAACAGCTCATCGCGGGAAACATATGTGACATTCTGCTGTTTGCCAAAGATAGTGTGGGCTATGATCTTGTGGAAATACTTGATAGTCGGGTTATGAATACATTCAGAGTACAGATCTGACGGCTCAGGATGGTTAATACCTACGATGCTTCCCCAGAAATAGTCAAGATCAGAGTCAGGAAGGAGGTCCTCTTGTGTCATGCTGATAACATCAGGTCCAAAGGGGAACCCAAGCAGATGGCTAAACTCCCGGAGATTGTAGGTGTAATCCATGTCGAACATCCGAAAAGTGATCAGCCCTCGGTTGAATCCCATACCATGATTTGGAATGAAGGACAGGGTACTCAGGAACCCAAGAGTCAGCTTCTTGTAAGTACAGTACCTGCGTCAGATAGGGGTTGTGTCCCAGCCAATCTGATGCAGCAAGTACATGACACTCTCTCGAATGCCGAGGGCGGTCATAGCATGATCATCTGCATAAATAGTGGGTCACATCTCCCGCTCAGCCAAGTCCTCAAATCTTCTTCTTTGGTGTCTGCTTCGCAAATTGACATTCATGAAATTTCCACAGGCCATAGCGCTAGATAAGAAAGCAAAAGAAATACCCCCCTGAAAAATATTTAATAAATGTTTGAAAAAAAGTGAAATTAAGTCAGTATTTTCGGGTTAAGAAATTTGCCAAAGTTAAATCAAAAAGAAAAAGAAAGATAAAAGGGAAAAATAAAAACAGAAGAAAAAGATAGAAAGGAGTAAGAGATGCAATCATGAAAATGTTTCAAAGATTAAGAAAAAGAAAATAAAAATAAAAGCATGTTAAAGCAGAAAAAAATAAAAAATAAAAATTAATAATTAAAGTAAAGCATGGGTTGCCTCCCACGAAGCGCCTTTATTTTATGTCGACGACTCGACAGTAAATACCTATTCAATTAGGTAGCGGGGTAGGCGGCTCACTTAACTGAAGATAAGCCGAGAAGTCGATATTTCCGACGTTAAAGTAGTGCTTTAGGCGTTGGCCATTGACTATGAATGGTTCGATAGAACTACCTTTAATTTCTATCGAACCACTTGGGAAAACTTTGTTAATTTCGAATGGTCTAGACCACCTGGAACGCAATTTTCCCGGGAAAAGTTTCAGTCTAGAGTTGAATAGGAGTACGATGTCTCCTTCCTTAAATTCTTTCTGCGGGATACGCTTATCGTGCCATTTTTTTGTTCTATCTTTATAGATTTTAGCATTTTCATAAGCGTCTAAACGCAATTCTTCTAGTTCATGGATATCTAACACTCGTTTCTCGCCAGCACTCTTATAATTTAAGTTAAGGGTTTTTATGGCCCAATAAGCTTTATGCTCTAATTCTACTGGCAAATGACAAGATTTTCCATAAACTAACTTGAACGGCGTTGTTCCGATAGGGGTTTTGAAAGTTGTCTGATATGCCCAAAGAGCATCGTTTAGCTTGGAGGACCAGTCTTTTCTGGATGTGGCTACGGTTTTATCAAGTATTTGTTTGATCTCCCTATTTGACACTTCCACTTGTCCACTCGTTTGAGGATGGTATGGTGTGGCTATGCGATGTTTAACGCCATATTTGGAAAGTAACCTTTCGAAGATTCTAGAGATAAAATGGGAGCCACCATCGCTGATCACTAGTCTTGGTACACCGAATCGTGGGAAGATAATATTCTTGAATAGTTTTAGTACCACACGTGTATCGTTCGTGGGTGCGGCGATGGCTTCAATCCATTTTGATACATAGTCGACGGCTACCAAAATATATTTATTTCCAAAAGATGCGGGGAAAGGTCCCATGAAATCAATTCCCCACACATCGAAAACTTCTACTTCGAGGATTCCTTTTTGCGGCATTTCATCACGTCTAGATATATTTCCTGTGCGTTGACATCTATCTCAGTTCATAATTGCTACGCGGACGTCTTTCCATAAGGTAGGCCAAAAGAAGCCAGCTTGAAGTATTTTTGCACAGGTTTTCGATGTACTAGCGTGTCCACCATAAGGGGCGGAATGGCAATGGGAAATGACGTCGTTTATTTCATCATTGGGAACGCAGCGACGGTAGATACCATCGGCGCCTCTTTTAAAGAGTAATGGTTCATCCCAAAAGTAGTGTTTAAGGTCATGGAAAAATTTCTTCCGCTGTTGGTACATCAAATCAGGTGGTAAAACACCGGCAGCTAAATAGTTGACGAAGTCGGCGTACCATGGTAATGTGGTATTAGTACAAATGGATTTTACTACCGCAGTTGTGAAAGTTTCATTGTGTGGATCTAAACTGTCGGTAGGGTTTGTCTCTAGCTTGGCAATGAGGCGTTCATAAGGGAAATCTTCGTTTATGGGAACACTCTCAGTTTGGATTCCATCTAATCTCGATAAATGGTCAGCTACCACGTTTTCAGTTCCTCTTTTGTCTTTTATTTCTAAGTCAAACTCTTGTAGGAGTAAGATCTATCTGAGTAATCGCGGTTTGGCGTCCTTCTTGCTTAGTAAGTATCGGATCGCAGCATGATCCGTATAAATAATGATTTTAGCGCCTACTAAGTAGGAACGAAATTTGTCCAATGCGAATACCACAGCTAAGAGTTCCTTCTCTGTAGTGGCGTAATTCATTTGTGCGGGGTCGAGTGTTCTGCTTGCGTAGTAGATAGCGTGAAGCTTCTTTTCTTTGCGTTGTCCTAGGACTGCGCCTACAGCATAATCGCTCGCATCGCACATTATTTCAAATGGTAGGTTCCAATCAGGAGGTTGCATAATAGGTGTCGATATTAAGGCCTCTTTTAGTGTCTCGAATGCGTTCAAGCACTTATCGTCGAAAATAAACTCAGCCTCTTTCATTAATAATTCAGTTAGTGGCTTGGTGATTTTAGAGAAATCTTTTATAAAATGTCGGTAAAAACCTGCGTGTCCTAGAAAGCTTCTTATTTCTCTAACTGTTTTGGGTGGTTGAAGGTTTTTGATAATTTCGATCTTTGCTTTGTCGACTTCAATCCCTCTGTTTGATACAATGTGACCCAACACAATTCCTTGTCTCACCATGAAGTGACATTTTTCCCAATTGAGCACTAGGTTTACATTAACACAGCGTTTCAGTACTAATTCAAGATTTGATAAACATCTGTCGAAACTCTCTCCATAGACAGAGAAATCGTCCATGAATACTTCCATGATTCCGTCTAAAAAATCTGTGAAGATCGCCATCATGCATCGTTGGAAAGTTGCAGGTGCATTACATAGTCCAAATGGAATTCTCCGGTATGCAAAGGTACCATAGGGACATGTGAACGTATTTTTCTCTTGATCATCAGGATGAATGGGAATTTGAAAGAATCCTGAGTATCCATCAAGATAGCAGAAATGGGAATGTTTGGCTTTAACGCTCGAGCATTTGATCAATGAATGGCAATGGGAAATGGTCCTTGCGTGTAGCTTTGTTTAATTTTCTATAATCGATACACATTCTCCATCCTGTTTGCGTACGTTGTGCTACCGATTCGCCTTTTGTATTCTTTATAACTATAACACCTCCTTTCTTAGGCACCACATGAACTGGACTGACCCAGTTGCTATCTGATATTGGGTATATGATGCCTGCCTCTAGTAGTTTTTGCACTTCCTTCTTAACTACTTCACTTAGGATAGGGTTTATTCGTCTTTGATGTTCTCTAGAAGTCTTACAGTCCTCTTCCAGCATAATGCGGTGCATACAGAGAGAAGGGCTTATTCCTTTTAGGTCTGATATATTATATCCTAATGCGGCTGGATATTTCCTTAACACACTAAGGAGTTTTTCGGTTTCGATCTCTCCTAATTCGGCATTGACTATAACTGGTCGTTCGAGTTCTTTATCTAAGAATTCATACCTAAGATCTTCAGGTAATGTTTTAAGTTCTATACCGGGTTTCGTATTAGTTGGGTCAGGATCGGGCGTTAAGGCTAAACATTCGCTTAGGTTGGCATGTAAGTGTTCTTGTTTCCAGTCTTCGTTCTTGAGGATAGTCGGTGTCTGAATTTTCAGCATCTCAGAGTAGGTGTCCTCTTGGCATTCAAGTTCTTTGACACATTCATCGATAATATCTAGGAGACAACATGAGTCATCTATAGCAGGGGCTTTAAAGAATTGGGAAAGAATGAATTCTACTTTTTCTTCTCCTACCTCGAAGGTAAGTTTCCCTTTCTTAACGTCAATGATGGCTCCTGCAGTAGCTAAAAATGGTCTTCCTAGTATGATGGGAATGTTTGAATCTTCCTTGATGTCCATTATTATAAAGTCAATCGGTATGTAAAATTGTCCTATTCGGACAGGAATGTTTTCTAGCATACCAACAGGAAATTTGACTGATCTGTCGGCTAGTTGTAGGGACATCTTGGTAGGTCTCATGTCTCCTGATTTGAGCTTCTCACAAATAGATAAGGGCATTAGACTGACACTGGCTCCTAAATCGCATAGAGCTTTGTCTATGACAGATTTTCCAATTACACATGGTATGGAGAAACTACCAGGATCTTTTAGCTTTGGAGGCATGTTATTTTGAATTATGGCGCTACACTCGGCAGTTAGCATAACGGTTTCGTTTTCAACGATTTTTTTCTTATTAGCCAATATTTCTTTTAGGAATTTAGCATATGACGGCATTTGGGTTACGGCTTTTGTAAACGGAATAGTGACGTTTAGTTGTTTCAGAAGTTCTACAAATTTCTTGAATTGTCCCTCGTTCTTGGATTTTGCAAGTCTTTGAGGGCATGGAATTGGTGGTTTGTATGGTGGTGGAGGAACATAGGGTTTTTCTGAGGCCTCTCTGTTCTCATTCGCGTCTTCCTCTACATTTTCAGATTGATCTTTCGACTTCTCTATTTCTTTTTCAGGTTTTTAATACATGGTCGGGTTTTGGAGTCTAGGATCTACCGGTCCGTCAAGGGCTGTCCCACTTCGTAATGTGATAGCATTTGCATGTCCTTTAGGATTGGGCTGTGGCTGTCCAGGAAATGTACCAGCAGGTGCGGCAGAACTAGCTTGGTGTTATGCTACTTGGGAGATTTGGGTTTCTAACATTTTGTTGTGAGTAGCTAGGGCATATACCTTGTTTGCTAATAGCTTTAATTGTTCACCGGTGTGAACGTTTTGATTGAGGAATTCTTTGTTTTGTTGGGCTTGATTAGCGATAAAATTTTCCATTAGGATTTCAAGGTTAGATTTCTTAGGAATGTTAGGAACATTACCAGCGGGTTTTTGATAACCTGGAGGTACAACAGGTGCTTGGCCAGGTGCATATAAAGCGTTATTGCTCTTGTACGAGAAGTTAGGATGGTTCTTCCAACCAGGATTATAGGTATTGGCATAAGGATTTCCTTGAGCGTAATTTACCTGATCAGCCGTTATTCCTGCTAAGATTTGACATTCGGTTCCAACATGACCAGGAACTCCACAAACTTTGCAGCCTGGGGTAACTGCAGCTACGGTAGCTGCAGGAGGTAAGGTCAAGCTTTCTATTTTTTGGGTAAGAGCATCTACCTTAGCATTAACTTTATCTAGGCTACTAATCTCGTACATCCCTCCTTTGGTTTGAGTCTTCTCCACAGATGTTCTTTCTCCTCCCCACTGATAGTGGTTTTGAGCCATGTTTTCAATGAGTTGGTTAGCTTCGTCATAAGGCTTGTCCATCAGTGTACCACCTGCGGCGGCATCTATAGATATTCTTGTGTTGTACAAGAGTCCATTATAAAACGTGTGGATTATCAGCCATTTTTCTAGTCCGTGATGTGGGCACATTCGCATCATATTTTTGTAGCGCTCCCATGCATAGAATAGTGATTCAGTATCCTTCTGCCTAAATCCGTTGATTTGGGCTCTTAGTGAAGCGGTCTTGCTTGGGGGAAAGTGTCGTGCTAAGAATACGATCTTCAGTCCTTCCCACGTAGTGACGGAATTTGATGGCAAGGATTGCAACCAAGCCCAAGCTCTATCTCTTAGTGAGAAAGGGAAAAGACGTAATCTTATCGCATCTTTACTAACACCATTTGCTATAACTGTGTCGGCAAATTGAACGAATTTTGTAAGATGTTCATTCGGATCCTCAGAAGGATCTCCAGAGAATTGGCGTTGTTGGATAGCTGATATCAATGACGGCTTTAACTCGAAATCGTTTCGGTTTATTGCTGGAGCAGCAATGCTGTTATGGGGCTCTTGTTGTGATGGAGCTGCGTACTCCTTCAGTGGACGGGTCCTTTGTTCTTCGGCCATGTCTAATTCTGGATTGGTTTCGGTTTCAGAGGAAGAATTAGAATCAGTTTCAGAATCAATCTTGATTTCTGGTTTGGGTAAAGGAATAGCGTGATTTAAACAGTAATCCCTGATTGCACGTCTTACGGAAAGAATGCGTTCAGGTTCGTCTATCGATTTGTCAAGTGGTTCGCCTTGTGAGCGAGTCCTTGTCATACAAATCGACAAAGGGTGTCTGTTGCTTAGTCTAAACGCGCAACAGAAGAATCGTAATTAATTGACTACCAGTCCCCGGCAACGGCGCCAAAAACTTGATCGCGACTTTATAAGTCTGTCGGGATACTAACTGCAAGTATACAGTTCAGTCGTTCTAGTTTTAAAAGATTATCGAACCCACAGAGACTGAGGATCAATCACATACGATCTAATGCTACAGTTTGTCTAACTAAGCGATGAATATTCGATTTTTGGGGGAAACAGTTTAATTAACAGTAATAGTACTAATTATACCGGTATGTGATAATCGGACTTAGGGAATTCGGTGAATCGCTTGGCCTATAAAGTATTTCGGTAAAATCTAATTGTTTAAAAACCTGAGACATACACTCTCGTGTTTATGAAATAAGTCATGCTACTAAACCTAGTGGATGCACTTTAAATTTAATAACACTTTTTGAAAACAATTTGAATTTAATTAATTTATTAAAACACTCTCGTGTATTTAAAAATCAATGCTTCGTTACCACTATCTGGGTTGAACCCCAGCTCTCGCATGCAGGTTCTTGCCTTAATTAATTTCCCACTCTCGTGGCAAAATCGTGTTAATTAACCTCTCACTCTCGTGACAAGGATAGTTAAATTAATCTTGGAAATTGGAAACAAGAAATTGTTTTATAAATATTTTTGGCCAAGGTATCATTGAATTCTTTCAGTTCTTACGGTCACATACCGGTATTAATAATTTAGCCAGACATAATTAACTTAACAGCAATACAGTTCAAAATATAATTCATGGCAATAATTGGCATATTATAAAAACTGAATGAATAATAATTGCAATATAAAAAAACCTGGAATCAAAGTTGCTATGGTAATCTTGAGGTATTACAATAATCCAATCTTCGAGCTTGACTTGTAGTAAATGATTCGTGTTAATTCTTGAAAGAAGAATTAACACTTAAAACTAGAAACTAAGACTTTGAATGAAAATTACAGGAAAATGAAAACAGAATTCCAAAACAAGCAAATTGGAAAATAACTGTAAAATAAAATAATATTTTCTCTGAGTAAATTTCTTCGACCCTTGAACTGTGTACTGGTACACATACATATAGCATAGGAAAAATCAGCAGCTTTTGAATTCTTGATGAAGTCTTTCATGGAGAGAATACCGGAGCACTAATAGTGGTGGCAAGAAAATAGGGGACTCAGTAGAAAAAGGGAGAACGAGTCTGCCCTTCACGCGCGTGACGGTCGTCACAGGTGGGTGACGGTCGTCACGCGCTGAAGTAGTGCCTTACGCTCGTCAGTGGTGTGTGACGAGCGTTTCTTTATGTTGGGGGGTGTTACGCCGGTCACAGGGATGTGACGACCGTCACTGTTCCAGAAGTCCAAACTTTGTATTTTTTTATTCTTTTTCTCTTTGTTTATCGTCTAGCCTTCTTCATGTTGTCCTTTTCCATCGGTTTGAATCGACAAGTGTTATACCTGCAAAAAGGACAAATAATCTCGGAATAATCGGGGGTTAGACGACTTAATGAAATAAAAATCGGTAAAAAGCATGGTAATTATACGATATGTTTTCTCGTTATCAGTACCTAAGAGCCCGTGGATAACCACAGATAGAAAGGGTGCTAACACCTTCCCTTTCTATAATCTACCTCCCGAACCGAGAAACATCTCGAAAAGGAATTTTGCTGTGCTTTTGTCCTTTCCTTGTTGGAGAAAATAAAAGACGGTGGCGACTCTTGCTTACCGCGACATTTCGCGAACCAGCATTTCAAAACAGTCAGTTCTATTTCCACCGATCACAGTCTTGTATTCATTGATCCATGACTCTTGCTTTATTCCATGATAGTAAACTTCGGCACCATAGTTCCATGGAACTGCTTTGTCGGAGGAGTAAGGAATCAGCCCAGGGGTAAAGATTATTAAAGTAGCAATTGTTGATTCATTTGGAATCCTAATATGACCCTTTGAGGAGATCCTAAGAGGCTTGTTAGAGATTGTTATTATGGAAAGGTCTTTAGCTTTGTTGATCAAACTCTTGATGATAGGAATTTTTTCAAACAAGATCTTGTGGCTATCTATCAGGCGTTGAACACCTTCTTTCAGCCACTTGCATCTATTTATTTGTTCAGCACAATAATCAGTTTTCTAAATAGCCAGGGAATACCCCAGCTCTCAGCAAATTTCCCTTCATAATAGTCAATGGAGTAGTCAAATCCTCAATGGAGAAAATAAAAGTAGTGTTATCAATCGCATTAACACCTTCGCCATGGTTCTACATTAGTGCAGTTATCACATTTGGAGTTGTAGGTTGATCAAAATCAATATTTTTATTGTCTATCAGGTCTTAAATCTTATTCTTCAGAGCCCAGCATTGATCAGTTTCATTCCCAGGGCCGTTGGAATGATACGTGCACTTGGCATTTGGATTGTACTTCAGTGATGTAATATTTGGACTTTATGGTGGATCACGCAATGTCACCAAGTTTTCCTTCAACAGATGTTGCAAGGCTTGGGACAGTGACATGATAATCCTTGTGAATTGTCTTCGAGGAATTTTGAGTCGTTGATGGTTGGATGATTGTCTTTGAGTAGATGGAGGGTTGGAGATCAAAACAACATTAACAGATGGATGGTGATCCTTCTTGGTATGGGTCCTTGATCCATAAATAACATTGACTTCTTTCTTGCTAGTAAAGGGTTTCTTTACAGTGCTTGATGTAGAAGCAGGTGTCATGGGAATTTTTCCACTCTTTATTCCACTCTCGACCCTTACACCAGTCAGAATTAACTCAGTGAAACCGGAAGATGAGCTACCAATTAGAAAATCGAAATATGGTCTCATTAGTGTTCCTATGAACATGTCCACCAGCTCCCTATCAGTCAGTGGTGGTTGAACTCTACCAGCAAGATCCCTCAATTTTTGCGCGTACCCTTTAAACACTTCACTTGTACCCATTGTCATTCCTTGAAGTTAAACTCTTGTTGGTGCTAAATTAGTGTTATACTGCTATTGATGATAAAAATCAGTGGCCAGATCTTCCCATGTGTGTATGTGGGAACCCTCCAATTGGTAAAACCATTCTAACTGAGTCCCAGCCAGACTCTCTTGGAAGAAATGGACCCAGAGCTTCTTGTCAATAGTATGTGGTTGTATCTTGCGGACGTAGGACCTCAGATGAAGTTTTGGGCATGAAACTCCATCATACTTAGCAAAGACTGGTATTTTGAACTTATGGGGAATGACGACCCCAGGTACTAAGCCCAAATCACTAAAATCTAAACCAGGTACGGCTTGAATTTCAACATCTTTCAGTCTATCCTCTAACTGCTTATATTTATCCTCGGCTGGAGGATATTGTTCATCAAAGTAGTCTTCATCCTCAGAAGCTTGATCATTTGCACCACCAACATGGGTGCTCCTTGCCTCTTTCACTTGGTTCTCGTCTTCCTCGGATGACTCTTCAACTATCTGCACCTGACGGACTGGGCCTTTAAACCTTTTCCCCATGTTGATGAGGGCCTTCTTCTTAGTCTTCTTTTTGGCTGCTAGCAGTGTCATCAACTCTTATTGTCCCTTGGCCAGGGTCGGCAAGGTCTCTTGGAACTTGGAATTATGTGCTTGCAAATCTTTCACGGTCTGCTCAATATCCATCTTACTGAAATAAACAGTAGAAAGATGAGGAAACCTGTTGTGGAAAGCTTGCTTATGTTATAATGCATGAAATGGGTATGCAAATTATTTCAAGGGATTAGAAGATTTAAATTTGTTTATACAAAGAAGGAACGAACATTAATTGCATTAATAAGTTCAGATTGATTACAACATGCCTCTTGGGCTTACAATGGAGAAAGCAAAAATAATACAGAATAAACTCCAAAAAAAAATCAGGCTTCCCATGAGCGCATCCTCTTTTGTGTAATGTAGGTGTTTAAACTTCGCTCTTTGTGAAGCTGTCTCGTAAGCTCCAAAACCTTCTTCTCACTTGCGTAGAACTGAGCTTCGAAGTGTCTCGCTCCCCTTTGAGTTGAATACAAGATATTTGCAACTCCTCGAGAGTAGTCGGCATGTCAGGATGGAGAATAGTGTAAGCAACACCCCCCTCGATAATAGGCTCCATGATGATAGGTAAGATGGCGGGGTAAGGCATCACGAGACTTTGAGCACGAGTTCGCACCCACTTAATGTAAGGCTCAAGGGGGATGGAATTTTTATGTCCCAATGTCTTACTATCCACTTTGTTTACCATTCTCCAAGCTCGTATGAACCTTTGACGATATCCTTGGTCATCGCTCTCGTAGTCGAATACCAAACCTTGAATGAGCGTATTATAGGGACCATCTCTTCGTGCAACCCAAATTGTCGTAATGCAAGAGATAGGTTATAGGTGATACCTCCCCTAATGCCTAAGAGTGGGACATTAAGGAATTCCCCACAACAGTCAACGATGGTAATATCCTCCAAAGATCGAGAACACAAATGGATATCTGAGTGCGAGAGTGACATAATCCTTTGAGACCATGTCAACCCTTGCTCATTCTTCAACATTGATTGAGGTAGGTGCGAAATTAACCACCTAGACAGTAATGGAATGCAACACAAAAGAGTTCCCCTTTTCTTCATGGTGCAAGTGTGGAAATAATGTAGAATGTCTCCAAGCAAAGTAGGTACGGAATTACGAGAGAGAAAAACCTTGATGGCATTCTCATCTATGAGTTGGTCCGGATTAGGAAATAGAACCAAACCATAGATTAGAAGGGCCAAGACATCCTCAAAAGCTTGAAAATATATATCTTCCCAAAACAAACGAGCCTTCTCCAACAGAAATTTGGTTAAGAAACCCTTAACTCCACTTCTTGTCACCCAATTTGCCATAATGACAAATTTGTTCAAATGCAAGGCTTTGGCAATAACTTCAGGCTTTGGAGTCTATTCTAAACTGATGAATGGTATTTGATCAAGCCTATGCACTCATAACAATTGGGAGAATTCTTCTAATGTAGGCACCAATTGGTAGTCGGGAAAGGTGAAGCAATGATGCATAGGATCAAAAAATTGGAAAAGCACACACATCATTTCTTCTTGGAAGTTTGAGGTAGCCGAGTTGAGAAGTCGACCATATTTATTGGTGAAGGGAGAATCTCTGGGAACTCTTGATGCTAACTCTTGAAGTTGAGGATGCACTTTCACGAAGTTGATTCAGATGGTATTCCTACAAGTGGAAGTCATGACCTACAAAATAGAACAAAGATAAATTCCTAAATCCTTGAAATGGTTAGTGAGAATGCTTATAATGTTATGATGTTTATGATGACATGAATAATAATCACAAACAAAGCACACAAAGACCTTAAGTTTAGGCTTGCATGGGTTTCATAGGTAAGTACCCTCTTGAAGTTTAGTTGGTTCAACCTGTCTTACAAAGTAATCGGGTTCTAGGGGATCTCAATATCATTGATATTTCGTCATTGGGCATTGTTTTAGCATAATCAATCTTTTCTTGCAGCCAAAATATCCCAAAAGTCTGATCTCAATGAGCATAGTATCAGGTATCAACCAATCTTCAGCTTTGCACCAAAGTCGGCTATTTCACTACTTCCTAATGGCCAAGTTGTTCAGTTAAAGGTCCTATGGTCAGTTAGTGCTTCATGACACTGCTCAGCGGCCCCGTATTCTCTTTGATTTAACACAAGTGATATCGGTACCAACAAATGTGTCACACTAACATAGCCATTGCTTCAACCATATCAGTCTATGTCATATAGTTTAACAATCTATTGCTACTTACCTAATGATGTTCCCAGATCCGAGTAGAGGATCAATACAAACCCAAGCAAGGACCTATAAATATAAAGCAAACAAATCAAATAATGAAACCAACTAAATGTGATCTAGCTCTAAGGTAACCCCACTTTTAAGTAATTCCCCAGCAGAGTCGCCAGTTCTGTAATACAGTGGGAGAACTGACTTTTTGTTTTGCATTTGATCGCAATTGTTGCAGATAGCAAGAGTCGCCACCGACTTTTCTTTTATCCAATGAGGAAAGGGAGAACAGGAAAGACTTTGAGATATTTTCTTGAGTTCTAGGGATAGGTTATGAAAAGGGAAGGTATTAGCACCCTTTTCATCCGTAGTTATCTACGGGCTCTTAGTTGCTTTCTAGATCACTTTTAAAATTGCTTTGTTCGAAATGTGTTTGTGGTGGGTTTTGAAAGTATTTTTGAAAAGCACTTTCGTTTAGGAAAACTTTATAATGATTCTAGTCTCTATAAGAATGTATACAAAGTGTTGTACTTCTTGAAAATATTTAATGTTTTGAAAGTGTTTGGTCTGTTTTGAAAAGATGTTTGTTTTGAAGATGGATTGTGAGCAAGCAACTAAGAACGTTCTACCTACTCAAATGACTTTTGTTCATTTTGCTCTTCCTTTGACATTGCTAGCCTACCATTGATTGGTAAGAAGCCCTATCTTTGGATGTAAAGGGACGGTCATGGGTCATCGTATAGTCATAAAATGCAATGTTGTGAGATACCTTAGCATTTTTCTTGAGGGTCTAAGATCATTTTGAAGGCAACATTCGAAGCGTCATCGAGGAACTATGATCTTGTATTTTTTTATTGTTTTTGCTAAGATGTCTCACATGCATAATATGATCATTTTTCTCAAGGCAACAAAGTGGAGTTAACCCTAGAGGTGAAAAGTGTGCAAGTGTTTATCTTTCATGCCTGATTTATCTTAAATTAGGGTTTTCTAGGTATTGATTTTATCTTTCCTACCCTAATTTACTAGCATTTATATGAAAGCGATAAATTGCGGAAAGTAGATTTCTACGCTATTACATCATTAGGGGATGGGGTATACAAATTTACAAATGGGGATTGCAAGAAATTAAATCCTAGTTATCTATTACAACCATATTGAATTTGAATAAATGTACAAGAAATGAAATGAATATAATGTACAAGTATAAATGGATAAAGAATGGATTTTTGTTCGGATTTTTGTTAAGAAAGATAGTTTTGACCTAATTAACTAAGAGAAATAATTAATTAAAATAAGTAAAATTAAACCTAAGTTTAAAAGAGATAAAAATAATCAAGAAAGCAATTTTAGGGTTTTGTTGAGAAAAGGTTTTAATATTAATTAAACTAGTATGAAAATTAATTAGAAGAAAACTTAAGTTCTAAGTTAATTTTAATTAAGAAAATAAATTAAAACCTTGTCTAATTATTACTTAATTGAAAAAATTATTATGTTTGTATAAAAATATTTTGTCCTTTTATCTTGAAAGAATATATATATATATATATATATATATATATATATATATATATATATATATATATATATATATATATATATATATATATATATATATATATATATATATATATATATATATATATATATATATATATATATATATATATATATATATATATAGTATAAATAATAAATAAAAATATTTTTTTTGTCTTTTTCATTAATAAAAATAATTATAATAATATTAATAATAATATAAATAAAAAATAAAATAAAATTTGAAAGATAAAGTCAGGGGTAAGAAACAGATTTGGGGTGTTTTTGGTGTAAAAGGTTTTTGTTTTGCCCATTAGCAGTTTTTTGTAAACAGAAAATAATAATATTAAAAAAATGTTGGGCCTGCGTGGTACTATGAGCAACAGGGGGGTTAGAAAAGTAAAAAGTAACAAAGCCCGGCATGAGAAGCCCAAGCTTGGTGCAGTCCAAACAAAAAAAGAAAGAAATGTTAAGGAAATAAGCAAAATGGCAGTGCTGGGGCTCGAATCCACGCCCTCAACAATATATGTGCGCTGCCTTACCACTGGGGTGGCTATACATCTGGTATCTTATACAAAACCATAAATATATATTACAAAATGCTTCCATATCTTAAACTTCATCTTCAACCTCACGCCAGCCAGACCAACTTTAACTTGCTCATTTCTCAACCAAAATTGAAAATGTAAACATGAAAGTCATGGAAATTTTCATCACGATTCCAGAAATATAACTCACTAAAACTATAAGTCAAATATGAATGAGAATTTTGCTGGCCCTAATCTGAACCCTAATTTTTCCAGAAATTTTAATCTTAAAATTCTCTAAGCTCAGGCAACATAAATGAAAATTATGGACATGGTTGCTTTCAGGGCAATGATGTCTACATTTTGTCTTTGAACATGCAAGCCTAACAATGCCTAAATGAAGAGATGAAAGTTCAGAAAAGTACCTCAAAAACTGGAAATTTTGAAATTATTTTGAGCTTGTTTCAAGTGATGGTGATGATCAGGCTAGCTTCCTTGAACCTCTAGGAAGCTAATGCAATAGTTGCCTTGAGCTAAGGATGGTTGAATCGTGCTGGAGAAGTCCAAGTGCAAAGCTCTATTTTTGAAAATGGAGGTTGATGAATATGGTGTTACAGTTGGATAACAGGTGTTGGGATTGTTTATGTATGAGGTTTAGAAGCTTTTAAAAGCAAAAGGCCAAGAAACACACGAGTAGATTTGAAGATTGGATTCAAAACTCATAAATGACAAGTTTTGAGGTATTTTTGATGATTCTGTGTTTGATGGATTTTCCAGGCTAGCAAATTTGTGTCCTAAGTTGCATAACAGTGTCTTGATATATAAGAAAATGTTTGGAGACTTGAGATGGTCAGATTACCAAGATCACATGTTATGGTATTTTTGCTTGTTTTTGAAGCAAAGTGGAAAACCAAAATCCCAATGTATGGTGCAAGATATGTAGAGTGGTTGAATCACTTTAAACATGCTTCTTCTATGTTGTAGATATTGTGTGTGCAGAAAGAACAAGTGCAAGACTCAATGCAAGTTGACTTTACATAAAGCTTTCTTTTCTAAAATAGAAATGGTAACTTTGTGCCATTAATGGAAAATTGGTTTGGACAAAGCTTCAAACACTTGGATAAGGGCCTAATCAGTTATGTAAACCATTAATTATGGATTGAAACACAAGTTTGAGGCCTGCAAAGTGGAGATTGTGCAACATGGCTAAGGATTTGGTTCATGTTCATCACAAAATCTTCCTTGCAAAACAAGAATGAAACTCTAACTTCATGGCTTCGATTCTCTTAGCTCAAACATGATCTCAATGAGTTTTGGGACTTTTTAGAAAGATTTTAACATCCTATACAACCTTCATGTTGTACATTTTTTAAGAATCAAATTGGAACCATGTGAAACTTGGCCAAGAAGTTAGGTCAAAAATCTGCCTAACTAGGTCAAAATTTCACTATGTGTTTTTGTTTCATGTACATGTCTTCATGAATTTATAACTTAAAATCCAAGCATTTATAGAAAAGTTTCTGCCTTACAATGTTTTAAATCTCATTGAGATCTACAACTTTCATGTTGGAAGTTTTTCTTGAATCATCTTACATCATGATGAAAATTTAGCATGAAGTCATGAAAAAGATAAGGTTTAAAACACTTAGAAAAAATTCTAAGATTTGAAAACTTTGACTTTATAATTTGAAATTTGACTTTCTTGATTTCTTTATGATAAAGTTTCATATTTTGACATGTCTTGATGAAATGTGATCTTTGAAATGTAATTTTAATCAAAAAGTCAAAGTTTGACTTTTTAGTGTACAGTTGACTCTTTCATCAGTTGATCAAATTTCAATTGTCAATCAATTGATCTTGAGAAATGATTTGAGCCATGCAATTAGGTCAATATGATGCATTTGAATCCTTGATATCATGTTTCAAACCAATAAGTCATGTATTAGGTCAAAAGTCAAAAATCAAGTCTTCTTAGTCAAAACCCTAATTTTGACCATTTTGCCCCTTTGGTGATCTGATCAAATTTCTTGAGGAACTGTAATTCAAATTTGAACAAATGGTTCATATGAGTTCAAAATATTTATATGGATCAAAAATCATGAAGTTTCACTATATGTTGGCCACAATTGACTTTTTATCTAATACAATTGATTTTAGGTCATTTGATCAATTAAATAAGCAAACTTGAACTGCAAGACTTGAATTTTGTCATGAGCATTATTGAAGGTCCAAAATGATCCATGAAAGTCATATGAGGCATTAAAATTCCATTTTTCCTTGTGTAAATCCAAACCCTAATTTGGGTCATCAGTATTGAGGAAGTGTCTTGAGTTGATCAGTCCTTGTGCAATTTTGAGCAATTGAAGATCTTGTGAGAAATCTCTTGAGAAATGAGAGGGAAAATTTGGGGTACAACATTTGCGCTTGTATAAAATTTTGTTACTCATAAAGAACTCGGAAGAGAACCCCCTTATAAATTTATTATCATTAACAGATGCTCCTTCGGGATACTCTTGAGTCTCGAGGTATCTTTTTACTTCGTGGTACCAAGGTTTTTCCTCTACTCCATCAGTATAAACTTTGTAGCAATGTGTCTGTTTGTCTAGTCTCTCAATAGTAATTCGAGGAGCTTCATTGTCCCATGTGACTCTGAAAATATATGACATAGTAGCTAACGCGTCTGCTAATTAATTCTCTTCTCTTGGGATATGTTCAAAAGTGATTTCTTCGAAGTATGGAATTAATTTCAACACATGCTCTCGATAAGGGATGAGATTCGGGTGCTTCATATTCCATTCTCCCTTAATATGACTGATCACCAGGGTTGAATCCCCATATACATATAAGAACTTTATTCTCATATCAATGGCAGCTTTGATACCCATGATGCACGCTTCGTATTCGGCCATGTTATTGGTACAGTCGAAACATAATCTGGCAGTGAAGGGCGTACGATAACCCTTGGGAAATACAATCGCAACACCAATTTCATTAACAAACGCATTGGAAGCTCCATCAAAAACCATAGTCCGTTGGGATCCCGGTTCAGGTCCTTCATACGGTCTAAGTTCTTCATAATTAGTAACAATATTCTCATCCGGGAACTCCAAATTCATACATTAATAGTCATCTACAGCCTGATGATCCAAATGATCTGCCAATACACTTCCTTTGATTGCCTTCTGAGTAGTGTACTGAATTTTATATTCTGTCAAGACCATTTTCCATCTTGCTATTCTTCCGGAGAGAGCGGGTGTAATACAGTGGGAGAACTGACTTGGGTGTTTTGCGTTTGATCGCAATTGTTGCGGATAGAAAGATTTGCCACTGACTTTTCTTTTATCCAATAAAGGAAAGGGTGAAAAGAACAGGAAAGACCTTTGAGATTATTTTCTTGAGTTCGGGGGGTAGATTATGAAAATGGAAGGTGTTAGCACCCTTTTCATCCATAGTTATCTATGGGATCTTAGTTGCTTGCTAGATCACTTGCTTTGTTTGAAAATTTGCTTTGTGGTTGATTTTTGGAAGTATTTTTGAAAAGTGCCTTCGTTTAGGCAAACTTTGTAATGATTCTCGTCTCTATAAGAATGTATACAAAGTGTTGATCTTTTGAAAATATTTCATGTTTTGAAAGTGTTTGGGGTGTTTGAAAAGATGTTTATTTTGAAGATGAGCAAGCAACTAAGAACGTTTCTACCTACTCAAAAGTCTTTGTTCTTTTCCTCCTCCTTTAGATGTTGATATCTTACCATTGATTGGTAAGAAGCCTTATCTTTGGATGTAAAGGGACGGGAGTGTGTCATCGTATAGTCATGATAGCAATGTTGTGAGATATCTTAGAATTTCACTTGAGGGACTAAGATAATTTGTAAGACAACATTTTAAGCGTCATCGAGGGACTATGATCTTATATTTTTGAGTGTTTTTTCTAAGACGTTTCACATGCATAACATGACCATTTTTCATAAGGCAACAAGTGGAGTTAAACCTAGAGGTGCAAGTGTGCAAGTGTTTGCATTTCATGCTTGATTTATCTTGAATTTAGGTTTTCTAAGTATTGATTTTATCTTTCCATACAAACCCTAGTTACTAGCATTTATGTGAAAGCGGTAAATTGCGGAAATGTAAATATCCTACGCTATTACAATCATTTGGGGAATGGGGTGTACAAATTTACAAATGGGGGTTGCAAGAAATTAAACTCCTAATTATCTATTACAACCATAATGAAATAATATACAAGAATTGAAATGTAAAATAGATTTGTTTTGTTTTGGTTAAGAGGAGAAATAAATTTGCTTAAGGAAATGTTTTTAGTCTTTTTTTTTAAAGAAATCAAGCAAAGTATATGAATATAAAGTATTTTTGGTGTTTTTGATTAATGAAAATAAAAGTGATGATAAAAATAATAAGAGAATAAGAGTTAGAGTCAGCGTGTTGCTGAAAGAATAGAAATAAGAGAGAACAGAAGTTCTGACTCATGCGCGTTGCAAATCAGAAAGAAAATGTTAGCAGAAAAGGGGAAAGTCAGAAGTTCTGGATCCAGACACACTAAAGTTCTGGGATTGCTGGGAACAAAGGAAAACCTAGAAGCTCTGATTGTTTGAGAGAGCCTAGAATTTCTAATTGTTGAGAGAGTCTAGAAGTTCTAGTGTTACTGGAAGGCTAGAAGTTCTGGTTGTTGAGAGAGCCTAGAAGTTCTGATGCAGCTGGAAACCTAAAAGTTCTAGTGTTACTGGAAGGCTAGAAGTTCTGATAATGGGTAGGTGAGGTGTCAATGTTGTTGGATGAAAATATCTAGAATTTTTGGTCCAGGCGTACTGTTTTGACAAATAATGGGGCAAAAATGTTAAGAAATAAACGTAAAAGGTGCTTCTGGGATTAGAACCCTGGACCCTTAACACTAATGCCTTATGCGCGCGCTCTCTACCATTGGGGTGGCTGTACATCTGGTATTAGAAATAAAAACATAAACATATATTACAAAGCAAGTTCTGATGATGAACTTCATCTTCTTCTTCGTGCCAGCCAGAGTATCTGCAACTTAGTCATTTCTCAACAAAAATGGAAAATGCAAACATAGAAGTTATGGCAAATTTCATCATGGTTTCAGAAATACAAAGCATCAACTCTAAACCAGAAGCATGAAGATGTGAAAAACACAAGAAGGGGGGTTGAATTGTTAAAACTTGAAATCAAATGCAGACAACTCGTTATTTTTATCCTGGTTCGTTTGATCTCAAACTACTCCAGTCCACCCATCAAGGTGATTTCGCCTCTCTCCAACGAGGTCTTAATCCACTATATTCAACTGAATACAAAACTGCTTTAACAACTGCTAAAGCCTTCTTGAGTCTAAACCATAGACCGGTTTCTCAAGGAAATTCTTTTCAGAAAAATGAACAAATGTGTGTTGAATGTTTTCTAGAAAAAACGATATATCACAACTGTGATAATACACAAAATAAAGCTTAGATGATACTAGATTGCTAGAGCTATAGAATAATAAATTGAGAGCTTTTAGCAAAAGTGAGAACGATCTTGATGATGATTTCTTTTGGCGTGTATATGCGTGTAAGGTACTGTAGAGCATTAGCCATTTTCTTTCTCACTAAATTGTTTAAATACTTCTTGGAATAGATACGTTGATGCCAATAATTCCATTTGAATGCTCATTACGTTCTTTCCATTTTGAGAAGATCTTTGTCTTGGAATAAAGCCGTTGGTAATTAATCTGCCTTGAATGCAGTAACGTTAACACTTCAGAATGTTCTGCTTGATTAAGATCAGAGCGTTCTTTGGCTTTTAGCTTATTCTGATTTCTTCTGAGTGCTGATGACATTGATAAGATCCTGATCAGAGTCAGAGTGTGTTGAGTGCAGATTTTGTTCATCAGACTTCAGCGTAGCGCGTGTATTGATCTTCTGATGCTGATGTTGATACTGATGTTCTGATGCTGATTTCATCAGAGTTTCCTGTAAATACACAACATAATTTTAAGTAGCATCTATGTCTTATATAACACTCATAATTCATTTAATCTTGTATTTTGTTATCATCAAAACTCTAACTGAGGGTTGTAGAATCAAACTATGTTCTAACAATCTCCCCCTTTTTGATGATGACAAAAACTAGATTTTTTCAATTAAAATAAAGCGATGAAAGTATCAAAGTTTAAGAATAGAGAGGAAACAGTATCAGAGCTAATCAGATAATGAGAAAAAGTTATCAGAGCTGAGAGGATAAGAAATAAAGAGTATCAGAGTAAAGATGAGAAAAAACTCCCCCTGAGTTGATTATTTCCTTTTGATTCCTTGAGTATCAGAACTTTATTGAACCTTTCTTTAAGCATCAGAATTTTGCTTTATCAGAGTTCTTCAGATTCTTGTACCTGTAAGCTTTTCAGAACAAAGAACTTCAAATATATAAGAATGTTTGAATGTTTGAGACTTTTGTCTCAGTAAACCATTATTGAAAAATATCATTCTTTCTCCCCCTTTTTGTCAGCTATCAAAAAGCATAATTAATTAGAGTTAAAAAAGATTAGAGCAAAACACGTTTATATTGAAACAGAAGCAATGATAGTTTAGAACAGGTAGAAATATTACAGTCAAACATGTAAACAGAACAAGGAAAACATAAGAAAAAAATCTAAGAAGAAGGAGGAAGTCGTGTGAACATCGCTTCCAACATGCTCTTGATTTGTTCGCTGGTTTCAGTTTACTTTGCTACCATGTTTGCAATAGATTCAATCTTGATATCCTGCTTGTCCATCCGTTCATTCATCAGCATGTCTGATCTCTTCAGATCCTCCAGAGTCTGCCTATCAACAGAGGAAGATTGAGGATCCTCAGATACAGTCTGCTTATCAGAGCTTTCTGTAGCTTCTTCTGCTTGACCCAAGTCTTCAGCTTGAATAACCTGTTCTTCTGCAGCTTGAACTTGAGATGCTGGACGCTTTTCAGACCAAGGCTCACTGTCCAGATGTAGAAATTCTTCCTTCAGCAACTTGCTCAGAACTGGACCTTCCATTTCCTTCAACAGATTGCTGAAGTTCTGTTGAACCTGTCCATAGCTGTGGTCTTGTAGCTTGAAAGTTTCAGCGCATACCCATCTTCTGAATTGAGTCCAGAGATGATCTGATACAGCAGGATCAACACTTCCAGAGTTGCTTGTTTCAAAGAAGATATCCATTTCTGCATATCTGATTCAAAGTTCATCATGCTGGAACCAACATCTGGTTGTTTCGGTTTGGGGATGGCAGTTTTCTGGTTTATTGCAGCAAGGCGTTCAAGGATTGTTAGATCAATGACTGTCTTGCTGTGGTTTTCTGTATTTTTCTTAGGTGAGGGAGTAGGAGAATCAGAAATAACGATTGGACTATGTGGAGTATTTGGTGGAGTTGTTTCTGGTGAGGATGGTAGTTGGGACATATTAACAGTTGTACCACAAGGCAGTTGAATGGCCAAGGGTTGTGGTTCAGGAGACTCAGAGGCTTGAGCCTCAGAGTTTTGTGTCTCAGGATGTGGTGATTGTGCATGTGGAGGAGATGATGGATTATTTTCTGGTTGGGGAGAGGAAGGTTGTGGTATTTCTTGTTCTGGTATAGGAGAGAGTGGGGTTTCTGGAATGGGTGAAAGTGGAGTTTCTGGTATTGGTGAAAGTGGAATGTCAGGTTATGGAGAAATGGGAATTTCTGGTTGTGTATTTGGATTGTTTGTTTCAGGAGCGGAAGAGTGTTGTTCTATGTCAGGCAGAACTTGTGCAAGTTCTGGTTCTGGAATGGTTGTAGTGTTTGGATTTTGTGGTTTGGAGCGGGATCTTCTGAGGGTTAATGACTCAGAAGGGTCAAAGTCTTCAAAATCTTCAAAGGTTTGGGGAGTTGGGATATCAAATGGAATTGGAGTTGGAGTAGGAATGGATTTGGAACCAGCAGTTGAACTTAAAACAGATACAAAAATAGGATTACCTCTTTTCTTTGGAGTCTGTTGTGATGATCCTTCTGGAGCAGCTTTTCTCTTCTTCTTCTTCTTCAGAGCAACCTCTGGTGCCTTCTGCTAAAGATCTTGAATGTTCAGGTTAGGTGCTGTACCATCAGCTTTGCACGCATCCAAGTATCTCAGAACTATTTGAGGCTTGGAGTCAATCTCTGAGAACATAGGAAAGTCATCCAGAGAGATTCTCCTGCTGGAGATTTCAGCAAAAGGAGTAATGCTGGGATCCTTCTTAATGTTCTCTATCAGCTTCATCTTCTTTAGATTCTTGGCATTCATCTGCTTGCCAACAGAAGGTTCCAAGGTGCTGATCTCTTGTGCTTCTGTCAAGTGCTCAATCAGCCTATTCTCAGTCAAAATATCTGATATCAATTTGCCCAAGGGTATCCAATCCCTTTTAGTACGTTCTTCTTCTCTAGTCTCCTTGACACTGGTTCTCAAATGGTTGAACAGAAGATGAGCTAGATTAATCTTTACCTTCTGATTAATAAAATAGATCAGAAACTGTTGATCTATGTTTATGTAATCAGGAGAGCTTGTAGGCTTCCTGTGATTGAAACAGCCCAGAATAATCTTTGCCCAAATTTTGTGCTTATCTCTCAGATCCCTTATCTTGCTGGAGGGAAGCCCCAGCGTCAAAATTTGCCTTGCAATAACAGCAACATCTGAACATCTTTCAGCCATGTCTATACAGCGAATGCCACCACCATTGTAGCCAATCAGACGAGCAATCAAATCTTCAGTAATCACAATTTTCTTCCCCATTATATAAGAGGTGACTTGGTGATTTGAGGAAGAGGCATGAATCCAAAATTCCTTAACCAAGATAGGAAAAGTTGGACCCACCAACATGTCAAAGTATCTCTCCCAACCTTGAGCTTGAATCTCTTCTGATAAATCAAAACCAGTTTCCTTCAAACTGTTGAAATCCACTATTATCTCTGATAGAACTTCCAGGTTCTTGACTGGAGTGAGTAGTGTTCTGAGAGGAACCTCATATTGCTCAGCTGATGCATCTTTCTGGGAACCTGAAGAGATATTGCTGGAAGACGCCATTGTTCACACGAGGTTTTGAAAGAAAATATTGAAAGGGTTTTCTTGAGCAGTAAGAACACAAACGCAGATATCAGAAAAATTGATTGAAAACGAAAGTAAGGGTAAAAGTTGTGAATGTGTGTTAGTGGTGTTTAAATAGATTTTGAAAAAGTTTTTGAAAACATAAACGCTTAAGAGAGAGAGAGAGAGAGAGAGAGAGAGAGAGAGAGAGAGAAATAAATCATGATTAATAGCATTAATTGATTGCTGATTTTAGGGGATTTCAGAAAGATACTTAAACGATTACCAGTGACATGTGTTTCAATGCAACCAATCAGCGCTTTGCCTTTTCAGAAGCGTGAACGCGTGTTCAGCCTCAGGAACCAGCTAATGACTGGATGACACTTGTTTGCTTTGAGTGAACATCACTTCTATCCTTGAACTGAAGAGCTCAGAGCTTCATGGATAGATCTGATACAATCTGCATTTCTAAAAATTCTGAAATAGGATTGATCAGAAGTTCACATGGAAATAAGAATAATTCTGAAGGTTAATATATAAAGTTAAAACAATTTTATTCTGGACAGAGCTTCATGCTGAGATGTTTTAGAATGAAGTTGAACTTATCTTCAGAAAGTGGTTTTGTGAAGATATCAGCCCATTGATGGTCTGTATCAATAAATTTTAAGTTTAAAATTCCTTTCTGAATATAGTCCCTAATAAAATGATGTTTTATTTCTATATGCTTAGCCCTAGAATGCAAAATTGGATTTCTACTTAAGCAAATAGCAGAAGTATTATCGCAGAGTATAGGAATGTTACTCTCATAAATCTGGAAGTCTTCAAGTTGACTTTTCATCCAGAGCATTTGTGTGTTGCATCCAGCTGCTGCTATGTATTCAGCTTCTGCTGTTGATAGAGAAATCGTGGATTGTCTTTTACTGGACCATGAGATCAGATTTTCTCCCAGAAACTGGCAGCTTCCAGAAGTGCTTTTACGTTCAACTCTGTCTCCAGCAAAGTCAGCATCACAGTAACCTACTAAGTTGTAATCACCAGATTTTCTATAAAACAAACCCAGATTAGTAGTACCTTTCAGATACTTGAAAATTCGCTTAACAACTGTTAAGTGAGATTCTCTAGGATCTGATTGGAATCTTGCACAAATGCATACACTGAATAAAATATCAGGCCTTGAAGCTGTAAGATAAAGAAGAGAACCAATCATACCTCTATAGACCTTCTGTTCTACCTTTTTGCTTACCTCTTCTCTTTCCAGAATGCACGTGGGATGCATTGGAATCTTTGATGACTTACATTCTGAGAGATCAAATTTCTTCAGAAGTTCTCTGACATATTTGCTCTGATGAATGTAAGTTCCTTCTGGGGTTTGATTGATCTGGATGCCCAGAAAGAATTTTAGTTCCCCTATCAGGCTCATCTCAAATTCTGCCTGAATACACTTAGCAAATTCTCTTCCCAGAGAAGGTTTAGTAGATCCAAATATAATATCATCAACATAAATCTGACAGACTAAAATGTCATTCTTAATTGTCTTACAGAATAAAGTTGTGTCCACCTTCCCTCTGGGGAATTCCTTTTCTAACAGGAAGTTACTTAGTCTTTCGTACCAAGCTCTGGGAGCTTGTTTCAGACCATACAATGACTTCTTTAGTTTGAAAACATATTCTGGATTTTTTGAACTTTCAAAGCCAGGGGGTTGGTGCACATATACCTCTTCTTCTATATAGCCATTTAAGAATGCACTTTTGACATCCATCTGATACAGAGTGATGCCTTTATTAACAGCAAAAGAAATTAAAAGTCTGATAGATTCTAACCTGGAGACTGGAGCAAAGGTTTCTGTATAGTTTATCCCCTCTTGCTGACTATAACCTTGTGCTACCAATCATGTCTTGTTTCTGACAACTTCACCTTGTTCATTCAGCTTGTTTCTGAACACCCATTTTGTTCCAATGACATTGAATCCTTTTGGTTTAGGAACCAGATCCCATACGTCATTCCTGGTGAATTGATTCATCTCCTCTTGCATTGCTAGAATCCAGTCATTGTCCAGAAGTGCTTCATCAATTGAGGATGGTTCAATCAGAGAAACAAGTCCCATGAGGGATTCTTCAGAGTTTCTGAAGTTGGCTCTTGTTCTGATTGGATCTTCCTTTCTTCCTAAGATAGTTTCTTCAGGGTGATCCATGCTGCTTCTGGATGGTCTTTTCTGAGGTGGATCAACAGAGGATGCTGGATTGCTTGCAGTGCCTCTTTCTGATGTTGAGGGAGTGTCTCTGTTAAGAGCTTCTGATGACTTGTCTTCAGTACCTGTGAATTCAACTTCCATACCTGCAAGTAATTCATTCTGCTTTGACTTTTGAGAGTCAAGCTTGTCATCAAAACGAACACTGATTGATTCTTCCACGATCTGTGTTTCTGTATTGTATACTTTGTACCCTCTTGAGCGTTCAGAGTATCCTAACATAATACACTTTTGTGCTTTAGAGTCAAACTTGTTCAAATAATTCTTAGTATTTAAAATAAAACAAGTACATCCAAATGGGTGAAAATATGAAATGTTGGGCTTTCTGTTCTTCCACAATTCATATGGAGTCTTTTCCAGAATAGGTCTTATGGAGATTCTATTCTGAATGTAGCACGCTCTGTTTATTGCCTCTGCCCAGAAGATCTTAGCAACGTTAGTCTCGTTGATCATGGTTCTGGCCATTTCTTGCAATGTTCTGTTCTTTCGTTCTACAACTCCATTTTGTTGGGGAGTTCTAGGACAAGAGAAATCATGCAGAATGCCTTTGTCATTAAAAAATGATTCAAAATCTTTGTTTTCAAACTCTCCACCATGATCACTTCTGACTTTGACGATTCTAAGATCCTTTTCATTCTGAACTTGGTTACAGAAGGTGACAAACACAGAGTGTGACTCGTCCTTGTGTCTTAAGAACTTTACCCATGTCCATCTGCTATAGTCATCTACGATTACTAACCCATACTTCTTGCCACTGACTGAAGCAGTTTTAACTGGTCCAAATAAGTCAATGTGCAGAAGTTCTAATGGCTTAGAGGTAGAAACAACGTTTTTAGATTTGAAAGCAGGTTTAGAAAATTTGCCTTTCTTACATGCTTCACACAGAGCATCTGAATTGAACTTCAGGTTAGGAAGTCCTCTGACCAGATTGAGTTTGTTAATCTGAGATATTCTTCTCATACTAACATGCCCCAATCTTCTGTGCCAGATCCATTGCTTGTTGTTAACAGACAGAAGACACTTTACATTCTGACTTTTTAGTTCAGAAAGTTTTATTTTGTAAATGTTGTTTCTCCTCTTTCCATTAAATAGGATAGTCCCATCTTTCTGACTAACAGCTTTACATGAATTTTGATTAAAGATTATATTATAACCGTTATCACTTAATTGACTTATGGATAACAGGTTATGCATTAATCCATCTACTAATAAGACATTACTTATAGAGGGAAGATTTCCATTACCTACTTTTCCAGAGCCAGTGATCTTTCCCCTCTGATTGCCTCCAAAGCCTACGTGGCCTCCAGGCTTAAGTTCCAGGCTTTGGAACATATGCCTTCTTCCCGTCATGTGTCGTGAGCAGCCAGAGTCCAGGTACCATGACTGGTGTTTCTGCTTTGCTGCTAAAGATATCTGCAACATGTATTATTTTATCCTTAGGTACCCATATTTTCTTGGGTCCTGATTTGTTAGTTTTACCAAAACTCTGGTTGAATTTTGGTTTGACAGAAAAATTACTACTGGTATATTTAATGTCGTGTGTGTGCCCATATACAAAGTGTGAATTAAGAGGAGTTCGTTTAATAACTAAATCCATGGCCTTCTTTGGTGTAGGTACCTTACCTTGGTATCCTATTCCTTTTCTGCCATTTCTGCTAACTCCATAGATCATTGAAGCCATCTTGCTTCTATCTATGCTTTTAGCTAGAAACTTCTGAAAGTTGTGATCATACTCCTTGATGATCTCATCAGCACTACTGGGAGTTTCAGGAATTGTTTCCTTCTGAGAGTTTTGTAATAGATTTTTTAATTTCGAAAGTTTATTTTTCAACTCAGAATTCTCCAATTTGAGACTCTCAGTTTTATCAGAGTCAGAAGCAAGATCCCTTTTCAGGTTTCTGAATTTGACTCTGATTTGTTGATATCGTTCCAGAATCTCATTGAGGCTTTCAGCTAGTTCAGCCTTAGTAAAATTAATATCAAAGTCAGGAAATACCTCTTCTGTGTCTGATTCAGAGTCTGATTCAGAAGCTTCACTGTCTTCTGCTATGTTCGCCATGAGAGCTATGTTTGCTCTCTCATCATCTGATTCTGAGTCAGCTTCAGATGTGTCAGAGTCATCCCATGTAGCCATGAGACTTTTCTTCTTTTCCTTGCCAAACTTTCTTCTGGGCTTTTCCTTCTGAAGCTTTGGGCATTCACTCTTGTAGTGTCCTTGCTCATTACACTCATAGCAGATGATGTCTTTGTTGTTTGGCTTTCTGCTTCCTGAAGAGCCTTCAGATCTTTTGTGAACAGAGGATAATTCTGACCTTCTATATCTGGAGGAGGATTCGTTCTGGTTCTCAGATCTTCTGGGATTCCTGAACTTTCTTTGCCTCTGCTTCCACAGTTGGTTCACCCTTCTGGAGAGGAGAGACAGTTCGTCTTCTTCTGATGAGGACCCATCACAGGTTTCTTCAACAGCCTGCAAAACCTTGGAGTCAGATTTTCTGTTAGATTTCAAAGCTAATGGCTTACCTTGCTTTTGAGGTTCATCAGCTTCTAGCTCTCTCTCGTGACTTCTGAGGGAGCTGACAAGTTCCTCCAGAGTGATTTTGTTGAGATCTTTAGCTAGCTTCAGCGCTGTGACCATTGGGCTCCACTGTTTTGGCAAGCTTCTGATGATCTTCTTGACATGATCAGCAGTAGAATACCCTTTGTCCATAACTTTGAGACCAGCAACCAGAATCTGAAATCTTGAGAACATTGTTTCAATGGATTCACTTTCTTCCATCTTGAATGCCTCATACTTCTGAATGAGCGCAAGAGCTTTAGTTTCTTTCACTTGAAGGTTGCCTTCATGCGTCATTCTGAGAGAGTCAAACATGTTCTTGGCAGTGTCTCTGTTTGATATCTTTTCATATTCAGAGTAAGAGATAGCACTGAGAAGAATGGTTCTGGCCTTGTGATGATTCTTGAAATCACGCTTTTGTTGATCAGACATTGCTTTCCTGTCAATCTTCTGACCACTTGCATTCACAGGGTGCGTGTATCCATCTGTCACCATATCCCACAGATCAGCATCATGGGCTAGAAAGAAGCTTTCAATTTTGTCTTTCCAGTAATCAAAGTTCTCTCCATCAAAGACTGGAGGTTTGCCACTGAATCTGTCTTTTTCTTCATTGTTGTCATTGTTGATGTTTTGATGTTGTCTTGCCATAGTGTTTTTCAACGTTGGATCTTGTACTGACACGGTTAAGTGTTATGAACTCAGAACCAGGCGCTCTGATGCCAATTGAAGATGTGAAAAACACAAGAAGGGGGTTGAATTGTTAAAACTTGAAATCAAATGCAGACAACTCGTTATTTTTATCCTGGTTCGTTTGATCTTAAACTACTCCAGTCCACCCGTCAAGGTGATTTCGCCTCTTTCCAACGAGGTCTTAATCCACTATATTCAAATGAACACAAAACTGCTTTAACAACTGCTAAAGCCTTCTTGAGTCTAAACCACAGACCGGTTTCTCAAGGAAATTCTTTTACAGAAAAATGAACAAATGTGTGTTGAATGTTTTCTAGAAAAAACGATATATCACAACTGTGATAATACACAAAATAAAGCTTAGATGATACTAGATTGCTAGAGCTATAGAATAATCAATTGAGAGCTTTTAGCAAAAGTGAGAACGAGCTTGATGATGATTGCTTTTGGCGTGTATATGCGTGTAAGGTACTGTAGAGCATTAGCCATTTTCTTTCTCACTGAATTGTTTAAATACTTCTTGGAATAGATACGTTGATGCCAATAATTCCATTTGAATGCTCATTACGTTCTTTCCATTTTGAGAAGATCTTTGTCTTGGAATAAAGCCGTTGGTAATTAATCTGCCTTGAATGCAGTAACGTTAACACTTCAGAATGTTCTGCTTGATTAAGATCAGAGTGTTCTTTGGCTTTTAGCTTATTCTGATTGCTTCTGAGTGCTGATGACATTGATAAGATCCTGATCAGAGTCAGAGTGTGTTGAGCGCAGATTCTGTTCATCAGACTTCAGCGTAGCGCATGTATTGATCTTCTGATGCTGATGTTGATACTGATGTTCTGATGCTGATTTCATCAGAGTTTCCTGTAAATACACAACATAATTTTAAGTAGCATCTATGTCTTATATAACACTCATAATTCATTTAATCTTGTATTTTGTTATCATCAAAACTCTAACTGAGGGTTGTAGAATCAAACTATGTTCTAACAAAGCAAGCATGAATTTTGCTAATCCTAATTCTAAACCCTAATTTTCTCAAGAAGTTATGATATGAAATTCTCTCTACTTAGGTCATATAAATGAAATCTATAAATATGTACAAATTCAGAGCCATGATATCTATATTATGTCTTTATAATTGCAAGCCTAAAAATGCCTAAGTAATGAGATGAAAGTCCGAAGAAACTTACCTTGCAGTTGGAGATTGTTCTATGAGTTAGATCCTGGTTCAGATTTCTGTGATGTTTTGGTCAACTTCCTCTAGTTCTAAGAAAGCTAAAGCAACCCTTAACTTGAGTTATGAATGGTTGGAATGCTCTGGAGCAGCCAAGATGCAAAGTTCTGATTTTTGAGAGGAGAGTGGTAAAGACTGTAATACAGTTTGAAAACAGAAGTTGGGAAAGCTTCTACGTGTATACCAGAAACTGTATGGGTGATTTGGCCAAGAAAATCACAAGGAAAATTAGAGTTTGGATGTAAAAATCAGAAACTAGCAGGTTTTATATTTGTTGCAGTTTCAGGTTCTTGGGAATTTTCAATAAGGTTTCAAGGCTTTTTCTCAAATCTTTTGAATCACCCTCTTTCAGTTTGCAAATGGAGTTTAATTTATAGGCAATGGATTTAGAAGCTTGGAGAATTCAAGAGTACAACCATCATGTGTTATGGATCATTGACTTGTTTTTGAAGCAAGTTTAGACAAGCATGTTTCAAGGCAAGGTAGGGCGGTTAGAAGCTTTAAACACACATAATCTGAGTTTGTAGGCATGTGTTGTACCCCAAAATTTGCCCTCCTATTTTTCCATAAGAAAACACAGCTTCGGGTTTTCCCTGACTTTTCAGATTAACTTAAGAATCAGTCAAACAGACTTTTTCTTATCAGTCTATCCCAATTAGGGTTTCCATTAACTTTTGAAGCAGTTCAAGCAGATTTCTAGGGTTTGGTTGAGTTGGCTCAGGTTTGATCAGACATGCGTTTCTTTGGTGTCAAGTCAAGAATCAGGGTTTTGTGCACACATTCTCAGAAAGAATTAATTCTACAGTTCTTTTCAGTTTATTCTGAGATTTGGGTTGAGGCTGTTGATTGAGAATTTGCAGTGTTTGGTTTAATCAATAAAGGCAAAAGGAATATGGATGTTTGTTTGAGTTGACTGTGCAATGCTTGTTTAATTGAAACGTCAGGTTTATTATTGATTAATGCGAAGTTGCAAGACGCCGAACGTTTATTGATTATTTATCATTTCTAAATTAAAATTATTGGGTATTTTCCAGTTATTATAATTTAAGAAATATAAATGATTAAATAAATGAATTAGAGAAATATCTGACAAAGGAGGATTTTATTCATCTTTAATTATTTGTTACAATTATTACTTGAACACTGTAAATTTATTTGCAGATGTTTACATTAATACTGTTACAATGATTAAAAGAAAAATAAAACTATTCTAAAAGTTTCCTAAGTCTTCATCTTCTATTTGCTGCTCCCCATTGCTCAATTGATTTTACCTGCAAAAAGAAAAGAAAAAAATCAAATGCAGATGAAATAAAAAAAAGGCAGACTGTTAAAAAGATCATCATTAAAAGTAACTGGCTGGAATCAGTTGTTCGCCCTCTCTGCAAATCACAAGATCACTCTTGGTTCACAAAGAGGGATAGAAGTATGCTTGCAAATAAAGTATGAAATGCACAAATTTACAATTGCACAAATTCAAAATTGTCACACAGGCTTCCTAGTTTCAAATTTTCAACCAAAAGAGGCAAATCAATTGAAAAGTGCATAAAGCTGCATAGTTCATAAATTGTCAACAAAGTCCAAACTGAACAGCATAACCTACAAAGTCACAATTTCAAACTACGCCAAAGCTGTCAAAAGTTGTCCAAGAGATATAGAAAGATATCAGGCTATCCACAAGTACAAAAAACTGTCAACAATGTGCAGGAAAGAAGAAAGTATGCAGAGAAAGACCACAATACAAGCAATGTTCAAAATCATCATTTTCAAGGCCAGTCACCTTTTCAGAGAAAAAGTACAGTAAGCAATATAATATGCTTTTAATCTGTAAAGAGAGAGAAGAGAGAGGGAAGTAGCTTACAGGCTTGAGGCTTAGGCTTAAGATATAAAACAATATACCAGAACAATTTCAAAGAGGAGGCAGAAAACACATAACAAACTAAACCACAAACTTCCAATACTGCCTTCAACAAAAAACACATAGCCCAAACCTATTTTCAACTCAAAGGCTTGTAAGCTCTCAACCTGTGATCCAAAACACAAGCCTTCACCCCCTAAACTGCATCAAAGCCAGAAAAGCCATCAACCAGCATCAAGCCATACAAGCCTGAAGCCTGTCAAACTGTTAGGTTAAGCAAACAGTCCCAAGCCTCAAAACAGCTTGTTTCAACCACAAACATCAAAACCAACAAAATCATGAAAACCTGTCAAAAAGCTTCAAGCCTGTAACCTCTAAAAATCAGAAGTTCAAGCCAAGCCTAAATCTACACCAAACTAACAGCCTCAAACAAACCTGTTTCAAAGCATCAAACCATTTCACACTACTGTAACATAAACCTGTCCAAGCCTAAAAACCAAAGCCTAAAAGCCATAGCCCTTATTCAAACCAACATCAAAATTAAAGCATTCAAACCAACAGGCCACCCTCAGAGCAACCTCATCATAGAGTTCGTATATCCACATTCAGATTCAAATCAAGCATACAAGCATACAAAAGCGAGGAAAAGAAGTGTTCAGAAACAGAATAGGCAAGGGTTTTCAGATATCATCATTAAACCTAAAAAGCAAAGATAAAGATATCGGGTTTCCAGCAAGCCAACACACAGCATCGTGCCCCTCCGTCTGGCCGTCCTAAGGCGCCTCCGATCCTCTCCTCCTTCGTCTCCAAAAGCCAAAGGTAGTATTTCTCCCTTTTTTCTTTCCACGCACCTCAAACAGAAACAATGGCAACATAATAATCAAGACACAGATAATAACACACAGAATCAAAAACGAATGAAAACATGCAAGATATGAAGCACGAAACCCTAACGCGTTAAAGACAGAAATCTAACCTTACAACTATTGCCTGAGTGATCCATGGAGGGAGAAGGAGGGATGATGGCGCTTGGTGGCCATAGACGGAGAGAAAAGTCATAAGCTTGAAAGAACGAAGGAACGGAGAAGAAGATGAGCGTCGTTTGTCCACTGTAACCCTAATCCCAAATGAACAAAACACTGAAACCCTACAACAATTGTTAAAACGTCTTGGGCCTTGCCCCATTACAAGCCTTAAGCCCTATTCAATGCGCGTACCCCCCCCCCCCCCCCCCCTTCTGATTATCATTTCAAACTTTGTTTTGGGCCATAAACCTCCCTAAGCCCATTTAACTCTTTTTTTTATTTATATATTTAAACTCATACATTTTTATTTTCTCCTTACATAAATTAATTCATTATGTAGATAAAAAATAATACATTAAATCTTTTATACAAAATTTTCCTTTTTGCATTTGAAAAATATATAAATTTTAGGTATAATTAGGTTAATAGATTTTATCTTAAAACTCTTTTAATAAATCTTTTTTCATACATAAAACATTAATTTTCTTAAAACTTGAAACATTTTTCTTTTCTTTAATTCAACCTTTTTCATGCATAAAAATACTAACTTAAACACATAAAAGCATTAATACGTAAAAATAGATTTTTAGGCATTTTCTTTTTTTAAGTCTTTTGTTTGTACATAATCAACAAAAAGAATAAATAAAATACTTAATTTTGCATCAAGTCACATACACTTACACAAATATATTTGCTTATCTTTCATTCTTATACATTGCTACATTTACATTACGATTGCGATTCAATTTGGTTGTAAATATATTTGGACACTACTCTCCTAATAAGTCTCATCCCCATTTGTAAATACGTGTACCCCCACTCCCGGATACTTATTTGTAATAGCGTAGACTTTAAATTCCCGCAATTTATCGCTTTCAATTATACCATGTTTAGACCTAAGGTTTGTATGTAAATAAAATCAAACGCTAGATAACATAATACAAAGATAAATGCATGACAATCAATACACGAAACACACTTGCACCCCTAGGGTAATCCCGCTTGTTGCCTTCCAAAATGGGCCATGCTTGCACGTTGAGTTCTTTGGCAAAACAAAACAAATCAAACGATCATAGTCCCTCGATGACGCTTTCGAAAGTTGCCTAAACAAAATGATCATAGTCCCTTCAAGAAAAATTGCCAAAGACACTTGGCACCATTGCATTCATGGTCCATAGGATGACCCGCGCCCGTCCCGTTAACATCCTAACACAAGATTGCCCACCAAATACAATGGTGGAACAAGATTGTTAAAAGGGTTAAAACATGAGAAAAATCTTTGAGTAAATTTAGGGGTAGACAACTCTTAGTTACTTGATCAAGCTTGCAAAACACACTTGCCTACTTTTCAAAACCCACTCCACAACATAATTTCAAAACAATTTCCAAAAACATTGAAACATCTTTTCGAAAAGACACACACCTTTGTAAAACATTCGAGTAAAGAATTGTTACAACGGTTGCCTAGACAAGGCATCTTTTTCAAAACATTTTCAAACACACACACACCACCATTTCAAGCAATTGAAAATCAAAGGCAAGTGATCTAAAACAAGTAACTAAGAGCCCATGGATAACCATGGATGAAAAGGGTGTTAATACCTTCCCTTTTCATAATCTACCCCCCGAACCCACGAAACATCTCAAAAGGTTTTTCCTGTGCTTTTTAACCTTTCCTTTAGGATAAAATAAAAAGTCGGTGGCGACTCTTGCTAAACCGAACAAGTGCAAATACAAACGCAAAACCTCAAGTCAGTTCTCCCACCGTATCACAGAACTGGCGACTCTGCTGGGGACAAATTTTGAAGTGGGGTTACCTTAGGGTTTAGATCACCTTTACATTCTTGCTTTGATTGCCTTGATTGCTTTACTTTTTGGGTCCTTGTTTGGGTTTGTTGTAAATCCTGCACCCGGATTTGGGGGCACCTTTTTAGGTAAATAGCAATAAAATTGTGAGGGAACTGTGCGGGGTATACCGACACGGTTGAAGCAGTAAGTTATGTTAGTGTGACATATTTGTGAGTACCGGTAACCCTTGAGTTCAATCAAGGAGAGTATGGGGCCGTTGAGTGATGTCGTGAAGCACTAACGAACTCTTAGAACCTTAATTGACCATCTTAGCCTTTTTAGGGGTAGTGAGATGACCGACTTTGGTGTAGTCCGAAGTTGGTAGATACTCGATACTACACTCATTGAGGGTTGTTTTTTTGGAATATTTTGGTCGCCAGTTAAGTGGCTAAACCAAAACAATGAACACAGAAAATAATCCAATGATATTGAGCTCCTTAGAACCCGGTTTCTATTTCTAGGACAGGATGAGCCAACTAACTTCAAGAGGGTACTTACCTACGAACCCCATGCAAGCCTAAACCTAAAGACTTGTTTGCTTTGTGTGAATATGATTACTTGTATATACACTTACTTGCTTTTGCATACATGTACATAACATCACGACATCATACCATAGCATTTTTTACTAACCATTTCGAGGATCTCGAGGGTTCTTTTGATGCAGGGTCACGTTGAACCAGACGTCTACCGAAGGGCAAGAGGTTTCCCCTCTAAGAAAATGCCATCAAAGATCAAGTGCAACAACTTGAATCAGGGGCTATGACCCACTTGACATGGTGAGCTTGATTCTCGTGGAAAGACATCCACCGGTGCAAAGTTCTCCAGTCAAAGAACAGAGTTCAACCTCTAACATTATCTTGTGTTTACCCCAAGAGATCCTTGAAAACATGCATCCACATATCATGCATGGCATCATGACAATTTTTCCTTTTCAGGTTTCCTT
The DNA here is from genome assembly GCA_948472305.1 of Vicia faba. Classification (NCBI taxonomy): domain Eukaryota; kingdom Viridiplantae; phylum Streptophyta; class Magnoliopsida; order Fabales; family Fabaceae; genus Vicia; species Vicia faba. Next base: position 536,839,067 of record OX451737.1, read on the forward strand.
ACTCTCCTACTGTTTATTTCAGTAAGAGATGGCTCCAGAGAGGACTGTAAAGGACATCCAGGACCAAAATGCTCAGCTTCAGGAAATGTTCTTGAACCTATCCCTGGGGCAAGAAGAAGTGAAAGCTCTCCTCACAAAGGGCTTGGTCCAGGAGAATTCAAACAATGCCAGGAGTGATCAGCTGGGGGAACTACAGTTTGATTTGGCAACATTGAGGATCCAAGTGATGGGACAGCTGGTGGGCCAGATGGCTCTCATCCAGGACCTGTCTCAAAGACAAGAGGAACTCAGAGTTCTCGTCAACCAACTGCTTCGGGAAAACCAAGTGGGGAAAACATCTGAGGTTGAAGAGCAAGTCACCATTCAATCCCCCTCCAGCCAAGAAGACAAAGGGAAGGCTCCCCTACTTGCTTCAGGGTCACAACCCCATCAACAACCTCGTCAGCATCAACGGGGTAATCGGCGTAAGCAAAATACGTCGAGAAGACAGTTCACTGAGACTGACATACCGTCATCTCTAATACTGGAGCGCTTGTTGGAGGTCAATCTGACTTCTTTGAGGGATCCTATTCGGAAGCCCAATACCTCCGCTCCTAACTATCATCCCGATGCATTTTGTGTATACCACTCCTATAGCCCGGGACATGACACCGACGACTGTTGGGCCTTGAAGAACAAGATTCAAGATCTGATTGACATTGGAGTGCTGAGGTTCATGCCAGACGGCGAGATGAAAATCTTCCGTTAAGGAGTTCTCAACCTGAAGTGACAAAGCTCAAACTGAGAGACTTTTTTTCATTTGAATTTTCAAAGTTGTAATCTTCTGTTATTCAAACAATTATCTATTAATGTCAAACTTTGTTTCATTAATGCATTGCATATGTTTGTCTTGAATTCATCCATTCGTTTTCACTACTCTTATGCTTTCTTTATGATATTTAACTCTTGATAAAAAGCTGCAAGCCTTTAGAGGGAGGATGACGAAACAATACCATAATCTCATACAGTATGCTTTTGAACAGGCCGTGCTGATGATGTACAGGCATTTCTTTCAATTCCCAGACACTGGAGTTATAAGGAAGATAATCCCTAGTAAACCCCTGCGAGCCAAAGAAGTAGGAGTTTTCTGTCCTAAACAAATCAAAACCTTTGATATAAACCTGGGGCAGGGTAGTCTCTCAATTAATTCAAAAAAGGTGCGCATTGAAGTCGCAAACTCTCAGTTTGTAATACAACGAATAACATCAAAAAAGGCATTCCTCTGGAATCAAAAGACAGTGATGGTTCCCTATCACATAGGCAGTCATTATCTCTAAAAAAAAGAGAAAAAAACCCACTAAGTCAAAACCTGTAAAGGAAGCTTAAGAAAGCTGGGGCATCCCGTTGACTGTAATCTCGAAAACAAGAACAGTCAGGCAAAAGTTAGGGATAACAAATCAAAAGAACGAGGTCGTTACAAATCCTCAACAACATGAAAAATGTTGCAAAAGAAAAAGGAGATGATGACTGCCTCCAAATTCAATTGGTGAACCAACACCCAAAAAGTCGTTCCAAATTCGAATGGAGTGCGACGCACAATTAACTGGGCTTAGGATTGAAGAACATCACGAAGAGCGGGTGGGTACAAATATACTTTGAGCCTTTATCCTTTGTTTCTTAAACCGTGAACCAGGCCACGTTACAACCCTTCAAAAGTCCTAATTGAAGCATGGGTTAGTTCGAAAGCATACTGTTCAAAAGGTATCCTGACTCCTGTAAGGATTTGCTCTAAATCTTGTGTTGATTTGTCTTATAAAAAGTTTTCTGCTAAAAATGCATTTTTCAAAACTTCGAGACAAGCATAAACTTTGCATTATTTGAATATCGTTGTTTGCACATGGTTATTTGTTTGACAGCGAAGAAATTCATACAGCGAATGTTCGGAGGAACGAAAACTCTCTCAGTGAGTAAAATCATTTCAAAAAGGATGACACTTCAGTTGCAAAAATCTCCTATCAACAAGGGGGCATGACATGTCGCTATCCAGTTAACCTGGGGCAGTCCAGTCAAGATTTCAACAAAATCTTTCAAAGCTCAATTAACCTGGGGCAGTCCAGTCAAGGTTTCAACAGATCTTTCAAAAGTTCAGTTAACCTGGGGCAGTCCAGTCAAGATTTTAACAAAATCTCTCAATTGCAGATTAACCTGGGGCAAGTCTCCGTCACCATCACTTGGGGCATTCGAATGTCAATCTCAAGGGTTACGCACAGTCCAAGTGACCTGGCAATATCACACGCATCTGATACTAGGGGCAGTGGTGACACCTCTCTAGCAGACCAGCAGTCATGGGTTTATTTCCCCAACATTTGTCAAGGATTTCTTCTCCAAAACAAATTACATTTCAACAGCATTCTTAACATATGCAGTCTGATCGACAGGTTCCTTCATCTTTTGAAGTAGTAATCATCAAGGTTCCTTCATCTTTTGAAGTAGTAATCATCAAGGTTCCTTCATCTTTTGAAGTAGTAATAGTCAAGGTTCCTTCATCTTTTGAAGTAGTAATCATCAAGGTTCCTTCATCTTTTGAAGTAGTAATTATCAAGGTTCCTTCATATTTTGAAGTAGTAATCATCAAGGTTCCTTCATCTTTTGAAGTAGTAATCATCAAGGTTCCTTCATCTTTTGAAGTAGTAATCATCAAGGTTCCTTCATCTTTTGAAGTAGTAATCATCAAGGTTCCTTCATCTTTTGAAGTAGTAATCGTCAAGGTTCCTTCATCTTTTGAAGTAGTAATCATCAAGGTTCCTTCATCTTTTGGAGTAGTAATCATCAAGGTTCCTTCATCTTTTGGAGTAGTAATCAAAGATTTTCCATCATCACCTGCTGGAAGTTACAACCACCAACAAGATAACAGACAACTGAAAAATCTGTTTCTCTCAAGAATGAAGACTCTCATCCTTAAAACCTTAGAAGATTGGTATACTCCCAGTTTCTGACCGTTAACAGCATGAAGATTCTCATCATCTTGGAAGATTGGTATACTCCCAATTTCTGACCCTTAACAAAATCAAGATCAAGATAGTTCCGATGTGACCCAGAGACGGCGACATTCCGATACTTATTCCAGATCAATACCTGCAGCAATCGAAAGATTCTTGCAATCCCCAGCGAAGCTAAAACTTCCAACTACCAATCCCCAAGCAGAATGGAGACTCTCATTCTCAGTTCCTCACAGAATATTTGAATATTCCCCAATGAAGATCTCCTCAAGACAGGAATCCCCAATAGATTGGCATACAACCCAAGCTCCGGATTCCCCAACAGTGGTCCCAGGACTTCTCATTTTCAATGATCAAAAGATTCTTGCCCTCCCCTGCAGCAGTCAAGGATTCACTTTCCCCGACAGCAGTCAAGATTCTTTTATCTCCTGCCATCCAGGATTCATCTATCCTCAGCAAGACAGCTCATCAGCTTACATGCGCATTCATCATATTCATATCATAAACATTGATATAACATACATTACATCATGCATCATGACATTGCATACAACTAACTCTTTACCTTTTCAGGAAAAATCAGTCGACAGACAAAGATCATCATCTCCCGAGATTCTTTCTAGAAATAGTTCAGATGTGACCCAGACATGGCGACATTCTAATACTTATTCCAGATTCACCCAGAGATAGTTCAGATGTGACCCAAATATGGCGACATTCTGATACTTATTCCAGAATTCATCCAGATGCAGTTTTACATGGACTCATCATCAGGAAACCCTACACCGGTTCCTTCTCCACTTCCAGATTTCTGAAAACAGTTCACGGGTTCTCCAGTAACGGATGTTAATCTATCGCTTGTTCAGATTCTTCTCAACTTCTGAAAACAGTTTACGGATTCTTCCCAACAACGGATGTTAATCTATCGCTTGTTCAGACTCAAGACTTCTGAAAACAGTTCACGGGTTCTCCAGTAACGGATGTTAACCTATCGCTTGTTCAGATTCTTCTCAACTTCTGAAAACAGTTTACGGATTCTTCCCAACAACGGATGTTAATCTATCGCTTGTTCAGACTCAAGACTTCTGAAAATAGTTCACGGGTTCTCCAGTAACGGATGTTAACCTATCGCTTGTTCAGATTCTTCCCAACTTCTGAAAACAGTTTACGGATTCTTCCCAACAACGGATGTTAATCTATCGCTTGTTCAGACTCAAGACTTCTGAAAACAGTTCACGAGTTCTCCAGTAACGGATGTTAATCTATCACTTGTTCAAATTCTTCTTCAACCTCTGAAAACAGTTTACAGATTCTTCCCAACAACGGATGTTAATCTATCGCTTGTTCAGATTCAACTTTTGAAAACACTTTACGGACGCTTCCCAACAACGAATGCTGCTCTATTGCTTATTCAACTTCAACTCCTGAAAACAGTTTATAGATTCTCCAAACATTGATGTCAATCTATTGCTCGTTCAGACCTATAGTTCAGAAATGTTCCAAGACATGGATACCTTTCTGATACTCGTCCACTCACCAATAACATACAGTTCAACAATCACCTTCAGATGGCATCTCTAAGCCCATCCTCCTACCAGCAATTTCCAGATGGCATATTTAAGCCCATCACCAAATGGCATCTTTAAGCCTATTCCCTCTACCATCACATCACGGAGTGCAAATTTTTTGGGCACTCTAGTGTCCAATCTCCTTTTACCCTCGAGTCGCAAAAGGCAAGCTTTCCAATCTAACTCTTCAGGTTCAAGAAGATTGAACAGGGGCAATTGTTGTACCCCAAAATTTGCCCTCCTATTTTTCCACAAGAAAACACAGCTTCGGGTTTTCCCTGACTTTTCAGATTAACTTAAGAATCAGTCAAACAGACTTTTTCTTATCAGTCTATCCCAATTAGGGTTTCCATTAACTTTTGAAGCAGTTCAAGCAGATTGCTAGGGTTTGGTTGAGTTGGCTCAGGTTTGATCAGACAGGCGTTTCTTTGGTGTCAAGTCAAGAATCAGGGTTTTGTGCACACATTCTCAGAAAGAATTAATTCTACAGTTCTTTTCAGTTTATTCTGAGATTTGGGCTGAGGCTGTTGATTGAGAATTTGCAGTGTTTGGTTTAATCAGTAAAGGCAAAAGGAATATGGATGTTTGTTTGAGTTGACTGTGCAATGCTTGTTTAATTGAAACGTCGGGTTTATTATTAATTAATGCGAAGTTGCAAGACGCCGGACGTTTATTGATTATTTATCATTTCTAAATTAAAATTATTGGGTATTTTCCAGTTATTATAATTTAAGAAATATAAATGATTAAATAAATGAATTAGAGAAATATCTGACAAAGGAGGATTTTATTCATCTTTAATTATTTGTTACAATTATTACTTGAACACTGTAAATTTATTTGCAGATGTTTACATTAATACTGTTACAATGATTAAAAGAAAAATAAAACTATTCTAAAAGTTTCCTAAGTCTTCATCTTCTATTTGCTGCTCCCCATTGCTCAATTGATTTTACCTGCAAAAAGAAAAGAAAAAAATCAAATGCAGATGAAATAAAAAAAAGGCAGACAGTTAAAAAGATCATCATTAAAAGTAACTGGCCGGAATCAGTTGTTCGCCCTCTCTGCAAATCACAAGATCGCTCTTGGTTCACAAAGAAGGATAGAAGTATGCTTGCAAACAAAGTATGAAATGCACAAATTTACAATTGCACAAATTCAAAATTGTCACACAGGCTGCCTAGTTTCAAATTTTCAACCAAAAGAGGCAAATCAATTGAAAAGTGCATAAAGCTGCATAGTTTATAAATTGTCAACAAAGTCCAAACTGAACAGCATAACCTACAAAGTCACAATTTCAAACTAAGCCAAAGCTGTCAAAAGCTGTCCAAGAGATATAGAAAGATATCAGGCTATCCACAAGTACAAAAAACTGTCAACAATGTACAGGAAAGAAGAAAGTATGCAGAGAAAGACCACAATACAAGCAATGTTCAAAATCATCATTTTCAAGGCCAGTCACCTTTTCAGAGAAAAAGTACAGTAAGCAATATAATATGCTTTTAATCTGTAAAGAGAGAGAAGAGAGAGGGAAGTAGCTTACAGGCTTGAGGCTTAGGCTTAAGATATAAAACAATATACCAGAACAGTTTCAAAGAGGAGGCAGAAAACACATAACAAACTGAACCACAAACTTCCAATATTGCCTTCAACAAAAAACACATAGCCCAAACCTGTTTTCAACTCAAAGGCTTGTAAGCTCTCAACCTGTGATCCAAAACACAAGCCTTCACCCGCTAAACTGCATCAAAGCCAGAAAATCCATCAACCAGCATCAAGCCATACAAGCCTGAAGCCTGTCAAACTGTTAGGTTAAGCAAACAGTCCCAAGCCTCAAAATAGCCTGTTTCAACCACAAACATCAAAACCAACAAAATCATGAAAACCTGTCAAAAAGCTTCAAGCCTGTAACCTCTAAAAATCAGAAGTTCAAGCCAAGCCTAAATTTACACCAAACTAACAGCCTCAAACAAACCTGTTTCAAAGCATCAAACCATTTCACACTACTGTAACATAAACCTGTCCAAGCCTAAAAACCAAAGCCTAAAAGCCATAGCCCTTATTCAAACCAACATCAAAATCAAAGCATTCAAACCAACAGGCCACCCTTAGAGCAACCTCATCATAGGGTTCGTATATCCACATTCAGATTCAAATCAAGCATACAAGTATACAGAAGCGAGGAAAAGAAGTGTTCAGAAACAGAATAGGCAAGGGTTTTCAGATATCATCATTAAACCTAAAAAGCAAAGATAAAGATACCGGGTTTCCAGCAAGCCAACACACAGCATCGCGCTCCTCCGTCTGGCCGTCCTAAGGCGCCTTCGATCCTCTCCTCCTCCGTCTCCAAAAGCCAAAGGTAGTATTTCTCCCTTTTTTCTTTCCACGCACCTCAAACAGAAACAATGGCAACATAATAATCAAGACACGGATAATAACACACAGAATCAAAAATGAATGAAAACATGCAAGATATGAAGCACGAAACCCTAACGCGTTAAAGACAGAAATCGAACCTTACAACTATTGCCTGAGTGATCCATGGAGGGAGAAGGAGGGATGATGGCGCTTGGTGCCCATAGACGGAGAGAAAAGTCAGAAGCTTGAAAGAACGAAGGAACGGAGAAGAAGATGAGCGTCGTTTGTCCACTGTAACCCTAATCCCAAATGAACAAAACACTGAAACCCTACAACAATTGTTAAAACGTCTTGGGCCTTGCCCCATTACAAGTCTTAAGCCCTATTCAATGCGCGTACCCCCCCCCCCTTCTGATTATCATTTCAAACTTTGTTTTGGGCCATAAACCTCCCTAAGCCCATTTAACTCTTTTTTTTATTTATCTATTTAAACTCATACATTTTTATTTTCTCCTTACATAAATTAATTCATTATGTAGATAAAAAATAATACATTAAATCTTTTATACAAAATTTTCCTTTTTGCATTTGAAAAATATATAAATTTTAGGTTTAATTAGGTTAATAGATTTTATCTTAAAACTCTTTTAATAAGTCTTTTTTCATACATAAAACATTAATTTTCTTAAAACTTGAAACATTTTTCTTTTCTTTAATTCAACCTTTTTCATGCATAAAAATACTAACTTAAACACATAAAAGCATTAATAGGTAAAAATAGATTTTTAGGCATTTTCTTTTTTTAAGTCTTTTGTTTGTACATAATCAACAAAAAGAATAAATAAAATACTTAATTTTGCATCAAGTCACATACACTTACACAAATATATTTGCTTATCTTTCATTCTTATACATTGCTACATTTACATTGCGATTGCGATTCAATTTGGTTGTAAATATATTTGGACACTACTCTCCTAATAAGTCTCATCCCCATTTGTAAATACTTGTACCCCCACTCCCGGATACTTATTTGTAATAGCGTAGACTTTAAATTCCCGCAATTTATCGCTTTCAATTATACCATGTTTAGACCTAGGGTTTGTATGTAAATAAAATCAAACGCTAGATAACATAATACAAAGATAAATGCATGACAATCAATACACGAAACACACTTGCACCCCTAGGGTAATCCCGCTTGTTGCCTTCCAAAATGGGCCATGCTTGCACGTTGAGTTCTTTGGCAAAACAAAACAAATCAAACGATCATAGTCCCTCGATGACGCTTTCGAAAGTTGCCTAAACAAAATGATCATAGTCCCTTCAAGCAAAATTGCCAAAGACACTTGGCACCATTGCATTCATGGTCCATAGGATGACCCGCGCCCGTCCCGTTAACATCCTAACACAAGATTGCCCACCAAATACAATGGTGGAACAAGATTGTTAAAAGGGTTAAAACATGAGAAAAATCGTTGAGTAAATTTAGGGGTAGACAACTCTTAGTTACTTGATCAAGCTTGCAAAACACACTTGCCTACTTTTCAAAACCCACTCCACAACACAATTTCAAAACAATTTCCAAAAACATTGAAACATCTTTTCGAAAAGACACACACCTTTGTAAAACATTCGAGTAAAGAATTGTTACAACGATTGCCTAGACAAGGCATCTTTTTCAAAACATTTTCAAACACACACACACCACCATTTCAAGCAATTGAAAATCAAAGGCAAGTGATCTAAAACAAGTAACTAAGAGCCCATGGATAACCATGGATGAAAAGGGTGCTAATACCTTCCCTTTTCATAATCTACCCCCCGAACCCACGAAACATCTCAAAAGGTTTTTCCTGTGCTTTTTTAACCTTTCCTTTAGGATAAAATAAAAAGTCGGTGGCGACTCTTGCTAAACCGAACAAGTGCGAATACAAACGCAAAACCTCAAGTCAGTTCTCCCACCGTATCACAGCATGATTTGTGGAGATGTACGCTCAAAAACAAAGTAAAGTATGGGCTCAAAAATAAACTTTGTAGAAAAGTTTACTTTTCAAGGACAACAGTGGTACTTTCATGCCACACGTGGGAAGATCTTTTGGAAAAAGGATTAAACACTGGGATAAAAACTCAAAATTTGGTGTGAGCATTAAATGATGATGATATTTAACAAGAAAGAAGGCATGCAACATGAGATTATGCAGCCTAGCTTGGAACTGGATCAGAAGTTCAGCATAAACGTAACTTAGATTAAGAACAAATGTCCAACTTCTGATCTTTGATTCTCCCTGCTCCAGCATGATCTGAAGGAGTTCTCAGACTTTCCAGAAAGATTGTAACATGCTTTGTAATCCCTCTTTGAATCATTTTTGCAAACTCTGATTGTACCTACGTGAAAACTGGCCCAGAAGTTCTAATCAAATTCTGACTTGGAAATGCTCAGAATTTACCAAGTATTTTAGTTTCATGGACGTGCTTTCAAGGATTTATAACTTGAAATCCCAGCATTTCTAGAAGGAGTTCTATTCTACAATGTTTTAGATCTCATTGAGATCTACAACTCTTGTGTCAGAAGTTCTTCCTTAATCAATTTGCATCGTGATGAAAATCTGGCCAGAAGTTCTGAACTTATCATACTTTCTTAACACTTAAAAAGTTTCCAAGTGTTTAGAACTTTGACTTTTCCAAAGTAATTTTGACTTTTGATTTTCTTGGTGAAAAAATTCATATTCTAACATGTCTTGATGAAATGTGATTCTTGAAACTTGATTTTGATTAAAAAGTCAAAGTTTGACTTTTTCAGTGTGCACTTGACCATTTTGCCCTTGTGCCAATTCCAAACCTAAATTGATGTATTAGTGTTGCAAAATTGAGTCATGGAAGATCTTGTGATAGAAATCTTGAGAAATGAGAGGGCATATTTTGGGGTACAACAGCTGCCCCTGTTCAATCTTCTTGAACCTGAAGAGTCAGATTGGCGAGCCTGCCATTCGTGACTTGAAGGTGGAAGATGATTGAACACTAAAGTGCCCAGAAATTTGCACTCGATGATGTGGTGGTTGATTATATAGGGGATGGGCTTAAAGATTCCATTTGGAGAAATGATGGAAAGTTGTTGGAGATGGGCTTACAGATGCCATCAAAAGTGATTGTTGGCAGAAATGGAAGAAGTATCAAAATAAATCTCTGGTTGATTTATACTGAAACAGTGGATGTAGTGGGATGAGTACAAAAATAATATCCATAAATAGATTGTATCTGACTCGTATCTGAAAGATGTACTAAATGAGTGTTAGAATGACATCCTCATAGGGATCGTATCTGGACTGTATTTGAAAGGTATGTTGAATGAGTAGCAGAATGACGTCTATATCTGGATCGTATCTGGATTGTATTTGAAAGATGTACTAAATGAGCGTCAGAATGACATCCACATCTGGATCGTATCTGGACTGCATTTGAAAGGTATGCTGAATGAGTAGTAGAATGGCATCCGTATATGGATCGTATCTAGACTGTATTTGAAAATGTTGAATGAGTAGCAGAATGACATCCGTATCTGGATCATATCTGGACTGTATTTGAAAGGTATGCTGAATGAGTAGCAGAATGACATATGTATTTGGATCGTATCTAGACTGTTTCTAGAAGAGAATCTGGAATAAGTATCAGAATATCAGTCGTATCTGGATCGCATCTGAACTGTTTCTAGAAGAGAATCTGGAATAAGTATCAGAATGTCAGCGGTATATGGATCGCATCTGAACTTGTTTCTAGAAGAGAATCTGGAATAAGTATCAAAATGTCAGTCGTATCTGGATCGCATCTGAACTATTTCTAGAAGAGAATCTGGAATAAGTATCAGAATGTCAGTCGTATCTGGATCGCATCTGAACTGTTTCTAAAAGAGAATCTTGAATAAGTATCAGAATGTCAGTCATATCTGGATCGCATCTGAACTATTTCTAGAAGAGAATCTGGAATAAGTATTATAATGTCATCTGTATCTGGATCGCATTTGAAATGTTTCTAGAAGAGAAACTGGAATAAGTATCAGAATGCTAGTCGTATCTGGATCGCATCTAAATTGTTTCTAGGAGAGAATCTGGAATAAGTATCAGAATGTCAGTCGTATCTGGATCGCATCTAAACTGTTTCTAAAAGAGAATCAGGAATAAGTATCAGAATGCCAGTCGTATCTGGATCGCATCTGAACTATTTCTAGAAGAGAATCTGGAATAAGTATCAGAATGTCATTCGTATCTGGATCGCATCTGAATTGTTTCTAGAAGAGAATATGGGAAGGAACCCGTGTAGGATTACTTCAGTTGGTCGTGTAGATAATTGTCATGTCTTGTTTCAGGTATTAATCTCTGACCTTTTGAAAATTGTTAATGATAGCCATTTGTTGACTGATCTTTCCTGAAGAGGTAAAGGGTTAGTTTCCTGCAATGTCATGATGTATGAAGTGTATGGCGTAATGATGTTCTCAAAATGAATGAGATTATGTTGTATGCATTTATCATGTATATAAATATGATGCATGAAATATTATCGAAATGTAATTTTGTCTTGGAAAATAAATCCTTGACAAGTGCTAGGGAGTTTTGGGAAGCTGAAATCCTGGACCGCTGTTGTGGATGAAGAGTATGCTCCTCTTCAGACCTTGTTTTAGGATGTTTTCGCTGGGAATTCTTGTTCTGTTGTTTGAGGAGAAACTCTGTTGGGGAATATTGGCTTGTTTAAGAAGACTCTATGGAGAGTGTTGATCTCTGCTTGAGGGAAAGAGTTCAAGAGTTCTAGTCGTTCGTTGCTCTAGTCGGGAGTTATCTCTTGATTGGAGAGAATGGAAGTTAACAACTTGTTGGGGATAAAGAAGTAAATTATTATATGGTTGTCTCTCGGGTTTTGCAGCAACTCACTGTGGATTGTAGAGCAGTCTACTGGGGAAGAGGAGTTGTGGTCCCCTGATTTATGAGAGGCAAATTCAAGCTGGGGAATCTTGTCGTTATTGGGGAAATAAACCATGTCGCCAATCTGTTGGAGAGGTGTTTTCTTTTGGCAGAACTCCTCGAGGATTCTTGAGATCAACTCAGTTGGGGAGAAGTTTTCAGAGATTGAAACTCTGGCTGAGGGTCACCCTATGAAAAGGATTTTGTGAAGGATTTGTCACTGCCCCAAGTAACAAGTGTTATAGCATTTCCAGAAAAATGTTTGCCTGACCGTACGTAACCTTTTGTTAGAGTTCATTTTTAATGCCCCAAGTGATTCGGATATAGACCTACCCCTGGTATATTCAGCATTTCTTGAGAGATTTCTTGGAATCTTGACTGGACTGCCCTAGATATGTTGGACGGTGACACGTCATGCCCCCTTTCTTATAGGAGATCTTTTATTGGAAGTGTTCCCACTTGAGGTGATTTTGTTCGTTGAGAGAGTTTTTGTTCACTGGATATTCGTTGTGCAAATTTCTCTGTTGTCAAACAGTTAGCCATATGCAAACAACGATATTCAAATAATGTAAAGTTTATGCTTATCTTGAAGTTTTGAAAGTGCGTTTTAGCAGATAAAAGAATTTGTGAGAATATGAATTCAACTCTAGATTTAGAGTAAGCCTTACAGGAGTCAGGATACCTTTTGTAACAGTATGCTTTCGAACTAACTCATGCTTCAATTAGGACTTTTGAAGGGTTGTAACGTGGATTGGTTCACGGTTTTAAGAAACAAAGGATAAGGCTCAAAGTGTATTTGTACCCTTCTGTTCTTCGTGATGTCCTTCAGTCCTAAACTCAGTTAATTGTGCGTTTGGACTCCAATCGAGTCTAGAATGACATTTTGGTGATGGTTCAGACAAGTTAAATTTGTTGGAAGGAAGACATGTTTTTTCCATATTTTCCCTATTGTTGAGGATTTGTAGTGACCTCTTTTTGATTTATTATCCCTGATTTTTCCTGACTGTTCTTGTGTTTGAGATTACAGTCAGCGGGATGCCCCAATTTTTCTTAAGTCTCCTTCGTAGGTTTTGACCTAGTGGGCTTTTCTCTTGAGAGATAACGGCTGCCTATTTGGTATGGGACCATCGTCGTCTTTTTATTCCAGAGGAATGTCTTTGATGTCCTTCTTCGCATACGAAACGAAAGTTTGTGACTGAACACGTGTTTGAATTAACTGAAGAGACTATCCTACTTTAACGCGGTGGGAGAACTGACTTGGGTGTTTGCGTTTGATTGCAATTGTGCGGATAGCAAGAGTCGCCACTGACTTTTCTTTTATCCAATAAGGAAAGGTTGAAAATAACAGGAAAGACCTTTCAAGATATTTTCTTGAGTTCGGGGGGTAGGTTATGAAAAGGGAAGGTGTTAGAACCCTTTTCATCCATAGTTATCTACGGGCTCTTAGTTGCTTTCTAGATCACTTGCTTTTTGTTTGAAAGTGTGTTTGTGATGTGGGTTTTGAAATTATTTTGAAAAGGAACGTCTTTGTAATGGTTCTCGTCTCTATAAGAATGCGTACGAAGTGTTTTGTCTTTTGAAAAATGTTCCAAAGTGAAGTGTTTGTGTATAAAATGTTTGTGAGCAAGCGAGCAATTAAGAGCATCCTACCTACTCAAAAGGTCTTAAACGTTCTTTTCCTTCTCTTTTAGATGTTGCTATCTTACCATTGATTTGGTAAGAATCCCCATTATTGGATGTGAAGGGACGGGCGCGGGTCAATCGTACAGTCATCGAAGGCAACTTGTGAGACGCTTTTGCAATTTTCGTAAGGGACTAGATCGTTTTATCAAAGGCAACATCAAGGGACATCGAGGGACTACAATCTTTTTTATCGAAGGGTATTTGCTAAAGCGTCCCATATTCGACGGACATGACTGTTTTTCCAAGGCAACAAGTGGAATTACCCTAAGGGTGCATGTGTGGATATTGTGTTTGATTTGCATGCATTTATTCTTTGATTAGGGGTTATCTATTTGTTGTTTTTATCTTGCCATACATACCCTATCTTACTAGTAATCATATGAAAAGTGGTAAATGTGCGAAAATTAAAATCCTACGCTATTACATCATTAGGGGGATGGGGATACAGTTTGCAAATGGGGATGAAATAGGTGTATAATTATTACAACCATAATGAATAAGTGGACAGTAATGGAGTATATATATATATATATATATATATATATATATATATATATATATATATATATATATATATATATATATATATATATATATATATATATATATATATATATATATATATATATATATATATATATATATATATATATATATATATATATATATATATATATATATATATATATATATATATATATATAATACAGAGACAGTGTAAAAAGAAGGAAAAACTGCATTTTAAACTATTATGTGTTGACACATGCTGTTATGCATCGACATATAATTTTCCTTGCTCCTGCCAAACTAAATCAACTCAATATGAGTCGACACATAATGGGATGTGTCGACTCATTTCCTACTTGTGTCGACACATATGCGTTTTGTGTCGACTCATGCACCTTCCATCTTTCTGTTTTAGGCCCTGGATAGCAGTATGAGTCTATGCATACGACCATGTGTCGACTCATACCCTGCTTTTTCACTTAGAATGAGTCGACCCATGTGGGTATGTGTCGACCCATGTTACATTTTTTTGCCTCTATCACCATTCTTTTGCATGTATCAGTCAGTTTTTAACATATAAACGATAAAAAAATGAACAGCAAGGAAATGATTAACTTTAAGAGTAGTGGTTACTTCATCTTATCTTCATAAATAAACCAAAAATGATGTATGGAAAATGCAAGGCTAAGATGACTTACCTTGCAACTGCACTTTAGGTTTTGAGTCTGAAACCCTTCAAGATACTGCGTGGACCTTAATGAAACTCCAGGAAGCTGCTAGACTTGCCTTTATGTTGAAGGTTGTTGAACCAACTCCAAACAGTCAAGTTTATGTAGTACTGTCTTTTGTTTAGAAGTTGAGAATAAGAGCACTACAGAAAATGTTCTTGAGCTTGAGCAATATTTATGTTATATGAAGTGTTTAGAGGGTTTATGGGAGAGTTTACAAAGTTGTATAATAGTGGGTTAAGGATCTTTTCTGTTTTGATGAGTCAAAACATAGTTGAGGATGAACAGAGTTTTTATGGATGAACTGGGTTTTATGAATGAATAGAGTTTAACAAAAGTTATGTTTTTCTCTTCTCTCCTCTTTTTTCAGAAAAGAAAATCCCCATATGTCTTATGAAACAACCCCTTGTGTAGTCCCTTGACTGAAGTTTAGGAGGGAAACAAAATAAGTTATTTTGAACTATTTTTGCCTACTGCTTTGATACTTTTTCCACACAATTTTTTTTTGCCATTTTGGTGTAATTTTATGGTTGTTATGATGCAGGTTGGAGCAGACTGCATAGAGCAGTTTTGGACTGGTTTTATGGACAGATTTTGGACTGTATAGGACAGTATACACGGGTTTTGTGACAGCTTTGTGGTGCAGCATAGCACAAGGTTTTGTATGACAGCAATTGAGCAAGGTTTTGGAGTGTTGTGGCAATGTATAGAAGTAGCATATTTTTTGTTCAGCAATAACATGGACAGCATAATTTGCAGCATGAAACAAGTTTGGTTTGTGGAGCAATTTATGCACATTGTATCAAAGACAAAGCATTGCGGCAAGGTTTTGAGTCAAAGGAAAAGTCCAAGCAATATAAAGTTTAGGATTTGTAAACTTGCAAAAATGCCACTTTGTAATAATTTGAATTATTTGTAACATCTTGAACTATTTTTAATTGTAGTGACAAGATATCATGAAGCAATGAACTTAACTTAGAAAAATTTTCAAGTCTTGCAAAAGTTTGATTTTTGACTTTCTTGATTTTTGATGATCACATTTCATATTTTTGATGTCTTGATGAAATATGATTTTTGGGACTCAACTTTGGTCAAAAAGTCAAAGTTTGACTTTTTAGTGTACAATTGACTTTTCCCACCAGTTGACCGAATTTTGTCTATCAAACCACTGATCTTAGGAGATGAATTGAAAAATGCAATTAGGTAAAAATGACGCGCTCGGATCCTTGAGATCATACTTCCAACCAATAACCCAGGTATTAGGTCATTTTCCTAATTTCGCCCATTTTGCCCTTTTGGTACTTTGAATGACTTTCTTGGAAAATTGTGATCCAAGACTTTGAAACTTGACAAAAATAACCCTGAGGGTCCATAATGATCCATGAAAGTCAATTGAAACATTATGAATCCCACAACCTTTGTAAAAACTTAAACCCTAATTTGAGGTATCAGTGTTGAGGAAATTGTTTGACCTAGTCGATACTCGTGCAAACTTGAGGCATTTAAGATATTTGTAGGAAATATATTGAGAAATGAGAGGGAAAATTTCGGGGTACAATAGCTTCCCATGTTCAATCTTCTTAAACCTGAAGAGTGAGATTAGCGAATCTGCCATTCGCGACTTGAAGGTGGAAGATGATTGAACACTAGAGTGCCCAGAAATTTGCGCTCGATGATATGGTGGTTGATTATGCAGGGAATGGGCTTAAAGATACCATTTGGAGAGATGATGGAGAGTTAGTGGAGACGGGCTTATAGATGTCATCCATAGGTGATTGTTGACAGAAATTAGACTAAGTCTAAACTTGACTTCAACTGGACAAGAATCAGAATAAACCTTAGGTCGATTTAAAACTGAACCCAGCAGAAATCTTGAATAATCTTTAACTGGGAAGAATCAGGATAAATCTTTGGAGCGATTTATCTGAGCTACAAAAAGCGTCTTATTTGGAAAGAATCAAGATAAACCATTGAGAGGTTTAAACTGAACCAAAAGAGGTCTTGGGTATTCTTTAACTAGAGAGAATCATAATAAATCTTGGAGCGAGTTATTTGAACCAGACAAAGTGTCTACAGGGGAAGAATTAGGATAAACCGTTGAGAGATTTAAACTGAACCAACAGGGGTCTGGAAAAGAATCAGAATAAATCTTGCAACGACTTATCTGAACCATAGAAAGTGTCTACTGGGGAGAGAATCAGGATAAACCATTGAGAGATTTAAACTGAACCAGCAGGGGTCTGGAAAAGAATCAGAATAAATCTTGGAGCAACTTATCTGAACCAGAGAAGATATCTGTGGGACAGAATCAGGATAAACCGTTGAGAGATTTAAACCGAACCAGCAAGGGTCTGGAAAAGAATCAGAATAAATCTTTGAGCAATTTATCTGAACCAGAGGAGATGTCTGCGGGAAAGAATCGGGATAAACTGTTGAGAGGTTTAAGCTGAACCAACAAGGGTCTGGAAAAGAATCAGAATAAATCTTAGAGCGATTTATCTAAACCAAAGGAGATGCCTGCGGAAAAGAATCAGGATAAACTGTTGAGAGATTTAAACTGAACCGGCAAGAGTATGAAGGAAGTAATTGTTATGTAGATAGTCACCCCGTCTTGTTTTTGGAATTGATCTACGATTGATTTGTTCATAGATATTTTCCTTGTCTTGTTGAAAATTTGATAATAATTTTATGTTGATTGATCTTTCCCGAAAAAGGTAAAGAGTTAGTTGTATGTGATACCATGATGCATGAAATGCATAGTGCAATGAGATTGCGATATATACATTTGTGTCATTGATGTTTATGATGTATGGATGCGATGTATGCGCATGTAAGGTGTTTTGCTGTAGTGTTGTCGGATTGGGGAAAATGAATCCCTGACTACCATTGGGAATGAGGAGTGTAAGTCTTCATATTTTGTTGAAGTTGAAGTGTTGATGGATGGGTTTCCATTATTAGAGAAATAAACTCTGTTGGGGAAGGGAAACACCGTGCATTGCTTGTGGACTTCGTGAAATCCTGCTGGGGAATCCTGAGAAGCTGGGCAACTTTCACTGTGGAATCTTTGGAACGGTAACTGGGAGTTTTGCTCCGTCGGGGATATGAAGGCAAAAGATACCATTAAGTTTCATGCTGGAGATATGAAAAATATCCTGTAGCAATACGTTCTTGCTTCTGCCTCTGCTGGAGAAAGTACCTGCGGGGGTTTGGTGGAATGACCCATAGATGTCGTTCTGTTTCTTAAAGCCATTAGTAACTGTCTTTCTGTTTAGTTTTCCCTTTTTATGCGTTCATTTATAAATAGTAATTACATTCAAATGCATATGTTTAAAAATAAACATTGGACGTTTTTTTGCAAACAAAACAGGAACAGTAAAAGAGAAACAGATAGTTTTGCACTTTCAAAGGAATATCTTTGTATTAACTTGAATAAGCATTTTTGTACAAAGAGACGAACATCCTAGTAAGAGAATGTCGTCGTGAAAATGAAAACTGATACAAAGAAAAGACATCTATGTGAAATAATCCCATGGGGTTCCCACTCTGCTATAGCCTTCATGTCTCTGAGCGTCTCATCCACTTGCTGCTTTGTCCGAAGCTGATTGGATTGATTAGTACCGTTTGAGTTTGAAGATTGATGCTGAAGATTGGCTGCAAGGTGATCCAATGGGACATAGTCATACGCTTCAAATCCCTAACTTTTTCCTGGACCACCCTTTCGGGTTTTCGATCTACCGGGATACCCTTTTTTTCCCAGGCCTCCCTTTCAGGTTTTCAGCTTGCCGGGTGTACAGATTGTTTTGTATTTTATCCCTAATTTTTTCCCAAACCCTTTTGGTTTGTCGGGATGCCCTAATTTTTTCCTAGGCCAATCAACCTAGCGGGTCTTTATTTATGCGTAGTATCTTTTAACTATGTTCGCGTTTACAGGGTGCGGAAGATCGTCGCCGTCCATAGTGGTTAAGATTATTACCCCACCAGAAAATAGGTTTTTCATCACAAATGGTCCTTCGTATGTAGGAGTCCATTTTCCCCTGGGATCACCTTGTGGCAATATGATATGTTTTATTACCAAGTCACCAACCTGATATACCTGACGTCTGACCTTTTTGTTAAAAGCTTTGATCATACGCTTTTAGTACATTTGGTCATGGCAGACAGCCGTAAGCCTCTTCTCCTCAATCAAGTTCAGCTGGTCAAGTCGAGTTTGAATCCATTCATATTTACTCAACCCTTCATCCTTTATGATTCTCAGAGAAGGTATTTGGACTTCAATTGGTAGGACAACTTCCATGCCGTATACCAAAGAGAAAGGAGTTGCCCCTATTGATGTGTGTGTCGTGGTACGGTAGCCATGGAGAGCAAATGGTAGCATCTCATGTCAGTCCTTGTAGGTCACTGTCATTTTTTGTATGATCTTCTTGATGTTTTTATTAGCGGCTTCCACAGTGCCATTCATCTTCGGTCGGTAAGGAGAAGAGTTATGATGCTGGATCTTGAATTGCGCGCATAGTGCAGTGATCATGGTATTGTTAAGATTGGTACCATTATCTGTGATGATTCTTTCCGGAATACCGTACCGACAGATAAGATTCTGTTTGATGAATTGGGCCACAACATTCTTGGTGATAGAAGCGAAGGAAGCTGCCTCGACCCACTTCATGAAGTAATTAATGGCAACCAAGATGAAGCGGTGTCCATTAGAAGTTGTAGGTTTGATTTCTCCAATCATGTCAATGCCCCACATCACGAATGGCCAAGGAGCGGTTAGGACATTTAGAGGAACTGGAGGCACATGTACTTTGTCAACATAGATCTGACACTTGTGACAGGTTCGTGAATGTTGATGACAATCTGCCTCCATGGTGGATCAGTAGCATCCTGCCCGTAGGATCTTTTTAGCCATCGTGTGACCACTAGAATGGGTTCCAAAAGTGCCTTCATGTAGATCATCCATGATCTTGTCTGCCTCGCTCTTGTCTATGCATCGAAGCAAAGTAGAGTCGTGGTTGCGCTTGTAGAGAACCCTATTACTGAGGAAGAACTTAGCAGAGAATCTTCTCAGGAATTTCTTGTCATTGACTGAAGCTCCCTACCGATATTCTTGGGTCTCGATATATCTGTTTATTTCATGGAACCAAGGCTTGGCCACTACTTCTTTGGTATAAATCTCATGACAGTAAGCTGGTTCGTCCATTCTCTCGATGGTGATCTGAGGAGCCTCATTATCCCACATGATTTTGAACATGGATGACATAGTTGCTAGCGCGTCCGCTAGTTGATTTTCCTCTCGTGGAAAATGCTCAAAGGTAATTTCCTCAAAATGTGGGATTAATTTCAACACATGTTCTTTGTAAGGAATGAGATTAGGGTGTTTCGTGTCCCGTTCTCCTTTGATCTGACTGATGACTAAGGTTCAATCTCCAAATACATTTAAGGACTTGATTCCCAAATATATGGCAGCTTTGAGACCCATAATACACGCTTTGTATTCCGCCATATTATTGGTACAATTGAAACACAGTCTAGTAGTGAAGGGAGTATGACAGCCTTCAGTGGATATGATCATAGTGCCTATGTCGTTGCCGAGTGCGTTGGAAGCTCCGTCAAAAACCAAGGTCCATTCGGATCCTTGTTCAGGTTCGTCATATGGTCTGAGTTCTTCACACTTGTTTACCAACATGATGTCTTTGTTTGGAAATTCGAAATTCATAGATTGATAGTCATCCATATCCTGATGAGCAAGGTGATCGGCTAACACACTTCCCTTTATTGCTTTATGGATAGTGTATTGAATGTCGTATTCAGTCATGACCATCAGCCATCTTGGTATTCTCCCAGAGAGGGCAGGTTTCTCAAATATGTATTTAATTGGGTCCATTTTGGATATCAATAAGATAGTATGGGTCAGCATATATTGTCTTAGCCGGCGAGTAGCCCATGCCAGAGCACAACAAGTTTTCTCGAGCAGTGAATATCTGGTTTCACAGTCGGTAAATTTTTTGCTCAGGTAGTATATTGCATGCTCTTTTCGGCCATACTCGTCATGCTTCCCCACCACACAAACCCCATTGAATTTTCCAAGACAGTTAGATACATAATCAAATGTCTTCCCTCGACTGATGGCATCTAAACGGGAGGCTCTTAAAGGTATTCTTTGATCATGTCGAAGGCAGCCTGGCAGTCGTCGTTCCATTCCACCACTTGATATTTCTTCGGTAATTTGAAGATTGGTTCACAAGTAGAGGTTAGATGGGAAATGAACCGAGCGATGTAGTTTAGCCGTCCTAAGAACCCCCTAACTTCCTTCTCAGTACGAGGAGCAGGCATTTCTTGTATTGCTTTTACCTTTGCAGGGTCCACTTCGATACCTTTTCCGCTGACAATGAAGCCTAAGAGTTTGCCACACCTCACTCCAAAAGTGCATTTATTCGGGTTCAGCCTTAATTTGTATTTCTTCAGTCTCTCAAACAGTTTCTGCAGATGGTCAAGGTGTTCATCTTTAGTTTGAGATCTGGCTATCATGTCATCCACGTAGACTTCTATCTCGTGATGGATCATGTCGTGAAACAGATCTGCCATGGCACGCTGATAGGTTTCCCCAATGTTCTTCAACCCGAATGGCATAACTTTGTAACAGAATGTACCCCACTGTGTGACGAAGGTTGTTTTTTCCATGTCCTCATGTGCCATTTTGATCTGGTTGTATCTGGAGAACTGTCCATGAAAGAAAATACTTTATGCTGTGTGGTGTTGTCAACCAGAATATCAATATGGGGAAGCGGGAAATCATCCTTGGGGCTTGCCCTATTCAAGTCTATGTAGTCCACACACATACGTACCTTACCGTCCTTTTTAGGCACTTGAACAACCTTGGCGACCCATTATGGATAGGAGGTGACAGCTAAGAATCTGATGTTGAACTACTTCATGACTTCAGTCTTGATCTTCTCTGACATTTTTGGCCTCATACGACGGACTTTCTGTTTTACCAGAGGGCAGTTTTCTTTTGTCGACAAACAATGGACCATGATGTCGGTGTCGAGTCTTGGCATGTATTCATATGACCATGCAAAGACCTCAACATAGTCATGTAGTAACTGAGTTAAGGGCTTCTTGATACTAAGCTCCGGGTTGGCACCTATCTTGACTTCTTTCTTGTTATCTTCGGTACCTAAGTTAACTGTTTCCATTGGATCTTCGTGGAGTTGTATGGTTCTTTCTTCTTGTTGCAATAACCTGGCTAGTTCTCCTGGTACCTCACAATATTCCTCACCTTCATCTTTGGTTTGGTAGATCGGATTTTCAAAGTCATGATAGGCCATAGCAGAATCGTTACCCATGGGATCCTGAGTGGATGTGGATCTGCATTTTGATACGTGAGTGTGTGTAAGAGCATAGTTATCTTTGAAAAATGAGAAAGGTTAAAAAAATATATATAAAAAAACAATGAGCATAAAATTTTGCATGCAAAAACGTCCATGATTTATTAATGACATATGAAGATGAAGCAACAACCCTCACAAATGGATCGTTGTGCCTCGGGTAAGACACAGGGTTTTAAAGTCTAAATTGTTTAATTATTACAAATCTGAAAAAAATTGAAAGACAATTACTCTTGAAGAAAAGTAATAGGGACAAATTCTTTGGCTTCCCAATTGTTGAGTCCTCCACTAATGGTTGGAAAGATCCACTCGTCCATATCACAGCTGCCATCATTGTCTTCCATTATGTTTACTCCCTGATTTCTGATACGTAAAGGTTGCCCCCCGATGCGAGCTCGTCGAACAGCTCTCTGGGCCTCCAAAGTAAAACCCAAACCAAATTTGTTGGATTTGTAGGGAATATCTGGAAGTTGACCCCATATGGTGCATCCACCTTCCTCAACTACTTCTCTAGCATCCTTTAGAGAGACCATTTTCAATGGCAGTCTGGTAAGTTTTGGAGTCTTGGTAGTAGTCTTGGTTGTCGCAACTGTTTGTAGGACCTCCTCGAAATGCTGACACGGAGTTTTGATGAACTCACCATCCATTTCCACGTACCTGAAAGAGTTCAGGTGGCTGGACATATAGTCCTCTTCCCCATGGACAATGATGATTTTCCCTTGATTGGGTACTTCAACATCTGATGTAATGTAGAGGTGACGGCACCAGCACCATGAATCCAGGGTCGGCCCAAAAGACAGGGATAGGAAGAGCGGATATCCATCACATAGAAAGTTGAATCAAAAGTCTGAGTTCCAACTTTTATAGGGATGTCAACTTCTCCGTGTATTGTCCTCTTAGAACCATCAAAGCCTCTCACTACAATGTTTCCAGGCTTTAAAGTAAGTCCATCGCAGTCTAGCCGGTCAAGAGCGTTTTTGGGCAAGACATTCAGCGATGAGCCCGTATCCACCAGAACATGGGCTAGCGTAGTGCCCCTGTACTCAATAGAGATGTGCAAGGCATCGTTATGTTTCCTTCCTTTGGGAGTCAAGTCAGCGTCAGAAAAGCCCAATTTGTTACCAGTAATTAGACTGGCCACACAATTCTCAAATTGGTCAATGGAAGTCTCTTGGGGCACATGGGCGGTCTTTAGAAATTCTACCAAGGCCTTGGCATGGGCCTTAGAACACAAGAGTAAGGCCAACATTGATATTTTCGAGGGGGTTTGCCCCAACTTTTCCACGATGTTGTAGTCACTTTTCTTGATTATTTTTAGTATCTCTTCTATCTCCTTTCTAGAAGCTTCAGGAATATCCTCTGGATGCGCCTTCGCTTGGACAGGCTCAGATAACACCTCCTTGCCCCTTGTCCCAGTCGCAAGGATAACAGTAGGATTGTCAATAGGAGTATCACTGGGAATGATGGTAGGAGAGGGAATAATTACAGGGGTAGAAATGGTCTTTGGAGAGATCTCAGGTGAGAAGATCCTTCCACTTCTTGTTATCTTACCGGTCCCAACGATATTGACGATGTCAGGATCAGTGTCTTTCTCAACTTTGTCTTGGATAGCCAATAGATCTTGCTTGACGCCATAGTAATAGACGTCAGCCCCATAGTTCCAGGGAACAACTTTATCTGAAGAATATGGTATTGGCTTTGGCATGGTGATGATTAGGGGAGAAGAGTTTGGAACAAATGTAATCCTGACGGGTATTTTGGTGGAAACCCTGGGAGTTTGTCGAAAATGGTGATTATTGAGATATCTTCACAGGAATTTCTGATAAGAGGAACTTTTTCAAACAGGATTTCTCTGTTAGCCATCAGGCGTTGTACGCCCATCTTCAGTAACAAACAGCCATTTGGTAGAGTCATACATAATTAACAACTTTCATCACAGCCCGGAAACAGACCGACTCGCAATAGATTATGTTTAATGTTCAAAAGAGGAGTAGTTAAATCATTCACAGAGGAAACAAAACACTCATCATCAACAGCATTGATACCTTGACCGTGTTTGGGCATTGGCACCGTTATGACATTAGGTGTTTCTGGGGGATCAAACTCAATCTCTTTCGACTCGATAAGGTCTTATATCTTATTCTTCAAGGCCCAACAGTTGTTTGTATCATGCCCTAAGCTTTCAGAATGATAGGCACATCGAGCGTTCGGATTGTAGCAAGGAGAAGTTGTATTGGGGTTCTTGGGAGCTTCTTTTAGGGTCACCAGATTGGATTTCAAAAGATGTGACAGAACTTGGGATAAGGTCATGTTGATTCGGGTGAATCGTCTCATGGGCGCCTCTGGCCTGCGCTGATAATTTCGCTGCTGATTTGGTGCAGGATTGGAATTCATAACATCCCCTACCGTCGGGCGACATTCAGTTTTGTTTTGATTCCTATGGTCGTATGCAACACTGACTTCCTTCTTTCCGGTAAAGGATTTCTTCATCGCGCTCGAGGATACATCTCTTTGAATTTTTCAACTTTTTATGCCGGCTTCTACCCTTTCACCAGTCATGATTAGTTCAGTAAACCCAGCCGAGGAGCTCCCAATCAGGTGGTTGAAGAATGGACCAGATAGCGTGCCTAAGAACATATCCACTAATTCTCTGTCAGATAGAGTGGGTTGGACTCTTCCCGTGAGATCCCGCCATTTTTTAGCGTAGGTTTTGAAACTTTCACCAGCACCCATAGACATACCTTGCAACTGTGCTCGAGTTGGAGCTAAGTTAGCATTATACTGGTATTGTTTGTAGAAAGCAGCAGCCAAATCTTCCCAATTGCGAATATTGGTCCCTTCCAACTGATAGAACCAATCCAACTGCGTCCCCGACAAGCTTTCTTGGAAGAAATGCACCCATAGGTTCCTATCTGCAGTATGGGGTTGAACTTTCCTGACGTATGATCTTAAATGCAGCTTTGGACAAGAGACACCGTCATATTTAGCGAAAGTGGGGACCTTGAATTTCTGTGGGATGACAACCCCTAAGATAAGTCCTAGCTCTTCAAAATCCAATTCGGCTACCCTCTGGAGGATCGTCTCAATGCTATGGAGATTCAGAGGGTACCTGGTCTGGATTTTGAAGAGTTAGGACTAGTCTTAGGGGTGGTCATCCCGTAGAAATTCAAGGTCCCCACATTTGCTAAGTATGATGGTGTCTCATGTCCTAAGCTGCACTTAAGGTCATATGTCAGGAAGATTCAACCCCACACTACTTATAGGAATTTGTGGGTACATTTCTTCCAGGAAAGTTTGTCAGGGACGCAGTTGGAATGGTTCTATCAGCTGGAAGGAACCAACATTCACAATTGGGAAGATCTGACTGCTGCTTTTTACAAGCAGTACCAATATAATGTTGACCTCGCTCCAACCCATACACAATTGCAAAGTATGTCTATGGGTTGCAACGAGGGTTTCAAAGATTATGCCCAGAAGTGGAGAGATCTTGCGGGAAGAGTCCAACCTCATCTATCTGATAGAGAGCTGGTAGACATGTTTTTGGGCACTTTGTCTGGTCCATTTTCCAACCATTTGATTGGAAGCTCTTCAGGTGGGTCTACTGAGTTGATATTGACTGGTGAGCGAGTGGAAGCTGGTATCAAGAGTGGTAAGATCCAGAGAGATGCATCCTCCAATATAGTAAAGAAACCATTCTCTGGGAAGAAGGAGGTCAGTGCTGCTTATGGCCAGAGAAATCAAAGCAAAACTGGACGTTGTCTGATGGCAGGGGTTTTTAGGATCTCCAATCTTGCATCAAATCAACAGCGAAATAATCAGCGCAGACCGGATGCGCCCAGAAGACAGTTCGCCCGGATCAACATGACCTTATCCCAAGTTTTGCCACACCTGTTAAAGTCCAATATGGTGACTCTAAAGGAAGCTCCTAAGAATCCCAATACTGCATCTCCTCGCTACAACCCAAATGCTCAATGTGCCTATCATTCCAAAAGTCCGGGGCATTATACAAACGATTGTTGGGCTCTGAAAAATAAGGTGCAGGATCTTATCGAGGCGAAGGAGATTGAGTTTGACCCTCCGGAGACCCCTAATGTAATAACTGCATCAATGCCCAAACATGGCCAGGGTGTCAATCTCGTTGATGATGACCTGTTTGTTTCTTCTGTTGATGAATTAGTTACTCCTCTCCTAATTGTTAAAAAGAATCTGTTGCGAGCTGGTTTATTTCCGGACTATGATGAAGGTTTCCACCTGTGTGTGTCTCTAACCAATGGTTACTTATTGTTAAAGATGGGTGTCCAGCGCCTGATGATTAACAAAGAAATTTTGTTTGAGAAATTTCCCCCTGCAAGAAATTCGTGTGAAGATATATCAATAATTATCATTTCCGACAATCCTCCCAGGGTCTCCTCTAAAATACCCGTCAGGATTACATTCGTTCTTAAGTTTGCTACCTTGATTATCACTCTTCCTGGGCTAATACCATAATCCTCTGATAAAGTTGTTCCTTGGAATTATGGGGCTGACGTCTACTACCATGGCGTCAAGCAAGACCTATTGGCTGTTAAAAATAAAGTTGCTGAAGATACTGATCCTGATGTTGACAACATCGTTGGGACCAGTAAAATTACCAGAAGCGGAATGGTTTTCTCCCCTAAAATCTCTCTGAAGACTGTTGCTACCCCTTTGGTTATTCCTGTTACCACTCCTACTGCTACTCCTATTATTACTCTCATTGCTACTCCTATTGTCATCCCTGTTGTTATCCCCGCTACTGAGTCAGCTGAGACTCGAGGAAAAGAGGTACTAGTTGAGCCTGTCTGGGCGAAGGCACATAAAGAAGTCATTCCCGAGGCTCCTAAAAAAGAAATGGAAGAAATACTAAAAATCATAAAGAAAAGTGATTACAATGTTGTGGAGCAGTTGGGGCAGACCCCTTCAAAAATCTCAATGATGGCCCTACTGTTATACTCTGAAGCGCGTGTTAAGGCTTTGTTAAAATTCATGAAGTCTACCCACGTGCCTCAAGAGACCTCCGTTGATCACTTTGATAACTACGTTGCTAGTTTGACAGTTGACAATGGACTTGGTATCTCTGATGCAGATTTAACATCCAAGGGAAGAAAGCATAATGATGCTTTGTATGTCTCCATTGAGTGCAGGGGCACTACCCTAGCTCATGTTCTGGTAGACACGGGTTCATCGTTGAATGTCTTGCCCAAGAATGCTTTGGACAGATTAGATTGTAAGGACTCACGCTGAAGTCTAGTAATATTATGGTGAGGGCCTTCGATGGTTCCAAGAGAATGGTGCACGGGGAGGTAGACATCCCTATCAAAGCTGGTACTCAGACCTTTGACTCCACTTTCTACGTGATAGACATCCGCCCATCTTACTCTTGCTTATTAGGTCGCCCTTGGATCCATGGGGCCGGTGCTGTTACTTCTACTCTGCATCAAATGTTGAAGTATCCAGTTAACAAAAAGATTATCATAGTACATGGCGAGGAAGAATACATGGTGAGCCACCTGAACTCTTTCAGGTATGTTAAGATGGACAGCGAGTTCATTGAGACCCCCTGACAGAACTTTGAGGAGGTTCCAGAAATAGTTGTTGTAACCAAGACTGCTACTAGTGTTTCGAAGATTACCAGACCTCCATTGAAGATGGCTTCTCTGAATGATGCCAAAGCAGTAGTCGAGGAATGTGGGTGTACCATTTGGAGCCAACTCCCTGATATCCCTTACAAATCTGACAAATTTAGTTTGGGTTTTACTTCAGGGGCCCAAAGAGATGTTCGTCGTGCTCGCATGGGGGAACCACCACTATGCATCAGCAACCATGGAATCAATTCTCTGGAAGACAGTGATAGCGATTGTGACATGGACAAGTGGATCTTCCGAACCACCAATGGTGGACTCAACAATTGGGAGGCCAAAGATTTTGTTCCTATTACTTTTATTCAAGAGTAATTGTCTTTTTGTTTTTTGGGATATGTAATATTTAAACAATATGAACTCTAAAGCCTTATGCTTTACCCGAGGCACAATGGTCTATTTTGTGAGGGTTATTACGTCATCTTCATATGTCATTAATAAATCATTGGATGTTTTGTATACAATTTTTACGCTCTCTGTCTTTCTTTTCTATGTTTTTACTTTATCAAAAATAGTTATGCTCTCTTACACACACCCACATATCAAAACTGCAGATCCACATCCACTCTGGATCCCATTGATAACGGTTATGCCATTGCCAATCATGACTTTGAAAATCCGATCTACCAAGCCGAGGACAAAGGGGAGGAAGATTGTGAAATACTAGGGGAACTTGCCAGACTGTTACAATGGGAGGAAAGGGCAATACAGCCTCATGAAGAGTCAGTTGAGACAGTGAACATGGGTATCGAAGAGGATAAGAAGGAAGTCAAGATAGGTTCCGACCTAGAGCATAGTGTCAAAGAGCGATTAATTCATATGCTACATGACTGTGTTGAGGTCTTTTCCTGGTCATACAAAGACATGTCGGGGCTTGACAATGATATTGTGGTTCATCGCCTACCGACAAAAGAGGACTGCCCTCCAATGAAACAGAAGGTTCGTCATATGCAGCCAGAGATGTCAGAAAAGATCAAGGTTGAAGTCATGAAACAGTTCAACATCGGTTTCTTAGTTGTTACTTCTTATCCACAATGGGTTGCCAATGTTGTTCTGGTACCTAAGAAGGGAGGTAAAGTACATATGTGTGTGTGGATTATAGAGACCTGAATAGGGCAAGCCCCAAGGATAACTTTCCGCTTCCCCATATTGACGTTCTGGTTGACAACACCGCACAACATAAGGTATTCTCCTTCATGGATGGTTTCTCTGGGTATAATCAGATCAAAATGACACCTGAGGACATGGAGAAAACAACCTTCGTCACGCAGTGGGGCATTTTCTGCTACAAAGTTATGCCGTTTGGGTTAAAGAACGTCGGGGAAACTTATCAGCGTGCCATGGTGGCTTTGTTTCACGATATAATCCATCATGAGATAGAGGTCTACATCGAAGATATGATAGCCAGGTATCAAACTGAAGAG
Organism: Vicia faba; assembly: GCA_948472305.1. Lineage (NCBI taxonomy): Eukaryota > Viridiplantae > Streptophyta > Magnoliopsida > Fabales > Fabaceae > Vicia > Vicia faba. The sequence goes on from OX451737.1 coordinate 536,868,307, forward strand.
GAGCACCTTGATTATCTGCAAAAGCTGTTTGAAAGGCTGAAGAAGTACAAACTAAGGCTGAGCCCGAATAAGTGCACCTTTAGGGTAAGATCTGGTAAGCTCTTAGGCTTCGTTGTCAACAGAAAAGGTATTGAAGTAGACCCTGGAAAGGTTAAATCTATATAAGAAATGCCAACTCCCTGCACTGAGAAGGAGGTTAGGGGATTCTTGGGATGTCTAAACTACATTGCCAGATTCATTTCCCATATAACCTCTACTTGTGAGCCAATCCTTAAATTACTGAAGAAAGATCAAGCAGTGAAGTGGAATGATGATTTCTAGACCCCCTTTGACAAAATCAAATAATATCTTCAAGAGCCTCCAATTTTGATGCCACCGGTTGAAGGAAGACCTCTGACCATGTACTTAACGGTATTAGAGAATTCAATGGGATGTATGCTGGGGCAGTATGACGAGTCTTGTCGAAAAGAGCATGCAATATACTACCTTAGCAAAAAGTTTACCGACTGTGAAACAAGATACTCACTGCTCGAGAAAACTTGCTGCGCTTTGGCATGGGCTGCTCGCCGACTAAGACAGTATATGTTGACTCACACTACCTTGTTGATATATAAAATGGATCCTATCAAATACATCTTTGAGAAGTCCGCTCTCTTAGGAAGAATAGCAAGATGGAAAATGATCCTGACCGAATATGATATTCAATATACAACCCAGAAAGCAGTTAAGGGAAGTGTATTAGCTGATCATTTGGCTCAATAGGCTGTGGACGACTACCAATCCATGAATTTTGAGTTCCCGGATGATAACATCATGTTAGTAACTGATTGTGAAGAACCTGGACCGAATGAAGGACCTGAAAGAGGATCCCAATAGACTATGGGTTTTTGAAGGAGCTTCTAACGCACTTGGCAATGGCATTGGTGTCGTGATCATATCTCCCGAGGGCTGTCATGCTCCTTTCACTGTCAGGTTATGTTTCAATTGTACCAACAATATGGCTGAATGTGAAGCATGCATTATGGGTCTCAAAGTTGTTATCGACTTGAGGATCAAATTCTTGAGTGTATTTGGATACTCGGCCCTAGTAATCAGTCAAATCAAGGGAGAATGGGACATGAAGCATCCTAATCTCATCCCTTATCGAGAGCATGTGTTGACACTAATTCCACACTTCGAATAAGTTACCTTTGAGCATTTTCCACGAGAGGAAAATCAACTAGCGGACACGCTAGCTATTATGTCATCCATGTTCAAGGTCAGGTGGGATAATGAGGCTCCTCATATCACTATTGAGAGAATGGACGAACCCGCATACTATTACGAGGTTGATACTGAAGAAGTAGTGGACAGACCTTGGTTCCATGAAGTCAAAAGATACCTTGAAGCCCAAGAGTATCCCGAGGGAGCTTCCATCAATGATAATAAGTTCCTAAGGAGGTTTTCTGCCAAGTTCTTCCTCAGTAACGGAATCCTCTACAAGCGCAACCGCGATTCTACTTTGCTTCGGTGTGTAGACAAGAGTGAAGTAGAGAAGATTATGGCATATTTGCATAAAGGTACCTTTGGCACCCATTCCAGTGGGCACACAATGGCTAAAAAGATCCTACGGGTAGGATACTACTGGTCCACTATAGAAGCAGACTGTTATCAGCATTCACAAACTTGTCACAAATGCCAGATCTATGCTGATAAAGTACATGTGCCTCAGGTTCCTCTAAACTTCTTAACTGCTCCCTGGCCATTCGCAATGTGGGGTACCAACGTGATTGGAGAGACCAGACCTACAGCTTCTAATGGACACCGCTTCATCCTCGTCGCCATCGATTACTTCATAAAATGGGTCAAGGCGGCTTCATTTTCTTCTGTTACCGAGAACGTTGTGGTCCGATTCATCAGACATAACCTTATCCGTCGGTACGGTATTCCAGAAAGAATCATTACAGATAATGGAATCAATCTCAATAATATTATGATCACCGAGCTATGTACGCAATTCAAAATTCAACATCATAACTCTTCTCCTTATCGGCCGAAGATAAATGGCGTTGTAGAAGCTGCTAATAAAAACATCAAAAAGATCATACAGAAGATGACGGTGACATACAAAGACTGACATGAGATGTTACCATTTGCTCTTCATGGTTACTGTACCACAGTACGTACGTCAACAGGGGCAACTCCTTTCTCTCTGGTATGCGATATGGAAGTTGTCCTACCCATTGAAATTCAGATCCCTTCCTTGAGAGTCATGAAGGATACAGGTTTGAATGAAGACGATTGGGTTCATACTTGACTTGATCAATTAAACCTGGTTGATGAGAAGAGGCTCGCGGTTGTCTTCCATGGTCAGATGTATCAAAAACGTATGATTAAAGCTTTTAACAAGAAGGTCAAACATTAGGTATATCAGGCTGGTGACTTAGTAATCAAGCACATTATCCTGCCGCAAGGTGATCCCAAGGGAAAATGGACTCCCACATACAAAGGGCCATTTATGATCTAGAACATATTTTCTAGTGGAACCATGATATTAACCACTATGGACGATGATGATCTTCTGCATCCTGTAAACATGGACATAGTTAAAAGATACTACGCATGAAAAAAGACCCACTAGGTTGACTTGCCTAGGCAAAAGTAAAGGCATCCCGATGAACCAAAGGAGTTCGAGAAAAAAATTAGGGATATATAAATAAAACTGTACACTCGGCAAGTCGAAAACCTAAAAAAGCGGCTTTGGCAAAAAAGGGTATCCCGGTGTACTAAAAATCTGAAAGGACAGTCCAGGAAAAAGTTAGGGATTAAAAGCGTCTAACTATGTCTCTTTGGATCACCTTACAAACAATCTTCGCTAACAACTATCAAGCTCAAATGGTACTAATCAATCCAGTCAGCTTCGGCCAAGCAGCAAAAGAGATGAGACGCTCAAAGACATAAAGGCAATATCAGAATGGGAACCCATTGGGATCATTTCACATAGATGTTTTTCTTTGTATACTATTTTTGTATAGTTTTCATTCTTATGACGGCATTATCTTACTAGGATGTTTGTCTTCTTGTACAAAAACGCCTATTATAGGAAAAACCTATTCTAATTAATACAAAACCACCTCTTTGAAAGTGAAAAACTATATGTTTTTATCTTTCTGTTTTGTTTGCAAAAATGTCTAGTGATTATTTTTGAACATATGCATTTGAATGTGATTACCGTTTACAAATACACGCATAAAAACAGAAAGATAGTTACTAATGGCTTTAAGAAATGGGACAATGTCTAAAGGCCATCCACAAAATCCCCACAGATACGTTCTCCAGCAGGTACAGAGTCAGGGGCATCCTACTATAAAGTCACTGCCATATCCGCAGCATACATCTTAATGATGTTAGGTGTTTTTATATCCCCGACGAAGCAAGAATCCCCAATTACTGCCCTGACATCTTAAAGAATTCTCTAACCTGGTTCACAAGCTTTTCAGGATTCCCCAGCAAGATTTCATAAAAATCCCCAAGAAGTTCATGGAGTTTCCCTTCCTCAACAGAGTTTATTTCTCTAACAACGGAAATCTATCTCCTAGTATTTCAACTTCAACAAAATTTGAAGACTTACACTCTTCATCCCCAGCAACAATCAGGGATTTATTTTCCCTAGTTCAACAATACAGCAATAGAATGACTGACACGTTCATACATTGCATTCATACACCATTTTACAAGCGTCATAGCATATGCAGCACGAATGCATATATCACAATCTCATTTATTTTGAGAGCATCATTTGCACTTCATGCATCACGATATTGCATGCAGCTAATTCTTTACATTTTCAAGAAAGATCGACAGATGAATATCGTCAATAATTTTCAAAAGTTCCAGATTAATACCTGAAACAAGACATGACAACTACCTGTGGACAATTGATTGTATATTAATACCTGAAACAAGACAAGACAACTATCTACATGAGCAGATTGAAGATTAATACCTGAAACAACACGAGAAAACTATCGTTCTTTCTCTTAGGTCAGAGATTAATTCCTGAAACAAGCCAGGGCAACTATCTCAACGACCAATAAAAACAAGTTCCAGATTAATACCTAAAACAAGACACGACAACTATTTGTGGATGAATGATTATAGATTAATACCTGAAACAAGACAGGACAACTATCTACATGAGCATATTGAAGATTAACTCCCGAAATAGCATGGGGAAACTATATTCCTTTCTCTAAGGTCGGAGATTAATACCTGAAACCAGACAGGACAACTATCTCAATGACCGACAAAAAAAAAGTTCCAGATTAATACTTAAAACAAGACAGGACAACTATTTATGGACGACTGATTGTAGATTAGTACCTAAAACCAGACAGGACAACTATCTACATGAGCAGATTGAAGATTAACTCCCAAAACAGGACGGGGAAACTATCTTCCTTTCTCTTAGGTCAAAAATTAATTCCTGAAACCAGACAAGGCAGTTATCTCAACGACCAACACGAAAGCAGGATCCCAGATTAATACCTGAAACAAGACAAGACAACTATTTGTGAACAACTGACAATGGATAAATTCCTGAAACAAGATGGGGTCACCATCTACAGACAGAGCAATCGTACACGGATTCCTTCTCAATCTCCAGATGCAGCTTTACACGGACTCATCCTGAAGCAATCTTACACGGTTTTCTTCTCACAAACTCTAGATGAAGTTTAACACGGACTCATCTTGAAGCAGCCTTACACAGGTTCCTTCTAAAACATTTCCAAATGATAAGTTAATTTCATTCTCCCCAGAAAAGTACTATGAAGCCTGTATTTCAACCAGAAAATAGCTAACTTTCATTTCTCCAGTCCAGAGATAACTCCTTACTAGAGCCATGGACAACTAAAGCTCCTAGACTTTATTCCCCACAGAGTTTTCCTCAAACAGGAGAACAACATAAATCAACATTCCCCAGCGGAGTCCTCCTCAGACAACAGGAACAGGAATCCCCACAAAGAGACCTCTTATCAAGTCAGTATCTACTTTGGATGGCATCTTTAAGCCCATCTCTGACAACTCTCAGTCGTCTTCTCCAAATGGAATATTTAAGCCCATTCCCTACACAATCAACCATCACATCATCGAGTGCAAATTTCTGGGAACTCTAGTGTTCAATCATCTTCCACCTTCAGATCACGAACGGCAAGCAGGCCAATCTAAATCCTCAGGTTTAAGAAGATTGAACAGGGGCAGTTGTTGTACCCCAAAATTTTCCCTCACTTTTCTCAAGACATTTTCTCACAAGGATTTTCAAAAGTACAAGTTTGCACCAGTACAATTGGATTTTTGATGCCCCATATAGTTTCCATATAGTCATATTGGGCTCTCAAGCATCAAATAAAAGAAAGAGCAAGTTTTCTTTGATTCCCAAGCTTCCACAAGGAAAAGGATTCCTTCAAAGCAACTTGCTTTCGATTCATAAGGCAAGTACATCCTTCAGGCTTGCTTTCTATTCACTAGGAAAATACTTTCTTCATGCCTGCTTTCGATTCACAAGGCAAGTACATCCTTCAGGCTTGCTTTCAATTCACTAGGCAAATACTTCCTTCATGCCTGCTTTCGATTCACAAGGAAAGTACATCCTTCAGGCTTGCTTTCCATTCACAAGGCAAGTACATCCTTTAGGCCAGCCTTCGATACACAAGGCAAGAACTTCTTTCATGTGTGCTTCGATTCACAAAGCAGTGGCTTCCCTCATGCTAGCTTTGGCTCCACCTTTAAACCCTTCAACACACAGTTTCTACACTATGACACACAATATGGTCCATTCGAAGAAACATTCAAAAGGTCTATTCGAAGAACATGAATTTGGTGGATTTAAAGGACATACATCGGTGGCCCATTCGAAGGACATACATTGGTGGCCCATTCGAAGAACATACAAGTGGTGCACTCGAAGGATATACAATTTGTAACGCCCCAAGTTGCCTTCAGGATTATCGACTGACCCCACAAACCAACACAGGTCTTTTCAGCGTGTTTTATCCTTACTCACACACTTTCCGGGAAACTTCCTAGAAGGTCACCCATCCTAATACTACTCCATGTCAAGCACGCTTAACTGTGGAGTTCTTATGGAACGTGCTACCAAAAAGAAGATGCATCTTGTTGGTATAGGTAGTACCAATTAATCCTTATAAGCCTTCATTCAACCATGCAGTATCATACTAGCATAGCCTCGGGATCCCTCTCATTCCGATGTGGTGACCACCTTTGCCCTCTTAGGCCTCGATTGTTACACATGCGATGTAACCACCCTCCTCCCTCTCCGTCCCCAGGTGTTACATGCGGTGCAACCACTCCTCGCCCTTTTTGGCCTCGAGTGTTACATACCCACCAGCTTCCGCATGGTTCATCCTTGAACCACACCGTACTGGGAGAGGTATGGCTCTGATACCATTTGTAACGCCCCAGGCTGCCTTCAGGATTATCGACTGACCCCACAAACCAACACGGGTCTTTTCAGCGTGTTTTATCCTCACTAACATGCTTTCCGGGAAACTTCCCAGAAGGTCACCCATCCCAATACTACTCCATGTCAAGCATGTTTAACCGTGGAGTTCTTATGGAACGGGCTGCCGAAAAGAAGATGCATCTTGTTGGTATAGGTAGTACCAATTAATCCTTATAAGCCTTCCTTCAACCATGCAGTCTCACACTAGCATAGCCTCGGGATCTCTCTCATTCTGATGTGGCGACCACCTTTTCCCTCTTAGGCCTCGGTTGTTACACATGCAGTGTAACCACCCTCCGCCCTCTCCGGCCTCGGGTGTTACATGTGGTGCAACAACTCCTCGCCCTTTTTGGCCTTGAGTGTTACACAATTGGTCCATTCGAAGGATACACAATTGTTGGAAACAAGTTTTGTTTTGTCTTTTGATAAGTTTGGTTCAAGATGATTTCTAGCCAAAGTCTTACATGCTACCAAGCCCAAGCCTCCTGCATAATTACATTCAAAGGAAATGACAAAAGAAGCTTTGACTTGCTAGAATGAAGTGTTCGATTGGGCTATTTTGAATTTTCCAGGTCAAACAACCAATATAGATGGACTCAATCGAAGAAGCCGTGAGGATGAAACTGTGAGAAAATCAAATTGAATCTTAGAGCCATCGAAGGGAGCCACTCAGAGCCATCAAAGAACAAGGCTTGAGGGCATTCGAAAGAAGTCAAAGAGTGAAACCTGTGCAGGTTCATTTAAAACCCAAAGGGGTAGAAAATCCTCAAAAAAGGCAACCTTTTAAGGCTTTCGATTCTGCCTTCAAAGCCTAATTAATGGTTGATTCTTGCCATTTCCATTCATCGCTGCCCTCTATAAATACAGAGCAGAAGGAAAGACATTGGAAAAAAAACATTGTCACAAAAACACTTGCCTATACACACACGCATTGCCCAGACACGAGAATTTTTGCCCAGACACGCACGTTGCTCCACAAGAGCTCCACAAAATTCCCAAATTCTGATAAAGTTGTCAGAATCGAAGCAACCTCTGCAAGCCTCCTCAATCTAAAGCAAGTATTCCACTGGTAATAGACCTCCGATCTCAAACTCATTTCATATGTAATTTAATTTTGATTGTATATTCATGTTGCGTGACGTTTGTGATTGTTAATGTGTTACATGTAAAATATAAAGTAACAGGATACCTTTACTAAGGCATGTGAAACGGATTCCTTCGAATCTCAAATCCAAGCATCCATGTCCTTTTGGCTTGTGCAGCACGCATGTGTGAATTTCAATTTATATATATATATATATATATATATATATATATATATATATATATATATATATATATATATATATATATATATATATATATATATATATATATATATATATATATATGATTTGTTTGCTAATGGAGTGTTATGATTTTATTTGTACCAACGAATGAACAAACAGCTCAGATAATAAAGGGGAATGTGTGCAGTCAAAAGGGCCTGGATTCGATACTCAGGTCATGTATTATGTTTTTATAACATGTCATTTGCAAATCCAGTATTGGCAGGTCCCACGCGTGCATCATGAACCATCAATCTCAGCCACCAGATCATTATGGATCCAGATCCAACTCTCCAAAAGCACTCCCCTATGATGAACCCTCAAGGGGCCAGCCTCACACGATCCAGCTCATGCCTTGGGCTTCTTCCCTCTGGGCTTAATGGACCTGCTTCTTAGCACCCCCCCCCCCAGTTTACTTTTGCTACTAGGCTCATCTTTATTTTCTTGTTTTATTCATTTTATTTATTTATTTTAATTCCTTTTTTTATTTTAATCAATAAACAAATATAAAAATCACATAAAAATATATTTAGGATTTTTCTTAATTAAATTTTAATTTTGGTAAATTAATTAACTAATCACTTTAACATTTTTTTAAATTAAAATTAATAGAACTTAGGTTTAATTTCTTTTTAATTCATTTTCCTTTTCATAACAAAAATACAAAAAAAAACATGGAATTAATTTCTTTTCTTTAAATTTCATGTTTCTTTAATAATTAACATTTTTTCTTTAAATATAGATCTAGATCAATTATTTTTTAACTTAAACCATTTTCATAAATTAAAACAAAAAATAAACAAAATGATTTCATTTTTAGGATTTAGACGTCCTTTCAATTCGCGCGCGTTTATTATTTTAGAATTTGTTATTCTTATCATTAATGTAACTACTTATGAGATGTAATAGAATTAACTAGGATCCTTTTACTGCTATCTTTATTTCTCCCCCAAATTTTGGATATGTAATTAATCCCCTCCCCAAAGCCATGTAATAGTGTAGGATTTAATTTCCACACTTTATATTTTCTATACATATACTGCGTAGGTGTATGATTAATAGGATTGTATGACAAGAATAATAAACAAAACACTAGCAAACCTAATATCAAGATAAATAACTGAACACAACACACTCGCATATGTGCACCTCTAGGGTACTTCTACTTTGGTTTCCTTCGGAAAAATGGTCACAATTCTCGAAACGTGAGAGATTTTAGTGGCTATCCTCCGGTTTAAAAAGATCATAAGTCCCTCGATGACCCTTTCAATGTTGCCTCGGTAAAAATGATCTTAAAACCTAGGGTAGTTACTAAGGTTTCTTGCCCAGTTGCCTTTGTGACTATAAACGTCCCTTCGAATGTCCCTCAAACATCCAACGACTAGGGCTACCTACTCACTAATGATAGGATAGCACTGTCTAAAGGAGAGGAGAAAAAAATGACCCTTTCGAGTAAAGTAGATAGTTCCTAGATGCTTGCTCAAAACAAACATTTTCACATACACAAACACTTTCAAAAATATTTTCAAATGCTTTATCAACACTCTTGAGGATTGATACAAGAGTTATCATAAATCAAATCGCCGCACTATGGAATTTCAAAATACTTTTCAAAAACACACAAAGCACAAGGTATTTCAAAAATGAGCTAAGCATCTAAGAGGCTGTAGATAACTACGGATGGAAAGGGTTCTAACACCTTCCCTTTCCATAATCTACCCCCCCCCCCCCCCCCCCCCTTACTCATAAATAATCTCGAAAGGTCTTTTTCTGTTCTTTTCACCCTTTCCTTTGTTGGATAAAAGAAAAGTCGGTGGCGACTCTTGCTTACCACAATATTTGCAAACACAAACGAAAAACCCGTATAAACAGTCGGTTTTGCCACCATATCACATTGGGTCTGGAATCCACTATTGATCTAAGAATTAAACATCTCGAAGTATTTAGAGACTCAGCATTAGTCATATATCAGGTCAACAGTGAATGGGACACTAAACATTCCAAATTGATTCCATATCGGGATCATGTTTTAAAGCTAGCTGCGGAATTTATAGAGATTACCTTTAGCCATATTCCGCGAGAATAAAATCAGACAGAAGACGCCTTGGCAACTTTATCAGCCATGTTCAAGGTAACATGGCCAAATCATAAACCACACATTACAATCAGACATTTTGAAGAACCTACACATTGCCTTGCTATTGAAGAAGGACCAGATAATAAGCCCTGGTTCTACGACATCAAAAGGTATCTCGAGAAACAAGAATATCCAGGAAATGTCTCTGTAATTAACAAACAAACTCTGCGAAAGCTAGCTTCAAATTTATTTTCGAATGGAGACGTATTATACAAAAGAAACTACGATATGGTGTTACTCAGGTGCATGGAGAAACATGAAGTAGATACACTTATGAGAGAAATCCGTGAAGGTACTTTTGGAACTTATACAAATGATATGCCATGGCCAAAAAGATCTTACGATCATGTTATTATTGGTTGATGTTGGAAGTTGATTGCTACCATTATACAAAGACATGTCACTGATGCCAAATCTACGCTGATAAAATGCATGTGCCACCAACTCCTCTGAATGTCCTGAGTTCTCACTGGCCATTTTCGATATGGGGAATTGATATGATAGGAATGATCGAACCGAAAGCCTCTAACGGACACCGGTTCATACTACTTTCCATTGATTACTTCACCAAGTGGCTGGAAGTTGCGTCCTACACAAATGTGACATGAAAAGTGGTTACTTGGTTCATCAAACAAAATATTATATGAAAATATGGGGTTCCTAGCAGAATCATTACAGACAATGAGTCCAATTTGAAAAACAAAATGATGAAGGAGTTATGTGATGACTTCAAGATCGAGCATCATAATTCCTCACCATATCAACCCAAAACGAACAGAGTTATTGAAGCTACCAATAAGAATATCAAGAAAATCATTGAGAAAATGGTGAAGACATACAAGGATTGGAATGAGATGCTCCATTTTGCTCTACATGGCTATCGTACTTCCGTACGTACATCAATAGGTGCAACTCTTTTCTCTTTAGTATATGGCATGGAGGCAGTACTCCTGGTTGAAGTGGAAATTCCATCACTTAGGGTTCTAATGGAATCAAAGCTTGAAGAAGCGGAATGGGTTTAGATGCAATTTAACAAGCTTAACATCATTAAAGAAAAACATTTGACAGCTTTGTGCCACGGTCAGTTGTACCAAAAGCGGATAAAGAAGGTATTCGACAAAAAGGTTCATCCTCGAGTGTTCAAAGAAGGATATTTAATGCTCAAGAATATTTTACTACCTCACCTTGATTCACGTGGTAAATGGACACCCAACTACAAAGGTCCATATGTGGTAAAAACAACATTCTCATGTGGTGGTCTCATCTCACAATGGATGGGGAAGAACTGCCACATCCGGAAAATTCAGATGCAGTAAAAAAATATTATGTATAAAAAGCTCGCTAAGTTTGAACCCTAAACGGGCGACTTAGGCAAAAAGGAGCATCCCGGTGGATTGAAAACCCTAAAGGGCGATCCAGGCAAAAGTTAGGGACATACACAAATTTTTATCCCGGTGGATTAGAAACCCGAAAGGGCGATCCAGGAAAAAGTTAGGGATCTTACTCAGAAATAAAGAACAAAAAGACTGCAATCTAAGAACCACGACTACGACCACAAAGAAGAGGGATTGATTTAAATTATTCTACTCATAAGCAAAGGAGATTGGAGCTATCAAAAGGACATTGAAGAAACAATAGTAGCAATTATCATTTTCATTGCCATTTTCAATTTTTGTTAAACTTTTTATAATTACCTCCTTCTAGGAATTGCATCTTGTACTCTCGCCTATTCAGAGGCATAATTATCAATACGACATGTACTTTTGCAATCTTTCAAAATTAAGTTTTTACCTTTTCGGACTTGCTTGCAAATACTACGATTATTTCTTGTGAATGCCGCATTGAAACCATTTTGGGAATTTAACAAATAAAAGCATTTATATAACATCAAAAAGCATTTTGGTTAGAAAATCCACGACTATGTCCATGCCTACGATCATAGCCATATCTACGTCTGTGTCCACAATTGTGTCCACGCCTGCGCCTGCAATATAAATATCAAAATCTTACTGACCCTTGTTCATCATATTCAAATAGACTCGAAAACACCACGACAAACGCAACATACAATGTTGGGGGAGCTGGTGACACAAATTGAATGGTTTAAAAGGAGAGAATATCAAAAAATTTACAATACGTTTGGTGCATAAACAAAACATTTAGTGCATATACAAACATTACATTTGGGGCATATATAGAAAAATTCAGCATATATACACTTTGGGTTCCATATCAGCTTAGGGCATCATACATGACATTGTCCAAACACATTTTGGTTAAACCACGAAATTTCTTGGGGCTCATCATTGGATTTTTTGGTCCAAAAAACAAACGAATACCTTGGTTGAGAACAGACACAACCGATAGAACTCTGATCTTATCTTAGGTCTAGTTATTTAAGATTTGATTACCGAAAACACTCTTCAATTATTTACCCTCTAGGTTGTGGTAGGTATGCGAATTCTCAGGATTACGTTAGTTATCCTCTAGGTCATGATAAATACATAAGACTACTCTCGTGTCATTTATCCTCTAGGTTGTGGTAGGTATGCGAATTCTCAGGATTACGTTAGTTATCCTATAGGTCATGATAAATACGTAAGACTACTCTCGTGTCGTTTATCCTCTAGGTCGTGATAAACACACAAACTTTTCAATCATCTGTCTCCTAGGTTGTGGTAGGTGTGTGAATTATCGGGTTTATATTATTCATTCTCTAGGTCGTAATGAATACATAAGTCTATCTTTGTGTCGTTTATCCTCTAAGTCGGGATAAATGCACAAACTTTTTCAAATATATATCCCCTATGTTGTGATAGGTATGCGAATTTTCAAGGTTATACTATTCATCCTCTAGGTCGTGATGAATACATAAGCCTATCCTTGTGTCATTTATCCTCTAGGTCGTGATAAATACACATGCTCATCCTTATATTGTTTACTCTCTAGGTTGTAATAAACATAACAAAATCTGTGATATAATTCATTGTGTTAGTCTCTATGTGGCAATGTATTATCAAGCTCTATTTTATTCATCCCCTAGGTTGTGATGGATAGACAAGATATGTGTTAAGATTACTATGTTAGTCTCAAAGCGTTAGTAATACGATTTTAAAACTTGTGTTATTTACCTCCTAGGTTATGGTAAATATCCAAGGTCTACGATATCTTTTTAGGTATTGGCGAGTGTTATACCCCAAAATTTTCCCTCTCATTTTATCAAGATTCTCCTCACAAGACTTCTTGGACTCAAGACCAGATTAGGGTTTGCTCAGCTCATGACCTCATCTTGCATTGATGACCTGAAATTAGGGTTTGAGTTTGCACAGGGATTTTTGGGCTTTCAATGCCTCATGTGACTTTCATACTTCATGTTGGACCTCTAAGATTGCTCATACCAAGTTTCAAGCCTTGAATCACTTTTTTGCCCAGTCAATTGGGCAGTTGACCTAAAAATCAGCTGTATTGGGAAAAAGTCAACCATGGCCAATTTACAGTCAAATCTCATAATTTTTTATCCACATCAATATTATAGACTCACATGAACCATTTGATTAATTTTGGACCATAACTCCTCAAGAAATTTGATCAGGTCATCAAAAGGGCAAAATGGTCAAAATTAGGGTTTTGACTGGAGAAAGGCAATTTCTGATTTTTCACCTAGCCAATGGCAAATTGGGTTCAAGCATGGTTTCAAGGACTCAATGTAATCATCTTTACCTAATCATAAAGTTCAAAAGATCTCAAGTGTATTGGATTGACAGATGAATTTTCCAATCAACTGATCAAAAATCAATTGTACACTGAAAAGTCAAACTTTGACTTTTTGGTCAAAATCAAGTGCCAAGGGTCATATTTCATCAATATGTGTCAAAACTTGAAAACTTTTTCACCAAGAAACTTAATTTTGGAAATTAGGGTTTAAATTGAAAAATTTTCATAACTTAGAATTTTTCTAAGTGTTGAAAAATTCTTATTTTTCCCCAACTTTTTCACCATGATGCAATTGGATTCAAAGAAAACTTCCAACATGAAAGTTTTATTCCTCCAAAAAATATACAACTTTGATTCACAAATTTTTCTCAAATGATGCTTGGATCTCAAGTTATGATTTTGTGAATAGGGGTCCATAAACTAAATAACTTAGTGAAATTTTGCCCTATTTTAGGCAGGATTTTGACCTAACTTCATGGCAACTTTTCACCTAGTTCCAAGAGGAATCTCAAGTTTCATTTCAAATATGGATTTTAGAGCATGTTACAAGCTTTCCAAAATGTCCAAGAACTCTCCAAGATCAATTATGGTTAGGGAGAATCGAAGAAAGGAAAATGGAAATTTATCACTTTTGTGCAAGGCATTTTCACAATGTTACAAGTTACAAATCAGTTTCAAACATGGTTGTACTTGGTATTATAGGTCCTAATCCCTTCTACACTCCATAATTGAATGCTAACACATTGGATATTGGCTTTATTCTTACCTATGGAGCTTTGCACAAAGAATTAATCCATTTATGGCATAAAGTTCTCAATACCATTTTCATAAAGCTTGCTTTTCCAACTTTACATTTCTTGAGCCATGGACCTGATCTTTTGTTGCAAACAAGATCCAGAGTTATCAGGCAACTTGTACCAACTCTATGCAGTCCATGAGCTAGCAAGTACAAGCTTTGGTATTGTCACCTCAAACGTTTCTTCAAAAGCAAGAAACTTGCAAAAGTCAATAAAACTCATCCATCTGATAAAGGCAAGGCTTAGCTTCATTTCACACAATCTCGGAACCTTGTAACAAGCCAATACACGAATTTCTAACATCTCAAATACTCCAAAACACAAAAAACCACATTTCTGCCCAAAACAGGGCAGATTCTGCAAATCTCAAGCCAAATCAATATTGGCTCGTGCGCTTCTTGATTCAACCTTTGAAACACCTTCCATACATCACACATAAATTGTCCAAGCCCTTGTCTTGCAAATGTGTGCCCTGTTTCAAGCTTCACCATTTTCATTTTGAAGGTTTGCAGGTTGACTCGTGCAGCAAGATTCAAGCATCTACAAGGCAAGCTGAGCATTCGAGAAGCTTGAGGGAACTTCAAGGAAGCTCACAAGAACTTCAGGCCTCACTCAAAGTTCCCACATTGCCATATTCAAACTCAACTAAACAAGGTATTTGTCAAGTTTCTATCTCCTTATTTAGGCATCCTTAGGCCACGATTTGTGAAGCAAAAATGTAGTCCTTAACTTGCTTGAGTTGTACATATGCATAGTTTCCATTTATATTAACTGAGCTAAGAGTATTTGATTGTTGAAGTTCATGAAAAAATTAGGTCAGGAATTAGGGCCACTGAAATTCTCCTTGGTTTCTTAGAGTTAGGTCACAAAATGGATATGGTTGGAATCGTGATTAAAAATGCTATAAGTTTCATGTTGTAAGTTTTTGATTTCATGCAAGCATGAGCAAGAACAGAATCAAGCTCAGAAACACGCGCAGGGACAGAGGACAGGGATGAAGATGCTGTCTTGGGCTTTTTTTGTTTCTTCTTTTTGCACCCCCCCCCCCCCCCCCCATTTTACTTCTGCACCCCCCTTTGCATATTCTTTATATTTTTTGTATTTTCTTGCATATTTTATATTTCTGACTTTATTATTTTTTTCTGAACATTGAAAAATCCCAAAAAATATTTTCTTAATTGTTTGCATTTTATTTTATTTTTATCTTATTTTTTTGCATAAAATATTGATTAGTATAAATAGAATAGGAATTATTTTCTTAAAATAAATTGTAAATACCTTAAAATATTATACATTTTTATTTTTATTATTTAACACATAAAATATCATTTTCCACATATATTTTAATTTTTAATATTTGTAAATATTTTTATTTATTTATTTCTTGAACAAAAATGAATAAAATAACATTAGAAAAACAATATTTTCTTTTAAATCAAAATTAGGGTTTCCCCTTTCAAAAATAATAACATTATTTTTCCTTATTTTTAGGACTTAGATAATTTATTTTTCTCATATATAAAACAATTACAAAACATTTTTTGCATATTTACATTTTTTTTGCATATTTAAATATTGTTTATTTATTTAATGTACAATAAATTCAATTGGGTTATAATAGTAAATTAGGGTTTTATTTTGTACAAACATCCCCATTCAAAACTTGTATCCCCCCTCCCATAATATTGTTGTAATAGCTTAGATTTATTTTACGCAATTTATCGCATTATATACATGTTTAGTAAATTAGGGTTTGTATGATAAGACAAAAATCAAAACAAATAGCATGACCTAATACAAGACAAAAATGCATGAAAAATGACAACACATTGCATACAAGCACCTCTAGGGTTTCACCCACTTGGTTGCCTAAACAAAATGGCCATGGTATGCATGCAAGTTATCTTGGCAAAACAAAACAAAACAAAAGATCATAGTCCCTCGATGACGCTCGATAAGGTTGCCTAAAAACAAATGATCTTAGTCCCTCAGAAAAAATGCCAAGATACCTAGCAACATTGTTATCATGGTTATACGATGACCCACGCCCGTCCCGTTTAACATCCAAAGATAGGTGTTGTACCCCAAACTTTACCCTCCCATTTCCTCAACATTTTCTCATCACAAAACCCCTGGAGCTCAAGATCCAATTAGGGTTTCCTCTGCTCAAGACTTCTCCTTGCACTGTTGACCCAAATTAGGGTTTGTGTTTGCACAAAGATATTTTGATCTAAAATGCCTAAGATGACTTTCATGCTTCATGTTGGACTCCCAAGTTTATCCATACCAAGTTTCAAGCCTTGATTCCAAACTTTGCCCAGTCAATTGGACAGTTGACCTAGAAATCAACTGTATTGGGGAAAAAGTCAAATGTGGCCAATTGACAGTCAAACTTCATGAAAATTGACCCACATCAACATTGTGAACTCACATGGACCATTTGATCAAATTTGGATCACAATTCCACAAGAAATTTGATCAGATCACCAAAAGGGCAAAATGGTCATTTTTAGGGTTTTGACTGTACAAAGGCAATTTTTGACTGTTTGACCTAGCCAATGGCAAACCAAGCTCACATATGGACTCAAGAACACCATGGAATTATCTTGACATACTCAACAAGTTCAAAATATCCCAAATGCACAAGATTGACAGTTGAATTTCCCAGTCAATTGATCAATTTTGACGGTATACTAAAAAGTCAAACTTTGGCTTTTTGGTCAAAATCAAGTGTCAAGATTCATTTTTCATCAAAACATGCCAAATCATGAAACTTGTTCATCAAGAAATCAAGAATTGCAAATTAGGGTTTGAAATGAAGATTTTTCATAACTTAGAATTTTTCTAAGTTATGAAAAACCCTAATTTTTTCCTAACTTTGTCCCACTTTCTCATCAAGATTCATTTGGATTCAAGCAAAAGTCAAAACATGAAAGTTGTAGTCCATTGCAAAATATACAACTTTTATTCACAAAGTTTTCCCAAAAGAAGCGTGTAGCTCAAGTTACAATTTTTGGAACAAGGGTACCAAACCATTCTTAACTTAGAGAAAATTTGACCTATTTTAGGCAGGATTTTTGCCTAACTTCAAGACCATTTTTCACATACTTCCACTTGGCATTTCAATTTGCACTTCAAAGATGGATTGTATTACACATTCCAAGCTTTCCAAAATGTCCAAGAACTCATCAAACAACCTCATGGTTTGAGAGAATCTAATTTTGCAATATGGGAAAAACTCACTTTTGTTATGGCCAATTTCCATGTTCATACACTTAGACAATTTTCAAATCAGCATGCATTTCTTGATTACAGGCCCTAAATCTATTTTACACTCATAAATTTAATGCAAACTCATTGTGCCAAGACCATATTTTTTGTGTTCAAGCATTGCATAGTGGTTTAGTCCCAAAATAGATAAAGCATTTTAACCATTTTTGCAAAAGTGAACTTTATGTCAATTTGCAAATCCAAGCAAGTACATTTGAAATCTCTTTGGCACAAGTTTATGGACTAATTGCACTGATCAAGACTAAGTGGTTCAGCATAGAATGGGGGCATGTACAGGCTAGAAACACCAAGTTGCCTTTTGTTGCTTAAAGTGTAAGAAACATAGCATATCATCAAACAACTCTCATATCAGCTAACACATGCTTAGGAAAATTGGTCAAACATATTCTAAACATCCATTCTGAGCTAGAACACGAGCCAACCAAGTCCCAAACACTCTCATTCACAAAATCACCATTGAACTGCACAAAAACAGGGCCTGCTGCAGATTGAATCCCACAACTCATTTCCATCGTGCATTCTTGCTAAAACCACTTCAAACACCTTCCCTACCATCAATGCAAACTATCCAAAGCATTAGAAGTGGACTGTAACTCCTCTAATCAGTTTGGCCATTTTCATTTTCTTGTTTTGCAGCTGAAGTTCCATAGCACGATTCAAAAGGTTTCAAGACAAAGTAAAGCTTGGAATAGCATCCCTGGACATCAAGGAAGCTGTACCAATCATCACCTTGCATTGAAGACACCTCCATCACCAGATACAACTTCAACTGAACAGGTAAGTTCATGAACACGTATCTCTCTATCCAGGCATTGTTAGCTTTAGGTTTGTGAAGAAAACATGTCACATTCATAGCCCTGAACATGCCCATGTGATTAGATTTCATTTATATTATGTATGCTTAGAGAATTTTAAGTCTGAACATTGATAAAAAACTAGGTCAGGAATTGGGGGAGAAGAAATTCTCTCTCATTTCTGAGAGTTAGATTGATTTCTTTACATGTTTAGAATCGTGACATGATGCTCTATAACTTTGTTGTTGTAAGTTTTTGATGAAAGTCAAAGAATCAGGATCTAGGCTTGACAATGGAAAACGCGCGCTTTGTGTTTGAAACTGGCTGGAGGTTGAAGACAAGCCTTCTTGGGCTGGGCCTGACTTGTTCTTTCTTTCTGCACCTTCATTTTTCACATACACCCCCCTGGCCCATTTTGAGATATATTTGACATTTTTGATTTTTTCCTTTTGATTTTGATTTTATATTTTTATCCAAACATAAAAAAACATTAAAATTACTTTTCTCATATTTTTTGCATTTTTATTTGGATTTTATTTGTATTATTTTGAACTTGTACATAAATAAACAAAATACTTCTTTTATTCAAAATACTAAAATGATACAAATCCATTTCATTTTCCATTTTCATTTTATTTTATCTTCTGAAAATATTTTATAGAAAATATACTTTTTTTTTATAAATATTAAATATTATTATTTTTGTATATATAATATATATTTAGTAAATAATACAAATATTTATATATATATATTAGTATATTTAGGTTTAAAATACAAAATATATACATTTTATTTTTTTATTAATATTTAACATTAAAAATACCTTTTTTACAAATATACTTCATTTTTATTTTATTTTTGTATATAATTGATAAAATTTGTACATATTAAATAAATAATACCTTTTACCTAATAAAATTAGGGTTTTACCCTAAACATAAAAATACCCAAATAAATAATACTTTTTATTTTGTTTATTTGACATATAAAAATATTTTTCTTCATACATATAAAAAACCTTTTTGCATCTTGCATATTTATTTTATTTCTATTTAATTTGTGCAATCAATTATCTTGTAAATAATTCAAAATTGATGTAATAGTCTAGGTTTAAATTCCTTGTCTAAATACCCCCCATTTGAACATTTGTACCCCCCTTCCCATATTGTGTTGTAATAGCTTAGGAACTTTAATTTTCGCACTTTAATGCTTTCTAAATATACCATGTTAGAATTAGGGTTTGTATGCAAATAAAAACAACAAAATAGTTTGACCTAATTTCAAGATAAACAAGCATGAAAATGGACAACACTTATCACACTTGCACCCCTAGGGTATTCCACTTGTTGCCTTCAATAAATGGGCCATATTGCATGTTAGGTCTCTTTGGGCAAAACAAAAACAATCAAATGATCATAGTCACTCGATGACGCTTTCGAAAGTTGCCTAAAAAATGATCAAGTCCCTTAAAGGAAACATTGCCCAAAGATACTTGGCACGTTGCAATTATGGTCTAAACGATGACCCGCGCCCGTCCCGTTCACCTCCTAACACGAGATTGTCCACCAAATACAATGGTGGAACAAAATTGTTAAAAGGGTTAAAAACATAGCAATAATATTTGAGAAATTTAGGAGTAGATAACCTCTTAGTTACTTGAATCAAACTTGCAAAGCAAAACATTTGCCTATTTTCTAAACCACATCTCACAACACTTTCAAAACAAACTTTCAAAAACAAATGAAAACCTTTTCAAAAGACATACACCTTTGTATACATCCCAACATGGATCATTACAAAGGTTGCCACCACATTGGCTTCTTTTCAAAACATTTTCAAACCCACACACACAAAGCACCATTTCAAACAATTGAAAAAAATAAGGCAAGTTGATCTAAGCAAGTAACTAAGAGCCCATGGATAACCATGGATAGAAAGGGTGTTAATACCTTCCCTTTCTATAATCTACTCCCCGGACCCAAGAAAACATCTCAAAGGTTTTTGCTGTGCTTTTTAAACCTTTCCTTAGGATAAAATAAAAAGTCGGTGGCGACTCTTGCTCAACCGAAACATTTGCGAAAACAAACGCAAAACCATAGTCAGTTCTCCCACCGTATCACAGAACTGGCGACTCTACTGGGGAAAATTTTAAAAGTGGAGTAACCTTAGGGCTTAGATCACCCTCTTGCATGATTAATTGTTTGATTTGATTGCTTTATATTTTGGCTCTCTTGTTTGGGTTTGCAATCCTACACCCGGATTTTGGGAAACATTCATAGATAGCAATACGTTGTGGAAACTGTACGGGGTATACCGACACGGTCGAAGCAATAGCTATATTAGTGCGACATATTTGTGAGTACCGGTAACCCTTGAGTTCAATCAAGGAGAGTACGGGGCCGCTGAGTGATGTCACTAAGCACTAATGACCTAGAACCTTACTTGACCATCTTGGCCTTTTATTAGAGGTAGTGAGATGACCGGCTTTGGTGCAGTCCGAAGTTGGTAGATACTCGATACTACACTCATTGAGGGTTGTTTTCTTGGAATATTTTGGTCGCTAGTTAAGTGGCTAAACCAAAACAATGAACGATGAAAACAATCCAATGATATTGAGCTCCTTAGAACCCGGTTACTATTTATAGGACAGGTTTTTAAGCCAACTACACTCAAGAGGGTACTTACCTATGAAACCCCATGCAAGCCTGAAACTAGGGTTTGGTGTGAATTGATTGTACATATGTTTTGTGCATACATCATAAACATCATAAAGCATCATATGCATTCACTAACCATTTCAAGGGTTTAGATCTTCATCTTTGTTCTTGTTTTGTAGGTCATGGAAATTCCTCGCAGAAAAACCATCCAAGTCAACCTTGTGAGAATCTCTCCTCAACTCAAGGAGCTCACCTCAAGAATTCCGGAAAGCTCACCCTTCAGTGAAAGACATGGTATACTGCTCAGCTTAGTCCACACCAACATTGAAGAAGACATGATGAAAGTGCTATTCCAGTTCTTTGACCCTCTTCACCACTGTTTCACTTTCCCCGACTACCAGTTGGTTCCCACTTTGGAGGAATTTTCTCAACTCCTGAGAATTCCTATCCTTAATCAACTACCTTTCAACGGTACGGAAAAGGAACCAAAGCCTGAAGATGTTGCTCGAGCATTACATCTACAACCCTCTGACATTAAGGGGCATTGGGAAACTAGAAGTGGCGTCAAAGGTTTCTTAGCTAAATTCTTGTTTGAGAAGGCACAAGAATGTTGGAATTCATTGGACCTACAAGCCTTTGAAGAAATTGTGGCACTCCTTATCTATGGGTTGGTCTTGTTCCCAAATCCTGACCAGCTCGTAGATGTCAACACCGTCAAAATCTTCATATCCAGAAATCCAATACCAACATTGCTTGGGGACATTCTTCACTCATTTTACACACGAACAATGAGAAAGAGGGGTGTTCTCATGTGCTGTACTCCTCTCCTTGCAAGGTGGTTTATTTCGCACCTTCCACAATATGTCTTGAAGAATGACCAAGGCTCAAGGTGGTCCCAACGGTTGATGACTCTTACTCACTCTGATGTACATTGGTGTTCTCGGTCCAGAGAAAATGTCATCATCGTCGATCGTTGTGGAGAATTCCCTAATGTTCCATTACTTGGCATTAGAGGGGGCATTACTTACAACCCTTGTCTAGCTTTGAGGCAATTTGGATATGCACGAAGAGATGGCCCTCACGACATGTTGATTCCTGACCTGGTTTTTGACTTCGACAACGATGCGCAAGGACTTCGCCAAAGATTCATCAGAGCTTGGAGGATGCCCAACAAGGTTGATAGCAAGACACTGGGACACAAGAATTCCATCCCCCTTGAGCCTTATCTCAAGTGGGTACGAGCCCGAGCCCAGAGTCTAATGATGCCTTATCCTCATGTTCTCCCTGTGATTAAAGAGCTCGTCAAGGAAGGAGAGGTTCCCTACACCATCCCATATCCTGACATGCCTACATCATGGGAGGAGATGCAGAAGAGTTGGATCCAACTCAAGGAAGAAAGGGATACTTTTGAAGCCAGCTTCTACGCCAGTGAGAAGAAGGTTCTAGAGCTCACCCGCCGACTCCATGAGCAAGAGGCCCTCAACACCTACATCGCACCAAAGAGGATGCGCAATGTCTTTTTACCTTGAGAAGTTATTTTGTAATATTTGGCCCATGGGGCATTTATGTACTAACAAATTTCTTCTTATTAATGTGACGTGCGTTCTTTTTTTTGTCTGCAACAATTTTGAATGTTCTAAATCCTTGAATGCATTGCATACATAAGCATACCATTCATCATGTGCATAAGCAGGTCTCTTCAACAGGTTTCCTTATCTTTCTGCTGTTTATTTCAGTAGGATGGATCTCGAGCAAACAGTAAAAGACCTGCAAGCTCAAAATGCACAATTTCAACAACTCCTGATGACCTTGGCTAAGGGTCAGGAGGACATAAAGACCCTAATAGGGAACAAAGACCCAGTGAAAAAGAAGAAAAAGAGAATCGGGGTGGCCACTTTAGGGAGAAGGTTTGAAGGAGAGGCCCGGAGAGTGCTGGAATTTCCCCCTACTTCTGAGGAGGGGGCCAGTAAAGGGGGTGCGGCTGCAGTACCTTCCGAGTCCGATGTGGAAGAAGAGGAGGCTGAAGAGGATGAAGATTACTCTGATCAACAATACCCTCCGGCTGATGATAAATACAAAGGTTTAGAAGACAGGTTGGCAGCCATGGAGCTGCAGAGGGTTCCGGGTTAAACTTCGAAGACTTGGGTTTGGTTGCTGGGATTGTGATTCCTCCAAAGTTCAAGGTGTCGGTGTTTGTGAGGTATGACGGGTTGTCCTGTCCAAAAATGCATCTCAGGTCCTACGTGAGGAAGATCCAACCATATACGGCAGATAAGAATCTTTGGATCCACTTCTTTCAAGACAGCCTTTCTGGAGCTCAACTGGAGTGGTTTTATCAGCTAGAAGGAACCAATGTCCGAAACTGGGAAGACTTGGCCACCGCTTTTTACAAACAATATCAATATAATTCTGACCTTGCTCCCACACGTACCCAACTTCAGGGTATGTCTCTGGGAACAGGCGAAGGGTTCAAAGAATACGCGCAAAAATGGAGAGATTTGGCTGGCAGGGTGCAGCCTCCTTTGACTGATCGCGAATTGGTTGACATGTTTCTGGGGACCTTGTCTGGTCCATTTTTCAATCATCTGATTGGTAAATCTTTCGCGGGGTTTACCGATTTGATCTTAACAGGCGAAAGAATAGAAGCTGGCATCAAGTCAGGGAAGATTCAGAAGAGTGCCGCTGCAAGTGTTGAGAAAAAGCCTTTCAAGAAGGAGGCTAGTGCCGTCTATGGTTCTAGAAGACAAGTCAAGCCAGAAAGCCGCCAAGCCGTCAATGCTTTGGTAATATCAAAACCTGTTGCTGCTCCTCAACAGTACAATCAACAAAGAGGTGAAAGGCCCAAGAGGCAGTATACTCGGCTGAGTATGACCTTGTCACAAATCTTACCGCAACTATTATCAACCAACTTGGTGACCATCAAAGAGGCTCCAAAGGTCGTGAATACTGCATCTCCTAAATATAACCCAAATGCCCATTGTGCTTATCATTCTGATAGCCCCGGGCACACTACTGATGATTGTTGGGCCCTGAGAAATAAGGTGCAAGACTTTATCGATGCAAAGGAAATTCAGTTTGAGGCGCCTGAGAGGCCAAATGTTGTAACTGCTCCTATGCCCCAGCATAGAGTAAATGCCGTCGAGGAAGATTTGTATGCTGTTTCGGTGAATGATGTTGCTACCCCTCTTTTGACTGTTAATAGGAATCTACTACTAGCCGGTTTATTTCCGGGTTGTAGTAAGGGTTGCCTCCTGTGTGTTGTTATCCCTACCGGTTGTCCGCTGTTGAAATCAGGCATCCAAAGCCTGATGGATAGCAAAGAAATTCTGTTCAAGAAAACTGTTGTTCCGTCTGTTTCCGCTGAAGAAGTATCTGTCGTCACAATTTTCAACAATCCTACCAAAGCTCCCCCGAGGAAGCCAGTCCAAATTATGTTTGTTGCACCCATTACCATTACTGTTCCGGGGCCTCTCCCCTATGAATCCGACAAGGCTGTCCCATGGCATTATGGGGCAGATGTGTATGTGCATGGAGTGAAGCAGGAATTCAACACCAGTACCAGTATCAGTAACATCACTGGTCCCGCAAAAGTTACCCGCAGTGGCAGGCTCTTCTCGCCTGACATTGCACCACCAGTTATCCGAAAACCTCTCATCATCACACCCGCAAGTGTGCATGTTTCAAATCAAGTTCCTGTGTCTACTACTGTCGCCGAGTCCTCTGATGCTCGGGGCAAAGAAGTTGCTACCGATTTGCCTGCCAGGACGGAGGCACCAAAAAAGACTGCTGTCGAGGCCTCCCAACAAGAGATGGAGGAAATCCTTAAAATCATTAAGAAGAGTGACTTTAATGTCGTTGAACAATTGGGGCATACCCCCTCCAAGATCTCCATGCTTTCATTGCTGCTATGCTCAGAGGCCCATGCAAAGGCCCTGATTTCATTTCTGAAAACGGCCCATGTGCCGCAAGAGACATCTGCAGATCAGTTCACTGACTGTGTGGCCAATTTGACAGCTGACAATGGCTTGGGGTTCTCAGATGCTGACCTTACCGCCAAAGGGAAAAACCACAATGATGCCCTGCATGTTTCCATAGAATGCAGGGGCACTACTCTTGCACACGTGTTGGTGGATACCGGTTCTTCCCTGAATGTTCTGCCCAAGAAGGCCTTGGACCGTTTAGATTGTGAGGGCCTGGAGTTGAAACCTAGTAACATCATTGTTAGAGCCTTCGACGGTTCTAAGAGGATGGTGCACGGTGAGGTAGACATTCCTATTCGTGTGGGTTCCCAAGCCTTCGATTCAACTTTCTATGTAATGGATATTCGTCCCTCTTATTCCTGCTTGTTGGGTCGACCCTGGGTTCACAAGGCTGGGGCAGTAACATCCACTCTACACCAAAAGCTCAAATACCCTATCAAAGGGAAGATTGTTATTGTGCAGGGTGAGGAGGAATACATGGTGAGTCACTTGAATTCATTCCGGTATATCGAGATGGACGGAGAGTTTATTGAAACCCCCTTTCAACATTTTGAGGAGGTTCCTCCAATACTGGCATCAGCTGAGGCAGTGGTTGAAGAAGACTTTCCCCTGAAGATGGCTTCCCTGAAGGATGCCCGGGCTGTAATCAAGAAAGGCAAATGTGCAAACAGGGGTCAGCTTCCTGACTTCACTCAAAAGAACGACAAGTTTGGGTTGGGCTTCACTGCAGAGGCTCAGAGGGTTGTGCGCAAGGAAAGGATCAGAAAGGCTCTGGTGTTCATAACCAATCCAAGGGTGAATGCTATCGAGGAGGATGTGGAGGAAGCGGAGTTTGACAGTTGGATCTATCCAACCACCAGCAACGGGCCAAGCAACTGGACGGCAAAGGATTTTACACCTATCACATTTGTCACGCAGTAATTAACTCTTTTGATTTCCAATTTGTAACAAACAATATGTTGAAACTTTTATTGGCTCGGTGTCCTACCCGGGACATCGTAGCTCCATTTGTGAGGGATTTTTGTATGACATTTCCATATATCATTAATCAAAACATTGGACGTTTGTTGCATTTCAAATCTTGCGCTCTTTTTCTTTCTGTGTTATATATTGCAAAACAGCTATATTTACACACACTCACTTATACAGGTTTCAATCCACTCTGGATCTCACTGGTAACAGCTCTGCTACCACCAGTTATGACTTCGAGAATCCGATCAACTTGGCCGAAGACGAAGGTGAAGATGATTGCGAAGTGCCTGGTGAACTCGCAAGACTGCTACTCCAGGAAGAGAGGGCCATTCAACCACATGAAGAGCCGGTGGAAACAGTGAACCTGGGTACTGAGACAGATAGAAAACAAGTCAAGATTGGTGCCAATCTAGAGCTCAGCGTGAAGCAACGATTGATCTAGATGCTACATGACTACATGGAGATCTTTGCTTGGTCTTACGAAGATATGTCTGGTTTGGATGCCGACATTGTGGTCCATCACCTGCCTACCAAGGAAGACTGCCCTCCAATGAAGCAAAAGGTCCGCCGTATGCGTCCAGAGATGTCCGAAAAGATCAAAGCTGAGGTTATGAAGCAATTCGATGTCGGGTTTCTAGCAGTGACTTCTTATCCTCAATGGGTTGCCAACGTGGTTCCAGTGCCGAAGAAGGACGGTAAAGTCAGAATGTGTGTCGACTACAGGGATTTGAACAGGGCAAGCCCCAAGGATGATTTCCCTCTGCCTCACATCGACGTTCTTGTTGACAATACTGCTCAACACAAGGTGTTCTCCTTCATGGATGGTTTTTCAGGGTATAATCAGATCAAGATGGCTCCGGAAGATATGGAAAAGACTACCTTTGTGACTCAGTAGGGCACCTTCTGCTACAAGGTCATGCCATTCGGGTTGAAAAATGTTGGGGCAACCTACCAACGTGCCATGGTTACTTTATTTCATGATATGATCCATCATGAGATTGAGGTATATGTTGATGACATGATTGCAAGGTCTCAAACTGAGGAGGAACACCTTGGCCATCTGCGGAAACTGTTTGACCGATTGAAGTTATACAAGCTGAGGTTGAATCCCAACAAATGCACCTTTGGGGTGAGGCCCGAAAAATTGCTAGGTTTCATTGTAAGTGATAAAGGTATTCAGGTGGACCCTGCCAAGGTTAAAGCCATACAAGAGATGCCGACTCCTAAGACAGAGAAAGAAGTCAGAGGCTTTCTGGGACGACTGAATTACATAGCCCGATTCATCTCACATCTAACTGCTACCTGTGAGCCAATCTTCAAATTGCTGAAGAAAGATCAAGTAGTACGTTGGAACGATGAATGTCAGGCTGCTTTCGAAAAGATAAAGGAATATCTCCAAGAACCACCCATTCTTATGCCACCAGTGGAAGGGAGACCTCTAATACTATACTTGACAGTGCTTGATAATTCAATGGGGTGTGTGATGGGGCAGTATGACGAGTCTGGCCGAAAAGAGCATGCTATTTATTACCTGAGCAAAAAGTTTACCGACTGTGAGTCTCGTTACTCACTGCTTGAGAAAACTTGTTGCGCTCTGGTATGGGCTGCTCGCTGGCTGAGACAGTATATGTTGACCCACACTACTCTGTTGATTTCAAAGATGGATCCCATCAAGTACATATTCGAAAAGCCCGCTCTGTTTGGAAGAATAGCGAGATGGAAAATGATCTTGACAGAATATGATATCCAGTACACAACTCAAAAAGCCATCAAGGGAAGTGTATTGGCAGATCATTTGGCACACCAACCTGTGGACGATTACCAATCATTGAACTTTGAATTTCCGGACGAAGATATCATGGTGGTAACTGATTGTGAGGTACCTGGACCGGATGACGGACCTGAGGAAGGATCTCGATGGTCTATGCATTTCGACGGAGCCTCGAACGCTTTGGGTAATGGAATCGGCGTTGTGATCATATCCCCTAAAGGCACTCATACTCCACTCACTGCCCGGCTGTGTTTCAACTGCACCAACAACATGGCAGAGTATGAGGCATGTATCATGGGTCTTCAAGCTGCAATCGACTTAAGGATCAAGTTTCTGAGTGTCTTCGAAGATTCCGCTCTCGTGATCAATCAGATCAAAGGCGAGTGGGATACGAAACACCCAAATCTCATTCCTTACAAGGAGTATGCATTGGCTTTGCTTCCCCACTTTGAAGAGATAACTTTTGAGCACTTCCCAAGAGAGGAGAATCAGTTAGCGGACGCACTAGCTACGATGTCTTCAATGTTCAAAGTCAAATGGGACAATGAGGCTCCCCGGATCATTATCTGGAAGTTGGACGAACCTGCATACTACTGCGATCTTGAGGCCGAAGAGGTAATCGAGAAACCCTGGTATCATGAGGTAAAAAGGTACTTGGAAGCTCAGGAATACCCTGAAGGTGCGTCTGTCAATGACAAGAAGTTCATGAGAAGGTTTGCCGCAAAATTCTTCCTCAGCAACGGCATTCTCTACAAACGGAATCATGATTCAACTCTACTGCGTTGTGTGGATAAGGCTGAAGCAGAGAAGATCATGGTAGAACTACATGAAGGTACATTCGGAACACATTCCAGTGGACATACCATGGCAAAGAAAATCCTTCGGGCAGGATATTTCTGGTCCACAATGGAAGCCGACTGTTACCAACATTCTCGAACTTGTCATAAATGCCAGATTTATGCTGACAAGGTGCACATCCCTCCGGTTCCTCTGAATGTCCTGACGGCACCTTGGCCTTTTGCAATGTGGGGCATTGATATGATCGGCGAGATCCGACCGATGGCAACCAACGGGCATCGATTTATCCTGGTAGCAATCGATTACTTCACGAAGTGGGTTGAGGCAGCTTCCTACGCCACGGTAACCAAGAGCGTCGTGGCACGTTTCATCGGGCATAACTTGATCTGTCGGTACAGCGTCCCGGAAAGAATCATTATGGACAATGGTACCAATCTTAACAACAAGATGATCACTGAGCTCTGCGAACAATTCAAAATACAGCACCACAACTCTTCTCCTTACCGGCCGAAGATGAATGGGGCTGTAGAAGCAGCTAATAAGAATATCAAAAAGATTGTGCAGAAGATGACAGTTACCTATAAAGATTGGCACGAAATGTTACCATTTGCTCTTCATGGGTACCGTACCTCAGCAAGGACGTCAACCGGGGAAACACCTTTTTCCTTGGTCTATGGCATGGAGGCAGTCTTGCCAATTGAAGTCCAGATACCCTCTCTCCGGATAATGAAGGATGCAGATCTGAGCGAAGATGACTGGATCCAGACACGACTTGATCAATTAAACCTAATTGACGAAAAGAGACTCACCGCTATCTGTCATGGTCAGACGTATCAAAAACGGATGATCAGGGCATTTAACAAGAAAGTCAGACCACAAGAGTATCAAGTTGGGGACCTGGTAATCAAATGCATCATCCTTCCTCAGAGTGATCCCCGGGGCAAATGGACCCCTACATACGAAGGGCCATTTGTGGTTAAACATGTGTTCTCAAGAGGAGCCATGATCCTAACCACCATGGAGGGTGACGACCTTCCTCACCCTGCCAATGCAGACATAGTAAAAAGATACTACGCATGAATAAAAGACCCGCTAGGTTGACATACCTAGGCAAAAATAAGGGCTTCCCGGCGAACCAAAAGGGTTCGGGCAAAAATAAGGGATGAAATAAAAAAAATCTGTACACCCGGCAAGTCGAAAACCTGAAAAGGCGGCTTGGGCAAAAATGGGTATCCCGGTGGACTGAAAACCCGAAAGGGCGGTCCAGGCAAAAGTTAGGGATAAAGCGTAACACTATGTCTCATTGGATCACCTTGCATCCAGAATTCGGCATCAACTATCAAGCTCAGACTTCGGCATCGATCAATCAACTTCATCTTCAATTAAGCAGCAAAGTGATGAGACGCTTGAAGACATAAAGGCGATAGCAGAGTTGGAACCCAGTGGAAATATTGTGCACATAGCTGTTTTGTTTCCATTTCAAAATTGTATAAACTCTATGTTTTTCGGCGGCGTCCTCTTACTAGGACGTCAACCTCTTGTACAAAAAACGCCTATTTACAGGCAAATTTCAAAATCAATACAAGTTCACCTTTCCAAACAAATTGCCAATTATTTTTCCTTTTTTTTCTGTTTTGTCTTGCGAAGAACGTCCAATGTTCATTTTTGATATATGCATTTGACATTAAATTGCTAATTCATAAATACTTGCATATGAAACAAAAGACTAATTACAGGTGACATCAGAAATAGGGGCAATGTAGAATTATCCATGCAGTCTAATTACTTTGTCCGCCAAGGTACCAAGGTAGATTCAACTGAAGAATGTGACCAAGTTACTTCAACTCCCCACAAAGTAGGACAAGATTCAACAATGTTTTCGCCAAGCAGAGTTGGTTCCCTCATCAGCCCTACAATAGGCACCATATTACCCTTTGCAAGTCGGTGATATTTTCCCCAAGCAGATTTGGTCTACTGTCAGCTTTAATGAAGTTGGCTATCCCCAGGAGATATCAACATTCCCCAGCGGAGTATACAAACATTCTTAACAAGCATCCCCGGTAGTCTTGATCTAAGATTGTTCCCCGGCGGAATACCAGACATTCGGTGGAGCCACTTCCCCAGTACATCTCAAAAAAAAAATTCCCCAGGAGAGTCCAATGTGAAGGTTTCCCCAGGAAATTTGGAATTCGTATCCCCAGCAGATCTTGAAGCTTATCCCCAGTAGATTCTGGAAGCTTATCCCCTACAGAGTGCGGACGTCTCTCCCGAGCTTTATTCAAAGTTATTCCTCACAAGGGCTTATAACTGGGTTATCCTCAGCTAATTGCCACGGAAGATCGCCCTCGGCGAATTTCTTTCAATCCCCAGTGGAGTTCATCAAGGTTCCCCAACATAACTTATCAACAGAATCCCCAGCGGAGTTTATCATTGTTATCCCCAGCGGAGTTTATCACTGATATCCCCAGCGGAGTTACCATCAACATCTCAAGAAAGAACCTCTCTTTCCCCACAGAGTAATTCCCCTCGGAGTAATCTCTCCAACAAGTTTATTCCCCAACGGAGTCATCTTCTCCTACCGGTGTATTCTTGCAAACATCTTCCCCAGCGGAAACGAAGAACTCTACTCTTCAACGCCAGCCCAGGATTTAATTCCCCGGCCGGTCGTCAAGGATTTATTTTCCTAAGACGAAAATACATTCATAAACATTTCACACATCGTGTTTACATACATAACAAAGTGCATACAACACTTTCTCATTTTGAACATCATGACATCATGCATTTCATACATCATGACATTGCTTACAACTGATGTTTTGCCTTTTCAGGAAAAAGACGATCCAAAAGACAACTACCTTCAACTGTCACAATTCCAGATTCGATTCCTGTATCCAGCCAGGGCACGTCTGAAGAGTTTGAAGATTCGATTCCTGTATCCAGCCAGGGCATATCTGTTGACGACTATTTCCAGACTCGATTCCTGTATCTAGACAGGGCACGTCTGAAGAGTTTAAAGATTCGATTCCTGTATCTAGCCAGGGCATATCTATCAACTGTCACCATTCCAGATTCGATTCCTGTATCCAGCCAGGGCATATCTGTTGACCACATTTCCAGACTCGATTCCTGTATCTAGCCAGGGCACGTCTGAAGAGTTCGAAGATTCGATTCCTGTATCCAGCCAGGGCACATCTATGAGCAACCGATTGTAGATTCGACACCTGTATCTAGCCAGGGCATATCTGTATGAGGAGATTGAAGATCAAACACATGTAACCAGCCAGGAAAACATCTGTCTTTCTCAAATACACAAGTTCTCGCTAAGGAATCTCTTATGCGATCAACACTTCCAAATGGCATCTATAAGCCCATTCCCGACAAGGTTCTGTCACATCTCCAGATGGCATCTATAAGCCCATCTCCCTATCCACCACCTCTCCAAATGGAATCTATAAGCCCATTCCCGACATCACAATTGTTGATACTCCAACATGCGAGTGCAAATTTCCGGGCACTCTAGTGTCCAATCTCCTTTTACCCTCGAGTCGCGAAAGGCAAACTTGCCAATCTAACTCTTCAGGTTCAAGAAGATTGAACAGGGGCAACTGTTGTACCCCAAAATTTGCCCTCCCATTTCCTCAACATTTTCTCATCACAAAACCCCTGGAGCTCAAGATCCAATTAGGGTTTCCTCTGCTCAAGACTTCTCCTTGCACTGTTGACCCAAATTAGGGTTTGTGTTTGCACAAAGATATTTTGATCTAAAATGCCTAAGATGACTTTCATGCTTCATGTTGGACTCCCAAGTTTATCCATACCAAGTTTCAAGCCTTGATTCCAAACTTTGCCCAGTCAATTGGACAGTTGACCTAGAAATCAACTGTATTGGGGAAAAAGTCAACTGTGGCCAATTAACAGTCAAACTTCATGAAAATTGACCCACATCAACATTGTGAACTCACATGGACCATTTGATCAAATTTGGATCACAATTCCACAAGAAATTTGATCATATCACCAAAAGGGCAAAATGGTCATTTTTAGGGTTTTGACTGTACAAAGGCAATTTTTGACTGTTTGACCTAGCCAATGGCAAACCAAGCTCAAATATGGACTCAAGGACACCATGGAATTATCTTGACATACTCAACAAGTTCAAAAGATCCCAAATGCACAAGATTGACAGTTGAATTTCCCAGTCAATTGATCAATTTTGACTGTATACTGAAAAGTCAAACTTTGGCTTTTTGGTCAAAATCAAGTGTCAAGATTCATTTTTCATCAAAACATGCCAAATCATGAAACTTGTTCATCAAGAAATCAAGAATTGCAAATTAGGGTTTGAAATGAAGATTTTTCATAACTTAGAATTTTTCTAAGTTATGAAAAACCCTAATTTTTTCCTAACTTTGTCCCACTTTCTCATCAAGATTCATTTGGATTCAAGCAAAAGTCAAAACATGAAAGTTGTAGTACATTGCAAAATCTACAACTTTTATTCACAAAGTTTTCCCAAAAGAAGGGTGTAGCTCAAGTTACAATTTTTGGAACAAGGGTACCAAACCATTCTTAACTTAGAGAAAATTTGACCTATTTTAGGCAGGATTTTTGCCTAACTTCAAGACCATTTTTCACATACTTCCACTTGGCATTTCAATTTTCACTTCAAATATGGATTGTAGTACACATTCCAAGATTTCCAAAATGTCCAAGAACTCATCAAACAACCTCATGGTTTGAGAGAATCGAATTTTGCAATATGGGAAAAACTCACTTTTGTTATGGCCAATTTCCATGTTCATACACTTAGACAATTTTCAAATAAGCATGCATTTCTTGATTACAGGCCCTAAATCTCTTTTACACTCATAAATTTAATGCAAACTCATTGTGCCAAGACCATATTTTTTGTGTTCAAGCATTGCATAGTGGTTTAGTCCCAAAATAGATAAAGCATTTTAACCATTTTTGCAAAAGTGAACTTTATGTCAATTTGCAAATCCAAGCAAGTACATTTGAAATCTCTTTGGCACAAGTTTATGGACTAATTGCACTGATCAAGACTAAGTGGTTCAGCATAGAATGGGGGCCTGTACAGGCTAGAAACACCAAGTTGCCTTTTGTTGCTTAAAGTGTAAGAAACATAGCATATCATCAAACAACTCTCATATCAGCTAACACATGCTTAGGAAAACTGGTCAAACATATTCTAAACATCCATTCTGAGCTAGAACACGAGCCAACCAAGTCCCAAACACTCTCATTCACAAAATCACCATTGAACTGCACAAAAACAGGGCCTGCTGCAGATTGAATCCCACAACTCATTTCCATCGTGCATTCTTGCTAAAACCACTTCAAACACCTTCCCTACCATCAATGCAAACTATCCAAAGCATTAGAAGTGGACTGTAACTCCTCTAATCAGTTTGGCCATTTTCATTTTCTTGTTTTGCAGCTGAAGTTCCATAGCACGATTCAAAAGGTTTCAAGACAAAGTAAAGCTTGGAATAGCATCCCTGGACATCAAGGAAGTTGTACCAATCATCACCTTGCATTGAAGACACCTCCATCACCAGATACAACTTCAACTGAACAGGTAAGTTCATGAACACGTATCTCTCTATCCAGGCATTGTTAGCTTTAGGTTTGTGAAGAAAACATGTCACATTCATAGCCCTGAACATGCCCATGTGATTAGATTTCATTTATATTATGTATGCTTAGAGAATTTTAAGTCTGAACATTGATAAAAAACTAGGTCAGGAATTGGGGGAGAAGAAATTCTCTCTCATTTCTGAGAGTTAGATTGATTTCTTTACATGTTTAGAATCGTGACATGATGCTCTATAACTTTGATGTTGTAAGTTTTTGATGAAAGTCAAAGAATCAGGATCTAGGCTTGACAATGGAAAACGCGCGCTTTGTGTTTGAAACTGGCTGGAGGTTGAAGACAAGCCTTCTTGGGTTGGGCCTGACTTGTTCTTTCTTTCTGCACCTTCATTTTTCACATACACCCCCCTGGCCCATTTTGAGATATATTTTACATTTTTGATTTTTTCCTTTTGATTTTGATTTTATATTTTTATCCAAACATAAAAAAACATTAAAATTACTTTTCTCATATTTTTTGCATTTTTATTTGGATTTTATTTGTATTATTTTGAACTTGTACATAAATAAACAAAATACTTCTTTTATTCAAAATACTAAAATGATACAAATCCATTTCATTTTCCATTTTCATTTTATTTTATCTTCTGAAAATATTTTATAGAAAATATACTTTTTTTTTATAAATATTAAATATTATTATTTTTGTATATATAATATATATTTAGTAAATAATACAAATATTTATATATATATATATATATATATATATATATATATATATATATATATATATATATATATATATATATATATATATATATATATATATATATATATATATATATATATATATATATATATATATATATATATATATATATATATATATATATATATATATATATATATATATATATATATATATATATATATATATATATATATATATATATATATATATATATATATATATATATATATATATATATATATATATATATATTAGTATATTTAGGTTTAAAATACAAAATATATACATTTTATTTTTTTATTAATATTTAACATTAAAAATACCTTTTTTACAAATATACTTCATTTTTATTTTATTTTTGTATATAATTGATAAAATTTGTACATATTAAATAAATAATACCTTTTACCTAATAAAATTAGGGTTTTACCTTAAACATAAAAATACCCAAAAAAATAATACTTTTTATTTTGTTTATTTGACATATAAAAATATTTTTCTTCATACATATAAAAAACCTTTTTGCATCTTGCATATTTATTTTATTTCCATTTAATTTGTGCAATCAATTATCTTGTAAATAATTCAAAATTGATGTAATAGTCTAGGTTTAAATTCCTTGTCTAAATACCCCCCATTTGAACATTTGTACCCCCCTTCCCATATTATGTTGTAATAGCTTAGGAACTTTAATTTTCGCACTTTAATGCTTTCTAAATATACCATGTTAGAATTAGGGTTTGTATGCAAATAAAAACAACAAAATAGTTTGACCTAATTTCAAGATAAACAAGCATGAAAATGGACAACACTTATCACACTTGCACCCCTAGGGTATTCCACTTGTTGCCTTCAATAAATGGGCCATATTGCATGTTAGGTCTCTTTGGGCAAAACAAAAACAATCAAATGATCATAGTCCCTTGATGACGCTTTCGAAAGTTGCCTAAAAAATGATCAAGTCCCTTAAAGGAAACATTGCCCAAAGATACTTGGCACCGTTGCAATTATGGTCTAAACGATGACCCGCGCCCGTCCCGTTCACCTCCTAACACAAGATTGTCCACCAAATACAATGGTGGAACAAAATTGTTAAAAGGGTTAAAAACATAGCAATAATATTTGAGAAATTTAGAAGTAGATAACCTCTTAGTTACTTGAATCAAACTTGCAAAGCAAAACATTTGCCTATTTTCTAAACCACATCTCACAACACTTTCAAAACAAACTTTCAAAAACAAATGAAAACCTTTTCAAAAGACATACACCTTTGTATACATCCCAACATGGATCATTACAAAGGTTGCCACCACATTGGCTTCTTTTCAAAACATTTTCAAACCCACACACACAAAGCACCATTTCAAACAATTGAAAAAAATAAGGCAAGTTGATCTAAGCAAGTAACTAAGAGCCCATGGATAACCATGGATAGAAAGGGTGTTAATACCTTCCCTTTCTATAATCTACTCCCCGGACCCAAGAAAACATCTCAAAGGTTTTTGCTGTGCTTTTTAAACCTTTCCTTAGGATAAAATAAAAAGTCGGTGGCGACTCTTGCTCAACCGAAACATTTGCGAAAACAAACGCAAAACCATAGTCAGTTCTCCCACCGTATCACAATAGGGTTATCTACCAAACCAATGGTAGGTTAACAATATCAAAGGAATAAAAATGTACAAGAAAGACTTTTGAGTAAGGTAGATAGCTCTTAGTTACTTGATCTCTTTCAAATAATCCTTGCTACTTTCAAAACCATACAAAGCACCATTTCAAACAATTGGAAAAGCAAAGCAAGTGATCTAAACAAGTAAATAAGAGCCCATGGATAACCATGGATGAAAAGGGTGCTAGCACCTTCCCTTTTCATAATCTACCCCCCGAACTCAAGAAAACATCTCAAAGGTCTTTCCTGTGCTTTTTTACCTTTCCTTTTAGATAAAATAGAAGTCGGTGGCGACTCTTGCTAAACCAAAACATTTGCAAACACAAACGCAAAACCTCAAGTCAGTTCTCCCACTGTATCACAGAACTGGAGAATCTGCTGGGGAGAGTTTAAAAGTGGGGTTACCTTAGGGTTTTAGATCACCTATACATGCTTATCTTGTTTGACTTGTATGCTTTACACTTTGGTTCTATTATTTGGGTTTGAATCCTCTACCCGGATTTGGGAAACATTCATAGGTAAATAGCAATACATTGTGGAAACTGTGCGGGGTATACCGACACGGTCGAAGCAATAGCTATGTTAGTATGACATATTTGTGGGTACCAGTAGCCTTTGAGTCAATCAAAGAGAATACAGGGCCACTGAGTGATGTCATGAAGCACTAATGGACTTTTAGAACCTTTACTTGACCAACTTGACCTTTTAGGATGTAGTGAGATGACCGGCTTTGGTGCAGTCCGAAGTTAGTAGATACTCGATACTACACTCATCGAGGGTTGTTTTCTTGGAATATTTTGGTCGCCAGTAAAGTGGCTAAACTGAAACAATGAACACAGAAAACAATCCAGTGATATTGAGCTCCTTAGAACCCGGTTACTATTTCTAGGACAGGATGAGCCAACTAAACTTCAAGAGGGTGCTTACCTATGAAACCCCATGCAAGCCTAAACTAGGAACTTATGTGATTTGCTTGTACATATATACTTGTGCATAACATCATGAACATCATGAAGCATCATATGCATCCACTAACCATTTCAAGGATTTTGGATTTTCATCTTTGTTCCTGTTTTGTAGGCTATGGATTCACTTCGCAGGAAAAAGATCCAAGTCAACCTTGTAAGAATTCCTCCACAACTCAAGGAGCTAGCTTCAAGGATTCCTGAGAATTCTCCATTCATTGAGAGGCATGGTAGTCTTCTCAACTTAGTCACTTCCAATACAGAGGAAGACATGATGAACGTTCTTTTCCATTTCTTTGACCCTTTACACCACTGCTTCACATTTCCTGACTACCAGCTTGTGCCCACTTTGGAGGAATTTTCTCAACTCTTGAGGATTCCTATTCTCAATCAACTACCCTTCAACGGAATGGAAAGAGATCCAAAGCCAGAAGAGATTGCTCAAGCCCTGCACTTGCACTCATCTGAGGTTACAATCCATTGGGAAACTAGAAGTGGTGTCAAAGGCTTCTTGGAAAAGTTCTTGTTTGAGAAGGCCCAAAACTACTGGAATTACTTGGACTTACAAGCTTTTGAGGAGATTGTAGCTCTTGTCATCTATGGGATGGTCTTGTTCCCTAACCCTGACCAACTCATAGATGTGAGTGCTGTCAAAATCTTCATGGCTCGCAACCCAGTGCCTACTTTGCTTGGAGATATCTTACACTCTTTTCACACTCGAACAATGAGGAAAAGAGGTGTTCTCATGTGTTGTATTCCTCTACTGGCAAGATGGTTTATTTCTCATCTTCCACAATCAGTCTTGAAGAATGAGCAAGGTTTTAGGTGGTCACAATGATTGATGACTCTTACACATTCAGATGTTCATTGGTGTTCTCGATCCAAAGAGAATGTTATCATCGTCGACCGTTGTAGGGAATTCCCTAATGTCCCTCTACTTGGCATTAGGGGAGGCATTACCTACAACCCCTGCTTGGCTCTGAGACAGTTTGGGTATGCCCGAAGGGATGGCCCACATGACATGCTGATTCTAGACCTGGTTTTTGACTTCGACAGCAACAATCAAGGACTTTGACAAAGGTTCATCCGAGCTTGGAGGATTCCCAACAAGGTAGACAGTAAGACCTTGGGACACAAGAATTCCATCCCTCTTGAGCCTTACCTCAAGTGGGTACGAACCCGCGCCCAAAGTCTTATAATGCCCTACCCCTCTATTCTCCCAGTGATTATAGAGCCTGTTAAGGAAGGAGAGGTTCCATACACCCTCCTACATCCTGACATGCCAACATCACTCGAAGACCTGCAAAGGAGTTGGATACAGCTCAAGGGAGAACGCGATACTTTTGAAGCCCAATTCTACGCCAGCGAGAAGAAGGCTTTGGAACTCACTTGTCAACTTCACGAAGAGCGGACTCTCAACACCTACATTGCACCAAAGAGGAGGCGGAATGTCTTTTTACCTTAGAATTTTGTATTATTTTGCCCATGGGGCATTGATGTACTAACAATTCTACCTTATTAATATGACGTGTGTTTCTTTTTTGTTTAAAACAAATTTGAATTTCTGAATCCTTGAAAGCATTACATGAATACATATCATTCATCATATGCATAAACAGGTCTTCACACCAAGTTTCCTCATCTCTCTGCTGTTTATTTCAGCAAGATGGATATTGAACAAACGGTCAAATACTTTCAAGCTTAGAATTCACAATTTCAACAGCTACTCTTGACCTTGGCCAAGGGGCAGGAAGAGCTCAAAACTCTGCTAGAGAAAGAAAAAGAGAAAAAGAAGAAAAAGAGAGCTGGTGTGGCTACCATGGGCAGAAGGTTTGAAGGTCAAGCCAGAAGGGTCCTAGATTTTCCATCAACCTCTGAGGAAGGGGAGAGAAAGGGTAAGGAGACTGCAGTGCCTTTAGATTCGGAAGCTGAAGAAGAGGAAGATGAGGACTACTCTGAACAACAATACCCTCATGCAGATGACAAATACAAAAATCTGGAAGAGCGTCTAGCTGCCATGGAGATACAGAGAGTGCCTGGGCTGGACTTTGAAGAGTTAGGGTTGGTATCTGGAATT
This sequence comes from Vicia faba, assembly GCA_948472305.1. Lineage (NCBI taxonomy): Eukaryota > Viridiplantae > Streptophyta > Magnoliopsida > Fabales > Fabaceae > Vicia > Vicia faba. The sequence continues at coordinate 536,908,129 of OX451737.1, forward strand.
GTAATCCCTCCTATGTTTAAAGTACCTCTATTTTCCAAGTATGATGGGTTGTCTTGTCCCAAGATGCACCTGCGATCTTATGTCAGGAAAATTCAATCACATTCTTCTGACAAAGACCTGTGGGTCCACTTTTTCCAGGACAGTTTATCGAGGATGCAGCTAGATTGGTTTTACCAGTTGGAGAGGTCTGATGTGCATAATTGGGAAGATTTGGCAGCCGCCTTCTATAAACAGTATCAATACAACACCGACTTGGCTCCAACCCGTACTCAGCTACAGAGTATGGCTCTGGCTACCAATGAGGTCTTCAAAGACTATGCCCAAAAATGGAGAGACTTGGCAGGACGAGTACAACCACCTCTATCTGAGAGGGAACTAGTAGACATGTTCTTGGGAACTCTGTCAGGGCCTTTCTTTAATCATCTGATTGGAAGCTCCTCTGCGGGGTTCACTGAGTTGATTCTAACTGGTGAGAGAGTTAAAGCCGGCATAAAAAGTAGGAAAATTTAAAAAGATGCATTTGCTTCCGCTGCCATCAAAAAGACTTTTCCAGCAAAGAAGGAAGTATCAGCTGTCTACTCCCAAAGAGGTCAAGGAAGAGTTGAGCGTCGGCCGGCGGTGGGGGCTATAATGATTCAGAAGTCTGCAGCTGATCAGCCCAGAAACAGTCAACCAAGAACCAACCAAGCAAGGGTGGAAAGGCCTGTATGGAAATTCACCCGGATAAACATGACTCCTGCTCAAGTTCTACCCTATCTCTTGAAGTTAAACCTTGAAAGTTTGAAAGAGGCCCCGAAGAACCCGAATACTGCTTCTCCGTACTACCATTCGAACGCCAAGTGTGCTTATGATTCAGAGAGCCTGGGGCACGACACCAACAATTGTTGGACCCTCAAGAATAAGATTCAGGATTTGATAGACACTAAAGAAGTTGAATTCGACGCCCCTGAAAAGCCGAATGTAATCTATGCTCCAATGCCAAAGCATGGCCACAATGCCCATGTTGTTGAAGAGGATCTGTTTGTTGCTACTGTTGATGATTTGATAACTCCGCTACCGATAATCAAGTTGAATTTGTTAAAGGCTGGGATTTTCCCAGGTTGTGAAGAAGATTGCTGCCTTTGTTCATCCTTACCAACCGATTGTCCATTGTTGAAGTTAGGCATCCAACGCCTAATGGATAACCAAGAAATCCTTTTTGAAAAGACTCGTGTGTCACCGACTCCTGTCAATGATGTTTCAATAATAACCATATCCGCCAATCTTTCCAAGGTCTCTAAAAGACCTGTTAAGATTACATCCGCTCCAAAGACTGCACCTTTGAAGATAACCATGCTTGGGCCCGCCCCGTACAAGTCCGACAAATCAGTACCATGGAACTATGATGGAGAAATCTACTACCACGGTATTAAACAAATTAAATCAACTGAAGAGAGTTCTGATGAATAGACTTCCGACATTGGAAACATTGCCGAAACGAGCAAAATCACCCGCAGTGGAAAAATTTTCTCTCCAGAGATTGCCCCTCCAAAGGCAGTCTTTGGACCCTCAGCTGCTCCTAAGATCACTCTTGTACCGGTCAACATATCTGTAAGAACCCCAATTATTGAAGAAGATGTAACTCATGTGGTTGTCCCCTCTGCTGCTGATGATGATAGAGGAAAAGGGATCCAAGAAGAGCCCGTCAGGACGAGGGCTCAGCCATTGGTCATCCCTGAGACCCCTCAAAAAGAAATGGAAGAGATTTTGAAAATAATCAAGAAAAGCAATTATGATGTTGTGGAACAACTGGGGCAAACCCCCTCAAAGAACTTTATGTTAGCCCTGCTGCTTTGCTCAGAAGCTCATGCTAAGGCTCTGATAAGATTTTTGAAGACGGCCCATGTGCCACAGGAAACCTTCGCGGATCAGTTCCAGGAATGTGTAGCTAGCTTGACAGCTGACAATGGTCTAGGATTCTCTGATGCTGATTTATCATCCAAAGGGAGAAAACATAATGACGCTTTGCATGTCTCAGTGGAATGCAGAGGGACTACTCTAGCACGCGTACTGGTAGACACGGGTTCATCATTGAACGTCTTGCCGAAGAAAGCCTTGGATAGACTGGATTGTGAAGGTTTAACCTTGAAGCCCAGCAATATAATTGTCAGAGCCTTTGATGGTTCTAAAAGGATGGTCCACGGGGAGATGGACATCCCGATTAAAGTAGGAACTAAAACCTTCAACTCCACATTCCATGTGATGGACATTCGTCCTTCCTATTCTTGCCTGTTGGGAAGACCCTAGATTCACAATGCGGGAGCTGTCACTTCCACTCTGCATCAAATGCTCAAGTACCCTGTCTAGGGGAAAATCATAATTGTTCATGGCGAAGAGGAATACATGATAAGCCATCTAAATTCTTTCCGCTATGTAGAATTGGATGGCGAATTCATCGAAACCCCTTTCCAGCATTTTTAAGAGGTAGCTCAGGAGATTTTGGCAACCAAGACAGTGTCTTCTGTACCCATGATTACCAGACCTCCGCCCCAGATGTCGTCTCTTAAAGATGAAAAGGCTGTGATTGAAGAAAGAGGAAGCACAATCTGGGGGCAGCTTCCAGACTTTCCTTACAAATCAGATAAGTTCGGCTTGGGGTTCACTTCTTCTGCTCAAAAGGTTGTACGCCGCGCCCGTGCTGGAGGGCCACCAGTGAAGATCACCCATCATGGAGTCAATGCTTTGGAGGATAGTGAAGAGGAGAGCAGCCTGGAAGATTGGATTTTTCCAACTGTTGACGGAGGACTGTGCAACTGGGAAGCAAAAGACTTTGTTCCGATTACTTTCATACCGCAATAATTTATCTTTCAAACATTTCTGTTGGTTTGTAATAATTCTCAAACAATTCGTACACTTTTAACCTTGTGCCTTACCCGAGGCACATAGGTCCATTTGTAAGGGTTTGATTTTTCATCTTCGTATGCCATTTTAATGAATCATGGACATTTTCACATATAAACTTTTGTGTTCATTGTCTTTCTTTTTACATTTTATTTGTTTAAAGGTGGCTATACCTTACACACACCTACACTCACAAATGCAGGTACCCTTCCCTTCCGGATTCCATGGGTAACAATTCTGCTATGGCCTTCAGTGACTCTGAAGATCTGGTCTACCATGTCGAGTACGAAGGTGAGGAAGATTGTGAGGTGCCAGGAGAATTGGCTAGACTGCTACAATAGGAAGAAAGGGCTATTCTACATCATGAGGAGTTGTTAGAGACAATCAACTTAGGTACTGACGAAGACAGAAAAGAAGTCAGAGTGGGTGCCAACCTAGAGCCAAGTGTCAAAGAGCACCTAATTCAGTTGTTACATGAATATGTTGAGATCTTAGCCTGGTCTTATGAAGACATGTCGGGGCTCGATACAGACATTGTGGTTCACCGTCTACCCACAAGAGAAGACTGTCCACCAGTTAAACAGAAAGTCCGCCGCATGAGACCCGACATGTCAGAAAAGATCAAAGCAGAAGTTATGAAGCAGTTCAATGCTGGATTTCTTGCTCTTACTTCCTATCCACAATGGGTTGCTAACATTGTGCCCGTGCCTAAGAAGGAAGGCAAAGTGAGAATGTGCGTGGATTATAGAGATTTAGCCCTAAATATGATTTTCCGCTTCCGCACATTGACATCTTGGTTGACAACACAGCTCAACACAAAGTATTTTCTTTCATGGACGGATTCTCAGGCTATAACCAGATCAAAATGGCCCCTGAGGACATGGAAAAAACTACTTTTGTTACACAGTGGGGTACGTTCTGCTACAAAGTGATGCCATTCAGACTGAAAAATGCCGGAGCAACCTATCAACGCGCTATGGTAGCTTTGTTCCATGACATGATACATCATGAGATTGAAGTCTACGTAGACGACATGATAGCCCGATCAAAAACAGAGGAAGAACACCTTAATCACCTGCAGAAGCTGTTTGTCCGACTAAAGGAGTACAAGCTAAGGTTAAACCCTAACAAGTGCACATTTGGAGTCCGATCCGGTAAACCCTTGGGTTTCATTGTCAACAACAAAGGAATCGAGGTTGATCCTGCCAAAGTCAAAGCTATACAAGAAATGCCTGCTCCTCGCACTGAGAAGGAGGTTAGAGGTTTCTTGGGACGCCTAAACTACATTGCTAGGTTCATCTCTCACCAAACATCTACCTGTGAACCAATCTTCAAGCTGTTGAAGAAAGATCAGGTGGTTAAATGGAATGACGAATTCCAGATTGCCTTTGACAGAATCAAAGAGTATTTGCTTGAACCTCCTATCTTGATGCCTCCCGTTGAAGGAAGACCGCTAATCATGTATCTGACCGTCCTAGAAAATTCAATGGGGTGCGTACTGGGGAAGCATGACGAGTCTGGCCGAAAAGAGCATGTCATTTATTACCTTAGCAAAAAGTTTACCGACTGTGAGACCCGATACTCACTGCTCGAGAAAACTTGCTACGCTTTGGTATGGGCTGCACGCCGGCTAAGGCAATATATGTTGACTCATACCACTTTGCTGATATCTAAAATGGATCCGATTAAGTACATCTTTAAGAAGCCTGCTCTATCTGGAAGAATAGCTAGATGGCAGATGATCCTGACAGAATATGATATACAGTACACGACCCAAAAAGCTATAAAGGGGAGTGTGTTAGCTGACCATTTGGCTCATCAAGCTGTCGAAGATTACCAATCCATGAAGTTTGACTTCCCTGACGAAGACATCATGACATTGGACAACGTTGAAGATTTCAGACCATATGACGGACCTGAACAAGGATCCCGATGGACCCTATACTTTGATGGTGCCTCTAATGCACTTGGTAACGGTATCGGCGTTGTGCTTATATCTCCAGAAGGATGCCATACTCCTTTCACCGCCAGACTTTGCTTTAACTGCACCAACAACATGGCCGAGTATGAAGCTTGCATTTTGGTCTCAAGGCTGCAATAGACCTGGGAGTCAAATCTTTGGTTGTGTTTGGAGACTCAGCTTTGGTCATCAGTCAGATCAAAGGAGAGTGGGACACTAAACATCCCAATCTCATCCCTTACAAAGAACATGTCTTGACATTGCTACCTCATTTCGAGCAGATTATCTTCGAGCACTTCCCGCGAGAAGAAAATCAGCTAGCAGATGCTCTAGCTACAATGCCATCCATGTTTAAACTTAACTGGGATAACGAGGCTCCCAAACTCACCATTGAGCGAATGGATGAACCAGCACATTGTCACGAGATTAATACCGAAGAAGTAGTGGACCGACCTTGGTTTCACGAAGTCAAAAGGTATCTCGAGGCTCAAGAATACCCAGAAGGAGCTTCAGTCAATGACAAAAAGTTCTTGAGGAGATTCTCTGCCAAGTTCTTCCTGAGCAATGGTACCTTTTGCACTCACTCTAGCGGGCATATGATGGCTAATAAGATCCTACGGGCAGGCTATTACTGGTCTACCATGGAAGCTGGCTGCTATCAACATTCCAGAACTTGTCACAAATGTCAAATCTATGCGAACAAGGTACATATACCTCCAGTTCCTCTAAATGTATTAACAGCTCCTTGGCCCTTTGCTATGTGGGGAATCGACATGATTGGAGAGACCAAGCCTATAACATCCAATGGACACCACTTCATCCTAGTGGCCATTGATTACTTTACCAAGTGGGTCGAAGCAGCTTCCTTCGCATCTGTCATAAAGAATGTTGTTGCCTGCTTCATCAAGCAGAACCTCATTTGCCGGTACGGCATCCCCAAAAGGATCATCACTGATAACGGTACAAACCTTAACAACACTATGATCACCGCCTTGTGCAAGCAGTTCCAAATTCAACATCACAATTCATCTCCCTATCGGCCAAAGATGAACGGTGATGTCGAAGTTGCGAATAAAAACATCAAAAAGATCATACAGAAAATGACAGTCACCTACAAGGACTGGCATAAGATGTTACAGTTTGCTCTCCACAGGTACCGTACCACGGCTCGCACATTAACTGGGGTAACACCCTATTCTTTGGTATACGGCATGGAAGTTGTTTTGCCTATCGAGGTTCAGATTCCCTCCTTGAGAATCATGAAGGATGCAGGTCTGAGTGAAGACAATTAGATCTAGACCCGACTTGATCAATTGAACTTAATTGACGAGAAGAGACTTATTGTTGTTTGCCATGGTCAGGCATATCAAAAACTGATGATCGAGGCATTCAACAAGAAATTCAGACGACAAGTATATCAATTTAGAGATCTTGTGATCAAGCGCATCATCTTGCCACAAAGTGATCCCAGGGAGAAATGGACTCCTACCTACGAAGGACCATTTGTGATCAAAAACATCTTTTCTAGTGGGGCAATGATCTTAACCACCATGGACGGTGACGACCTTCCGCACCCTGCGAACGCAGACATAGTCAAAAGATATTACGCATAAGAGACCCGCTAGGTTGACACACCTAGGGAAAAAAAGGGAATCCCGGTGAATCGAAAACCTGAAAGGGCGGTTCAGACAAAAGTTAGGGATAAAACAAAAAAAATTGTACACCCGGCAAGTTGAAAACCCGAAAGGGCGACTTGGGCAAAAAAGGGTTTCCCGGTGGATCGATAACCCGAAAGGGAGGTCCAGGCAAAAGTTAGGAAATTAAAGTGTATGACTATGTCTCATCGGACCACTTTAAGGACAATCTCTTCACAAACAAGCTTCGGGCTTCTGATCAACTCAATCATTTTCGGACGAAGCAACGAATGGATAAGATATTCAGAGTTACGAAGGTTATAGCAAAATGGGAATCCCATGGAATTTTTACACATAGCCATCTTTCTTTGTTTAAATTTTTCTCATTTTTATGACAACGTTCTCTTACTAGGATGTCTGTCTCCTTTGTACAAAATACTTACACAAAGTTAATACAAAGATACTTCAAAGTACAGAAAACTATTTGTCTTTTCCTTTTTAAACTTGTGTTTTATTTGAAAACGCCCAATGATTTATTAATGAGCATATGCATTTGAATATAATCACTGTTTACAAATAATCGATTTGGAAAAGATTAATTACTGACAGGTTAAAAGTATAGGAAAACGTCTTTAGGCTATTCCAGGGGCAACCCCTATAGTATATCATTAAGGTCCCCAGCGGAGCTAAAACTTCAACCTTTAAACCACAGTGGAAATCCTTCAGTTTCCTCAAATTCCCCTGCGAGTTATCTTAAAACTTGATAATTTCCCAGCAAGTTGCTTTGAAGCCTGACAGCTAACCAGACGACAACTTCAGATAATTCCCTAGTAGATTAGCATACAACCCAAACTCCTGATCTCCCCAGCAGGATAGCTACTCACCACAGAGTTTTCACTACTCCCCAACAGGATAAACTTCTTCCCCGCAGAGTTTTTTATCAATTCTCAACAGAATGAAGTCTGCCATCCCCAGCCATAGTCATCAAAGTTCTCGGGATTCCCCAAGCAGGTTTCTCAAGCAACACTTGGCATTATTCTCACAATAGAATGTTTATCATCCTCCAAATTCAAAGACATGAAGGATCTCTATATCCCTAGAGAAGTCAGGATTTCTCTTAATCCCCAGCAGTCTCCAAGGATTTCTCATCCTCAACAATCAAGGATTTATCTTCCCCGACAGCAGTCAAGGGTTTTGTTATCCCCAGTTGTCAAGGATTTATTTTCCTTAGCAATACAGAGAATCAGCTTACATGCACATACATTACACTCATATATCATAAACATTGATAAAACATATTTATTGCATCATACATTTCATGCAACATAACTTTGTGTTTCAGCTAACATTTTACCCTTTTCAGGATAAGATTAACAGCTATCTTTAACAAATATTTAAAGATTTCAGATACAGTACGGATACACTCCAGACACGGAAGTCATTCTGTTACTCATTCAGATCTCTTATTCAGATACAGTACGAATACACTCCAGACACGGAAGTCATTCTGTTACTTATTCAGATCTCTTATTTAGATACAGTACGGATACACTCCAGACACAGAAGTCATTCTATTACTCATTCAGAATTCAAAGTCAAGATACAGTACGGATACACTCCAGACACGGAAGTCTTTCTGTTACTCATTCAAACCTCAATTTCAGATACAATACAAATACGCTCCAGACACGATTGTCATTCTGTCAATTATTCTGATGTTCCCTAGTCCAGATACGCTCCAGACACGGTTGCCATTCTGTCACTCATTCAAATTTTCCCCCAACTCAGATACACTCCAGACACGGAAGTCATTCTGTCACCTATTCAAGATACAGTCCAGATACGCTCCAGACACGGAAGCCATTATGTCACTTATTCAGATTCAAATCTCCAGATACAACTCAGATACGTTCCAGATACGGATATCATTTTGATGTTCATTCTCCTGATTTACAACAAACAGTCTTGGATGGTGTTGTACCCCAAAATTTGCCCTCACATTTTTCCACAAGAAATCACAGCTTCAGACTTTTCCTGATTTTTCAGACTGGTTCAAGAATCGGTCAAACAGACTTTTCTCGTCAGTCAGACAAAATTAGGGTTTTCTTTGATTTTCATGGCTCTGGGACAATTCAAACAGTTGGTTTAGGGTTTGGTTGATTTTGGCTCAACTTTGATCAGGCGAACGTTTCTTTGGCATTTGATCAGAATCAGGGTTTGTGCGCAGATCTCTCAGAAGGATTTAAATTCTACAGTGCTTTTCAAGTTATTCTGAGATGTGGACTGAAACAGTTGGATTGAGTTTGCAGTGTTTGATTAAAATCATGAAGAGAAAAGACATTTGGGCAGTTGTTGTAATTGACTGTGCTTTGCTTTGGATTTTTGAAGCGCCAGGTTTATTAATTGATCGATGCTGAAACCACAATGTTTATTTAATTGTTTATTTATTCTAAGTTAAGATAATTGGAATTTATTTCCATTTATTATAATTTAAGAATTATAAATAATAAAATAAATAATTGAAAAGAAGAAAAAGAATTAACTGATAAAAAGGGATTTTTATTCATCTTTTAATTATTCGTTACAATTGTTGTTTGAATACATGTATTTATTTACAAAGTATTCATAATAATAAATGTTTACAAATAATTAAATTTGGAATAAAACTATCCTAATTTTTCTAAGTTTCCTAGTCTTCATCTTCTATCCAATACTCCTTTGTCGCTCAATTATCTTTCATCTACAAAATAAAATAAGAAAAGAAAGTCAATTGCAGATAAAAGAAATGAAAGACAGACAGTTAATTCGGGCTCATCATTAAAAGCAAATGGCCGGGATCAGCTCGCCCTCTCTGCAAATCACGGGATTTCTCCCGGTTCACAGAGAAGGATGAAAAATGCTTGCAAAAGAATAAAGTATGAAAATGCACAAAAGTTAAATTGCACATTTCAAAATTGTCAAAACTGCATAATTTCCAAAGTCTCAAACAGCATAAGCAAGTACAAAATCCAAACCGAACCATAAAGTTCCAATGTCAAACTAAACAAAAAGTTGTCCAAAAGGGATATGGCAAGATATCAAACAAGTACAAAAGGACATCAATATTGTCAAGAAGCAGAAAGTATGGAAAAGAAGACATAAAGTGCAGAGGAAACATGTATTGCAAGCAAACAAATTTCAGCTTCATCATTTCCCTAGGCCATTGCTTTTTCAGTTAGAAGTACAAACATAAACATTGTTTAATGTTTTAAAATTGTACTGGAGAGAGAGAGAAGAAAGAAAAGAAGTACAGGTTTGCAGGCTTAGGCTTGAGAGACAAAAATATAAAACAAGCTGCAATAGAACAGTAGAGAGGGGGGCAGAAATCAAAAACAGAACTGAGAAACATATCATAACCACAAAATTGTCAAGCTGTTGAAATCTCCAAACCAGTTCACAAAAACACAAAACTGCATCAGTCATCAAGCCTGAAGCCTGAAGCAAGCCTCATCAAGCCCTTAACCTGTCAAACAACAACCAGTAATCATTCAACCTACATTCCAAGCCATAAAACTGAAACCTTTGTCAAAGAAAAACATGAGGCCATAGCCTGCTCCTCACAAGCCTTGAACCTGCTTCAACACAGTTAAAACAACCATTCAAAACTCATTTTGCCCAAAACCGGCACCAACTGATAAACCTGAAACCAGAACATCAAACCTGTCCATTTCAAAGCCTACATCAAGCCTAAATCAGAGAGAAGCCAAGACTTTTCCAACTTGAGCTTCAAACTCATAAACCTGTGTCAAATCTGTCAAGCCAAGCATACTAACCTTGAAATATCCAAACACGTACAGAACCCACACAAGCCCTCAGAAAATCTTCATCACTGGGCAAGAAAACATTCAAATTGATCCCAAGCATACAAACGAAGGCAACATATCAATAGGCAACCAAAACATACAAGGCATCAAGCCAGGCATCAGGGCGACAAGAAGAAGAATATACAAAAAGCAACAGAAGCGAGGCAGAAAGAAGAGAGGAAAAAGTATTCAAGGCAACCCAAACCCTCAGAGGAAACCTCATCACCGGGTTAACATACAGAGGCATCAAGCTAAAGCATACAGTGGCAAACACATAGAAGCATACACAAGCAGAAGCGAGGCTAACAGAAAAAGATGAAAAGGTGACCAAACTAGGTTTTCAGTTGGACATCATAAAACCTGAAAGAAGCGATACAAAATACCCGTTTCCAGCAAGTGAGCTCAACATCTTAACTGTTTCCTCCGCCGTCAAGCCACCGGAAACGCCTCCAAGCTACCGTTCTTCTCCATCTCCAAGGACCAGAGGTAATATCCCTAATCTTTGCCTTTTCATGTACCTCAATCAAAGACAAACAAGAACATAAAGGAAATCAGAAGCGGACCTAAAACATACAACGATATGAGCTAAAACCCTAACGCATTACAACGAAGAAATTGAACCTCGTAGCTACCGCTCGCGTGGTCAGGGAGAAGAGGAGGCAACGGTGGCGTCCGGTGGCTAGAGATGAGGAAGGTGTCAGTAGCTAAGCATGGCGAGAGGAGACCAAGAACGAAAGCGAACGATGGCGCCTCTGTACCCTTTGCACAAACCCTAGCATTTTCCAAATGAAACAATAATTATCAAACCCTAAACGAAATGAACGAATTTGCCATGGGCCTTGCCCCTTTCCAGTAAGCAAAAGCCCATATAACTTTCAGGCATACCCCCCCTATCACTCCTGAAGCGCGTTTGTATTGGTTGGGCCCAGGCCCATTCATTTCTTCCTTTCATTGCTAATTTTTTTTGTTTGTTTTCTTTTAACATAACTTTTTTTTAAATGATATATTAGTTTGGCATATAAGAATACTAAGTAAAAATACATAGAATTAAATCTTTTCTTAAAACTTTCTTTTCTTTCCTTGAAATATTAATTTATACATACTTTACAACAAGAATATAAGAATACAATAATACATAATATAATTAAAACTTAAAACATTTCTTTCTTTTTCTTAAAATATTTTTGTGCATAAATAAATCAATACATAATTTTTTTTCCTCAAATTTAGAACATTTTCTTTTCTTAAAGTACACTAATTTGTACATATTAACAAATATTCCAAGAAAATTAAATAAACACATTAATACATAAAAATGGAACTCAAAACTTTTTTTTCCAAATTTTATCTTATTCGTACATAATTAAAATGCATTATTTTTAATACCTAAAAGAATAGAATTTAAAACATTTTCCTTTCTTTCAATTAAATTTTCTTATTTTGTACATATTAAACAAGATACCAAAATACAATTAAATCAAACATACTTAATAATACATTTGAGTTCACATTTCGCAACTTGTAAATAAATTACACTTGCACCTACACAATACACTTTACATTTGATGCATTATACATTTGCTATTCTTACACTTTGCTATACATTGATTACATTTGATAGCAATTCGATTTGGTTGTAATTATTTAAGTCTCATCCCCATTTGTGAATTTGTACCCCCACTCCCGGATACTATTTGTAATAGCGTAGACTTTAAAATTCTTGCAATTTATCGCTTTCGAATTATACCATGGTTAGACCTAGGGTTTGCATGTACATAAAATCGAACGCTAGATAACCTAATACAAGACAAATACATGAAATCAATACACAATCACAATTGCACCCCCTTAGGGTAATCCCACATGTTGCCTTCCAAAATGGGCCATGCTTGCACGTCGAGTTTCTTTGGCAAAACAATTCAAAATGATCATAAGTCCCTCGATGACGCTTTCGAAAGGTGCCTAAATGGAATGATCAAGTACCTTCAAAGCAAATTTCCAAAGACACTTGGCACTATTGCATTCATGGTCCATACGATGACCCGCGCCTATCTCGATCACATCCTAAACGCAAGATTGTCCACCAAATACAATGGTGGAACAAAATTGTTAAAAAGGGTTAAAACATAAGAAAAACCTTTGAGTACAATAGGGGTAGATAAAACTCTTAGTTACTTGAGATCAACTTGCAAAAACACTTGCCTACTTTTCAAAACCACTCCACAAACACTTTCAAAACAAACTCTCAAAAACATTTGAAACATCTTTTCGAAAAGATACACACTTTTGTAAAACACTCAAACACGAGCCATTACAATGGTTGCCTAAGACAAGGCGTCTATTTCAAAAACATTTTCAAACACACACACACACACCACAATTTCAAGCAATCGAAAATCACGGCAAGTGATCTAAAAACCAAGTAACTAAGAGCCCATGGATAACCATGGATGAAAAGGGTGCTAATACCTTCCCTTTTCATAATCTACCCCCCGAACCCACGAAATATCTCAAAAGGTTTTTTCTGTGCTTTTTAACCTTTCCTTTAGGATAAAATAAAAAGTCGGTGGCGACTCTTGCTAAACCGAACAAGTGCGAATACAAAACGCAAAAACCTCAAGTCAGTTCTCCCACCGTATCACAGAACTGGCGACTATGCTGGGGAAATTCTTAAAAGTGGGGTTACCTTAGGGTTTAGATCACCTTTACATTCTTGCTTTGTTTTCCTTGATTGATTTACTCTTTTTTGGTTCTTGTTTGGGTTTGTTGTAAATCCTACACCCGGATTTGGGGCACCTTCTTAGGTAAATAGCAAAAAAACTGTGAGGGAACTGTGCGGGGTATACCGACATGGTTGAAGCAGTAAGCTATGTTAGTGTGACATATTTGTGAGTACCGGTAACCCTTGAGTTCAATCAAGGAGAGTACGGGGCCGCTGAGTGATGTCGTGAAGCACTAACGAACTCTTAGAACCTTAATTGACCATCTTAGCCTTTTTAGGGGTAGTGAGATGACCGACTTTGGTGCAGTCCGAAGTTGGTAGATACTCGATACTACACTCCTTGAGGGTTGTTTTCTTGGAATATTTTGGTCGCCAGTTAAGTGGCTAAACCGAAACGATGAACACAGAGAATAATCCAATGATATTGAGCTCCTTAGAACCCGGTTTCTATTTTAGGACAGGATGAGCCAACTAACTTCAAGAGGGTACTTACCTAAAACCCCATGCAAGCCTAAACCTAAGGACTTGTTTGCTTTGTGTGAATATGTTTGCCTGTATATACACTCACTTGCTTCTGCATACATGTACATAACATCATACCATAGCATTTTCAATAACCATTTCAAGGATCTCGAGGGTTCTTTTGATGCAGGGTTACGTTGAACCAGACGTCTACCAACGGGCAAGAGGTTTTCTCCTCTAAAAAAATGCCATCAAAGATCAAGTACAACAACTTGAATCAGGGGCTATGACCCACTTGACATGGTGAGCTTGATTCTCGTGGAAAGACATCCATCAGTGCATAGTTCTCCAATCAAAGATCAAGTGCAACAACTTGAATCAGGGGCTATGACCCACTTGACATGGTGAGCTTGATTCTCGTGGAAAGACATCCACCAGTGCACAGTTCTCCAATCAAAGGCTGAAGTTCAACCTCTAACATTCTCTTGTGTTTACCCCAAGAGATCCTTGAAAACATGCATCCACATATCATGCATTGCATTTTGACAGTTTTTCCTTTTTCAGGTTTCCTTACTCTCATACTGTTTATTTCAGTAAGAGATGGCTCTAGAAAGGTCTGTCAAAGACATCCAAGACCAGACCGCTCAGCTGCAGGAAATGTTCCTGAACTTGTCTCTGGGGCAAGAAGAAATGAAAGCTCTCCTCACAAAGGGCTTGGAGAATTCAAACAATGCCAGGGGTGATCAGCTTGCGGAGCTGCAATTTGATCTGGCAACCTTGAGGATCCAAGTGATGGGACAGTTAGTGGGCCAGATGGCTCTCATCCAAGATCTGTCTCAAAGACAAGAGGAACTCAGAGTTCTCGTCCGCCAACTGCTTCAAAACAAGCAACTGGGGCAAACGTCTGAGGTTGAAGAGCAAGTCACCACTCCACACCCTTCCAGACAAGAAGACAAGGGGAAGGCTCCTTTTCTTGATTCAGGGTCACAATCCCAGCAACAACCTCGCCAGCGTCAACGGGGTAGTCGGCGTAATCAAAATATGTCGAGAAGACAGTTCACGGAGACTGACATACCGTCATCTTTGATTCTAGAGTGCTTGTTGGAGGTTAATCTGACTGCTTTAAGGGATCCTCCTCGGAAGCTCAATACCTCCGCTCCTAACTATCATCCCGATGCATTTTGTGTTTACCACTCCTACAGCCCGGAGTACGACACCGACGACTGTTGGGCCTTGAAGAACAAGATTCAAGATCTAATTGACATTGGGGTGCTGAGGTTCATGCCAGACGGTGAGATGAAAATCTTCCGTTAAGGAGTTCTCCACCTGAAGTGGCAAAGCTCAGGCTGAAAGGCTTTTGCTTCATTTTGAATTTTCAAAGTTGTAATTTCTTTTGTTAATTCAAACAATTATCTTTTAATGTCAAACTCTGTTTCATTAATGCATTGCATATGTTTGTCTTGAATTCATTCATTCGTTTTCACTACTCTTATGCTTTATTTATGATATTTAACTCTTGATAAAAAGCTACAAGCCTTTAGAGGGAGGATGACGAAACAATACCATAATCTCACGCAGTATGCTTTCGAACAGACCTTGCTGATGATGTACAGGCATTTCTTTCAATTCCCAAACACTGGAATTATAAGGAAGATAATCCCTAGTCAACCCCTTCGAGCCAAAGAAGTAGGAGTTTTCTGTTCTAAACAATCAAAACCTTTGATATAAACCTGGGGCAGGGTAGTCTCTCAGTTAATTCAAAAAAAAAGTGCACATTGAAGTCGCAAACTCTCAGTTCGTAACACAACGAACGACGTCAAAAAAAGAAAAGCATTCCTTTGGAATCAAAAGACAAGGGTGGTTCCCTATCACATAGGCAATCAATCTCTCAAAAAAGAAAAAGCCCACTGAGCTAAAACCTGTAAAGGAAGCTCAAGAAAGCTGGGGCATCCTGCTGACTGTAATCTCGAAAATGGGAACATTCAGGCAAAAGTTAGGGATAACAAATCAAAATCAAAATAGTGAGGTCATTACAAATCCTCAACAACATGAAAAATGTTGCAAAGAAAAAGGAGATGATGACTGTCTCCCAATTCAATTGGTGAACCATCACCCAAAAAGTCGTTCCAAACTCAAAATAGAATGCGACGCACAATTAACTGAGCTTAGGGTTGAAGAACATCACGAAGAGCGGGTGGGTACAAATACACTTTGAGCCTTTATCCTTTGTTTCTTAAACCGTGAACCAGGCCATGTTACAACCCTTCAAAAGTCCTAATTGAAGCATGGGTTAGTTCGAAAGCGTAATGTTACAAAAGGTATCCTGACTCCTGTAGGGCTTTGCTCTAAATCTTGTGTTGACTTGTCTTATAAAAAGTTTTCTGCTAAAAAACGCATTTTTCAAAAACTTCAAAGACAGACATAAACTTTGCATTGCTTGAATATCACTGTCTGCATTTGGCTTTTTGTTTGACAGCGAAGAAATTCATACAGCGAATGTTCGGAGGAACGAAAACTCTCTCAGTGAGTGTTGTACCCCAAAATTTGCCCTCCCATTTCCTCAACATTTTCTCATCACAAGACATTTAAAGATCAAGATACAATTAGGGTTTCCTCTGCTCAAGACTTCTCCTTGCACTGTGGACTCAAATTAGGGTTTGTGTTTGCCTAAAGATGTTTTGACCTAAAATGCCTAAGATGACTTTCATGCTTCATATTGGACTCCCAAGTTTACCCATACCAAGTTTCAGGTCTTGATTCCAAGTTTTACCCAGTCAATTGGACAGTTAACCTAGAAATCAGCTGTATTGGGGAAAAAGTCAACTGTGGCCAATTGACAGTCAAACCTCATGAAATTTGATCCACATCAACATTATGAATTCATATGAACCATTTGATCAAGTTTGGATCACAATTCCACAAGAAATTTGATCAGATCACCAAAAGGGCAAAATGGTCATTTTTAGGGTTTTGACTGCACAAAGGCAATTTTTGACTGTTTGACCTAGCCAATGGCAAACCAAGCTCACATATGGACTCAAGGACCCCATGGAATTATCTTGACATGTTCATCAAGCTCAAAAAGATCCCAAGTACACAAGATTGACAGTTGAATTTCCCAGTCAATTGATCAATTTTGACTGTATACTGAAAAGTCAAACTTTGACTTTTTGGTCAAAATCAAGAGTCAAGATTCATTTTTCATCAAAACATGCCAAATCATGAAACTTGTTCACCAAGAAATCACAAAATGCAAATTAGGGTTTGAAAATGGAATTTTTCATAACTTAGAATTTTTCTAAGTTATGAAAAACCCTAATTTTTTCCCAACTTTGCCCCATCTTTTCACCATGATCCATTTGGATTCAAACAAAAGTCAAAACATAAAAGTTGTAGCTTGTTGCATAATCTACAACTTTGATTCACAAAGTTTTCTCATTTGAAGCTTGTATCTCAAGTTATGATTTTTTGAATAAGGGCACTAAACCATCTTTTAACTTAGTGAAATTTGACCTATTTTGACAAGGTTTTCTACCCTACTTCAAGGCCACTTTTCATACCCTTCAACTTGGAATTTCAAATTGCATTTCAAAGATGGATTGTAGTACACATTCCAAGCTTTCCAAAATGTCCAAGAACTCATCAAACAACCTCATAACTTGAGAGATTCGAATTTCACAAGTTGGCAAAAATTCACTTTTTGTTCTTCATCAAAGCATGTTCATAAACTTGGCAAATTTGAATTCAGCATGCTTAAGCTACATTGCAGGCCTCTAATCCCATTTTCACTCAATAATTCAATGCATATCCTTTGTGCTCTAGCATTATCTTGCTCATTTGGACAATACACACAAAATCAAGCCTAAACTAGAAAAAGCATATTATCCATTCTTGTAAAGTGCTACTTTATGGCAACTTTGCAAATCTATGAGGTACAATGCAGATCTTTGAGGCAAAAAGGCATGGACATTTCCCACTGATCAAGACTCAAATGTGCAGCATAGATTGAGGCATTGTACTGGCCTAGAAACCAAGTTGACATTTGCTTGCTTCACTTAGAAGTAACATCCATAACATATGCTATCTCTCATACCAGCATACACACACAAGAAAAAAGTTGTCAAACACATTACACATAACATATCCAAGCTAACACACGAGCTCTTGACCTCCAAAACACCCTCCATCTCAGAATCATCCTCAAACTGCACAAACAGGGGTGCCCCTGCAGTTTGAGTGCAATCTCTCAATCCCTTCAAGCATTTCTGTCCAAACCTGTTCCTCTACCTTCCTTACAACATATGCAAGCTATCCAGAAGCTAAGGCACGATCTGTAGTTGCTCTAACCACTTCCACCATTTTCACATCTTTGACTTGCAGGTGAAGTTCTATAGCTTGATACAAGAAGGTTCAAGACAAAGTGAGCATTGAAAAAGCATCCCTGGACCTCAAGGAAGCTTTTCCAATCATTACATTACACTGAAAGTCTCTCATTCTCCACATAGAAGTTCAACTGCACAGGTAAAAGTTTGAATTCGTATCTCTCTTATTAGGCATCTTTAGTCTTAAGTTTGTGAAGAAACAAAGTCCTACTCATAGCCCTGAACATGTACATAGCTTTACTTTTCATTTCTTTTGCCTGAGTAGAGAGAATTTGAGCTCTGAAAATGGTAGAAAAATTAGGTCAGAAAAGAGGGGGAGAGAAATTCTCCCTCATCTTAGAGAGATAGGTCAAGTTCTTTATATGGTTAGAACCGTCTCTTCATGCTTAACATCTTTTGTGTTGGAAGTTTGTTCAAAAAATCAAGGAATCAGGAGTTAGACATTGAAGCAAGAGGCGCGCGTTTTTTCAAAGTTTGAAGCTGGAGGTTGAAGACAGTGTGTGATTGGGCTGGGCTGTTGTTGTTCTTTCTTTTCACACCATCCTTTTTGGCTTACACCCCCCTGAGCCCATTTACTCATTTTTTGACATTTTTGACTTTTTCCTTTTTTGCTGACTTCATTTATTTTTTCTCATGCCATTAAAAAATTAAAAATATTTTTTTCATTATTTTTTGCATTTATTGCATATTTATTTGTTTATTTTCTTAGTTTGTACATAAATATATATATATTTGATTATTAGAATAAATGTAAAAATAATGTAAATACATTTTTTATTTTTTATTTATTTTCTGAAAATATTTCACACAAAAAAAATACTCTTTTATTTATTTTATTAAAATATTAAATAAATATTTATTTTTGTATAATACATATCTAGGGTTTAATATAAATATATATATGATTATTAATATATTTAAGACAAAAATATAAAAATATTTGATTTTTTTATTTTATTTAATATTTGATACAAAAAAATACCTTTTTCACAATACACTTCATTTTATTTTATTTTTTATAAATAATAAATAAATAGTTGTATAAAAATTAAATAATACCTTTTTATTTAAAAATTAGGGTTTTTCACCCTAAGTTCAAAATACTCAAAAATAAATACATTTTTATTTTCTTTTTCCTTTTACATAAATAATATTTTCTCATACACATAGAAACTTTCTTTTTACATTTCACATATTTATTTAATTTACATTTAATTATGCATTGCAAAATATCCAATTGTTGTAATAATTTAGATTTAAATTCTTGTCAATATCCCCATTTGAACATTTGTACCCCCCTTCCCATATTTGGTTGTGTAATAGCTTAGTAATTTTAATTTCGCACTTTATTGCTTTCTAAATAATAACATGCTAGAATTAGGGTTTGTATGCGAAAAACGATAAAAAATAGTTTGACCTAATACAAGATAAACAAGCATGAAAATGGACACACAAATCACACTTGCACCCCCTAGGGTATTCCACTTGTTGCCTTCAAATAAATGGGCCATATTGTATGTTGAACATCTTTGGGCAAAGCAAACAGTTTGAATGATCATAGTCCCTCGATTAAACTTTTTCAAAACAAACAAAAACGAATGATCAAGTCCCTTAGAGAAATTGCCCAAAGACATTTAACGTCGTTACAATTATGGTCTAAACGATGACCCGCGCCTGTCCCTTTCACATCCTAACACAAGGTTGCCCACCAAATACAATGGTGGTGCAAACTTGTTAAAAGGGTTAAAGTATAGCAATAATCTTTTGAGAAATTTAGGAGTAGATAACCTCTTAGTTACTTGAATCAACTTGCAAAACAAAACACTTGCCTAATTTCAAAACCACACAACAAAACAACTTTCAAAACAACTTTCAAAAACAAATGAAAACCTTTTCAAAAGACATACATCTTTGTATACATCCCCACATGGATCATTGCAAAGGTTGCCACCACATTGGCATCTTTTCAAAACATTTTCAAAACCCACACACTCAAGCACCATTTAAAACAATTGAAAACAAAAGGCAAGTGATCTAAGCAAGTAACTAAGAGCCCATGGATAACCATGGATAGAAAGGGTGCTAATACCTTCCCTTTCTATAATCTACTCCCCGAACCCAAGAAAACATCTCAAAAGGTTTTTGCTGTGCTTTTTAACCTTTCCTTAGGATAAAATAAAAAGTCGGTGGCGACTCTTGCTAACCGCAACATTTGCGAATACGAACGCAAACCTCAAGTCAGTTCTCCCACCGTATCACAGAACTGGCGACTCTGCTGGGGATAACTTTTAAAGTGGAGTAACCTTAGGGTTTAGATCACCTTTGTTTTCAATTGCTTACTTTGTTTGCTTTTACATATTGTGGGCTTTGTATCGGAGTTTTATAGATCCTAACCCGGATCTGGGGAAACCCTTTTAGGTAGCAACAAGGCTGTGAGGGAACTGTGCGGGGTATACCGACATGGTTGAAGCAGTCTGCTACGTTGATGTGGCACTTTGGTGTGTACCGGTAACCCTTGAGTTCAGTCAAGGAGAGTACGGGGCCGCCGCGTGGTGTCATGAAGCATCAACTGACCTTAGGAACCTTAATTGAACCATCTTGGCCTTTTTAGGATAGTGAGATAACTGACTTTGGTGCAGTCCGAGGTTGGTTGATACTCGATACTACACTCAATTGAGGGTTGCTTTCCTGGAATATTTCGGTCGCCAGTTCAGTGGCTAAATCGAAACGATGAACAATGAAAGCAATCCAGTGATATTGGGACCTTTAGAACCCGGTTACTTTTGATAGGACAGGTTGAGCCCACAAAACTTCAAGAGGGTAACACCCAGACTTCATGCAGGCCTAAACTCTAAGGGTTTGTGTGACTTGTGTGCCTTACCATGTTTGCCTTTGTGAATGTTTATAATGCATTTAATCATCACATCATTACATCATACAAACATCATGGGCATTGACTAACCATTTCGAGGGTTTCGAATCTTCATCTTTGTTCTTGTTTTATAGGACATGGAAACTGCTCGCAGAAAGACAATTCAGATTAGCCTTGTAAAGATCCCTCCTCAGCTTAAGGAGCTTCTGTCCAGAATTCCCGAGAGTTCTTCATTCAGTGAGAGACATGGAAGACTCATCAACTTGGTTAACACCAACATTGAGGAGGACTTGATAAAGGTCCTGTTCCAATTCTTTGACCCTCTGCATCACTGTTTCACCTTCCCGGATTATCAGTTAGTGCCTACATTGGAAGAATTCTCCCGACTTCTGAAGGTCCCTATCCTCGATCAACTACCCTACAACGGTACGGAAGGGGAACCCAGACTTGAAGAGATTGCTAAAGCCTTGCACCTACAGACATCCGACCTCAAAGGACATTGGGAAGTTAGAAGTGGTATCAAAGGGTTCTTAGCTAGGTTTCTGTTTGATAAGGCCCAAGAATGTTGGAACTCTCTTGACCTACGGGCTTTTGAAGAAGTTGTAGCCCTCCTTGTCTATGGTTTGGTATTGTTCCCTAACCCAGATCAGCTTATTGATATCAGTGCGGTCCAGATCTTCATGACCAAGAATCCTATACCTACACTGTTGGGGGATATCCTTCACTCATGTTACACTCGAACCATGAGAAGAAGGGGTGTCCTTATGTGTTGCACTCCTCTCCTGGGAAGGTGGTTTATTTCGCATCTTCCGCGAACAGTTTTGAAGAACGAGCGGGGTTTGAGATGGTCACAACGGTTAATGACTCTCACGCATGCCGATATACATTGGTGCCCTAGGTCTAGAGAAGACATCACTATCATTGATCGTTGTGGGGAATACCCTAATGTTCCTTTATTTGGAATCAAAGGAGGTATCACCTACAACCCATGCCTGGCTTGGAGACAGTTTGGTTATGCTCGGAAGGATGGCCCTCATAACATGTTAATTCCTGACATAGTCTTCGACTTCGACAACGATACTCAAGGACTTCGTCAGAAATTTATCAGAGCTTGGAGGATGCCAAGTAGGGTAGACAGCAAGACACTAGGGCACCGGAACTCCATCCCGTTGGAGCCTTACCTCAAGTGGGTACGAGCCCGCTCTCAGAAGTTAGTAATGCCTTACCCTCACATGCTACCTGTAATCAAAGAGCCAGTCTTGGAAGGAGAAGCATCCTACACCATTCAACATCCCGACATGCCCACCTCCTGGGAAGAGATGCAGAAGAGCTGGATCCAACTTAAGGAAGAACGGAATTCTCTTGAGACCAGTCTACATGCTAGTGAAAAGAAGGTCCTGGAACTCACCCGCCTGCTGCACGAGGAAAGGAATCTCAACACCTACATCGCGCCAAAAAGAATGCGCAATGTCTTTTTACCTTAAGGGGTTATTTTGTAATATTTGGCCCATGAGGCATTTATGTACTAACGAATTTCTCCTTATTAATATAATGTGCGTTCCTTTTTGTCTACAACAAAGTTTGAATGTTCTAAATCCTTGAATGCATTGCATACATACGCATTCCATTGCATCATATGCATAGCAGGTACCCTATTTCACAGGTTGCTTAATTTTCTTCGCTGTTTGTGTGCACAGTCATCATGAATCCGGAATCATCCAGTGAGCAAGCAATCAAGGCCCTTCAGGCCCAAAGTGCACAGTTTCAAGAGATGGTCCTAAGCCTAGCCCAAGGTCAGCAAGAGTTGAAGACTCTACTCCTGAAGAAGAAGAAGAAAAAGAGGACGGCGATGTTCAACACCGGACGCAGATTTGGGAACACGCTCCACAATGAAGCTGATCCAACCACTTCTTCTGCTGAGAAAAATAGTCCCCAAGGGGGAGGAGCTCCTAGTCCCGCAGTCTCCGACAACGAGACGGACTATAACGAGGAACAATACCCACCTGCTGCTGACAGATACAAACAATTGGAGGACCGCTTGAGCGCTATGGAAATTCAGAACGTGCCAGGACTGGATTTCGGAGATTTGGGATTATCTTCCGGAGTAGTAATTCCACACAAGTTTAAGGCGCCTGCCTTCGCCAAGTATGATGGGGTCTCCTGCCCAAAGCTGCATCTGAGGTCGTATGTAAGGAAAATCTAACCTTACACGGCGGATAAGAACCTCTGGATTCACTTCTTCCAGGACAGCCTCTCGGGGTCTCAACTTGAATGGTTCTACCAATTGGACGGAGCTAGCATCCGGCACTGGGAAGATTTGGCAACTGCATTCTACAGACAATACCAATACAATTCTGATCTCGCTCCTACGCGTACCCAACTTCAGGGTATGTCTCTAGGGACGGGTGAAGGGTTCAAAGAGTACGCTCAAAAATGGAGAGATTTGGCTGGCAGGGTGCAGCCTCCATTAACTGATCGAGAGCTGGTTGATATGTTTCTGGGAACGTTGTCTGGTCCGTTTTTCAATCATTTGGTTGGAAACTCCTCCGCTGGGTTCACAGATTTGATATTAACAGGAGAAAGAATTGAAGCTGGTATCAGGTCAGGCAAGATACAGAAAGCTGCCTCTACAAGTGCTGAGAAGAGGCCATTTAAGAAAGAAGCAAGTGCCGTCTATGGCCCTAGAAGGCAAGTCAAGCCCGAAAGTCGCCAAGCCGTTAATGCTTTGGTCATCTCCAAACCTGTTGCTGCTCCTCAGCAGTACAATCAACAAAGAAATGAAAGGCCCAAGAGGCAGTATACCCGATTGAGTATGACATTATCTCAAATTTTACCCCAACTGTTATCCACCAACCTGGTGACCCTCAAAGAAGCTCCTAAAGTCGTCAACACTGCGTCTCCTAAATACAACCCGAATGCCCGGTGTGCTTATCATTCTGATAGTCCCGGGCACACTACTGATGATTGCTGGGCCTTGAGAAACAAAGTGCAAGATCTAATTGACGCAAAAGAAATTCAGTTTGAAGCGCCGGAAAGACCGAATGTTGTAACGGCTCCTATGCCCCAGCATAGGGTAAATGCCATTGAGGAAGAAGTGTATGCTGTTTCGATAGATGAAGTTGTTACCCCTTTGAAGACTGTTAAGAAGAACCTACTGCGGGCCGGTTTATTTCCGGGTTGCGGCGAAGGTTGCCCATTCTGTGCTATTTCCCTATCTGATTGTCCCTTGCTAAGGTTAGGCATCCAAGGCCTAATGGATAGCAAGGAGATTCTATTCAAAAAGACTGTTGTTCAATTGGTTCCGATGAAAGAAGTTTCCGTGATTACCATCTTCAAAAATCCAATCAAGGCTCCCCCAAAGAAGCCTATTCAAATCTTGACAGTTGCGCCTGTGATCATTACTGTTCCAGGACCCCTCTCCTACGTGTCTGATAAAGTTGTCCCCTGGCATTATGGGGCAGACGTATATGTAAATGGAATCAAGCAAGAATTTGATGCTAGTGCCAGTATCTGCGATATCACCGGTCCAGCTAAAGTCACCCGCAGTGGCAGGCTCTTCTCGCCTGACATTGCGCCTCCCGCTATTCGAAAACCCCTCCTCATAAAACCTGCAAGTTTACCAAGTCCTGTTGCTGATCAAATTGTGTCCCCTGCTGCCGAGTCATCAAATGCTCGGGGCAAAGGGATTGAAGAAGAGCCTGCCCGGATGGAGGCGCCAATACCCGTGAATGCTGAGGCCTCCCGACAAGAAATGGAGGAGATTCTGAAAATAATAAAGAAAAGTGATTTTAATGTTGTCGAGCAGTTGGGGCATACACCCTCCAAGATCTCCCTGCTTTCCTTATTACTATGTTCCGAGGCCCACGCTAAAGCCTTGATCTCATTTCTCAAGACGGCCCATGTGCCGCAGGAGACGTCTGCAGTTCAGTTCACTGACTGCATAGCAAACCTGACGGCGGACAACGGCTTGGGCTTTTCAGATGCTGACCTAACCGCAAAAGGGAGAAACCACAACGATGCCCTGCATGTCTCTATTGAATGCAGGGGCACTACTCTGGCACATGTATTGGTGGACACTGGTTCTTCTTTGAATGTTCTTCCGAAAAAGGCTTTGGATCGTCTGGATTATGAAGGCCTGGAGTTGAAACCCAGCAATATCATCGTCAGGGCTTTCGACGGTTCCAAGAGGATGGTTCATGGAGAGGTTAACATCCCTATTCGTGTGGGCTCTCAAGTGTTTGACTCTACCTTTTATGTGATGGATATACGTCCATCGTACTCTTGTCTGTTGGGTCGACCTTGGATCCATAAAGCTGGGGCAGTGACCTCCACCTTACACCAAAAGCTGAAGTATCCCGTCAGGGGAAAAATCGTCACTGTGCAAGGAGAAGAGGAGTATATGGTGAGCCATTTGAATTCCTTCAGGTTCATCGAGATGGACGGAGAATTTATTGAAACTCCCTTCCAACATTTCGAGGAGGTACATCCAATTTCAGCAGCTGCGGAGACAATGGCCGAAGAGAATGATTCCTTGAAGATGGCTTCCCTAAGGGATGCCCGGGCTGTGGTTCAGAAAGGCAATGGTGCACACTGGGGTCAGCTTCCTGACTTCACTCAGAAGAACGACAAGTTCGGGCTAGGCTTTACTGCAGAGGCTCAGAACGCAGTGCGAAAAGAGAAGATTGGAAAGGCTCCGGTGTTTATTTCCAGCTCAAGGGTGAACGCCATCGAGGAGGATGCGGAGGAAGCTGAGTTTGATAATTGGATCTACCCGACTGCCAGCAACGGACCAAGCAACTGGACAGCAAAGGATTTTACCCCTATCACATTTGTCACGCAGTAATTGATTTCTTTTGATTTCCAAATTTGTAACAAACAATATGTTAAAACTCTGTTGGCTCGGTGTCCTGCCCGGGACATCGTGGCTCCATTTGTGAGGGCTTTTTGTATGACATTTTCATATATCATCAATCAAAACATTGGACGTTTGTTGCATTTCAAATCTTGTGCTCCTTTTCTTTCTGTGTTATACATATTGCAAAACAGCTATATTTACACACACTCACTTATACAGGTTTCAATCCACTCTGGATCTCACTGGTAACAGCTCTGCTACCGCCAGTTATGACTTCGAAAATCCGATCAACTTGGCCGAAGACGAAGGTGAAGATGATTGCGAAGTGCCTGGGGAACTCGCAAGACTGCTACTACAGGAAGAGAGGGCTATTCAACCACATGAAGAGCCTGTGGAGACAATTAACCTGGGTACTGAGACAGATAGGAAAGAGGTCAAGATTGGTGCCAATCTAGAGCTCAGCGTGAAGCAACGATTGATCCAGATGCTACAAGACTACATGGAGATCTTTGCTTGGTCCTATGAAGATATGCCCGGTTTGGATGCCGACATTGTAGTTCACCACCTGCCAACCAAGGAAGATTGCCCTCCAGTAAAGCAAAAAGTTCGACGAATGCGTCCAGAGATGTCTGAGAAGATTAAAGCTGAGGTGATGAAACAGTTTGATGCGGGTTTCCTTGCAGTAACTTCTTACCCTCAGTGGGTTGCCAATGTTGTGCCAGTGCCGAAGAAGGACGGTAAGGTCAGAATGTGTGTTGACTACAGGGATCTGAACAGGGCCAGCCCCAAGGATGATTTCCCCCTACCTCACATCGATGTCCTTGTTGATAATACAGCTCAACACAAGGTATTCTCCTTCATGGATGGCTTCTCAGGGTATAATCAGATCAAGATGGCTCCTGAAGATATGGAGAAGACTACATTTGTAACTCAGTGGGGGACCTTCTGTTATAAGGTCATGCCATTCGGATTGAAAAATGCTGGGGCAACCTATCAGCGTGCCATGGTTGCTTTATTTCATGATATGATCCATCATGAGATTGAAGTATACGTTGATGACATGATTGCAAGGTCTCAAACTGAGGAGGAACACCTTGATCATCTGAGGAAGTTGTTTGACCGACTCAAGTTGTACAAACTGAGATTGAATCCCAACAAATGCACCTTCGGGGTGAGGTCCGGAAAATTGCTAGGTTTCATTGTAAGTGATAAAGGTATTCAGGTGGACCCTGTCAAGGTAAAAGCCATACAAGAGATGCCGACTCCAAAAACAGAGAAAGAAGTCAGAGGGTTCCTAGGACGACTGAATTACATTGCCCGATTCATCTCACATCTGACTGCTACTTGTGAGCCAATCTTCAAATTACTGAAGAAAGATCAAGTGGTACGCTGGAATGATGAATGTCAGGCCGCCTTTGAAAGAATAAAGGAATATCTCCAAGAGCCACCCATTCTTATGCCACCGGTGGAAGGAAGACCTCTGATACTATACTTGACAGTGCTTGATAATTCAATGGGGTGTGTGCTGGGGCAGCATGACGAGTCTGGCCGAAAAGAGCACGCTATTTATTACTTGAGCAAAAAGTTTACCGACTGTGAGTCTCGTTACTCACTGCTTGAGAAAACTTGCTGCGCTCTTGTATGGGCTGCTCGCCGGCTGAGACAGTATATGCTGACTCACACTACTTTATTGATTTCAAAGATGGATCCCATCAAATACATATTTGAAAAGCCCGCTCTATCCGGGAGAATAGCGAGATGGCAAATGATCTTAACAGAATATGATATCCAGTATACAACTCAGAAAGCAATTAAGGGAAGTGTACTGGCTGATCATTTGGCACACCAACCTGTGGACGATTATCAATCATTGAACTTTGATTTTCCGGACGAAGACATCATGGTGGTAACTGACTGTGAAGTACCTGGACCGGATGAAGGACCTGAGGAGGGATCCCGATGGTCTATGCATTTTGACGGAGCCTCCAATGCTCTGGGTAACGGCGTCGGTGCTGTAATCATATCTCCCAAGGGGACTCATACTCCACTCACCGCCCGATTATGTTTCAGCTGCACCAACAACATGGCAGAATATGAGGCATGTATCATGGGTTTACAAGCTGCGATCGACTTAAGGATCAAATTTCTGAGTGTTTTCGGAGATTCCGCCCTCGTGATCAATCAGATCAAGGGCGAGTGGGATACGAAACACCCGAATCTCATACCTTACAAGGAGTATGTGTCGACCTTGCTCCCTCACTTTGAAGAGATAACTTTTGAGCATTTCCCCAGAGAAGAGAATCAGCTAGCGGACGCACTAGCCACGATGTCTTCAATGTTCAAAGTTAAATGGGACAATGAGGCTCCTCAAATCACAATCTGGAAGTTGGATGAACCGGCATACTGCTGCGAGCTCGAGGCTGAGAAGGTGACTGAAAAACCCTGGTATCACGAGGTGAAGAGGTACTTGGAAGCTCAGGAATACCCTGAAGGTGCATCCGTCAATGATAAGAAGTTCATGAGGAGATTTGCTGCAAAATTCTTCCTCAGCAACGGCATTCTCTACAAACGGAATCATGATTCAACTCTGTTACGTTGTGTGGATAAGGCTGAAGCAGAGAAAATTTTGATGGAACTGCACGAAGGTACATTTGGGACCCATTCCAGTGGACACACCATGGCTAAGAAAATCCTTCGGGCAGGATATTTCTGGTCCACAATGGAAGCCGATTGTTACCGACACTCCCGAACTTGTCATAAGTGCCAGATCTATGCTGACAAGGTGCATATCCCTCCAGTTCCTTTGAATGTCCTAACGGCACCTTGGCCTTTCGCAATGTGGGGCATCGATATGATCGGTGAGATCCGACCAACGGCATCCAATGGGCATCGTTTCATCTTGGTGGCGATCGATTACTTCACGAAATGGGTCGAGGCAGCTTCCTATGCCACGGTAACCAAGAGCGTCGTGGCGCGTTTCATCCGGCATAATCTGATCTGTCGGTACGGAGTCCCGGAAAGAATCATTACGGACAATGGTACCAATCTCAATAACAAAATGATCGCTGAACTCTGTGAACAATTCAAGATACAGCACCACAATTCTTCCCCCTATCGGCCGAAGATGAATGGGGCTGTAGAGGCAGCCAATAAAAATATCAAGAAAATTGTGCAGAAGATGACAGTGACCTATAAAGATTGGCACGAGATGTTACCGTTTGCTCTTCATGGGTACCGCACCTCAGCAAGGACATCAACCGGGGCAACTCCTTTCTCCTTGGTCTACGGCATGGAGGCAGTCTTGCCGATCGAAATCCAGATACCCTCTCTCCGGATAATGAAGGATGCGGACTTGAATGAAGATGATTGGATCCAAACTCGACTTGATCAACTAAATCTGATTGACGAAAAGAGGCTCACTGCTATCTGTCACGGTCAAACGTATCAGAAACGGATGATCAGGGCATTTAACAAGAAAGTCAGACCGCAAGAGTATCAAGTTGGGGACCTGGTAATCAAACGCATCATCCTTCCTCAAAGTGATCCCCGGGGCAAATGGACCCCTACTTACGAAGGGCCATTTGTGGTTAAGCGGGTGTTCTCAGGAGGAGCCATGATCCTAACCACCATGGACGGTGACGACCTTCCTCACCCCGCCAATGCAGACATAGTGAAAAAATACTACGCATAAATAAAAGACCCGCTAGGTTGACATACCTAGGCAAAAATAAGGGCTTCCCGGCGAACCAAAAAGGTTCGGGCAAAAATAAGGGATGAAATGAAAAAAATCTGTACACCCGGCAAGTCGAAAACCTGAAAGGGCGGCTTGGGCAAAAATGGGTATCCCGGTGGACCGAAAACCCGAAAGGGCGGTCCAGGCAAAAGTTAGGGATAAAAGCGTAACACTATGTCTCATTGGATCACTTCGCATCCGGAATTCGGCATCAACTATCTGGCTCCAGATTTCGGCGTTGACCAATCAGCTTCATCTTCAGCTAAGCGGCAAAGCAATGAGACATTCGAAGACATAAAGGCAATAGCAGAGTTGGAACCCAGTGGGATTGTTCACATAGCTGTTTTGTTTTCTTTTTCAAATTGTAACTTCTATACTTTTGGCGATGTCCTCTTACTAGGATGTCAGCCTCTTGTACAAAAAACGCCTATTCACAGGCAAAGTTTAAATCAATACAAATTCACTTGTCCTTACAAATTGCCATTGTTTTTCTTTTTCTGTTTTGTCTTGCGAAGAACGTCCAATGTTCATTTTTGATATATGCATTTGACAATAAATTGCTGATTCATAAATGTTTGCATATGAAAAAAGAGATTAATTATAAGTGACATCAAAGACAGGGGCAATGTGGAGTTGTCTAATGCGGTCTAGTTGTTTTGTCCACCAAGGCACCAAGGTAGGTTCAACTGAAAATGTGGCCAAATCATCTTAACTCCCCGCGGAGTAAAACAAGGTCCAGCAGCACTTTCCCCAAGCAGGAATCGATTCCCCGTCGATCCTGAAAAAGGCACAACATTCCCCGGCAGGTCTTAAAAGCTCATCCCCAGTAGATTCTGCGAGCTTATCCCCGGCGAAGTACGAACGTCTCTCCCGAGTTTTATTTAGAGTTATTTCCTCACAAGGACTTATAACTGGGTTATCCTCAGCTAAAAGCCACGGAAGACCGTTCTCGGCAAAAGTTCCTTCAATCCCCAGCGAAGTCTATCTTTGGTATTCCCAAGCAGAGTTTATCTTTGGGGTTTCCCCAGCGGAGTTTATCATCATTATCCTCAGCGGAATCCATCGTTAAAGTCCTCAGCAGGCCTCTCATCAGAACTTCGGCCAAGTATCTCTTCCACAGAGCAGCTTCCCGGCCGTTCGTCAAGGATTTATTTTCCTAAGATGAAATTACACTCATAAACATTTCACATTTTCATACATCTTGATGAAACACATACAACATCAAATGTTGAACATCATGGCATCATGCATATCATACATCATGACATTGCATACAGCTTACGTCTTTGCCTTTCAGGAAAAAGACAATCTCAAAAACGACTACCTTCAACTGTCACAATTCCAGATTCGATACCTGTATCTAGCCAGGGCACATCTGAGAGTGATCAGTTTCCAGACTCGATTCCTGTATCTAGCCAGGGCACGTCTGAAGAGTTCAAAGATTCGATTCCTGTATCCAGCCAGGGCACATCTATCAACTACAACAGCTCCAGATTCGATTCCTGTATCCAGCCAGGGCATATCTGTTGACCACATTTCCAGACTCGACTCCTGTATCTAGCCAGGGCACGTCTGAAGAGTTCGAAGATTCGATACCTGTATCCAGCCAGGGCACATCTATTTGACGACTATTCCCGGATTCGACTCCTGTATCCAGCCAGGGCACATCTGAGCAACCAATTGTAGATTCAATACCTGTATCTAGCCAGGGCATATCTGCATAAGGAGACTGAAGATCAAACACCTGTAACAAGCCAGGAAAACATCTGTCTTTCTTAAATACACAAGTTCTCGCTAAGGAACCTCTTATGCGATCAACACTTCCAAATGGCATCTATAAGCCCATTCCCGACAAAGTTCTGTCACTTTTCCAGATGGCATCTACAAAGCCCATCTCCCTATCCACCATCTCTCCCAAATGGCATCTATAAGCCCATTCCCGACACCACGTTGTTGATACTTCAACATGCGAGTGCAAATTTCCGGGCACTCTAGTGTCCAATCTCCTTTTACCCTCGAGTCACGAAAGGCAAACTTGCCAATCTAACTCTTCAGGTCCAAGAAGATTGAACAGGGGCAACTGTTGTACCCCAAAATTTGCCCTCCCATTTCCTCAACATTTTCTCATCACAAGACATTTAAAGATCAAGATACAATTAGGGTTTCCTCTGCTCAAGACTTCTCCTTGCACTGTGGACTCAAATTAGGGTTTGTGTTTGCCTAAAGATGTTTTGACCTAAAATGCCTAAGATGACTTTCATGCTTCATATTGGACTCCCAAGTTTACCCATACCAAGTTTCAGGTCTTGATTCCAAGTTTTACCCAGTCAATTGGACAGTTAACCTAGAAATCAGCTGTATTGGGGAAAAAGTCAACTGTGGCCAATTGACAGTCAAACCTCATGAAATTTGATCCACATCAACATTATGAATTCATATGAACCATTTGATCAAGTTTGGATCACAATTCCACAAGAAATTTGATCAGATCACCAAAAGGGCAAAATGGTCATTTTTAGGGTTTTGACTGCACAAAGGCAATTTTTGACTGTTTGACCTAGTCAATGGCAAACCAAGCTCACATATGGACTCAAGGACCCCATGGAATTATCTTGACATGTTCATCAAGCTCAAAAAGATCCCAAGTACACAAGATTGACAGTTGAATTTCCCAGTCAATTGATCAATTTTGACTGTATACTGAAAAGTCAAACTTTGACTTTTTGGTCAAAATCAAGAGTCAAGATTCATTTTTCATCAAAACATGCCAAATCATGAAACTTGTTCACCAAGAAATCACAAAATGCAAATTAGGGTTTGAAAATGGAATTTTTCATAACTTAGAATTTTTCTAAGTTATGAAAAACCCTAATTTTTTTCCAACTTTGCCCCATCTTTTCACCATGATCCATTTGGATTCAAACAAAAGTCAAAACATAAAAGTTGTAGATTGTTGCATAATCTACAACTTTGATTCACAAAGTTTTCTCATTTGAAGCTTGTATCTCAAGTTATGATTTTTTGAATAAGGGCACTAAACCATCTTTTAACTTAGTGAAATTTGACCTATTTTGACAAGGTTTTCTACCCTACTTCAAGGCCACTTTTCATACCCTTCCACTTGGAATTTCAAATTGCATTTCAAAGATGGATTGTAGTACACATTCCAAGCTTTCCAAAATGTCCAAGAACTCATCAAACAACCTCATAACTTGAGAGATTCGAATTTCACAAGTTGGCAAAAATTCACTTTTTGTTCTTCATCAAAGCATGTTCATAAACTTGGCAAATTTGAATTCAGCATGCTTAAGCTACATTGCAGGCCTCTAATCCCATTTTCACTCAATAATTCAATGCATATCCTTTGTGCTCTAGCATTATCTTGCTCATTTGGACAATACACACAAAATCAAGCCTAAACTAGAAAAAGCATATTATCCATTCTTGTAAAGTGCTACTTTATGGCAACTTTGCAAATCTATGAGGTACAATGCAGATCTTTGAGGCAAAAAGGCATGGACATTTCCCACTGATCAAGACTCAAATATGCAGCATAGATTGAGGCATTGTACTGGCCTAGAAACCAAGTTGACATTTGCTTGCTTCACTTAGAAGTAACATCCATAACATATGCTATCTCTCATACCAGCATACACACACAAGAAAAAAGTTGTCAAACACATTACACATAACATATCCAAGCTAACACACGAGCTCTTGACCTCCAAAACACCCTCCATCTCAGAATCATCCTCAAACTGCACAAACAGGGGTGCCCCTGCAGTTTGAGTGCAATCTCTCAATCCCTTCAAGCATTTCTGTCCAAACCTGTTCCTCTACCTTCCTTACAACATATGCAAGCTATCCAGAAGCTAAGGCACGATCTGTAGTTGCTCTAACCACTTCCACCATTTTCACATCTTTGACTTGCAGGTGAAGTTCTATAGCTTGATACAAGAAGGTTCAAGACAAAGTGAGCATTGAAAAAGCATCCCTGGACCTCAAGGAAGCTTTTCCAATCATTACATTACACTGAAAGTCTCTCATTCTCCACATAGAAGTTCAACTGCACAGGTAAAAGTTTGAATTCGTATCTCTCTTATTAGGCATCTTTAGTCTTAAGTTTGTGAAGAAACAAAGTCCTACTCATAGCCCTGAACATGTACATAGCTTTACTTTTCATTTCTTTTGCCTGAGTAGAGAGAATTTGAGCTCTGAAAATGGTAGAAAAATTAGGTCAGAAAAGAGGGGGAGAGAAATTCTCCCTCATCTTAGAGAGATAGGTCAAGTTCTTTATATGGTTAGAACCGTCTCTTCATGCTTAACATCTTTTGTGTTGGAAGTTTGTTCAAAAAATCAAGGAATCGGGAGTTAGACATTGAAGCAAGAGGCGCGCGTTTTTTCAAAGTTTGAAGCTGGAGGTTGAAGACAGTGTGTGATTGGGCTGGGCTGTTGTTGTTCTTTCTTTTCACACCATCCTTTTTGGCTTACACCCCCCTGAGCCCATTTACTCATTTTTTGACATTTTTGACTTTTTCCTTTTTTGCTGACTTCATTTATTTTTTCTCATGCCATTAAAAAATTAAAAATATTTTTTTCATTATTTTTTGCATTTATTGCATATTTATTTGTTTATTTTCTTAGTTTGTACATAAATATATATATATTTGATTATTAGAATAAATGTAAAAATAATGTAAATACATTTTTTATTTTTTATTTATTTTCTGAAAATATTTCACACAAAAAAAAATACTCTTTTATTTATTTTATTAAAATATTAAATAAATATTTATTTTTGTATAATACATATCTAGGGTTTAATATAAATATATATATGATTATTAATATATTTAAGACAAAAATATAAAAATATTTGATTTTTTTATTTTATTTAATATTTGATACAAAAAAATACCTTTTTCACAATACACTTCATTTTATTTTATTTTTTATAAATAATAAATAAATAGTTGTTCAAAAATTAAATAATACCTTTTTATTTAAAAATTAGGGTTTTTCACCCTAAGTTCAAAATACTCAAAAATAAATACATTTTTATTTTCTTTTTCCTTTTACATAAATAATATTTTCTCATACACATAGAAACTTTCTTTTTACATTTCACATATTTATTTAATTTACATTTAATTATGCATTGCAAAATATCCAATTGTTGTAATAATTTAGATTTAAATTCTTGTCAATATCCCCATTTGAACATTTGTACCCCCCTTCCCATATTTGGTTGTGTAATAGCTTAGTAATTTTAATTTCGCACTTTATTGCTTTCTAAATAATAACATGCTAGAATTAGGGTTTGTATGCGAAAAACGATAAAAAATAGTTTGACCTAATACAAGATAAACAAGCATGAAAATGGACACACAAATCACACTTGCACCCCCTAGGGTATTCCACTTGTTGCCTTCAAATAAATGGGCCATATTGTATGTTGAACATCTTTGGGCAAAGCAAACAGTTTGAATGATCATAGTCCCTCGATTAAACTTTTTCAAAACAAACAAAAACGAATGATCAAGTCCCTTAGAGAAATTGCCCAAAGACATTTAACGTCGTTACAATTATGGTCTAAACGATGACCCGCGCCTGTCCCTTTCACATCCTAACACAAGGTTGCCCACCAAATACAATGGTGGTGCAAACTTGTTAAAAGGGTTAAAGTATAGCAATAATCTTTTGAGAAATTTAGGAGTAGATAACCTCTTAGTTACTTGAATCAACTTGCAAAACAAAACACTTGCCTAATTTCAAAACCACACAACAAAACAACTTTCAAAACAACTTTCAAAAACAAATGAAAACCTTTTCAAAAGACATACATCTTTGTATACATCCCCACATGGATCATTGCAAAGGTTGCCACCACATTGGCATCTTTTCAAAACATTTTCAAAACCCACACACTCAAGCACCATTTAAAACAATTGAAAACAAAAGGCAAGTGATCTAAGCAAGTAACTAAGAGCCCATGGATAACCATGGATAGAAAGGGTGCTAATACCTTCCCTTTCTATAATCTACTCCCCGAACCCAAGAAAACATCTCAAAAGGTTTTTGCTGTGCTTTTTAACCTTTCCTTAGGATAAAATAAAAAGTCGGTGGCGACTCTTGCTAACCGCAACATTTGCGAATACGAACGCAAACCTCAAGTCAGTTCTCCCACCGTATCACAGTGAGCAAAATCACTTCAAAAGGATGACACTTCCATTACAAGTCTCCTATCAACAAGGGGCATGACATGTCACCATCCAATTAACCTAGGGCAGTCCAGTCAAGGTCCAACAGATCTTTCAAAGTTCAGTTAACCTGGGGCAGTCCAGTCAAGATTTCAAGAAATCTCTCAATCTGCAGAGTAATCTGATTCAAGACTCCTTCATCCCCACTTGGGGCATTCGAATGTCAAAAGTATTCAACAATTTCCTTATCACCTCAGAAGATTGATATAGTTCAAGATGTGACCCAGATTTGGCGACATTCTATAACTCATTCAGACTTGCATCCAGATATAGTTCAGATGTGACCCAGAGATGGCGACATTCCGCAACTTATTCAAGATTTCATTCCAGATATAGTTCAGATGTGACCCAGAGATGGCGACATTCAGTAAACTTATTCCAGATCAGCACCACTTGGGGCATCCGAATGTCAAAAGTGTTCAACAATTCCTTCATCACCTGTTGGCAGATGCAGTTTTACACGGACTCATCATGAAACAACCCTACACCGGTTCCTTCTCAAAACCTCAGATGCAGTTTTACACGGACTCATCCTGAAGCAACCCTACACAGGTTCCTTCCCAACTCCAGATGCAGTTTTACATGGACTCATCATGAGGCAACCCTACACAGGTTCCTTTTCAAACCCGGATGCAGTTTTACACGGACTCATCATCAGGAAACCCTACACCGGTCCCTTCTCAAAACTCAAAAGATTCTTGTAATCCCCAGCCTGAGAACCTTCCGGAATCTAATTCCCCTCAGAATCAAGTTCCCCAGCGGAGCTAAAACTTCCAAAACTATCAATCTCCAAGCAGAGTGAAGACTCTCATTTTCAGGTCCTCACAGGATATTCGAATATTCTCCAGTGAAGATCCCCTCAAGACAGGAACCCCCAGTAGATTGGCATACAACCCAAGCTTCTGATTCCCCAAAAGTGGCCCCAGGATTTCTCACTTTCAACAATCAAAAGATTCTTGCCTTCCCAGCAGCAGTCAAGGAATTACTTTCCTCGACAGCAATCAAAAGATTCTCCTATCCCCAGTGGAGTTCATCAAGTTCCCCAACTAAACTTATCAGTGGAATCCCCAGCGGAGTTCTCATCAAAACTTCAGCAAAGTATCTCTTCCCCACAGAGTATTTCCCCGCAGAGTAATCTCTTCGACAAGTTTATTCCCCAACGGAGTCATCTTATCCTACCGGTGTATTCTTGCAACCATCATCCCTAGCGGAAACGAAGAACTCTACTCTTCAACATCAGCCCAGGATTTAATTCCCCGGCCGGTCGTCAAGGATTTATTTTCCTAGACGAAAATACGTTCATAAACATTTCACATTTCATACATCCTGCTTACATACATGATAAAGTGCATACAACACTATCTCATTTTGAGCATCATGACATCACGCATTTCATACATCATGACATTGCATACAACTGATGTTTTGCCTTTTCAGGGAAAAGGACAATCCAAAAGATGATTACCATCAACTATCACTATTTCCAGACTCGATTCCTGTATCTAGCCAGGGCACGTCTGAAGAGTTTGAAGATTCGATTCCTGTATCCAGCCAGGGCATATCTGTTGACGACTATTTCCAGACTCGATTCCTGTATCTAGCCAGGGCACGTCTGAAAAGTTTGAAGATTCGATTCCTGTATCCAGCCAGGGCATATCTGTTGACGACTATTTCCAGATTCGATTCCTGTATCTAGCCAGGGCATATCTGAAGAGTTTGAAGATTCGATTCCTGTATCCAGCCAGGGCATATCTGTTGACGACTAATTCCAGACTCAATTCATGTATCTAGCCAGGGCACGTCTGAAGAGTTTGAAGATTCGATTCCTGTATCCAGCCAGGGTATATCTGTTGACGACTAATTCCAGATTCGATTCCTGTATCTAGCCAGGGCACGTCTGAAGAGTTTGAAGATTCGATTCCTGTATCCAGCCAGGGCATATGTGTTGACGACTATTTCCAGACTCGATTCCTGTATCTAGCCAGGGCACGTCTGAAAAGTTTGAAGATTCGATTCCTGTATCCAGCCAGGGCATATCTATTGACGACTATTTCCATACTCGATTCCTGTATCTAGCCAGGGCACGTCTGAAGAGTTTCCAGACTCGATTCCTGTATCTAGCCAGGGCACGTCTGAAGAGTTTGAAGATTCGATTCCTGTATCCAGCCAGGGCATATCTGTTGATGACTATTTCCAGACTCGATTCCTGTATCTAGCCAGGGCACGTCTGAAGAGTTTCCAGACTCGATTCCTGTATCTAGCCAGGGCACGTCTGAAGAGTTTGAAGATTCGATTCCTGTATCCAGCCAGGGCATATCTGTTGACGACTATTTCCAGATTCGATTCCTGTATCCAGCCAGGGCACATCTGAAGAATTTGAAGATTCGATTCCTGTATCCAGCCAGGGCATATCTGTTGAAGACTATCACAATTCCAGATTCGATTCCTGTATCTAGCCAGGGCATATCTGTGAGCGTTTGATTGTAGATTCGATACCTGTATCCAGCCAGGGCATATCTGCATGAAGAGTTTGAAGATCAACCGGTAACAGGCCAGGAAATTATCTTTCTTTCTCAAGTACGCAAGTTCTCGCTAAAGAATCTCTTATGCGATCGACACACAATTCCAAATGGCATCTATAAGCCCATTCCCGATAAAACTCCGTCACACCTCCCGATGGCATCTGTAAGCCCATCTCCACAACTATCCATTACACTTCCAAATGGCATCTATAAGCCCATTCCCGACAAGGTTCTAGCAAATTCCCCAGATGGCATCTCTAAGCCCATCACCAAATGGCATCTGTAAGCCCATTCCCTCTACCATCGCATCACCAAATGGAATCTTTAAGCCCATTCCCTCTACCATCACATCACCGAGTGCAAATTTTAGGGCACTCTAGTGTCCAATCTTATTTTACCTTCGAGTCGCGAAAGGCAAACTTGCCAATCTAACTCTTCAGGTCTAAGAAGATTGAACAGGGGCAACTGTTGTACCCCAAAATTTGCCCTCGCATTTGTCCACAAGAAATCACAGCTTCAGGCTTTTCCTGATTTTTCAGACTGGTTCAAGAATCAGTCAAACAGACTTTTCTCGTCAGTCGGACAAAATTAGGGTTTTCTTTGATTTTCATGGCTCTGGAACAATTCAAACAGTTGGTTTAGGGTTTGGTTTATTTTGGCTCAACTTTGATCAGGCGAACGTTTCTTTGGCATTTGATCAGAATCAGGGTTTGTGCGCAGATCTCTCAGAAGGATTTAAATTCTACAGTGCTTTTCAAGTTATTCTGAGATGTGGACTGAAACAGTTGGATTGAGTTTGCAGTGTTTGATTAAAATCATGAAGAGAAAAGACATTTGGGCAGTTGTTGTAATTGACTGTGCTTTGCTTTGGATTTTTGAAGCGCCAGGTTTATTAATTGATCGATGCTGAAACCACAATTTTTATTTAATTGTTTATTTATTCTAAGTTAAGATAATTGGAATTTATTTCCATTTATTATAATTTAAGAATTATAAATAATAAAATAAATAATTGAAAAGAAGAAAAAGAATTAACTGATAAAAAGGGATTTTTATTCATCTTTTAATTATTCGTTACAATTGTTGTTTGAATACATGTATTTATTTACAAAGTATTCATAATAATAAATGTTTACAAATAATTAAATTTGGAATAAAACTATCCTAATTTTTCTAAGTTTCCTAGTCTTCATCTTCTATCCAATACTCCTTTGTCGCTCAATTATCTTTCATCTACAAAATAAAATAAGAAAAGAAAGTCAATTGCAGATAAAAGAAATGAAAGACAGACAGTTAATTCGGGCTCATCATTAAAAGCAAATGGCCGGGATTAGCTCGCCCTCTCTGCAAATCACGGGATTTCTCCCAGTTCACATAGAAGGATGAAAAATGCTTGCAAAAGAATAAAGTATGAAAATGCACAAAAGTTAAATTGCACATTTCAAAATTGTCAAAACTGCATAATTTCCAAAGTCTCAAACAGCATGAGCAAGTACAAAATCCAAACTGAACCATAAAGTTCCAATGTCAAACTAAACAAAAAGCTGTCCAAAAGGGATATGGCAAGATATCAAACAAGTACAAAAGGCCATCAATGCTGTCAAGAAGCAGAAAGTATGGAAAAGAAGACATAAAGTGTAGAGGAAACATGTATTGCAAGCAAACAAATTTCAGCTTCATCATTTCCCTAGGCCATTGCTTTTTCAGTTAGAAGTACAAACATAAACATTGTTTAATGTTTTAAAATTGTACTGGAGAGAGAGAGAAGAAAGAAAAGAAGTACAGGTTTGCAGGCTTAGGCTTGAGAGACAAAAATATAAAACAAGCTGCAATAGAACAGTAGAGAGGGGGGCAGAAATCAAAAACAGAACTGAGAAACATATCATAACCACAAAACTGTCAAGTTGTTGAAATCTCCAAACCAGTTCACAAAAACACAAAACTGCATCAGTCATCAAGCCTGAAGCCTGAAGCAAGCCTCATCAAGCCCTTAACCTGTCAAACAACAACCAGTAAACATTCAACCTGCATTCCAATCCATAAAACTGAAACCTTTGTCAAAGAAAAACATGAGGCCATAGCCTGCTCCTCAAAAGCCTTGAACCTGCTTCAACACAGTTAAAACAACCATTCAAAACTCATTTTGTCCAAAACCGGCACCAACTGATAAACCTGAAACCAGAACATCAAACCTGTCCATTTCAAAGCCTACATCAAGCCTAAATCAGAGAGAAGCCAAGACTTTTCCAACTTGAGCTTCAAACTCATAAACATGTGTCAAATCTGTCAAGCCAAGCATACTAACCTTGAAATATCCAAACACGTACAGAACCCACACAAGCCCTCAGAAAATCTTCATCACTGGGCAAGAAAACATTCAAATCGATCCCAAGCATACAAACGAAGGCAACATATCAACAGGCGACCAAAACATACAAGGCATCAAGCCAGGCATCAGGGCGACAAGAAGAAGAATATACAAAAAGCAACAGAAGCGAGGCAGAAAGAAGAGAGGAAAAAGTATTCAAGGCAACCCAAACCCTCAGAGGAAACCTCATCATCGGGTTAACATACAGAGGCATCAAGCTAAAGCATACAGTGGCAAACACATAGAAGCATACACAAGCAGAAGCGAGGCTAACAGAAAAAGATGAAAAGGTGACCAAACTAGGTTTTCAGTTGGACATCATAAAACCTGAAAGAAGCGATACAAAATACCCGTTTCCAGCAAGTGAGCTCAACATCTTAACTGTTTCCTCCGCCGTCAAGCCACCGGAAACGCCTCCAAGCTACCGTTCTTCTCCATCTCCAAGGACCAGAGGTAATATCCCTAATCTTTGCCTTTTCATGTACCTCAATCAAAGACAAACAAGAACATAAAGGAAATCAGAAGCAGACCTAAAACATACAACGATATTAGCTAAAACCCTAACGTATTACAATGAAGAAATTGAACCTCGTAGCTACCGCTCGCGTGGTCAGGGAGAAGAGGAGGCAACCGTGGCGTCCGGTGGCTAGAGATGAGGAAGGTGTCAGTAGCTAAGCATGGCGAGAGGAGACCAAGTACGAAAGCGAACGACGTCGCCTCTGTACCCTTTGCTCAAACCCTAGCATTTTCCAAATGAAACAATAATTATCAAACCCTAAACGAAATGAACGAATTTGCCATGGGCCTTGCCCCTTTCCAGTAAGCAAAAGCCCATATAACTTTCAGGCATACCCCCCCTATCACTCCTGAAGCGCGTTTGTATTGGTTGGGCCCAGGCCCATTCATTTCTTCCTTTCATTGCTAATTTTTTTTGTTTGTTTTCTTTTAACATAACTTTTTTTTTAAATGATATATTAGTTTGGCATATAAGAATACTAAGTAAAAATACATAGAATTAAATCTTTTCTTAAAACTTTCTTTTCTTTCCTTGAAATATTAATTTATACATACTTTACAACAAGAATATAAGAATACAATAATACATAATATAATTAAAACTTAAAACATTTCT
Organism: Vicia faba; assembly: GCA_948472305.1. NCBI lineage: Eukaryota > Viridiplantae > Streptophyta > Magnoliopsida > Fabales > Fabaceae > Vicia > Vicia faba. The sequence goes on from OX451737.1 coordinate 536,949,753, forward strand.
TTCTTTTTCTTAAAATATTTTTGTGCATAAATAAATCAATACATAATTATTTTTTTCTCAAATTTAGAACATTTTCTTTTCTTAAAGTACACTAATTTGTACATATTAACAAATATTCCAAGAAAATTAAATAAACACATTAATACATAAAAATGGAACTCAAAACTTTTTTTTTCAAATTTTATCTTATTCATACATAATTAAAATGCATTATTTTTAATACCTAAAAGAATAGAATTTAAAACATTTTCCTTTCTTTCAATTAAATTTTCTTATTTTGTACATATTAAACAAGATACCAAAATACAATTAAATCAAACATACTTAATAATACATTTGAGTTCACATTTCGCAACTTGTAAATAAATTACACTTGCACCTACACAATACACTTTACATTTGATGCATTATACATTTGCTATTCTTACACTTTGCTATACATTGATTACATTTGATAGCAATTCGATTTGGTTGTAATTATTTAAGTCTCATCCCCATTTGTGAATTTGTACCCCCACTCCCGGATACTATTTGTAATAGCGTAGACTTTAAAATTCTTGCAATTTATCGCTTTCGAATTATACCATGGTTAGACCTAGGGTTTGCATGTACATAAAATCGAACGCTAAATAACCTAATACGAGACAAATACATGAAATCAATACACAATCACACTTGCACCCCCTTAGGGTAATCCCACATGTTGCCTTCCAAAATGGGCCATGCTTGCACGTCGAGTTTCTTTGGCAAAACAATTCAAAATGATCATAAGTCCCTCGATGACGCTTTCGAAAGTTGCCTAAATGGAATGACCAAGTCCCTTCAAAGCAAATTGCCAAAGACACTTGGCACCATTGCATTCATGGTCCATACGATGACCCGCGCCTGTCCCGATCACATCCTAAACGCAAGATTGTCCACCAAATACAATGGTGGAACAAAATTGTTAAAAAGGGTTAAAACATAAGAAAAACCTTTGAGTACAATAGGGGTAGACAAAACTCTTAGTTACTTGAGATCAACTTGCAAAAACACTTGCCTACTTTTCAAAACCACTCCACAAACACTTTCAAAACAAACTCTCAAAAACATTTGAAACATCTTTTCAAAAAGATACACACTTTTGTAAAACACTCAAACACGAGTCATTACAATGGTTGCCTAAGACAAGGCGTCTATTTCAAAAACATTTTCAAAAACACACACACACACACCACAATTTCAAGCAATCGAAAATCAAGGCAAGTGATCTAAAAACCAAGTAACTAAGAGCCCATGGATAACCATGGATGAAAAGGGTGCTAATACCTTCCCTTTTCATAATCTACCCCCTGAACCCACGAAATATCTCAAAAGGTTTTTTCTGTGCTTTTTAACCTTTCCTTTAGGATAAAATAAAAAGTTGGTGGCGACTCTTGCTAAACCGAACAAGTGCGAATACAAAACCCAAAAACCTCAAGTCAGTTCTCCCATCGTATCACAGATGGCATCTACAAGCCCATCTCCAACAATATTCTATCACCTCCCTAAATGGCATCTTTAAGCCCATTCCCTCAACTACTTCATCAAGTGCAAATTTATGGGCATTCTGGTGTCCAATCATCTTTTACCTTCGAGTAACGAACGATAAAACTCGCCAATCTAACTCTTCAGGTTCAAGAAGATTGAACAGGGGCAGCTGTTGTACCCCAAAATTTTCCCTCTCGTTTTATCAATATTCTCCTCACAAGACTTCTTGGACTCAAGACCAGATTAGGGTTTGCTCAACTCAAGACCTCATCTTGCACTGATGACCTGAAATTAGGGTTTGAGTTTGCACAGGTATTTTTGGGCTTTCAATGCCTCATGTGACTTTCATACTTCATGTTGGACCTCTGAGATTGCTCATACCAAGTTTCAAGCCTTGAATCACTTTTTTGCCCAGTCAATTGGACAATTGACCTAAAAATCAATTGTATTGGGGAAAAAGTCAACCATGGCCAATTTACAGTCAAACCTCATAATTTTTTATCCACATCAACATTATAGACTCACATGAACCATTTTATCAAGTTTGGACCACAACTCCTCAAGAAATTTGATCAGATCACCGAAAGGGCAAAATGGTCAAAATTAGGGTTTTGACTGGAGAAAGGCAATTTCTGATTTTTCACCTAGCCAATGGCAAATTGGGTTTAAGCATGGTTTAAAGGACTCAATGGCATCATCTTAACCTAATCACAAAGTTCAAAAGAACTCAAGTGTATTGGATTGACAAATGAATTTTCCAGTCAACTGATCAAAAATCAATTGTACACTGAAAAGTCAAACTTTGACTTTTTGGTCAAAATCAAGTGCCAAGGGTCATATTTCATCAAGATGTGTCAAAACTTGAAACTTTTTCACCAAGAAACTTAATTTTGGAAATTAGGGTTTAAATTGAAAATTTTTCATAACTTAGAATTTTTTTAAGTGTTGAAAAATTCTTATTTTTTCCCAACTTTTCCCAACTTTTTCACCATGATGCAATTGGATTCAAAGAAAACTTCACACATGAAAGTTGTAGTCCTCCACAAAATCTACAACTTTGATTCACAAAGTTTTCTCAAATGATGCTTGGATATCAAGTTATGATTTTGTGAATAGGGGTCCATAAACTAAATAACTTAGTGAAATTTTGCCCTATTTTAGGCAGGATTTTGACCTAACTTCATGGAAAATTTTCACCTAGTTCCAAGATGAATCTCAAGTTTCATTTCAAAGATGGATTGTAGATCATTTTACAAGCTTTCCAAAATGTCAAAGAACTCTCCAAGATCATTTATGGTTAGGGAGAATCGAAGAAAGGAAAATGGCAAGTTATCACTTTTGTGCAAGGCATTTTCACAATGTTACAAGTTGCAAATCAGTTTCAAACATGCTTGTACTTGGTATTACAAGTCCTAATACCTTCTACACTCCATAATTGAATGCTAACACATTGGATATTGGCTTTATTCTTACCTATGGAGCTTTGCACAAAGAATTAATCCATTTATGGCATAAAGTTCTCAATACCATTTTCATAAAGCTTGCTTTTTCCAACTTTACATTTCTTGAGCCATGGACCTGATCTTTTGTTGCAAACAAGATCCACAGTGATCAGGCAACTTGTACCAACTCTATGCAGTCCATGAGCTAGCAAGTACCAGCTTTGGTATTGTCACCTCAAACTTTTCTTCAAAAACAAGAAACTTGCAAAAGTCAATAGAACTCATCCATCTGATAAAGGCAAGGCTTAACTTCATTTCACACAACCTCAGAACCTTGTAACAAGCCAATACATGAATTGCTAACATCTCAAACATTCCAAAACACAAAAAACCACATTTCTGCCCAAAACAAGGCAGCTTCTGCAAATCTCAAGCCAAATCAATATCGGCTCGTGTGTTTCTTGATTCAACCTTTGAAACACCTTCCATACATCACACCTAAACTGTCCAGGCCCTTGTCTTGCAACTGTGTGCCCTGTTTAAAGCTTCACCATTTTCATTTTGAAGGTTTGCAGGTTGACTCGTGCAGCAAGATTCAAGCATCTACAAGGCAAGATGAGCATTGGAGAAGCTTGAGGGAACTTCAAGGAAGCTCATAAGAACTTCAGGCCTCACTCAAAGTTCCCACATTACCATATTTATACTCAACTGAACAAGGTATTTGTCAAGTTTCTATCTCCTTATTTAGGCATCCTTAGGCCACGATTTGTGAAGCAAAAATGTAGTCCTTAACTTGCTTGAGTTGTACATATGCATAGTTTCCATTTATATTAACTGAGCTAAGAGTATTTGATTGTTGAAGTTCATGAAAAAATTAGGTCAGGAATTAGGGCCACTGAAATTCTCCCTGGTTTCTTAGAGTTAGGTCACAAAATGGATATGGTTGGAATCGTGATTAAAAATGTTATAAGTTTCATGTTGTAAGTTTTTGATTTCATGCAAGCATGAGCAATAACAGAATCAAGCTCAAAAATGCACGCAGGGATAGAGGACAGGGATGAAGATGCTGTCTTGGGCTTTTTTTTGTTTCTGGCCTTTTTTGTTTCTTCTTTTTGCACCCCCCATTTTACTTTTGCACCCCCCCCCCCTTGCACATTCTTTATATTTTTTGTATTTTCTTGCATATTTTATATTTCTGACTTTATTATTTTTTTTCTGAACATTGAAAAATCCCAAAAAATATTTTCTTAATTTTTTGCTTTTTATTTTATTTTTATCTTATTTTTTTGCATAAAATATTTATTAGTTTAAATAGAATAGGAATTATTTTCTTAAAATAAATTGTAAATACCTTAAAATATTATACATTTTTATTTTTATTATTTAACACATAAAATATCATTTTCCACATATATTTTAATTTTTAATATTTGTAAATATTTTTATTTATTTATTTCTTGAACAAAAGTGAATAAAATAACATTAGAAAAATAATATTTTCTTTTAAATCAAAATTAGGGTTTCCCCTTTCAAAAATAATAACATTATTTTTCCTTATTTTTAGGACTTAGATAATTTATTTTTCTCATACATAAAACAATTACAAAACATTTTTTGCATATTTACATTTTTTTGCATATTTAAATATTGTTTATTTATTTAATGTTCAATAAATTCAATTGGGTTGTAATAGTAAATTAGGGTTTTATTTTGTGCAAATATCCCCATTCAAAACTTGTATCCCCCCTCCCATAATATTGTTGTAATAGCTTAAATTTATTTTACGCAATTTATTGAATTATATACATGTTTAGTAAATTAGGGTTTGTATGATAAGACAAAAATCAAAACAAATAGCATGACCTAATACAAGACAAACTAAATGCATGAAAAGTGACAACACATTGCACACAAGCACCTCTAGGGTTTCACCCTCTTGGTTGCCTAAACAAAATGGCCATCGTATGCATGCAAGTTATCTTGGCAAAATAAAACAAAACAAAAGATCAAAATCCCTCGATGACGCTCGATAAGGTTGCCTAAAAACAAATGATCTTAGTCCCTCGGAAAAAATGCCAAGATACCTAGCAACATTGCTATCATGGCTATACGATGACCCACGCCTGTCCCGTTTAACATCCAAAGATAGGGTTATCTACCAAAACAATGGTAGGTTAACAATATCAAAGGAATAAAAATGTACAAGAAAGACTTTTGAGTAGGGTAGATAGCTCCTAGTTACTTGATCTATTTCAAATAATCCTTGCTACTTTCAAAACCACACAAAGCACCATTTCAAACAATTGGAAAAGCAAAGCAAGTGATCTAAACAAGTAACTAAGAGCCCATGGATAACCATGGATGAAAAGGGTTCTAGCACCTTCCCTTTTCATAATCTACCCCCCGAACTCAAGAAAATATCTCAAAGGTCTTTCCTGTGCTTTTTTACCTTTCCTTTTGGATAAAATAAAAGTCGGTGGCGACTCTTGCTAAACCGAAACATTTGTGAACACAAACGCAAAACCTCAAGTCAGTTCTCCCACCGTGTCACAGTGAGTTATCCATGTCGACACACCTAAGTTAGATTAAAACTTCATTTCTAACTCTGGTAGGATGATACATCATCATCCTTGCCTATTTCTTTCATACTCTTGGGAAACGTTGTACAGTGTATCCTTATCTAGCCAACCTTTGGTAAAATTTTGGGGTCTTCCATTATTTAATAAACCTTGGATTCGAATGTATGAGACGTGCGTATTCTCGCATACTCAATTGAAGAGTAATTAAATAGGGACAACTGTCATACCCCAAAGACCCGTCAGATAATCATTTTATGTTACTATTTTTCAAATCCTAAAATCATATGGTTCAAATTGTTTGCTTTGGATATTATAAATTGGGGGTTCAAATAATAAGAAGAAGTAGGTGCGTTTTTAATCATTTAGCCCATTAAAATATTTTGTTCTTAAAACCCATTTTGAATTAAGATAATTAAAAGAGATGGGGTGTATTGTCTTAAATGGACCATCAAAATCGGATGCCCCATTAAGACAATGTTTGTTTGCCCGGTTCAAAATAATAAAGGGGTGGTGTTTTGGGCCATCAAAATATGATGGCCCATAAAGGAGCTCATGCGCTTTAACAAGAGGGGTGTGTTTTTAATTGGGCTAGAAACTTTGATTAGAGGCCCAGATCGGGTTATCTTTTTTGAAAAGGCCTATTCCAATTTTTGGAACAATGGCCCATTCTCAGTATACTAGTTTTGTTACGTTTGTTTCTGTCATTATTTTTGTAATTATTCAATTTATAATATTTAGTTATTATTATTATTATAAAAATTTTAATTACTTTTCTAAGTAGTTTGACCAAAGTAAAATAGTGCCCAAACCCAATGAATATATATTGTACAGATAAAAAAGAAACGCATATTCATCAAAAACTAAAACGAGTCAAGATCTTCACAAATCAAATCTTGAAATTAAATATTTGTTTTTATTTACTAGAAACGAATGGAAAAGATATAACAGTCCATGTTCAATAAAAGATTACAAACCCTAATCTAATTATAAACAAAATCAATTACAAGATCAAATCAAATCACTAATTGATTCAATCACTAGAATGTAACGACAATCAAACAATAATTTCCTAATTGAATCTAAAACCTAAGCTATATAAACCTAAGATTTCTAAGAAAATAAAGGGGGGGAAGAGATAAATTTGGAGAAGAATATCGTGACAGTGAAGGAGCCAAAACTATGAATCAATCCTTCAACTTGAGATATGGGTTTCAATTTCTGAAATCCTAGATCTGTGTTACTTCATCACCATTGTGCAATCATCATACATGCGAATAGAAGAAAGGGAAAAGATCATAAGATAGACAAGGAGAAAACAAGAAGATTCACGACAAGGATCAAGTAAGCCTAATCACTTAGCTTATGGTTTGTTGTTATTTAAATATGTGATTCGTGTGGGTTTATGGATTTCTAGGGTTAGGGTTCTAACTTAGGGTTAGGGTTCCTAGATATTAAGGGTTAGGGTTTATCGTGTTTGAATGTATGGGTTCTGTTTGGGTCAGGGTTCATCCAGAACCCTAGGGTTTAAGTTAGGGTTATATGATCTTACTAGGGTTAGGTTTAAAACACGTAGGGTTCTAAGGGTTTGAGGATGAAGTTGTTAGGTTTCTTGGTTTTGGTGGTGGTTCGGAAGAACACATGAAGTTCCCGGTTGAAGTTCAACCGAAGAACTGGGTTTCTGCGAAGGGTGAAGGGTGGCTCAGGGTGGTGTAAGGCAGCACCGCTGACTGAGATGATTCCCGGTTGCTCGAATTCTAGAGAGATGGGAGAGCATCTCTCTCTAGAATTTTGTACGGGATGAGAGAGCAAAGATAGAGAGAGAAAGAGGAAGGGAAAATGAGGCCCAATGTTGGGCCTGTACTTTTATAAACCCCCATGATCCCTTGCTCGCAGCCCTAACTTCCTGATTGTACGCCCCCCATCACTAACGCTTGATCCCCATCAAACAATCTCAGAGCGTGTACCCATCGTAACACGTTGTACCTCCCCTTAAACTGGCCAACGGATCCAACATTTGTTTTGGGCTTAGCCCATTAATAAACCCACCCTCTGTTTACTTTGCCCAACATAATCCTCATCCCCCTAGCGCTATTAAGTCCAGTTTAATATCTGAACTTGGGCCCTTGCTTCACGTACCCCCATTTTTACTTCTTTGCTCAATAGCACACCACCTCTTATTTTTGGGCCTGAATCCAATATCTGGATTTATGGCTCTATTTTCTGCACCCCCTGATTTTACTATGCCAACATAAAATACACCCCCTGACTTTTTAATTGAAAATTTATTTTTTTATATTCTATTTTTATGATTATAATTAATATTTTTATATTTAGTATATTTTCATAAATTCTAAAATTATTTTTTTATTATTATTATAAAATTTAAGCTTTTTTTTACTAACTCATTTTATTTATTTTAAATTGCATTAAAATTCTTTTCATCATGCATAAAAAACTTATTTTCTTATATTCTTTAAATTATTTAAAAAATATCTAACCAACATCAAAATCAATTTTCCAGTAACATAATTTGAAATTCAAGATTATTTTCAAAAAAGATTATGAAAATATTTTTAATCGACTGCGAGCTTCGTCTAACAACCCCACTATTCACACACCCAGACTTGGTTCAAGGAAAATTCGAAATATCTTCGTAATCCATAAAAAAAACAACCAACTATGAAATACGAATTGGGACTCTGATTCCTCATAAGAGGATACATAGGCATACGACCTAAAAATCATGGCGAGTTCCCCTAATTAAAATTAAAATCCTATTTCCTAAAAAATTGCAATTCTAAACCCTAGTATCCTTGTGAACAAGGTAGATGAGGGGTGCCTGACACCTTCCTTTCGTCTAGAAATGATTCAAACAACTTAGAATCTCTGACCAAATTAGGGTTATCTTTTATATTCTCTTCCTAAAGATTAAAATTAAGGGTGGCGACTCTCATTTTCAAACCGGTTATAACAGCAGTTTTAAAGACTCTAAAGACGTGAAGTTCTAATGACCTTGTGTTATGTTCTCGCTTCTAAACTCATGCTCGCAGAAGCCTCTGAAGTGCAGAAGGAAAGAAGATAACATTAACATGGTACGTATAGTACATGGTATAATCAATGTTTCATTCCACTACGGTGAAATGACGGACGCGTTGCACGATCTTGTCCCTCATGTTACTACTCAAGCCGCCAATGATTCTGGAAATCCCAAGAGTTCCCCTCAATGGATATATTATTTTATTGTCTATATAAAGACTTGAATACTAAGAGAGAAAGATAATAAAAACAAAATATCTATGCATAAAGCGCTTTCATAACATTCATATTTTTAGTCTATTGTTCTTAAAATAGTTTACATATTCAGCTTGGGTAGAAGGAATATTATTGTAAACAAAACTTGTATTCAAACATTTGTTTGATTTTCCTTAAGGGACTGCTTAGGTTTGTATCCTTGAGAAGTCTATGACTAGTGTGTCTTAGAGATTTGATTTTCCTTAAGGGATCAGTTAAGTCTGTATCCTTAAGAGATCTAGGACTTATGTGTCTTGGAGGTTTCTAGTCACTTGCGGGTAGCTTGTGCATTGTAATAATCAGTTGGATTATTAGGTTAAGTCCTTGTTTGAGAGAGGCGAAATCACCTTGGTGGATGGACTAGACTAGCTTGATAGTTTTCAAGTGAACTAGTATAAACATACCTTGTTCTTTACTTCCTGTTCTTAATTATTATTATTATTATTATTATTATCAAGAGTGGATAAAAATTATTTCTAAATAAAATGGAATATTTTTTAAAAGAAAAGTTTTTGGTTTAAAACCCAATTCAACCCTCCCTCGTTTCTTGTATTTTTCACACCTTCAATTGGCACCAGAGCTCCGGTTTTGAGGAGATAAAAAGTTTTCATTTTTATCAACACTTAACAGTATTCAGTACCGGTCTAGTGTGTGTCAAAAACCAATGGCTACACCTACTTCCACTATTGATAATAAGGATAATGATAGAGACCACAATAGTTTAAAACCTCCTATATTTGATGGGGAGAAATTTGACTATTGGAAGGATAGAATTGAAAGTTACTTTTTGGCGTATGACTTGGATCTATGGGATTTGGTAGTTGATGACTACACTCACCCAGTAGATGATAAAGGTCAGAAGATTGCAAGAAGTGCGATGACAAAAGCACAGAAGAAAGTTTACAAGAATCATTACAAAGCAAGAACTATTATGCTTAGTGCTATTTCATACAATGAATATGAGAAGATAATGGATAGAGAGACTACAAAGTCTATCTTTTATTCTCTTCAGATGATGCATGAAGGAAATACACAAGTAAAGGAAACAAAGGATCTGGCCTTAATTCAAAAATATGAAGCCTTCAAGATGGAAGATGACGAATTTGTGGAAACGATGTTTTCAAGATTTTAGACTCTTATGGCAGGACTTAAGGTTTTGAATAAATGTTACTCTACTTCATATCACGTTAAGAAGATTATCAGAAGTCTACCTATAAAATGGAGACCAATGGTAACTACTTTAAAATTGGAAAAGGATCTTAACAACACGAGTCTTGAGGAACTTATTAGTTCTTTAAGAAGTCATGAAATAGAGCTTGATTAAGATGAACCTCGGAAGAGGGTAAAATTAGTTGCTCTAAAGTCTACATCTGGAAAGACAAAGGCTTATAAAGCAAAGGTAGAATCAGAAGAATCTGAAAAAGATTCAGATGACGAAGAACTTTTGTTGGTATCCAGAAGAATCAGACAAATCTGGAAGCATAGACAAAACAAATTCAGAAGTCAATGAAGGACATATGGAAGAGATGAATCTACTTATTGTCAGAAGAACACTTCTGGAAAAGAAGTTACCTGTTATGAATGCAAGGAGACTGGACATTACAAAAATTATTGCCCAAAGCTCAAGAAAGACAAGAAGCCTAAAAAGGCTTACAAAGCTAAGAAGGGTCTCATGGCAACATGGGATGATTCTAAATCAGAAGATGAAGATTCTGACGAAGAGCATGCAAACGAAACACTCATGGCCAGAACTTGCATAGATGAAGAAACATCAGAAGATGAACTGACACTTGATAATGAGTCAAACTCTGATGACGGCAAAGAGGTACTTTCTTCCTTATCTCGTTCTGAACTTGAAATTGGTTTATCTGAATTAATGAAAAGATATTAATATCTTCTAAGTAAACACAAAATCTTGTAAAAGAGTTTTGTAGCTACTTCTGAGAACACTATTATAGATGAGCAAAAATATTTCTTACTTAAATCAAAAACTTTGTTTTAGAAAAACCAAACATTTCTCTAAAAAGTAAAGTGTCTAGATTAGAATAAGAGATTTTCTCTAACATATCTGTTACTGATGAAGTAATCATATATGATAGAGCTTTTCAACACTTCCTTGCGAAAAGCATAGATAGAAGCAAAATGGCTTCAATGATCTGTGATGTTAGTAGAAATGGAAGCAGAGGCTTGGGATATTCAGGACCATCAAGGAAAATTGATGAGACTCAGAATGTCAAACCAAAACCTCTCTCTGAACATTTCGTGCTTACTGGCACATATTTGAAATATCCAAAACAAGAAGGTTCTGATACTACTATAGCACAAACACAAACACGGAAGGAAACTTCTAAACCAAAGTATCATGCACAAATTTCACATGATTATCTTGTTGCACAAAAGTCCAAAGGTGTCAGAACCTCTGGAACTTCTAACAAGAGAAGACCCGAAAAGTGGGTACCTAAGGATCAAATAATCTATGTTACAGACCTCCTTGATGGCGCCATTGAAACACCAGTCATGGTATCTGGACAATGGATGCTCGCGACACATGACGGGCGAAAAACATATGTTCCAAGATTTGGAACTTAAGTCTGGAGTGGTTGTCGGTTTCGGAGGCAGCCAGAAGGGAAAAATTATCGTCTTTGGAACTATTAGTAATGGTAAATGAAGATGTGAAAAACACAAGAAGGGGGGGTTGAATTGAAAACTAGGATCTAAAACAGCTTAATGACATAATATTTTTATCTTGGTTCGTTTGATCTCAAACTACTCCAGTCCACCCTTCAAGGTGATTTCGCCTCTCTCCAACGAGGTCTTAATCCACTAATCTTAACAAGATTACAAAAGCTACTTTAACAACTATTAAAGTCTTCTTGAGTACAACCACAATCCGGTTAATCTCAAGGATCTCTTTTACAATATGATTAAACAATATGTGTTGTTGTTTTTCTAACAAAAACGGTTTATCACAACTGTGATAAATTACACAGGTTTATAGCTTAGAATAAAGAATGAATTTGCTTGAGCTTGAATATGCGTGGTTGGTGTTCTTAGCAAAATCGTTGTGTGTACGTACGTGCTTCATTTTGCAAGCTGACTTGTTTATATAGGCAATGTAATGACGTTATCCATAAAGCATGTTTAATGTCATTGACACACTTTCCTTTTGGAGAAGATCTTGTATGAAGAAAGCAGTTGGAATTAATTCTGTCTTGAATGTTCAGTAACGCTTCAGAGTCTTTTCTCCTTACTGCTGATGACGCTTAAGAATATTGATGACTTGGTTTGATATGTCTTGTTCAGAATCAGAGTTTACTGTAATTAAGCACAGGTTCTGGTCACCAATCTTCAGCGTATAATCTGATTGCTTCAGCGTGTAATACTTTATGGCTTATCTTATGATGTTGATCTGATCAGAACTTCTGCATACATAAAACATATTTTTAAGGTGCATATTTGTTCTTTGTATTTATTCTTTGTATTTGTTATCATCAAAAATCTAACCAAGGGTTGTAGAATCAAACTATGTTCTAACAATCTCCCCCTTTTTGATGATGACAAAAACCAGATTTTTCAATTAAAAAATAAACAATAAAAATTTTAGATTAGAGAAGAAAAACTCCCCTGAGTTGATTACTTCCCTTAAGTTCCTTGAGTCTTTGAGCATCAGAGTTTAACTGCGTCTTTCATCAGAGTTTTGTACATGTTCAAGCTTTTCAGAAGATAGAGGTTAAGTAGTCCAGAATGTTTGAGACTTTTGTCTCAGTAAACCGTTATTGAAAATATCTTACTTTCTCCCCCTTTTTGTCAGTTATTAAAAAGGCAATATAATCAGAGCTAAAAAGTTGATTTATATTAAAAAACAAGAAGCAATGATAAGTAGTTCAGAACATAAGCAACGTAAAACAAACGTTACAAATAAACAGATTTAAAACATAAGAGAATCTAAGAGGGAGGAGGAAGGCGTGTGAACAAAGCTTCCAGCAAGCCCTTGATCTGGGAGTTGGATTCTTCTTGTTTTCCCAAGATGCTCTTGATTTCTTTGTTAGTGTCCTCCTGCTTATCCAACCTTTCCTGGATAACAACATTTACTCTCTTCAATTATTCCAGAGTTTGCATGACATAGGAAGAAGCTGGAGATTCTTCAGTATCTGGACGCTTCTCAGAGCATTTTGCAGCTTGATCACATTGAACCATTTCCTCTGCTGAGATCACCTCTTCTGGAGCAGCAGCCAGAGTGAGACCTTCTGATTCTGGTTGAACTTCATCTGAGAGACGATGTTCTGACCAAGGAGCATTATCCAGAGGGAGAATCTTCTTCTTGAGCAGATGGCTCAGAACTTGGTCTTCAAAAACCTTTAGCATATCACTGAAATTCTGTTGAACCTATTCATAGCTCTGTTCTTTTAGCTTCAATGTTTCAGAACTTAGCCAGTTTCTGAAACTTGTCCATAGATAATCAGAAGCAGCAGGATTAGTCATCTCTAGACTAGCTTGCTTCAAGGAGGTTATCCATTCCTGCATTCCTGTTTCAAACATCAACAAACTTGTACCAACATCTGGTGTGGGTTCAGTTGGTTTTGGTTTGGGAATGGCAGTTTTGTGAGATATAGCAGCTAATCGTTCCAATGCAGTTAGATCAATGACAAGTCTTACGTTGTCAGTTGGATTTCTCTTGGGTGAGGGAGTGGGAGAGTCGAGTATGATGATTGGACTAGTTGGGGAATTTGGTGGTGTGGATTCCAGAGAAGAGGGAATTTGTGGAATGTCCAGGATGGTGAGAGGCATGCGGATGGCAAGTGGTTCAGTGATTCCTGGGATTGGGATTGTATCTGAATATGAAGTAGGTTCTTCAGATTGGTTGGTTGAAATATTGTGAGGTTCTGGTTCATAGGTCTCAGATGGTTGGTTCTCAGAAGTTTGAACTTCTAGTTGTGATTGTGCAGGTTGAGGTGATGGTGGATGAGGAATATCTTGTTGTGGAGAGAGAAGTAGTGGAATATCTGGTTGTGGAACATATGTTGTAGTTTCGGAGTTTGGATTATAAGGGATTTGAGGATTTGAATTTTGTGGTGTGCGAGCTGAAATATCTTGGTCAAAAGAGTCAATATCAGACAGAACTTTGGCAAGTTCTGGTTGAGTTTGTTCAGAATTTGGATTGATAGGAAGGGGGTGAGTTTCTCTTAGACTTAGAGTTTCTGATGGATCAAACCCTATGTCAAAGTCATCAAAAGTTTGTGGGGTTGGATGTTCTGATTGGGTAGTTATGGGTTCAGATGTTGATATAGTTATTGATTCTAAAACAGTAACAGAAGAAGGATTACCTTTCTTTTTAGTAACTTTTGGAGTCCTCTGGGATGATCCTTCTGTTGCTGCCTTTCTTTTCTTGGTCTTCTTCGAAACAACTTCTGGAGCAGCTTGATGCAAGTCCTGGATATTTATTTTTGGTGCAGTGCCATCTGCCTTACACGCATCCATATATCTGACAATTATCTCAGGCTTGGAGTCAATCTCGGATAAAAGAGGAAAATTATCCAGAGGAATTCTTCTATAAGTGATGGTTGCAAAAGAAGTAACGTTGGGTTCCTTCTTGATGTTCTCAATAATTTTCATCTTTTTCAGATTCTTTGCGTTCAGAGGCTTCCCATCAGTTGCTTCTAGTGAGCTAATTTCCTGTGCTTCATTCAGATGCTCTATCAGCCTATTCTCTATCAGAATATCTGATATGAGTCTTCCTAGGGGTATCCAGTCCCTTTTGGTACGCTCATCTTCTCTTGTTTCCTTTACACTGGTCCTCAGATGATTAAATATAAAGTGAGGGAGATTTACCTTAGTCTTCTTGGAGATAAAGTAGATCAGAAACTATTGATCAATGTTTATGTAGTCAGGAGAGCTAGTTGGCTTCCTGTGGTTGATGCATCCCAGAATTATCTTAGCTCAGATTTTGTGATGATCCTTCAGATCCCTAATCTTGCTGGAGGGTAGACCCAAAGTGAATATTTCCCTTGCAATAGAAGCAACATCAGAACATTTTTCAGCCATGTATATACACCTGACACCTCCACCATTGTAACCGATAAGTCTTGAAATTAGGTCTTCTATAATGACAATCTTCTTCCCCGTGACATACGAGGTAACTTGATGGTTTGAGGAGGAAGCATGAATCCATAATTCTTTGACAAGAATTGGAAACGTTGGCCCTATAAGACGGTCAAAATATTTGTTCCATCCTTGAGCATTGACCTCTTCAGAGAGATTGAAGCCATTTTCATGAAGACTTTCAAAATCAACAATCAGTTCTGAAAGAACTTCCAGGTTGTCAATGGGCGTGAGTAGAGTTCTGTATGGTTCTTCGTACTGTTCCATAGAATCAGTTCCCTGAGTACTGGTGTTTTGGACGCTTGAAGAAGCCATGTTCACACAAGAAATTTGAGAAAGATGAAAGAGTTTTTTGAAAGGCGAACTGAAAACAATTAGAAGGTATTGAGAGAGTAAAAGTGAAAGAATGTAAAGAGTGAAACTTGAGTTTAAATAGATTTTTGAAAGCATAAACTGTAAGAGAGAGAGAGAGAGAGAGAGAAACAATTAGTCATGATTATAAGCATTAATGACAGCTGATTTTAGGGGATTCAGAAAGATATTGGAACGGTTACCCATGATGTGTGTCTCAATGCACCCAATCAGCGTTTTTGACCTTTAAGAAAAGTGAACGCGTGTTCAGCCTCAGAAGGTAGTTGATGAATGGAAGACAATTGTTTGCTTATATGAACAACACACTTCTATCCTTAAAATGAAACACTCAGATCTTCATGGATAGATTCTGATATAATCTGTACTTCTAAAATTCTGAAGGCATGTTGATTAGTAGTTCACAGAAAATAATTAAAATTCTGAAGGTTAAGATATGTAAATAAGACAATTTATTCTGGGCAAAGCTTCATGCTGAGATGTTTCAGAATGAAGTTAAACCTATCTTCAGAAAGAGGTTTTGTAAAGACATCAGCCCATTGATGGTCTATGTCAATGAATTTTAAGTTAAGAATCCCTTTCTGAATATAGTCCCTAATAAAATGATGTTTTATTTCTATATGCTTAGCCCTAGAATGCAAAATAGGATTTTTACTGAGACAAATAGCAGAAGTATTGTCACAGAGGATAGGGATGTTACTCTCAAATATATTGAAGTCCTCAAGTTGACTTTTCATCTAGAGCATTTGCGTACTACATCCAGCTGCTGCTATGAATTCAGCTTCTGCTGTTGATAGTACTATTGTGGATTGTCTTTTGCTGGACCATGAGATCAAATTTTCTCCCAGAAACTGGAAGCTTCCAGAAGTGATTTTACGTTCTACTCTGTCTCCAGCAAAGTTAGCATCACAATATCCTACTAAGCTGTAATCACTTGATTTTCTATAAAACAAACCCAGATTAGCAGTACCTTTCAGATACTTGAAAATTCGCTTAACTGCTGTTAAGTGAGATTCTCTAGGATCTGATTGGAATCTAGCACAAATGCAAACACTAAATAGAATGTCAGTCCTTGAAGCCGTCAGATAGAGAAGAGAACCAATCATACCTTTGTATACCTTCTGTTCTACCTTTTTACTTACCTCTTCTTTTTCCAGAATGCACGTGGGATGCATTGGAATCTTTGAGGGCTTACATTCTGAGAGATCAAATTTCTTCAGAATTTCTGACATATTTGCTCTGATGAATGTAAGTTCCTTCTAGAGTTTGATTTATCTGAATGCCCAGAAAGAATTTGAGTTCCCGCATTAGGCTCATCTCGAACTCTGCCTGCATACATTTAGCAAACTCTCTTCCTAGAGAGGGTTTAGTAGATCCAAATATGATGTCATCAACATAAATCTGACAAACTAACATGTCATTCTTAACTGTCTTACAGAACAAGGTTGTGTCCACTTTCCCTCTGGTGAATTCCTTTTCTAACAGGAAGTTACTTAGTCTTTCATACCAAGCTCTTGGAGCTTGTTTCAGACCATAGAGTGACTTCTTTAGTTTGAAAACATATTCTAGATTTTTAGAACTTTCAAAACCAGGGGGTTGGTGCACATATACCTCTTCATCTATATAGCCATTTAAGAATGCACTTTTGACATCCATCTGATACAGAGTGATGCCTTTATTAACAGCAAATGATATTAAGAGTCTGATAGATTCTAACCTGGCGACTGGAGCAAAGGTTTATGTATAGTCTATCCCCTCTTGCTGACTATAACATTGTGCTACCAGTCGTGCTTTGTTTCTGATGACTTCACCTTGCTCGTTCAGTTTGTTTCTGAACACCCATTTTGTACCAATGACGTTGAACCCTTTTGGTTTGGGAACCAGATCCCATACGTCATTTTTGGTGAATTGATTTAGTTCCTCTTGCATTGGCAGAATCCAGTCATTGTCCAGAAGTGCTTCATCAATAGTTGTTGGTTCAATCAGAGAAACCAGTCCCATGAGGGATTCTTCAGAGTTTCTGAATGTTGATCTTGTTCTGATTGGATTTTCCTTCTTTCCCAATATCGTGTCTTTTGGGTGATCAATGCTGCTTCTGGATAGTCTTTTCTGGAGTTGATCAACAGAAGGTGCTGGATTTCTTGTAGTGACTCTTTCTGCTGTTGAGAGCCTCTGATGAGTTATCTTCAGTACATGTGAGTTCAACTTCCATACCTGCAAGGAATTCATTCTGCTTTGACTTTTGAGAGTCAAGCTTATCATCAAACCTAACACCGATTGACTCTTCAACAATTTGTGTTTCTGTATTGTATACTTTGTACCCTCTCGAGCGTTCAGAGTATCCTAACATAATAGACTTTTGTGCTTTAGAGTCAAACTTGTTCAAATAATTTTTTGTATTCAGAATAAAACATGTGCATCCAAATGGGTGAAAATAAGAAATGTTGGGCTTTCTGTTCTTCCACAATTCATATGGAGTCTTTTCCAGAATAGTTCTTATAGAGATTCTATTCTGAATGTAACACGTTGTGTTTATTTCCTCTGCCCAGAATATCTTAGCAACGTTAGTCTCGTTGATCATGGTTCTGGCCATTTCTTGCAATGTTCTGTTCTTTCGTTCTACAACTCCATTTTGCTGGGGAGTTCTAGGACAAGACAAATCATGCAGAATGCCTTTTTCATTAAAGAATAATTCAAAATCTTTATTTTCAAATTCTCCACCATGATCACTTCTGACTTTTACAATTCTAAGATCCTTTTCATTATGAACTTGGTTGCAGAAGGTAACAAACACAGAGTGTGACTCGTCCTTGTGTCTTAATAACTTTACCCATGTCCATCTGCTATAGTCATCTACGATTACTAACCCATACTTCTTGCCACTGACTGAAGCAGTTTTTACTGGTCTAAATAAGTCAATATGCAGAAGTTCTAATGGCTTAGAGGTGGAAACAACATTTTTGGATTTGAAAGCAGGTTTTGCAAACTTGCCTTTCTGGCATGCTTCACACAGAGCATCTGAATTGAACTTCAAGTTAGGAAGTCCTCTGACCAGATTGAGTTTGTTAATCTGAGATATTCTTCTCATACTAACATGTCCCAATCTTCTATGCCAGATCCATTGTTCGTTGTTAACAGACAGTAAACATTTTACATTCTGATTCTTTAGTTCAGAAAGTTTTATTTTAAAAATGTTGTTTTTCCTCTTTCAATTAAATAGGGTAGTCCCATCTTTCTGACTAACAACTTTGCATGAATTTTGATTGAAGATTATATCATAACCATTATCACTTAATTGACTTATGGATAACAGGTTATGCATTAATCCATCAACTAATAAAACATTACTTATAGGGGGAAGATTTCCATTACCTATTGTTCCAGAACCAATGATCTTTCCTATCTGATTGCCTCCAAAGCCCACGTGGCCTCTAGGCTTAAGTTTCAGGCTTTGGAACATATGCTTTCTTCCTGTCATGTGTCGTGAGCAGCCAGAGTCCAGGTACCATGATTGATGTCTTAGCCTTGCTGCTAAAGATATCTGCCACATGTATGATTTTATCCTTAGGTACCCACATTTTCTTGGGTCCTGATTTATTAGTTTTACCAAAATTCTGGTTGAATTTTGGTTTGACAGAATAATCATTACTTGTGTATTTTATGTCATGTGTGTGCCCATATATAAAATGTGAATTGAGTGGTGTGCGTTTTATAACTAAGTTTATGGAATTTTTTGATGTAGGTACCTTACCTTGATATCCTATTCCTTTTATTCCATTTCTGCTAACTTCATAGATAATTGAATTCTTCTTGCTTCTGTCTATGTTTTTAGCTAGAAACTTCTGAAAGCCGTGATCATACTCTTTGATGATCTCATCAGCATTGCTGGGAGTTTCAAAGATTGTTTCCTTCTGAGAGTTTTGCAACTGGTTTTCTAATTTTGAAATATTTTCTCTTAACTCATAATTCTCCAATCTGAGACTCTCAGTCTTATCAGAGTCAGAGGCAAGATTCCTTTTCAGGTTTCTGAATTTGACTCTAATCTGCTGATACCTTTCTAGAATTTCATTTAGGCTTTCAGCAAGTTCAGCCTTAGTAAAGTTTATGGTAAAGTCAGGGAATACCTCTTTTGTGTCTGATTCTGAGTCTGAACCAAAAGCTTCACTGTCTTCTGATACATTTTCCATGAGAGCTATGTTTGCTCTTTCATCATCTGATTCTGAGTCAGCTTCAGATGTGTCAGAATCATCCCATGTAGCCATGAGGCTTTTCTTCTTTTCCTTGAGAAACTTCTTTTTGGGCTTTTCCTTCTGAAGCTTTTGGTAGTCACTTTTGTAGTGCCCTTGCTCGTTACATTCATATCAGATGATGTCTTTGTTGTTTGGCTTTCTGTATCCTGAAGAACCTTCAGATCTTCTGTGTCTAGAGGAGGATCCTGACCTTCTGTATCTGGAGGAGGATTCATTCTGATTTTCTGATCTTCTGGGATTTCTGAACTTCCTTTGTCTCTGCTTCCACAGTTGGTTCACCCTTCTAGAGAGGAGAGACAGTTCATCTTCTTCTGATGAGGATCCATCAGAGGTTTCCTCCACAGCCTGCAAAACTTTGGAGTCAGATTTTCTGTTAGATTTTAAAGCTAATGGCTTACCTTGCTTTTGAGGTTCATCTTCTTCTAGCTCTATCTCATGACTTCTGAGGGAGCTAACAAGTTCCTCCAGAGAGATTTTGTTGAGATCTTTGGCTAGCTTAAGTGTTGTGACCATTGGCCTCCATTGTTTTGGCAAGCTTCTGATGATCTTCTTAACGTGATCAGCAGTAGAATACCCTTTGTCAAGAACTTTTAGTCCAGCAACAAGAATTTGAAATCTTGAAAGCATAGTTTCTATTGATTCATTATCTTCCATCTTGAATGCCTCATACTTCTGAATGAGTGCAATGGCCTTGGTTTCTTTGACTTGAATGTTGCCTTCATGCGTCATTCTCAGAGAGTCAAACATATTCTTAGCAGTTTCTCTGTTTGATATTTTCTCATATTCTGAATATGAGATGGCGCTGAGGAGAATTGTTTTGGCCTTGTGGTGGTTTCTGAATTCACGCTTTTGCTGATCAGACATCATTTTCCTGTCTATCTTCTGACCACTTCCATCCACAGGATGAGTGTATCCATCAGTTACCATGTCTCACAGATCAGCATCATGGGCCGGAAAGAAACTCTCAATTCTGTCTTTCCAGTAGTCAAAGTTTTCTCCAGCAAAGACTAGAGGTTTACCACTGAATCTGTCCATGTCTTCATTATTGTCATTGCTGATGTTTTGGCTTGGTCCCACCATAGTGTTTTTCTGATGCTTGGATCTTGTACTGACACGGTTAAGTGTTTAAGCTCAGAACCAGGCGCTTTGATGCCAATTGAAGATGTGAAAAACACAAGAAGGGGGGGTTGAATTGAAAACTAAGATCTAAAACAGCTTAATGACACAGTATTTTTATCCTGGTTCGTTTGATCTCAAACTACTCCAGTCCACCCTTCAAGGTGATTTCGCCTCTCTCCAACGAGGTCTTAATTCACTAATCTTAACAAGATTACAAAAGCTACTTTAACAACTGTTAAAGTCTTCTTGAGTACAACCACAATCCGGTTAATCTCAAGGATCTCTTTTACAATATGATTAAACAATATGTGTTGTTGTTTTTCTAACAAAAACGGTTTATCACAACTGTGATAAATTACACAGGTTTATAGCTTAGAATAAAGAATGAATTTTCTTTAGCTTGAATATGCGTGGTTGGTGTTCTTAGCAAAATCGTTGTGTGTACGTACGTGCTTCATTTTGCAAGCTAACTTGTTTATATAGGCAATGTAATGACGTTGTCCATAAAGCATGTTTAATGTCATTGACACACTTTCCTTTTGGAGAAGATCTTGTCTGAAGAAAGTTGTTGGAATTAATTTTGTCTTGAATGTTCAGTAACGCTTCAGAGTCTTTTCTCCTTACTGCTGATGATGCTTCAGAATATTGACGACTTGGTTTGATATGTCTTATTCAGAATCAGAGTTTACTGTAATTAAGTGCAGGTTCTGGTCACCAATCTTCAGCGTATAATCTGATTGCTTCAGTGCGTAATACTTTATGGCTTATCTTCTGATGCTGATATGATCAGAATTTCTGCATACATAAAACATATTTTTAAGGTGCATATTTGTTCTTTGTATTTATTCTTTGTATTTATTTATTCTTTGTATCTGTTATCATCAAAACTCTAACCAAGGGTTGTAGAATCAAACTATGTTCTAACAGTAAACTCCATTCTATTAACAATGTTCTTTTACTTGAGCGTCTGATGTATAACCTATTGTCAATCAGTCAACTTAGTGACAATGGTTATGACGTCATTTTTAATCAAACATCCTGTAAAGTTGTTATTTAGAAGGATGACTTAGTTCTGTTCAATGGAAAGAGGAAGAATAATATTTACAAAATAATATTATCAGATTTGAAATATCAAAATGTAAAATGACTTATGACTGTTCAAGAAGAACAATGGGTCTGGCACCGACGTCTGGGTCATGTTAGCTTGAGAAACAAATTTCAACTAAATAAACTTGGATTAGTCATAGGCTTGCCCAATATGAAGTATACTTCAGATGCTCTTTGTGAAACTTGTCAGAAAGGAAAATTTTCAAAAACCTCTTTCAAAGCTAAAAAGATTGTTTCTACTTCTAGGCTATTAGAACTTCTTCACATTGACTTATTTGGACCAAGGAAAATTTCTTCTATCAATGGCAAGAAATATGGACTTGTCATCATTGATGATTATAGCCGATGGACATGGGTAAAGTTCTTGAAACACAAGGATGAGTCATACTCTGTAATTTCTTCTTTCTGTTCCCAAGTGCAAAATGAAAAGGATTGCAAAATAGTCAGAGTTAGAAGCGATCATGGTGGTGAATTTGAAAACAAAGATTTTGAAAAACTTTTTGATTCAAATGGCATAGTTCATGATTTCTCCTGCCCTAGAACTCCACAAAAAATGGGGTTGTAGAAAGGAAAAATAGAACACTGTGGGAAATGGCTCGCACCATGATCCAAGAAACTCAAATGGCTAAGCACTTCTGGAAGAAGCAGTGAATACAACATGTTATATTCAAAATAGAATCTCCATAAGACCTATTTTGAGTAAGACTCCTAATGAACTTTGGAATAATAGAAATCCCAACATGTCTTATTTCCACCCATTTGGATGTATATGTTATATGTTGAACACTAAAGAGAATCTAGGTAAGTTTGATTCCAAGGCGCATAAGTGCCTACTGTTAGGATACTCTGAATGCTCTAAAGGCTTCATAATATATAACACAACATCACGAGTCGTGGAGGAATCAATCCATGTCAGATTCGATGATAAGCTTGACTATGAAAAGTCAAAGTTGTGTGAAAAGCTTACAGATGTAACTATAATGTTCGCTGAGCCAAAGGAGAAGATTCAAGAAGATAAAGAATCAGAAGCTCATTCTTCTGATGTTTGATAGTCTTTCTGGTCAACCTTAACCAAGGAAGAACATAACCATATCCTCTCATCCCAAAGATCTCATTCTTGGAAGTAAAGATGCTCCAGTCAAAACAAGATCAACTCTTAAACCTTCCGATGAAGTGCTTCTGGGTTTAGTTTCTTTAATAGAACCTACATCTATTGAGGTAGCCCTTCTAGAAAAAGATTGGATTCCGGCTATGGAAGAATAACTCAATCAATTCTCAAAGAATGATATTTGGGATATTGTTCAGAAACCCAAAGGTGTGCATGTCATCAGAACCAAATGGGTGTTCAGAAACAAACTCAGTGAGAAAGGTGAAGTTGTCAGAAAAAAATCACGACTAGTTACACAAGGTTATAGTCAACAAGAAGGGATAGACTATACAGAAAGCTTTACACCAGTCGCCAGGTTAGAAGCTATTAGTTTTTTAGTTTCTTTTTCTGTAAATCATAACATCATCCTTTATCAGATGGATGTTAAGAGTGCATTTCTGAATAGTTATATTTCAGAAGAAGTGTACGTTAAACAACCTCCTGGTTTTGAAAACTCTGAGAAATCAGACTTTGTTTTTAAACTAAAGAAATCTCTTTATAGCCTGAAACAAGCTCCCAGAGCTTGGTATGACAGATTGAGTAATTTTCTTTTAGAAAATAATTTTACCAGAGGAAAGGTTGACACTACACTCTTCTGCAAAACCTTCAAAAATTATATTCTAATTGTTCAAATTTATGTTGATGATATTATTTTTGGTTGTGCTAATCCATCCCTCTGAGAGGAACTCTCTAAGCTAATGCAGGTTGAGTTTGAAATGAGAGTGATGGAAGAATTGAAGTTCTTTCTGGGAATCCATATTGATAAAAAACCATAGGCTACTTACATTCATCAAAGTAAGTACACCAAAGAACTTCTGAAGAAATTCAACATGACAGACTGCACTGTAGCAAAGACTCCAATGCATCTAACATGTATTATGGAGAAAGAAGAGGTAATTGGAAAGGTATGTCAGAAGCTCTATCGTGGTATGATAGGCTCTCTTTTGTATCTGACTGCATCTATACCTGATATTTTATTCAGTGTTCGTCTTTGTTCTAGATTCTAATACGATCCTAGAGAATCTCATTTAACTGTTTTTAAGATAATTCTAAGGTATCTAAGAGCAACCCTAACCTTGGCTTGATGTATGAGAAAACATAAGAGTATACTCTTTCTGGTTTCTGTGATGTAGACTATGCTAGAGATAGACTAGAGAGGAAGAGTACCTCTAGAAATTATCAATTTCTAGGCAATAATCTGATCTCATGGTCAAGCAACAGGCAATCAACAATTGTTCTTTCAACAGCAGAAGCAGAGTATATCTTACTAGCATTATGCATCACTTAGATTCTCTGGATGAAGAATCAGCTGGAAGATTATTATATCTATGAGAGTAACATTCCTATCTTATGTGACAATATTGCTGCTATTTGCTTGAGCAAGAATCCTATCTTACACTTTAGGGCTAACCATATAGAAATCAAATATCATTTTATTAGAGACTATGTTCAGAAAAGGATTCTATCTTTAAAATTCATAGATACAGACCATCAGTGGGCTGATATTTTTACAAAACCCTAAGCTGAAGATAGATTTGTGTTTATTCTAAATAATCTGAAAATAGATCTCTGTCTAAAGTAAGATGTTATTAGAATCAAACGTGTTTTAGTCATAGTCTAAAGTGATAAGATTTTGTCTCAAATCAAAGGCCTTCTAATTTCTTTTACCTCAGTCATCAGAAGATGTTTCGGTCAGAAATGTCCCTGATCAGATGGAAACCTTAGTGGTTTTCCAGATGTTGAGAATATCAAACACATTACCTAAATAT
This sequence comes from Vicia faba, assembly GCA_948472305.1. Taxonomy (NCBI): domain Eukaryota; kingdom Viridiplantae; phylum Streptophyta; class Magnoliopsida; order Fabales; family Fabaceae; genus Vicia; species Vicia faba. The sequence goes on from OX451737.1 coordinate 536,974,434, forward strand.
AATTAGTGTCTATCATACTCTACTTAGGCAATGCACGAGCAATTGTTTTTCTAGGAATTGATTAATCATGATTAATTTATTAACTACTCCTCTCTATTGTGTCTTGGGAACAATTGTTTCCTATCATTTTCATCTGATATGACTGCTAAGATCTTCCTCGTCAGGCTCTAATTAAGTGATTTTGTGTTCTTCTATCTTAACTTTTGATCTACTTCTCTTTTAATTCCCCACTTTTAGTAGTCTGTGACGTCATTTGATTCTCTCTCTCTCTCTCGGAATTAATTCCTTTGAGTGTTTCAATTGTTTCATTTCTTGAATGACTTGACTGCCTATTGTTAGAACAATGTTTGAATCTAGTACCCTATATTTAAGTTTTGATGATAACAAAGTGAAAAGATATAGTAGTTAAACATTTCATGATTGAATTATATGCTGCCTAAAATTACTATGCTCTGATTTGCAGATATGCTGGTTAAAATAAGCAAGATCTCTTATTCAGCATCAGAATATGATTTCATACACCAGAATCAGAAGTTGCTGAATCAGAACGTCAAAGATCAGATGATCAACGCTTACACATGCTGAAGCTTGATGAACAGAACTGCGCGTAAAACACTCTGATACAGAAACAATAGTTCATCAGCAGCGAAGCAGAATCAGAATGAGCCAAGCCAGAACGTGCATTGAAGAAGCAACGGTACTGTGCATTGAACGCTAATCAATTCCAACGGCATCATTCTAGACAAGATCTGCTCAAAAAGGAAAGCTTGTTAATAGCATTGAATCAAGAATATTTGCTTCAACGTTCATCTTCTCAAGTGCTATATAAACCAAGCTTCGAAGATTATCATGGCTAATGCTCTCCAACTCTCTACACGCACAAAGCTGATCAATAATCTTCATCTACCAGTTTTGCTAAACCAACAAACTCTGATACTCCATTAGTGTTTAGCATCCTAGTATTCTAAGCTTAATTTGTGTATACATCACAGTTGTGATATAGTTTTGTAGAAAACATTCACACACATTTGTTTATACCTTTGTAAGAAAGTGTTGCCTTGACAAACCGGACTGTGGTTTGAATCAAGAAGGTTTTAGCAGTTGCTAAAGCAGATTTGTATTCAGTTGAATATAGTGAATTAAGACCTCGTTGGAGAGAGGCGAAATCACCTTGACGGGTGGACTGGAGTAGTTTGAGATCAAACGAACCAGGATAAAAATATCTTGTCATTTGCTTTAAGTTTCCAGTTTTACAATTCAACCCCCCCTTCTTGTGTTTTTCACCCCTTCAATTGGCATCAGAGCGCCTGGTTCTGAGCTAAAACACTTAACCGTGTCAGTACAAGATCCAGCGTCAGAAAAACACAATGGCAGGAAACAACTCTCATTTCAGCAATGACAACAATGAGGATAGAGACAGATTCAGTGGCAAACCTCCAGTCTTTGATGGAGAAAACTTTGATTACTGGAAAGACAGAATTGAAAGCTTCTTTCTAGCACATGATGCTGATCTGTGGGATATGGTGACAGATGGATACACGCACCCTGTGAATGCAACTGGTCAGAAGATTGATAGAAAATCAATGACTGATCAACAAAAGCGTGATTTCAAGAATCACCATAAGGCCAGAACCATCCTCCTCAGTGCCATCTCCTATACTGAGTATGAGAAGATCTCCAACAGAGACACAGCTAAGAACATCTTTGATTCTCTCAGAATGACGCATGAGGGCAACGTTCAAGTCAAAGAAACAAAAGCTCTGGCGCTTATTCAGAAGTATGAGGCGTTTAAAATGGAAGAATCTGAATCCATTGAAACTATGTTCTCTAGATTCCAGATTCTGGTAGCTGGTCTCAAAGTTCTGGACAAAGGATACTCTACTGCTGACCATGTCAAGAAGATAATCAGAAGTTTACCCAAGCAGTAGAGGCCTATGGTTACTGCTCTGAAGCTAGCGAAGGATCTCAACAAAATCACTCTGGAGGAACTTATAAGCTCCCTCAGAAGTCATGAGATAGAGCTAGAAGCTGACGAGCCTCAGAAGCAAGGTAAGCCTATAGCTTTAAAATCTAACAGAAAATCTGAATCTAAAGTTTTGCAGGCAGTTGAAGAAACATCTGATGGATCCTCATCAGAAGAAGACGAACTTTCCCTTCTCTCCAGAAGAGTAAATCAACTGTGGAAGCAAAGACAAAGGAAGTTCAGGAATCCCAGAAGATCTGATCAGAACGAGTCTTCTTCCAGATACAGAAGGACAGATTCTTCCTCTGGGTACAGAAGATCTGAAGGCTCCTCAGGTAGCAAGAAGCCAAATACAAAAGACATCATCTGCTACGAGTGCAATGAGCAAGGACACTACAAGAGTGACTGCCCAAAGCTTCAGAGGGAAAAGCCCAAAAAGAAGTTTGGAAGAGAAAAGAAGAAAAGTCTCATGGCCACATGGGATGACTCTGACTCGTCTGAAGCTGACTCAGAATCAGATGATGAAAGGGCGAACATAGCGCTCATGGCTAACATTCCAGATGACAGTGAAGCTTCTGACTCAGACTCAGAATCAGACACAGAAGAGGTATTCCCTAACTTCGCTGTTAATTTTACAAAGGCTGAACTTGCTGAAAGCCTAAATGAAATTCTGGAACGTTATCAGCAGATTAGAGCTAAATTCAGAGACCTGAAAAGGACTCTTGAATCTGACTCTAATAAGTCTGAGAGTCTCAAATTGGAAAACTCTGAGCTGAGAGATAAAATTTCAAAATTAGAAAACTCTTTACAAAACTCTCAGAATGAACCAATTTCTGAAACTCCCAGCAACGCTGATGAGATCATCAAGGAGTATGATCATAGTTTCCAGAAGTTTCTTGCTAAAAGCATAGATAGAAGCAGAATTGCTTCAATGATCTATGGAGTTAGCAGAAACGGCAGGAAAGGAATAGGATACCTAGGTAAGGTTCCTACACCTAAGAATGTCATGGATTTAACCATTAAACACACTCCTTTAAATTCACACTTTGTGTATGGTCACACACATGACATCAAATATACTAGTAGTAATCACTCTGTGAAACCAAAATTCAACCAGAGTTTTGGTAAAACTAACAAATCAGGACCCAAGAAGATCTGGGTACCTAAGGATAAAATAATACATGTTGCAGATATCTTTAGCAGCAAGTCAGAAACACCAGTCATGGTACCTGGACTCTGGCTGCTCACGACACATGACGGGAAGAAGGCATATGTTCCAAAGCCTGGAACTTAAGCCTGGAGGCCACGTTGGCTTTGGAGGCAATCAGAGGGGAAAGATAATTGGCTCTGGAACTGTAGGTAACGGAAATTTTCCCTCTATTAATAATGTTCTGCTAGTTGATGGATTGATGCATAATCTGTTATCCATAAGTCAATTAAGTGATAACGGTTATGATATAATCTTTAATCAAAAATCATGTAAAGCTGTTAGTCAGAAAGATGAGACTATCTTGTTTAATGGAAAGAGGAAAAACAACATTTACAAAATCAAACTTTCTGAACTTAAGAGTCAGAACGTAAAATGTCTTCTGTCTGTTAACAATGAGCAGTGGATCTGGCACAGAAGATTGGGGCATGTTAGTATGAGAAGAATATCTCAGATTAACAAACTCAATCTGGTCAGAGGACTTCCAAATTTGAAGTTCAATTCAGATGCTCTGTGTGAAGCATGTCAGAAAGGCAAATTTGCAAAACCTTCTTTTAAATCCAAAAATGTTGTTTCTACCTCTAAGCCATTAGAACTTCTGCACATTGACTTATTTGGACCAGTTAAAACTGCTTCAGTCAGTGGCAAGAAGTATGGGTTAGTAATCGTAGATGACTATAGCAGATGGACATGGGTAAAGTTCTTAAGACACAAGGACGAGTCACACTCTGTGTTTGTTACCTTCTGTAACCAAGTTCAGAATGAAAAAGATCTTAGAATCGTTAAGGTCAGAAGTGATCATGGTGGAGAATTTGAAAATAAAGATTTTGAGTCATTCTTTAATGACAAAGGCATTCTGCATGATTTCTCTTGTCCTAGAACTCCCCAACAAAATGGAGTTGTAGAACGAAAGAACAGAACATTGCAAGAAATGGCCAGAACCATGATCAATGAGACAAACGTTGCTAAGACTTTCTGGGCAGAGGCAATAAACACAGCGTGCTACATTCAGAATAGAATCTCAATAAGACCTATTCTGGAAAAGACTCCATATGAATTGTGGAAGAACAGAAAGCCCAACATTTCGTATTTTCATCCATTTGGATGTACTTGCTATATGTTAAATACTAAGATTTATTTGAACAAGTTTGATTCTAAGGCACAGAAGTGTATTATGTTAGGATACTCTGAACGCTCAAGAGGGTACAGAGTATACAATACAGAAACACAGATTGTGGAAGAATCAATCAGTGTTCGTTTTGATGATAAGCTTGACTCTGAAAAGTCAAAGCAGAATGAAAATCTTGCAGGTATAGAAATTGAATTTGCAGGTTCTGAAGACAAGTCATCAGAAGCTCTCAACACAGACATTCCTTCAACGTCTGAAAGAAGCAATGCTAGAATTCCTACAACTGCTGCTGATCAACCTCAGAAGAGATTACCCAGAAGCAGTTTGGATCACCCAGAAGAGACTATCCTAGGAAGAAAGGAAGATCCAATCAGAACCAGAGCAAGCTTCAGAAACTCTGAAGAAACTCTGATGGGACTTGTGTCTCTGATTGAACCTTCGTCTATTGATGAAGCACTTCTGGACAATGACTGGATTCTGGCAATGCAAGAAGAGCTGAATCAATTCACCAGAAACGACGTATGGGATCTCGTTCCAAGACCAAAAGGATTCAACGTCATTGGAACAAGATGGGTGTTCAGAAACAAGCTCAATGAACAAGGTGAAGTCGTCAGAAACAAGGCACGACTGGTTGCACAAGGTTATAGTCAGCAAGAAGGGATAGACTATACAGAAACCTTTGCCCCAGTCGCCAGGTTAGAATCTATCAGACTTTTAATTTCATTTGCTGTTAATAGAGGCATCACTCTGTATCAGATGGATGTCAAAAGTGCATTCTTAAATGGTTATATAGAAGAAGAAGTTTATGTTCACCAACCCCCAGGTTTTGAAAATACAAAACATCCAGAACATGTTTTCAAACTGAAAAAGTCACTGTATGGTCTGAAACAAGCTCCCAGAGCTTGGTATGAAAGGCTAAGTAACTTTCTGCTTGAAAATGAATTCACCAGAGGGAAAGTGGACACTACTCTATTCTGTAAAACAGTTAAGAGTGACATTTTAGTCTGCCAAATTTATGTAGATGATATTATCTTTGGTTCTACTAATCCTTCTCTTGGAAGAAAATTTGCTAAGTGTATGCAGGCAGAATTTGAGATGAGCCTCATGGGGGAACTGAAATTCTTTCTAGGAATTCAGATCAATCAAACTCCAGAGGGAACTTACATTCATCAGAGCAAATACATCAGAGATCTTCTGAAGAAATTTGACCTCTCAGAATGCAAGCCATCAAAGATTCCAATGCATCCCACGTGCATTCTGGAAAGAGAAGAGGTAAGCAAAAGCGTAGGACAGAAAGTCTACAGAGGTATGATTGGTTCTCTCCTTTATCTGACTGCTTCAAGACCTGATATTTTATTCAGCGTATGCATTTGTGCTAGATTCCAATCAGATCCTAGAGAATCTCACTTAACAGCTGTTAAGCGAATTTTCAAGTATCTGAAAGGTACTACTAATCTGGGTTTGTTTTATAGAAAATCTAGTGATTACAGCTTAGTAGGCTACTGTGATGCTGATTTTGCTGGAGACAGAGTGGAACGAAAAAGTACTTCTGGAAGCTGCCAGTTTCTGGGAGAAAATCTGATCTCGTGGTCCAGCAAAAGGCAATCAACAATTGCTCTGTCAACAGCAGAAGCTGAGTACATAGCAGCAGCAGGATGTAGCACACAAATGCTCTGGATGAAAAGTCAGCTTGAAGACTTCCAGATTTTTGAGAGTAACATTCCTATTCTTTGTGATAATACTTCTGCTATTTGCTTAAGTAAGAATCCTATTTTACATTCTAGAGCTAAGCATATAGAAATAAAACATCATTTCATTAGGGACTATATTCAGAAAGGTATTTTAAACTTGAAATTTATAGATACAGACCATCAATGGGCTGATATCTTTACTAAACCCCTTTCAGAAGATAGGTTCAATTTCATTCTGAAACATCTCAGCATGAAAGTATGCCCAGAATGAAAATGTTTTAATTCCATATTTTTATCTTTCAGAATGTAATTATATTACTGTGAACTTCTGATCAATCTTCTTTCAGAAAAATAGAACATGCAGATTGTATCAGATGCAAGTCTAAAGATCTGAGAGTCTAATCTCAAAGACAGACGTGCTGATCACTACATCAAACAAGTGTCATCCAATCATCAGCAAATCCCTGAAGCAGAACGCGTGCACGCCTCTGAGAAAGGAAAGCGCTGATTGGGTGCATTGAGACACATGTCTGGTAACCGTTTTTAAGTATCTTTCTCAAATCCCCCAAAATCAGCAAGCATTTAATGCAAAGTAATCACGCTTGTTAATGGCAATCATTATTTTTTTCTCTCTCTTAAAAACGTTTAATTTTTCAAAATAATTTTTGAAAACTTTATTTAAGCACAGTATTCTTCATTCTTATTCTTTACGCTTTCTCATAATCTCTGCATATTTCTGAGTTTATCTCCTTCAAACTTTTTTCTCTCAAATCATTTTCAAAGCTTTGTTGTGTGAGAACAATGGCATCCTCCAGCATTTCTGCAGGGAATCAGAAGAAAGAAACCTCTGAGCAATATCAGGTGCCTACCAGAACTCTTCTCACACCGGTAAAGAATCTTGAGGTTCTCTCTGAGTTAATCGTCGATTTCGAAAGTTTGAAGGAAAATGGATTTGACCTAACTGAGGAAATTAAAGCTCAAAAGTGGGAGAGGTATTTTGATAGATTGGTTGGACCAACCTTCCCAGAGCTTGTCAAGGAATTTTGGATTCACGCCAAGATTCATAAACATCTAGTCATCTCTTCTGTCATGGGAAAGAAGATAATAATTTCTGAAGACCTCATTGCTAGGTTAATTGGTCAAAGTGGTGGTGGAGTCCGTTGTGTGGACATGGCTGACAGATGCCCTGATATAGGTGTGGTAGCAAACTGCATTTTCACTCTTGGTTTTCCCAGCAGCAAAATTAAGGATCTGAAGGATCACTGCAGAGTGTGGGCCAAGATTGTTCTGGGCTGTTTCAATCACAGGAAGCCAACAAGCTCTCCTGACTATATAAACGTGGATCAGCAATTTCTGATCTACTTTATTGATCAGAGGGTGAAGATCAATCTGGCACACTTCCTGTTCAACCATCTGAAGACTAGTGTGAAAGAGACTAGAGAAGAAGAAAGGACCAAAAGAGACTGGATACCGTTTGGAAGGCTCATATCAGATATTCTGACAGAGAATAAGCTGATAGATTATCTGAGCGAAGCTAAAGTACTGGGCAATTTTGAACCAACTGTTGGAAAACCGCTGAACGCTAAGAATCTGAAAAAGATGAAGCTGATAGAAAATATTAGGAAGGAACCCAGAGCTTCTTCAACTGCTGACATCTCCAGAAGAAGAGTACCTCTGAGTGATTTCCCAAGATTTTCTGAAATGGAATCCCAAACTGATATGTTTTTCAAGTATCCAGATTCATACAAGGAAGAAGATGCAGGTTCAAAGCTGAAGATCAAAGATCTGAGTCAACCCCAACCTGAAGTGACTCAGAAGAAGACAAAGAAGAGGAAAGCAGAAGGATCATCTCATCAGACTCCAAAGAAACGAGGTAATTCATCTGCTGCCCCTATTTCAATTTCATCTACTATTCCAACATCTGTTGCTCCTCCTCAAACCTCTCACAGAATATCCATCCCAATCCCTACTATTGATGAAACCATACCAGAAGACCCTTCTGAGGCCTTACAACTCAGAAGAACCAGAATTAAAATTCCAATCAAAATTACCAAACAATCGACTGTTTCTACAACACCAGCACTTGATAGAGTGCTAGCTGACATTGAGCGTGAACATGCTTCTGTTCAACCTCACTCTGAACCACCAAATATTCCTCCTCCACAACCAGAACCACAACCTGAACCAGAAATACAACCAGAACCAGAACAAGAACCAGAACAACAACAACAACAACCACTCACAGAAGAACCTCTGATCCCTGAGCAATCAGAGATTCCACCTCCTCAACCAGAAAATAATCCACCTTCACCACAAACAGAGTTTCACCGCTATGAAACCCCATCTCCTCATCATTCTGATCCCCACTCACCTCAACCTTCACCGCTGGCAATCCAGTTGCCATGTGGAACCACTATTGTCAGGCCCCAGCTGCCATCTTCAGAGGAATCAACACCTCCAAAAACTCCAACCACTCCAATAGATATATCCTCTGACTCTGATAACCATCCTCCAAAACAAACAGCACCTCAGCACACCTCTGAAAACCAATCCTCTGAAAACCCCAACAAAACTTTCATTGACTTAACAAGTCTTGAACGTCTTGCTGATTTAAGACACAAATTGGCCATTCCCAAACCAAAGCAACTAGATGTTGGCTCTGGTATTTTGGACTTTGAAACAGGTATGCTGCAATGGATTGCTTCTTTGAAGCAAGTCTGTCCGGGGATGATCGACCCAGCTGCTTCTGATCAGCTCTGGTCACAGTTCAGAGTATGGGTACGTGCTGAAGCACTCAAGCTGCAGGACGTCAACTATGAGCAGGCTCAACAGAACTTTAGCAAGCTGCTGAAGGAAGTTGAGAGTCAGCTGCCTCAAGAAGTTGTGCTCCCTCTGGACTCTGAATCTTGGTCTGAGAAAGAGCAAGCTGCACAGGTGCAACCATCAGAAGAAGATAAGACCCTTCAGGAAGAAAATCCAGCAGAAGATGTAGCTGAAAGTTCTGAGAAGCTTCCTCCTGCTGAAAGTTCTCAAGCTGCCTTGGACAGGCAGGCTCTGGAAGAATTAAGGCTGAATGACTTGCGTCTACAGCAGCGGATGGAAGAGAATGATCAGAAGATGGAAGCAAGAATGAATGTACAGGACAGCAAGATTGACACTGTTGTCACCATGGTTCAGAAGCAGAATGAAACTTCTGAAAAGATTCAAGCAATGCTGGAAAGCCTGTTCTCACGCATGCCCCCACAACCTTAAAATTTTTTTTCATGCATGACATTCTCTATGTTTTTCTTCATTTTCTGATGTACTATTTTGACTATGTCTGTGTAATGTTCTTTTGCACTGAACTATTTTAATATAATTTGTTTTTCTGATCTAAATTGTTTTAGCACATCACTAACACTTTTTGATTGCTGACAAAAAGGGGGAGAACAAGAATGATATTTAAAATCAATAACGGCTAACTAGACAGAAACTCTCAAACATTCTAACTCTATTACTTGAAATGTTTTTCTGTTTTGCTTTTAAGTCTACATGCACAAGGAAGCTCCGAACACTATGAAGACTAAGAACTAGAAGCTCTGATCAAAATGTAGAAGCTCATGTTGCTCTGATCAAATATGAAGTTCTGATATATGAAGCTCTGATCGTCCTAACACTCTGAGATAGAAAAAGTCAAAGACCTATAATCTGATGCTCAAAGATAGAAAAAGATCTGATCCTGAAGATCACGCATATCAAAGGGAAGTAACAAACTCAGGGGGAGTATCTCTTAAACTCTGATTTCTCCTTATGTTCTTATCTCTGATACATTTCCCAGATACTTTTCACGTTATTTTTCATTTAAAATATCTAGTTTTTGTCATCATCAAAAAGGGGGAGATTGTTAGAACAATGTTTGAATCTAGTACCCTATATTTAAGTTTTGATGATAACAAAGTGAAAAGATATAGTAGTTAAACATTTCATGATTGAATTATATGCTGCCTAAAATTACTATGCTCTGATTTGCAGATATGCTGGTTAAAATAAGCAAGATCTCTTATTCAGCATCAGAATATGATTTCATACACCAGAATCAGAAGTTGCTGAATCAGAACGTCAAAGATCAGATGATCAACGCTTGCATATGCTGAAGCTTGATGAACAGAACTGCGCGTAAAACACTCTGATACAGAAACAATAGTTCATCAGCAGCGAAGCAGAATCAGAATGAGCCAAGCCAGAACGTGCATTGAAGAAGCAACGGTACTGTGCATTGAACGCTAATCAATTCCAACGGCATCATTCTAGACAAGATCTGCTCAAAAAGGAAAGCTTGTTAATAGCATTGAATCAAGAATATTTGCTTCAACGTTCATCTTCTCAAGTGCTATATAAACCAAGCTTCGAAGATTATCATGGCTAATGCTCTCCAACTCTCTACACGCACAAAGCTGATCAATAATCTTCATCTACCAGTTTTGCTAAACCAACAAACTCTGATACTCCATTAGTGTTTAGCATCCTAGTATTCTAAGCTTAATTTGTGTATACATCACAGTTGTGATATAGTTTTGTAGAAAACATTCACACACATTTGTTTATACCTTTGTAAGAAAGTGTTGCCTTGACAAACCGGACTGTGGTTTGAATCAAGAAGGTTTTAGCAGTTGCTAAAGCAGATTTGTATTCAGTTGAATATAGTGAATTAAGACCTCGTTGGAGAGAGGCGAAATCACCTTGACGGGTGGACTGGAGTAGTTTGAGATCAAACGAACCAGGATAAAAATATCTTGTCATTTTCTTTAAGTTTCCAGTTTTACAATTCAACCCCCCCTTCTTGTGTTTTTCACCCCTTCACCTATTTATATCTCTTCTCATCTATAGTCTTTCATCAAGTCCTTATCCTTGTATTATCCTCAACTGTTTCTTTTCTTCAAGCTTTCCTGCATACCATGGATGTTAGAACCTTTCAAGGAGATGAAAATCTTCTCAAAGAAATCAAAGAGAAAAGACCCAATTATGTGTCTGATGATGGTTTCATCAACAATTTTATAGAAAATCAAGGATGGTCTGGGTGTGAAACAATTCTTAGAGGTTCTATTTATCCTAACCTCATGAAGAATTTATGGCTTCATGTTTTTGTCAGTCCTGAAGGAAACTTCATTCATTCTCATATCTTTGGTATTTCGATTACCATCACTTGCTCCTCCATTGATGAAGCCATCCAGAGTCCACCTTTACCCAACTCCTGCATGAATGTTGATGTATTTTCAAGTGTTCCTAATTCTTCATTTAGATATGAGCCCCTTAATCCATATCATTTGAAACCGCTTCCAAAAATCTGGTTTTTGTTCTTGTTGAGAAATCTTCATCCCAGAGGGGAAGATGTTGATACAGTTCTTCCTAGGGATATGTGTCTTCTTTATTGCCTTCGCAAGAGTACTCCAATTCATCTTTCATTAATAATATTTAATCATATGAAGCTATCAATCCTTGCATCTAGAAACTCCCAAAAATCATTTATTCCTTATGGACGTGTATTATCTGAACTGTTTGAGTTAGTTGGTGTAATTGAAATTGTTCGAAGAAACCCGTTCATCAGAGATAATTTTCTATTTGATGAGAGTTGTGATGTGTTTGAATTTTAGATAGTTTTCCTTGTTTGTGTTTATTCTATTGGTTCTCCTTATGTTGTAATCGTTTTCAAATATCAATGGAACTTCTTATTTTTTACTTGTTAATTCTTCTGGTTTTTAAGTTTTTCACACATAATTACCTTTTTGAGTATGACAAAAAATGGGAGTAATTAAATAAATGTAATTTTGATTTCAATAATCAAGTTCTGGAAAATATTCTCTTAAAATAGCTTCTTACTTTCTAACCCAGTTAAACTTCTATTTCTGTTAGAATTGTTTTTCTTTTTCAAGAATCATGAGAACTCTGATTAAAGACAAAGATCTGAAAGTATTATGAAAGATTTATGTCTAACCTGTTGGCTTCAGACTCTGAAGATATGTTTCATAATCAGACTCCAAGAATTGAGAATCTGAAAGTTGTCTTAGTGACATTAAAGTTTCAAGATTTCAATTGATTTCATTTTCATTAGCATCTAGAGTCAAGACTCTCAAGATCTTAATATCCGATCTATTGGAACCAGGGGGATTTCTAATCAAATGGTTCAGAGTCAGGATACTCGATCTTCATGAAGTCTTTGACTCACGGGGAGTTTCGTAAGAAGGATAAGTATTCCTTACCTTTTTATTTTCACTTTTTCTGATTATATGAACAAAATTGTGTCATCAAAATACATAGTTTTGTCATAATAAAAAATGGGGAGATTGTTAGAACAAGATTTGGTTCTGCAATATTATCAATGAGTTTTGATGATAACAAATGAGTATGTTTGTATGAACAATTTTGATACTCTAATGTTTGTTATTTCTGAGTATTTAACAAACAGGTTCTGCTTCTGATGAATGACATAGCCAAGATATTAGAAGAGAATTAATTCTGCTTCTGCGTTACACAAGTTCTAATGAACAATAGTAAGACACTTCATAAGCTTCTAAAGTGTAGGCTCTAATGTTTGTCTAAAGAAACAAGTCAGAAGATCTGAAGACAGAAGTTTTACTTACGTCCAGATGCTGAAGACTTATGCTTCTAAAAACAATGTGCTCTAAAGAAACAAGTTAGAAAATTTGAAGACAAAAGTTTCTACTAAAGTCCAGATGCGGAAGACTCATGTTTCTGAAGACAACGGGTTCTAAAGAAATAGTCAGAAGGTCTGAAGACAAGAATTTCTACTCAAGTCCAGATGCTAAAGATTCGGGTCTCTAAAGATCCAAGGTTCTAAGAAAAGGATTCTAAAGATCAAGTGCTGAAGACTCTGAAGACAGAAGTTCTAAAGACTCTAAGTACTTGAAGTTCTAAAGACTCAAGGTTCTAGTAAAGGTTCTCACGACCAAGTACTGAAGATTATGAAGACGCAGTTCTGAAGACTTGAAATTCTGATGACCTTGTGTTATGTTCTCGCTTCTAAACTCATGCCTGCAGAAGCCTCTAAAGTGAAGAAGGAAAGAAGATAACATTAACGTGATACAAATAGTACATGGTATAATCAACTTTTCATTCCACTACCACGAAAGGACGGGCGCATTGCGCGATCTTGTCCCCCACGTTACTGCTTAAGCCACCAATGATTATGGAAATCCCAAGAGTACCCCTCAACGAATATATTATTTTATTGGTTGTGTAAAGGCTTGAAGACTAAGAGAGAAAGTTGCTAAAAACAAAATATCACACAAAATGTTGTTCATAGGTTTCATATTTTTAGTCTATTATTCTTAAAATAGTTTACATATTTAGCTTGTGTAAAAGCAATATTATTGTAAATGAAACTTCTACTCAAACAGTTGTTTGATTTTCCTTAAGGGACCAGTTAGGTATGTATCCTTGAGAAGTCTATGACTAGTGTGTCTTTGAGATTTTGATTTTCCTTAAGGGACCAATTAGGTCTGTATCATTGAGAAGTCTAAGACTTGTGTGTCTTGGAGGTTGTTAGTCACTTGTGGGTAGCTTATGCATTTTAATAATCAGTTGGATTATTGGATTAAATTCTCGTTTGAGAGAAGCGAAATCACCTTGGCGGATGGACTAGACTAGCTTGATAGTTTTTAAGTGAACTGGTATAAACATACTTTGTTCTTTACTTTCCGTTCTTAATTATTGTTATTATCAAGAGTGGAAAAAAATTAATTAAAAGGGAATATTTTTTAAAAGAATAATCAATTTTATAAATTTTATTAATAAAAAATAATATTATTAAATTTAATAAAAAATATTATAAAAGTTGGTTTAATAAAAAATTTAATAAAAAAATTTAATAAAAAATATCAATTTATTAAATTTTATTATTTTTCTATGAAATTTAATTTTATTAAATTTTGAATAAGTTGATTTGGTTCGTTCCTAAAATTTCTTTTAAAATATTAAAAATAATATTATAAAAGTATTTTTTTTCTCTTTTTTTATTAATTTTTTAAATTTAAAACATTAAAATTATTTCACACACCAACTTAACAAACATCCAGATAAAAAGAGAATTTAAGAATTCTATATCAAGAATTGTATAATATTATTTTAATATTTAACAATTATTAAATCGTGATCTAAAGTAGACAAGAGAATTAACTAGAATATTTATAATATAAATAAATTAATAGAAAATTTGTGCGTCACCACGAATAAATTCATTTATATCCTAGATAATTTTGTAAGATTTTATTTCATACTAAATTTTATGTTGAAACTACACCAATGATGCATCAGTAGGGTAGAAGTATTAAGAAATATAATGTTTTTTTTTTAAATTTAGATCTATCTAGAAAAAAAATCAAATAATTCAACTTAAAGAATTAAAATTAATTTTTTTCAACTAAAAAAGAGAAAAAAAAACACGTCAAGACAAGTTTCGCTCTTCTTCTCATCATTAATGTTGATATAAAACTTTCTTTCTTTCACTTCGTCTTTAAGACGACGTTCTTCCTATGTTTTACTCCATATTCCTTACTATATTATCGATCCATTATTGAATATTCTTTTTGAGTTAGTTGAAATTATAACTTAATATATTAATTAGAAAAATACAAAATAGGAAAAGAAAAAAAGTATTTACCATAATAATTTTATATGCAATGTACTCTCCAAAATATATTTTGAAAATAAACGTAATAAATAAATTTCTTAACTCTCCATCTTTAAAATAATTTTTAAAATTAAAATTACCAATAACTATTTTTTCAATATTTCTTAAAATACTTTTCAAAAATTAATTCCTTAAAAGTATTTATAAATTAAAAACCAAAATCAAATAAAAAATATTCTTAGAATACTAACATTATCTCTCTCTGCATATTATACTATGCATCTGCGCATCTTTTAAGTTTTTTCATTCTTTGAACATAATATTTATTTTTAAAAGGGAAAGTTATCTATAATTTACATGAAAAATACGTAAATTGATTCTTTGAATTTGAACTTAACATACACATTTAAATCCTTAATTAAAACTAAGATAAGGCATCAAAATACGTCATCTTATACTTTAAAAAATAACAAAAGAATAACAAATAAAAAACAAAAATATTCAATGCTATCAATATTATTAAGTTAAAAATTAAAACACATGGTCAATTAAATAACGCCAATACAGAAATAATTTACTGATAGATTATCGATAATATGACAATTAATAAATACATTTTTGACAGAAATATTATAAGTTAATAATACAACAATATAGTAATGTACTAATGTTGAAGTGGAATAATAATAAAGTGAAACTAATAGATTCATCCACGTTGGTATATAAATTTGTCAGAAAAAAAGGTACACAAACCATAAAAGAAATATAATAATAATAATAAAAATATAAGTGCTCTTCACGTTCAACGTATAAAAAAATTAAATTATACTATAAAAGAATAAAATATTTCACTTATTTATTCCTTACACTCTACTCTTTGTCGCATTTCTACCGTTACGCCATTGATTCGAAACACAGAGAATCAAAACCCAATGGCTCAAACCGTTTTCTCCTCCTCAGTCTTTTCTCCTTCCTTCCCTCATCGTCATCTCCCGAACCTCAACCTCCGAACCTCATCCCTAACCTATCATCTTTCTTCTCCGATTCACCGAACCACCACTTCCATTGCCGCTGCTAACGTTTCCGTTGCTCCGAATGCCATTACGTCGGTTCAGTCTGTTCCTCAGGTAGGTCAATTCTTCATTTGTCAGTTTTATCTTTCAACTCTATCAAAATTTTGATTATGTCGCAGTTTTTTTTTATTTATTGAAATTTGTTTTGTAATTTGTAGCTTATTGAGTCGTTGATTAGTGGCGTTGATTTGACGGAAGCTGAAGCTGAATCGTGTCTTCATTTGCTGTTGAATGAAGCTAGTGAAGCTTTGATTAGCGCTGTTCTTGTGCTTTTGAGAGCTAAAGGAGAAACTGTTGAAGAAGTAACTTTACTCATTCTCCTTCATTTTTGTTATTAATGAGTCTTGACAATTTTACTACATAAATTATTGGAGTACTCTACCTTATGGCAAACTTTTTAGTGTAGTATAATTGCAAGTGATTCTTATTATTTATGAAGCACAGACACTAGAAACACGATGACACTGGTAATAATTTGAAAATAATTAATTAATTAAACATAATCATCAGTTTCGAACATTGACACTGACATGAATAAACATATTTTCAGAGGTGACGGTGTGCATTCTATACAAATGACACTACAGTAAAACCTATGAAGCACTGATATACACCACTAATAATATGAGAAAACTAAGAATGATTTAATTTGAATATAATGAATATAACCAACCATATGCGTTATGTGTTACATAACTGAAAACTAAATAAGTTGTGGAACAATTAAGTAAGCAATGATTGAAATATTTTATTTTATTAAATGTGTTGCTAGATTGCGGGGCTGGCGAAGGCTATGATGAAACATGCTACAAAGGTTGAAGGTTTAGGTGATGTGGTTGACATTGTTGGCACGGGAGGGGATGGTGCAAACACGGTTAACATTTCAACAGGGGCTTCCATTCTTGCTGCTGCTTGTGGTGTAAAAGTTGCCAAGGTGTGTATTTTGTTATTGATTGGAAGTTTGAAGAGTTCTTGTACTGGTCTGTGATGAATTTGGTTGATTCCTTGTTGCAGCAAGGAAGCCGGTCCAGTTCTTCTGCATGTGGAAGTGCTGACGTGTTAGAAGCATTAGGAGTTGTTATCGACTTGGGTCCTCAGGTTAATGCAAATCCCTCTTTTATTGATCCTCTTTGTTAACTTTAGAATTTCTTAAAAAGCATAGTATGCGTAATCAATGCATTTGAGTAAAAAAAAACTTCTGTTATTGCAAATCAGGGGATTAAGAAGTGTGTGAATGATGTGGGAATCGGGTTTATGATGTCTCCAAGGTATCACCCTGCAATGAAGGTTGTCAGGCCTATAAGAAAGAAGCTGAAAGTAAGAACTATATTTAATATCTTGGGTCCGATGTTAAATCCAGCACAAGCACCTTTTGCAGTTGTTGGTGTATACAAAGAAGATTTGGTAAGTTCTATTACTGAAAAGCTATTTGATCGATCATCTATTAGATTAAACTTACTTCCTGTCAAGAATATCTAATCAAGAAAAGAGAAATATTAAAGAAATCTATTTGTTCATAGCATTTGTGGTGTGAAGATTGATAGTTGTGAAAGCAACCTCATATTGAAGCAACTGGTTTACATTGAAAATTTTTAAACAAGTTCAACCCTTTTTCTCGTAGTAATATCAACCTATTTTATTGTCTAGTGTCAACCCTTTTTTTTTTTACGTTAAAACATTTATTGTGAATTGTGATGCAACTGAGCTCTGGCTTTGAGGTTTTGTTTATTGTTTTTTTTCCTTAATAATCGTTGTATTTGTATCCTTCAAAAGAAATGTAGATTATCAGTTGATTGAATAATTCATCCATATTTGATTGTTTCTGTTCAAATTAGAACTTTTAAAATACCCTGGGTCTTCTTTTTTGTTGTTGATGTCATTGTAGCAAGAAACTGACATGATTGTCAAATCCGCAAACATATGTTTTTGTTTCTTATTTTTTGTATCTTCTCAAAAAGAAAAGAAAAAAATAGTTTAACTTGAAGAGCCGAGGATCTAATTCTTACCGTTGTTCTCCATCTACATCATCCCTAATAAGCTATTTCTCTCGGCCTTTTGGATAGGTCTTCAAAATGGCCAAAGCGCTTAATAGATTTGGCATGAAAAGAGCTTTAGTTGTCCACTCTGAAGGCTTGGATGAAATTACTCCTATGGGTGAGATCTCTTGCTTAGATTTACATATTGAAATCATTTCTTTAAAAAGATATTGGCATCTTAATCTGATTTGTGTGGTACCTTGTGACTTTACCTTCAGGACCTGGTCTAGTACTTGATGTTACTTCAGAAAGGATTGAAAAATTCTCATTTGATCCCTGTAAGCATATGTTAATTTATGGTTTTAATCTATTTATGTTATGAAGTATATTAATACAACTCATGCTACTAATTGGGCGCCGTAATGGATTTTTTACTGGACATGCACACTTTTGCACTCTTTACATTAGATTGTTTATTGGAACAGTGGAGTTTGGCATTCCTAGGTGCAGTCTTGAAAGCTTAATAGGTGGTGACCCAGAATACAATGCAGAGGTTCTCAAACGTGTTCTGGGTGGAGAGAAAGGACCTATTGCAGATGCTTTTGTAAGTTTCCTTGTTTTTTCAATCATATAAAAAAGCTTAGAGGATGGTGTTTTTGTAAGTGATGGGAGGTTGCTGCCAAATGGAATGGAAATTATAATGATGCTTTCAATGCAACTTCGACTAGGAGTTTATGAAATTTTGGTTAAGATGGAATATACATTTCTTTCAATATTAGTTTAACCCTGTTAGATAAAATTTTATGCAAGTTATTTTGATTTCAATCTCTTCATTTTGTTATGGGCTTGTGGTTTTGCTTGTGTATGAAGAAATTAAATATAACATGAAATTATGTCAATAAGCTACCTGGACTTTCTTTCTGTCTCATTTTTCCTGCAAAATACTGAAATTCATAACATGTCTTGCATTATCTCTTGCTACTTGGATCACTCTTTATGTAAGCATTGGTACCATATACACATTTTGATCATTTTGTACAAAACAATGCCCAGATTCTCAATGCGGCAGCAGCTCTCATGGTCAGTGGCTTTGTGAGGAACCTACATGAAGGGGTTTCTTTGGCGCGTGAAACACAACAATCAGGAAAAGCTCTCAAGACTCTCAACTTGTGGAAGGATATCTCAAATGTGAGTTAAATTGGGTCCCACATCAACCAATTTAATTGCATTCACATGTTACTAATTTTCTTTTGACTCGTTTGTTGTTGCAGCAAATAAAAGCTGACGCTGCCATATAATATGCCTGAATCATATTATGTGAAATAGGCTTGAGTTTTGCAAACTGGATTCATACAGGAAGGAGTCTGATACTGTACATGTATTTCCCAACAGATATACACAGTAATTTAAATTAGTTATCAGCTGTTGAAGTGTTATCGGTTGTAAAAGTTGTTATCCTTCAGAACTGTGCGAAATGTTACATTCTTCTCTGGTTTGTTGGTGAAATTATACCTAATAAGATTGGGGAATGTTGTAATTGTGTTTTGATTATAGATAATAAAAATGATTATTTCATTTCAGAAGATGATAAGTATAGGCTTTGACTCTTAAATTTTTTTTATTTTTAGAATCTTGTAAAATTTTATTGTGAGGTTGCAACAAATGGCTTAAAGATGAATCGTGTTTGATTTTTATCTGATTTGGTGATGTCGGTATAATTTGATGGAACTGTTCAGTATCAAACTATTTGACCACTTGCTCATTCAGAGTGCCTTCACCCGCTGGGTTTGACGCTCCAGGGTTGTGTTTGATACCAAATATTTTGGTCCACAAGACCAAGCTCACACTACACAGGGTAGCCGAGTGAATAGAAAGAAGATAGACTGACTGCATTTCTGTTCTGCCAAACAATCGAGCTAAGGATTGACTTTTTGGATGGTGGTCCGACCAAATGAACATGTGACTCCGATGCCCTATGGCCCAAAGACATAAGGCACAAGAATGAGCCCCTCTCACTTATATAAAAAAGCACGAGTTGCCCTAGCTCAGGTATCTCACATTTTCTTACTCTTTTACTATATCATGCTGAGACTGACTTTGGCATCAAAGTGCCTTTTGCAGGTACTTACCCTCTGTTCAGCATCACCACTTTAAAGATCATCCCTCACCATCAACATTCCCAAAGTTGATTGATGTTTTTAGATGAGAACATTGGTCCCACCATGGGGACGTGGTAAAACTTTTCCTTGGGCCCACAGTTCTTTTCATCCTATGGGAATCCGGTGAGAGATGGGATCAATCTGGTACCTCACCTAGTAAAACCTCATCCACAGCCACGCCATTTTACATTTCATCAGAAGCTTCATTTGCAGGAAGTTGCTCAGACCACCATGACATGGGCTCATGAAGATGCATCAGATTCTCCATCTTAAGCTCTTCCTGTTGAGCTGTTGATTTTCACGACTGGAGCAAGTTCGTCAATGACCCCGTGTTAGAGATTGCCTTTGTTGCGGTACGTAGCTTCAGCCACCATGTCAGCTCCATTATTCTCCCCCGTTCTCATAACTCATTGTTTCTTTGTAACTAGTGGCGATTTGGAACAGAAAATTCTCAAAAAGCCACCGCAAGTGGCCACCGTTACCTCTGTCAGGAGTGCCAGCTGCTGCATCGGAAATTGTAGCACCTTTCCTTTACTGTCCTCTTCCCTCTCCTTTGGTTTTGTGAGGTGATTTTCACTTATCTCTTCTCCAATTTCAAAGCCCCGTGGTAGTGGTGCTTAAAGGTGTCACTGAGCTTTTTAAAGGTTCAAAACACTTAGGATTTTAATTCCCAATTGATGTTCCTACAGCTGATTATGCATCCAAGATTTAAAGTTGCTCGGAAGTTAGGCGAAAAATATTTTCACGGAGGAAAGCAAAGAGTTGAGCTATTTTTGTTTTGAAGTTTTGTGAGAAGAATATGTAGGCTGTCTCTTCTCATCACTCGAGATATTGAATACTATGGGGTGCTTTAATTTAATGCAAGAGTAGCCTACAATATTGCATTTTAATTGTTGCCCATATTATCTAGGATAATATTCTGGTTTTAAAATTGTCAACAAGATTATGTTAGTTTAAGAAGATCTTATGGCAAGGTAATGGCTTGATATAGAGTTCAAGCTATGGGGACTTGTGTTCATTTACATCATTGGCTGGCCTCAGTTTTGTACCAATTCATGTGCATTTAGATTTGTGAGAAGAATAAGTTTTGGAATATATTTTGTGAGAAGAATAAGTTTTGGAATATATTTAGATTTAGCTCCCATTAGGTGGGCACTTTGCATTTCTATACACTGTTATGATTTCTGATTTATTTCTGATCTCGTTGCTGCAACTTTCATATCTAGCAATGCTTCTTGTTTCCTCCTAATCTTGTTTGTTTTTCTTTTTAATTTGCTTGAAAACTATGTTTCCCTCAAACTTGTTGCTTTCAGCTAACTTGTCACCTACCTTAACTATATATAAGTTTTTGTACAAAATCAGGTCTTATTTTTCTAACTCTGTTAGAAAGTTTCACCCATAAATGATCTCTTATGAGGATATGGTTCCTGATTCTTTGTTTTTTTGGTATGAAATGTTTTATGAATGATCTCTTACTTAAAAAGGTTTTAGAAATTGATGCAGCGGTGAAAGATGATCGAGACTCAATTGATTATTAAGTAGTATCATTGTTGTGGAATTCATCTGAGGCAAAGCTAATGATGTATACACACTTTCGTCCGTATAGGACATGTTATGTGGTTTCACAAAAAGTTAAAAAAATTTATGCTAATTGGTCTTATCGATTAATTAGAATCTGAAAGTGGGTCGAAGGATGATGTCTGTTAGGCTGGAAAATTGAAGAGAAGGGGGGGAGTGTACATGCAAGGCACTCCGACGCTCAAATAAGAATGGGTGCAAAGAGATATAAGAAAGAGATTAGGGTTTTTTAGAGTGAATATTTGATACCTGACCCTCACAGGTGTGAGGGTTTATATAATGCCCTCAACGCTTGGTAATTGGTTCCTATTTTTGGGCCTAGATATTAGGTTCCTAAAAAATAAGTAACTGCCCAGACTTAGTCAAAATGGACACTCATGCTTGTAACTAGTTGTTGTTCCGAGCAAGGTAGAGATTACAGGCAGATGCGATATGGACGTTTCCTAGTTGTCTGCTCCAGACGTGTCGAGTAGACCTGAAGGTAGTTGTCGATGCGGGCAGACGCGTGACTCAGAGCGTCGTTGGTCTCTCCATTCATGGGGTGCAGTAGACCAAATGTGTCTGACTGAAGGGTAGAGCTAGTTGGCCAAAGCTGTTGGGCCATGTGGAAGGTAGAAGCGGATTGGGCCATGCCTAGCCATTGGGTCAGTCCAGAACAGGAGTCCTTCAAGTCGTTGTGCCTAGGTGTAGGAGTGATGACATAGAGTCAGCCCACGTGTCGAGGAGGTGACAATGTTTTTTTATGCTTGTCGTGGGAAACAGGAACACTTTGAGATGCGTTTAGGGATAACTGTGTCGAGGGAATCGAATGTGGTCCCTTGTGTTCAGCGCGCACGAAGCTGGATGGTTCATTGGACTATGAGAGATAGCGTGTCATGCCTGCATCGAGCCACGTGTTGTCATAAATGTGTAATGATGGCAAGTATAGAGATTATGGCGAAATGATGATGACCCATAGGTTTTCCTAGTTCTGGAAAACGCTGTCGTTCATCGTCGAAGTTTCTGTCGGTTTCGCCGTTTACCGCTGGAGTTGCTGCTCGTTCTGTCGTCAATCTTCCTCGACCCAGTAAGTTCTTTGATTTTTCCCTGTTTTTGTGAAATTCATCTTTGTTCTAGGTTAGATTTTCTGATTTTGCTTCTAGAGATGCATGCGGTTAGGATTAAAGTAGTTTTAGTGTGGAAATTTTTTGTGGTTTGTTGGCGTCTGACGGTGGTTCTACCATATGAGGATGTCGGCTCCGCCGTGAATCTTATGGGAATGTCTAATGTTAAGGATGACAACAACAAGTTGCAATGAGCTTTTGGATCGTTTCTGGGTTTTTGAGATGATCTTCATGCGTTTTATGATGAACCCTCAAGTGAGGTTTAAGACCTAGTTATCGGGGAGATTATTCCTGGCGCGGACAAAGGTTTATCCTGACGTACAAATTCCTAACACGTTATAGGGAATCATCCTTGTGTTTTTTGCTGTTTAAGTGAGGGCTCTGGTCGGAGACAGGGTCCTCGTTCCTTTGTGCGCCCTTTCACTTGATTAGTGGTGGAATAGTGGATTTGATTTGACGTAGAATTCACTTTTGTCCCCTGATTTTCAAGTAAAATGGCTAGTAGCACTGATGATGAAATTATGAGCGAGCAAAGTGAAGGCCAATAAAGTTCGTCAGAGCGTACTTCGACCGAAGAGAGTACGTCGGGGCAGCAAGGTTCTGAGCCGATCACGTTAGGAAAGATTCAACATGAGCAGAATATGCTTGAGACCCCTGTGGCTTCCATGGACTAGGTCATTTTGGGTCCTTGAGAGATTATATCTTGTTTCATCGAGCATCTGGATGAATTGTTTACAATTGTGGTTGCGGAGATGGAGCAAGAGAGTGTTGAGGAGGAATGGGTTGTCTACATCCCCGGGAAGCGTTATCACATCTGCTCGAAGTATGATGTAAATCATCTCCCTATGTACAAGATCCTTTTCAGGGACATGGGTTTCCGGCTTCCCTTCACTGACCTACAAGTGGTCGTTTTTAACTATCTTTGTCTTGCTCCCTCGCAACTTCACCCAACTCGATAGCCTTCCTGCGTGCTTTTGAGATTGTGTTCGATTATTTGAAGATTGGGGCCATTGTCTCTTTGTTCTTCTGCTACTTTCACCTTTAGAAGGGCACAGTTAGTAATCAGTTCAGATGGGTCTTCTTGAAGTAGGTTAACGGGAAGTTTTTCAAGGTCTATCTTGAGTCTATCTGACACTTCAAGAACATGTACTTGTTGGTCCAACCTGTGTCGGAGAAGGTGATTCTAAATGTTTTCATGAGTGTCCCCAAGCGGGGTGAGGACGGGGAGTCGATGCTGACTGAGGAGGGTGAACCGAGGAGTGAGTTGGTGCAGAGATTCAACTTTCACTAGAATAGGGAGCATTTTGATCATGGGACCGATTATTACAGGTGAACCCTGAAGACCAGGCTAGTTGCGACCAACTGCTGGCCTTTGTCGAGAGCATACCACTAACTCAGCGACTGGGCAAAGGGGGAAAGGTTCTCATTGATGAGGAGGGGAAAGCTGCATTTGAGTCCGATCTTATTAATGTCAAGAAGCTCCTCGAATGCGATGAGCCTTTAACATATTTAGGTATTCATTCTGTTTTTGACCTGTCTTTACTCTGATACCCATGTTTCGCTAATTCGTGTTCGCTTTGTTGCAGAGAAAATCTCTACTCCTCAGAAGCGCATGCTCAAGATTGATGCGGCCAAGGCCAAGAAAGCACATGAAGGGATTTCCAAGAGTATTTTGGGTGCTGATGGACCAGGTGTGCTTCTGACAGGGTCAGTGACTTCTTTGTTGAGATCGATTGCTGAGCAGGCTTCTCTTCTTCTGATGAGCTCAAGGACTAAGAGATCTTGTTCAGATGACTTGATAGATCTTATCGGGGAACAAGGTCTTGGGAAATTCAATGTGCCCTCTTGCTTTCACAACAAAACTCTCTTTGAAGGAGGTTCCTTGGAGGTCCACTAGGCAGAGTCCGTGTACAAACTTCGTCGTCAAATATTTGGAATGATGTCAAAGCTGGGAAAAGCTTGCACTTCTGAACATTGGACGATATCCTTATATCTTGTGGCACTCCTTTGCATTAGAGGTCTTAGGAATCATCAAAATGCATTTTGAAATTGATTCAAGCCATTAAAAATAATTTTCTACTTACTTTTTATTGCATGTGTCGACACGTCTGTTTTTCAGGTCGACACATGCAACTCATTTTTAAAGCATGTAGCTTTTATAAGTCACAGGTTGACACATGCAGTCATTCAGGTCGACACATATTGAAGCATTTTGGAAATTGCAGAAATTCTTATTTTATGTGTCGACATATAAGCTTTTCAGATCGACACATTTACTATCGTCCTCTGACTTGGTTTGGTCGATACTTAGCCTTTTATAGGTTGACACATACAGTTTAAAAATTACGTATATGTCGATACATACGATACTTAGGTCGAAATATATTGTTTGTTTGATCAAATTTCATAAAATCTCTTTATTCTGAATTTGGCTCTTTTGCCCTAAAAGTTCTAAAACTATAAATACTTTTTCATGCATCATTCATAACTTGGTGAAACCATAAAATTAGTCTATTTCTCTCATCATCTTCAACCTCCAATCTATGCATACACACTGACATTACATTGTAGCGATGTTCTGTTGGGGGTTTCATCTAGATGAGGATTGATAGTTTCTAATTGTGTATTGGGTTGAGCTTTGCATGAGTTTTCATCTAGGAAAAATATCGGGTTTGTCCTCAAAGATCATTAGTTGATTTGAGGGGTTTTGTGCAAGACGTTCGAGAGGTAATTGCGACCAAGTGAAGTTCTTTGGAGATAAAGAATGCAATGGATCCTTTGAAGATAAAGAACACAAAGGAAGTAGCGCGAGAATAGCAAATTAAAATTGAAGTCCTGTGTTGCAATAGTTTGAAATTGACGGTGCGTAAAAGCTTTGGATATAAAGAACGCAAAGAAGTAGCAAGATCCAGATAATCAATTTACTTCTATCGTGTCTTGGTCTTTCTCAAGATCAAAATAGGAGAAAGGGTTCAATCAATGACAAGCTTAGGGTTTGTGGAGTTGCTCTTAAACACTTCTCTTGTATCAACAATTTTGCATAGTAAAATGTACCCACGCACGAGGACGATAGTGGGAAACTGTGAAGACAAATTCCTTGTGTCTCCTTTATTTTTTGCTTTTACTTGATTTGGTTTTCATTGATCAATTTGTCAAATAACATCACATTATCATTTGAATTGTAAGAATTTTTGAAACTATTTTTGATTGTAAATAAAGTGTTGATATAACTTATAATCACTTTTGATTATAAGTGGTTTTGTGTATCAACACAATCAAAAGAAAAATTATGAAAATTCACTTGCACACCAAGTATTTGATAAATTGATTCAACTAGTTCTTTTTAATAATGATATTGGAAATAAATTTACTAGTAACTTGAGATAAACGTTAAATAAGTTGTTAAGTGATCTAAGTATATTTATTAAATTTTTGTTCTTATTCTATATTTAATTTATTGTTACGGTTTGCACATCTGAGTTTTCAATAACATTCGTATAGACGACACTTCTAAAAAAGCTTATATGCCGCTCTTTTGATTTTACTGCACTTTACTTACAAAAAGATATTTGTGTCGTGACATCTCATTCGACATCATATATCTGATACCAGAATTTTACTTCTATCTCTTGAAGACCGGAGAGAGTTATTTGTGGATTCGCTTCGCCGTTGAAGTGGTCGTTTGTTAAGTCGGTTGGCCATGTGAAAGGTGTTTCCCAATTTGCATCGTCGAGGGATCCTCTTCCAGAAGTTGTGGTTGAGAATGTTCGGAGGCGGTTTTTGAAGCGGAGCTCGGAGATGAGTCTTCTTGTTACAAAGATGATACATTTGATGGCTTGCATTGTAATAGCATTGGGAATGCTGGCGATGGAGTGACGACGACTGGGAAGGAATTTACGTGAAAAAAATTATTGCTGTCATTGACGGAGGGCACAAAATGGAGGAGTTGGTTGTTAATTAAAAGCACAAATTTGAGGTGTAGTTTTGTTTACCTTGGTTATTGGTAAACAACCGCTGATCCTCCAAATGGTTACTTATTTGGTTACTCGCAGGATCGATCAGATTGATCCTAGGACATAGGTTGATTTTGAAGTTTTGATTAAATTGGATAATGGTTAAATGACAATGAAATAAAGAGGCTTTAAATAAATTGCATGAAGAAGTAGGCTTGGTAAAATAAATGAAGGCTTTAAATAAAGGGCTTCGACAGGACTGTAAAGAAGAAAACAAGTAAATTTCTGGAAAAGTAAATGACTTTGATTAATAAAGTTGGTGTTTCACACATACATTTCTCAACAATTCTTTCTCACACGCTGGGTACTCGAATCTATATGAGTGACTTTGTATATAATTGTGAACACACGCGAGAAACTACATGACTACTACTATTTATACTAAAACATCCCAAGTAACCGTCGGGCAGTTACACTGCTTCGAGATGATCCCACTTGGCACGTTCTCAACGTTCGACGCTCCAGATCTTTGCACGTTGCACTTGGTAACCGCTGGAAACCGTTTTCCCTCCAAACGCTTGAATTTCAAACCGTTCCACTCTGAACCATCGAACACCTTCGTCGAGAAGCATCTTCGACGAGAAACACCTTCGACGTCGAAGGCAACCAACTTCTCCCTTGGAAGAAATCTTCTAAGTACCTTGCCATCTTTCGATGGGCATTTCGACGGACCTAGCTGGTCGAAAACATCCTTTAGCTTTAATGGCTGACATTAATGAAACAAGGGTGTCGAATTTAGGAGCCAACAAATTGCCCCCCAAGAATGCCTTATTTCGACTCTGAAAGAAAAAGGCATTCTTTGAAACGCCATTCGACACCTGTCTTTTCATGCTTAGTCACAAATTAAATTGTGCACTTTTTGTTGTCTTCTACCAACCACTGACAATCCCAAGAAAAACCATCATTTATCCGTACCTAAGACGTCACCTCAGTACGGCGTGCAGTGTGCCAAACGTCATTTCAGAATTTGTCATTATGACAATTCCCAAAAACGAGGGCGCACGCTGCACCCCTCCATTTCTGCAGAACGGCTAAAACAACAGGGAGACGCCACGTGTCCCACTACCTTCTGCAACATTAAATGGCATTTAATGTCCTCGGTTTTGGGGATTTTCCCCCACTACTATAAATAGCAGTAAGTACCCATTGTGGGACTTTTTACGCTATCTAGCTTTCAGACTTCTCCATTTGCATACAAACTTGTCAACTTTGCAAACCTCTTTTCTTCACTTCGTCTTCATCCTCACCACTAACAATGGCATCTGGTTCTTCCAATGCTCCTAGCACCAACGCACCATCTGGAAACGTCAAACCTAGGGTTTTCGTCACCGCTCCAGTAGTAACTTCCACGGGCCAACGAAGGGTCCCTGAACCTTTGGACATCGCTATACGTGATGCTTACTCACGCCACCTTATGATCCCGGTTGGATATTCCAACCAGATCTTTGCTATGTCTGGCCCATTGTACCCAAGCATTTCTGAGGCCATGAAGATAAAGAGTTATTTTCCGGTAGTTGAGAGGCTCAAACCGGTTGCATGCGCCAAGAAAGATGCAGAGGATAATGAAGACCCTGCTAAAGAGAAAATCGACCTCCGTTTCTTCAACAAAGGTGTTAGGGCTTTCAGGTCTGGCCCCAGCCTTACTCCTGATTATAGCGCTTGGCTGGAAAAAAAATGGAGAAACGCCAAGCTTCGATCTGGAAAGATATGGGGATTTTCGACCTGGTTATGCTGTCGAAGACAGGTCTTAACTATTCCCCAGAGATGTTGATAGCTTATCTACTCTTCTGGGACTACTCCCACTTCACCTTCCATCTTCCCTGTGGAATGCTGACTCCCACACTCTTCGATGTGGCCGCCATCACTGGCCTTCGACCTACTGGGGACTACTTCGACCCGGAGGAGATGTCGGAGGATCAAATTGGATTCTCTGCCACAAAACCAACCTACACCACCTTCATCAATCACTACCACGACAGGTCGACAGATGCTATGTCGGATGTCGAACACATTGCGTTTCTAGCCTTATGGCTGACACGCTTTGTGTTTTGCTCCAAGTCCTTACAGGTGACCAAGAAGATGGTCACTCTCGCCACTCAACTCCATCATGGCCAAAATATCTGTTTGGCAGAATTGATTTTGGCTAGCTTGTATGAGTCGATTAGTAATGGAGCGACTCTTCTGAAGATTATCGAGAACAGGGCCAGTCTGCTGCTTGCTGGACCTTTTTGGCTGCTCCAACTGTGGCTCAATGCCACCTTCGAATCTTTCTTGCCTAAGAAGATTCAGATAAATGAGCAGGCTCCAGAGATAGCGAACAGACGTGTCGAAGGAACCAGACTGGCTCTGTTGACTCCAATGGAAGATGGACTGGAGCTTCAGCAAACTTTCACAAACTTCGTTCTGATGTTTGCTCGAAGGAAAGAGTTTGCTTCGACTATGGCTCCGTTTGCTCGACGGAAGGTTGGCCCAGAGTGGTTCACAAGGCCACATCCTAGGACGTCGAGTGGTCCTCAGGTTGACGAACATACAACAATGTGGGAGGCGTTCCTCACACCAAGAATCATGCCTCTTCGATTCAGGAGCTCTAAGACTCACTTGAGTCTGATTGCATATCAACCAAACCTGGTATCTCGCCAGTTTGGTATTATTCAAACACTACCTTCTCCAATTTTTCCAAGGGAGAAGTCTATGTTATACTTCTGCAACGACTACACCGAAGAAGCTGCCACTAAACATATCGGAAGATATGCTGGTCGAACAGTTCTTTCGTTGTTTGACTACCAGCTTAACTTTCTTTGCTCACCATCCTTCGAGGAGTGGTGGAAAAGTTATTACGCTGAGGAGTTTTTCGACGAGAAGGACTTCGTGGATGAGCTTCAGAAATCTTTTGTCCTTGTCTTGGACAAAATAAAGAAATGTAAGTTCATCCTTTCACATTACTTTGTCTTTCTCTTTCGACTGCTAGCCTGTTAATTATTTTATCTGCTTTTAGTTGTTCGAAAGCCTGCAGCCAAGAAGGCTGCAGAAGGCCAACAGGGAGGAGGCCCCTCAACAAAACCACCACCGCCGGCGAAGACTATAGCGCCGGCGAAGACCACAACAAACCAACAGGGGGAAGGCCCTTCGAAAAAGCCTTCTGTATCGGTAACCAGACTTTCATTATTTTCTTCTGGCTTTGACTTTTGACTTTCGATGTAACTGCTAAATCGAATTCCCATTGGTTTTTTAGGCACCTTCGCCCAAGAAACGGCCAGCACTGATGGTCGAATCCGGGAGTGACGAAGAAGATGATTCTCCCATTGCTCCTCTAAAAAGGCGAAAGCTGACGAAGGACGCTCCTGCTCCTGAGGGTCGAACAATTAGAATAAAGGTTGCTGGGAGAAAGCCCAGGCCACCTCCAGTGATCATTGAGGAGCCAACGGAGGAGGAATTAAACGTTCTTCTCAATAAGCCTGTCGAAAGCGACAATTCCAGCCCTGGGGCTGAAGCTAATTTACAGGTAATCTCCTAGACCTCTTTGTAACTCAGGTGTAGATACCTACATTCGACTATGTCCCTTTCGAATTTTTGAAGATTCTTCTTCTTCTTTTTCAGGACACCACTGAAAGCTCACCGCCAAGGACTTCTGAAACATTGGAGTCTGCTGAACTCAGCAGGCCACAAGAAAAAGGCTTGGAGAATGACGAAGCCCATACTGAAATAAATGAAGCCAATGCTGAAACGGAAGAAAAACCAGCAGAAGATCCTCAAACAGAAGAACAACAGCCAAAAGAGATTCAGGTGGTGGATCTGTCGGAAGAGAATCGTGACGAAGGGGACCACGGCAACGCTGGCGAAGAGGATCAAGGTGCCGCTGGCGAAGAGAACCAAGGTGACGCTGGCGAAGGGCACCATGATGACGCTGGTACTGTCGCAGTCCGAGTCGAAGGGGATCAAGTCGAGGCAACTGTCACTCAACAGCCTCAAACCCAAGACAATGCTGTTGCAAGGGCTGTTACCTCAACAAAGCACAGGTCGAAAGAGGACTTAGAACTCTTGAAGCAAACTGATCTTGTTAGCTATCTGAACGCTATCATCGAGAGCAAGAGTTCGTCTGACACTAGCCAGGAGGTTCCTACCCTGTCGGGGAAGTCCACTGAAACTTCTCCTCTCGATGAGGCTTTGACGAAGGTTAAGGCTCAGTTTTTCAAGAAGGACTTGATGAAAGCTTTGGAGGGGGACCCTACTGCTCCATCATATTTGGGGGTTGTTCTGAATACCGTAGACTTGTTAGTTGTGCCTCCAGAAGTCTCAGGCTTTATCATGGAGTTACACTCCATTATTGATCAAGTCTCAGCAGATTATCGGCGACAAAGGGGCTTTAATAGCCAACTTGAAGTGTTATATGGCAAAAGCTCTTCTGCATGGACTGCTGTTTCGGAGACAACTTCTCGAATTGCGGAGTTGTCGAAGCAAAAAGCATCTAAACAAGAAGAAGTGGATGCCATCGATCGAGAGAACGCTTCCTTCAGGGTGCAAATCGAAGAAATAGAGGCTAAGATAAATGCCAATACTAAACGCAAGGAGGAACTTCTCTCGACCGTCCCAGACACTGAAAGTCAAACTGAAATCAAACAAGGCCTAGAATTTGCTGAGAAAGCCCAAGGCTTCGACGATCAGATTGCCAAGCTTGTGCAGGCGAATGCCTGGTGCAACAAAAGATTGGAGCTGCAGCAAATCAAATACCTTCGACTCAAGGACTCCATTCCCTTCTGATTGATTCAGCTTTTTTTTTTAACCATATTTTGTAATATGTATTCGACAACATTGCCATCTTGGCTAAATTATAAAAAATTTCCATTTTGGCTTTTTTATGGTTAATTTAGTCTTGTTATTTTATTTTTATCTCTTGGAGTGTAGGTTTGTATTTTTTCAAATATTTACCATTTACTCTCAAGAGCCTTTTATCTTCACCTAGCTCTTCGACTTCATAGGCTCCACCAGAAAATGTCTGGATAACTCTGAATGGTCCTTCCCATTTGGGTGACCATTTCCCCATGCTTCGATCCCTTCGATCCATGGGAAGAATCACCTTCCAAACTAGTTCTTCAGGCGAAAATACCTTAGGTTTCACCTTTTTATTATAAGAGTCTTCTACTCTTTTCTTTTGAAGCCTGAGTAGGTCAAGAGCGCGCAATCTTTCTTCGTCTAAATCCACTAGTTCGTCTAACATCATATTCCAATAAATTTCAGAGGGAATATCATAATGTCTCTGAACCCTTGCAGATTGAAGACAAATTTCTGCTGGCAACACTGCATCATGGCCAAAAGTTAGCCTATATGGTGTTGTACCTGTGGCTTCTTTCGGGGACGTTCGACAAGCCCACAAAATCTGGTCTAACGTCTTATGCCAATTTTTTGGTTTCTTCCCAACATGCTTTTTTATCAAGCCAATCACTACTTTGTTTGCTGCTTCGACTTGACCATTTGCCTGTGCATAATAAGGCGTTGATGTTAGGAGTTTGAAACCTGTTTCTTGAGCGAATTCCTGCATCTTTCGACCAGTGAAAACTGATCCTTGATCAGTTGTTATAGTCTCAGGGATTCCATACCTAAAGATAATGTTCTTTTGAATAAATTCAATGACATTTTCTTGGTCTACATTGACTAAAGGGATAGCTTATATCCACTTAGTAAAATAATCAATGCCTACCAGTATATACTTCTGACTCTTTGATGATGCTGGTCGAATCTCTCCAATGAGGTCCAACGCCCATCCTCTAAAGGGCCAAGGTTTCACTATCGAGTGAAGTTCGCTTGCTGGTACATGCTGGATGCCTGTATGGACTTGACATTCTTGGCAACCTTTGGCGAACTCAACACAATCTTTCAGCATAGTGGGCCAGTATAGTCCTTGTCGAAACAACAACCATTTCATCTTATGGCCTGCTTGGTGAGCCCCACATGCTCCAGCGTGCGTAGTCGAAAGGGCTATGTATGCCTCAGTTTCACTTAAGCATTTTAGCAATACTCCTTCAGGCGTCTTCTTGAACAACTCATTACCCATGAGTACATAACTCAACGCCCTGTACTTTGTTTTTCGTTCTGTCGAAGCTCCTGGAGCCTGAAGATAATCCACAATGGGTTTCCTCCAATCTTGCTCTGACAAATTATCTATGAACGAAATTTCGAAGTTACTTTGATCAGCATATCCTAGTCTCGTCGATTCCAAGTCTGTTGGTGATAGACAAGTTGCTTTTATCTTTTCTCGAACTTCGATTGCTCTTTGTAATCTCGTTTTTGAAATCTTATACCCAGATGCAATTTGTGCCAAGTCGTTGGCTATTTGATTTTCCACTCTAGGTATGTGTCGAATATTGACCATTTCAAATTTTTTCAATAAACGATTTGCTATCACAAAGTACATAATGAGATTTTCTCTTATGCATTTAT
This sequence comes from Vicia faba, assembly GCA_948472305.1. Classification (NCBI taxonomy): domain Eukaryota; kingdom Viridiplantae; phylum Streptophyta; class Magnoliopsida; order Fabales; family Fabaceae; genus Vicia; species Vicia faba. Next base: position 537,007,387 of record OX451737.1, read on the forward strand.
ATCCCTTTGTGACTTGCTTAATGACTAACTCTGAGTCTCCCATTATTTCGACTCGAGTTGCCCCCAATTCCAACAATATCTCAAGGCCAGTAATTAGAGCTTCATACTCAGCCTCATTGTTCGAACAAGAACCTGAGATCTTGTACTTGAATGTTATTGGAATTTTTTCTGGAGAAATGATCAAGACTCCTACCCCTGTTCCATCTTTATGGCTGGAACCATCGAAGTAGAATTTCCAAGGCTCTATCTCCACATAATTAATATCCTCAACTTGAATTGAGTGGTCGACTATAAAGTCTGCAACCACTTGTCCTTTCACTGCCTTAAGAGGCATAAAGGTCAAGGAGTATTCAGTTAATGCTAATGCCCACTTGCCAATTCGACTATGCAAGATAGGTTTCGACAACATATACTTGAAAACATCAAAATGAGACGAAACATACACATCAACTGGTTTTATATATTGCTTGAGTTTTGTACAAGAGAAATACAGACATAGACACAATTTTTCAACTTCACTATATCTAGTTTCTGCATCGTTCAAAACTCTGCTAAGATAGTAAATGGGTCTTTCGACTCCATTCTCATCTTCTTGGGCTAACATGCTTCCCAAAGTTTTGTCGGATGCAGCTATGTACAATCTCATACTCCTATTGCTACAAGGAGGCACCAAAATAGGTGGCTTAGTGAGGTACCCTTTGATTTGATTTTGTCGAAGGCTTCTTGTTGCTCTTGCCCCCATTCGAACCCCTCTTTATTCAGTCGAAGTAAGGGTGAAAAGGCCTGAGCTTTCCCACTTAGGTTAGATATAAATCTCCTTAAGAAATTTATCTTGCCTAACAGGGACTGCAGTTCCTTCTTATTCGATGGCGCTTTCGCTTCCAGAATTGCCTTCGTCTTGTTCTGGTTGATTTCGATTCCTTTCTTGTGGACAACGAAGCCCAAGAAATCTCCAGCTTTCACACAGAATGCACACTTCAAAGGGTTCATCTTCAGACCATGTTCTCTCATTCTTTCAAATGATTGTCGAAGGTGGTCAATATGATTCTTCCTGGAAACATATTTTATAACAATGTCATCAATATATACTTGCATAAAAGTGTTAATAAAATCATGGAAGATAGTATTCATTGCTCGCTGGTATGTTGCCCCAGCGTTCTTTAGGCCAAAAGTCATCACTACCCATTCGTAAGTGCCTAGGGCCCTAGGGCATCGAAAAGCTGTTTTCGACACATCCTCTTCAGCAATGAATATTTGATTATATCCTGAATAACCATCGAGCATACTCAGGTATTCATAGCAAGCGGCAGAATCGACTAGCATTTCCGCCACAGGCATAGGATATTCATCTTTGGGTGTAGCAGCATTCAAATCTCTGAAATCTATGCACACCCTTAATGTACCATTTTTCTTAATTACTGGCACAATGTTTGCAATCCATTCGACATACCTTGTAACGCGTATGAATTTGCATTTCAGAAGCCTTTCGACTTCCGTTTTGATCTTCGACAGTATTTCTGGAGCGAAGCATCTTGGACTTTGCTTGATTGGCTTCTTCCCAGGTTTGATTGGCAACTGAAGTTCTACCAATCTTCTGTCGAGACCAGGCATTTCGTCGTAATCCCATGGAAAACAGTCTTTGAACTCTTTCAACAATTGGATTACTTCCAACCTAAGTTCTGGGTCAATTTTGGCGCTGATGTAAGTTGGCCTTTTCTCTGACCCTTCGCCTAAGTTGATTTCTTCTAAAGGATCTTGCGCTAACATTTTAATGTTGTTCTCCAAGGGGTCCTTTTCGAAGCCCAAAGGCTCATCGTCATAGATGGCGTCGAGCCTCTGTGATCGGTGGATCTGGAACTGACTGTTTAACGCTGGTTCGCGAAATGTCGCGGAAGCAAGAGTCGCCACCGTCTTTTATTTTCTCCAAATGGAAAGGACAAAAGCACAGAAAAATTCCTTAAAGAGATTGCTCTCGGTTCGGGAGGTAGGTTATAGAAAGGGAAGGTGTTAGCACCCTTTCTATCCATGGTTATCCATGGGCTCTTAGATACTTGCTCACTTGTGTTTTCAAAAATGGTTTGTTTGCTTTTCAACTGTGGGTTTTAAAAAGTTTCTTTGAAAATTCCAGTTCGACTCTTGTATCGGTCCTCAAGAGTGTTTGAAAAATTGCTTTCGAAAGCTTTTTGAAAAGGTGTCGGTGTGAAAAATATTTTTTGATTTGTTTTTGAAATTAGAGCAAGTATTTAGAGTCGTCTACCTACCCTAAGGAATTCGTCTGTGTAAATGTCCTTTAAAGTAGTGCCATCCCACCATTGAGAGGTAGGTAGCACCACCGTTGGAGGTGTTCGGGTCAATTCGAGGTTAGGGACGTGGTGATCACCAGAGCAATGGGAAGACACCTTAGAAGCTACCCTCATGCCAGGTTCCCGGATCATGAGGACTTACTAAGACATCCTCTACTCGACGATCACCTTTCGAGGCAAGGCAACAGTGAGGCGTACCCTAGGGGTGGTGTGTGCGATTCGTGTGTCGTTTTCATTTTGCATTTATCTTGTCATGTTATTGGTGTTCTACGCTTGTTTTTATTTTGTCCATACATTCTTTCATGCCATTTATTTAACAGTTTAAAGGTTGCGAGAAAAGTAAATTCTAAGCTATTACAAAAGGCGCGGGTCCACATCGCCAAAATTAACCAGGACCCGATTTAAAAGAAAAATAAAGAAAGCAAAAAGAAAAGAATTAAAAGTGCGAGAAGTAATTTACATGGCTTCGGGAGAGGTACATAATTATTTAAGCAAAATAAAATAAATATGCGAATTAGAATAAAAATTAAGAACGTGGGCGTTGGACCCTTTTGCAAAATTAAATTAATGAGGAATTAATTAAAATTAAAAGAAAGCAAGAATTTGTTTTTTTGGTATTTTTATGTATTTTAGGATTTAATAATAAAAAAAAATTAATTGCAATTAAACGCTAACCCTAATTCTATTTTATTTTATTTTTTAAGAAGACATTAGAATTTAACCTAAATTAAACCTAATTTTTATATACAAATTTAATTATAAAAATAAATAAAATAAATAATTAAAAAAAGAAAAATTAAAAAGGAATAAAAACATTAATTAAACCTAATTCTATGTTTTTTATATTTTTTATTAAAAGAATTAAAATTGCAAACCTAATTTAAAACTACATTCAATTACATGCAAATTTATTTAAGAAAATACTAAAATTGTTTATTGTATTTTTAATCTTTTCTGATTTTTATGTGTATTTTTTATATTTATGAAAATAATAATTAATTTAAACAAATAATAATAGAATTATAAAAAAAAAATATAAAGAAAGTGAAAAATATGCAAACCTAGGGGGGTGGTAGTCCCCAACATGGAGGTTCAAGTTCAGTAATCTGGCCCATTAAACTTGGCCTTTTTGGACTTTTGCCAGGTAGTATGTTGAAGCATTGACTTGGATCTACCATGTTCCTCAATTCTGAGCCTTGTGATGGATGAAGCTAACGCGTGGCATGCTGGATTTGGAAGTGTATGGTACGTCCTCAGTCTTGAAGCGCATGTGAACTTTTATTGAAAAATAATATTGGGATATTGAAGACCTGGGGCTCGAACCCAGGTCATGAGGATTAACAACAACAACAACGCTTGCCAGCTGAGCTAATCTGTACATGTTAATATATAATAACAAACAAATAATATAAAAGAAAAATACGCATGGATAATGTTTTTAGCGCGAAATTTAAAAGACCCTATCATATCTCGCCACGAGGTCATCTTCTTCCTCGTTCATGAAATACAAACAGATAGGCCACGGTTTTCTGAATGTTCCTTTAGGCCACTTTCCAGAAAATAGCGAATAAGCCTAGGTCGCTCATAAATTGAGCGCGATGATGGATTCCTAATCGTCCAAACCTGCTGAATCTAATGGTATGGGTCTTGAAGGCTAATTTTTCTTTGGGTGGAAAGCCCCAAATTATAACTCCTGCAACCCTAAAAAACGAACATGGTATATTTGCATATAGCACATGACAATCAAATTAAGGCATATGGTTAGCTTGCAAACACTTCACTGATCATGAATATATAATCAAAATGCCATGAATGTGCGTAAATGTTAAAACACGATAATGAAAAAAAATGGAAAAAGTGTGACTTCTGGATACCGTTTCACAGCGTTTGGATTGATGTTTTTGATTGGAATACGTCCTATATTGCTCAAGGAAGTTAATGGGATAGGTATTATGCCTTGAATCGCCCTGGAAGTGAGTTTGCAGTTTTGAGTTTTTTAGACAAAATTCCAAGTTTGATTTTCTGGTTTTTGGGAAGCTGCGTGTGTGTGAGCATTAGGGTTTCATTCTAGCTTATGTAGTGAACAAATTAGGTTAACAAAATTGATCAAAATCTCTTTCATTCATGGATTTTGAGATTTGATTTTCAAGCTTTGTTTTTTCAATCTTTTCCATACAAATTTGTACCAATTATGATCCAATCAACCTAAATCTTCCCATATTTGAATGTGCACGAATTATTGAGTAGATTACATGTGCAAAAAGATTTGTTAGGTTAAGTTAAATATTTTCCATGCATTTAATTTGATTTAAATGAATTAATATAAATAAAAATTCAAATCAATAAATAAAAATGAAGAAATACTTCCCTTTGGGCCAAGTGGTCGGGCACATGCCATGGATGATGAATTATGGAAGAAAAATGGGCCCATTAGCAATTTTAGGTCATTTGAATCAATGTTGACTTTTCAAAATATCCAAAAATTTCCCAACTTCCACAAGGCATAACTTGCTCAATTTTTAAGCTTTTCTCATGTTTTTGGACATTTTGGAAAGGTCTTTGAGTCCTCTAACCAATGTCTTTGGTCCCATGTCATTTTGATTTACCAATATCAAGTTATGGCCTTTGACTTAAAGTCCCTTTTTGTTGACTTTTGAAAATGACCTATAATGTTGAAATTGATAACTTTTTGTGAGAGCATTTCTTGGACTTGAAGTATGAAGATGAGTTGTATGAAATGTCTTTCTCTTCAAAATGAACTTTGGATGGAATTTTTCTGATAATCCATGTGAAAGTTATGCCCTGGTCAATTTCAGTTGACTTTTTCAACTATCCAAATAAGGAAACTTTTGCATCTTGATGATTTTTGAGCCAAACTTTGAGAATCATGATCAAGCATTGATCAAATGATGTTTGTGGCTTCAAAATGAGATGTTGATCAAAAATTTGAACTTTTGACTGTCAAATGACCATTTTGCCCCTACAGTTAACTGTAGTGCAATTAGGGTTTTGACTATGCAATTTTGAGCTGAATGTCTTGCAACTTGGTATGAGGATGCTTGGCCATATTTGTAGGCATATGAGACTTGATTGGGCCTTTGGAAACTTCATTTTCTTGATCAGAACAAAAACCCTAATCTTGACTGTATAGGAGACCTTTGCACTGTGCAACCCTTGGGGAATTTTGCAGCTTGACTTGGCAATTTCTTGAAGAATATGGGAGGGCAAATTTTGGGGTACAACAGTTGCCCCTGTTCAATCTTCTTAGACCTGAGGATGCAGATTGGCTGACGTGCCTTTCGTAATCCGAGGGTGGAAGATAATTGAACACTAGAGTGCCCAGAAATTTGCGCTCACATAGTAGCAGTGATGGTGGAATGGGCTTATAGATGCCATTTAGAGGTTGCTGGATAGGATGATGGGCTTATAGATGCCATCTGGATGTTGATCGCGTAAGAGATTCCTTAGCGAGAACCTGCATACCTGCAAAAGAAACATGAGTACCTGACACGTTGCAGGAGTTGATTTCAGATGCTTGGCATAGATATGTCCTGACTGGTTACAGGAGCTGGGTCTGGAGCTTCAAAAGATGATGAATGAACCAGGGATGGTTGCTACCTTAGCGTGAATGGTAAGAGAACCTTGGGTGACTTTAACTTCAACAACGCTCGCTGAGAAAATCTTGGTGGGAATTACCATCTTCGCAGGATCGGGAAGAGAACCATAGGCAATTATAATCTGAAAGGGAATTATCGCCTCACTCACCGTCGGAGAGGGAACCATAGGCAATTATAATCTGAAAGGAATTATCACCTCACTCACCGTCGGAGAGGGAACCATCTGAAAAGGAATTATCACCTCACTCACCGTCGGAGAGGGAACCATCTGAAAAGGAATTATCACCTCACTCACCGTCGGAGAGGGAACCATAGGAAAAGGAATTATCACCTCACTCACCGTCGGAGAGGGAACCATCTGAAAAGGAATTATCACCTCACTCACCGTCGGAGAGGGAACCATAGGAAAAGGAATTATCACCTCACTCACCGTCGGAGAGGGAACCATCTGAAAAGGAATTATCACCTCACTCACCATCGGAGAGGGAACCAACTGAAAAGGAATTATCACCTCACTCACCGTCGGAGAGGGAACCATCTGAAAAGGAATTATCACCTCACTCACCGTCGGAGAGGGAACCATAGGAAATGGAATTATCACCTCACTCACCGTCGGAGAGGGAACCATCTGAAAAGGAATTATCACCTCACTCACCGTCGGAGAGGGAACCATGGGAAATCATAACAATGGAAATCTCATGCACCGTCGGAGAGAGAACCAATAGGAAATTATAACCTGGGATAACTTCTACTGAGTCTTTATCAGAAAAATCTGTTGGGAGTCGATTTAGCTGGACTAGAGAAGGCATGGGACTGGATAAGAAATCTTTGGAGTCGATTAACTGAACCGGTCTAGGTCTTGCAATATGATTGAGAATTTCAACTGCATCTTTCCTGAAAGGTAAGGGTCAGTCATATGCAATGCATGATATGGATCAAGCAATGATGTTCTCAACATAAATGAGATTTGTATGATATAATGCGTCTATGCATGCTATAATGATGTATGTGATGTTTATGTATGCTTGTTTTCGTCTAGGAAAGTAAATCCTTGACGGGTGCCGGGAAGTCATATCCTGGGCTGATGTTGAAGAATAGATTTTGCTTCCGCTGGGGATGATAACTGCAAGAATACCGGTAGGAGAAGATGACTCTGTTGCGGAATAAACTTGGCAAATGGAAGATTCTGCGGGGAGAAAAATACTCTAGCGACCATGCTGGGGAGTGATACTCTGTGGGGAGAGGTATTTCTGCTGAATTGTTGATAAGCATTGCTGGGGATATCTTTGCTGTATTGGGAGTGCTGATAGACTTTGCTGGGGAGTAAGAGGACTTCGTCGAGGGCGCTCTTTCCGTGGCTTTTGGCTGAGGATAACCCAGTTATATCCTGTTAAGGAAATAACTCTTTAAATAAAGTCGGGAGACGCGTTCGTGCTCTGCGAAGGATAAGCTTCCAGAATTTACTAGGGATAAGCTTACTGCTTGGGGATATGAATTCTAAATTTCCTGGGGAACTAGATTGGATTCTCTTGGGGAAGTTTTGAACTATGTCGGGGAAGCGATTCCTTTGAATGTTGGTCTGCCGCCGGGGAGCAATCTTTAGACCAAGACTGCCTGGGATGCTTGTTAAGAATATATGTATACTGCTGGGGAATGTTGGGATCTGCTGGAGGATACCCAATTTCCTTGAGACTTGATAACTCTGCCTGGAGAAGAATGCACTGTTTTGCTGAATCACTCTCTGGGGAATTAATATGTACTGGTCATATTCTTTAGCTGAACCTACCTTGGTACCTTGGAGGATAGAACAATTGGATTGTTTAGACAACTCTTTTATTGCCCCTGTTTCTAATGTTACCTGCAATTAATTCCTTTGTTTCGTATGCAAATATTTATGAGTTAGCAAATTATTATCAATGCATATATCACAAATTGAACCTTGGACGTTCTTCGCAAAACAAAACAGAAAAAGAAAAACACTTGGCACGTTTAACTGAAAATATATTTGTATTGATTTTGAATGGCCTGTGAATAGGCGTTTTGTGTACAAGAGGTTGACGTCCTAGTAAGAGGAACGCCGCCGAACAAGAGAGTTTATACAAATTTTGTACAGAAGAAAATAAAACAGCTGTGTGACATGAATGATCCCACTGGGTTTCAACTCTGCTATTGCCTTTATAACTCCGAGTGTCTCATCACTTGATGACCTTGGTCGAAGGTGAAGCTGACTGATCGATGTCGTCTGAACTTGATGTAGATACCGGATTCTGGATGCAAAGTGATCAATGAGACATAGTATTACGCTTTATCCCTAATTTTTGCTTGGACCGCCCTTTCGGGTTTTCGGTCCACCGGGATACCCATTTTTTCCCAAGCCGCCTTTTCAGGTTTTCGACTTGCCGGGTGTACAGATTTTTTATTTCATCCCTTCATTTTGCCCGAACCCTTTTGGTTCGACGGGAAGCCCTAATTTTTGCCTAGGCATGTCAGCCTAGCGGGTCTTGTTTCATGCGTAGTATTTTTTTACTATGTCTGCATTGGCGGGGTGAGGAAGGTCGTCACCATCCATATTGGTTAGAATCATGGCTCCTCCTGAGAACACATGCTTAACCACAAATGGCCCTTCGTACGTAGGGGTCCATTTGCCCCTTGGATCACTCTGAGGAAGGATGATTCGTTTGATTACCAAATCCCCAACTTGATATTCCTGTGGTCTGACCTTTTTGTTAAACGCCCTGATCATCCGTTTCTGATACGTCTGACCATGACAGATAGCAGCAAGTCTCTTTTCGTCAATGAGGTTGAGCTGATCAAGTCGTGTCTGGATCCAATCATCTTCGTTTAGATTTGCATCCTTCATTATCCGGAGAGAGGGTATTTGCACTTCAATCGGCAAGACTGCCTCCATACCATAAACCAGAGAGAAAGGAGTTGCCCCGGTTGACGTCCTAGCTGAGGTACGGTACCCATGTAAAGCGAACGGTAACATCTCGTGCCAATCTTTATAGGTCACTGTCATCTTCTGCACGATCTTCTTGATGTTCTTATTTGCTGCTTCTACAGCCCCATTCATCTTCGGTCTGTAAGGAGAAGAATTGTGGTGCTGTATCTTGAACTGCTCGCAGAGCTCAGCAATCATCTTATTGTTCAGATTGGTACCGTTGTCTGTAATGATTCTCTCAGGGACACCGTACCGACAGATCAGATTATGCCGAATGAACTGTGCCACAACAGTCTTGGTTACCGTAGCATAGGATGCTGCTTCAACCCACTTCGTGAAATAATCAATCGCTACTAGGATGAAGCGGTGCCCATTAGATGCCGTAGGTTTAATCTCGCCGATCATGTCTATGCCCCACATTGCAAATAGCCAAGGCGCAGTCAGAACATTCAGGGGAACCGGAGGAACATGCACCTTGTCTGCATAAATCTGGCACTTGTGGCATGTCCTAGAATGTTGGTAGCAGTCAGCTTCCATTGTGGACCAGTAATATCCTGCCCGTAGGATTTTCTTAGCCATAGTGTGTCCACTGGAATGTGTACCGAAGGTCCCTTCATGTAGCTCTTCCATGATCCTTTCTGCTTCAGTCTTATCCACACAACGCAGTAAGGTTAATTCATGGTTTCGCTTGTACAAGATGCCGTTGCTAAGGAAGAACTTGGCTGTGAACCTTCTCAGGAACTTCTTGTCGTTGACAGAGGCACCTTCAGGGTATTCCTGAGTTTCCAAATATCTCTTCACCTCATGGTACCAAGGCTTCTCAGTCACCAATTCAGTCTCGAGATCACAACAGTATGCCGGTTCGTCCAGTTTCCAGATGATGATCCGGGGAGCCTCATTATCCCATTTAACTTTGAACATAGAAGACATTGTAGCTAACGCGTCCGCTAACTGATTCTCTTCTCTCGGGAAGTGTTCAAAGGTTATCTCTGTAAAGTGGGGGATCAGGGTCAGCACACATTCCCTATAAGGAATCAGGTTTGGATGTTTCGTATCCCACTCTCCTTTGATCTGATTGATCACAAGAGCGGAATCTCCGAAGGCACTCAGAAACTTGATCCTTAGGTCGATCGCAGCTTGAAGACCCATGATGCACGCCTCATACTCCGCCATGTTGTTGGTACAGTTGAAACATAGTCGGGCAGTGAGTGGAGTATGAGTACCTTGTGGAGATATGATTATGGCGCCGATACCGTTTCCCAAAGCATTGGAGGCTCCGTCAAAGTGCATAGACCATCGGGATCCTGGTTCAGGTCCTTCATCCGGTCCAGGTACTTCACAATCTGTCACTATCATGATGCTCTCATCCGGAAATTCGAAGTTCATAGACTGATAGTCATCTACAGCTTGATGTGCCAAGTGGTCTGCCAATACACTTCCCTTGATGGCTTTCTGGGTTGTGTACTGAATGTCGTATTCCGTCAAGATCATTTGCCATCTTGCAATTCTCCCAAACAGAGCAGGCTTTTCGAATATGTACTTTATAGGATCCATCTTTGAGATCAACAAGGTGGTATGAGTCAGCATATACTGTCTCAGCCGGCGAGCAGCCCATACCAAAGCGCAACAAGTTTTCTCAAGCAGTGAGTATCGGGTCTCACAGTCGGTAAACTTTTTGCTAAGGTAATAAATGGCATGCTCTTTTCGGCCAGACTCGTCATGCTGCCCCAGCACACACCCCATTGAATTGTCAAGCACTGTTAGATATAGTATCAGAGGTCTCCCTTCAACCGGTGGCATAAGGATAGGTGGTTCTTGGAGATACTCTTTGATTCTGTCGAAGGCAGTCTGACATTCATCGTTCCAACGTACTATCTGATCTTTCTTCAGCAGCTTGAAGATTGGCTCACAAGTAGCAGTCAGATGTGAGATGAAGCGAGCAATGTAATTCAGGCGTCCTAAAAAGCCTCTGACTTCCTTCTCTGTCTTGGGAACTGGCATCTCTTGAATAGCTTTGACCTTAGCAGGGTCCACTTGAATGCCCTTATCACTGACCATGAAGCCTAGCAACTTTCCAGATCTTACCCCGAAGGTGCATTTGTTCGGGTTCAATCTCAGCTTGTATAGTTTCAACCGGTCAAACAACTTCTGCAGATGGCCTAGGTGCTCTTCCTCAGTCTGGGACCTTGCGATCATGTCGTCAACATACACCTCTATCTCATGATGGATCATGTCATGAAATAAGGCAACCATGGCACGTTGGTAGGTTGCCCCAGCGTTCTTTAACCCGAATGGCATGACCTTGTAACAGAAGGTGCCCCACTGAGTAACAAATGTAGTCTTTTCCATGTCTTCAGGTGCCATCTTGATCTGATTGTAACCTGAGAAACCATCCATGAAAGAGAACACTTTATGTTGAGCCGTATTATCAACAAGGACATCAATGTGAGGTAAAGGGAAGTCATACTTGGGGCTGGCCCTGTTCAGATCCCTGTAGTCGACACACATTCTGGCCTTACCGTCCTTCTTAGGTACCGACACTACATTAGCAACCCACTGCGGGTAAGAAGTCACTGCAAGAAACCCGGCATCAAACTGTTTCATGACCTCGGCTTTAATCTTCTCAGACATCTCTGGACGCATCCGATGGACCTTTTGTTTAACTGGAGGGCAGTCTTCCTTAGTTGGCAAGTGATGGACCACAATATCGGTATCCAATCCGGGCATGTCTTTGTAGGACCAGGCAAAGATCTCCATATAATAATGTAACATCTTGGTTAACCGTTGCTTCACGCTGAGCTCTAGGTTAGCACCAATCTTTACCTCTTTCCTGTCTATCTCTGTACCCAGGTTTATGGTTTCCACTGGCTCTTCGTGGGGTTGAATTGCCTTTTCTTCCTGAAGCAACAGTCTTGCAAGTTCGCCAGGCACTTCGCAATCATCTTCACCTTCGTCTTCGGCTAAGTTGATCGGATTTTCGAAGTCATAACTGGCAGTAGCAGAGTCGTTACCAGTAAGATCCAGAGTGGATTGAAACCTGTATGAGTGAGTGTGTGTGTAAATACAGCTGTTTTGAAATATATGTAAAGGAAAGAAAGACAGAAAAGGAGCACAATATTTGTAATGCGAAAATACGTCCAAGATTTTCATTCATGATATATGAAATGACAATTTATATGCCCTCACAAATGAAACCACGGTGCCTCGGGTAAGACACCGGGCTGTAGAGTTTATTTATTGTTTATTACAAAATACGAAACAAAGAAATTTATTACTGCGTCACAAAGGTAACAGGAGTATGGTCCTTAGCAATCCAGTTGTTCAATCCGCCTTCGGTCGTCGGATAGATCCAGCTATTAAATTCCGCTTCATCCACTTCGTTGTCTTCCCCAACAGCATTCACTCCTGGATTTGTAATGATCACAAGAGGTTTTCCGATCTTCGCTTTCCTCATAGCTTTCTGCCCCTCTGTAGTAAAACCCAGCCCACATTTATCAGTCTTCTGAGTAAAGTCTGGAAGCCTGCCCCAGTTAGCACATTCACCCCTCTGAACCACAGCCCGGGCATCCTTCAGGGAAGCCATCTTCAAAGGAACACTTTCTTCCGCTGCTGTTTCTGATGCTGCTGTAATTGGAAGCGCCTCCTCGAAATGCTGAAATGGGGTTTCAATAAACTCCCCATCCATCTCAATGTATCTGAAGGAGTTCAAGTGGCTCACCATATATTCTTCCTCTCCCTGCACAGTGACGATCTTCCCTCTGACAGGGTACTTCAGCTTCTGGTGCAAGGTAGAGGTCACTGCCCCAGCCTTATGTATCCAAGGTCGACCCAGTAGACAAGAGTACGATGGACGGATATCCATCACATAAAATGTAGAGTCAAACACTTGAGAGCCTACACGAATCAGAATGTCAACCTCTCCGTGAACCATCCTTTTTGAACCGTCAAAGGCTCTGACGATGATACTGCTGGGTTTTAATTCCAGGCCTTCACAATCTAGACGGTCTAAAGCCTTCTTGGGTAGCACATTCAAGGACGAACCAGTATCCACCAACACATGTGCCAAGGTAGTGCCCCTGCATTCGATAGAGACATGCAGAGCATCATTATGGTCTCTTCCCTTCGCGGTCAAGTCAGCATCTGAGAAACCCAAGCCATTGTCTGCTGTCAGATTTGCTACGCAATCAGTGAACTGGACTGCAGATGTCTCATGTGGCACATGGGCCGTCTTGAGGAACGAGATTAAGGCCTTGGCATGGGCCTCGGAGCACAACAATAAAGAGAGCATGGAGATTTTGGAGGGCGTATGCCCCAGCTGTTCCACAACATTAAAGTCACTCTTCTTTATAATTTTCAGAATCTCCTCCATCTCTTGTTGGGAGGCCTCAGCAGTTATAGGTACAGGTGCCTCCATCTGGGCAGGCTCAACTTCAATTCCTTTTCCCCGAGCATTGGGTGACTCAGCAGCAGGAGGAATAATTGGATCAGCAGCAGGAACAGGTACACTGGTAGGAGTTATGAGAAGTGGTCTTCGGGCAGCAGGCGGGGCAATGTCAGGCGAGAAGAGCCTGCCACTGCGGGTAACCTTGGCTGGGCCAGTGATGTCACAAATGCTGGCGCCAGCGTTGAATTCTTGTTTAATCCCATTCACATATACATCTGCCCCATAATGCCAGGGGACAGCTTTATCTGATACATAGGGCAAGGGCCCCGGAACAGTGATAACAATAGGTGCGACGGTCATAATTTGGACGGGCTTCTTCGGGAGAGCCGGGATTGGATTATTGAAGATAGTCACCACAGAAACTTCTTCCACCGGAACCAACCGAACAGTAGACTTCTTAAACAGAATCTCCTTGCTATCCATTAGGCTTTGGATGCCTAACTTCAGTAAGGGACAACCAGATAGGGACACAGCACAGAACAGGCAACCCTCACTGCAACCCGGAAATAAACCGGCCTGCAGTAGGTTCTTCTTGACAATCTTCAGAGGAGTGGCTAGATCATCCACAGAAACAGCATAAACGTCTTCGTCAACAGCATTTACCCCATGTTGAGGCATATGAGCAGTAACTACATTCGGCCTCTCAGGCTCTTCAAACTGTATCTCCTTCGCGTCGATAAGGTCTTGCACCTTACTCTTTAACGTCCAACAGTCATCGGTAGAGTGCCCCGGGCTATCTGAATGGTAAGCACAACGAGCATTCGGGTTGTACTTAGGAGATGCAGTATTGGGGAACTTCGGAGCCTCCCTGACAGTCACCAAATTGGTGGATAGTAACTGTGGCAGGATCTGCGATAGGGTCATGCTTAAGCGGGTAAACTCCCTCCGGGGTCTTTCAGCCCTTTGAGGATTGGTCGGCCGAGGAGCGGCAGCAGGCTTAGCAATCATTACCGCACTAACAGATTGGCGGCGCTCAGGTCTCTCTGATCTCTTGGAACCATACACAACACTAGCCTCCTTTTTGAAGGGTTTCTTCTCAGAGCTAGATGATGCACCCTTCGCAATCTTACCAGACTTTAACCCAGCCTCAATTCTCTCTCCAGTCAGAATCAAGTCAGTGAATCCTGAAGACGAATTCCCAATGAGATGGTTGAAAAATGGCCCAGATAGGGTCCCCAAGAACATGTCTACCAACTCCCGATCAGTCAACGGAGGCTGCACCCTACCAGCCAAGTCTCTCCACTTCTGAGCGTACTCCTTAAAACCTTCACTTGAACCTAACGACATACCCTGGAGTTGGGTACGTGTAGGGGCAAGGTCGGCATTATATTGATACTGCTTATAGAAAGCAGTAGCCAACTCCTCCCAGTTACGAACCTTGGTCCCATCCAGCTGATAGAACCATTCGAGATGAGTCCCTGAAAGACTCTCCTGGAAGAAGTGGATCCACAAATTCTTATCCGCAGAGTATGGTTGAATTTTCCGAACATATGACCTGAGATGTAGCTTGGGACAAGACGCCCCGTCATACTTAGAGAACGATGGTGCTTTGAACTTATGAGGGATAATCACACCAGTTGACAAACCCAGATCTCCAAAATCCAGCCCAGGCACCTGTTGTATTTCCATAGCCTTCAGCCTATCCTCCAGTTGCTTGTATCTGTCTTCTGCAGGAGGGTACTGCTCTTCATCAAAATCAGTCTCGTTGTCAGAGACTACCGGACTAGGAACCCTTGCTTCTGCCTGAGGACTACTCTTGCCAACAGAAGAACCAGCCTCTTCCTGCTGCAGAGTATTGCCAAACCTTCGGCCCGAGTTGAACAGAACAGTTCTTCTCTTCTTCTTCTTCTCCTTCTTCAGGAGCATAGCCTTCAATTCTTCTTGGCCTTGAGCCAAACCCTTGATTAATTCCTGAAACTGCACATTCTGCGCCTGAAGAGCCTTGATGGAGGTCTCAGTTGATGACGAGTCAGGATTCATGATGCTGAAATAAACAGCGAAGAACTGTAAGCAACCTGAAAAGAGGAAAAATCTGCTATGCACATGATGAATGAGATGTGTTTATGCAATGCATTCAAGGGTTCGAAAATTCAACTTTGTTGTAGACAAAAAGGAACACCCGTTATCATTAAGGAAATCATTGTTTAATACATTAAGGCCTCATGGGCAAAAGTACAAAAATCAAATCAATCCCAAAATATGCTGCGCATCCTCTTTGGAGCTATGTAAGTGTTGAGATTCCTCTCCTCATGCAACAGGCGGGTGAGCTCCAAGACCTTCTTTTCACTGGCATGTAGACTGGTCTCAAGAGAATTCCGTTCTTCCTTAAGCTGGATCCAGCTCCTCTGCATCTCTTCCCAGGATGTGGGCATATCAGGGTGCTGAATAGTGTAGGACACTTCTCCTTCCAAGACTGGCTCTTTGATTACTGGGAGCATGTGAGGATAAGGCATTACTAACTTCTGGGAGCGGGCGCGTACCCACTTGAGATAAGGTTCCAACGGGATGGAGTTCCTGTGCCCCAGTGTCTTGCTGTCTATCCTACTTGGCATCCTCCAGGCTCTGATAAATCTCTGGCGAAGTCCTTGAGTATCATTGTCGAAGTCAAAAACTATGTCAGGAATTAACATGTCATGAGGACCATCCCTCCGAGCGTAACCAAACTGTCTCCAAGCCAGGCATGGGCTGTAAGTAATACCTCCTCTGATTCCAAGTAAAGGAACATTAGGGTACTCCCCGCAACGATCAATGATAGTGACATCTTCTCTGGACCTAGGGCACCAATGTATATCTGCATGCGTAAGAGTCATCAACCGTTATGACCATCTCAAACCCCGCTCATTCTTCAAGACTGATTGTGGAAGGTGCGAAATAAACCACCTTCCCAGGAGAGGAGTGCAACACATAAGGACACCTCTTTTTCTCATGGTTCGAGTGTAACATGAGTGAAGGATGTCCCCCAGCAACGTAGGTATAGGATTCCTGGACATAAAGATCTGGACAGCACTGATATCAATAAGCTGATCTGGGTTAGGGAACAACACCAGACCATAGACAAGGAGGGCTACCACTTCTTCAAAAGCTTGCAAGTCAAGGGAGTTCCAACATTCAAGGGCCTTTTCAAACAGAAACCTGGCTAAGAACCCTTTTATACCACTTCTAACTTCCCAATGTCCCTTGAGGTCAGATGACTGTAGGTGCAAGGCTTTAGCAATCTCTTCCAGTTTAGGTTCCTTTTCTGTACCGTTGAAGGGTAGCTGATCAAGGATAGGGATCTTCAGGAGCCGGGAGAACTCCTCCAATGTAGGTACCAACTGATAGTCCAAGAAGGTGAAACAGTGATGCAGAGGATCAAAGAACTGGAACAGGACCTTTATCATATCTTCCTCAATGTTGGTATTGACCAAGCTGATGAGACTTCCATGTCTTTCACTGAACTAAGAGTTCTCAGGAATCCTAGATATAAGCTCCTTAAGCTGAGGAGGGATCCTTACAAGATTGATTTGAATAGTCTTTCTACGAGCAGTTTCCATGTCCTACAAAACAAGAACAAAGATGAAAATTCGAACCCCTGAAATGGTTAGTTAATGCATATGATGCTGGATGATGTCATGATGCTATGATTAAACACACCACAGATATTTACAAAGACAAACATGTAAGGCACACAAGGCACACAAGACAAGCCCTTAGGGTTTAAGGCCAGCATGGGGTCTGGGTAGTACCCTCTTGAAGTTGGTGGGTTCAACCTGTCCTAATCAAAGTAACCGGGTTCTAAGGGTCCCAATATCACGGGATTGCTTTCATTGTTCATCGTTTCGATTTAGCCACTGAACTGGCGACCGAAATATTCCAGGAAAGCAACCCTCCATTGAGTGTAGTATCGAGTATCAACCAACCTCAGACTGCACCAAAGTCAGTTATCTCACTACCCTAAAGAGGCCAAGATAGTTCAATTAAGGTTCCTAAGGTCTGTTGATGCTTCACGACACCATGCGGAGGCCCCGTACTCTCCTTGACTGAACTCAAGGGTTACCGGTACACACCAAAGTGCCACATCAACGTAGCAGACTTTTCAACCATGTCGGTATACCCTGCACAGTTCCCTCACAGCCTTGTTGCTACTTTCTAAGAAAGGTATCCCCCAGATCCGGGTTTAGGATCTATAGAACTCCCAAGCAACCCACAATTTTAAAGCACACAAGGAAAACAATTGAAAACACAGTTATGAACTAGCCCTAAGGTACACCTCACTTTAAAAATTTCCGCAGCAGAGTCGCCAGTTCTGTGATCGGTGGATCTGGAACTGACTGTTTAACGCTGGTTCGCGAAATGTCGCGGAAGCAAGAGTCGCCACCGTCTTTTATTTTCTCCAAATGAAAAGGACAAAAGCACAGAAAAATTCCTTAAAGAGATTGCTCTCGGTTCGGGAGGTAGGTTATAGAAAGGGAAGGTGTTAGCACCCTTTCTATCCATGGTTATCCATGGGCTCTTAGATACTTGCTCACTTGTGTTTTCAAAAATGGTTTATTTGCTTCTCAACTGTGGGTTTCAAAAAGTTTCTTTGAAAATTCCAGTTCGACTCTTGTATCGGTCCTCAAGAGTGTTTGAAAAATTGCTTTCGAAAGCTTTTTGAAAAGGTGTCGGTGTGAAAAGTATTTTTTGATTTGTTTTTGAAATTAGAGCAAGTATTTAGAGTCGTCTACCTACCCTAAGGAATTCGTCTGTGTAAATGTCCTTTAAAGTAGTGCCATCCCACCATTGAGAGATAGGTAGCACCACCGTTGGAGGTGTTCGGGTCAATTCGAGGTTAGGGACGTGGTGATCACCAGAGCAATGAGAAGACACCTTAGAAGCTACCCTCATGCCAGGTTCCCGGATCATGAGGACTTACTAAGACATCCTCTACTCGACGATCACCTTTCGAGGCAAGGCAACAGTGAGGCGTACCCTAGGGGTGGTGTGTGCGATTCGTGTGTCGTTTTCATTTTGCATTTATCTTGTCATGTTATTGGTGTTCTACGCTTGTTTTTATTTTGTCCATACATTCTTTCATGCCATTTATTTAACAGTTTAAAGGTTGCGAGAAAAGTAAATTCTAAGCTATTACAAAAGGCGCGGGTCCACATCGCCAAAATTAACCAGGACCCGATTTAAAAGAAAAATAAAGAAAGCAAAAAGAAAAGAATTAAAAGTGCGAGAAGTAATTTACATGGCTTCGGGAGAGGTACATAATTATTTAAGCAAAATAAAATAAATATGCGAATTAGAATAAAAATTAAGAACGTGGACGTTGGACCCTTTTGCAAAATTAAATTAATGAGGAATTAATTAAAATTAAAAGAAAGCAAGAATTTGTTTTTTTGGTATTTTTATGTATTTTAGGATTTAATAATAAAAAAAAATTAATTGCAATTAAACGCTAACCCTAATTCTATTTTATTTTATTTTTTAAGAAGACATTAGAATTTAACCTAAATTAAACCTAATTTTTATATACAAATTTAATTATAAAAATAAATAAAATAAATAATTAAAAAAAGAAAAATTAAAAAGGAATAAAAACATTAATTAAACCTAATTCTATGTTTTTTATATTTTTTATTAAAAGAATTAAAATTGCAAACCTAATTTAAAACTACATTCAATTACATGCAAATTTATTTAAGAAAATACTAAAATTGTTTATTGTATTTTTAATCTTTTCTGGTTTTTATGTGTATTTTTTATATTTATGAAAATAATAATTAATTTAAACAAATAATAATAGAATTATAAAAAAAAATATAAAGAAAGTGAAAAATATGCAAACCTAGGGGGGTGGTAGTCCCCAACATGGAGGTTCAAGTTCAGTAATCTGGCCCATTAAACTTGGCCTTTTTGGACTTTTGCCAGGTAGTATGTTGAAGCATTGACTTGGATCTACCATGTTCCTCAATTCTGAGCCTTGTGATGGATGAAGCTAACGCGTGGCATGCTGGATTTGGAAGTGTATGGTACGTCCTCAGTCTTGAAGCGCATGTGAACTTTTATTGAAAAATAATATTGGGATATTGAAGACCTGGGGCTCGAACCCAGGTCATGAGGATTAACAACAACAACGCTTGCCAGCTGAGCTAATCTGTACATGTTAATATATAATAACAAACAAATAATATAAAAGAAAAATACGCATGGATAATGTTTTTAGCGCGAAATTTAAAAGACCCTATCATATCTCGCCACGAGGTCATCTTCTTCCTCGTTCATGAAATACAAACAGATAGGCCACGGTTTTCTGAATGTTCCTTTAGGCCACTTTCCAGAAAATAGCGAATAAGCCTAGGTCGCTCATAAATTGAGCGCGATGATGGATTCCTAATCGTCCAAACCTGCTGAATCTAATGGTATGGGTCTTGAAGGCTAATTTTTCTTTGGGTGGAAAGCCCCAAATTATAACTCCTGCAACCCTAAAAAACGAACATGGTATATTTGCATATAGCACATGACAATCAAATTAAGGCATATGGTTAGCTTGCAAACACTTCACTGATCATGAATATATAATCAAAATGCCATGAATGTGCGTAAATGTTAAAACACGATAATGAAAAAAAATGGAAAAAGTGTGACTTCTGGATACCGTTTCACAGCGTTTGGATTGATGTTTTTGATTGGAATACGTCCTATATTGCTCAAGGAAGTTAATGGGATAGGTATTATGCCTTGAATCGCCCTGGAAGTGAGTTTGCAGTTTTGAGTTTTTTAGACAAAATTCCAAGTTTGATTTTCTGGTTTTTGGGCAGCTGCGTGTGTGTGAGCATTAGGGTTTCATTCTAGCTTATGTAGTGAACAAATTAGGTTAACAAAATTGATCAAAATCTCTTTCATTCATGGATTTTGAGATTTGATTTTCAAGCTTTGTTTTTTCAATCTTTTCCATACAAATTTGTACCAATTATGATCCAATCAACCTAAATCTTCCCATATTTGAATGTGCACGAATTATTGAGTAGATTACATGTGCAAAAAGATTTGTCAGGTTAAGTTAAATATTTTCCATGCATTTAATTTGATTTAAATGAATTAATATAAATAAAAATTCAAATCAATAAATAAAAATGAAGAAATACTTCCCTTTGGGCCAAGTGGTCGGGCACATGCCATGGATGATGAATTATGGAAGAAAAATGGGCCCATTAGCAATTTTAGGTCATTTGAATCAATGTTGACTTTTCAAAATATCCAAAAATTTCCCAACTTCCACAAGGCATAACTTGCTCAATTTTTAAGCTTTTCTCATGTTTTTGGACATTTTGGAAAGGTCTTTGAGTCCTCTAACCAATGTCTTTGGTCCCATGTCATTTTGATTTACCAATCTCAAGTTATGGCCTTTGACTTAAAGTCCCTTTTTGTTGACTTTTGAAAATGACCTATAATGTTGAAATTGATAACTTTTTGTGAGAGCATTTCTTGGACTTGAAGTATGAAGATGAGTTGTAGGAAATGTATTTCTCTTGAAAATTAGCTTTGGATGGAATTTTTCTGATAATCCATGTGAAAGTTATGCCCTGGTCAATTTCAGTTGACTTTTTCAGCTATCCAAATAAGGAAACTTTTGCATCTTGATGATTTTTGAGCCAAACTTTGAGAATCATGATCAAGCATTGATCAAATGATGTTTGTGGCTTCAAAATGAGATGTTGATCAAAAATTTGAACTTTTGACTGCCAAATGACCATTTTGCCCCTACAGTTGACTGTAGTGCAATTAGGGTTTTGACTATGCAATTTTGAGCTGAATGTCTTGCAACTTGGTATGAGGATGCTTAACCATATTTGTAGGCATATGAGACTTGATTGGGCCTTTGGAAACTTCATTTTCTTGATCAGAACAAAAACCCTAATCTTGACTGTATAGGAGACCTTTGCACTGTGCAACCCTTGGGGAATTTTGCAGCTTGACTTGGCAATTTCTTGAAGAATATGGGAGGGCAAATTTTGGGGTACAACAGCCTCTGTTCCTGCATTTCTTCTGGCATGATATCAGGGGGTTCTGGATCGAAATCCTTTCTTGGACCTGCAGCAGATAACTGTTGATCATTGGCCTGTGTGGCCATGTACTTCACTTCAGCTTCGAGAGCCGTTATCATCTTAGTTTCGGCTACATAAGCCGAAATTCGCTTCAAAGATTGTGACTCAGTCATTATCACTGAATTCACTTCCCCAACCAGTTGGTTGGATATCAGTTAACCCACTGAAGTCTATGTGGGACAAGTCTTCTCTGTCCCATTGGAAACCATGCTCAGGATGCAGGTATAGGGAACAAAAAGTATTTGGCGCTGGCGCCATGTCGAAGTCAGGTGTTGGACATGGCCCTATGTGAGCCAAGTTCTTGTCGAAATCTGCCAACCCCAGGTGATTCACTTCGCCCAGGTAATAGCTTTGATCTGCCTCTATGTTTTCGACCATCCCATCTGGACGCCATAGGAGCAGCCTCTGGTGCATTGATGATGGCACAGCTCCAACACCATGAATCCATTCACGGCCCAACAAAAGATTGTAGTTAGGTTTGGCCGATATGACCATAAACATCGTTGGTCGAAGGATAGACCCTACTTTGATATCTAGTTGGATCACTCCCATAGTGGTCCCTATGCCGCCATCATAGTTCGACAGGACCATGTTGTGAGGCTTAATGTCCTCATCCCTTTTGCCAATTTTCCTTAGCATAGAGTGAGGAATAATATTGATGGTTGCCCCACAATCCACCAATATTTTATTCACAGTAGTTTCTTCGAGTTTAGCCCTTATAAATAAAGGCTTGAGGTGATTTTTCATCGCCTCTGTGGGTGGTTCGAAGAATCCATTTTGTTCCTCAGTGGTGCCATTGTCCATGACGAAATAGCACACTGGCCTATGTTTGGCCATTTCTTGCTCCACTTCCCAGTCACTTGCTTCGACCTCCACCTGTCGGTTGAATTCTCTGGACAGCACTGAGACTATATTCACCATTATGTCCAAAGTATCATCAGACTCAGAATCGTCTTCGTCCTCGACTTCACCTTGGTTAGGCCAAACTAGCCTGTTGGTTACTGGCTCTCTTTCTAGAGGTTTCCTTTGCTTCCTTAGAGGAACATTCGAACTGGTTTCTGCCTTTGGTTCATTGGCAGTCTCCCTCTCTGCTTTTCGTCTCCTTTGGTATCTCCTCCATTGAGATCGAGACATGGGATTTTTCCCTTTGTAGTTGCTTGACACTTGTGCAACTTTAGGTGCAGAAACTTGAGGCTCTTTCTTTTGAGTCAAAGATGAACCCCTTGGCACGTCGAAAGAGTGCCATCTCTCCTCACTTGGCCTTTTTCGACCAGAGGTTTTGTACCAGGTATCTACCGGCACATTTGTTGGAGGCCTGAAAGTCAATGGCCTCTTTTCTTGGTTTGAACCTCTTTGGGAGGCTCTTCTGGGGTCATGTCGAAGATCAACATTCTCCCTTCTCTTATTCGCTGCTCTTACGCCTTGAATGTGCTCAGCAGCTTTTTTGTCAAAGATCGAACTGCATCTTGGACACAGCATCACCTCTGATTTCTTTTTCTGGCATCTTTGTAGAAAATCTGCCAGATTTTCATTTTCCCGAGGGAAAGCAGTCTTATTAGCCTGTTCTTGCCTCATGGCCTCTTCTGATGCTTTTGGGTCAGATAGTTCGACCATGTTGATATTCATTGTATCTTTGTTGGCAAGGGTCAGCTGCTTCATTTGAATCTCCAAATTCTCCGTCTGGCCTTGAACTGTGGCCAAGTGGGAACTGGGTTTTGGTCCAGTTTTTTGTGCTTCAACGGTCTCCAGCTTTGGGCTTTCGACCGCTTTCTGAACTGCTTCAATTGTCTTTCTGGATAAATTCCCAGAAAAACTGCCAAAGATTGGCATGTTGATATGGTCCTTTGAGACTTCGACCATTGTGATTCCTGGCCTCTTCGACTGGCTTCTGGTTGCCTCGATCACGTTCACCTCAGAAGGCTCAGCATAGTGGGCTTCAGCCTGCAATGGATTTGAGTCGACAGCCATGGGGGTCTTGTCAGCAAACTTCAACCTCCCTTCTTCGATAGCGTCTTGCACAAGATTCCTGAAAAGAAAACATTGAGAAGTTTTATGGCCCAAAAAATTATGATATTTGCAAAAACCTCTCTTCTTTCTTTGATCAAGAGGAGGCACTTTTACCCCTGGGGGTACTATCATTTGGCCATCTTTAACAAGCAAGTCAAATATTTCATCACATTTTGTGATGTCAAAACTATAAGTCTTTTTGGGGAACCTATCGTTGGTCCTTTCTGGACCAATGGGATTTTTCCCACTTGAGGGGACTAACAGTTTGCAAGAGTATGGTGGCCCTTGTTTTAATTCTGCTAAATCGACTTCTCCTTCTTCGACAGTTATAGTATCGTCGAAGGATTCTGGATCTTCGTCATCCATCTCAACATACGCTATCCTCTCTCTCTTGTGAGTTTTCGTTGCCTTTGCTTTTTCAGCTTTGAGGCGTTCTACCTGTCGAACTCTATCGGCCAGTTGGGCCATGTCTCTCAGGTATTGGGTGTCTAGCTTCTTCCTAATGGAATAATCTAAACCGCCTGCGGCTATTTCGACCAACTCATGTTCTGGAACTTGTGTAAAACATCTCGCCTTGAGCAGCCTAAACCTATTTAGATATTCGTCTATAGGTTCAGTGAAACGTCTCTTTACACTGGCCAATTCTTTCAGGCTTATCTTGGTTTGCCCCATGTAGAATTGTTCATGGAACAATCTTTCCAATTGGGTCCAATGATGGATCGAATTGGGGGGGAGAGTTGTAAACCAAGTAAAAGCGTTCTTTGTCAAAGAACTTGGGAAGTACTTGATCCTCAGGTTTTCGTTATTCGAAATATCTCCTGCTTCGATCAAGTATCTCGCCACATGCTCGACAGTAGATTCTGTCGTGTCCCCGGAGAACTTAGTGAATTTGGGGACTTTGCATCTAGGAGGTAAGTCCGTTTGTAACACGTATTCTGACAATAGGGACGTAAAGTTGGGCCTTCGAAAGCCCATGTTCATCCCATTTTGAGTCATGATCCTTTCGATCATGGTTGCCAGATTATTTTCCAAACCCGTATTTTGGTATTGGATATGCTGGACTACTTCGTCAGCATTTTGGTTTCTGTTAACTAACCTTACCTCTGGGGTTATTACCCTAGGTTCCTCGACGGGTTTCTCCAATCGTGCCCTAAGGTTTTCTTCGACATGCTTTTGAACCTGGTTGATGGTGGTTTCTTCCTCTAAGAATATCCCTTGGTTTCCCCTTATTTGCGCCCTTTGGGGCTGTCGAATAGGTTGGGGTACTCCAAAGAAATCAGCCAAACGCGTCATTTGCGTTGTCATCTGCTGATTCGATTGAGTGGTGTTTTGTATTAGAGGGTTTAGCACTGTACTTAAAGTTTGTGCCAACATTTGCACCATATCATGGTTGCTTTCGTCCATTTGTTGCCTCAAGACTGTTGTCGAGGCATTTGTAAGGCCATGGGCTACTTGGGACGTTCCTCCTAAGAGTTGGGTCCTATTTCTATTCGCCATGCCTACTCCAGAACCTTGGAGTGGCGAAGAGGCACTCACTAAAGGGTCTGAAAAAGTGGACGCAACATTCGTCAGGCTAGCCAAGTCAGAAGTTGGCATGCCGTAGAGTGGCTCTCGATTATGACCGCCTGTCATAAATCCTGGGGGAACAAAAGGCCTTGTGCCTAAATTTCCCCTTGGTGGGGGAGTTCCCAAAGGCACTCTGGGGCCTGTGAACGGGGGTAATGGCCCCGTTGCTGTGACCGTTACTGCTGGTGTCGAACCAGCAGTTGTCGCTTCACTTACGGTTGAGATAACCGTTGCTCCCACATTCGTTTGTGGGATTTCGTTATTGTTTGGCGGATTCGCCATCTCTTCCCTTCTTCTGGAAGTATTGTTATCGTTAGTGTATATTCTACCACTTCTCAATAACATACAACGCTCCTTGAAAAGGATGAGATTATTTTCAGAAATCAACACACAGTCCCACCAGGTGTGCCAATTTGTTTACCTTGGTTATTGGTAAACAACCGCTGATCCTCCAAATGGTTACTTATTTGGTTACTCGCAGGATCGATCAGATTGATCCTAGGACATAGGTTGATTTTGAAGTTTTGATTAAATTGGATAATGGTTAAATGACAATGAAATAAAGAGGCTTTAAATAAATTGCATTAAGAAGTAGGCTTGGTAAAATAAATGAAGGCTTTAAATAAAGGGCTTCGACAGGACTGTAAAGAAGAAAACAAGTAAATTTCTGGAAAAGTAAATGACTTTGATTAATAAAGTTGGTGTTTCACACATACATTTCTCAACAATTCTTTCTCACACGCTGGGTACTCGAATCTATATGAGTGACTTTGTATATAATTGTGAACACACGCGAGAAACTACATGACTACTACTATTTATACTAAAACATCCCAAGTAACCGTCGGGCAGTTACACTGCTTCGAGATGATCCCACTTGGCACGTTCTCAACGTTCGACGCTCCAGATCTTTGCACGTTGCACTTGGTAACCGCTGGAAACCGTTTTCCCTCCAAACGCTTGAATTTCAAACCGTTCCACTCTGAACCATCGAACACCTTCGTCGAGAAGCATCTTCGACGAGAAACACCTTCGACGTCGAAGGCAACCAACTTCTCCCTTGGAAGAAATCTTCTAAGTACCTTGCCATCTTTCGATGGGCATTTCGACGGACCTAGCTGGTCGAAAACATCCTTTAGCTTTAATGGCTGACATTAATGAAACAAGGGTGTCGAATTTAGGAGCCAACAAGTTTGTAAATTGAAGTCAATGTTAAGGAAACTAGTATGATTATAAGATACTAATGTTCTAAATGTGCTTGACTCTCTCCATGGAATTCACATGAAAATTTAAAAAATTATGGTTCCATCAAACTATAAATACAGGAAAGCAGATGAGAGGTTGCTCTAAGAACAAATAAAAGTCGTCTATGTTAAAATCTTAGGCAGGTAGAAGATGTGGTGGTTAGAGCAGAGATATAGGCGTTCGTTTGAGTTTACGGAGGAGATCTAGTGGCGTTTGAATTTACGGAGGAGATCTGGTGGCAGCTTGACATTGACATCAGTAATCTGGTCGGTTGGTTACGACGACAACATGAAGATGCAAATGAAACAAATTTTACTTCGGGAACACGTTGATGTGGTTTGACATTAGTCGTATGTTCATGGGAAAAAAATATGAAGATAATATGTCAGCTCACCTGCCACGTGTAAAATTAACAGATATTTGAGCCTAATTGATGGAAGGGACTTATTTGTTACGTTTTAAAAATTAAGAGACCAATTTGGCACAAAAAAAAATTAAGAAATCAAACTGAATTATAACCTATAGTTAAGAGAATAAATATTTTTGCCAACACAAATATAGTGTTATGAATGAAGATTTTGAATTTAATAAATAGTGGAAGTTTATTTATTTTTGCTGACAAGGTATCTCATGTTAGCAGCTTAGTTTTCAAATGCAGAGCAAAGTTGATTGGTAGGTAACATAAGTAGATAAAATTAAACACACATAGCCTACGCAGATACGGTCGTTGGAGTTATAGTAGGTTTACTTTAATCTTCAGAATTTCTGTTTTTATTCTTGAATAAGTAAAAACAAAAACGCAATTGTCCATATTTTTTAGACACTTTTACCCCTGCACCGTGCTTCATTTTCCATCGTGTTCTGTTTATGTATCAAAGAAGGGCACACTAGTGTGCTCAATTTGATAATCCCGCGCGCTCATCAATTTTCTCATTCCTCTTCCATCAATCCAACTTCCTCACGTAACCTTCAAATCATGAACGGATCTCCGGATCCGTTGGATTCGTTTCCTCGCTTACGTGTTCGCCAATCGGACGCCACGTCTCGCCGTTCATCATCCTTCGGCGCCGATTCCGAGTTGGAACGTTACTGTAGCGCTAACTCGGTGATGGGAACACCGAACACCAGTATGAGCATGTGCAGTGCCGTAACCGTTTTTCATGATTTCTCTGATATCGATTTTGGTTCTTCCAGAAGCTTCGATGATGGAATTAATCGGAAGGATTTTAGGTTTAGTGGATTGGAATTGTACGGTGACGGTGGTGACGACGGTGATGAGCTAGAGATTGATTCGTCGGAGTTGATTGGAAATAAACGGAGTGAGGAATCTGATGGGAAGGGAAATGAGGGTGAAGTTGGGGGAAGGGAGATTGAGATGGAAGAGGATGAGGAGTTTTCGGAAGGTGAGGATTCTATGTTTAACTATGGGAGTGGATGTGAGGGTGATAATGAGAATGAGAATGAAAATGAGAAGAATGAATTCTATTCCTCGAGGAGGGTTCGATTTTACGAGGAGACGGAAGTTCGAAATGAGAATCCGTTGTTTATGAATTCTTCTGTTGCTTTTGGTTCTCATGATTTGGATGATTTTTTGATTGAAAACGGTTCAGTTTCTGTAGAGGAAGATCTGTTTCAGAATCCGCGAGAAAATAATAATCGATTTCAAGAGAATGAGGTAAGTTCCAGTCAAAAAGAGGAGGGGAGTGAGGTCATTGTTAATGATGAAGTTGAAGAAACAAAAGATACTGGTGATCGAGAAGCTTTAGAAGAGGTAAGGGATAGGGAGAGGAAAATTCCAGTTGCTTGTTGTGAGGAAGTTCAAGGTGCTGACAAATTGGTTGGTTGTTTTAAAACGGATGATTTGGGTCCGCTGCCAGAAGAAGATCCTCAGAAGAGTTTGAATATCACCGATGGTGGAAGTGAGGGAAAAGGTAATCAACATTTCGATAGTGATGAAGCTGGTATCTCTGGTGATGCTCACTTGGAAAATCCAGAGTTGGTTAGTAGAGTTGACGAAAGTTCTTCAAATGTATCTGTTCATGTAGGGAATGGAAATGCAAATGCAAAATCATTTGAGAACCTTAAACCAATTGTGCTACCATCAAATGGTGGAACGGGGCAAACATTAGAGAGGACTTCCACTTCAACAAATGTATTAGAAAAAAGTCATGTGGTATCTAAGGTGAGCAGCGAGTTCTGTACTCCTGTTGTCTTTCAAGTTATTGTTTCAAAACCTTACAATTATTATATGTGCTACTTCAGTTTGTACAATTTAGATTAATATGTAAGTTCAAGGTTTTAAATTGTAGTTATAGTTGAGTAGTCCCCATAGTTGCATGATGGCTAATGTGGTCTGATTTGGGATTCAATTGCAGTATTATGCAGTTGCAGCTCAATGAGTTTTGTCATGGATGCATTAGATGATGGAGTTCGTGAATTAAAGCCTTGTATAAACCCATTGAATTTAATATGACATTTCTAACTTGATATTAACTTTACAGGCATAATGTTCAGGCAGTGACCAATTTGGCTGTTGAAACTGTTTATTATATACATAATTCAATAAGATGTATTTAATTGAACTTTTGGATAAATGACTCAATTAACTTGTTTTCTTGTCTATGCTGTTGACAAAGGTTGATTTATTTTCCGCCTCATAAAAGATGGTGAAAAGTGTAGTATGATTGACTTGAGACATTGTGGCAATTATCATTCCACCTATACTGGGTTTAATGTTTCACTAAATATTGCAGATAGAGGACCTTGAGCTAAATGAATTCTATGACGAGGTTGTTCAGGACATGGAAGAAATTTTACTGGAGTCTAGGGATTCTCCTGCGGCTAGGTTTTCCATGGGTAACAGAATGCTTGACCCACTAGTGTCTATGCCTTCAAGAGATGGTGGGTTGACCGCTTCTACTTCTAGTGCAGATGATGCTTATCTGCTAGTTCAGCGCCCAAGAAGAATAGATAGGATTGAAGTGGTAGGTGCAAGGCAGAAAACAGGTGATGTTTCTTTCAGTGAAAGATTGGTTGGGGTGAAGGAATACACTGTTTATAAAATAAAAGTGTGGGGTGGCAAGGATCAGTGGGAGGTTGAAAAGCGATACCGTGATTTCTTAACTCTTCACCGTTGTATGAAAACCTTATTCAACGAGCAAGGCTGGACTTTACCTTTGCCTTGGTCTTCTGTTGAAAAGGAATCAAAGATATTTAGAAGTGCATCTCTTGATATTATTGCGAAGAGAAGTGTTCTCATTCAAGAGTGTCTACAGTCTATTCTCTCTTCCAGGTTCTTCTCAAATCCTCCAAGAGCACTAGTTTGGTTTTTATCCCCTGAAGATTCACATCTTAGTTCACCCGTGTCAAATTCACCAGTGTCTCTCTCTTCTTTTACAAGAGGGGAAAGCATTCGAAACTTTTCCACGTGGGGGAAGACCATATCACTTATTGTTGAAATCCCATCAAATAAATCAACGAGGCAGCTTTTAGAGGCCCAACATCACAGATGCGCTGGATGCCATAAGCATTTTGATGATGGAAATAATTCAATTTGGGATTTTGTACAAACATTTGGATGGGGGAAGGCTCGACTTTGTGAATATACTGGTCAACTGTTCTGTTCTTCTTGCCATACAAATGAGACTGCAGTCTTGCCAGCAAGGGTTTTACACCACTGGGATTTCACTCATTATCCTGTATCTCAGCTGGCAAAGTCATATCTGGATTCTATACATGAACATGTAATTTTGGATTTAATGCTTTCACATTATTTTCTCCCGATATTCTTTCTGAATTCTGATGCATGTTTATGTTCAAAGTCTCTTATGTGTAAGCTAACTAGAAAGTGATGTTTCTATCTCTTCTCTTTGTTGGGCTCAAAAGCTAGGATCTGCTAGATTGTAATACATTGATATAGTAATTGCTAGTTTTAAATTTTGTGGTAAGGAAAGTAGATCAGATGGAGAGGAGTTAAATAGTTAGAGGTAGAGGAAGACATAGGAAAACTATTAGAGAAGTTATTAAGAAAGATCTTGAGATTAACAATTTGGATAAAAGCATGACCCTAGATAGAACATTATGGCAGAAGTTGATCCATGTAGTCGACTCCACTTAGTGGGATAAGACTTGGTTGTTGTTGTTGTATAGTAATTGCTAGTTTTAAGGAATTCTGTTTATTTGCAACTAAAGTGAGCATTGGGCACAGAGATTGTGAAGTCATGCAAAGCAACTGCATAAATACATACTAATTGATGCATGCTAAGTTCTTATTGGCTAATTCCTCGTGCATATTGAATTTTATGGCTTTTATTGGTTATGGTTGTAGCTTAGTTTTCCTTGTCATATTCGCTTTCAGGATTTAGAATTTATCATATACGGGCCTGTTTATCCAGATCTTTTTTGTTAGTTGAGGATCAATCAAACATAATATACACATGTTTATACTTTTCCTTCTCCTTATTTTAATCTTGTTTGTTTTGAAATTTCTCCTGCAGCCCATGCTATGTGTCACCGCCGTTAATCCCTTCCTTTTGTCAAAGGTCCCAGCCTTGCTTCATGTTATGAATGTCAGGAAAAAGATAGGAACGATGCTTCCATATGTTCGCTGCCCATTCCGGAGATCTATCAACAGAGGTGTTGGAAATCGGAAATATCTTCTTGAAAGCAATGATTTTTTTGCTCTTAGAGATTTGATTGATCTTTCCAAAGGAGTCTTTGCTGGTTAGCTTTTATTTTTGATTCAATTTAATGCATTCTTGTGCTTTAAATAAAAGATGGTTTCCATTTAAGATTCACTTACACATGCTACATTTCCTTTGATAAATTAATTTGGGTTTGATGGAGTGATATCTTAAACCCAGTTTTTACACGCGCGCTGACACAGACATGTATTACTTGAAACTAACATTCTGATCAGTGACGTTTTATTACCAAATTTCCTCATTTCCCCCCTGATTTGATGGTATTCCTTTATTTCAAAAGTCTACCTCCAGTCCTATTTATTAGAGTTAAGTAGATTATTAGTTTGGTTCTAAATAAAGTAAATTACTACACTTGGATGACATTCGGGGAATACCAAGTTTAATTCCTGGTGGGTAACAATGCTTGGCCAGTGTTCGTACCTCGATTCACGAGCTCTGGATTAATAGGGCCCCATTCCCCTAGGAACCAGAGTGCGGAAGCAAAAAAAAAAATGTATTAATCATAGAATTTCCTTTTATATATTTTATTGTAAGTTTTATTTTACCTTGAAATCCATCTTCCCTATGCATGTGGGTTTCTTGTAATGAGTGTTTAGGGTATTTTTGAAAAATAGTTAGCATTAACTCCTTTGAAATTGAACGTGCTTCCTTGATCTTTGTGATTTTGTCTTTTGCTTCTTATAAATAAGACTAGAGGAGTATGCATTGTTAATAGTGTGGATATCGCAGTCCTATGAAGCATGGATATTTCTAAAATGGGAAGTGTCTGTGTCAAGTACCTAGTACCTGGTACCATTACTTGTGGTACACCATTTTTTAAATTATCTTGTTTCCAGAGAAATTTGTGGCTTTCTGTGGTAAAAGGAGAATAAATTAGGTGGAGAGAAGTCAAACAACTAGAGGTAGAAGTAGACATAGAAAAACTATAAGTGAACTTGTTAAGATCTCTATTTGGTTAGAAACATGGTCTTGGATAGAACATTATGGAGAAAGTTGATCCATGTAGCCGACCCCATTTATTGGGATAAGACTTGGTTGTTGTTGTTGTCTTGTATATTAATTAATAATATAATGTTATTTATGTATTTTTTGTTGTTGTTATTGTAACTTAACACAGTTTTTTATTCTTTAAATTTTTACTGTGATGGTTTGCTGTGAATTGATCATTTCAGCTCTATCATGTTACATTATATAAAATAGCTAATATTTTTTATCGACGTATCCGTACCCTGACTTTTTTAAAATGCAGTATTTTGTACCAGATAGCTATGCATCATAAGTCTAACTGAGTATGGATTCGTATCATTCTGAGGAGTAACTTCATGCATGATATGATAGGACCCTTAGAATAACTAAGGTGTAAAGAGAAAGAAGAGGTGTGATCCAAAGAATTATGGCCCAGAGAGAAAATGGAAAGGTTTCCACTAACCGACTGATAAGTTGTAGGGATGGTTGGGGGTGTGAGATTCAGCTGAAGAGGGTAAATAGCGAGGGAGCCTTATTTACCGAGATTAGGCTGTTATCAGTTGTGACTTCTGGAAGAGGCTTAGCACTGTTGAATTGCCTAGGCCATTTCTTTTTCTAGTTTTTGCAATTTCTGCTTTGTAGTTTCAGTATCCAGGACTTGTTATCACCGGTCTGAATATTTCCCAGTAATACAGTTTCAGTGCTCTGTTTTACCCATTTCCTGGTACCTATTAATGCATATTGCCTTGTATTGTATGTTTTATTACCAGTTTCATTTCTCTCTTTTCGACTAATGAGAGTGTTAGAGTTAGAACTGGCATAACATTATAATAGTATCACTGAATAATGATAATTTTATCAGACGAGTTACCAGAAGTTGCTACCAGAAAACATAGAGTAATGAACCAAACATTAAAATAGAGAGTCCTCCGTTCCAGGAAAGAGAGCAAAATGGGAATGGAAGTTGCAACTGACTTTTAAAGTACAACAAATTAGGAAATAACACAAACTAAGATATAGTCTACTGTTGCAAGGCAATTATACTCCCAGAAAATTGAGATTCTTGGTTTCTCCCTTCCAAGAATTAGAGAGCTTAGTCTCCCTCCCATAACCACTCAAATTCAATAACTATCCAGTAATCACTTTCTCCTTTCTTTTCTCTATTTCTAAAATTAAACAACAATTGACATAATAAAAACATAACTGCCAGTTAAATTATGCCGTCTTCTCATATTGTTCTCTAATAAGAAGTCTAACAGAGAATACCGATAAGTGATTACTTTTGAAGTTGTTATGTGGAATTCCCTATATCTGGTGTTTCTGATGTATAGCAACTGTTGTGCAGCACTTCCTGTGATGGTGGAAACTGTGTCGAGGAAAATCCTGGAACACATTACTGATCAATGCCTTGTATGCTGTGATGTGGGAAACCCGTGTAGTGCCCGACAAGATTGCAGTGACCCATCCTCCCTCATTTTTCCATTTCAGGTTTGTATCTGCCAATACTAAGTCTCTGTAGCATATCATTAGTTAAGGAATAGAATGAGTATATAAATAAAAAAATAATAATTTCTTGAAATTTTAATTAGGCTCCGAATGTAAAAAAAATGATCATACATAAGCAAAAAGAAAAAAAAGGAGGTTTAAAGATCTCACAAGTATTTTTTGGATCATCTTCTCTCTTTTTTTTTTAATTTTAAAAACTTCAAAAACTGTGGCGATGATTTCCTAAAAATAAATTGTAATAATTTACTTGTGAGTTAGTTAATAATGCTCGTCCATACACCACTGCATATTTTTTATCAAGTACAAAAGAAACTTGTATTTTGGTTTAGTTTTGACTCATGGGTCTCTCTTCCACGACCTATGTGCAACCCCCTCCATTACTTTTTAGTTTTTTGCTGCAATCAACTCTCCCAATTTCACCAACAAAAAGAATCAACTCATATGCCACTTTATGCTATTAAAATAATTGACCACACGATTTTCAGATGTAAAATAACTTGTTGCTAACTAAGATGGTCATGTAAAAGGACTCAGTGATATGTAGGATTAAAATTCGTGATTTGTTGATTTATTTTTTGTTTATTTTTCCAAAATTATCAGACCCTTTTAATATTTCATGGTACAACAGATCCATTTAAATGACCAACCCAGCCACACATAGTTGGGATTTATTATAGATTTGGGGGCTATTATGTTTTTGCTATCCTCTAATGCCTCCACTTATTTACTCTTATGTCAGTCTGGAAGTCTTTTGATCTATTGAAAAAGATCAATCTTAATAAAAAGCTAAATTATCAACAGGAAGATGATATTGAAAGGTGCAAATCTTGTCAGTCAGTTTTCCATAAGCCTTGCTTTAAAAAGCTTGTAAGTTGTCCTTGTGGGGAACAGCTCGGACTGAACAAGACAAGGCGTTTAAGTAACAGAGCAAGCCAGTGGGGAGGTTTAGGCAAGGGACTGAGTTCCGGGCTGTCACCTAAGTTTCTCTCTGGATTATTTTCGAAAGAAAGGCCTGAGAAAACAAGGGAGCATCAAAGCGAAAATACCATCTTAATGGGTTCCTTACCAGGCAATTCTTTGTGATCACAAGTCAGAACCTGTATCTTAATGTTGTATCAACTATGTACACATTATTTTGCACACCTTAGGATGTGTCTTCAATAATCAGAATTGTGTTTGTACCACTATGTAGTCATTTTTTGGTTGGCATTCTTTGTAACAAAAATTGATGTATAGTATCAGGTTTGTTTTCTTCATTCTTTTCCTCTATTTGAGAGACTTTATTAAAACAAGTTATGATATTTTTCATAATTTATCTAGGAATCATAAATTCATAAACTATTCTGAAGTAATACTTTTTCTTACTGCATGCATGCATCAACCTCAAAAAGTACTAAAAGTGCAAAGAGATTCTGCTAGCTCATTTAGTCATTAAGAACTATGGATATTTAAGTATCAACACTTAAAGATGATAAGAAAATCGGTACTTAGTCAGATCAGTTCTTATAAGAATTCATAACTAATTACATGTATGAAATCTCTATAAGTAGTATTAGCAGAAAGCAAGAACAATATTGTATTTATTTCTTTTTCAACTGCTAATCTTCACCCCAAAAAATATATTTTGCTACTTATTTTGACAATGTGTGAATTCGCTTAGCTAAGCAAGTGTTATTTAACTCTTCCTTCTTCCTTCCTTATCTTTCCTTCTTTCTATGGTAAAGTTGATGTTCTTCATAAAATTGAAGCTATAGTTTAGTCCTAAGCCAATATCATCTAGCACCTTGATATGAGTCGGGGTAGCACGTTGACAAGACGTAATGTTTCAGCTTCATTACCAAAGTGAAAATACCATAGCAAGGAATATGCAGTAATGCCACAGCAAAGTACCTACAAGTTTATCACAAGCCATGGAAAAAGGGTTACAAATTGAGACAAGATTTTTGTAGTATGCAGAGGAATCAATTTTGCAGAAGATGATAAAGGGAAAAGAACAAATTCATACCATAGTGGAGCAAATGAGGATGATAAGTCAAGAAATGGATAAGGCCACCTATTTTTTCAAGAAAAGAAAAAATATTACACAATGATGTATAAATAACGTGTTTAGCTAAAATTCAAAAACTAAGGCTTATTTATACCAGAGATTAATGCAAGCATGAACAATCCATTGGAATATCACATATGTGACTGTCCATAAGCAAAAGTATCCCATTCGAAACCAAGGGAAAGGCTGAAGAGAGCAAAAGGAAGAAGGGTAAGAATTTTCAGTTACAAAAACAATGGAAACTAAGAACTAAATGCAAGAACTCACCAAGCAATTTAAAGCTGTATCACCAATGAGGAAAACAGCATTGATTGAGTGCATAATGATTATCAACTGCAACAAAATAATACTATAATATAAGTTGTTTATTTCCCAAGTTTTTAAGCCTCTTAAATCAATGAGTTCATAAAAGGAACTTACAAAATTTAGATTGTAATCTTTGATGGTTAGAAATGGAACAAATACAAACCAAAATACACAATCAGTGAGCAATGCAGCACCTGCATTTATCTGTTCACAAGTAAAGAAACAGAAAATCAATTACGTATAAGCTATTTCTATAACAATAGATAAAATAAAACTGTTTTCACAAAATCTATAAGTGAAGTAAGATATTTGTAAAAAAATTGTACCTGGAATATTATTTGAAAAATATAACCCCAAGTTCCAGAATGTTGGCGAACTAAAACTTCTTCTGGTACTCCCAAATTTTTCTCTTGGTCTGATGCATAAAAACTTGGTGGAAGGATATGAACATTATACATTCCTTGTTCTGCATCTCCATCCACATTATCAACTTTACTATCGCCACCCGCTTTCTTATGATGTTGGTAACACCCATGCATGGAGAGTATTGATCCTAACTGAAAATATCAAACAACTATATAAGAGATTGTATAATTAATGCATAACACAACTAAAAAGTAATAAGATATTGAAGCCTTTATACTTACCCCAAAGTAAAATGTGATTGAAGTAAATGTCCACCTAGTTTCAGAAACCACAAAATAAAAAATGTTAAAAAAGAAGCTTGGCATGTATGGTTGATCAATACATCAAGAATTGAAATATATGTCTGGCCAGAAAGGTAATTGCTGAAATTAGCATAAAAAATCATGTAAGGCAGTAACTTTCTTAAAAGGGATATTGAAATAGACTTCTAACTAACTAATTAGCATCATATTGATTCATCATAAACAGAAGAGCCGGAGTGTTTGTTCTTCAAAAAAGAACCAGATTTTGGGGGGGGGGGGGGGGAATCAAAAAAAGGAATTAAAACTTACTGAGTATAATAATAGAAAATGCTTCCACCATCAACAGCAGCATTAGCAGCAAGAAGAACCAAGAGCACAAAAAAAGCAAAAACTCTAAAAGCCAAAAGCCAAGTAGGATGAATTCCTTTCAAACAAGGCTTCCAAGTTTCATCCTCATACAAAACTGCTGAATTCTCTTCTTGTCTCTCCCTTTCACTATCACTACCATTTCTTGCCTCAACATTTCTCAAACCTTTTTCATATTTCCATATAAGCAATGATGAGAAAATGATTGAAAGAATAACCCAAATCCCACAAAGCAAAACCCTCCAATTAAACCAATAACTCTGAGTATTTGTCTTCACTGTCATAATGGGTTGCCAAGAACTCTTAGGAGAGCCTGTTAGAAAACTCATGATGAATTAAAAAATCACTTTTTTTTTTTTAATTTGCAGTTTTCTCACAGTAAGGGAATGAACAAAAATGAATGCTTTTTCTCAAAACAAAACAACCCAAGAAAAGAAAGAAAGAAACTTTGAAATGGGTGTAATCAAACTCCAAGTTTTAGGCACTTCATGCTAAAAAACAGGACCTGAATGTTGAAATATTCATGTCATGAGTTTTACATGCATCATAAAATAGGAACAATATTAGGGGGACAAATAAGAACCAAAAAGAAGGAACACTTGTTGAGACATGTTGACTACATTAATCCAAGATACGAAACTTAGGATGAATTTTTGAACAAAAAGATACACCGACAGGTTCTAATAGTTGATTAATTAGTTGAAGCTAAACTCTTAAGCAAGGAAAAAAAGATGAAACTTGCACGAAAAAGAAAGAGAGTGGAATAGAAGAAGATTCTTTGCTTTTGTTTTTTGAACTGTTGGAGGTTAGATATGGGTATATAGAGAAGAAGAGAAAGAAAAGGATAGTGTGCTTTGGGCGCAAGCTTCTTCTTCTTATGGTTGCTTTTTTGGTATTAATATATATATGCTGTCAAATATTTTATTGCCACATAACCATGCAAAATTTAAATTAATGATAAATTACATGCTTGTTGTTGGTTATTATGGTTAATAA
Source organism: Vicia faba (assembly GCA_948472305.1). Taxonomy (NCBI): domain Eukaryota; kingdom Viridiplantae; phylum Streptophyta; class Magnoliopsida; order Fabales; family Fabaceae; genus Vicia; species Vicia faba. Next base: position 537,045,140 of record OX451737.1, read on the forward strand.
ATTTACGGGTGATGAAAATGTTATTGTTATTAATTAGTGAAATCGGGTAGAATAATTTTTTTTATAGAATGAATTAAGGTTGATGAGAATATTATTGTTAAAAAAAAAACAGTTGTCTCTTGTTAGTGTGTCTTGTGGAGGAAGCATGAGAATTTTGTTTGGTTGTTTTTTTTGTGATGAAATGGGTCCCACCATTGAGACCATAGCTAGAGTAGGGTTTGAACAACGTTGACAGGCGACAGCTATGAGTCCATTCAAATGTAATGCTACAACCACAACTGCCTCTACTGCATCACACAGTTTTACACAATTTCGTACGTATGCTATTTTTTTTTAATTTTTATTTATCAAAAAATCACCACACAACCATTGAATGAGTCAATGAGCATAAGGCTCTTTTTTCGCTTTGAATTTTTGTCTAGTCACTTTCATTTATTTTTCAATTTTATTTTTAATTATTTTGTATAATAATTATGATATTAAAATTAATATAATAATTGATTAAGTAATAATAAATTATTTTAAAATCATTAAACTGTAAATAAAAAATATAGAAAATATTTATTCTGTTATAATATAATATTTAATATTTTGATATCAGTTGTAAGAATTATTTTAATATTTGAATTATATTTAACTTATATTTAAATAATAAAAAATGAATTAAAAAAAGAAAAAAACAGAAAAAAGTTAACTCCTGCCAATTGAATTGATTATAAGATTTTTGTTCATCGCATTTTATATAAGATTTTCACTAGTTAAAATTTGTTGCACGGGTGTTTCTATAAATGGTAGAGTGTAAGTTTTTCGACCGTTGGATTTGTTGTATGAACTTCTATAAATAACAGTGTTGTATGGACTTTTATAATCATTATTTATTTTACTCGTTTCACTTCTTAATTATGGTTGTCTAAGCAATTGCATTTTATAATTAGGATAAGCGTATAAATATTCGCCTAAATCTACATTGGAATTTCAGAATACTAATTGCAACTTTCAAAACGAGTTTTCAATTGTTAAGTGGTCATACTAGAAAGGTAAGAAAATTAGAGTTTTGTCGTCCATGCATATCATATGTGACTGAGAGTGTGTAAAGAATGATTTAGATGTAAGTTATGTGTTTGAAACATATATAATATAGGAGAAGTTTTTAGAGGAGTTGATGACCCATTAGTTTATTTTAATAAGTATTTTAATTTGAATTAATATAACTTTATTTTATGTTTATATCATATTCTGATGGAAGGGATGTACTTAGTTAGGGACTTATTCCATCTAGATAATGGGTTGGAAGGGAAAGCTAAAACATGATTATTTGAAGAGGTGTAAATTCTGTGGGGAGATAAATAAAATACTCTTTGTTTGGGGTGACACATTATTAGGAAAAATGGATTTTGAAACACCAAAAAATGAAAATGAGTGTGAAAATATCTTCGGCTATGCATGTTGATGTTTTTATGATTGTTTAAAATGCGTGCAATGTTATGTTCATGTTGACAAAACAATACACCAACTCAGATGGATAAACAAAGAAGATTAGACAAATTAAATACTCAGGCAAATCACAACTAGACGAAGACTATGCTAGATAGTTTGTCTTCTATCAAAAGCTCCTCTTCTAGGGAAATGAAGATACGATGGAGATGACCACCACAAATATTTTGAAATCAACAACTTTCTGAAGGTACAAAACAAACTGCATAAAAAATATTTTTAGAAAGATCCGCTGGAAAACTCAACATGAATCTTTCAAAAAACAACCTTCTGAGAGTAACTTGCATTAGCTCTTCTATGGAGAAACCTAAATCAATAGTGTAAAAATAATATAATCTGGAAGAAAAGATCAAGACTCTGCAAGAAGAAACCGGATCACCCATACCAAAATAAACTAGCCACAGAACACTGTCCAATTACAACTTGGCTGGGGAAATTATGGATTTAACATATGATTATGGATACAATATATAATCAAAAGTTATTAATTTTAAATATAATTCATACTTCATACACCAAACAAATGACAATTCCCTGATAACTTGATTATATGATGAACTCTTGAAAAAATAAAGATACTTAATTATAAGTGTGCATGTAGCGGATACAGGTGGTGCATGATTGTCGTCAATTCGTGTTGTGAGGTGTTGGGTTAAGTTCCGCAACGAGTGCAACCCTCGTGTTTAGTTGCCAATATTTAGTTTAGAACCCTGAATAGACTGCCATTAATAAGTCAGAGGAAAATGAGGATGACGTCAAGTCATCAATGTCCCTTATGCCCTCGATGACACACGTGTTATAATGGATGAGACAAAGGATCGCGACCCCGCAAGGGTGAGTTAACTTCAAAAACTCGTCTTCAGTTCAGATTGTAGGCTATAACTCGCCTACATGAAGTCGGAATCACTAGTGATCATCGGTCAGCCATACGACGGTGAATTTTTTCCCAGGCCTTGTACACACTGCCCGTCACACTATGGGAGTTGGCCATGACCTTTTTTGTGGCTATGGTTGTTTAGGTGACAAATTTCACATTTTTATGGGTTTCTCAATATTTCCTGATTCGGTTCTAACGTGGACGGCGTTTGGATGTCCTTTCTTTTTCTTTGCACAAACTCATTGTAGCAAAGAGTACCACCTTCATGATGAGACCAATATTCTTCATAAGAAACACATAGGGAATTTTCTTTGTAGACTTTAAAGATGTTGACAACTTCATAAACATTTAGCAAGGATAAACAAAGATTATTACCTATGTAAACAATTTTTTTCCAAGTTTTTTGTATTTTATTTCACGCATAAAGTTTTATGCAATGTGTTTAATGGAGTTCACATGTGAAGATAAATGATATTGGAAATTTTTTGAATTATTAAAAAACATTTTTTTAATAAAAATTCATGTTTGTTAGATATCAAACATAGATAAAGGGTAGAATGTGACGTGCATTCTCAAATTCTTCAAAAATATTCTTTGTACACCACTTGTCTCACCTTCAACCAATGCAAAAGCTATTGGAAATGCATCAACATCAATGATATGTTTCTTTTATTGAAAAAAATATGTGTGAGTTGGAAGTGTTGAGAAACAAGTGTGGAGAAGTCCCACATTAATTGGAAAATAGAGATTGAGCATTTTATAAGTGAGAGAACCATACACCTATCGCCTTAAGATTTTGTATCAATATGCGGGGTATCTCTCACAAAGCGTGTTGCTCATAAAAAAAGCCGAAATGTAAAAAATGATCTCTCATGTTGACCCCTAAATTAATGACCTACCAATGGTATCATGAGTCATTGGTTCGAGTGAAGGATCAATTCACTTGTATCGAAAGTCCTCCCACATAGTGGTGGGTATGAGACGTCCTATTGGAAAGTGTCAACAATAGCACAAGTGCACGTGAACGAAAGAGCTTTTGTTTGAGGGTGAATATTATGGATTGAGTGCGAACAAAATGTGTTGCTCATAAAAAAGCTCCAATATAAAAATGCTCACTCATGTTGACCCTCAAATTGATGACCTAACATCTTTATTGTTAACATGTATCAGACACATAAGATCAAGCTTCAATTTAGCTATCAACAAGAGATACCCAATTCACCTAGATGCTTTAAAGAACATCATAATTTAATGGGAATGAGAATGTATTGTTATTAATTAGTCGATAGATTTTAAAAAATTAATCCTCAAATTCTAACTTAACTTATAAAAGACAATGTCGCGAGGTTAGATGTCATAACCAAATCTGAACCCTAAATCTCATGATTATGTATATAAGAGTGACATAACATACTCAATTTGTTGAGTATATCTGTTTTATCTGTGTTTCATTTACAGATTTTTGTTAGTGCGAGCATTAATATATATATATATATATATATATATATATATATATTGTAATTTTAAGTTCTTATGGATGTAATGTTGGATGTCATATTCTAATCTCATATTTTTTATGGAGTAGACGAAAATTTTAAATTCTTACTTCAATTAGGTTATCCCACTCTGACTCATTTTTTTCAAACTTTTGTAGACACCTTTAAACACAATATATTCGTTTGCCACCTATATAGTTAGATGAGTTTTTGATGTATTATTTTGTTACATGGAAACACAATTGTTTTAGAAATGAATTAAGGTTGATGAGAATGTTATTGTAAAAAAAACAGTTGTCTCTTGTTAGTGTGTCTTGGGAAGCATGAGATTGTTGTTTGGTTGTTTTTTGGGTTATGAAATGGGTCCCACGATTGAGGCCATAGTTAGAGTAGGGGTTGAACAACATTGACAGCTATGAGTCTATTAAAATGTAATGCCACAAGCCCACAACCACAACTGCCGCTTCTGCATCACACAGTTTTACACAATTTCGTACGGAATTCAAATTTCCTAACCAGAACAAATTTTCCTACTGTTTTTAGTAAAATCTTGACAACACTTTCTCTTGTTATTTATGATCAAGGTTTAAAATAAGGGTGGTAGTAGCAAGGTAAATTTTTTTGCGATTTCTTATGAGTATAGATATTGTGTTATTGATTGTGATTGTAGTCACGCTATAAATTAATAATAATATTTATAAAAATATTTATGTGATTTGTATTTTTTATATTATAGTTCTTAAATTTCCAGATCTATAAATATGCCCTAACAACATAGTCGTAACAGCGTTTTATCAGTGTTTTTCATAGATTTTTTAATATAAAAATAGTGAATAACATTGTGAATGGATCCATTCCAAAATGATTCGGTTTAATTTTTATGAATGATACAAAAAGTAAGAGTTTTCCTTTTTTTCTAATAGCAAGAGTGGTCCAATGCAAAGGAGAAAATGTGGAATCTGAATTTACCCTCTTTGTAGTTTGGTTAATGGTTGGGTTAGGTTTGAACATTAAAGTAAAAAACCAGACTGTGGCATGAAAACCACATTTCATGGCTTTTTTACATTCATTGACTTTATGCTAATCAATGGGTCATCAAGTTTTTATTATTAAACGACAAGATAAAAGACACCACATCACATCCAATTTATATTCTTTATTGAATATATTACTTTAGTGATTTTTTTTGAAGCAACAAAATATGTGACTGGGATTCCTCCAAATGATAGCTAATTAACTACTCTTTACAACAACAAAAACAAGTAGTCAAATCATGCGAAAGTTTAAAGTTTAATAATTGATTGGATAAAATATTAGTAACTTTTAAGTTGAGATACAATCAGTCGAAATAGAATCAACTAATGGCTACCAAGTCCAAATATGCTTGTATGATGTTAAAGAATATATTGAATATTAGATGCATTACAACCAGCTAACAATGAAATCAATTGATGCATGATCAATTGTGTTAGAGCACAAAGAAGATAAAAGGTAAAATAATATTTATTGATAGTTTAAAAAATAAGAATTTACAATGAATTACAATAACCTACTCTACTAGGCTACTTATACACAAAATTAAATCTAAAATATATTTTCTATAAAGATCTAAGAAGATCTAAGATATATATCTTCTAACAAAGATATAAACAATTTAAAAGATATTCCTAAATATAAATTAATATCTAATTAAATCTAAATTAATTCTAACACCATCCCTTAATTTATATTTACCCAAAACTGACAACACAAATTTCATCCTTTAAACCAAGAAATTGATCAGTTTTGATAGCTTTTGCCAGAACATCTGTCAGCTGCTTCTGAGTGCTACAGTGCACAACCTCTATTATTCCATTCTGAACTTGATTTCTCAGAAAATGATACTTGGTCTCAATATGCTTACTTCTCCCATGCAGCACTGGATTCTTGGCAAGATTGATTGCAGACTTGTTATCAATCATCAGCTTCAGAGGTTTATTTACCTCAATCTTCAGATCTTTCAGTAAGTTCAGAATCCACACAGCTTGACATGCAGTCAGAGCACCTGTAATATATTCAGCTTCACAGGTTGACAGAGTAACAACAGGTTGCTTCTTGGAACACTAAGAAATATGACCTCCCATAAATTTGAATAAGTATCCAGAAGTACTTATTCTGTCAACTTTATCTCCGCACCAATCAGAATCAGAATAACTCAAGTTCTGATTCGATCTTTCTTTTAAACGGAAATAACACTCCATATTTCAGAGTTCCCTTCACATACCTCAGAATCCTGACTGCAGCTTGGTAATATAACCACTTTGGTTTGCTCATAAATCTGCTAACCATTCCAACTGCATAGCAAATATCAGGTCTGATATTACACAAATACCTTAGAGAACCAACCATCTGTTTGAAGGTTGTAGCATCCGCATCCTCTCCATCAGAATCAGAATCCAACTTCCGATTCGTATCAGTAGGTGTGATAGAAACCTTGCAATTTTCTAGCTCAAATTTGAAATTCTGGCAGCAGATACTTAATGTCACAGTGAATGTTATGACACCGTATCTGACACACTTCAAGACAGTAATTTTAAAAGCAGTAAAGAACATAATCAATTATTGTTGTACCCCAAAATTTGCCCTCCCATATTCTTCAAGAAATTGCCAAGCCAAGTCATAAAACTCCCCCAAAGGTTGCACAGTCCAACTGTCTCCTATACAGTCAAAATTAGGGTTTTGAGTCTGATCAAGAAAAGGAAGTGTTCAAAGGCCCAATCAATTCTCATATGCTTACAAACATGGTCAAGCATCCTCATATCAAGTTTCAAGGCATTCAGCTCAAAATTGCACAGTCAAAACCCTAAATTGCACTACAGTCAACTGTAGGGGCAAAATGGTCATTTGACAGTCAAAAGTTCAAATTTTTGGTCAACATATCATTTTGAAGCCACAAACATCATTTGATCAATGCTTGATCATGATTCTCAAAATTTGGCTCAGAAAATCATCAAGATGCAAAAGTTTCCTTATTTGGACAGTTGAAAAAGTCAACTGAAATTGACCAGGGCATAACTTTCACATGGATTATCAGAAAAATTCCATCCAAAGCTCATTTTGAAGAGAAAGACATTTCCTACAACTCATCTTCATACTTCAAGTCCAAGAAATGCTCTCACAAAAAGTTATCAATTTCAACATTATAGGTCATTTTCAAAAGTCAACAAAAAGGGACTTTAAGTCAAAGGCCATAAATTGAGATTGGAAAATCAAAATGACATGGGACCAAAGGCATTGGTTAAAGGACTCAAAGACCTTTCCAAAATGTCCAAGAACATGAGAAAAGCTTAAAAATTGAGCAAGTTATGCATTGGAGAAGTTGGGAAATTTTTGTGAAATGGCAAAAGTCAACCATCCTTGAAACTTCAATTTTTGACAAAAGGACCCACTTTCTTCCACTTGATTCAGCCTTGTCATGCCACACACGTGTCCCATGATTAATTTCAAGATCAAACATTGATTTTTCTATTTTATTTAATTTTTGATAATTTAATTCATTTTAAATCTTTAAAAATTCAAATAAAATTTAAAAGTCAATGGAATAGTGTCATTTGAATTGGAATAGCTTCCATATATCATGTGCCATCTCACAAACTCATGCTAGGGTTAGATTGTACACCAAGTCTTGGTTTTGCTTAAAAAAAGGGAAAGTTGGTTAAAGGTGAAAAACCTAGGACTAGTTCTCTCATGGGCATGGATCAAGGCCAGCTAATGACCTAATTCCCTTCCCTCATAAGTGCTGAGTCAAAACCTAATGCCCACACACTGAATGCTGCGCTCAAAAGCTCATTGAAAACTTGGAATTTTGACTTAAAAACTCAATTCGGAAATCATTGCTAGAGGTGGACTCAAGGCCTAATTCCTTCTCCATTAGCTTCCTCAAGGTTCTCTGAACGTGTGCCAATCAAGAACAATCATCCAAACCTCTAAAATCGTTGTACAGAACTCAAAATTTTCTCACAAAATTGCATACACGCATCTTGATTTTAAGGCATTTTCATAACATTTTGTTTATTGATTCTCATTCCTCATGATGTTCTGAAGCTAACCTAGGCATTTGATTAGATTATTATGCGTTGTAGGCGATTTCGCCATTGTTAAAATTTAGGGTTTGCAGGTTTTTGGATTAGGGGTTTTCATACAAAGCAAAATTGGACCATCATAGTTTCATCATTGAATTCAGAGCTTTGAGACGAACAGGAATCAGTCATCGCGCCTAATTTCTAAACAGCACAGGCCTAATCGCTATTTTCTTGTAGCTGGCCTATTGAAACGCATTCAAAACCGTTGCCTTACAGTCTTGTTTCAGAAAAAATAAAATGGAACGAAGGAGATGATGTGTTGTCCATCAGCGATAGGCCGGTTTGAAAATTGGCGCGTCAAACCACTAATGCGTTTGTTTTTATTTTTGTTATTTGTTTGTCATAATATATTAACATATGTTTCATGGCTCAGCTGGCAAACTATCAAGGCATTGACGTCCAAGACCTGGGTTCGAACCCCAGGTCTGTGCAATTTCAATATTATTTTTCAATTCAAGTTCCCATGCAGGCACAACGTTGAAGCGTATCATACTCCATCATCATCCCAGCGTCCACGTGTCTAGCCTGCTCAGATCAAGGGCATAGGTGGGATGAACATCATAAAACCCCAGTCAACGTGCCACATAAAGCCTGAGAAAGTCAACAAATTCTGAAGGTCATTGGGCCAGATTTGCTAAGTCCACACCTCCATATTGGGGACTTCCACCCCCCCTGGTTTGCAAAGTCTATTTTATTTTTATGTTTTATTTTAATTGTTATTTTATTTGCTTTCTTGGTAATTTAATTAATTAAATTCATTAACTTTAATTTTTTACAAAATACAAAAAAATACATAAAAACTCAAAAAGACAAAACATAATAAAAATATTTAATTTTCACATTTTCTTGTAAATAATTGCTTGTAAATAAATTTAGTATTAAATAGGTTTTAACTTTAATTCTTTTCATAATAAAAATCCAAAAATATAGAATTAGGTTTAATAATTTTTCATTCCTTTTTTTTTATTTTCTTTTTTTCACCATAATGTTATTTACTTTATTTATTCTCATAATTAAATTGTACATAAAAATTAGGATTAAATTAGGTTAAAAACTTTAATATTTTCTTAAAAAACTTAAAAATAATTAGACTTAGGTTTAGCTTTTTATTTTATTTTTAATTAATTCTTTTCCATTAAATCTCAAAAAAACACAAAAACACCAAAAAAAACATTCCTTTTTAATTTTTAATTTTTTATTCCTCATTAATTCTAATTAATTAAATTCATTAACTTTAATTTTTTTGCAAAAGGGTCCAACGCCCTCGTTCGTAACTTATTTAATTCGCGTATTTATTTTCTTTCGCTTAATCAATTATGTACCTCTCCCAAAGCGTTGTAACTTAACTTTTCGCACTTTTATTTGATTTCTTTACTTTCCGTCAAATCGGGTCCGGTTTAATTTTGGCGATGTGGACCCGCGCCATTTGTAATAGTCTTAGAATTTACTTTCCCGCAAATATTTTAACTGTTAAACAAAGCATGCAAGAATGAATGACAAAATAAAAACAAACGCGTAGATCACCTGACACGAACAAGACAAAAATAAATGAATCTGACACACAAATCACACACCACCCCTAGGGTACGCCTCACTGTTGCCTTGCCTTCGAAAGGTGATCGTCGAGTAGAGGATGTCTTAGTAAGTCCTCATGGTCCGGGAACCTGGCATGAGGGTAGCTTCTAAGGTGTCTTCCCATTGCTCTGGTGATCACCATGTCCCTATAAACTCGAATTGACCCGAACACCTCCAACGGTGGTGCTACCTACCTCTCAATGGTGGGATGGCGCTACTTTAAAGGACATTTACACAGACGAATTCCTTAGGGTAGGTAGACGACTCATGGATACTTGCTCTCTTCAAAACAAAAATTCAAAGACTTTTCACACCAACACTTTTCAAAAGCTTTCAAAGCAAATTTTTCAAACACTCTGACGTACGAGTCGAACTGAAATTTTTTCAAAGAAACTTTGTTAACCCACATTGAAAAGCAAGCAAACATTTTTGAAAACACATTGAGCAAGTACCTAAGAGCCCATGGATAACCATGGATAGAAAGGGCGCTAACACCTTCCCTTTCTATAATCTACCTCCCGAACCGAGAACAATCTCTTTAAGGAATTTTTCTGTGCTTTTGTCCTTTCCATTTGGAGAAAATAAAAGACGGTGGCGACTCTTGCTTCCGCGACATTTCGCGAACCAGCTTTAAAACAGTCAGTTCCAGATCCACCGATCACAGAACTGGCGACTCTGCTGGGGAAATCTTATAAAGTGGGGTGTACCTTAGGGTTAGCTCATAATTATGTTTTCAATTGTTTTCCTTGTGTGCTTTAAATTGTGGGTTGCTTGGGAGTTCTATAGATCCTAACCCGGATCTGGGGGATACCTTTCTTAGAAAGTAGCAACAAGGCTGTGAGGGAACTGTGCGGGGTATACCGACATGGTTGAAACAGTCTGCTACGTTGATGTGGCACTTTGGTGTGTACCGGTAACCCTTGAGTTCAGTCAAGGAGAGTACGGGGCCTCCATGTGGTGTCATGAAGCATCAACAGACCTTAGGAACCTTAATTGAACCATCTTGGCCTCTTTAGGGTAGTGAGATAACTGACTTTGGTGCAGTCCGAGGTTGGTTGATACTCGATACTACACTCAATTGAGGGTTGCTTTCCTGGAATATTTCGGTCGCCAGTTCAGTGGCTAAATCGAAACGATGAACAATGAAAGCAATCCCGTGATATTGGGAACCTTAGAACCCGGTTACTTTGATTAGGACAGGTTGAACTCACCAACTTCAAGAGGGTACTACCCAGACCCCATGCTGGCCTTAAACCTTAAGGGCTTGTCTTGTGTGCCTTGTGTGCCTTACATGTTTGTCTTTGTACATATTTGTGGTGTGTTTAATCATAGCATCATGACATCATCCAGCATCATATGCATTAACTAACCATTTCAGGGGTTCGAATTTTCATCTTTGTTCTTGTTTTGTAGGACATGGAAACTGTCCGTAGAAAGACAATTCAAATCAGTCTTGTAAGGGTACCTCCTCAGCTTAAGGAGCTTATATCCAGGATTCCCAAGAACTCTTCATTCAGTGAAAGGCATGGAAGCCTCATCAGCTTGGTCAACACCAACATTGAGGAAGATATGATAAAGGTCTTGTTCCAGTTCTTTGACCCTCTGCATCACTGTTTTACCTTCTTGGATTATCAGTTGGTACCTACATTGGAGGAGTTCTCCCGGCTCCTGAAGATCCCTATCCTTGATCAGCTACCCTTCAACGGTACAGAAAAGGAACCTAAGCTTGAAGAGATTGCTAAAGCCTTGCACCTACAGTCATCTGACCTCAAGGGACATTGGGAAGTCAGAAGTGGTATTAAAGGGTTCTTAGCCAGGTTTCTGTTTGAAAAGGCCTATGAATGTTGGAACTCCCTTGACTTGCAAGCTTTTGAAGAGGTTGTGGCCCTCCTTGTTTATGGTTTGGTGTTGTTCCCTAACCCAGATCAGCTCATTGATATCAGTGCTGTCCAGATCTTTATGTCCAGGAATCCTATACCTACATTGCTGGGGGACATCCTTCACTCATGTTACACTCGAACCATGAGAAAAAGAGGTGTCCTTATGTGTTGCACTCCTCTCCTGGGAAGGTGGTTTATTTCGCACCTTCCACAATCGGTCTTGAAGAATGAGCGAGGTTTGAGATGGTCACAACGGTTGATGACTCTTACCCATGCAGATATACATTGGTGCCCTATGTCCAGAGAAGATGTCACTATCGTTGATCGTTGCGGGGAGTACCCTAATGTTCCTTTACTTGGAATCAGAGGAGGTATTACTTATAGCCCATGCCTGGCTTGGAGACAGTTTGGTTATGCTCGGAGGGATGGTCCTCATGACATGTTAATTCCTGACATAGTTTTTGACTTCAACAACGATACTCAAGGACTTCGCCCGAGATTCATCAAAGCTTGGAGGATGCCCAGTAGGATAAACAGCAAGACACTGGGGCACAGGAACTCCATCCCTTTGGAGCCTTACCTCAAGTGGGTACGAGCTCGCTCTCAGAAGTTAGTAATGCCTTATCCTCACATGCTTCCAGTAATCAAAGAGCCTGCCTTGGAAGGAGAAGTGTCTCGCATTATTCAGCACCCTGATATGCCCACATCCTGGGAAGAGATGCAGAAGAGCTGGATCCAGCTTAAGGAAGAGCGGAATTCTCTTGAGACTAGTCTGCGTGCCAGTGAAAAGAAGGTCTTGGAGCTCACCCGCCTGTTGCATGAGGAGAGGAACCTCAACACTTACATAGCTCCAAAGAGGATGCGCAGCATATTTTGGGATTGATTTGATTTTTTGTACTTTTGCCCATGAGGCTTTAAACAATGATTTTCTTAATAATAACGTGTGTTCCTTTTGGTCTACAACAAATTTGAATTTTCGAACTCTTGAATGCATTGCATAAACACATATCATTCATCATGTGCATCACAGGTACTCTTCTTTTCAGGTTGTTTACTGTTCTTCGCTGTTTATTTCAGCATCATGAACCCTGAATCATCAACCGAGGCATCTATCAAGGCTCTTCAGGCGCAGAACGCCCAATTTCAGGAGCTGATCAAGGGCTTGGCTCAGGGTCAACAAGAGTTGAAGACCATGCTTCTGAAGAAGACTAAGAAGAAGAGGAGGACTGTGCTATTTAACACTGGGCGCAGACTCGGGAACACCTTACAGGTTGAGGCTGAAAGGACTACTCCATCTGTGGGGGAAGGTAGTCACCAAGAAAGGGAGGTCCCTACTCCTGTGGGCTCTGATACTGAAACAGACTTCAACGACGAACAGTACCCTCCCGCAGACGACAGATATAAGCAACTGGAGGACAGGTTGAAGGCTATGGAAGTTCAACAGGTACCTGGGTTGGATTTCGGAGATCTGGGTTTGTCAACTGGTGTGATCATCCCCCATAAGTTCAAAGCACCCTCCTTCTCTAAGTATGACGGTGCGTCTTGTCCCAAGCTGCATCTGAGGTCCTATGTTCGGAAAATTCAGCCGTACTCTACGGACAAGAATTTATGGATCCACTTCTTCCAGGAGAGTCTTTCAGGGACTCATCTCGAATGGTTCTATCAGCTGGATGGGACCAAGGTTCGTAACTGGGAGGAGTTGGCTACTGCTTTCTATAAGCAGTATCAATACAATGCCGACCTTGCCCCCACACGTACCCAACTCCAGGGTATGTCGTTAGGTGCAAGCGAAGGTTTTAAGGAGTACGCTCAGAAGTGGAGAGACCTGGCTGGCAGGGTGCAGCCACCATTGACTGATCGGGAGTTGGTAGACATGTTCTTGGGGACCCTATCTGGGCCATTTTTCAACCATCTCATTGGGAATTCTTCTGCTGGTTTCACTTATTTAATCTTGACTGGAGAGAGAATTGAAGCTGGGCTGAAATCTGGAAAAATTCCGAAGGGTGCATCATCTAGTTCTGAGAAGAAACCCTTCAAAAAGGAGGCTAGTGCTGTATATAGCTCCCGGAGACCAGAGCAACCTGAACGCCGCCAATCTGTCAGTGCGGTAATGATTGCCAAACCTGCTGCCGCTCCTCGGCCAACTAATCCTCAAAAGTTTGAAAGACCCAAGAGAGAGTTTACCCGGTTAAGCATGACCTTATCACAGATCCTGCCACAGTTGCTATCCACCAATTTAGTGACTGTCAGGGAGGCTCCAAAGTTTCCCAATACTGCATCCCCCAAGTTTAATCCAAATGCTCGCTGTGCTTATCACTCTGATAGCCCGGGGCATAGCACAGATGACTGTTGGGCCCTAAAGAACAAGCTGCAGGACCTCATTGACGCTAAGGAGGTACAGTTTGAGGCATCTGACAAGCCTAATGTGGTGACAGCTCCCCTGCCTGCTCATGGAGTTAATGCTATTGGGGATGAAGAGGAAGTTGATGAAGCTGAATTTGATAGCTGGATCTACCCGGCAACTGACGGTGGACTTAACAATTGGAGCGCAAAGGACAATCTCCCTGTTTCTTTTGTTACTAAGTAATGAATTCCTGTGTTATTTTGTAATAAACAATGATAAACTCTATGGCCCGGTGTCTTACCCGAGGCACCGTGGTTTTATTTGTGAGGGCATACAAACTGTCATTTCATATATCATGAATAAAAAGCATTGGACGTTTTTCACATTTCAAATTTTGCGCTCCTTTTCTTTCCTTTCTTTACATATTGCAAAACAGCTGTATTTACACACACACTCACTCATACAGGTTTCAATCCACTCTGGATCTCACTGGTAACGACTCTGCTACTGCCAGTTATGACTTCGAAAATTCGATCAACTTAGCCGAAGACGAAGGTGAAGATGATTGCGAAGTGCCTGGTGAACTTGCAAGACTGTTACAACAGGAAGAGAGGGCAATTCAACCCCATGAAGAGCCAGTGGAAATAATAAACTTGGGTACTGAAGAAGACAAGAAAGGGGTAAAGATTGGTGCCAACCTAGAGCTCAGCGTGAAGCAACGGTTGACTCAGATGCTGCATGACTATATGGAGATCTTTGCCTGGTCCTACGAAGATATGTCCGGATTAGATACCGACATTGTGGTCCATCACTTACCAACTAAAGAAGATTGCCCTCCGGTTAAGCAAAAGGTCCGCCGTATGCGTCCAGAGATGTCTGAGAAGATTAAAGCCGAGGTTATGAAGCAGTTTGATGCCGGGTTCCTTGCAGTGACTTCTTACCCTCAGTGGGTTGCTAATGTGGTGCCGGTACCTAAGAAGGACGGTAAGGTCAGAATGTGTGTTGACTACAGGGATTTGAACAGGGCCAGCCCCAAAGACGACTTCCCCTTACCTCACATTGATGTCCTTGTTGATAATACGGCTCAGCACAAGGTATTCTCTTTCATGGATGGCTTTTCAGGTTACAATCAGATTAAGATGGCACCTGAAGACATGGAAAAGACTACATTTGTTACTCAGTGGGGCACCTTCTGCTACAAAGTCATGCCTTTTGGACTAAAGAATGCTGGGGCAACCTACCAACGTGCCATGGTTGCTTTATTTCATGACATGATCCATCATGAGATAGAAGTGTATGTTGACGACATGATCGCTAGGTCCCAGACTGAGGAAGAACACCTTGATCATCTACAGAAACTGTTTGACCGTTTGAAACTGTACAAGCTGAGGTTAAACCCGAACAAGTGCACCTTCGGGGTAAGATCTGGAAAGTTGCTAGGCTTCGTGGTAAGTGACAAGGGAATTCAAGTGGACCCTGCTAAGGTCAAAGCCATTCAAGAGATGCCAGTTCCTAAGACAGAGAAGGAAGTCAGAGGCTTTCTAGGACGTCTGAATTACATTGCTCGGTTCATCTCACACCTAACTGCTACCTGTGAACCAATCTTCAAGCTGCTGAAGAAAGATCAGGTAGTACGTTGGAATGATGAATGTCAGGCTGCTTTTGACAGAATCAAAGAATATCTCCAAGAACCACCCATCCTTATGCCACCAGTTGAAGGGAGACCTTTGATACTTTACCTGACAGTGCTTGATAATTCAATGGGGTGTGTGCTGGGGCAGCATGACGAGTCTGGCCGAAAAGAGCATGCCATTTATTACCTTAGCAAAAAGTTTACCGACTGTGAGACCCGATACTCACTGCTTGAGAAAACTTGCTGCGCTTTGGTATGGGCTGCTCGCCGGCTGAGACAGTATATGCTGACTCACACTACCTTGTTGATCTCAAAAATGGATCCTATAAAGTACATATTCGAAAATCCTGCTCTGTCTGGGAGAATTGCAAGATGGCAGATGATCTTGACGGAATACGACATTCAGTACATGACCCAAAAAGCCATCAAGGGAAGTGTATTGGCAGACCACTTAGCACATCAAGCTGTGGATGACTACCAATCAATGAACTTCGAGTTTCCGGATGAAAGCATTATGATAGTAACTGACTGTGAAGTACCTGGACCGGATGAAGGACCTGAACCAGGATCCCGATGGTCTATGCATTTTGACGGAGCATCCAACGCTTTGGGAAATGGTATTGGCGCCATCATCATATCTCCACAAGGTACTCATACTCCACTCACCGCCCGGCTGTGTTTCAACTGTACCAACAACATGGCGGAGTATGAGGCGTGTATCATGGGTCTTCAAGCTGCGATCGACCTGAGGATCAAATTTCTGAGTGTCTTCGGAGATTCCGCTCTTGTGATCAATCAGATCAAAGGAGAGTGGGATACGAAACATCCAAACTTGATCCCTTACAGAGAATGTGTGTTGACCCTGATCCCCCACTTCACAGAGATAACATTTGAGCACTTTCCAAGAGAAGAGAATCAGTTGGCGGACGCGTTAGCTACAATGTCTTCAATGTTCAAGGTCAAATGGGATAATGAGGCTCCCCGGATCATCATCTGGAAACTGGACGAGCCGACATACTGTTGTGATCTCGAAACTGAATTGGTGACTGAGAAGCCTTGGTACCACGAAGTGAAGAGATATCTGGAAACTCAGGAATACCCTGAAGGCGCATCTATCAACGATAAGAAATTCCTGAGAAGATTCGCAGCCAAATTCTTCCTTAGCAACAACATCTTGTACAAGCGAAACCATGATTCAACCTTACTGCGTTGTGTGGATAAAACTGAAGCAGAAAGAATCATGGAAGAGCTACATGAAGGGACCTTTGGTACACATTCCAGTGGACACACTATGGCTAAGAAAATCCTACGGGCAGGATACTATTGGTCCACAATGGAAGCTGATTGTTACCAACATTCCAGGACATGCCACAAGTGCCAGATTTATGCAGACAAGGTGCATGTTCCTCCGATTCCCCTGAATGTTCTGACTGCGCCTTGGCCGTTTGCAATGTGGGGCATAGACATGATCGGCGAGATTAAACCTACGGCATCTAATGGACATCGCTTCATCCTAGTGGCAATTGATTACTTCACGAAGTGGGTTGAGGCAGCATCCTATGCTACGGTAACCAAGACTGTTGTACCACGGTTCATTCGGCATAACCTGATCTGTCGGTACGGCGTCCCTGAGAGAATTATTACAGACAACGGTACCAATCTAAACAATAAGATGATCGCTGAGCTCTGCGAACAGTTCAAGATACAGCACCACAACTCTTCTCCTTATAGACCGAAGATGAACGGGGCTGTAGAAGCAGCAAATAAGAACATCAAGAAGATCGTGCAGAAGATGACAGTAACTTATAAAGATTGGCACGAGATGTTACCGTTCGCTCTACATGGGTACCGTACCTCAGCTAGGACGTCAACCGGGGCAACTCCTTTCTCTCTGGTTTATGGTATGGAGGCAGTCTTGCCAATCGAAGTGCAAATACCCTCTCTCCGGATAATGAAGGATGCAAATCTGAACGAAGATGATTGGATCCAGACACGACTTGATCAGCTCAACCTTATTGATGAAAAGAGACTTGCTGCTATCTGTCATGGTCAGACGTATCAGAAACGGATGATCAGGGCATTTAACAAAAAGGTCAGACCACAAGAATATCGAGTCGGGGATCTGGTAATCAAGCGAATCATCCTTCCTCAGAGTGATCCAAGGGGCAAATGGACCCCTACGTACGAAGGGCCATTTGTGGTTAAGCATGTGTTCTCAGGAGGAGCAATGATATTAACCAATATGGATGGTGACGACCTTCCTCACCCCGCCAATGCAGACATAGTAAAAAAATATTACGCATGAAAAAAAAAAGACCCGCTAGGCTGACATGCCTAGGCAAAAATCAGGGCTTCCCGTCGAACCAAAAGGGTTCGGGCAAAATGAAGGGATGAAAATGGAAAAAATCTGTACACCCGACAAGTCGAAAACCTGAAAGGGCGGCTTGGGCAAAAATGGATATCCCGGTGGACTGAAAACCCGAAAGGGCGGTCCAGGCAAAAATTAGGGATAAAAGCGTAATGCTATGTCTCATTGATCACTTTGCATCCAGAATCCGGTATCTACATCAAGATCAGACGGCATCGATCAGTCAGCTTCACCTTCAACCAAGGTCATCAAGTGATGAGACGCTCGGAGTTATAAAGGCAATAGCAGAGTTGAAACCCAGTGGATCATTCATTTCACACAGCTGTTTTATTTTCTTTTGTACAAAATTTGTATAAACCCTTTTTGCTTGGTGGCGTTCTCTTATTAGGACGTCAGCCTTTTGTATACAAAATGCCTATTCACAGGCCACTCAAAAATCAATACAAATATACTTTTCAGTTAAAATGTGCCTTTTGTTTTTTCCTTTTCTGTTTTGTTTTGCGAAGAACGTCCAAGGTTCAATTTGTGATATATGCATTGACAATAATTTGCTAGCTCATAAATATTTGCATACGAAACAAAGAATTAATTACAGGGGACATTAGAAACAGGGGCAATAAGGAGTTGTCTAGGCAATCTAATTGTTCTATCCTCCAAAGTACCAAGGTAGGTTCAGCTAAAGAACATAACCAGGCATCTTAAATTCCCCAGAGAGTGAGACAGCAAGCAGTATACTCTCCTCAAGCAAAACAGTTATCAACCTTAAGGAAGTTGGGTGTCCTCCCGCAGATCTCAACATTCCCCAGCAGCATATATTCTTAACAAGCATCCCCAACAGTCTTGGTCTAAAGATTGTTCCCCGGCGGCATACATCAACATTCAAAGGAATCATTTCCCCAGCATATCAAAACTCCCCAGGAGAGTCCAATTAGTTTCCCCAGGAAAGTTGGAATTCATATCCCCCCAAGCAGTAAGCTTATCTCCAGTAAATTCTGGAAACTTATCCTTCGCAGAGCACGAACGCATCGTCCGGCTTGATTTAAAGAGTTATTTCCTTAACAGGATATAACTGGGTTATCCTCAGCCAAAAGCCACAGAAAGAGTGTCGTCGACAAAGTCTTCCTATCCCTAGCAAACTATTATCAACACTCAGCAAGGCATCCCTCTTCCCACAGAGTATTGCTTCCCAGCATGGTTGCTAGAGTATCTTTTCTCCCCGCAGAATCCTCCATTTGCCAAGTTTACTCCGCAACGGAGTTATCTTCTCCTACCGGTATTCTTGCAACTATCATCCCCAATGGAAGCAAAAATCTATTCTTCAGCATCAGCCCAGGATACAACTTCCCGGCACCCGTCAAGGATTCACGTTCCTAGACAAAAGCATACATAAGACATCACATACATCATTATAGCATGCATAGACGCATCATATCATACGAGTCTCATTTATATTGAGAACATCATTGCTTGATCCATATCATGCATTGCATATGACTGACTTTTACATTTCAGGAAAGATCCAGTTAAAGTTCTCAAGCTACATTTCAAGACCTAGACCGGTTCAGTTAAATCGACCCTAAGATTTTCCTGATGCTTATCCAATCTAAGGCCTTCTCTGGTTCAGTCAGATCGACCCTAAGATCTCCCTGATGCTTACCCAGTTGAAGATATTCCAAGACCTTGCCCGGTTCAGTTAAATCGACCCTAAGATTTTCCTGATGCTTATCCAGTCAAAGGCCTTCCCTGGTTCAGTCAGATCGACCCTAAGATCTCCCTGATGCTTATCCAGTTGAAGATATTTCAAGACCTTGTCCGGTTCAGTTAAATCGACCCTAAGATTTTCCTGATGCTTATCCAGTCAAAGGCCTTCTCTGGTTCAGTCAGATCGACCCTAAGATCTCCCTGATGCTTATCCAGTTGAAGACATTTCAAGACCTAGACCGGTTCAGTTAAATCGACCCTAAGATTTTCCTGATGCTTATCCAGTCAAAGGCCTTCTCTGGTTCAGTCAAATCGACCCTAAGATCTCCCTGATGCTTCTCCAGTTGAAGATATTTCAAGACCTTGTCCGGTTCAGTTAAATCGACCCTAAGATTTTCCTGATGCTTATCCAGTCAAAGGCCTTCTCTGGTTCAGTCAGATCGACCCTAAGATCTCCCTGATGCTTATCCAGTTGAAGATATTCCAAGACCTTGTCCGGTTCAGTTAAATCGACCCTAAGATTTTCCTGATGCTTATCCAGTCAAAGGCCTCTCTGGTTCAGTCAGATCGACCCTAAGATCTCCCTGATTCTTATCCCAGTAGAAGACATCCAAGATTTTTTCTCAACGAGCGTTGTTGAAGTTAAAGTCACCCAAGATTTTTTCTCAACGAGCGTTGTTGAAGTTAAAGTCACCCAAGATTTTTTCTCAACGAGCGTTGTTGAAATTAAAGTCGCCCAAGTTTTTCTTACCATTCATGCTAAGGTAGTAACCATCCCTGGTTCTTTCATTGCCGTTTGAAGCTCCAGACTCAGCTCCTGTAACCAGTCAGGACACATCTATACCAGGCATCTAAAAATCAGCTCCTGCAACGTGTCAGGTACTCATTTTCTGTTTTGCAGGTATACAGGTTCTCGCCAAGGAATCTCTTACGCAATCAAACATCCAGATGGCATCTATAAGCCCATTCCACCATCACTGCCACTATGTGAGCGCAAATTTCTGGGCACTCTAGTGTCCAATCATCTTCTACCCTCGGATTACGAAAGGCACGTCCGCCAATCTGCATCCTCAGGTCTAAGAAGATTGAACAGGGGCAACTGTTGTACCCCAAAATTTGCCCTCCCATATTCTTCAAGAAATTGCCAAGCCAAGTCATAAAACTCCCCCAAAGGTTGCACAGTCCAACTGTCTCCTATACAGTCAAAATTAGGGTTTTGAGTCTGATCAAGAAAAGGAAGTGTTCAAAGGCCCAATCAAGTCTCATATGCTTACAAACATGGTCAAGCATCCTCATATCAAGTTTCAAGGCATTCAGCTCAAAATTGCACAGTCAAAACCCTAAATTGCACTACAGTCAACTGTAGGGGCAAAATGGTCATTTGACAGTCAAAAGTTCAAATTTTTGGTCAACATATCATTTTGAAGCCACAAACATCATTTGATCAATTCTTGATCATGATTCTCAAAATTTGGCTCAGAAAATCATCAAGATGCAAAAGTTTCCTTATTTGGACAGCTGAAAAAGTCAACTGAAATTGACCAGGGCATAACTTTCACATGGATTATCAGAAAAATTACATCCAAAGCTCATTTTGAAGAGAAAGACATTTCCTACAACTCATCTTCATACTTCAAGTCCAAGAAATGCTCTCACAAAAAGTTATCAATTTCAACATTATAGGTCATTTTCAAAAGTCAACAAAAAGGGACTTTAAGTCAAAGGCCATAAATTGAGATTGGAAAATCAAAATGACATGGGACCAAAGGCATTGGTTAAAGGACTCAAAGACCTTTCCAAAATGTCCAAGAACATGAGAAAAGCTTAAAAATTGAGCAAGTTATGCATTGGAGAAGTTGGGAAATTTTTGTGAAATGGCAAAAGTCAACCATCCTTGAAACTTCAATTTTTGACAAAAGGGCCCACTTTCTTCCACTTGATTCAGCCTTGTCATGCCACACACGTGTCCCATGATTAATTTCAAGATCAAACATTGATTTTTCTATTTTATTTAATTTTTGATAATTTAATTCATTTTAAATCTTTAAAAATTCAAATAAAATTTAAAAGTCAATGGAATAGTGTCATTTGAATTGGAATAGCTTCCATATATCATGTGCCATCTCACAAACTCATTCTAGGGTTAGATTGTACACCAAGTCTTGGTTTTGCTTAAAAAAAGGGAAAGTTGGTTAAAGGTGAAAAACCTAGGACTAGTTCTCTCATGGGCATGGATCAAGGCCAGCTAATGACCTAATTCCCTTCCCTCATAAGTGCTGAGTCAAAACCTAATGCCCACACACTGAATGCTGCGCTCAAAAGCTCATTGAAAACTTGGAATTTTGACTTAAAAACTCAATTCGGAAATCATTGCTAGAGGTGGACTCAAGGCCTAATTCCTTCTCCATTAGCTTCCTCAAGGTTCTCTGAACGTGTGCCAATCAAGAACAATCATCCAAACCTCTAAAATCGTTGTACAGAACTCAAAATTTTCTCACAAAATTGCATACACGCATCTTGATTTTAAGGCATTTTCATAACATTTTGTTTATTGATTCTCATTCCTCATGATGTTCTGAAGCTAACCCAGGCATTTGATTAGATTATTATGCGTTGTAGGCGATTTCGCCATTGTTAAAATTTAGGGTTTGCAGGTTTTTGGATTAGGGGTTTTCATACAAAGCAAAATTGGACCATCATAGTTTCATCATTGAATTCAGAGCTTTGAGACGAACAGGAATCAGTCATCGCGCCTAATTTCTAAACAGCACAGGCCTAATCGCTATTTTCTTGTAGCTGGCCTATTGAAACGCATTCAAAACCGTTGCCTTACAGTCTTGTTTCAGAAAAAAATAAAATGGAACGAAGGAGATGATGTGTTGTCCATCAGCGATAGGCCGGTTTGAAAATTGGCGCGTCAAACCACTAATGCGTTTGTTTTTATTTTTGTTATTTGTTTGTCATAATATATTAACATATGTTTCATGGCTCAGCTGGCAAACTATCAAGGCATTGACGTCCAAGACCTGGGTTCGAACCCCAGGTCTGTGCAATTTCAATATTATTTTTCAATTCAAGTTCCCATGCAGGCACAACGTTGAAGCGTATCATACTCCATCATCATCCCAGCGTCCACGTGTCTAGCCTGCTCAGATCAAGGGCATAGGTGGGATGAACATCATAAAACCCCAGTCAACGTGCCACATAAAGCCTGAGAAAGTCAACAAATTCTGAAGGTCATTGGGCCAGATTTGCTAAGTCCACACCTCCATATTGGGGACTTCCACCCCCCCTGGTTTGCAAAGTCTATTTTATTTTTATGTTTTATTTTAATTGTTATTTTATTTGCTTTCTTGGTAATTTAATTAATTAAATTCATTAACTTTAATTTTTTACAAAATACAAAAAAATACATAAAAACTCAAAAAGACAAAACATAATAAAAATATTTAATTTTCACATTTTCTTGTAAATAATTGCTTGTAAATAAATTTAGTATTAAATAGGTTTTAACTTTAATTCTTTTCATAATAAAAATCCAAAAATATAGAATTAGGTTTAATAATTTTTCATTCCTTTTTTTTTATTTTCTTTTTTTCACCATAATGTTATTTATTTTATTTATTCTCATAATTAAATTGTACATAAAAATTAGGATTAAATTAGGTTAAAAACTTTAATATTTTCTTAAAAAACTTAAAAATAATTAGACTTAGGTTTAGCTTTTTATTTTATTTTTAATTAATTCTTTTCCATTAAATCTCAAAAAAACACAAAAACACCAAAAAAAAACATTCCTTTTTAATTTTTAATTTTTTATTCCTCATTAATTCTAATTAATTAAATTCATTAACTTTAATTTTTTTGCAAAAGGATCCAACGCCCTCGTTCGTAACTTATTTAATTCGCGTATTTATTTTCTTTCGCTTAATCAATTATGTACCTCTCCCAAAGCGTTGTAACTTAACTTTTCACACTTTTATTTGATTTCTTTACTTTCCGTCAAATCGGGTCCGGTTTAATTTTGGCGATGTGGACCCGCGCTATTTGTAATAGTCTTAGAATTTACTTTCCCGCAAATATTTTAACTGTTAAACAAAGCATGCAAGAATGAATGACAAAATAAAAACAAACGCGTAGATCACCTGACATGAACAAGACAAAAATAAATGAATCTGACACACAAATCACACACCACCCCTAGGGTACGCCTCACTGTTGCCTTGCCTTCGAAAGGTGATCGTCGAGTAGAGGATGTCTTAGTAAGTCCTCATGGTCCGGGAACCTGGCATGAGGGTAGCTTCTAAGGTGTCTTCCCATTGCTCTGGTGATCACCATGTCCCTATAAACTCGAATTTACCCGAACACCTCCAACGGTGGTGCTACCTACCTCTCAATGGTGGGATGGCGCTACTTTAAAGGACATTTACACAGACGAATTCCTTAGGGTAGGTAGACGACTCATGGATACTTGCTCTCTTCAAAACAAAAATTCAAAGACTTTTCACACCAACACTTTTCAAAAGCTTTCAAAGCAAATTTTTCAAACACTCTGACGTACGAGTCGAACTGAAATTTTTTCAAAGAAACTTTGTTAACCCACATTGAAAAGCAAGCAAACATTTTTGAAAACACATTGAGCAAGTACCTAAGAGCCCATGGATAACCATGGATAGAAAGGGCGCTAACACCTTCCCTTTCTATAATCTACCTCCTGAACCGAGAACAATCTCTTTAAGGAATTTTTCTGTGCTTTTGTCCTTTCCATTTGGAGAAAATAAAAGACGGTGGCGACTCTTGCTTCCGCGACATTTCGCGAACCAGCTTTAAAACAGTCAGTTCCAGATCCACCGATCACAATTATTTACCCAGTTCAGTGTGTAACAACACCTACTCTGAGGGCTACCAAGCCAGGGAGGAAATGCACTATAAGAGATATTAATTTAGGAATAAACTAACCAGTTTATCTCCTTCACTTAAGACCTACCCAATGCAACTTCAATCTAAGATCAACTTAAACCTGAGTTCCTGCTCACTCCCCCTTAATCACAGCAGTGATACTAAACTATTGATTAATAAAATTATGAAGATACTCTTCAGTACACACACTTGATTTTGCTTCACAACTTTAATCAAGTGACAAACACTCTTGCTTCAAAGCTTTGAGTGATACACAACCCTAACTTGACTTTGCTTCAAAGCTTTAATCAAGTGACACAAACACTCGTGCTTCAAAGCTTTGAGTGATACACAATCCTTACAATCAAATCCTACTCCAAGTCACTTATCACAATGATAATTGCTTCGATCACAGTAGTTACAACTATACAATCCCTTATTGATCTTCTGTCAAAAGTGTCTTTCACCAACAGTCTTCATGAGGAATATATAGCCAGTTATTCTTCAGTTAGGGCTTCCACGAAAATAGCTAGGGTTAATTAGAGTTAACCTCAAGACTTGGTCATAGGTCTTTAACAACCAAATTAGGGTTAAGCAGAGTTAACCTAATGTCCACGAGAGAATCTGATCTGGACTGTATAAACCAGATTCCTGAAAAATCTCAGGAATAACAAATCTGCACAAAAGTTAGATCAGTACAGGATGTCTTAACATTTGTTATGACAACAAGAATCCTGTTTACTGATTTTGGTAGAATGCAATAAATATGATCATTGCTTAATGATCAGCTAAACACTCATATTGAGTAGCTCCTGTATGACATTCTTTTTCTGCAGAATGTACCTTGTATCCCAGAATGTTATGACATCAGTCATGACATTCACACAACTGGTTTTACCAAAAAAAATGCCAACAACTAAACACTTACAAACTCCCCCTTTGGCAAATTTTTGGCTAAAACCCCTAAACAATCAGAGATTAGAAAGCAGCAGAATTTTTAATAACATCTACCAAGTCTAATTCTACCAAAATTATCACAAAATCTTCTCCCCCTCTTTAGCCATAAATAGGCCAAATATACTTGTACTTTTAAGTTATACAATCATCCAAAAGGAATAATAAAAACACAGAGAGAGAAAATTAAAAGTTATTTGCAGCAACAGGTACCAGCAACAAACTTGTCAACTACACTGAACTTCAAGCACTGTCATCTTCGGAGGAGGCACTATCTTCAGCATTATGCTGGTCTTCATCAGCATCCTCTTCCCTTCTTTGTCCTTCATTCTCCTCCTGTTCTAGTCTAACAATCAGGTTCTCAAGAGTCCTTTTCCTTGTATCAAGTTCTTTGTAGGGTTCCTTCAGAACAGCTATAACATCAGTTTTCTTGGAATGAGATTTGACAGTTGATGTCTCAGTAGATGTCATGACAATGTCAGGAACATGTGTTCCCTGAAATAGCTTATAGTGCAAACCAAGAGCAGGGGCTCTTTTGCATACAGTATCTTTTTCAACTAGAATGTCAGGATACTGAGCAATGACTATACCACACAGGAGAGAGGGGAAGGCAATAGGGCCTTTAATAGCACAGCTTCCAGCATGTTTCAATGTCTGATCAAAGATATACTTGCCATAGTCAAAGTTTGTCCTGGTTCTAACAGCATAAATAAATCTTCCCAAGCCTATGGAGATGGTTGATTTATGGTTGGTGGGAACCCAGTTAGCTGCACCAATTTTGTGCAGAATGGCAAATTTCATGCTCAGCTTGCTTGCATTCAGCTTCCCTTTTAAGGGCCAGCTGTTGACTTGATTTGCAGTGATGGTTTGACACACTTGGTTGTCAGTAACCTCAAGCTCAGGGCAAGCATCATCAGGTCTTCCTAGGAATTTGTTTATTTCAGAGGGAGAGAAATTTACCTTCCTTCCTCTCACATACACACACTTAAAATCAGTTGACTTTCCATCAGCACACCCATCAGATAAATTTACTATGAATTCTTTGACAAGAATTTCATAGCAGTTGGTAAACTTTACCACAGTATTTATTAGACCAACAATCTTGATTAGATCCATGATCTCCTTACATTCCATGGCACTGTTGTTCAGCTCTCTTTCCAAGGCGATCCTTTTCAAAAATACATGATTCCACCTGTTTGCATTCTCTGGATGGTGAAAGGAGATGTTGTCAATGGCAACTTCAGGGACTTTAGGCATTTTGCTCGAAGAGAGTTTCTTTCTGAGAGGAATGTCTGGAACATTACTCTCAACATCAAACTCAAATTTTGATTCCTCATTAGATTCAGAGGGTTCAGGCTCCTTCCTTTTCTTAGCTATTGGTTGTCTCAAAGGTTTTGAGAGACTACCAACAGGTACTCTAGTTTTCACCTTCCCTTTCTCTTTTGACAATCCAGCCTTCACAGCTTCTACTCCAGTCTTGTTCTCAGACCTGGTTTTCTTATGAACAACTTCAGTAGCCTTCTCTTTGGAGAGGCTTTTGGCAGCATCTTGCTTTCCTTTTCTGTTCATCATCCTTCTAGCTATGTTAGGGTTTATATTGGCAATTAAGTCATTATCAGAGTATTCTTCATCAACATCAATAACCGGGGGTTCAACATACTTCTCAGTAGGGTTCTGGTGATCATCACGATTTTCAGGAGATTTCCTAATGTTGTCCTCAGGTGTCTCAACATTCTGAGTGACATCTGGATTCATTTCAACATTTGGGCTAGCAGATTCTTGGTTCAAAGGTACAGAAATGCCAGGTACATAGTGATTCTCATTTAGCTTGATGAACATAAACAAAACCTTCCCTATTTGCTATTTCTGGAGGAACAGAAGATGAAGGTTGAGAGGATTTACTAGATGGAGAGGCTTGTGATCTTCTTGCATGTCTGGTTCGCAGCTTCTTGACCTTAGTGGGGTCAGCTGCCAGTTCACGAAGAGGAGTTATCTCCAGAACATCAGAATCCATGCAGTTTGTGATTGCCCTAGGTTCGCGATCAGAGGATGCGGAAGAAGCAGTCGCCTTTGAAGAGGATGATGACATGGATAGTTGAGACATTTTGAGTGATTTAGAAAACAGGTAACAGTGATAGTGAAATCTTTGTTTGAGAGATTGGAGATTGTTGCAGAAACGCGAGAGGAGGGAGATATATGAATGTCTATTCAACTTCTTAAAACTTTGGAAGGCAATAGAGAAACAGATGATTAGCCCAATCAGAGTAGACTTAACTAAAATATCTCTCTCATCCCTTGTTTTAAGAAAAATTAATTGCTACATTTCTTCATGTTGGAAAATACCCAACTTGCCCCTCAAATTTTCAAATTGACTAGCATCAAGTGCCTTGGTAAAAATGTCATCCAATTGTAGTTCAGTGGCAACATGTTCCAGTTTAATCGCCTTTTCCTCCACAAGATCTCTGATGAAGTGATGTCTAATGTCAATATGCTTGGTCCTGCTATGCTGAATAGGATTCTTGGAAATGTTGATAGTACTCAGATTGTCACAGTACAATGTCATAACATCTTGTGTGACATTATACTCAGTAAGCATCTGTTTCATCCAGATCATTTGAGAACAGCTACTACCAGCTGCTATGTATTCAGCTTCAGCAGTAGATAGAGACACACAGTTCTGTTTCTTGGTGAACCAAGAGACAAGATTATTTCCCAAGAAGAAACATCCTCCATAGGTGCTCTTTCTATCATCAGCACTTCCAGCCCAATCAGCATCACAGTAACCAGTCAGAGTTGGTTCACATCCATGAGAGTACAGAGAGCCATAGTTGTAAGTTCCACTCACATACTTCATAATTCTTTTCACTTGGTTGATATGACTTACTTTGGGTTCAGCCTGGTATCTTGCACATACTCCAATTGCAAAAGCAATGTCAGGTCTGCTGGCTGTTAAGTACAACAGACTTCCTATCATGCTTCTGTACAAGCTTTGGTCCACCTTAACCCCACTTGAATCTTTGGACAACTTTAAATGAGTAGGTGCAGGAGTCCTTTTGTGACTGGCATTCTCCATCCCAAACTTCTTGACAATGTTCTTTGCATACTTGCTTTGAGACAGAAAAATTGAGTCTTCCATCTGTGTGACTTGCAGTCCAAGAAAGTAGGTCAATTCTCCCATGAAGCTCATTTCAAATTCAGCTTGCATCTGGTCAGCAAAATGTTTAACCATTTTATCTGACATTCCCCCAAACACTATGTCATCAACATAAATTTAAGCTACCATTATCTTTCCTCCTTCATTTTTGACAAAAAGAGTTTTATCCAAGCCTCCTTTCCTGTATCCTTTGTCAGAGAGGAATTTTGTCAACCTGTCATACCATGCTCTAGGAGCTTGTTTCAGGCCATATAAAGCTTTCCTCAATTTGTAGACATGATCAGGGCAGTTTGGATCCACAAATCCTTTAGGCTGTTCCACATAAACTTCCTCATTTAAGTACCCGTTAAGGAAGGCACTCTTTACATCCATTTGAAATAACTGGAACTTAAGGAGACAAGCAATTCCCAATAGGAGTCTGATTGATTCCAGTCTGGCTACAGGAGCAAAAG
This sequence comes from Vicia faba, assembly GCA_948472305.1. Classification (NCBI taxonomy): domain Eukaryota; kingdom Viridiplantae; phylum Streptophyta; class Magnoliopsida; order Fabales; family Fabaceae; genus Vicia; species Vicia faba. Next base: position 537,074,088 of record OX451737.1, read on the forward strand.
TCTCATCAAAATCAACCCCTTCAACTTGAGTGTATCCTTGAGCAACAAGTCTTGCCTTATTCCTGGTGACAACTCCTTCAGCATCTGATTTGTTCTTGTAGATCCATTTTGTGCCAATGATGTTTGTTCCTCCTGGTCTAGGAACTAACTCCCATACTTCATGTTGCTTGAATTGGTTCAATTCATCTTGCATTGCTCCAATCCAGTATTCATCAGTTAGAGCCTCCTTAACATTTCTTGGTTCAATCTTAGATACAAAGCAAGAGTTTGTGATGATTTCTCTAGATCTTGTAACGACTCCACTGTTAGGATCTCCTATGATGAGTTCCTTAGGATGATCTTTCTGAATTCTGATGGAAGGGTCTTTGTTAGCTTCCTTTGATTCAGATTCTGATGAAGTAGTTTTAGGAACATCATCCTTTTGAGTTGAGGTCTCAAAGAATGTCTTAACATCATATGGGACATTTGTTTCCTCATGGTAATCATCAACTATGACATTTATAGATTCCATCATAACTTTGGTCTTGGAATTGAATACCCTATAAGCTCTGCTGTTGGTAGAGTATCCTAGGAATATTCCTTCATCACTTTTAGGGTCCATCTTTCTCCTTTGTTCATGATCTGTCAGAATATAGCATTTGCTTCCAAGTACATGGAAGTACTTCACTGTAGGCTTTCTTCCTTTCTAAAGTTCATAAATGGTGGATGATGTTCCCTTTCTCAAGGTGACCCTATTATGGACATAACAGGCTGTATTTATAACTTCAACCCAAAAATGAATAGGAAGTCTTTTGGCATGTATCATTGCTCTGGCAGATTCCTGTATAGTCCTGTTTTTCCTTTCCACAACTCCATTTTGTTGAGGAGTTATGGGTGAAGAGAATTCATGATTAATTCCTTCTGAGGAGAAGAACTCATCAAACTTACTGTTTTCAAATTCCTTGCCATGATCACTTCTGATTATGAAAATGCATCCTTCTTTTTCTCTTTGATTTCTTTTGCACAGTTCCTTAAATACTTCAAATACATCAGACTTTTCCCTAATGAAGTTAATCCAGGTGAATTTGGAAAAATCATCCACAACAACATAGGCATATCTTTTTCCACCAAGACTTTCCACCTGCATTGGTCCCATCAGATCCATATGTAGAAGTTCTAGCACCTTAGAGGTGGTCAGATGTCTTGTCTTTGGATGTGACATTCTAGTCTGCTTTCCAACCTGACATTCACCATAGACTCTCCCTTCATCAGCCTTGGAATCCCTCTGACTGCCTCCATGGATATAATCCTTTTCATTCCTCTTAGATGTAAATGACCAAGTTTTTGGTGCCACATTTTCACTTCTTTTTCTTCTTTGGAAATAGAGCACACAGAAGAATAATTAGTGTTTTCAGACTCCCATAAGTAGCAGTTGTCTTTAGATCTGACTCCTCTCATTACAACTTCTTGTTTTTCATTAGTTACAAGACATTCAGACTTGGTGAAGTTGACCTTGAATCCTAGATCACATAATTGACTGATACTTATGAGATTAGCAGTCAAGCCTTTTACCAGCAATACTTCATTTAGGTTTGGAACTCCAGGGTAGTCCAAGTTTCTAACTCCTTTGATTTCTCCTCTAGCACCATCTCCAAAAGTCACATAACTAGTAGTATGAGGTTTAACATTATTGAGAAGATTATTGATTCCAGTCATGTGTTTAGAGCATCCACTGTCAAAGTACCAGTCTTCCTTTGCATAGACTCTAAGGGAGGTGTGAGCTATTAGGGCAACAACCTTTTTCTTCCACTGTTGAGTATATGGTGCCTTGTTAGACTTAGGTTTGACAACTGGGGTCTGATTAGGATATCCATATAATCTAAAGCAGAATGGCTTTATGTGATCAAACCTCCCACAATGATGACATCTCCATCTTTGTTACTTTTTCTTCATATTTCTCTGTTCTTGATGTTGAATGCTATGTTGTGACATCTGCTTTGACATTTGTTTATCAGGCCTGGTTTTCTTCTTGTCTACAATAGATTTCTTTGCTGCCACAAATCCTAGACCAGACTTGTTTCCCACATTTTGTCCAACCTGAAAGATTTCTTCTAATTTGTCAGTTCCATTTGTCAGCATCTTGACAGATTTGGTCATCTGGTCAAGTTTTGAGTTTAGCATTTGAACTTCACCTTCAAGATGACTTATAGTATCAATGTCTGCCTTCTTCTCAGCCTCCAATTTTACTATGAGTTTTTTTGTCTCTCATTTTGCTGACAGACTTCAGCATTTCTGATACATAACTTCTTGTAGGAGTCATCCAGTTCTTCAAATGTCACTTCCTCATCACTAGAGTCACTACCAGAGTTACAAATACCAGTTAGTGCAGTAACTAGTTTGGCAGATTCTTCTTCAAAATTACTTTGAGTCATAATCAGACCAAGTAACAGACATTCCTTTCTTTTGTTTCTTAAGAAAGGTAGGACATTCAACTCGAATGTGCCCATATCCTTCACATCCATGGCATTGGATTCCTTTGCTTTAATTTCCCTTCTCTTCAGACTTTGGTCTTCTGCTGGAGTCATAAGATCTGTTAATGTCAGAGGGTATGTTCTTGACATTTGACCTTGATTTTGAGTCCATTCTCTTGATGAGTTTGTTGAACTGCCTTCCAAGCATGGCTATAGCTTCTGAAATATTTTCTTCTTCATCCTCCTTGTTTTCATCTTCAGTATTAGATACAAGTGCTATGCTCTTGTTTTTCTTGTCGACAGTGTCACTGATCCCCATCTCAAAGGTATGAAGTGACCCAATGAGTTCATCAACCTTCAAGTTGCAGATATCCTGAGCTTCCTCTATAGCAGTCACCTTCATTGCAAATCTTTTAGGCAAGGATCTGAGAATCTTTCTCACCAGCTTTTCTTCTGACATCTTTTCTCCCAATGCTTCTGAGGTGTTGGCAATTTCCAAGATGTTCATGTGAAACTCATGAATGGTCTCATCTTCCATCATCCTTAGGTTCTCAAATTTGGTAGTCAGCATCTGAAGCCTTGACATTTTTACTTTGGATGTGCCCTCATGAGTAGTTTTGAGAGTGTCCCAATCTTCCTTGGCCAGTTCACATTGATGTACTAGTCTGAATATGTTTCTATCAATTCCATTGAACAAGGCATTTATTGCTTTGGAGTTACCCAGGGCTAACTCATCTTCTTCTTTGCTCCATTCTTCCTTAGGTTTCAGACCGGTTGTCCCATCTTTCCCAGTTATGGTGGGATGGTTCTATCCTTTGTCAGCAGCTCTCCAAGCCTTTTTTGTCCAGTGATTTTAAGAAGGCAATCATACGAGGTTTCCAGTAGTCATAATTTGATCCATCTAGAATGGGTGGTCTGTTCCCACATCCTCCTTCTTTGTCCATAGCGCCCGAAAATAATATCCTTAGATCTCACCCAGTAAGACAGGCAGGGTGCCTGCTCTGATGCCAATTGAAATTCTGGCAGAAGATACTCAATGTCACAGTGAATGTTATGACACCGTATCTGACACACTTCAAGACAGTAATTTTAAAAGCAGTAAAGAACACAATCAATTGTTTACCCAGTTCAGTGTGTAACAACACCTACTCTGGGGACTTTTCTTGACCAAGTTCCCAGCGATGAGTGTTTTCAACTTTTCCTTCCCCTTGGATAGGTTTAGGAACATATCCCTGAACTGAGCTTGTTGAGTTTGAAGATCTCAGTTGTCTTGTCGGAAAGCCATTGCTGAAATAAATAGTGAGAACATGAGAGACCTGTTATGCAATGATATGTATGATATATATATGCAATGTTTTCAAGGATCTCGCAGAGTAAATAAGAAAATGTCAGAAGTTGAAATTTTTCCATTTTGATTGAAGCACTTCATATCGTTGAAGGTCCTTCTACAAGAGTCAAGCTCACCATATCACGTGGGTCATAGCCCCTGACTCAAGTTGTCGTGTTTTGGTCTTTTGACGGCACTGGCTAGAGGAACATAAATCCCCTTTCCCCTTGCTAGACATCTGGTTCATCATAACCTGCATCACAAACCCTTGAGATCCTTGAAATGGTTAAGTAAATGTTGTGGCATGATGTTATGATGCGTATGCTATGCATTAAGCAAAGATGTAAGGTGACAAACACAACCCTGCAAAGAATTCAAGTTGTTAGACAATGAAGGCAAACAAGACACACAAGTAGCCTTAGGTTTAGGCTTTCATGGGGTTTTTAGGTAATACCCTCTTAAAGCTAGATTGGTTCAACCCGTCCTATAAATAGTAATTGAGTTCTAAGGTGTCTCAATATCACTGATCTTCCCCCCAAGCTTCGTTTAATAGGCGATTGACTCGCAACCAAACAAAACTCAGAAGTCAAACCTCAATGAGTGTAGCATCGAGTATATGTCGACCTTGGGAATACATCAAAGCCGACCATCTCGCTACGTCCTACTGGCCAAGTTGTGCAATTAAAGGTTCTAAGGTCAGTTGATGCTTTATGACACCACGCAGCGGCCCCATACTCTTCTTGATTGACTCGAGGGTTACCGGTACCAACCAAAGTGTTACATCAACATAGATACTACTTCAACCATTTCGGTATACCCCGCACAGTTTCCCTCACAGTTTATTGCTACTTACCTAAAAGGTGTTCCCCGATCCGGGTGTAGGATCTTCAATAATACCCAAACAAAACCCTTGAATATAAAGCAGGCAAAGCAAAACAAGAAAGAAATTTTAAAAATGACCTAGATCCTAAGGTATACCCCACTTATTTTTGTCCCCATCAGAGTCGACAGTTCTGTGATACGGTGGCAGAACCGACTGTTATACTGGTTTGTATTTTGTATTCGCAAATGTTGCGGTTAGCAAGAGTCGCCGCCGACTTTTCTTTTATCCAACAAAGGAAAGGGTGAAAAGAACAGAAAAAACCTTTTTCGAGATGTTTCTGAGTACGGAGGGTAGATTATAGAAAGGGAAGGTGTTAACACCCTTTCTGTTTGTGGTTTTCCATGGGCTCTTAGGTACTTGTTCATTTTGAAATTGCTTGTGTGTATTTTGAAAATTGTTTTGAAAATTCCTTAGTGCGGAGATTCGCTTTGTGACAACTCTTATATCAGTCCTCAAGAGTGTTGACAAAGCAAATGTTTTTGAAAGTGTTTTGAAATGTTTTTCTGTAGGTGCAAAAGTTGTTTTGAGCAAACATCTAAGAACTTATCTAATTATACTCGAAAAGGTCATTCTTTTCTCCTTATCCTTTAGGTCATAGAAGGAAACATATAGGGATACCTTAGCAGTTCGAAGGGCCTGTCATCATATATTCATAGGCAACATCGAGGGGCAAGATCATTTCTCGTAGGCAACTCGATGGATATTGAGGGACTATGATCTTTATTATGACTTTTAGATTGAGGATTTTTTACTAAGATATCCCTACATTCAAGGGACATGGTGTTGTACCCCAAAATTTTCCCTCTCATATTCCTCAAGACATTGCAAGAAAAATCTCCAAGTTGCCCAAGTTTGCTCAAGAGTGGGTCAGAAAAGCTATCTCCTAAGGCAGTCAATCCCAAATTAGGGTTTTGTGTTGCATCAAAATACTTGAATCCAAATTACCTAAAGTGCTACCCAATATCCTAACATGTTCTCAAGATCATCCATGTCAAATTTCAAGCCTTGCAGAGGAAGTTTGCTCAGTCCATTGCTCAAAGGGCCCAAAAATCGACTGTGCTAGGGCAAAAGTCAACTGTGACCCAAATACAGTCAAACTTCAAGATTTTTTGTCAACATTCTCATTTTGAGGGACATTTCATCATTTTATCAAGGTTTGATCATGATTCATCAAAGATTGCTCAAAATTCATCAAGACTCAAAAGTTGTTAAATTAGGGTTTTGTAGGAAAAGTCAACTCAACTTTGACCAAGCATAACTTTCTCATACTTTATGATAAATGACCCATCCAAAGCTCATTTTGACGAGGATGAAATTTCCTACAATCCATATTCATACCCCAAGATCAAAAAATGCACTCACAAGAAGTTACAAATTTGGACATTATAGGTCATTTTTGAAAGTCAACAAAAACACCTTTTTTGCCAAAGCTTATAACTTGAGCATGTAATATCAAAATGATATGATACCAAAAGGGTTGGTTAGAGGACATATCAAGATTTCTAAAAAGTCCAAGAACACCTCTAAAAGTTCAAAATTGAAGAAGTTATGCATTGTTGAAGTTGCACATTTTTGCAAAATTGCCAAAAGTCAACTATCCCCAAAACCTCAAATTTTGTCAAATGGGCCCATTCTTTTCCACTTGATTTGAGCTTGGATCATTTCCCACGTGTCCTAGCTTCAGCCATGAGCTCATATTTCATTTTTATTATTTTATTTGATTTTTTATTGAATTTATTTATTTTAAATCAAATTAAATCATTTAAAATCCAAAAATTTGATTACATGAGATCTTTTGGCTGTTTCAGGTTGTAATTATCATCATTATCATCATCAAACTCGAATCTTACAACATCATGTGCAAAAAGATTGAGATTTGTCAAATTTGGCAAGTTGTAAAGAGTGAATCAAATCAAATTGGCAAGCATTGATGGGAGAAGATTCAATCTATAATTCTTACCCTAATACATTCCCTAGTACATAAGGAATCAGAGGCAATAGAAACAAGGGTTAGAGGCTGCAGGCAGAGGCAAGATAAAACTTGAAAAATATACAAAAAATCTTGGAATCAAATTGATAGCTAGAGGCATTTTCAGAAGCCAAGACATATCTCAATCGTTTCATGGGTATCCACACAAGCGATCTGGATCAAAAGCAAGCTTCCTCACACACCACAAAGCACTGTAAGTGTCACGCGATTTCCCCATGTACTTGGTTTCGTATCTCAGAAGTTATGCATTGTTACAATGAAATAATTGCATATTTGTAATCACCATGCCATTTGCAAGCTTTTGACATTAACCAATTTCATTTATATGACCAATATGAAGATCTGCCATTGCTAGGGTTTCGTCCTTGTTTTTGGGGCTTTTATTTTCATGTACAATTGGCCATAATAATGGCTATGGTTGTGACTAGCTGGCCGAGATGAATTCAACCATGGATTTAGAATGCATTTCCATGGCGCCTATAGGATTTTAGAGATGCCTGGCTTGTAGTGACGGACCTCTGTCTGTAGGTATAGGTCATGGAACCTTTAGCAACGGTCCAGCAAAGAAGATGAAGGCGTGTCACGCCATCACTGGCCCTTCCAAAATCACGCACGCGTTTTTTATTTCTCTGGCATATAACTTGTTTTATTTTATTATATTTTCTTTGTATATTGTTAACAAACAAAGCAAAGCAGCCTAGTGGTAAGCGTGCACGTTCAATATCCATCAGGACCTGGGTTCGAATCCCAGGTCCCCCCAATTTCTCATTGTTTTTTCTCTTTAGGCGATTGTGTGTGTATTCTAGCCTGCAGCTCACCGTGCACCTTCATACATCCAGTAGCCAGATGGCCAATGGCCAGATCTAGTGGTCCAAGGGTGAATGTCCACCATAGGCAAAGTCCAAGTGAGCCCATGGAATCCAAAAAGTCAAACAAGGCCACCTACATTTGGGCCTCAGCATTGCTATTCACACCACTATTTCAGGCCCAACCCCTCTTCTCTTATTTTATTTATTTTGTTTATTTTAATTGTTTTATTATTTTTGTTTAAATTCTAACCAATAAAAAAAAAATTCTTTATAAAATAAAATCACCAAAAATATTTTCATTCAATAAAATTTTAATTTTAATTTTTTAATAAACACTAATTAAATTAACTTAGGTTTTAACTAGAATAACTTTAACATATTTTTGTAAATAATTAAAATTAAATTAGATTTAATTAGGTTTTTACTAATTCAATTAATTTTATTTTCTTTCTTAAAATAACAAAAACCCAAAAATATATTTTTCATTTAATTAATTAATTAATTTAGTCTAGTAATTAATTTAGGTTTAATTTCTTTCCTAAAATAAAAACAAAAAAAAAAGATATTTTCTTTCAAAAGGGTCAAAACCCTAAACTCGCACTCGACTTAATTTCCCGCACGCGATTTATTTTCTTTTATCCATTTATATATCTGATTTCGGATTGTAATAGTAAATAGGACTTTATTTTATTTTTTATCGCTTTATTTATTTTTAAAGAGTTTGGCTTTGGCGATGTAAATACCCGACGCCTTGCAATTTAAACTCCGCACTTTTATTTTCCGCAAGTTATAATTGTTAGATGTTTGATAATAGGGATGCATGACAAGACTAAATGTTTTAACCTAAAATCAACTTAGATCACCTTTAACATGTACAAAGATAAAAATAACAGAAAACAGCACACTCGCACATGCGCACTCTTAGGGTACACCCCACTTGGTTGCCTTCGTATGCGGTCATTGAGTATAGGTCACTTTAGAGGCTGTCCTCTTGTCTAAAGATCATAGTCTCCTCGAAACGGTTGCCTCAGATATGATTGCCTCAAACAAATGATCTAAGACATTAGGGTTACTGCTAAGGCGTCCTAACATTGCTTTGGTGACCGTAAGTCCCGCATTCGAATTGACCCTTAAACTCCAACGACGATGCTACCTACTCATCAATAGTGGGATAGCATTGTCTAAAGGACATTAGTATAAAACAATTCCTTTTTCGAGTAAGTAGATGGTTCTTAAGTACTTGCTCTTTCAAAAAACAAAAACTCTTCACACTTACACTCCTTTTCAAACAAAGTTTTCAAAACACTTCATACGCTCTTGAGGACAGAAGCAAGAGTTAAATCGAAGTTTCAAAACAAAAACTTTTCAAACCCACAAGCACAAAGAAAGCAATATTTTGAAAACAATATGAGCAAGTACCCAAGAGCCCGTAGATAACTACGGATAGAAAGGGTGCTAATACCTTCCCTTTCTATAATTTACCCCCGTACTCAGAAATATCTCAAAAAAGGAATTTTTTTATGCTTTTTTCCTTTCCTTGTTGGATAAAATAAAAGTCGGTGGCGACTCTTGCTTACCGCGACATTTTGTAAAAACAAACGTAAAACGCAAACCAGCATTCCAAAAACAGTCAGTTCTTCCCACCGTATCACAGAACTGGCGACTCTGCTGGGGATATTTCTATAAGTGGGGTGTACCTTAGGAATAGTTCATAATGTTTTCAATTGCTTGACTTGTATGCTTTATCTTTATGGGTTGAATCGGAGTTACTATAGATCCTAACCCGGATCTGGGGATACCCTTTAGGTAAGTAGCAATAAACTATGAGGGAACTGTACGGTGTAGACCGATACGGTTGAAGCAGTAACTACGTTGGTGTGGCACTTTAGTATGTACCGATATCCCTTGTGGCGCAACGAGGAGAATATGGGTCTGCTAAGGGGTCATTAAGCACCAACTGACCTTAGAACCTTTAAATTGACCAACTTGGCCATAGAACAGTAGCAGTATGCTACACTCATTGAGACTAAACTCTCGCGATGATTCTGGCTGCAAGAAAAGGTTTCTAAACTGGAATTATGACCGATCGAGGGTAGTCAGTGATATTGAGATCCTCTAGAACCCGGTTACTATTTTTAGGACAAGTTTGAACCAACTAAACTGAAAGAGGGTAGTACCTAGACTTTTTACCAGCCTGAAATCTAAGGGCTCTCTGTGTGACTTGTGTGCCTTTACCATGTTTGCTATTTGTGGATACTTGTGGTATGTTTTCTATCATGACATCTTGACATTGCATGCATCTCGCATTGGACTAACCTATTTCAAAGACAGGAGGGATTCATCCTTGTTCTGTTTTGTAGGTCATGGCACTCATGCATAGAAACACCATCCGGATCAACTTTGTCTAGGTTCCCACTCTGCTTAAAGAATTGGTTGAAAAGATACCAGATACTACCTCCTTCATCAGAAGACATGGGCACCTTCTTGGTTTGGTTACTTCCAAATTGGACGAATAGATGATGAGTGTCTTAGTCCAGCTCTTTGATCCTCTGTACCATTGCTTTACTTTTCCGGACTACCAGCTGGTCCCTACCTTGGAAGAGTTCTCTGATCTACTGGGTATCCCCATTCTAGAGCAGACCCTGTTTACAGGTTGGGAGAAGATCCTTAGTCCAGAAGAGATTGCTTCAACCCTTCATATGACAAAGGCTGAGGTAATGTCAAACTGGGAAACTCGTAGTGGAGCAAAGGGCTTCTTGACTAAATTCTTGGTTAGTAAGGCTAATCAGTTCTGGGACAGTCTAGACTTCCAGGCATTTGAAGACATTCTGGATCTTCTCATATATGGTTTGGTGTTGTTTCCTAACTCCGATTCCTTTGTTAATGTGAATGCAGTAAAAATCTTCATTTTCGGTAATCCTGTGCCTACTCTCTTGGGTGACATTTTGAACTCTCTTTATGCCCGTACTGCTCGGAAACAGGGAGCCCTTATGAGCTGTGCACCATTGCTGGCGAGGTGGTTTATTTCTCACCTCCCCCAAGCAGTTCTGAAGAACAAGGAAGGCATGGGCTGGGCCTATAGGATTATGTCTCTCTCTCATAATGACATCATTTGGACTATTAAGGGCATGGAAGATGTGGCTATTATTGATCGATGTGGGGAATACCCTAATGTTCTACTGATAGGAACCAATGGAGGGATCACTTATAATCCATGCTTGGCCTTACGTCAGTTTGGGCAAGCTAGAAGGGAAGGACCTCATGAGTTGCTAATGCCTAGTATTGTCTTTGATTTCTAAGGAGATAGTGACGAGCAACGCCGCAGATTCTAAAAGCTTGGGATAGGGTACACAGGTCTGATCCACACGAGCTGGGTGCGAAGACTTCTCTACCAATGGAACCATATCTTCGATGGGTTCGTATCCGTGCCCAAAAGCTGGGAATGCCCTACGAAGTTCTCTTGCCTATAATTGTTGAAGTTGCTGATGAAGAGGGGGTTCCTTCTACCATCTTACACCCTTACATGCCTACTGACATAGGGGCATTAAAGAGATCATGGATGCAACTGATAGAAGAGCGGGATACCTACCGAGAAAAGTATCACGAGCAAGAGCAGAAGATTCAGAAGTTGACAAGGCAGCTGGAGAACGAGCGGATCCTCAATGACTATGTCCGTACCAACAAGAAACGACCATGGGAACACTGATTGTCCCTTTTGATTATTTCTAGTTTTTGATTTACTTTTCAGTTTTTCTTTCTTGTAACGCCTTAAAGGCATCTAATGAACAATTGATTTTGAAGTTTATCTAATAAAAGTGTGTTTCGTTTTTGTTTACGAATTTGAATCTCTAGACGTCTTTGAAATCATATCATACGCATTTCATTCCATACACCTCATAACAGGTACCCTTACAGGTTTTCTCATCTTCTTCGCTGTTTATTTCAGCATCATGTCTTCTGAACCATCAACTGAACAAGAAATTAAGGCTCTGCAAGCCCAAAACGCCCAGTTCCAAGAATTGTTCATGAGTTTGGCTAAGGGTCAGCAAGATCTGAAGACCCTTATCTTGAAAGAGAAGAAGAATAAGAAGATGATGATGATCCTATTTAATATGGGTCGTAGATTCAGAAACGATTTGCGAGAAGAGGTTGATTTGACCCATTCATCTGGAGGGGGAGATAATCAGGAAGAAAGGAGGGCTCCTAGCCCTGTGGTTTCAGACAATGAGACCGACTTTGACGAAGACCAGTATCCTCTGGCTAAGGATATATATAAGCAACTGGAAGACCGGTTGAGTACGATGGAAGTTCAGAAAGTGCCTGGTCTGGACTTTGGTGATCTAGGTTTGTCATCTGGGTGATGATTCCCCACAAGTTTAAAGCACCAGCCTTCGCTAAATACGACGGGGTTTCTTGCCCGAAACTGCACCTCCGTTCGTATCTTAGGAAGATTCAGCCGTACACCGCTGACAAGAACCTCTGGATCCACTTCTTTCAAGACAGTCTCTCAGGGACTCAACTTGAATGGTTTTACCAGCTGAAAGGAGCTAATATCCGTAATTGGGAAGACTTAGTTGCTGCTTTCTACAAGCAGTACCAATACAACGCCGACCTCGCTCCTACGCGTACCCAACTCCAGGGTATGTCTATGCGTGCGGGTGATGGTTTCAAAGATTATGCTCAATAGTGGAGGGACCTTGATGGTAGAGTGAAACCTCCCTTGGCTGATAGGGAGCTAGTATATATGTTTCTGGGGACCCTGTCTGGTCCGTATTTCAACCATCTGATTGGGAGTTCATTGTCCAGGTTTACAGAGCTGATTATGACTGGGGAAAGAATCGAGGCCGGTATCAAGAGCGGAAAAATACAGAAGGGTGCTTCATCGAGAACCGAGAAGAAACCTTTTAAAAAGGAGTCCAGTGCTGTTTTCAGTTCAAAGAGCCATAATAGACTTGAACATCGTCAAGCTGTTAATGCGGTTGTTATATCAAGACCTGCTGGCACTCCTCAGCGCAACAATAAGCCAAGGGCCGAGAGGCCACAAAGACAATTCACTCAGCTCAACATGACTTTATCCCAAATTCTGCCACAATTATTGAAGACCAACCTGGTGACTCTGAGGGAGGCCCCAAAGAGTCCCAACACAACATCACCGATGTACGATCCGAATGCCCGCTGTGCTTTTCACTCTGATAACCCGGGGCATGATACGGATAACTGCTGGGTTTTGAAGAACAAGGTACAAGACTTGATTGATGCTAAGGAGATCGAGTTCGGAGCACCAGAAAAGCCTAAACAAGACGCATGGGTGAATGCTATCAGGGATGACGATGATGAAGAGTTTGATATTGACAGCTGGATATACCCAACTACCGATGGTGGATTAAGCAACTGGACAACGAAGGATTCTATGCATGTTTCTGTTATCACCCAGTAATGAGACTTTTTTGAATTTGTAACAGACAATGTTTTAAACTTTATGGCCCGGTGTCTTACCCGGGGCACCGTGGCTTCATTTGTGAGGGCTTTATGTGTGTCATATACATATGTCATTAACAAAAGCATTGGACGTTTCTTGCATTTCAAATTTTGTGCTCCTTGTTTTTCTTTTATTACATATCGCAAAACAGCTATTTTACACACACTCACATATACAGATCTACATCCACTCTAGATCTCACTGGTAACGACTCTGCTACTGCCAGTTATGGCTTCAAAAGTTCGATCAACTTAGCCGAAGACGAAGGTGAAGATGATTGCGAAGTGCCTGGTGAACTTGCTAGATTGTTACTTCAGGAAGAGAGGGTTATTCATCCGCATGAGGAGCCTGTGGAATCAGTAAATTTGGGTACAGAGGTAGACAAGAAAGAGGTCAAGATCGATGCAAATCTGGAAGCTAGTGTTAAGCAACGGGTGATTCAGATGTTACGTGACTACATTGAGATATTTTCCTGGTCTTATGAAGATATGCCTGGGTTGGATACCGATATTGTGGTTCACCGCCTACCTACCAAGGAAGACTGTCCCCCAGTGAAACAGAAGGTTCGCTGAATGCGCCCATAGATGTCTGAGAAAATCAAGGCTGAAGTGATGACACAGTTTGACGCCAGTTTTCTAGCAGTTACTTCTTACCCGCATTGGGTTGCCAATGTGGTTCCAGTGCCGAAGAAGGATGGTAAGGTTCGAATGTGTGTTGACTATAGGGATCTGAACAGGGCTATCCCCAAGGATGATTTCCCTCTACCTCATATCGACATTCTGGTTGACAACACCGCTCAACATAAAGTTTTCTCCTTTATGGATGGCTTCTCCAGTTATAATAAGATTAAAATGTCTCCTGAAGACATGGAGAAGACGACCTTTGTTACTCAATGGGGTACCTTTTGCTACAAGGTCATGCCTTTTGGATTGAAGAATGCTGGGGCAATGTATCAGCGCACCATGGTCGCTTTGTTCCATGACATAATCCATCATGAGATTGAGGTATACGTCAACGACATGATTGCAAGGTCCCAAACTGAAGAAGAACATATGGACCACCTTCAGAAGTTATTTGACAGGTTGAAGTTGTACAAGCTGAGGTTAAACCCGAACAAGTGCACCTTCGGGGTGAGATCTGGTAAGCTGTTGGGTTTCGTCGTAAGTGACAAAGGTATTCAAGTGGATCCTGCAAAAGTGAAGGCTATACAGGAAATGTCGGCTCCCCGAACAGAAAAAGAAGTCAGAGGCTTTTTGGGACGGTTGAATTACATTGCCCGATTCATCTCGCACCTGACTGCTACTTGTGAGCCAATCTTCAAGCTACTGAAGAAAGATCAAGTGGTAAGATGGAACGATGAATGTCAGGCCGCTTTCGAAAGGATCAAAGAGTATCTCTAAGAGCCACCTATTCTTATGCCTCCAGTTGAAGGGAGACCTTTAATCATATACTTGACACTACTCGACAATTCAATGGGGTGCGTGATGGGGCAACATGACGAGTCTGGCCGAAAAGAGCATGCTATTTATTACCTTAGCAAAAAGTTTACCGACTGCGAGACCTGATACTCGTTGCTCGAGAAAACTTACTGCACTTTGGCATGGGCTGCTCGCCGGCTGAGACAGTATATGTTGACTCACACTAGTCTATTGATATCAAAGATGGATCTAATCAAGTATATCTTCGAGAAGCCTGCCTTATCCGGAAGAATAGCAAGATGGAAGATGATCTTGACTGAGTATGACATCCAATACACGACCCAAACAGAAATCAAGGGAAGTGTGTTGGCAGACCATTTGGCACATCAGGCAGTGGATGATTACCAGTCTATGAACTTTGAATTTTCAGATGAGAATATCATGATAGTAACCGACTGCGAAAAACCTGGACCGGATGAAGAACCTGAGGAAGGATCCCGATGGTCTATGTCCTTTGATGGAGCTTCGAACGTGTTGGGTAATGGCATTGGCCCCGTGATCATATCTCCTGAAGGCTCTCATACTCTGTTTACCGCCCGACTATGTTTCAACTGCACCAACAACATGGTGGAGTATGAAGCGTGCATCATGGGTCTTCGAGCAACAATTGACCTAAGGATTAAGTTTCTAAGTGTCTTCGGAGATTCCACTCTCGTGATCATCCAGATCAAAGGCAAGTGGGATACGAAACACCCAAATCTTATTCCTTACAAGGAGTATGTATTGACATTGCTTCCTCACTTCGAGGAGATAACCTTTGATCACTTCCCTATAGAGGAGAATCTGTTGGTGGACACGCTAGCTACGATGTTTTCTATGTTCAAAGTTAATTGGGACAACGAAGCTCCCGAGATTATCATTGAAAGGTTGGACGAACCTGCACATTGCTGTGATATTGAGACTAAAGAGGTAGTAGATAAGCCCTGGTTTCATGAGGTGAAAAGGTATCTTGAGGCTCAAGAATACCCTGAGGGTGCATCTGTTAATGATAAGAAGTTTCTGAGGAGGTTCGCGGAGAAGTTCTTCATCAGCAATGGTATCCTTTACAAACGCCACCATGATTCAACCTTACTACGATGTGTGGATAAGAACGAAGCATAAAGGATCATGGCAGAGTTACATGAAGGTACCTTCATAACTCATTCCAGTGGACATACCATGGCAAAGAAAATCCTTCGGGCAGGATATTTTTGGTCCATAATGGAAGCCGATTGTTATCAACATTCTCGGACCTGTCATAAGTGCCAAGTCTATGCCGATAAGGTGCACATACCTCCAGTACCTTTGAACGTCTTGACAGCTCCTTGGCCTTTTGCAATGTGGGGCATTGATATGATCGGCGAGATCAGACCTACTGCGTCTAACGAGCATCGTTTCATCCTGGTAGAAATTGATTACTTTACGAAGTGGGTTGAAGCAGCTTACTTTGCTACGGTGACCAAGAACGTCGTGGCGCGGTTTATTCGGCACAATTTGATCCGTCGATATGATGCACCAGAGAGGATCATTACGGATAATGGTACAAATCTCAACAATAAGATGATCACCGAGCTCTGTAAGCAGTTTAGGATACAACATCACAACTCTTCTCCCTATCGGCTGAAGATGAATGGGGCTGTAGAAGCGGCTAATAAGAACATCAAGAAGATCGTGCATAAAATGACGGTGACATACAAAGATTGGCACGAGATGTTACCATTTGCTCTTCATGGGTACCGTACCTCAGCATGGACGTCAACAAGGGCAACACCATATTCCTTAGTATATGGTATGGAGGAAGTCTTGCCCATTGAAGTTCAGATACCCTCTCTTCGGATTATGAAAGATGCAGGTTTGAGCGAAGATGACTGGATTCAGACCCGGCTTGATCAGCTGAGCCTAATCAACAAAAAGAGACTTACTGCTATTTGTCATGGTCAGACGTACCAAAAACGGATGATCAAGGCTGTGATTACGGTGGGAAGAGAACTGACTGTTTTGGAATGTTGGTTCGCGTTTTGCGTTTGTTTTCGCAAAATGTTGCGGTAAGCAAGAGTCGCCATCGTCTTTTATTTTATCCAACAAGGAAAGGAAAAAAGCACAGAAAAATTCCTTTTTCGAGATGTTTCTCGGGTCCGGGGGGTAGATTATAGAAATGGAAGGTGTTAGAACCATTTCTATCCATGGTTAACCACGGGATCTTAGGTACTTGCTCAAGGTGTTTTCAAAATTTGCTTTTCTTGGTGTTTATGGGTTTGAAAGAAGTTGTTGTTTGAAAGGAGTGTAAGTGCGAAGAGTTTTGTTTTGTTTTAAAAGGAGCAAGTACTTAAGAACCATCTACCTACTCGAAAAAGGAATTAATCTGTGCAAATGTCCTTTAGACAATACTAGCCCACTATTGATGAGTAGGTAGCATCGTCGTTGGAGTTTTAAGGGTCAATTCGATTAAGGGACATGTAGTCACTAAAACAATGTTAGGACGCCTTAGCGGTAACCCTAATGTCTTAGATCATTTTTCCGAGGCAACCGTTTCGAGGCAACTATGATCTTTGGACAAGAGGGCGACCTCTAAAACTTCCTATACTCAATGACCACGTTCGAAGGCAACCAAGTGAGGTGTACCCTAAGAGTGCGCATGTGCGAGTGTGTTATTTTCAGTTAATTTTATCTTTGTACATGTCATGGGTGACCTATGTTGATTTTAAGTTCATACATTTGATCTTGTCATGCATTCCCTATTATGAAACATCTAACAGTGTATAGTTGCGGAATCTAAATTGCGGAAATTAAATCTAAACTATTACAAGGCGTCGGGTATTTACATCGCCAAAAACAACCCTTTAATTTAAAATGCGGAAAGTAAAATAAAGTGATAAAATAATTAAAGTCCTATTTAAAGCTATTACATTCCGGAAACAATTACAATAATATAAAAATATGGATCGCGTGCGGGAACAATTACAATAATATTAAATAAGTTAATTAATTAATTAAAAAAATTATTTTTGGATTTCTGAGTATTTAAAGAAATAAAATAAATTTGGTCAAAGTTAGTAAAACCTAATATTCTACATTAATTTTAATTATTGCGAAAATATTGAAATTATACCTAATTAAAGCTAAATCAATTAAATTAATTTATTTACAAAAATAATGTCATGAATTTAATTTTAATAAACATATTTTTGTGTTTTTGATTTTATGAGGAAAATAATTTAATTGGTCAATTAAACAATAAAATAACTAGTAAAACAAATAAATAAAATAAGATAAAAAAATAAGAAAGAAATACTCAAGGGGGTGTTGGGCCTGGAAAGGGGGTGAGATTGGCAATTCTTTGGCCCAACAGACGCAGGCCTGTATTGACTTTTGCAATGTGACACGTTGACCTTGGGTGATCGTGGATATCACCCTTGGGCCATCAGATTTGGCCTGGAGGCCATCTGGCGCTTGGGATCTGAAGGAGCATGATGGACCACGCCATTGGCTTTGCACTGGATCACCTGTAACAAAATAATAATAGGCATTTGGGGGACCTGGGATTCGAACCCAGGTCCTGCTACTCATTGGCCAACACGTCAACCACTCCACCAACGCCTGCTAATTGTTAGAATAATAAACAAAGAATAATATATGTGAAAACAACTATTATGCCTGAAATAAAAAAAAATAAGCGCGAATATTTTGAATGGGCCAGTTGGAGAAGCACACGTCTTCGTCTTCTCCACTGAACCCTGGTTCTTTTTCCTGCGGATTTGAATCCGCAACTAAATCCAAAGCTTGCTCCTAAAATCAATTACAGGCCATAGAAATTGATTCTAAGACCATGGTTCGCTTCGTCTCTCCCTCCTGAACATGGCTATGTCCATTATTTGCCTTGATTTTTCCTGAAACTAAAACCCCCAAAAATAAGAAGCAAGAACCCTAGATTCGGGAATGGCATTATAGGCTATGAAAACTCAATTGGTTAATGCAGAAAGTCTCTAAATGGACCGAGTAGCATGATTATGCAACGATTTTGGCAAAAAGATGCAAGAATAAGAGTATTCGGTTTCAACTGAAAGGCGAGTTTCAGGGGGACTTACAGCGCGATTCTGGAGAGGAGAGAGCTTGGTTTTGATTGCAATAGACTCAGTGGATGTCTAGCAAGAGGATAGCATTGAGTTTTTGCTTTCAATCGGCCTCCAAGAGTGATTTCGATTCCATACTTTTTCAAGCTTTTTTCAAGTTTGGTTTTTCTGATTGTGCAGCCTCTAGGTCTTGAACTCATATGCTTTGTGTTGTATAAGTATCATGGAGTGAATTAGGTCAGTTTTTGGGCTTTGAATCCTTGTCAATCAATGCTTGAAGATATGATATGATCCTCCATTAAAAAGCTTCCAATTTTATTCCAAATCCAATATTTTGTGCATGATATGGCTTGATTCGAGTTTGATCTTGTCCATGATGATAATAAAGACCTGTATCAATAAAAAAGTTACCAAGTGATTAAGATTTAGATTTTATTTTGATTTAAATTGATTTAAAATGAATTAATTCAATAAAAATCAAATAAAATAGAAAAATTAATGAATGGACATAAAATTGAAGATAGGACACGTGTGTAGTGTGACAAGATCAAATCAAGTGGAAAAAAGTGGGCCTTTTTGACAAAATTTGAAGTTTTGGGGATAGTTGACTTTTGGCAATTTTGGAAAAATGCCCAACTTCAACAATGCATAACTTCTTCAATTTTGAACTTTTGTAGGTTTTATTGGACTTTTTAGAAACCTTGAGATGTCCTATAACCAACCCTTTTGTTCTTATCTCATTTTGATATTCCATGCTCAAGTTATATGCTTTGGAAAAAAAAAGGTGTTTTGTTGACTTTCAAAAATGACCTATAATGTCCAAATTTGTAACTTCTTGTGAGTGCATTTCTTGATCTTGGGGTGTGAGGATGGATTGTAGGAAATTGCATACTCTTCAAAATGAGCTTTGTATGGGTCATTTCTCATAAAGTATGAGAAAGTTATGCTTGGTCAAATTTGAGTTGACTTTTCCTCCAAAACCCTAATTTAGCAAGTTTTGAATCTTGATGAATCTTGAGCAATCCTTGATGAATCATGATCAACCCTTGATCAAATGATGAATTATACTTCAAAATGAGAATGTATACAAAAATCTTGAGGTTTGACTATTTGTAGGTCACAGTTGACTTTTGCCCTAGCACAATCGATTTTTGGACCCCTTGAGCAATTGACTGACCAAACTTCCTCTGCAAGGCTTGAAATTTGACATGGATGAACTTGATAAAATATTAGGACATTGGGGAGCACTTGAGGTCATTTGGATGCAAGGACCTTGAGGCAACACAAAACCCTAATTTGAGATTGACTGCCTTAGGAGATGATTTGATTGTCCAACTCTTGAGGAATCTTGAGCAACTTGGAGATTATTCTTGCCATGTCTTTAGAAATATGGGAGGGAAAATTTTGGGGTACAACAGCTGCCCCTGTTCAATTTTCTTAAACCTAAGGATATAGATTGGCTTTCGAGCCTTTCGTGATCTGAAGGTGGAAGATGATTGAACACTAGAGTGCCCAGAAATCTGCACTCGCATGATGTAGTATCAGCATTGTGATGTCGGGAATGGGCTTACAGATGCCATTTGGAGATTGTTGGTAGGTGGTCTAAACTTCAACTGGAATACGAATCAGGGAGATCTTGTCGGCGATCTGACTAAACCAGAGGGGTTTTGTCTCTTTTGACTGGATTGGTATCAGAAAAATCTTTAGGAATTGATTTAACTAGTTTTGTCTCTATTGACTGGATTGGCCTCAGAAAAATCTTTAGGAATCGATTTAACTGGTTTTGTCTCTATTGACTGGATTGGCCTCAGAAAAATCTTTAGGAATCGATTTAACTGGTTTTGTCTCCTTTGACTGGGTTAGCATCAGAAAAATCTTTAGGAATCGATTTAACTGGTCTTGTCTCCTTTGACTGGTGGTCTCAGAAAAATCTTTAGGAATCGATTTAACTGGTCTTGTCTCCTTTGACTGGATTTGTCTCCTTTGACTGGATTTGTCTCCTTTGACTGGATTTGTCTCCTTTGACTGGATTTGTCTCCTTTGACTGAATTTGTCTCCTTTGACTGGATTAGCCTCAGAAAAATCTTTAGGAATCGATTTAACTGAATTTGTCTTCTTTGACTGCTAAGAACTTTAACTGTATCTTTCCTGAAAAGAAAAGGTCAGTCGTATGCAATGCATGATATGGATCAAGCAATGATGTTCTCAATATAAATGAGATTGTATTATATGATGCATATATGCATGTATCATGATGTATGGAAATATGATGTTTTAGATGGGGAAAATAAATCCCGGATAGCTGTTGGAGAATAGAGTTGGATTCTTCGTTTCCGCTGGGGATGATGAACGAAGGTGATAAACTCGCAGGAGAGGATAACTCCGTTGGGGAATAAACTGATGAGGAGATTACTCTGAGGGGAATTACTCTGTGGGGAAGAGATGTTCTGCTGAAGATTCCACTGATAAAATCCGCTGGGGATGGATTACCGTTGCTGGTGATACTGGATCTCTTGAGGATTAAATATCTGTTTGTGAAAGGAAAGAACTTCGCTGGGGATGATCTTTCAGTTGTAACTTGCTGGGGATATCCCTGTTAGACTCTTGTGGGGATAATCCTTTGAATTTGGCTGGGGAGATTTATTTTGTACTCCACTGGGGATAAATTTCCAGAGTCTACTGGGAATGATGATTCAACTCCGTTGGGGAAGCTTTTTCAGACCGTGCTGGGAAAATTGACTCCACTAGAGGTATCTTGTATTCTGCCGGGGAATATTCTTATACTCTGTTGGGGAATATTAAGACTGTCGGGGATACTCTTATACTGCTAGGGAATATTCTTATACTCCGCTGGGGAATATTAAGACCCTTTTTAGCGCTGATGGTAGACCAACTCTGCTTGGGGAGAGTATTGCTGATTCTTTCATAATTGCAAGTATCAGATGGGGGAGAGCTACCATTACTGTCTTATTCTGCGGGGAGTGAAAGTACCTTAGCCATATTCTTCAGCTGAATCTACCTTTGTACCTGATAGACAAAGCAACTATACAACTTGGACAATTCTTATTGCCCCTGTTTCTGATATTACCAGTAATTCATATTTTGTTTCGCATGTAAGTATTAACAAACATTGGACGTTCTTTGCAAAACAAAACAGATAAAGGAAAAACAGTTTGAAATTTGTCTGAAAATGAATTCGTATTGATTTTGAAGTTTGGCCTGTAAATAGGCGCTTTTGTACAAGAGGCTGACGTCCTAGTAAGAGAACGCCGCCGAATAAATAGAGTTTATACAATTTGTGAAAAGAAAATAAAACAGCTATGTGAATAATCCCACTGGGCTCCAACTCTGCTATTGCCTTTATGTCCTTAAGCATCTCATCACTTTGCTGCTTGGTTGAAGATGAATCAGATTGATTAGTGTCGTCTGAGCTTGAAAGTTGATACTGAAGTCTGGATGCAAAGTGATCCAATGAGACATAGTGTTACGCTTTGATCCCTAACTTTTGCCTGGACCGCCCTTTCGGGTTTTCAGTCCACCGGGATACCCTTTTTTTCCCAAGCCGCCTTTTCAGGTTTTCGACTTGCCGGGTGTACATATTTTCCATTTTCATCCCTTACTTTTGCCCGAACCCTTTTGGTTCGCCGGGAAGCCCTTATTTTTGCCTAGGCCAGTCAACCTAGCGGGTCTATGATTATGCGTAGTATCTTTTCACTATGTCTGCATTGACGGGGTGAAGAAGGTCGTCACCATCCATGGTGGTTAGAATCATAGCTCCTCCTGAGAAAATGTTCTTAACCACAAATGGCCCTTCGTAAGTAGGGGTCCATTTACCCATGGGATTACCTTGAGGTAGAATAATGCGCTTGATTACCAGATCCCCAACTTGATACTCTTGTCGTCTAACTTTCTTGTTAAATGCCTTGATCATCCGTTTTTGGTACGTCTGACCATGACAAATAGCAGTAAGTCTCTTTTCGTCGATTAGGTTCAACTGATCAAGCCGGGTCTGAATCTAGTCATCTTCACTCAAACCTGCATCCTTCTCAATTCAGAGAGTGGGTATCTGAACTTCAATGGGCAATACTGCCTCCATACCATATACCAAGGAATAGGGTGTTGCCCTTGTTGACGTCCACGTTGAGGTACGGTACCCATGAAGAGCAAATGGTAACATCTCGTGCCAGTCTTTGTATGTCACTGTCATCTTCTGCACAATCTTCTTAATGTTCTTATTAGACGCTTCTACAACCCTGTGATACGGTGGGAGAAATGATTATGGTTTTGTGTTTGTTTTCGCAAATGTTTCGGTTGAGCAAGAGTCGCCACCGACTTTTTATTTTATCCTAAGGAAAGGTTAAAAAGCACAGTAAAAACCTTTTGAGATGTTTTCTTGGATTCGGGGAGTAGATTATAGAAAGGGAAGGTATTAGCACCCTTTCTATCCATGGTTATCCATGGGCTCTTAGTTACTTGCTTAGATCACTTGCCTTTTGTTTTCAATTGTTTGAAATGGTGCTTGTGTGTGGGTTTGAAAATTGTTTTGAAAAGAGGCCAATGTGGTGGCAACCTTTGTAATGATCCATGTTGGGATGTATACAAAGATGTATGTCTTTTAAAAAGGTTTTCATTTGTTTTTGAAATTTTGTTTTGAAAGTGTTGTGAGGTGTGGTTTTAGAAAATAGGCAAGTGTTTTGTTTTTGCAAGTTTGATTCAAGTAACTAAGAGGTTATCTACTCCTAAATTTCTCAAAGTTTATTGCTATGTTTTAACCCTATTAACAAGTTTGTTCCACCATTGTATTTGGTGGACAATCTCATGTTAGGATGTGAAAGGGACGGGCGCGGGTCATCGTTTAGACCATAATTGCAATGGTGTCAAGTATCTTTGGGCAATTTTCTTTAAGGGACTTGATCATTTGTTTAGGCAACATTTTGAAAGCGTCATCGAGGGACTATGATCATTTGATTGTTTTGTTTTGCCCAAAGAGACCTAACATGCAATATGGCCCAATTTTGAAAGGCAACAAGTGGAATACCCTAGGGGGTGCAAGTGTGATTTGTGTGTCCATTTTCATGCTTGTTTATCTTGAAATTAGGTCAAAACTGTTTTCGTTGTTTTTTCGCATACAACCCCTAATTCTAACATGGTATAATTAGAAAGCAATGAAGTGCGAAAATAAATTTACTAAGCTATTACAAAACCATATATGGGAAGAGGGGTACAAATGTTCAAATGGGGATTTTGACAAGGAATTTAAACCTAAACTATTACATCAATATTGAATTATTTACAAGATAATTTAATTGCACAATTTAAATGAAATAAGAATAAATATGCAAGATGAAAAAAATGTTTTTTTGTAGGTATGAAAAAAAGTATTTTTATATGTCAAAATAAACAAAAATAAAAGTATTATTTTTTGGGAGTTTTTTCATGTTTAGGGCAAAACCCTAATTTCTTAAATAGAATGGATTAATTATTTAATATGTATAATATTTCTTTATTATATACAAAAAATAAAATAAAAATGAAGTATATTATGAAAAAAAAGTATTTTTTATATTAAATATTAATAAAATAAAAATGTGTATGTATTTGCATTTTAATCCTAAATATATATTTATATATATATATATATATATATATATATATATATATATATATATATATATATATATATATATATATATATATATATATATATATATATATATATATATATATATATATATATATATATATATATATATATATATATATATATATATATATATATATATATATATATATATATATATATATATATATATATATATATATATATATATATATATATATATATATATATATATATATATTAAATATGTATTATATATACAAATTAATAATATTTAATATTTAATAAAAAAGTATTTTTTTCTATAAAATATTTTTAGAAAATAAAACAAAATAAAAATGTATAAAAATGTATTTGCACTATTTTAATATTTTAAATAAAAGTATATGTATTTATTTATTTATGTACAAACTAAAAGAAAACCAAATAAATGCCTAATAAATTGGTGAGAAAAATATTTTTTATATTTTTAATATCATGAGAAAAAATAAATAAGTCAATCCAAAAAAGAAAAAGTCAAAAAGTATTAAAAATAAACAAAATGGACTCAGGGGGTTCAGAAGCAATTGTATGGTGCAAATAAGAAAAACATTCCAGGTCCAGCCAAGAACCAGTCATCTTCAACCTCAGAACAAACTTGTTCAAGCAAGCACGCGTTTCCTATCTCCCAATTCCTGGACTTTTAAGCAAAACTTTCAACATGAAAAGTATAGAGCATGAGAAGACGAATCCAGGGATATAAAAAACTTGACTTAACTCTCTAAGATGAGGGAGAATTTCTTCTCCCCCAATTCCTGACCTAGTTTTTCATCAATGTTCAGACTCAAAATTCTTGCAGCACACGTAATATAAATGAAATCTAATCATATGGGCATGTTCAGGGCTATGATTGTGACATGTTTCCTTCACAAACCTAAAGCTAACAATGCCTATACTGAGAGATAGAACTTCATGAACATACCTGTTCAGTTGGAATCGTGCCTTGCAATGGAGGAGTTTTCAGAGCAAGATGATGACTTGTACAGCTTCCTTGAAGTGTGAGGATGCTATTCCAAGTTCTACTTTATCCTGAAACTTCTTGAATCGTGCTAGAGAACTCCAACTGCAAAACAAGAAAATGAAAATGGTGGAACTGGTTAGAGGAGTTACAGGTCGTGTTTTAGGTTTTGGTTAGCTTGCATTGATGGTAGGGAAGGTGTGTGAAGAGCTTTTAGCAAGAAAGCATGAAAGGGATGAGAGTTGGAACTCAATCTACAGAGGTCACTCTGTTTTGGCAGTTTGATGGTGATTTTGAGTTTGTGGAGGTATTGGAGGTCTTAGGGTCGTGCTTCAGCTTAGGATGAATGTTTGGAATATGTTTGATAACTTTTTCTAAGGCTTGGTTGACTGATATGGAAGTTGGTACATGTTATGCTATCTTTCTTGAACTTTAAGCAAGCAATGGTCAAGTTGTATTCTAGACAGGTAGAGGACCCCTAAACATGCTGCAAAGCCTCTCCTTGATCAGTGTGATTAACTCATAAACTTGTGCCAATTAGATTTGATCTGTACTTCTTGGATTTGCATTATGACATAAAGCTTGCTTTTGCAAAAATGGTTATTTCACTTTTTCCATTTATGGCCTAATCTTGCATACAATGCTTGGATATACAAAATAAGACTTTGGCACAATGAGTATGCATTAAATTATTGAGTTTTGGATGGTTTAGAGGCCTGTAATGTAGCATAAACCAAGCTGATTTGAAAATGCATAAGTTATGAACATGGAAATTGGTCAATTCAAAAGTGAGTTTTTGCCATATTGCAAAATTCGATTCTCTCAAGTTATGAGGTTTTTTGATGAGTTCTTGGACATTTTGGAAATCTTGGAATGTGTACTACAATCCATCTTTGAAGTTAAAATTGAAATTCCAAGTGGAAGTGTATGGAAAATGGTCTTGAAGTTAGGTAAAAAACTTGCCTAAAAAGGTCAAAATTTCACTAAGTTAAGAATGGTTTGGTACCCTTGTTCCAAAAATTGTAACTTGAGATACAAGCTTCTTTTGGGAAAACTTTGTGAATAAAAGTTGTAGATTATGCAATAGGCTACAACTTTCATGTTTTGACTTTTGCTTGAATCCAAATGAATCTTGGTGAGAAAGTGGGGCAAAGTTGGGAAAAAATTAGGGTTTTTCATAACTTAGAAAAATTCTAAGTTATGAAAAATTCTCATTTCAAACCCTAATTTGCAATTTTTGATTTCTTGGTGAACAAGTTTCATGATTTGGCATGTTTTGATGAAAAATGAAACTTGACCCTTGATCTTGACCAAAAAGTCAAAGTTTGACTTTTCAGTATACAGTCAAAATTGATCAATTGACTGGGAAATTCAACTATCAATCTTGTGTATTTGGGATCTTTTGAACTTGTTGAGCATGTCAAGATAATTCCATGGGGTCCTTGAGTCCATATGTGAGCTTGTTTTGCCATTGGCTAGGTCAAACAGTCAAAAATTGCCCTTGTGCAGTCAAAACCCTAAAAATGACCATTTTGCCCTTTTGATGATCTGATCAAATTTCTTGTGGAATTGTGATCCAAACTTGATCAAATGGTCCATGTGAGTTCATAATGTTGATGTGGGTCAATTTTCATGAGATTTGACTGTCAATTGGCCACAGTTGACTTTTTCCCCAATACAGTTGATTTCTAGGTCAACTGTCCAATTGACTGGGCAAAATTTGGAATCAAGACTTGAAACTTGGTATGGATAAACTTGGGAGTCCAACATGAAGCATGAAAGTCATCTTAGGCATTTTAGGTCAAAACATCTTTGTGCAAACACAAACCCTAGTTTGGGTCAACAGTGCCAGGAGAAGTCTTGAGTAGAGGAAACCCTAACTGGATCTTGAGCTCCAAGGGTTTTGTGATGAGAAAATGTTGAGGAAATGGGAGGGCAAATTTTGGGGTACAACAGTTGCCCCTGTTCAATCTTCTTGAACCTGAAGAGTTAGATTGGCAAGTTTGCCTTTCGTGACTCGAGGGTAAAAGGAGATTGGACACTAGAGTGCCCGGAAATTTGCACTCGCATGTTGGAGTATCAGCAGTGTGATGTCGGGAATGGGCTTATAGATGCCATTTGGAGAGATGGTGGATAGGGAGATGGGCTTATAGATGCCATCTGGAGATGTGACAGAACCTTGTCGGGAATGGGCTTATAGATGCCATTTGGAGGTGTTGATCGCATAAGAGATTCCTTAGCGAGAACTTGTGTATTTGAGAAAGACAGATGTTTTCCTGGCTTGTTACAGGTGTTTGATCTTCAATCTCCTCATGCAGATATGCCCTGGATAGATATAGGTGTCGAATCTACAATCGGTTGCTTACAGATGTACCCTGGCTGGATACAGGAATCGAATCCGGAAATAGTCGTCAACAGATATGCCCTGGCTGGATACAGGAGTCGAATCTGGAACTCTTCAGACGTGCCCTGGCTAGATACAGGAATCGAGTCTGGAAATGGGGTCAACAGATATGCCCTGGCTGGATACAGGAGTCGAATCTGGAATTGTGACAGTTGATAGATATGCCCTGGCTGGATACAGGAATCGAATCTTTGAACTCTTCAGACGTGCCCTGGCTAGATACAGGAATCGAATCTGGAAATAGTCGTCAACATATATGCCCTGGATGGATACAGGAATCGAATCTGGAAATGTTGTAGTTGATAGATGTGCCCTGGCTGGATACAGGAATCGAATCTTTGAACTCTTCAGAC
The DNA here is from genome assembly GCA_948472305.1 of Vicia faba. Classification (NCBI taxonomy): domain Eukaryota; kingdom Viridiplantae; phylum Streptophyta; class Magnoliopsida; order Fabales; family Fabaceae; genus Vicia; species Vicia faba. The sequence continues at coordinate 537,101,927 of OX451737.1, forward strand.
GTGCCCTGGCTAGATACAGGAATCGAGTATGGAAACTGATCACTCACACATGTGCCCTGGCTAGATACAGGTATCGAATCTGGAATTGTGACAGTTGAAGGTAGTTTTCTTTGGGATTGTCTTTTTCCTGAAAAGGCAAAAACATAAGTTGTATGCAATGTCATGATGTATGATATGCATGATGTCATGATGTTCAACATGAGATAGTGTTGTATGCACTTTATCATGTATGTAGGCAAGATGTATGAAAATGTGAAATGTTTATGAATGTATTTTCGTCTTAGGAAAATAAATCCTTGACGACCAGCCGGGGAATTGCTCTGTGGAAGAGATACTTTGCTGAAGTTTTGATGAGAGGCCTGTTGAGGACTTCAATGATGGATTCCGGTGGGGATAATGATGATAAACTCCGCTGAGGAACACCAAAGATAAACTCCGCTGGGGAATCGGAAGAACTTTGCCGGGGACTGAAGGAACTTTGTCGAGGGCGATCTTCCGTGGTAAATAGCTGAGGATAACCTAGTTATAAGCCCTTGTGAGGAATAACTTTGAATAAAGCTCGGGAGAGACGTCCGTATTCTGCAGGGAACAAGCTTCCAGAATCTACTGGGGATAAGCTTCAAGACCTGCTGGGGATAAGAATTCCGCTTTCCTGGGGAAAGTTTTGGAATTGTACTGAGGTACTGATATTCTGTCGGGGAATGTTGTGCCTTTTCAGGATTGACAGGGAACCAACTCTGCTCGGGGAAAGTATTGCTGAATCTTGTCTTACTCTGCGGGGAGTTGAGATGATTTGGTCACATTCTTCAGTCGAATCTACCTTGGTACCTTGGCGGACAAAGCAACCAGACTGCATCAGACAACTTCACATTGCCCCTGTTTCTGATGTCACCTATAGTTAATCCTTTGTTTCATATGCAAATATTTATGAATCAGCAATTTAATGTCATATGCATATATCAAAAATGAACATTTGACGTTTTTTCGCAAGACAAAACAGAAAAAAGGAAAATCAACGGCAATTTGTATAAAAAGTGGATTTGTATTGATTTGAATTTTGCCGGTGAATAGGCGTTTTTGTACAAGAGGCTGACATCCTAGTAAGAGAATGCCGCCGAATAACATAGAATTTACAATTTTGAAAAGGAAACAAAATAGCTATGTGAACAATCCCACTGGGTTCCAACTCTGCTATCGCCTTTATGTCTTCAAGCGTCTCATCACTTTGCTGCTTGATTGAAGATGAAGCTGATTGATCGATGCCGAGATCTGAGCCAGATGGTTGATGCCGAATTCCGGATGCGAAGTGATCCAATGAGACATAGTGTTACGCTTTATCCCCAACTTTTGCCTGGACCGCCCTTTCGGGTTTTCAGTCCATCGGGATACCCATTTTTGGCCAAGCCGCCTTTTCAGGTTTTCGACTTGCCGGGTGTACATATTTTTTTCATTTCATCCCTTATTTTTGCCCGAACCCTTTTGGTTCGCCGGGAAGCCCTTATTTTTGCCTAGGTATGTCAACCTAGCGGGTCTTTTATTCATGCGTAGTATCTTTTCACTATGTCTGCATTGGCGGGGTGAGGAAGGTCGTCACCATCCATGGTGGTTAGGATCATGGCTCCTCCTGAGAACACATGTTTAACCACAAATGGCCCTTCGTATGTAGGGGTCCATTTGCCCCGGGGATCACTTTGAGGAAGGATGATGCGCTTGATTACCAGGTCCCCAACTTGATAATCTTGTGGTCTGACTTTCTTGTTAAATGCCCTGATCATCCGTTTTTGATACGTCTGACCATGACAGATAGCGGTGAGCCTTTTTTCGTCAATCAGGTTTAATTGATCAAGTCGAGTCTGGATCCAGTCATCTTCACTCAGGTCTGCATCCTTCATTATCCGGAGAGAGGGTATCTGGACTTCAATTGGCAAGACTGCCTCCATGCCATAGACCAAGGAGAAAGGAGTTGCCCCGGTTGACGTCCTTGCTGAGGTACGGTACCCATGAAGAGCGAACGGTAACATCTCGTGCCAATATTTATAGGTCACTGTCATCTTCTGCACAATTTTCTTGATATTCTTATTAGCTGCTTCTACGGCCCCATTCATCTTCGACCTGTAAGGAGAAGAGTTGTGGTGCTGTATCTTGAACTGCTCGCAGAGCTCAGTGATCATCTTGTTATTGAGATTGGTACCATTGTCTGTAATGATTCTTTCCGGGATGCCGTATCGACAGATCAGATTATGCCGGATGAAACGTGCCACGACGCTCTTGGTTACCGTTGCGTAGGAAGCTGCCTCAACCCACTTCGTGAAGTAATCGATCGCTACCAAGATGAAGCGATGCCCGTTGGATGCCGTCGGTCGGATCTCACCGATCATATCGATGCCCCACATTGCAAAAGTCCAAGGTGCTGTCAGGACGTTCAGAGGAACCGGAGGAATATGCACCTTGTCAGCATAGATCTGGCATTTGTGACAAGTTCGAGAGTGTTGGTAACAATCGGCTTCCATTGTGGACCAGAAACATCCTGCCCGAAGGATTTTCTTTGCCATGGTGTGTCCACTGGAATGTGTTCCGAATGTACCTTCATGCAGTTCTATCATGATCTTCTCTGCTTCAGCCTTATCCACACAACGCAGTAGATTTGAATCATGATTCCGTTTGTAGAGAATGTCGTTGCTGAGGAAGAATTTTGCCGCAAACCTCCTCATGAACTTCTTGTCATTGACCGATGCACCTTCAGGGTATTCCTGAGCTTCCAAGTACCTCTTCACCTCATGATACCAGGGTTTTTCAGTCACCTTTTCAGCCTCAAGCTCGCAGCAGTATGCCGGTTCGTCCAACTTCCAGATAATGATCCGGGGAGCCTCATTGTCCCATTTAACTTTGAACATTGAAGACATCGTAGCTAGTGCGTCCGCTAGCTGATTCTCCTCTCTAGGGAAGTGCTCAAAAGTTATCTCTTCAAAGTGGGGAAGCAAGGTCGACACATACTCCTTGTAAGGAATAAGATTTGGGTGTTTCGTATTCCACTCGCCTTTGATCTGATTGATCACGAGAGCAGAATCTCCAAACACACTCAGGAATTTGATCCTTAAATCGATTGCAGCTTGCAAACCCATGATACATGCCTCATATTCTGCCATGTTGTTGGTGCAGTTGAAACACAATCGAGCGGTGAGTGGAGTATGAGTTCCTTTGGGAGATATGATTACAGCGCCGACGCTGTTACCCAAAGCATTGAAGGCTCCGTCAAAATGCATAGACCATCGGGATCCTTCCTCAGGTCCTTCATCCGGTCCAGGTACTTCACAATCAGTTACCACCATGATGTCTTCGTCCGGAAATTCAAAGTTCAATGATTGGTAATCGTCCACAGGTTGGTGTGCCAAATGATCTGCCAGTACACTTCCTTTGATTGCTTTTTGAGTTGTATACTGGATATCATATTCTGTCAAGATCATTTTCCATCTCGCTATTCTTCCAGACAGAGCATGCTTTTTGAATATGTACTTGATGGGATCCATCTTTGAAATCAAAAAAGTAGTGTGAGTCAGCATATACTGTCTCAGCCGGCGAGCAGCCCATACCAGAGCGCAACAAGTTTTCTCAAGCAGTGAGTAACGAGACTCACAGTCGGTAAACTTTTTGATCAGGTAATAAATAGCGTGCTCTTTTCGGCCAGACTCGTCATGCTGCTCCAGCACACACCCCATTGAATTGTCAAGTACTGTCAAGTATAGTATCAGAGGTCTTCCTTCCACTGGTGGCATAAGAATGGGTGGCTCTTGGAGATATTCCTTTATCTTTTCAAAGGCAGCCTGACATTCATCGTTCCAGCGTACTACTTGATCTTTCTTCAGTAATTTGAAGATTGGCTCACAAGTAGCAGTCAGATGTGAGATGAATCGGGCAATGTAATTTAGTCGTCCCAGGAAGCCTCTGACTTCTTTCTCTGTCTTTGGAGTTGGCATCTCTTGTATGGCTTTTACCTTGGCAGGGTCCACCTGAATACCTTTATCACTTACAATGAAACCTAGCAATTTTCCGGACCTTACCCCAAAGGTGCATTTGTTGGGATTCAACCTCAGCTTGTATATCTTTAGTCGGTCAAACAGCTTCCTCAGATGATCAAGATGCTCCTCCTCAGTTTGAGACCTTGCAATCATGTCATCAACGTATACCTCAATCTCATGATGGATCATATCATGAAATAAAGCAACCATGGCACGCTGATAGGTTGCCCCAGCATTTTTCAGCCCGAACGGCATGACCTTGTAGTAGAAGGTGCCCCACTGAGTCACAAAGGTAGTCTTTTCCATATCTTCCGGAGCCATCTTGATCTGATTATACCCTGAAAAACCATCCATGAAAGAGAACACCTTGTGTTGAGAAGTATTGTCAACAAGAACGTCAATGTGAGGTAGAGGAAAATCATCCTTGGGGCTTGCCCTGTTTAGATCCCTGTAGTCGACGCACATTCTGACTTTACCGTCCTTCTTCGGCACTGGCACCACATTAGCAACCCACTGAGGGTAAGAGGTCACTGCAAGAAACCCGGCATCGAATTGCTTCATAACCTCGGCCTTGATCTTTTCGGACATCTCTGGGCGCATGCGGAGGACCTTTTGCTTTACCAGAGGGCAGTCTTCCTTAGTTGGCAGGTTATGAACTACAATGTCGGCATCCAAACCGGGCATGTCCTCGTAGGACCAAGCAAATATCTCCATGTAATCATGTAGCATCTGGATCAATCGTTGCTTCACGCTGAGCTCTAGATTAGCCCCAATCTTGACCTCTTTTCTATCTGTCTCAGTACCCAGGTTCACTGTTTCCACTGGCTCTTCATGTGGTTGAATAGCCCTCTCTTCCTGGAGTAGCAGTCTTGCGAGTTCACCAGGCACTTCGCAATCATCTTCACCTTCGTCTTCGACCAAGTTGATCGGATTCTCGAAGTCATAACTGGTGGTAGCAGAGCTGTTACCAGTGAGATCCAGTGTGGATTGAAACTGCGTGACAAATGTGATAGGTGTAAAATCCTTTGCCGTCCAGTTGCTTGGTCCGTTGCTGGTGGTTGGATAGATCCAACTATCAAACTCTGCTTCCTCTATGTCCTCCTCGATAGCATTCACTCTTGGACTAGTGATAAACACTGGAGCCTTTCTGATCTTTTCCTTGCGCACGGTCCTCTGAGCCTCTGCAGTAAAGCCCAGCCCAAACTTGTCATTATTTTGAGTGAAGTCAGGAAGCTGACCCCAATTTGCACAATTGCCTTTCTCAATTACATCCCAGGCATCTTTCAAGGACGCCATCTTCAACGGAAAGTCTTCTTCAACCACTACCTCAGCCGATGCCAATGTCAGAGGTACTTCCTCAAAATGTTGAAAGGGGGTTTCAATAAACTCCCCGTCCATCTCGATATACCGAAATGAATTCAAGTGACTAACCATGTATTCCTCCTCACCCTGCACAGTAACAATCTTCCCTTTGACAGGGTATTTGAGCTTTTGGTGTAGAGTGGATGTTACTGCCCCAGCCTTGTGAATCCAGGGTCGACCCAACAAGCAGGAGTAAGATGGACGAATATCCATTACATAGAATGTTGAGTCGAAAACTTGGGAACCCACACGAATAGGAATGTCTACTTCACCGTGCACCATCCTTTTAGAACCGTCGAAGGCTCTAACAATGATGTTACTAGGTTTCAATTCCAGACCCTCACAATCCAAGCGATCCAATGCCTTCTTGGGCAAAACATTCAGGGAAGAGCCGGTATCCACTAACACGTGTGCGAGAGTAGTGCCTCTGCATTCTATAGAGACATGCAGGGCATCATTGTGATTTTTCCCTTTGGCGGTAAGGTCAGCATCTGAGAACCCCAATCCATTGTCAGCTGTCAAATTAGCTACACAGTCGGTGAATTGACCTGCGGAGGTCTCTTGCGGCACATGGGCCGTTTTCAGAAATGAAATCAGGGCTTTTGCATGGGCCTCTGAGCATAGAAGAAATGATAGCATAGAGATTTTGGAGGGGGTATGCCCCAACTGTTCAACAACATTGAAGTCACTCTTTTTGATGATTTTAAGGATTTCCTCCATTTCTTGTTGGGAGGCTTCCACAGTAGTCTTTTTTGGCGCCTCCGTCCTGGCAGGCAAATCGGTAGCAACTTCTTTGTCCCGAGTATCAGAGGATTCGGCGGCAGTAGTAGACACAGGAACTTGAATTGGAACATGCACACTTGCGGGTGTGATGGTGAGAGGTTTTCGCGGGTAATCTTGGCGGGACCAGTGATGTTACTGATACTGGTATTGGTGTTGAACTCTTGCTTCACCCCAAGCACATACACGTCGGCCCCATAATGCCATGGGACCGCTTTATCAGACTCATATGGGAGAGGCCCCGGAACAGTAATAGTAATGGGTGCAACAGACATAATTTGGACTGGTTTCTTCATGGGAGCTTTGGCAGGATTGTAAATTGTGACAACAGATATTTCTTCAATGGAGACAAATGGAACAACAGTTTTCTTGAACAGAATTTCCTTGCTATCCATCAGGCTTTGGATGCCTGATTTCAGCAGTGGACAACCGGTAGGGATAACAGCACACAGGAGGCAACCCTTGCTACAACCCGGAAATAAACCGGCTAGTAGTAAGTTCCTTTTAACAGTCAAAAGAGGGGTAGCAACATCATTCACCGAAACAACATACAACTCTTCCTCGATGGCATTTACTCTATGCTGGGGCATAGGAGCAGTTACAACATTTGGCCTCTCAGTCGCTTCAAACTGAATTTCCTTTGCGTCGATAAGATCTTGCACCTTGTTTCTCAGGGCCCAGCAATCATCAGTAGTATGCCCGGGGCTATCGGAATGATAAGCACAACGGGCATTTGGGTTATACTTAGGAGATGCAGTATTAACAACCTTAGGAGCTTCTTTGATGGTCACCAAGTTGGTTGATAACAGTTGTGGTAAAATTTGAGATAAGGTCATACTCAACCGAGTATACTGCCTCTTGGGCCTTTCACCTCTTTGTTGATTGTACTGCTGAGGAGCAGCAACAGGTTTTGAAATGACCAAAGCATTGACGGCTTGGCGACTTTCTGGCTTGACTTGTCTTCTAGGACCATAGACGGCACTTGCTTCTTTCTTAAACGGCCTCTTCTCAGTACTTGGTGAGGCAGCTTTTTGTATATTTCCTGACCTGATGCCAGCTTCAATTCTTTCACCTGTCAGAATCAAATCTGTGAACCCAGCGGAGGAGTTACCAACCAAATGATTGAAAAATGGACCAGACAAAGTCCCTAGAAACATATCAACCAGCTCACGATCAGTCAATGGAGGCTGCACCCTGCCAGCCAAATCTCTCCATTTTTGTGCATATTCTTTGAACCCTTCGCCCGTTCCTAGAGACATACCCTGAAGTTGGATACGCGTAGGAGCGAGATCAGAATTGTATTGATATTGTCTGTAGAATGAGGTTGCCAAATCTACCTAGTGTCGGATGCTAGTTCCATCTAGTTGGTAGAACCATTCAAGCTGTGACCCCTGTTGTACCCCAAAATTTGCCCTCCCATATTCTTCAAGGATTTGTCAAGCCAGGTCACAAAATTCCCCAAGGGTTGTGCAGCTCAACAGCTTCCTATACAGTCAAAACTAGGGTTTGTGTTCTGATCAAAGAAAGGAAGTTTTCAAATTCCCAATCAAGTCTCATATGCTTACAAAGATGGTCAAGTATCTTCATATCAAGTTTCAAGGCATTCAGCTCAAAATTGCACAGTCAAAACCCTAGATTGCACTACAGTCAACTGTAGGGGCAAAATGGTCATTTGACAGTCAAAAGTTCAAATTTTTGGTCAACATATCATTTTGAAACCACAAACATCATTTGATCAATGCTTGATCATGATTCTCAAAGTTTGGCTCAGAAATCGTCAAAGATGCAAAAGTTGCTATATTTGGACAGCTGAAAAAGTCAACTGAAATTGACCAGGGCATAACTTTCACATGGATTATCAGAAAAATTCCATCCAAAGCTCATTTTGAAGAGAAAGACATTCCCTACAATTCATATTCATGTTCCAAGTCCAAGAAATGCTCTCACAAAAAGTTATCAATTTCAACATTATAGGTCATTTTCAAAAGTCAACAAAAAAGGACTTTAAGTCAAAGACCATAACTTGAGATTGGTAAATCAAAATGACATGGGACCAAAGGCATTGGTTAAAGGACTCAAAGACCTTTCCAAAATGTCCAAGAACATGTGAAAAGCTTAAAAATTGAGCAAGTTATGCCTTGTGGAAGTTGGGAAATTTTTGGAAATTTTTGAAAGTCAACATTACTTCAAAAGGCCTAAATTTGCTAATGGGCCCATTTTTCTTCCAAGTTTCTTCATGCCAAGCCTATGCACGACCATTAGGCCCAAAGGGAAGTATTTTCTCATTTTTTATTTATTTATTTGAATTTCTATTAATATTAATTCAATTAAATTATTTAAATATATAGAAAATATCAAACTTAACCTAAAAAAATCTTTTCATGCATGTTTACTCTCAATATCACGTGCATATCCTGATTAGGCAAGTTTTGGATTGATTTGAGCATGATTGAACCAAAAACCATGAGAAAAGATTCAAAAAAGATATGAAGAAATCCAATATTCAAAAGCCATGATTATGATGGATTTTATTCGATTTTGTTGACCTAATCATCTCACTACATAACCCTGATCATAACCCTAAGCCAAGGACACTGGAAGCTGCGCAGAAAACTATTGGCAAAACTTGGAATTTTCACCAAAAAGCTCAAAACTGAAAAGGGCTCTAGAGGTCGATTCAAGCCTCCAAAACTATCTCAACAGCTTGCCAAGGTTGCCCTGAATACATTCCAATCACAAACTTCCATTAACACGCCAAGAATTGGTATAGGGACTCAAAACTGTACAGAGGAAAATTGGAAATCGTACATCATAACTCAAGCATGTTTACAGCATTTTTTTTATAGATTCTTATTCCTTATGATGTTCTGATACTGACCAATGCGTTTGATTGTACTTTTGTGCCATATATGCGTTTTTACCATGTTCACTTTTTAGGGTTTTCAGAATTCAAATTTGGGGCTTTTACAATAAGGTAAAATTAGGGGTTGAGATTAAGACCGTTGCATTCAGCGCTTTGAGACGAACAAGGATCAACCATCGCGCCTAATTTCCAAACAACACAGGCCTAATCGCTATTTTCTTGTAGCTGGCCTATTGAAACGCTTGATAAACCGTTGCTGAATGGTTATGTTTCAGAAAAAAAGAAAGAAGACGAAGCCGTGGCGAGCTGTGATTCGTTAGTTCAAACTTTCGCGCGTTGGTCTCCACTACGCATTGGTTTTGCTTTTTGTTGTTTATTTGTTATTATATATTAAAAGAAATCAAAGTGGTTCAGTGGCAGGTAGAAGCGTTTGCAAGGCACAAGACCTGGGTTCGAGTCCCAGGTCTGTGTAGATTCCATATTATTTTTCAATGCCAAATCCTGTGCAGCGTCAACATAGAAGCACATCATGTTGCTTCAACATCCAAAGAGCCACGCGTCCCACCAATTCAAATCAAAGGCATAGATTCAAGGAATACGCTGCACCTGGTCAAACGCATCATACATGATCCAGAAAGTCAACAAATTCTGAATATTATTGGGCCTGAAGTGCTAAGGCCTTACCTCCAATTTTGGGGCTACCCCCCCTGGTTTGCTTTTCTTTTCATATTTTATTCTTTTTAATTATTATATTATCTATTTTTATTTGTTTTAATTAATTGATTATTTTTCTACAAAATATAAAAATATCACAAAAATTCAGAAAAGACCAAAAAATAGTATTTATTTTATTATAATTATTTTCTTGTAAATAAATTAATACGTATTGAATTTAGTTTTAATTAGGATGTTTTGCAATTTTGATTCTTTTTCATAATAAAAATCCAAAAAAATTAGAATTAGGTTAATTGATAATTTTTATACCTTTTTTTTTATTATTTCTTTTTTATCATAATATTATTTTATTTATTTTTATAATTAAATGTACATAAATAAAAATTAGGGTTTAATTTAGGTTAATGTAATCTTTTTCACAATAAACTTAAAAAACAATAGAATTAGGGTTAGTCACTTATAATTAATTCTTTCTTTTTTCTTTTAAATCTAAAAAACACAAAATACCAAAAAACATTTAATTTTTGATTTTAATTTCCTATTAATTTTAATTGTTTGTGAAAGGGTCCAACGCCCGTTAATTTATTTAATTTCGCGCATTTATTTTATGTTCGTTTATTATAATTATGTAAATGTCCCAAAGCCTTGTAACAATTTAAATTTCTCGCATCTTTATTTGCTTCTTTATTTTCCGTCAAATCGGGTCTGGTTTAATTTTGGCGATGTGGACCCGCGCCATTTGTAATAGTTGTAGATTTATTTTTCCGCAAATATTAATTGTTAAAAAGCATGCAAGAATGAATGTCATAATAAAATCAAGCGTAGATCACAACAAACATGACAAGACAAAATAACTGAAACATGACACACAATTCGCACACACCACCCCTAGGGTACGCCTCACTGTTGCCTTTCGAAAGGTGGTCGTTGAGTAGAGGACGTCTTAGTAAGTCCTCATGATCCGGGAACCTGGCATGAGGGTAGCTTCTAAGGTGTCTTCCCATTGCTCTGGTGATCACCATGTCCCGAACCTCGAATTGACCCGAACACCTCCAACGGTGGTGCTACCTACCTCTCAATGGTGGGATGGCACTACTTTTAAGGACATCTACACAGACGAATTCCTTAGGGTAGGTAGGTTCTCAAGGATACTTGCTCTAATCTCAAAACAAACTCAAAAAGACTTTTCACACCAACACTTTTCAAAAGCTTTCAAAGCAAATTTTTCAAACACTCTCACGTATGAGCCGATCTGAAATTTTTCAAAGAACTTTTTAAAACCCACATTGAAAAGCAAACAAACATTTTTGAAAACACAATGAGCAAGTATCTAAGAGCCCATGGATAACCATGGATAGAAAGGGTGCTAACACCTTCCCTTTCTATAACCTACCTCCCGAACCGAGAGCAATCTCTTTAAAGGAATTTTTCTGTGCTTTTGTCCTTTCCATTTGGAGAAAATAAAAGACGGTGGCGACTCTTGCTTCCGCGACATTTCGCGAACCAGCGTTAAACAGTCAGTTCCAGATCCACCGATCACAGAACTGGCGACTCTGCTGGGGATTTACTTAAAGTGAGGTGTACCTTAGGGCTAGCTCATAACTATGTTTTCAATTGTCTTCTTTGTGTGCTTTAAATTGTGGGTTGCTTGGGAGTTCTATAGATCCTAAACCCGGATCTGGGGATACCTTCTTAGAAAGTAGCAACAAGGCTGTGAGGGAACTGTGCGGGGTATACCGACATGGTTGAAACAGTCTGCTACGTTGATGTGGCACTTTGGTGTGTACCGGTAACCCTTGAGTTCAGTCAAGGAGAGTACGGGGCCTCCGCGTGGTGTCATGAAGCATCAACAGACCTTAGGAACCTTAATTGAACAATCTTGGCCTCTTTAGGGTAGTGAGATAACTGACTTTGGTGCAGTCCGAGGTTGGTTGATACTCGATACTACACTCAATTGAGGGTTGCTTTCCTGGAATATTTCGGTCGCCAGTTCAGTGGCTAAATCGAAACGATGAACAATGAAAGCAATCCCGTGATATTGGGAACCTTAGAACCCGGTTACTTTGATTAAGACAGGTTGAACCCACCAACTTCAAGAGGGTAATACCTAGACCTCATGCTGGCCTGAACCCTAAGGGCTCTTTTGTGTGACTTGTGTGCCTTCGTACTTGACTACTTGCATGCTTGTTATCTGACCCTTGATGTCTTGCAGGTTTTGTTCATAGTCCTTAATTGGGACTTATAACAGGGTGTACTAACCACTTGCAGGTTCTGTTTATAGTCCTTAATTGGGACTCATGACAGGTTTCACTTAGGTTTCTTGCAGGTTCTGTTTATAGTCCTTAATTGGGACTCATAACAGGGTATACTAGATTTCTTGCAGGTCTTGTTTATAGTCCTTAATCGGGACTCATAACAGGATACTAAATTTCTTGCAGGGTTGTTTATAGTCCTTAATTGGGACTCATAACAGGATACTGAATTCCTTGCAGGTTCTGTTTATAGTCCTTAATTGGGACTCATAACAGGGTTTACCTACATCACCCCATGCATAGCATGACATCATACCATTGCATGCATCCTGCATACATCCTAACCCATTTCAAGGATCTCAAGGGCTTGTGATGCAGGTCATGATGAATCAAACATCTAGCAAGGGGCAAAGAGGATTTATTTTCCTCTAGCTAAGGTTGTCAGGGGCTATGACCCACTGGATATGGTGAGCCTTTGACCCTTGATGAAGGACTCTCAACAAAATGAAGTTCTTACAATCAAGCTACCGGTTCCAAATACTAACAAATCTTCTGTTTACCCCGCGAGGTCTTTGAAAACATTACATGCATGTCATACATCTCATTGCATTGCAGGTGTCCCTTTGACGGGTTGCTTACCCTTCCTCGCTGTTTATTTCAGCCGATCGTCATGAATCCTGAATCATCAGCCGAGCAGACTATCAAGGACCTCCAGGCTCAGAACGCCCAGTTCCAAGAGCTGATCATGAATTTGACCCAAGGGCAACAAGACCTGAAGGCTCTGCTTTTGAAGAAGGACAAGAAAAAGAAGAGGACTGTTTTGTTCAGCCCTAGACGCAGATCTGGGAATACGCCACAAGTTGAAACTGAGAGGACAACCCCATCTGTGGGAAAAAGCAGTCATCCAGAGGAAAGGGTGCCCAGTCCAGAGGTCTCCGACAACGAGACAGATTTCGACGACGAACAATACCCTCCGGCTGAGGACAAATACAAACAGTTGGAGGATAGGTTGAAGGCTATGGAGGTTCAACAGGTACCTGGGCTGGATTTTGGAGATCTGGGTTTGTCAACCGGTGTGATTATCCCGCATAAGTTCAAAGCACCCTCCTTCTCTAAATATGACGGGGCGTCTTGTCCCAAGCTGCATCTAAGGTCCTATGTTCGAAAGATTCAACCATATACGGTGGACAAGAATTTGTGGATCCACTTCTTCCAGGAGAGTCTTTCAGGGACTCATCTCGAATGGTTCTATCAGCTGGATGGGACCAAAGTTCGTAACTGGGAGGAGTTGGCTACTGCTTTCTATAAGCAGTATCAATATAATGCCGACCTTGCCCCTACGCGTACCCAACTCCAGGGTATGTCGTTAGGATCAAGTGAAGGTTTTAAAGAATATGCGCAGAAGTGGAGGGATCTTGCTGGAAGGGTACAACCACCTCTGACTGATCGGGAACTTGTGGACATGTTCTTGGGGACCTTGTCTGGTCCATTTTATAACCACCTGATTGGGAATTCGTCTGCTGGGTTCACAGATCTTATCTTGACTGGAGAGCGAATTGAAGCTGGTATCCGGTCTGGGAAAATTCAAGAGGCTGCACCTTCTGATAGAAAGCCTCATCATGGAAAGAAAGAATCCAATGCTGTGCACGGTAAAAAGAGCCGTCATGAGGCAGGGGCAATCCAAATCTCCAATCCCGGACCTGCTCAACAAGGACAGGGGCAGCAGCGCAAGGAGAAACGGCAGTACACCAAACTCAACATGTCGTTGGATCAAGCACTGCAACAAATGTTGAAGGCGGGGCTGATCACCTTAAGGGCTCCTCTCCGGAATCCGAACACTTCTGCACCCAACTATCATCCCAACGATAGGTGCGCATATCATTCGGATAGCCCGGGGCATACTACAGACAACTGCTGGCCTCTCAAGAACAAAATTCAAGATATGATCGACGCTGGAGAGATTCAGTTTGAAGTGCCAGAGACTCCGAGCATAATCACTGCGCCGTTGCCCAATCATTGAAGCCTTTGGTTTATTTGAATTTTTGAGTTGTATTTTTCTTTGCTTATACAAACAATTAATGTCATAGCAAACTCTTTTATTCAATCAATGCATCGCATATGTCTGTTTTGGGAATTAATACAATTATTTTCATTATATTCTTTTCATATTTTTTCTGATGTCAACTCTCGGTTAATAATTCTGAGCCTCTTGAGGGAGGATGACGAAAATGATACCATAATCTACAATATGCTTTTGAACAAACCCCGCTGATGAGGTACAGGCGTTGTTTCAAATCCTAAACACTGGAGTTATAAGGAAGATAATCCCTCGTCAACCCATCAAAGCCAAAGAAGTAGGAGTTTTTATTTTCGAAAATCAAAACCCTTAATCATAACCCGGGGCAGGGTAGTTCTCTCAGTTGATCCAAGTGCATGACGAATAGCGTTGAAGAGATCTTTACAAAAACGAATAAAGACATTGATGGTTCAGAACAATCAAAAGGACCGGCAGTCTTCATCAAAATTCATAAATGAAAAACCCAAAAAGTCTAAACCCATGAAGGAGACTTACAAAACTGGGGCATCCCGCTGACTGTAATTCCAAAAGGGAAACAGTTCAGGCAAAAAAAGAAAGGGATAACAAAATCAAGAAAGAGGTCTCACAAACCCTCAACCAAAGCAAAAATGACTGCCTATTCAAAAGAAATCATCAACATCTGAACCATCATTGGAACATCAGAGCAAATACTCAAGCAAGGTCTAACGCACGATCAACTGAGTTTAGGTTTGGAGAACATCACGAAGAGCGGGTGGGTACAAATAAAATTTGAGCCTTTATCCTTTGTTTCTTAAACCGTGAACCAGGCCACGTTATAACCCGTAAAAGTCCTAGCTGAAGCATGGGCTAGTTCGAAAGCATACTGTTACGAAAGGTATCCTGACTCCTGAAGGCCTACGGTAAAAACGGAGTTGACATCACGTTTTACAAACATTCATTTGTTTTATGAAAAAGAATGCATTTTCAAAATCTTCAAGACAGACATAAGCTTTGCATTTTTAACATGACTTTGGTTGCATATGACTTTTTGTTTGAACAGCAGGAAAATTCGCACAATAAAAGTCTAATGAACAAGAGTATCTCCAATCAAGGGGTACGGCATGACTATTGTCCATCATCTGGGGCAGTTAAGTCAAGATTCGGAGAATCTCTCAAAAGGCCAAAAAGCCTGGGGGCAAATCTCTGCCTAAGTCACTTGGGGCATTTCAACAACAAATCTCGCCTAATCAAACATCTTCTGGTGACAAAACACTTCTAAACAGGGGCAACTCCCTACTTTCTGAGAACGGACATAGTCGGAAAAGATACTACGCAAAATCAAAGACCCGCTAGGTTGACACACCTGGGCAAAAATAAGGGCTTCCCGGCGAACCAAAAGGGTTCGGGCAAAATGAAGGGATGAAATGAAAAACATCTGTACACCCGGCAAGTCGAAAACCTGAAAAGGCGGCTTGGGCAAAAATGGGTATCCCGGTGGACTGAAAACCCGAAAGGGCGGTCCAGGCAAAAGTTAGGGATTAAAGCGTACGACTATGTCCCATCATCTTATCATCTGCCTACCAGAAGAAGGTTTGACCCTCAACAACTATCAGCACCCCACAAGTGCCTCCCCCATAGAAACAGGGGCAATAAAGAGCGGTCTAAGCAATCTGTTTGTTATCCTCCAAGGTATCAGGGTAGGTTCCGTGGAAGAACATAACCAATACAGTTCAAAACTTCCCCAGAGAATCCAATCCAGTTCCCCAGGAAAGATGGAATTCATATCCCCAAGCAGCAAGCTTATCCCCAGTAAATTCTGGAAGCTTATCCCCTCGCAAGGCACGAACGCGTCGCCCGGCTTTATTCAAAGAGTTATTTCCTTAACAGGATATAACTGGGTTATCCTCAGCCAAAAGCCACGGAAAGAGCGTCATCGACAGAATCTTCTTATCACCAGCGAAGTCCATTCATACTTCCAATACAGCAAGGTATCCTCAGCGAGTCATCCTCAACAAATCAGCAAAAGCATCTCCCCACAGAGCATTTCTTCCCAACATGGTCGCTAGAATATCTTTTTCTCCCCGCAGAATCCTCCATTCGCCAAGTTTATTCCCCAACGGAGTTATCTTCGTCTATTGGAATTCTTGCAACTATTCTTCAACATCAGCCCAGGATACGACTTCCCGGCACCCGTCAAGGATTTATTTTCTTAGACAAACATACATTCATAAAACGTCACATACATCATTACAGCATGCATATGCATCATACTACACGAATCTCATTGATTTTGAAGACATACGGTTCATGCATCATGATTTTGCATCCAATTATGTCTCGCCTTTTCAGGAAAAAGATCAATACAAAAATGACTACTATCAACTATCGCAATTCTTTCTAGATATAGTTTCAGATATGACCCAGATATGGTGACGTTCTGATGCTGCTTCCAGATTTCCTTCTAGATATAGTTTCAGATGTAAACCAGATATGGTGACGTTCTGATGCTGCTTCCAGATTTCCTTCTAGATATAGTTTCAGATATGACCCAGATATGGTGACGTTCTGATGCTGCTTCCAGATATCCTTCTAGATATAGTTTCAGATATGACCCAGATATGGTGACATTCTGATGCTGCTTCCAGATTTCTTTCTAGATATAGTTTCAGATATGACCCAGATATGGTGACGTTCTGATGCTGCTTCCAGATATCCTTCTAGATATAGTTTCAGATATGACCCAGATATGGTGACGTTCTGATACTGCTTCCAGATATCCTTCTAGATATAGTTTCAGATGTAAACCAGATATGGTGACGTTCTGATGCTGCTTCCAGATATCCTTCTAGATATAGTTTCAGATATGACCCAGATATGGTGACGTTCTGATGCTGCTTCCAGATTTCTTTCTAGATATAGTTTCAGATATGACCCAGATATGGTGACGTTCTGATGCTGCTTCCAGATATCCTTCTAGATATAGTTTCAGATATGACCCAGATATGGTGACGTTCTGATACTGCTTCCAGATTTCCTTCCAGATATAGTTTCAGATATGACCCAGATATGGTGACGTTCTGATACTGCTTCCAGATTTCCTTCCAGATATAGTTTCAGATGTAAACCAGAGATGGTGACGTTCTGATACTGCTTCCAGATTTCCTTCCAGATATAGTTTCAGATGTAAACCAGATATGGTGACGTTCTGATGCTGCTTCCAGATTTCCTTCCAGATATAGTCCAGATATGTACCAGATATGGCGACGTTCTGACACTTATTCCAGTTGAAGACATTTCAAGACCTAGACCGGTTCAGTTAATCAACCCTAAGATTCTCTGTTGTTATCCCGTCCAAGGCCTTCTCCAGTCCAGCTAAATCGACTCCCAACAGATTTTTCTGATAAAGACTCAGTAGAAGTTATCCCAGATGGTTCCCTCTCCGACGGTGAGTGAGGCGATCATTCCTTTTCAGATGTTTCCCTCTCCGACGGTGAGTGTGAGGTGATAGTCTCCTACGGTTCCCTCTCCAACAGCGAGTGAGGTGGTAAGTCCTTTTCAGATGTTTCCCTCTCCAACGGTGAGTGAGGTGATAGTCTCCTATGGTCCCCTCTCCGACGGTGAGTGAGGTGGTAATTCCTTTTTCAGATGTTTCCCTCTCCGACGGTGAGTGTGAGGTGATAGTCTCTTATGGTTCCCTCTCCGACGGTGAGTGTGAGGTGATAGTCTCTTATGGTCCCCTCTCTGACGGTGAGTGAGGTGGTAATTCCTTTTTCAGATGTTTCCCTCTCCGACGGTGAGTGTGAGGTGATAGTCTCTTATGGTCCCCTCTCCGACGGTGAGTAGGTGGTAAGTCCTTTTCAGATGTTTCCCTCTCCGACAGTGAGTGAGGTGATAGTCTCCTATGGTTCCCTCTCCGACGGTGAGTGAGGTGACAATTTCCTTTCAGATTATAATTTTCTATGGTTCTCTTCCCGATACTGCAAAGATGGTAATTCCCGCCAAGATTTTTCTCAACGAGCGTTGTTGAAGTTAAAGTCGCCCAAGGTTCTCTTACTGTTCATGCTAAGGTAGTAACCATCCCTGGTTCATTCATCATCTTGTAAAGCTCCAGATCCAGCTCCTGTAACCAGTCAGGACATATCTATATCAAGCATCTGAAATCGGCTCCTGCAACGTGTCAGGTACTCATTTTTCTGTTTTGCAGGTACGCAAGTTCTCGCTAAGGAATCTCTTATGCGATCAACGTCCAGATGGCATCTATAAGCCCATCATCCCCCATCAATCTCCAAATGGCATCTATAAGCCCATTTCCATCACACTGCTACTATGTGAGCGCAAATTTCTGGGCACTCTAGTGTTCAATCATCTTCTACCCTCGGATTACGAAAGGCACGTCAGCCAATCTGCATCCTCAGGTCTAAGAAGATTGAACAGGGGCAACTGTTGTACCCCAAAATTTGCCCTCCCATATTCTTCAAGGATTTGTCAAGCCAGGTCACAAAATTCCCCAAGGGTTGTGCAGCTCAACAGCTTCCTATACAGTCAAAACTAGGGTTTGTGTTATGATCAAAGAAAGGAAGTTTTCAAATGCCCAATCAAGTCTCATATGCTTACAAAGATGGTCAAGTATCTTCATATCAAGTTTCAAGGCATTCAGCTCAAAATTGCACAGTCAAAACCCTAGATTGCACTACAGTCAACTGTAGGGGCAAAATGGTCATTTGACAGTCAAAAGTTCAAATTTTTGGTCAACATATCATTTTGAAACCACAAACATCATTTGATCAATGCTTGATCATGATTCTCAAAGTTTGGCTCAGAAATCGTCAAAGATGCAAAAGTTGTTATATTTGGACAGTTGAAAAAGTCAACTGAAATTGACCAGGGCATAACTTTCACATGGATTATCAGAAAAATTCCATCCAAAGCTCATTTTGAAGAGAAAGACATTCCCTACAATTCATATTCATGTTCCAAGTCCAAGAAATGCTCTCACAAAAAGTTATCAATTTCAACATTATAGGTCATTTTCAAAAGTCAACAAAAAAGGACTTTAAGTCAAAGACCATAACTTGAGATTGGTAAATTAAAATGACATGGGACCAAAGGCATTGGTTAAAGGACTCAAAGACCTTTCCAAAATGTCCAAGAACATGTGAAAATCTTAAAAATTGAGCAAGTTATGCCTTGTGGAAGTTGGGAAATTTTTGGAAATTTTTGAAAGTCAACATTACTTCAAAAGGCCTAAATTTGCTAATGGGCCCATTTTTCTTCCAAGTTTCTTCATGCCAAGCCTATGCACGACCATTAGGCCCAAAGGGAAGTATTTTCTCATTTTTTATTTATTTATTTGAATTTCTATTAATATTAATTCAATTAAATTATTTAAATATATAGAAAATATCAAACTTAACCTAAAAAAATATTTTCATGCATGTTTACTCTCAATATCACGTGCATATCCTGATTAGGCAAGTTTTGGATTGATTTGAGCATGATTGAACCAAAAACCATGAGAAAAGATTCAAAAAAGATATGAAGAAATCCAATATTCAAAAGCCATGATTATGATGGATTTTATTCGATTTTGTTGACCTAATCATCTCACTACATAACCCTGATCATAACCCTAAGCCAAGGACACTGGAAGCTGCGCAGAAAACTATTGGCAAAACTTGGAATTTTCACCAAAAAGCTCAAAACTGAAAAGGGCTCTAGAGGTCGATTCAAGCCTCCAAAACTATCTCAACAGCTTGCCAAGGTTGCCCTGAATACATTCCAATCACAAACGTCCATTAACACGCCAAGAATTGGTATAGGGACTCAAAACTGTACAGAGGAAAATTGGAAATCGTACATCATAACTCAAGCATGTTTACAGCATTTTTTTTATAGATTCTTATTCCTTATGATGTTCTGATACTGACCAATGCGTTTGATTGTACTTTTGTGCCATATATGCGTTTTTACCATGTTCACTTTTTAGGGTTTTCAGAATTCAAATTTGGGGCTTTTACAATAAGGTAAAATTAGGGGTTGAGATTAAGACCGTTGCATTCAGCGCTTTGAGACGAACAAGGATCAACCATCGCGCCTAATTTCCAAACAACACAGGCCTAATCGCTATTTTCTTGTAGCTGGCCTATTGAAACGCTTGATAAACCGTTGCTGAATGGTTATGTTTCAGAAAAAAAGAAAGAAGACGAAGCCGTGGCGAGCTGTGATTCGTTAGTTCAAACTTTCGCGCGTTGGTCTCCACTATGCATTGGTTTTGCTTTTTGTTGTTTATTTGTTATTATATATTAAAAGAAATCAAAGTGGTTCAGTGGCAGGTAGAAGCGTTTGCAAGGCACAAGACCTGGGTTCGAGTCCCAGGTCTGTGTAGATTCCATATTATTTTTCAATGCCAAATCCTGTGCAGCGTCAACATAGAAGCACATCATGTTGCTTCAACATCCAAAGAGCCACGCGTCCCACCAATTCAAATCAAAGGCATAGATTCAAGGAATACGCTGCACCTGGTCAAACGCATCATACATGATCCAGAAAGTCAACAAATTCTGAATATTATTGGGCCTGAAGTGCTAAGGCCTTACCTCCAATTTTGGGGCTACCCCCCCTGGTTTGCTTTTCTTTTCATATTTTATTCTTTTTAATTATTATATTATCTATTTTTATTTGTTTTAATTAATTGATTATTTTTCTACAAAATATAAAAATATCACAAAAATTCAGAAAAGACCAAAAAATAGTATTTATTTTATTATAATTATTTTCTTGTAAATAAATTAATACGTATTGAATTTAGTTTTAATTAGGATGTTTTGCAATTTTGATTCTTTTTCATAATAAAAATCCAAAAAAATTAGAATTAGGTTAATTGATAATTTTTATACCTTTTTTTTTATTATTTCTTTTTTATCATAATATTATTTTATTTATTTTTTTAATTAAATGTACATAAATAAAAATTAGGGTTTAATTTAGGTTAATGTAATCTTTTTCACAATAAACTTAAAAAACAATAGAATTAGGGTTAGTCACTTATAATTAATTCTTTCTTTTTTCTTTTAAATCTAAAAAACACAAAATACCAAAAAACATTTAATTTTTGATTTTAATTTCCTATTAATTTTAATTGTTTGTGAAAGGGTCCAACGCCCGTTAATTTATTTAATTTCGCGCATTTATTTTATGTTCGTTTATTATAATTATGTAAATGTCCCAAAGCCTTGTAACAATTTAAATTTCTCGCATCTTTATTTGCTTCTTTATTTTCCGTCAAATCGGGTCTGGTTTAATTTTGGCGATGTGGACCCGCGCCATTTGTAATAGTTGTAGATTTATTTTTCCGCAAATATTAATTGTTAAAAAGCATGCAAGAATGAATGTCATAATAAAATCAAGCGTAGATCACAACAAACATGACAAGACAAAATAACTGAAACATGACACACAATTCGCACACACCACCCCTAGGGTACGCCTCACTGTTGCCTTTCGAAAGGTGGTCGTTGAGTAGAGGACGTCTTAGTAAGTCCTCATGATCCGGGAACCTGGCATGAGGGTAGCTTCTAAGGTGTCTTCCCATTGCTCTGGTGATCACCATGTCCCGAACCTCGAATTGACCCGAACACCTCCAACGGTGGTGCTACCTACCTCTCAATGGTGGGATGGCACTACTTTTAAGGACATCTACACAGACGAATTCCTTAGGGTAGGTAGGTTCTCAAGGATACTTGCTCTAATCTCAAAACAAACTCAAAAAGACTTTTCACACCAACACTTTTCAAAAGCTTTCAAAGCAAATTTTTCAAACACTCTGACGTATGAGCCGATCTGAAATTTTTCAAAGAACTTTTTAAAACCCACATTGAAAAGCAAACAAACATTTTTGAAAACACAATGAGCAAGTATCTAAGAGCCCATGGATAACCATGGATAGAAAGGGTGCTAACACCTTCCCTTTCTATAACCTACCTCCCGAACCGAGAGCAATCTCTTTAAAGGAATTTTTCTGTGCTTTTGTCCTTTCCATTTGGAGAAAATAAAAGACGGTGGCGACTCTTGCTTCCGCGACATTTCGCGAACCAGCGTTAAACAGTCAGTTCCAGATCCACCGATCACAACCCCGAAAGACTATCTTGGAAGAAGTGAATCCAAAGGTTCTTATCTGCCGTGTAAGGTTGGATCTTCCTTACGTATGACCTTAGATGCAGCTTTGGACAGGAGGCCCCATCATATTTGGCGAAGGCAGGCGCCTTAAACTTGTGTGGAATTACTACCCCAGAAGATAACCCCAAATCTCCGAAATCCAGCCCCGGCACATTCTGAATCTCCATGGCGCTCAAGCGGTCCTCCAATTGCTTGTATCTGTCAGCAGCAGGTGGGTATTATTCGTCATTATAGTCCGTCTCGTTGTCGGAGACTGCGGGACTAGGAGCTCCTCCCCCTTGGGGACTGTTTTTCTCAGCAGAAGAAGTAGTTGGATCAGCTTCATTATGGAGTGTGTTCCCAAATCTGCGTCCAGTGTTGAATAACGCAGTCCTCTTTTTCTTCTTCTTCTTCAGGAGTAGAGTCTTCAACTCTTGCTGACCTTGGGCCAGGCTTAGGACCATCTCTTGAAACTGGGCACTTTGGGCCTGAAGGGCCTTGATTGCTTGCTCACTGGATGAGTCTAGATTCATGATGACTGTTCAAAATAAATAGCGAAGGAGATTAAGCAACCTGTGAAATAGGGTACCTGCTATGCATATGGTGCAATGAGATGCGTATGTTTTATGTTTTCAAAGACAAACAAGATTCAAATTTGTAGACAAAAGGGAAACGCACTTCATTAGATTCAAATTTCAAATTGTTCAACAACTTGCCCTTAGGCATTACAGGAATGAAAAATACTGGAAAGGAAATAAAAGCTATAAAAGGAAATATCCAGAGCCCATCAGTGCTCCCATGGCCTCCTTTTCTCAGTGTTGATGTAGTTATTCAGAACCCGCTCTTCCTCCAATTGCTTAGTCAGCCTCTGGATCTTCCGCTCCTGCTCGTTGAACTTTTCCCGATAAAAATCCCGTTCTTCCTTTAGCTGCGCCCAAGATCTCTTCATTGTGTCAAAATCAGTAGGTATCTGAGGAGGGAGGACAGTTGGAGGAACCCCATCTTCATCAGGAGATTCAAAAATGATAGGTCTGACAGCTTCGTACGGCATACCTAACTTCTGAGCACGGATGCGGACCCATTTGCAATAGGGTTCCATTGGTAGAGAAGTCTTTGGTCCCAACTCATGTGGGTCAGCTTTGTGAATTCTGTCCCAAGCTTTAATGAATCCATGGCGTAGTTTGTCACAGTCTGCCTGAAACTCAAAATGGAAGTGAGGAACCAACATTTCATGAGGCCCAACTCTTCTGGCTCTTCCAAACTGGCGGAGAGCTAAGCATGGATTATAAGAGATTCCTCCTTGGATACCAATCAACGGAACATTAGGGTACTCTCCGCAACGATCGATAACAGCTACTTCATCCAAACCTCTGAGGGTCCAAGTGATGTCATTATCAGTGAGAGACATTAACCTCCGAGCCCAACCCTTTCCTTCTTCATTCTTCAACACGAACTTAGGAAGGTACGAAATAAACCACCTTACTAGCAAAGGAGCACAACACCACGGAGTTCCCCGTTTTCGGGCAGTACGAGCATAGAGTTGTTGCAGGATATCACCCAAAAGAGTGGGTACAGGATTCCGAGACATGAAGATCCTTATGGCATGGATACTGATAAAGGTGTCAGGATTGGGAAACAATACCAGACCATAGATCAAAAGAGCCATAATATCCTCGTACGCCTTGAAGTCCAAGTCATTCCAGAAATCGTTAGCTTTGCCGACCAGAAATTTGACCAAAAATCCCTTGACTCCACTTCTAGTTTCCCAGTTAGCCAATACCTCTTCTTTGGTTAAGGAGAGAATTGCAGCAACCTCTTCAGGCCTAGGAGTCTTTTCCAAACCAGTGAATGGAGTTTGATCCAAGACAGGGATCCCAAGCAAATAAGAGAATTCTTCCAGGGTAGGAACCAGCTGGAAGTCTTGAAAGGTGAAACAATGATACAGGGGGTCATAAAACTGGGTCAGAACACTTATCAGTTGTTGGTCCCATTTTGCAGTGATCAAGCCAAGGAGAGAACCATGCTTGTTGATTAAAGAAGAAGTGTTTGGAACCCTACCAACCAAATCCTTGAGCAAAGTTGGTGGTTGAACAAAGTTGAGCCGGATAGTATTCCTACGCACGGGCATCATGATGTCCTACAAAACAGAGCAAAGATGAAACCTTTTTTGTCTTTGAAATGGGTTAGTCCTTTATACAGGATGCATGCAATGGTATGATGGTATGATGCTATGATGAAGCACACCACTAGTATTCACACAGGCAAACATGATAAGTCACACAAGTCACACAAGACACCCTTAGGTTTCAGGCCAGCATGAATTTTAGGTATCACCCTCTTTTGGTTTCGTTGGTTAAACCTGTCCTATCAAAAGTAACCGGGTTCTAGAGGATCTCAAATCATTGACTACCCTCAATCGGTCATAACTCCAGCATCACAATCTTTTCTTGCGGCCAGAACCATCGCGAGAGTTTAGCCTCAATGAGTGTAGCATACTGCTACTGTCCTAATGGCCAAGTTTGGTCAATTTAAGGTTCTAAGGTTGGTTGGTGCTTTATGACTCCTTAGAAGACCTATATTCTCCTCATTGAAACACAAGGGATATAGGTACAGACCAAGGTGCCACACCAACGTAGCCACTGCTTCACCCATGTCGGTCTACGCCGGACAGGTCCCTCACAGATTATGCTACCTAAAAAGGGTATTTCCCAGATCCGGGTTAGGATCTATGAAACTCCGATGCAAAGCCCACAAATATAAAAGCAATCAAAGCAAACAATTGAAAACAAAGGTGATCTAAGCCCTAAGGTTACTCCACTTTTAAGTTATCCCCAGCAGAGTCGCCAGTTTTGTGATACGGTGGGAGAACTGACTGTGGTTTTGCGTTTGTTTTCGCAAATGTTTCGGTTGAGCAAGAGTCGCCACCGACTTTTTATTTTATCCTAAGGAAAGGTTAAAAAGCACAGTAAAAACCTTTTGAGATGTTTTCTTGGGTTCGGGGATTAGATTATAGAAAGGGAAGGTATTAGCACCCTTTCTATCCATGGTTATCCATGGGCTCTTAGTTACTTGCTTAGATCACTTGCCTTTTGTTTTCAATTGTTTGAAATGGTGCTTGTGTGTGGGTTTGAAAATTGTTTTGAAAAGAGGCCAATGTGGTGGCAACCTTTGTAATGATCCATGTTGGGATGTATACAAAGATGTATGTCTTTTAAAAAGGTTTTCATTTGTTTTTGAAAGTTTGTTTTGAAAGTGTTGTGAGGTGTGGTTTTAGAAAATAGGCAAGTGTTTTGTTTTTGCAAGTTTGATTCAAGTAACTAAGAGGTTATCTACTCCTAAATTTCTCAAAGTTTATTGCTATGTTTTAACCCTTTTAACAAGTTTGTTCCACCATTGTATTTGGTGGACAATCTCATGTTAGGATGTGAAAGGGACGGGCGCGGGTCATCGTTTAGACCATAATTGCAATGGTGTCAAGTATCTTTGGGCAATTTTCTTTAAGGGACTTGATCATTTGTTTAGGCAACATTTTGAAAGCGTCATCGAGGGACTATGATCATTTGATTGTTTTGTTTTGCCCAAAGAGACCTAACATGCAATATGGCCCAATTTTGAAAGGCAACAAGTGGAATACCCTAGGGGGTGCAAGTGTGATTTGTGTGTCCATTTTCATGCTTGTTTATCTTGAAATTAGGTCAAAACTGTTTTCGTTGTTTTTTCGCATACAAACCCTAATTCTAACATGGTATAATTAGAAAGCAATGAAGTGCGAAAATAAATTTACTAAGCTATTACAAAACCATATATGGGAAGAGGGGTACAAATGTTCAAATGGGGATTTTGACAAGGAATTTAAACCTAAACTATTACATCAATATTGAATTATTTACAAGATAATTTAACTGCACAATTTAAATGAAATAAGAATAAATATGCAAGATGCAAAAAATGTTTTTTTGTAGGTATGAAAAAAAGTATTTTTATATGTCAAAATAAACAAAAATAAAAGTATTATTTTTTGGGAGTTTTTTCATATTTAGGGCAAAACCCTAATTTCTTAAATAGAATGGATTAATTATTTAATATGTATAATATTTCTTTATTATATACAAAAAATAAAATAAAAATGAAGTATATTATGAAAAAAAAGTATTTTTTATATTAAATATTAATAAAATAAAAATGTGTATGTATTTGCATTTTAATCCTAAATATATATATATATATATATATATATATATATATATATATATATATATATATATATATATATATATATATATATATATATATATATATATATATATATATATATATATATATATATATATATATATATATATATATATATATATATATATATATATATATATATATATATATATATATATATATATATATATATATATATATATATATATATATATATATATATATATATATATATATGTATTATTTACTAAATATGTATTATATATACAAATTAATAATATTTAATATTTAATAAAAAAGTATTTTTTTCTATAAAATATTTTCAGAAAGTAAAACAAAATAAAAATGTATAAAAATGTATTTGCACTATTTTAATATTTTAAATAAAAGTATATGTATTTATTTATTTATGTACAAACTAAAAGAAAACCAAATAAATGCCTAATAAATTCAAAAATGGTGAGAAAAATATTTTTTATATTTTTAATATCATGAGAAAAAATAAATAAGTCAATCCAAAAAAGAAAAAGTCAAAAAGTATTAAAAATAAACAAAATGGGCTCAGGGGGTTTAGAAGCAATTGTATGGTGCAAATAAGAAAAACATTCCAGGTCCAGCCCAGAACCAGTCATCTTCAACCTCAGAACAAACTTGTTCAAGCAAGCACGCGTTTCCTATCTCCCAATTCCTGGACTTTTAAGCAAAACTTTCAACATGAAAAGTATAGAGCATGAGAAGACGAATCCAGGGATATAAAAAACTTGACTTAACTCTCTAAGATGAGGGAGAATTTCTTCTCCCCCAATTCCTGACCTAGTTTTTCATCAATGTTCAGACTCAAAATTCTTGCAGCACACGTAATATAAATGAAATCTAATCATATGGGCATGTTCAGGGCTATGATTGTGACATGTTTCCTTCACAAACCTAAAGCTAACAATGCCTATACTGAGAGATAGAACTTCATGAACATACCTGTTCAGTTGGAATCGTGCCTTGCAATGGAGGAGTTTTCAGAGCAAGATGATGACTTGTACAGCTTCCTTGAAGTGTGAGGATGCTATTCCAAGTTCTACTTTGTCCTGAAACTTCTTGAATCGTGCTAGAGAACTCCAACTGCAAAACAAGAAAATGAAAATGGTGGAACTGGTTAGAGGAGTTACAGGTCGTGTTTTAGGTTTTGGTTAGCTTGCATTGATGGTAGGGAAGGTGTGTGAAGAGCTTTTAGCAAGAAAGCATGAAAGGGATGAGAGTTGGAACTCAATCTGCAGAGGTCACTCTGTTTTGGCAGATTGATGGTGATTTTGAGTTTGTGGAGGTATTGGAGGTCTTAGGGTCGTGCTTCAGCTTAGGATGAATGTTTGGAATATGTTTGATAACTTTTTCTAAGGCTTGGTTGACTGATATGGAAGTTTGTACATGTTATGCTATCTTTCTTGAACTTTAAGCAAGCAATGGTCAAGTTGTATTCTAGACAGGTAGAGGACCCCTAAACATGCTGCAAAGCCTCTCCTTGATCAGTGTGATTAACTCATAAACTTGTGCCAATTAGATTTGATCTGTACTTCTTGGATTTGCATTATGACATAAAGCTTGCTTTTGCAAAAATGGCTATTTCACTTTTTCCATTTATGGCATAATCTTGCATACAATGCTTGGATACACAAAATAAGACTTTGGCACAATGAGTATGCATTAAATTATTGAGTGTTGGATGGTTTAGAGGCCTGTAATGTAGCATAAACCAAGCTAATTTGAAAATGCATAAGTTATGAACATGGAAATTGGTCAATTCAAAAGTGAGTTTTTGCCATATTGCAAAATTCGATTCTCTCAAGTTATGAGGTTGTTTGATGAGTTCTTGGATATTTTGGAAAGCTTGGAATGTGTACTACAATCCATCTTTGAAGTGAAAATTGAAATTCCAAGTGGAAATGTATGGAAAATGGTCTTGAAGTTAGGTAAAAAACTTGCCTAAAAAGGTCAAAATTTCACTAAGTTAAGAATGGTTTGGTACCCTTGTTCCAAAAATTGTAACTTGAGATACAAGCTTCTTTTGGGAAAACTTTGTGAATCAAAGTTGTAGATTATGCAATACGCTACAACTTTCATGTTTTGACTTTTGCTTGAATCCAAATGAATCTTGGTGAGAAAGTGGGGCAAAGTTGGGAAAAAATTAGGGTTTTTCATAACTTAGAAAAATTCTAAGTTATGAAAAATTCTCATTTCAAACCCTAATTTGCAATTTTTGATTTCTTGGTGAACAAGTTTCATGATTTGGCATGTTTTGATGAAAAATGAAACTTGACCCTTGATCTTGACCAAAAAGTCAAAGTTTGACTTTTCAGTATACAGTTAAAATTGATCAATTGACTGGGAAATTCAACTATCAATCTTGTGTATTTGGGACCTTTTGAACTTGTTGAGCATGTCAAGATAATTCCATGGGGTCCTTGAGTCCATATGTGAGCTTGGTTTGCCATTGGCTAGGTCAAACAGTCAAAAATTGCCCTTGTGCAGTCAAAACCCTAAAAATGACCATTTTGCCCTTTTGATGATCTGATCAAATTTCTTGTGGAATTGTGATCCAAACTTGATCAAATGGTCCATGTGAGTTCATAATGTTGATGTGGGTCAATTTTCATGATATTTGACTGTCAATTGGCCACATTTGACTTTTTCTCCAATACAGTTGATTTCTAGGTCAACTGTCCATTTGACTGGGCAAAATTTGGAATCAAGACTTGAAACTTGGTATGGATAAACTTAGGAGTCCAACATGAAGCATGAAAGTCATCTTAGGCATTTTAGGTCAAAACATCTTTGTGCAAACACAAACCCTAGTTTGGGTCAACAGTGCTAGGAGAAGTCTTGAGCAGAGGAAACCCTAACTGGATCTTGAGCTCCAAGGGTTTTGTGATGAGAAAATGTTGAGGAAATGGGAGGGAAAATTTTGGGGTACAACAAACCCAATTCATCTTCGTCCGGTAGGGAGAATAGTTATGATGTTGTATCTTAAATTGCTCGCAGAGCTCAGTGATCATCTTGTTGTTGAGATTGGTACCATTGTCTGTAATGATCCTTTCTGGCACACCGTATCGACAGATCAGATTGTGCTGAATGAATTGTGCCACGACGTTCTTGGTTACGGTAGCAAAGGAAGCTGCTTCAACTCACTTCGTAAAGTAATCGATTGCTACCAGGATGAAACAATGCCCATTGGATGTTGTAGGTCTAATCTCGCCGATCATATCAATGCCCCACATTACAAAAGGCCAAGCTGCCGATAAGACGTTCAGAGGGACTGGAGGTAAGTGCACCTTATCAGCATAGACTTGGCACTTGTGACACGTCCGAGAATGCTGATAACAGTCAGCTTCCATTGTGGACCAAAAATATCCTGCCCGAAGGATTTTCTTTGCCATGGTGTATCCATTGGAATGAGTTCCGAAAGTACCTTCATGTAACTCCGCCATGATCCTTTCTGCTTCATTCTTATCCACACATCGCATTAAGGTCGAATCATGGTTGCGCTTGTAAAGAATGCCATTGCTGATGAAGAACTTCGCTGCGAACCTCCTAAGAAACTTCTTGTCATTAACAGACGCACCCTTGGGGTACTCCTGAGCTTCAAGATACCTCTTCACCTCATGATACCAGGGCTTTTCTGTCACCTCTTCGGTCTCAATCTCACAGCAATGTGTCGGTTCGTCCAATCTTTCAATGATAATCTGGGGGGCCTCGTTGTCCCAATTGACTTTGAACATAGAAGACATCGTAAACAGCGCGTCCGCCAACTGATTCTCCTCTCTAGGGAAGTGTTCAAAAGATATCTCCTCGAAATGGGGAAGAAACGTCAATACATACTCCTTGTAAGGGATAAGATTTGGGTGTTTCGTATCCCACTCGCCTTTGATCTGACTGATCACGAGAGCGGAATCTCCGAAGACACTTAGAAACTTAATCCTTAGGTCAATTGCAACTCGAAGACCCATGATGCACGCCTCATACCCCGCCATATTGTTGGTGCAGTTGAAACATAGTCGAGCGGTGAATAGAGTATGAGAGCCGTTAGGAGATATGATCACGGCGCCAATGCCATTACCCAAAGCGTTCGAAGCTCCATCAAAGTATATAGACCATCAGAATCCTTCTTCAGGTCCTTCATCCGGTCCAGGTGTCTCACAATCAGTTACCAACATGATATTTTCGTCCGGGAATTCAAAGTTCATAGACTGGTAATCACCCACTGCCGAATGTGCCAAATGGTCTGCCAACACACTTTCCTTAATTGCCTTTTGGGTCGTATACTAGATGTCATACTCAGTCAAGATCATCTGCCATCTCGCTATTCTTCTGGACAAGGCAGGCTTCTCGAAGATATACTTGATTGGATCCATCTTTGATATCAATAGAGTAGTGTGAGTCAGCATATACTGTCTCAGCCGGCGAGCATCCCATGCCAAAGTGCAGCAAGTTTTCTCGAGAAGTGAGTATCGGGTCTCACAATCGATAAACTTTTTGCTAAGGTAATAAATAGCATGCTCTTTTCGGCCAGACTCGTCATGCTGACCCAGCACACACCCCATTGAGTTGTCGAGTACTGTCAAGTATAAGATCAGAGGTCTCCCTTCAACTGGTGGCATCAGAATAGGTGGCTCTTGGAGATACTCTTTGATCCTTTAGAAAGCGGCCTGGCATTCATCGTTCCAACGTACTACCTGATCTTTCTTCAGTAGCTTGAAGATTGGCTCACAAGTAGCAGTTAGGTGTGAGATGAATCGGGCAATGTAGTTCCGACGTCCCATAAAGCCTCTGACTTCTTTCTCTATTCTGGGAGCTGGCATCTCCTGTATAGCTTTCACTTTGGCAGGATCCACTTGAATACCTTTATCGCTTACAACAAAACCCAACAGTTTACCAGATCTCACCCCGAAGTTGCACTTGTTCGGGTTTAACCTCAGCTTGTACAACTTCAACCTGTCAAACAGATTTTGTAGATGGTCAAGGTGTTCCTCCTCAGTCTGGGACCTTGCAATCATATCGTCGACGTATACTTCAATCTCATGATGGATCATGTCATGAAACAAAGCAACCATGGCACACTGATACGTTGCCCCAACATTCTTTAGTCCAAAAGGAATGACCTTGTAGCAAAAGGTACCCCACTGAGTAACAAAGGTAGTCTTCTCCATGTCTTCGGGAGCCATTTTAATTTGATTATAACCGTAGAAACCATCCATAAAGGAAAAGACTTTATGCTGAGCAGTATTGTCAACCAGAACGTCGATGTGAGGCAGAGGGAAGTCATCCTTGGGGCTTGCCCTGTTTAGATCCCTGTAATCAACACACATTCAAACCTTACCATCCTTCTTCGGCACTAGAACCACATTGGCAACCCACTGAGGATAAGAAGTAACTGCTAGAAAACCGGCGTCAAACTGTTTCATAACCTCAGCCTTGATTTTCTCAGACATCTCCGGGCGCATTTGGCGGACCTTTTATTTTACTGGAGGACAGTCTTCCTTGGTAGGTAGGCGATGGACCACAATATAAGTATCCAAACCAGGCATATCTTCGTAAGACCAGGCAAAGATCTCAACATAGTCATGCAACATCTGAATCAACCGTTGCTTCGCACTAAGCTCCAGATTTGCACCGATCTTAACCTCCTTCTTGTCTGTCTCAGTACCCAGATTCACTGATTCCACCGGCTCTTCGTGCGGCTGAATGGCCCTCTCTTCCTGGAGTAACAGTCTTGCAAGTTAACCAGGCACTTCGCAATCATCTTCACCTTCATCTTCGGCAAAGTTGATCGGATTTTCGAAGTCATAACTCACAGTAGCAAAGTCGTTACTAGTGATATCCAGAGTGGATGTAGACCTGTATATGTGAGTGTGTGTAAAATAGCAGTTTTGCAATATATAATAAAAGAAAAACAAGGAGCGCAATATTTGAAATGCAAGAAACGTCCAATGCTTTTATTAATGATATATGAAAATGACACACATAAAGCCCTCACAAATGAAGCCACAGTGCCCTGGGTAAGACACCGGGCCATAAAGTTTAAAACATTGTCTGTTACATATTCAAAACAAAAAGTTTCATTACTGGGTGATAACTGAAATGGGCATAGAATCCTTCGCTGTCCAGTTGCTTAATCCACCGTTGGCAGTCGGGTAGATCCAACTATCGATATCAAACTCTTCATCATCGTCATCCCTGATAGCATTCACCCCTGCATCTTGTTTAGGCTTCTCTGGTGCTCCGAACTCAATCTCCTTCGCATCGATCAAGTCTTGTACCTTTTTCTTCAAAACCCAACAATCATCCGTATTATGCCCCAGGCTATCAGAGTGAAAAGCACAGCGGACATTAGGGTTATACTTTGGTGACGTTGTATTTGGATTATTCGGAGCTTCCTTTGGAATCAACAGATTGGTCTTTAGTAATTGTGGCAGAATCTGAGATAAGGTCATGTTGAGACAGGTGAATTGCCTTCGAGGTCTCTCGTCCTTTTGTTGATTGTTGTGCTGAGGAGCAGCAGTAGGTTTTGAAATAACAACCGCATTAACAGCTTGGCAGTGTTCAGGTCTACTCTGTCTTTTCGAACTGTAGATAGCATTGGACTCTTTCTTAAAGGGCTTCTTATCGATGCTCGATGAAGCACCCTTTTGTATCTTACCAGCCTTAATACCAGC
This sequence comes from Vicia faba, assembly GCA_948472305.1. Taxonomy (NCBI): domain Eukaryota; kingdom Viridiplantae; phylum Streptophyta; class Magnoliopsida; order Fabales; family Fabaceae; genus Vicia; species Vicia faba. The sequence continues at coordinate 537,134,980 of OX451737.1, forward strand.
CTCAATCCTTTCACCGGTCAAAATTAGCTCTGTAAACCCAGACGAGGTGCTCCAAATCAGATGGTTGAAAAATGGACCAGACAAGGTCCCCAGAAACATGTCCACAAGCTACCGATCAGCCAAGGGTGGTTTCACCCTTCCGGCGAGGTCCCTCCACTTTTGAGCATAATCTTTGAATCCTTCACCCATTCCCATTGACATACCCTGGAGTTGGGTACGCGTAGGAGCAAGGTCAGAGTTGTACTGATACTGCCTGTAGAATGCAGTGGCCAAATCTTCCCAACTGCGAATACTGGCTCCGTCCAACTGGTAGAACCACTCAAACTGAGTCCCTGAGAGATTGTCTTGAAAGAAATGGATCCATAGGTTTTTATCAGCGGTGTACGGATGAATCTTCCTCACATATGACCAGAGGTGCAGCTTCATACAAGAAACTCCGTCATACTTAGAAAAGGATGGTGCTTTGAATTTATGGGGAATCACCACCCCAGATGATAGACCTAGATCACCAAAGTCTAGACCAGGCACCTTCTGAACTTCCATAGCACTCAACCGGTCTTCCAGTTGCTTGTATCTATCCTCAGCAGGAGGATACTGTTCTTCGTTGAAGTCCGTCTCATTGTCAGAGACCACAGGGCTAGGAGCCCTCCTTTCTTCCTGAATATCTTTCCCTCCATATGAGGTGGTCAAATCAACTTCATTCTGTAGCCTGTTTCCAAACCTGTGCCCCATGTTGAACAGAATGGTCCTCTTCTTCTTCTTCTTCTCTTTCAGAATCAGGGTCATCAGATCTTGCTGAACCTTAGCTAGATTCATGAACAACTCTTGGAATTGGGCATTATGGGCCTGGATGGCCTTGATGGCTTGCTCAGTTGAAGGTTCAGCAGACATGATGAGTGCTGAAATAAACAGCGAAGAAGATAAGAGACCTGTAAGGGGTACCTGTTATGGAGTGCATGAGATGAAATGCGTATGACATGATTTCAAAGACAATCGGGAGATTCAAATTTGTAAACAAGAAAGGAAACACACTTTATTAGAAAAACTTCGGAATTCAAATTGTTCAACTGATGCCCTTAAGGCGTTACATGAAAGGAAATACTGAAAAGTAAATAAAACTAGAAAGGAAACAATCAATGGTCAATCAGTGCTCCCATGGTCTCTTCTTGTCGGTGCAGACATAGTCATTGAGAATTCGCTCATTCTCCAACTGTCTAGTCAACCTCTGGATCTTCTGCTTTTGCTCGTTGAACCTCTCTCGGTAGGAATCTCGTTCTTCCCTCAGTTGCATCCAAGATCTCTTTAGTTCCCCAATGTCAGTGGGCATATAAGGATGGAGAATGGTTGGAAGAACTCCTTCTTCATTAGCGACTTCAAGAGTGACAGGCCGAACAACTTTATACGGTATACCCAGCTTCTGGGCACAGATGCGAACCCATCTGAGATATGGCTCCATTGGAAGTGAAGTCTTTGGACCCAGCTCATGTGGATCATATTGGTGAACTCTATCCCAAGCCCTTATGAATCTGCGACGTTGCTCGTCGCTATCCCCTTGAAAATCAAAGATGATATGAGGCATTAGCAGCTCATGAGGTCCTTCTCTTCTGGCACGCCCAAACTGACGTAAGGCTAAGCACGGATTGTAAGAAATTCCCCCATGGGTTCCTATTAATGGGACATTGGGGTAATCCCCACATCGATCAATAATAGTCACCTCGTCCATACCCTTGAGAGTCCAGATGATGTCATTATGCGAGAGAGACATAACTCTATAGGCCCATCCCATGCCTTCTTTATTCTTCAGCACTGATTTGGGAAGGTGCGAAATAAACCACCACGCCAATAAAGGAGCATAACACATCAAGGTTCCCCGCTTTCAGGTCGTACGAGCATAGAGCTAATAAAGAATTTCACCCAAGAGAGTGGGTATCGGATTCCGAGAGATGAAGATCTTTATTGCATTCACATCAACAAAGGAGTCAAAGCTCGGAAACAAAACCAAGTCGTATATCAGAAGAGCCAGAATATCCTTGAATGCCTTGAAGTCTAGGCTATCGCAGAAATAGTTAGCCTTACCAACCAAGAACTTAGTCAGAAAGCCCTTTGCTCCACTTCTAGTCTCCCAATTAGCCATTACCTCTTCTTTGGTGATATGAAGGGCAGCAACAATCTCATTGGGCCTAAGAATCTTCTCCTAACCAGTAAACGGGGTCTGCTCCAGAATAGAGATACCGAGTAGCTCAGAGAACTCTTCTAAGGTGGGAACCAGCTGGTAGTCCTAGAAAGTAAAACAATGGTACAACGGATCATAGAATTGGACTAGGACACTCATCATCTGCTTGTCCAATTTGGAGGTGACCAAACCGAGAAGATAACCATGCCTCCTGAGGAAGGAAGTAGTATCAGGCATCTTTGCAATCAGATCTTTAAGCAAGGTAGGAACCTGGACAAAGTTGATCCGGATGGTATTCCTACGCATGGGCATCATGATGACCTACAAAACAGAACAAAGATAAAATCCCTCCTGTCTTTGAAATAGGTTAGTCCAATGCAAGATGTATGCAATGTTATGATGTCATGATGTCATGATGGTAAGCACACCACAAGTATCCACAAACAGCAAACATGGTAAAGGCACACAAGTCACACAGAGAGCCCTTAGATTTCAGGCTGGCAAGGAGCTTAAGTACTATCCTCTTTCAGTTCAGTTGGTTTAAACCTGTCCTAAAAATAGTAACCGGGTTCTAGAGGATCTCAATATCACTGACTACCCTCAATCGGTCATAATTCCAGTTTAGCAACCTTTTCTTGCGGCCGGAGTCATCGCGAGAGTTTAGTCTCAATGAATGTAGCATACTGCTACTGTTCTATGGCCAAGTTGGTCAATTTAAAGGTTCTAAGGTCAGTTGGTGCTTAATGACCCCTTAGATGACCCATATTCTCCTTGTTCCAACACAAGGGATATCGGTACACTCTAAAGTGCCACACTAACGTAGATACTGCTTCAATCGTATCGGTCTATGTCGTACAGTTCCCTCACAGTTTATTGCTACTTACCTAAAGGGTATCCCCCAGATCCGGGTTAGGATATATAGAAACTCCGATACAAGCCCACAAATATAAATCATATAAAGCATACAATTGAAAACACAATAATCTAATCCTAAGGTACACCTCACTTATATTTTCCCCAGCAGAGTCGCCAGTTCTGTGATTACGGTGGGAAGAGAACTGACTATTTTGGAATGCTGGTTCGTATTTTGCGTTTGTTTTTGCAAAATGTCGCGGTAAGCAAGAGTCTCCACCGTCTTTTATTTTATCCAACAAGGAAAGGAAAAAAGAACAGAAAAATTCCTTTCTCGAGATGTTTCTCGGGTCCGGGGGGTAGATTATAGAAATGGAAGGTGTTAGCACCCTTTCTATTCGTGGTTATCCACAGGCTCTTAGGTACTTGCTCAAGGTGTTTTCAAAATTTGCTTTTCTTTGTGTTTGTGGGTTTGAAAGAAGTTGTTGTTTGAAAGGAGTGTAAGTGCGAAAAGTTTTGTTTTGTTTTAAAAGGAGCAAGTACTTAAGAACCATCTACCTACTCGAAAAAGGAATTAATCTGTGCAAATGTCCTTTAGACAATGCTAGCCCACTATTGATGAGTAGGTAGCATCGTCGTTGCAGTTTTAAGGGTCAATTCGATTAAGGGACATGTGGTCACTGAAGCAATGTTAGGACGCCTTAGCGGTAACCCTAATGTCTTAGATCATTTTTCCGAGGCAACCGTTTCGAGGCAACTATGATCTTTGGACAAGAGGGCGACCTCTAAAACTTCTTATACTCAATGACCACGTTCGAAGGCAACCAAGTGAGGTGTACCCTAAGAGTGCGCATGTGCGAGTGTGTTATTTTTAGTTAATTTTATCTTTGTACATGTCATGGGTGACCTATGTTGATTTTAAGTTCATACATTTGATCTTGTCATGCATTCCCTATTATGAAACATCTAACAGTGTATAGTTGCAGAATCTAAATTGCGGAAATTAAATCTAAACTATTACAAGGCGTCGGGTATTTACATCGCCAAAAACAACTCTTTAATTTAAAATGCGGAAAGTAAAATAAAGCGATAAAATAATTAAAGTCCTATTTAAAGCTATTACATTCCGGAAACATTTACAATAATATAAAAATATGGATCGCGTGCGGGAAATTAAATCGAACGCGGATTTTTAGGGTTTTGACCCTTTTTTGAAAAGAAAACATTTTTTGGTTTATTTTTGAATTAAATGGAATTAAATCTAGATTAATTATTAAATAAGTTAATTAATTAATTTAAAAAAAGTATTTTTGGATTTCTGAGTATTTAAAGAAATAAAATAAATTTGGTCAAAGTTAGTAAAACCTAATATTCTACATTAATTTTAATTATTGCGAAAATATTGAAATTATACCTAATTAAAGCTAAATCAATTAAATTAATTTATTTACAAAAATAAAGTCAAGAATTTAATTTTAATAAATATATTTTTGTGTTTTTGATTTTATGAGGAAAATAATTTAATTGGTCAATTAAACAATAAAATAACTAGTAAAACAAATAAATAAAATAAGATAAAAAAATAAGAAAGAAATACTCAAGGGGGTGTTGGGCCTGGAAAGGGGGTGAGATTGGCAATTCTTTGGCCCAACAGGCGCAGACCTATATTGACTTTTGCAATGTGACACGTTGACCTTGGGTGTATGGTGGATATCACCCTTGGGCCATCAGATTTGGCCTAGAGGCCATCTGGCGCTTAGGATCTGAAGGAGCATGATGGACCACGCCATTGGCTTTGCACTGGATCACCTGTAACAAAATAATAATAGGCATTTGGGGGACCTGGGATTCGAACCCAGGTCCTACTACTCATTAGCCAACACGTCAACCACTCCACCAACGCCTGCTAATTGTTAGAATAATAAACAAAGAATAATATATGTGAAAATAACTATTATGCCTGAAATAAATAAAAAATAAGCGCGAATATTTTGAATGGGCCAGTTGGAGAAGGACACGTCTTCGTCTTCTCCACTGAACCCTGGTTCTTTTTCCTGCAGATTTAAATCCGCAACTAAATCCAAAGCTTGCTCCTAAAATCAGTTACAGGCCATAGAAATTGATTCTAAGACCATGGTTCGCTTCGTCTCTCCCTCCTGAACATGGTTATGCCCATTATTTGCCTTGATTTTTCCTGAAACTAAAACCCCCAAAAACAAGAAGCAAGAATCCTAGATTCAGGAATGGCATTATAGGCTATGAAAACTCAATTGGTTAATGCAGAAAGTCTCTACTTGGACTGATTAGCATGATTGTGCAACGATTTTGGCAAAAAGATGCAAGAATAAGAGTATTCGGTTTCAACTGAAAGGCGAGTTTCAGGGGGACTTACAGCGCGATTCTGGAGAGGAGAGAGCTTGGTTTTGATTGCAATAGACTCAGTGGATGTCTAGCAAGAGGACAGCGTTGAGTTTTTGCTTTGAATCGGCCTCCAAGAGTGATTTCGATTCCACACTTTTTCAAGCTTTTTTCAAGTTTGGTTTTTCTGATTGTGCAGCCTCTAGGTCTTGAACTCATATGCTTTGTGTTGTATAAGTATCATGGAGTGAATTAGGTCAGTTTTTGGGCTTTGAATCCTTGCCAATCAATGCTTGAAGATATGATATGATCCTCCATTAAATAGCTTCCAATTTCATTACAAATCCAATATTTTATGCATGATATGGCTTGATTCGAGTTTGATCTTGTCCATGGTGATAATAAAGACCTGTATCAATCAAAAAGATACCAAGTGATTAAGATTTGGATTTAAATTGATTTAAAATGAATTAATTCAATAAAAATCAAATAAAATAGAAAAACTAATGAATGGACATAAAACTGAATATAGGACACGTGTGTAGTGTGACAAGATCAAATCAAGTGGAAAAAAGTGGGCCCTTTTGACAAAATTTGAAGTTTTGGGGATAGTTGACTTTTGGCAATTTTGGAAAATTTCCCAACTTCAACAATGCATAACTTCTTCAATTTTGAACTTTTGGAGGTGTTCTTTGACTTTTTAGAAACCTTGAGATGTCCTCTAACCAACCAATTTTGTCGCATCTCATTTTTATATTCCATGCTCAAGTTATAAGCTTTGGAAAAAAAGGTGTTTTTGTTGACTTTCAAAAATGACCTATAATGTCCAAATTTATAACTTCTTGTGAGTGTATTTCTTGATCTTGGGGTGTGAAGATGGATTGTAGGAAATTGCATCCTCTTCAAAATGGTCTTTGGATGGGTCATTTCTAATAAAGTATGAGAAAGTTATGATTGGTCAAAGTTGAGTTGACTTTTCCTACAAAACCCTAATTTAGCAACTTTTGAATCTTGATGAATCTTGAGCAAGCCTTGATGAATCATGATCAACCCTTGATCAAATGATGAATTATCCTTAAAAATGAGAATTTTTACAAAAAATCTTGAGGTTTGACTATTTGTAGGTCACAATTGACTTTTGCCCTAGCACAGTCGATTTTTGGACCCCTTGAGCAATTGATTGACCAAACTTCCTCTGCAAGGCTTGAAATTTGACATGGATGAACTTGAGAAAATATTAGGACATTGGGGAGCACTTGAGGTCATTTGGATGCAAGGACCTTGAGGCAACACAAAACCCTAATTTGAGATTGACTGCCTTAGGAGATCATTTGATTGTCCAACTCTTGAGCAATCTTGAGCAACTTGGAGATTATTCTTGCCATGTCTTAAGAAATATGGGAGGGCAAATTTTGGGGTACAAAAAAGGCATTTAACAAGAAAGTGAGATGACAAGAGTATCAAGTTGGGGATCTGGTGATCAAGTGCATCATTCTACCTCAAGGTGATCCCAGGGTCAAATAAACCCCTACTTACGAAGGGCCATTTGTGGTTAAGAACATTTTCTCAAGAGGAGCTATGATTCTAACTACCATGGATGGTGACGACCTTCCTCACCCTGTCAATGCAGACATAGTGAAAAGATACTACACATAATCAAAGACCCGCTAGGTCGACTGGTCTAGGCAAAAATAAGGGCTTCCCGGCGAACCAAAAGGGTTCGGGCAAAAATAAGGGATGAAAATAAAAAAATTTGTACACCCGGCAAGTCGAACTCCTAAAAAGGCGGCTTGGGCAAAAAAGGGTATCCCGGTGGACTGAAAACCCGAAAGGGCGGTCCAGACAAAAATTAGGGATCAAAGCGTAACACCATGTATCATTGGATCACCTTGCAACCAGATTTTGGTATCAACTGTCAAGCTCAGACGGCATTAATCAATCTAATCTACCTTCAACCAAGTAGCAAAGTGATGAGATGCTCGAGAACATAAAGGCAATAGCAGAGTTGGAACCCAGTGGGATTATTCACACAACTGTTTTGTTTATTTTTTCACAAATTATGTAAAATCTATTTGTTCGGCGGCGTTCCCTTACTAGGACGTCAGCCTCTTGTACAAAAATGCCTACTTACAGGCCAAACTTCAAAATCAATGCAATTCACTTTTCAGAGAAATTTCAAACTGTTTTTCCTTTTTCTGTTTTGTTTTGCAAAGAACATCCAATGTTCATTTTTGATATATGCACTTGACATTAATTGCTGCTCATAAATATTTACATGCGAAACAAAAGACCATTACTTGTAATATCAGAAACAGGGGCAAATGAGAATTGTCCAAACTGTACAGTTGCTCTGTCTACCAGGTACAAGGTAAATTCAGCTGAAGAACATGGTTGAGATACATTCACTCCCTGCAGAGTAAGACAGTAATGTTAACTCTCCCCGGCTGAGACTTGCAACTGTGAATTAATCGGTAATGTTCTCCCCAAGCAGAGTTTATCTACCATCAGCACTAAAAAGGCTTAATATCCCCGACAGTCTTAATATTCCCCAACGGAGTATAAGAACATTCCCCGGCAGAATACAAGATGTCCCCAGTGGAGTCTGAAATTTTCCCAGCACAATCTGAAAAAAGCTTCCCCAGTGGAATCTGGAGAGTCATCCCCACTAAACTTTGGAAGATTGTCCCCAGCAAGTTCAAAGGATTATCCCCATAAGAGTCTAAAAGGTTATCCCCAGTGAAGTCGCAACCGAAATATCATCCCCAACGGAGTTCGTTCTTTCACAAACAAGAGGTCAATCCCCATCAGGATTCATTATCACCAGCAACGGTAATTCATCCTCAGCGGAATCTATCGGTGGAATCCTCAACAGAGCATCTCTTCCCCACAGAGTAATCTCCTCATCAGTTTATTCCCCAACGGAGTTATCCTCTCCTGCAGGTTTATTCTCGCAATCATCTTCGTTCGCCATACCCAGCGGAAATGAAGAATTCAACTCTTTCTCCAGCAGCTATCCGGGATTTATTTTCCCCAGCTAAAGCATTACATTTCCATACATCATGACACATGCATATACGCATCATACAACACAATCTTATTTATTTTGAGAATATCATTGCTTGACATATATCATGCATTGCATACGACTGACCTTTACCTTTTAGGAAAGATGCAGTTAAGTTCTCAGTTATGTCGAGCTACTGACCGGTAAATCTCAACTGAATTAGTCTCGGTTGAATTATAGATAAGTTTCTAAATATCGACAATTTTCCTCCGTCGAAGTGTGGACGAGTTCTTAAATCTCAACAAAATTATTCTCCGTTGAAGTATAGACAGTTATTAGATCTCGGTGAAGATGTTTCCCTCAGTCGAAGTACTGACCGGTTCTTAAATCTCAACTGAATTAGTCTCGGTTGAATTACAGATAAGGTTCTAAATCTCGGCAAATTTCCTCCGTCGAAGTGTGGACGAGTTCTTAAATCTCAACAGAATTATTCTCCGTTGAAGTACAGACAGTTCCTAGATCTTGATGAAGATGTTTCCCTCAGTCGAAGTACTGACCAGTTCTTAAATCTCAACCGAATTATCCTCGATTGAATTACAGATAAGGTTCTAAATCTCAGAAAATTTTCCTCCGTCGAAGTGTGGACGAGTTCTTAAATCTCAACAGAATTATCCTCCGTTGAAGTGCAAACTGTTGTACCCCAAAATTTGCCCTCCCATCTTCTCAACATTTTCTCATCACAAGGCCCTTGGAGCTCAAGATCCAGTTAGGGTTTTCCTCTGCAAGACTTCTCCTAGCACTGTTGGCCCAAATTAGGGTTTGTGTTTGCACAAAGATATTTTGACCTAAAATTCCTAATATGACTTTCATGCTTCATGTTGGACCCCCAAGTTTATCCATACCAAGTTTCAAGCCTTGATTCCAACCTTTGCCCAGTCAATTGGACAGTTGACCAAGAAATCAGCTGTATTGGGGAAAAAGTCAACTATGGCCAATTGACAGTCAAACCTCATGAAAATTGACCCACATCAACATTATGAACTCATATTGACCATTTGATCAAGTTTGGATCACAATTCCACAAGAAATTTGATCAGATCACCAAAAGGGCAAAATGGTCATTTTTAGGGTTTTGACTGCACAAAGGCAATTTTTGACTGTTTGACCTAGCCAATGGCAAACCAAGCTCACATATGGACTCAAGGACCCCATGGAATTGTCTTGAAATGCTCAACAAGTTCAAAAGATCCCAAATGCACAAAATTGACAGTTGAATTTTCCAGTCAATTGATCAATTTTTGACTGTATACTGAAAAGTCAAACTTTGACTTTTTGGTCAAAATCAAGTGTCAAGATTCATATTTCATCAAAACATGCCAAATCATGAAACTTGTTCATCAAGAAATCAAGAATTGCAAATTAGGGTTTGAAATGAAGATTTTTCATAACTTCGAATTTTTCTAAGTTATGAAAAACCCTAATTTTTTCCAACTTTGTCCCACTTTCTCATCAAGATGCATTTGGATTCAAGGAAAATTCAAAACATGAAAGTTGTAGCCCATTGCAAAATCTACAACTTTGATTCACAAAGTTTCCTCAAAAGAAGCTTGTAGCTCAAGTTACAATTTTTGGAACAAGGGTACCAAACCATTCTTAACTTAGAGAAATTTTGACCTATTTTAGGCAAGATTTTTGCCTAACTTCAAGACCACTTTTCACATACTTCCACTTGTAATTTCAATTTGCATTATAAAGATGGATTGTAGTGCACATTCCAAACTTTACAAAATGTCCAAGAACTCATCAAACAACCTCATGGTTAGGGATAATCGAATTTGGCAAGTTGGGAAAAACTCACTTTGTTTGTGGCCAATTTTCATGTTCATACACTTAGGCAATTTTGAACTCAGCTTGCATTCCTTGATTACATGTCCTATATCCCATTTTCACTCATAAATTAAATGCAAACCCTTTGTGCCAAGACCTTATTTCATGTGTTTAAGCATTGTATGCAAAATTAAGCCATAAGTAGAAAAAGCATTATATCCATTTTAGAAAAGTTGAACTTTATGTCAAATGCAAATCCAAGAAGCATAGGCACAATCTTTTGAGCTGGTATTTTGTACACAAATCACTCTAACCAAGACTAATGTATGCAGCATAGATTGGGGGCCTGCACAAGTCTAGAACACAACTTGGCATTTTGTTGCTTAAAGGTGAAGAAAACTTGCATAACAGCTACCAACTCTCATTCCTGTCAACAAGAGCTTAAGCAAAGATTGTGAACACTTTCAAAACACTAACCCTGACCTGAAACACAAGCCAACTACTTCCAATACCTTCTCAAACACAGAACCACCATAAAACTGCAAAAACAGGGCATAAGCTGCAGTTGGACTTCCATAGTTCATTCCACTTGTGCATTCTTGCTAAGACTTGTTCAAACACATCCCAAACCATCCCTTGAAACTGTTCCAAGCCCTAAACACGACCTGTAACACCCCTAGCTAACATCACCATTTCCATATTTTCTGTTTTGCAGTTGAAGTTCCATAACACGATTCACTTGGTTTTGAAGCAAACTAAAGGTTGGAATAGCATCCTGGGACATCAAGGAAGCTATCCAAATCATTACCTTGCCTTGTAAGCATCTCCATTGTTGCACACGTTTCCAACTGAACAGGTAAGTTCATGAACTCTTATCTCTCTATCCAGGCATAGTTAGGTTTAGATTTGTGAAGAAATTATGTCACATTCATAGCCCTGAACATGCCCATATCATTAGTTTTCATTTATGTTATGTGTGCTTAGAGAATTTTAAGTCTGAACATTGAATAAAAACTAGGTCAGGAATTGGGGGAGAAGAAATTCTCTCTCATTTCTGAGAGTTAAGATGAGTTCTTTATATGTCCAGAATCGTGGTTTGATGCTCTTCATTTCTTGTGTTGTGAGTTTGTGCTAAAAATCAGGGAATCTGGAGATAGGAAAACGCGCGTTTTTGTTGATTCAAACAGGTTCTGAGGTTGAAGACAAAGTCTTCTTGGGCTGGGCCTGAGTTTGACTTCCTATTTGCACCTTGTTTTTACTTTTGAACCCCCTTGGCCCATTGTGCTTATTTTGATCATTTTTTGACTTTTTCTTGTTGTTTCTGACTTATTTATTTTTTCTCATAACATTGAAATATAAAAAATATTTTTTCAAACCATTTTTGTATTTATTAAGCATTTATTGGTTTAAATTAACATTTGTACATAAATAAATACATAATACTTTTTGTTTAGAATATTAGGAATAATACAGAATATATTTATTTTCTAATTTTTATTTTATTTTATCTTCTGAAAATATTATATATAAAATATATTTTTCTTGTAAATATTAAATATTTTATTTCTTGTATATATTTAACCTATTTAGTAAATAATGCAAATACATATATATTTATTAGAATATTTAGGATAAAATACAAAATATATACATTTTTATTTTTATTAATATTTAACATTAAAAATACCTTTTTGACAAATATACTTCTCTTTTATTTATTTTTTATATAATTAATAAATATTGCATATATTATACAATAAATACTTTTATTTGTAAAATTAGGGTTTTTGCCCTAAACATAAAAATATTCAAAAAATTAACTTTTATTTTATTTATTTTTTAGTATTTCATTTTATTTGTGAATAAAAAATATACACTTACACAAGAATACCTTCACATATACATTGTTCCATTCTTACACATTTATACATTTATATTTGTGCAATTCAATTTGGTTGTAAATATTGGGTGCTATCCTCCTATAAAGTTTCATCCCCATTTGAACATTTGTACCCCCATTCCCATGATCATTGTGTAATAACTTAGGATTTTTAAATTTCGCACTTTAAATGCTTTCTAAATATGCCATGTTAGAATTAGGGTTTTGTATGCAAATCAAAAACAACAAAATAGTTTGACCTAAATTCAAGATAAACAAGCATGAAAATGGACAACACTAATCACACTTGCATCCCTAGGGTATTCCACTTGTTGCCTTCAATAATGGGCCATATTGCATGTTAGGTCTCTTTGGGCAAAGCAAAACAAATCAAATGATCATAGTCCCTCGATGACGCTTTCGAAAGTTGCCTAAAAATGATCAAGTCCCTTAAAAGAAAATTGCCCAAAGATACTTGGCACCATTGCAATCATGGTCTAAACGATGACCCGCGCCCGTCCCGTTCACATCCTAACACAAGATTGTCCACCAAATACAATGGTGGAACAAAATTGTTAAAAGGGTTAAAACATAGCAAAGATCTTTGAGAAATTTAGGGTAGATAGCTCTTGGTTACTTGCCCCCTTGCAAAACAAAAACACTTGCCTATTTTTTTTTCAAAACCACACATCACTACACTTTCAAAAAACAACTTTCAAAAACATTGAAAACATTTTCAAAAGACATACACCTTTGTATACATCCCAACATGGATCATTACAAAGGTTGCCACCACATTGGCCTCTTTTCAAAACATTTTCAAACCCACACACACAAAGCACCATTTCAAACAATTGAAAATTAAGGCAAGTTGATCTAAGCAAGTAACTAAGAGCCCATGGATAACCATGGATAGAAAGGGTGCTAATACCTTCCCTTTCTATAATCTACTCCCCGAACCCAAGAAAATATCTCAAAGGTTTTTGCTGTGCTTTTTAGCCTTTCCTTAGGATAAAATAAAAAGTCGGTGGCGACTCTTGCTCAACCGAAACATTTGCGAAAACAAACGCAAAACCTCAAGTCAGTTCTCCCACCGTATCACAGAACTGGCGACTCTGCTGGGGAATATCTTATAAGTGAGGTGTACCTTAGGATTAGATCACTATGTTTTCAATTGTATGCTTTGTTTGCTTTTATATTTGTGGGCTTTGCATCGGAGTTTCATAGATCCTAACCCGGATCTAGGGAATACCCTTTTTAGGTAGCATAATCTGTGAGGGACCTGTCCGGCGTAGACCGACATGGGTGAAGCAGTGGCTACGTTGGTGTGGCACCTTAGTCTGTACCGATATCCCTTGTGTTGAAACGAGGAGAATATGGGTCTTCCAAGGAGTCATTAAGCACCAACCGACCTTAGAACCTTAAATTGACCAAACTTGGCCATAGAACAGTAGCAGTATGCTACACTCATTGAGGCTAAACTCTCGCGATGGTTCTGGCCGTAAGAAAAGATTGCGATGCTGGAGTTATGACCAATTGAGGGTAGTCAATGATTTGAGATCCTCTAGAACCCGGTTACTTTTGATAGGACAGGTTTTAACCAACAAAACTAAAAGAGGGTAATACCTAAACCTCATGCTGGCCTAAAACCTAAGGGTTGTCTTGTGTGACTTGTGTGCCTTATCATGCTTGCCTTTGTGAATATTTGTGGTGTGCTTCATCATAGCATCATACCATCATACCATTGCTTGAATCCTGTATAAGGACTGACCCATTTCAAAGACAAAAAAGTTTCATCTTTGCTCTGTTTTATAGGACATCATGATGCCCGTGCGTAGGAATACTATCCGGCTTAACTTTGTTCAACCACCAACTTTGCTCAAGGATTTGGGTTGATAAGATTCCAAACACTACTTCCTTCATCAAGAGGCATGGTTCTCTCCTTGGTTTGATCACTTCGAAGTGGGACCAACAACTGATAAGTGTCCTGACCCAGTTTTATGATCCCCTATATCATTGCTTCACCTTTCAAGACTTCCAGCTGGTCCCTACCCTGGAAGAATTCTCTGATTTGCTTGGTATCCCTGTTTTGGAGCAAACTCCATTCACTGGTTGGGAGAAGGCTCTTAGGCCTGAAGAGATTGCTGCAGTCCTTCCCTTGACTAAAGAAGAGGTAATGACTAACTGGGAAACTAGAAGTGGAGTTAAGGGCTTTTTGGTTAAATTTCTGGTTGGCAAAGCTAATGATTTCTGGAATGACTTATACTTCAAGGCGTACGAAGACATTCTGGCTCTTTTAATCTATGGTTTGGTATTGTTTCCAAATCCTGACACCTTTATCAGTATCTATGCCATAAGGATCTTCATGTCTCGGAATCCTGTACCCACTCTTTTGGGTGATATCCTGCAACAACTCTATGCTCGTACTGCCCAAAGACGGGGAACTCCATGGTGTTGTGCTCCTTTGCTAGTGAGGTGGTTTATTTCGCACCTTCCTAAGTTCATACTGAAGAATGAAGAAGGAAAGGGTTGGGCTCATAGGTTAATGTCTCTCACTGATAATGACATCACTTGGACTCTCAGAGGTTTGGATGAAGTAGCTGTTATTGATCGTTGCGGAGAATACCCTAATGTTCCATTGATCGGCACCCAGGGAGGAATCTCTTATAATCCATGTTTAGCTCTCCGTCAGTTTGGAAGAGCCAGAAGAGTAGGGCCTCATGAGATGTTGGTTCCTCACTTCCATTTTGAATTTCAGGTAGACAATGACAAACTACGCCATGGATTCATTAAGGCTTGGGACAGAATTCACAAAGCTGACCCACTTGAGTTGGGACCAAAGACTTCTCTACCAATGGAACCCTATTGCAGATGGGTCTGCATCCGTGCTCAGAAGTTAGGTATGCCATACGAAGCTGTCAGACCTATCATTCTTGAATCTCCTGATGAAGACGGGATTCCTCCAACTGTCCTCCCTCCTCAGATACCCACTGATATTGATACACTGAAGAGATCTTGGGCGCAGCTAAAGGAAGAACAGGATTTTTATCGGGAAAAGTTCAACGAACAGGAACGGAAGATCCAGAAGCTGACTAAGCAATTGGAGGAAGAGCGGATCATGAATGACTATATCCATACTGAGAAGAGGAGGCCATGGGAGCACTGATGGGCTTTGAATGTTTCCTTTTTACAACTTTTATTTTCAGTATTTTTCATTCCTGTAATGCCTAAGGGCAAGTTGTTGAACAATTTAAAGTTTGAATCTAATGAAGTATGTTTCCCTTTTGTCTACAAAGATTGAATCTTGTTTGTCTTTGAAAACATAAAACATACGTATCTCATTGCATCATATGCATAACAGGTACCCTTTTTTTTCCACGGGTTGCTTAATCTTCTTCGCTGTTTATTTGAACAGCCATCATGAATCCTGAATCATCCAGTGAACAAGCAATCAAGGCCCTCCAGGCCCAGAATGCCCAGTTTCAAGAGATGGTCATGAGCTTGGCCCAAGGTCAACAAGAGTTGAAGGCTTTTCTCTTAAAGAAGAAGAAGAAAAAGAGGAATGCGTTATTTAACACTGGACGCAGGTTTGGGAATACACTCCATAATGAGGCTGATCAAGCTACTTCCTCTGCAGAGAAAGACAGTCCCCAAGGGGGAGGGGCTCCTAGTCCTGCAGTCTCTGACAACGAGACGAATTACAATGACGAACAATACCCTCCTGCTGCTGACAGATACAAGCAATTAGAGGACCGCTTGAGTGCCATGGAGATTCAAAATGTGTCAGGGCTAGATTTCGGAGATTTAGGGTTATCTTCTGTGGTGGTAATCACACACAAGTTCAAGGCGCATGCCTTTGCAAAATATGACGGGGCTTCCTGTCCAAAGCTGCATCTCAGATCGTACGTAAGGAATATCCAACCTTAAACGGCAGACAAGAACCTTTGGATCCACTTCTTCCAAGATAGCCTTTCGGGGTCACAACTTGAGTGGTTCTATCAGCTAGATGGAACCAGTATCCGACATTGGGAGGATTTGGCTACCGCATTTTATAAACAATATCAATACAATTCTGACCTCGCTCCTACGCGTACCCAACTTCAGGGTATGTCACTAGGAACGGGCGAAGGATTCAAAGAATATGCGCAAAAATGGAGAGATTTGGCTGGCAGGGTGCAGCCTCCTTTGACTGACCGTGAACTGGTTGACATGTTTCTAGGGACCTTGTCTGGTCCATTCTTCAATCATCTGGTTGGTAATTCCTCCGTTGGGTTTACGGAATTGATCCTGACGGGTGAAAGGATAGAAGCTGGCATCAGGTCAGGAAAGATACAGAAAGGTGCCTCCGCAAGTACTGAGAAGAAGCCTTTCAAGAAGGAAGCTAGTGCCGTCTATGGTCCTAGAAGACAAGTTAAGCCAGAACGCCGCCAAGCCGTCAATGCCTTGGTCATTTCAAAACCTGTTGCTGCTCCTCAGCAGTACAATCAACAAAGGGGTGAGAGGCCCAAAAGGCAGTATACTCGGTTGAGTATGACTTTGTCACAAATCTTACCGCAACTGCTATTGACCAACTTGGTGACCATCAGAGAGGCCCCGAAGGCTGTAAATACTGCATCTCCTAAGTATAATCTAAATGCTCGTTGTGCTTATCATTCCGATAGCCCGGGGCATTCTACTGATGATTGCTGGGCCCTGAGAAATAAGGTTCAAGACCTTATTGATGTGAAGAAAATTCAGTTTGAGGCGCCTGAGAGGCCAAACGTTGTAACTGCTCCTATGCCCCAGCATAGAGTAAATGCTGTCGAGGAGGATTTGTATGCTGTTTCGGTGAATGATGTTGCTACCCCTCTATTGACTGTTAAGGGGAACCTACTGCTAGCCGATTTATTTCCGGGTTGTAGCAAAGGTTGCCTCATGTGTGCTGTTACCCCTACCGGTTGTCCGCTGCTGAAGTCAGGCATCCAAAGCCTGATGGATAGCAAGGAGATTCTATTTAAAAAGACCGATGTTCCTTTTGTTTCCGCTGAAGAAGTATCTGTCGTCACAATTTTCAACAATCCTACCAAGGCTCCCCCGAGGAAGCCAGTCAAAATTATGTCTGTTGCACCCATTACCATTATTGTTCTGGGGCCCCTCCCCTATGAATCTGACAAGGCTGTCCCATGGCACTATGGGGCAGATGTGTATGTGCTTGGAGTGAAGCAGGAGTTCAACACCGGTACCAGTATCAGTAACATCACTGGTCCTGCCAAAATTACTCGCAGTGGCAGGCTCTTCTCGCCTGACATTGCACCACCAGTTATCCGAAAACCTCTTATCATCACACCCGCAAGTGTGCATGTTTCCCTTCCAAATTAAGTTCCTGTGTCTACTACTGCCGCCGAGTCCTCTGATGCTCGGGGCAAAGAAGTTGCTACCGATTTGCCTGCCCAGACGGAGGCACCAAAAAAGACCGCTGTTGAAGCCTCCCAGCAAGAGATGGAGGAAATCCTTAAAATCATTAAAAAGAGTGACTTCAATGTCGTTGAACAGCTGGGGCATACCCCCTCCAAAATCTCTATGCTATCATTGCTGCTGTGCTCAGAGGCCCACGCCAAGGCCCTGATTTCATTTCTGAAAACGGCCCATGTGCCGCAAGAGACATCTGCAGATCAATTCACTGACTGTGTGGCCAATTTGACAGCTGACAATGGTTTGGGTTTCTCGGATGCTGACCTTACCGCCAAAGGAAAAAACCACAATGATGCCCTGCATGTCTCTATAGAATGCAAGGGCACTACTCTCGCATACGTGTTGGTGGACACCGGTTCTTCCCTGAATGTATTGCCCAAGAAGGCCTTAGATCGGTTGGATTATGAGGGCCTGGAATTGAAACCTAGTAACATCATTGTTAGAGCCTTCGACGGTTCTAAGAGGATGGTGCATGGTGAGGTAGACATTCCTATTCGTGTGGGTTCCCAGGTCTTTGACTCAACGTTCTACGTGATGGATATTTGTCCATCTTATTCCTGTTTGTTGGGTCGACCTTGGATTCACAAGGCTGGGGCTGTAACATCCACTCTACACCAGAAGCTCAAATACCCTGTCAGAGGGAAGATTGTTACTGTGCAGGGAGAGGAGGAATACATGGTAAGTCATCTGAATTCATTCCGGTATATTGAAATGGACGGGGAGTTTATTGAAACCCCCTTTCAACATTTTGAAGAGGTACCTCCAACATTGGCGCCGGATGAGGCAGTGGTTGAAGAAGACTTTCCTTTGAAGATGGCTTCCTTGAAGGATGCCCGGGCTGTGATTGAGAAAGGCAAGTGCGCAAACTGGGGTCAACTCCCTGACTTCACTCAAAAGACCAACAAGTTTGGGTTGGGCTTCACTGCAGAGGCTCAGAGGGTTGTTCGCAAAGAAAGGATCAGAAAGCCTCCGGTGTTCATCACCAACCCAAGGGTGAATGCTATCGAGGAGGACGTAGAGGAAGCAGAATTTGACAGTTGGATCTATCCAACAACCAACAACGGACCAAGCAACTGGACGGCAAAAGATTTTACACCTATTACATTTGTCACGCAGTAATGAACTCTTTTGTTTTCAATTTGTAACAAACAATATGTTGAAACTTTTATTGGCTCGGTGTCCTACCCGGGGCACCGTGGCTCCATTTGTGAGGGCTTTTTGTATGACATTTCCATATATCATTAATCAAAACATTGGACGTTGTTGCATTTCAAATCTTGTGCTCTTTTTCTTTCTTTGTTATATATTGCAAAACAGCTATATTTACACACACTCACTTATACACGTTCCAATCCACTCTGGATCTCGCTGGTAACGACTCTGCTACCGCCAGTTATGACTTCGAAAATCCGATCAACTTAGCCGAAGACGAAGGTGAAGATGATTGCGAAGTGCCTGGTGAACTCGCAAAACTGTTACTCCAGGAAGAGAGGGCCATTCAGCCGCATGAAGAGCCAGTGGAAACGATAAACCTGGGTACTGAGACATATAGAAAAGAAGTCAAGATTGGTGCCAATCTAGAGCTCAGCGTGAAGCAACGATTGATTCAGATGCTGCATGATTACGTGGAAATCTTTGCTTGGTCTTACGAAGACATGCCTGGTTTGGATGCCGACATTGTAGTTCATCACCTGCCTACCAAGGAAGACTGCCCTCTGGTAAAACGGAAGGTCCGCCGCATGCGCCCAGAGATGTCCGGGAAAATCAAAGTTGAGGTTATGAAACAATTTGATGTCGGGTTTCTAGCAGTGACTTCTTATCCTCAGTGGGTGGACAACGTGGTTCCAGTGCCAAAGAAGGATGGTAAAGTCAGAATGTGTGTTGACTACAGGGATTTGAACAGGGCTAGCCCTAAGGATGATTTCCCTCTGCCTCATATCGACGTTCTGGTTGATAATACTGCTCAGCATAAAGTTTTCTCTTTCATGGACGGCTTCTCAGGGTATAATCAGATCAAGATGGCTCCTGAAGATATGGAAAAGACTACCTTTGTTACTCAGTGGGGCACCTTCTGCTACAAGGTCATGCCATTCGGGTTGAAAATGCTGGGGAAACCTACCAACGTGCCATGGTCGCTTTATTTCATGACATGATCCACCATGAGATTGAAGTATACGTTGATGATATGATTGCAAGGTCCCAAACTGAGGAGGAACACCTTGACCATCTGCGGAAGCTGTTTGACCGACTGAAGTTGTACAAGCTGAGGTTGAACCCAAACAAATGCACCTTTGAGGTGAGGTCTGGAAAACTGCTAGGTTTCATTGTAAGCGACAAAGGTATTCAAGTGGACCTTGCCAAAGTGAAAGCCATACAAGAGATGCCGACTCCCAAGACAGAGAAAGAAGTCAGAGGCTTTTTAGGACGACTGAATTACATTGCCCGATTCATCTCACATCTAACTGCTACCTGTGAGCCAATCTTCAAATTGCTGAAGAAAGATCAAGTAGTACGTTGGAATGATGAATGTCAGGCCGCTTTCGAAAAGATCAAGGAATATCTCCAAGAGCCACCCATTCTTATGCCACCAGTGGAAGGGAGACCTCTAATACTATACTTGACAGTACTTGACAACTCAATAGGGTGTGTGCTGGGGCAGCATGACGAGTCTGGCCGAAAAGAGCATGCTATTTATCACCTGAGCAAAAAGTTTACCGACTGTGAGACTCGGTACTCACTGCTCGAGAAAACTTGCTGCGCTTTGGTATGGGCTGCTCGCCGGCTGAGACAGTATATGCTGACTCACACTACTCTGTTGATTTCAAAGATGGATCCAATCAAGTACATATTCGAAAAGCCTGCTCTGTCTGGAAGAATAGCAAGATGGAAAATCATCTTGACGGAATATGACATCCAATACACAACTCAAAAAGCAATCAAGGGAAGTGTATTGGCAGACCATTTGGCACACCAACCTGTGGACGATTACCAATCATTGAACTTTGAATTTCCAGACGAAGATATCATGGTAGTAACCGATTGTGAAGTACCTGGACCGGATGAAGGACCTGAGGAAGGATTCCGATGGTCTATGCATTTTGACGGAGCCTCGAACGCTTTGGGTAACGGCATCGGCGCTGTGATCATATCCCCTAAAGGCACTCATACTCCACTCACCGCCCGGCTGTGTTTCAACTGCACCAACAACATGGCAGAATATGAGGCGTGTATCATGGGTCTTCAAGCTGCAATCGACTTAAGGATCAAGTTTCTGAGTGTCTTCGTAGATTCCGCTCTTGTGATCAATCAGATCAAAGGCGAGTGGGATACGAAACACCCAAATCTTATTCCTTACAAGGAGTATGTGTTGACTTTGCTTCCCCACTTTGAAAAGATAACTTTTGAACACTTCCCGAGAGAGGAGAATCAGTTAGCAGACGCACTAGCTACGATGTCTTCAATGTTCAAAGTCAAATGGGACAACGAGGCTCCCCGGATCATTGTTTGGAAGTTGGACGAACCTGCATACTGTTGCGATCTTGAGGCCGAAGAGGTAACCGAAAAACCCTGGTATCATGAGGTGAAGAGATATTTGGAAGCTCAAGAATACCCCGAGGGCGCATCGGTCAATGACAAGAAGTTCCTAAGAAGGTTTGCGGCAAAATTCTTCCTCAGCAACGGCATTCTCTACAAACGAAACCATGATTCAACTTTATTGCGTTGTGTGGATAAGACTGAAGCAGAGAAGATCATGATAGAACTGCATGAAGGTACATTCGGAACACATTCCAGTGGACATACTATGGCAAAGAAAATCCTTCGGGCAGGATATTTCTGGTCCACAATGGAAGCCGACTGTTACCAACATTCTCGAACTTGTCATAAATGCCAGATCTATGCTGATAAGGTGCACATCCCTCCGGTTCCTCTGAACGTCCTGACGGCACCTTGGCCTTTTGCAATGTGGGGCATTGATATGATCGGCGAGATCCGACCGACGACATCCAACGGGCATCGCTTCATCTTGGTAGCGATTGATTACTTCACGAAGTGGGTAGAAGCAGCTTCCTACGCCACCGTAACCAAGAGCGTCGTGGCACGTTTCATTCGGCATAACCTGATCTGTCGGTACGGCGTCCCGGAAAGGATCATTACGGACAATGGTACCAATCTTAACAACAAGATGATCACTGAGCTCTGTGAGCAATTCAAGATACAGCACCACAACTCTTCTCCTTACCGGCCGAAGATGAATGGGGCTGTAGAAGCAGCCAATAAGAATATCAAAAAAATTGTGCAGAAGATGACAGTGACCTACAAAGATTGGCACGAAATGTTACCATTTGCTCTTCATGGGTACCGTACCTCAACACGGACGTCAACCGGGGCAACACCCTTTTCCTTGGTCTATGGCATGGAGGCGGTCTTGCTGATTGAAGTCCAGATACCCTCTATCCGGATAATGAAGGATGCAGACTTGAGTGAAGATGACTGGATCCAGACACGACTTGATCAATTAAACCTAATTGACGAAAAGAGACTCACTGCTATTTGTCATGGTCAAACGTACCAAAAACGGATGATCAGGGCATTTAACAAGAAAGTCAGACCACAAGAGTATCAAGTTGGGGACCTGGTAATCAAACGCATCATCCTTCCTCAAAGTGATCCCAGGGGCAAATGGACCCCTACGTACGAAGGGCAATTGGTGGTTAAACATGTGTTCTCCGGAGGAGCCATGATTCTAACCACCATGGATGGTGACGACCTTCCTCACCCCGCCAATGCAGACATAGTAAAAAGATACTACGCATGAATAAAAGACCCGCTAGGTTGACATACCTAGGAAAAAATAAGGGCTTCCCGGCGAACCAAAAGGGTTCGGGCAAAAATAAGGGATGAAATGAAAAGAATCTGTACACCCGGCAAGTCGAAAACCTGAAAAGGCGGATTGGGCAAAAAAGGGTATCCCGGTGGACTGAAAACCCGAAAGGGCGGTCCAGGCAAAAGTTAGGGATAAAGCGTAACACTATGTCTCATTGAATCACCTTGCATCCAGAATTCAGCATCAACTATCGGGCTCAGACTTCGGCATCAATCAATCAGCTTCATCTTCAACTAAGCAGCAAAGTGATGAGACGCTTGAAGACATAAAAGCGATAGTAGAGTTGGAACCCAGTGGGAATTTTGTTCACATAGCTGTTTTGTTTCCTTTTCAAAATTGTATAAACTTTATGTTATTCGGAGGCGTTCTCTTACTAGGACGTCATCCTCTTGTACAAAAACGCCTATTTATAGGCAAATTTCAAAATCAATACAAATTCACTTTTCCAAACAAATTGCCAATTGTTTTTCCTTTTTCTGTTTTGTCTTGCGAAGAACGTCCAATGTTCATTTTTGATATATGCATTTGACATTAAAATTGCTAATTCATAAATACTTACATGCGAAACAAAGGACTGATTACAGGTGACATCAGAAACAGGGGCAATGTAGAGTTGTCCAAGCAGTCTAGTTGCTCTATCCGCCAGAGTACCAAGGTAGGTTCAACTGAAGAATGTGATCAAGTTACCTCAACTCCCCACAGAGTAAGACAAGATTCAGCAATACTCTCTCCAAGAAGAGTTAGTCTATCATCAGCCCTACAACAGGCACCCTATTCCCCTAATAAGTCAGCAATACTCTCCCCCAGTAGAGTTAGTCTACGGCCCGCCTAAAGGAAGCTAGGTATCCCCAGAAGATATCAACATTCCCTAGCAGAGTATAGGCGTTCCTCAGCAAGCATCCCCGGCAGTCTTGATCTAAGATTATTCCCCGGCGGTATACCAGACATCCAGTGGAGCCACTTCCCCAGTGCAATTCCAAAAGTTTCCCCATGAAAGTGGAATCCATATCCCCAGCGGGTCTTAAAGCTTATCCCCAGTATATTCTGGAAGCTTATCCCTTGTAGAGTACGGACGTCTCTCTCGGGCTTTATTCAAAGTTATTCCTCACAAGGGCTTATAACTGGGTTATCCTCAGCTAACTACCACGGAAGATCGCCCTCGGCGAAGTTCTTCCAATCCCCAGCGAAGTTTATCATGGTTATCCCCAACGGAGTCCATCATTGAAATCTTCAGCGGAGCTCTCGTCAAAACTTCAACGAAGTATCTCTTCCCACAGAGTAATTCCCCTCAGAGTAATCTCTCCAACAAGTTTATTCCCCAACGGAGTCATCTTCTCCTACCGGTGTATTCTTGCAACCATCATCCCTAGCGGAAACGAAGAACTTTACTCTTCAACATCAGCCCAGGATTTAATTCCCCGGCCGGTCGTCAAGGATTTATTTTCCTAGATGAAAATGCATTCATAAACATTTCACATTTCATACATCTTGCTTACATACATGATAAAGTGCATACAACACTATCTCATTTTGAACATCATGACATCATGCATTTCATACATCATGACATTGCATGCAACTGATGTTTTGCCTTTTCAGCGGAAAAGACAATCCCAAAAGACGACTACCTTCAACTGTCACAACTCCAGATTCGATTCATGTATCTAGCCAGGGCATATCTGTGAGCAACCAATTCCAGATTCGATTCCTGTATCCAGCCAGGGCACATCTGAAGAGTTTGAAGATTCGATTCATGTATCCAGCCAGGGCACATCTGAAGAGTTTGAAGATTCGATTCCTGTATCCAGCCAGGGCATATCTGTTGACGACTAATTCCAGATTCGATTCCTGTATCCACCCAGGGCACGTCTGAAGAGTTTGAAGATTCGATTACTGTATCCAGCCAGGGCATATCTGTAGACGATAATTCCCGATTCGCCACCTGTATCTAGCCAGGGCGTATCTGCATGAAGAGATTGAAGATCAACACCTGCAACAAGCAAGGAAAACATCTGTCTTTCTCAAAGTACGCAAGTTCTCACTAAGGAATCTCATACGCGATCAACACTTCCAAATGGCATCTATAAGTCCATTCCCGACAAGGTTCTGTCACGCCTTCAGATGGCATCTATAAGCCCATCTCCCTATCCACCATCTCTCCAAATGGCATCTATAAGCCCATTCCCGACATCACATCGCAAATACTCCAGCATGCGAGTGCAAATTTCAGGGCACTCTAGTGTCCAATCTCCTTTTACCCTCGAGTCACGAAAGGCAAACTTGCCAATCTAACTCTTCAGGTTCAAGAAGATTGAACAGGGGCAACTGTTGTACCCCAAAATTTGCCCTCCCATCTTCTCAACATTTTCTCATCACAAGGCCCTTGGAGCTCAAGATCCAGTTAGGGTTTTCCTCTGCAAGACTTCTTCTAGCACTGTTGGCCCAAATTAGGGTTTGTGTTTGCACAAAGATATTTTGACCTAAAATGCCTAAGATGACTTTCATGCTTCATGTTGGACCCCCAAGTTTATCCATACCAAGTTTCAAGCTTTGATTCCAACCTTTGCCCAGTCAATTGGACAGTTGACCAAGAAATCAGCTGTATTGGGGAAAAAGTTAACTATGGCCAATTGACAGTCAAACCTCATGAAAATTGACCCACATCAACATTATGAACTCATATTGACCATTTGATCAAGTTTGGATCACAATTCCACAAGAAATTTGATCAGATCACCAAAAGGGCAAAATGGTCATTTTTAGGGTTTTGACTGCACAAAGGCAATTTTTGACTGTTTGACCTAGCCAATGGAAAGCCAAGCTCACATATGGACTCAAGGACCCCATGGAATTGTCTTGACATGCTCAACAAGTTCAAAAGATCCCAAATACACAAAATTGACAGTTGAATTTTCCAGTCAATTGATCAATTTTTGACTGTATACTGAAAAGTCAAACTTTGACTTTTTGGTCAAAATCAAGTGTCAAGATTCATTTTTCATCAAAATATGCCAAATCATGAAACTTGTTCATCAAGAAATCAAGAATTGCAAATTAGGGTTTGAAATGAAGATTTTTCATAACTTAGAATTTTTCTAAGTTATGAAAAACCCTAATTTTTTCCTAACTTTGTCCCACTTTCTCATCAAGATGCATTTGGATTCAAGGAAAAGTCAAAATATGAAAGTTGTAGCCCATTGCAAAATCTACAACTTTGATTCACAAAGTTTCCTCAAAAGAAGCTTGTAGCTCAAGTTACAATTTTTGGAACAAGGGTACCAAATCATTCTTAACTTAGAGAAATTTTGACCTATTTTAGGCAAGATTTTTGCCTAACTTCAAGACCACTTTTCACATACTTCCACTTGGAATTTCAATTTGCATTACAAAGATGGATTGTAGTGCACATTCCAAGCTTTCCAAAATGTCCAAGAACTCATCAAAAAACCTCATGGTTAGGGAGAATCGAATTTGGCAAGTTGGGAAAAACTCACTTTGTTTGTGGCCAATTTTCATGTTCATACACTTAGGCAATTTTGAACTCAGCTTGCATTCCTTGATTACAGGTCCTATATCCCATTTTCACTCATAAATTAAATGCAAACCCTTTGTGCCAAGACCTTATTTCATGTGTTTAAGCATTGTATGCAAAATTAAGCCATAAGTAGAAAAAAGCATTATATCCATTTTAGAAAAGTTGAACTTTATGTCAAATGCAAATCCAAGAAGCATAGGCACAATCTTTTGAGCTGGTATTTTGTACACAAATCACTCTAACCAAGACTAATGTATGCAGCATAGATTGGGGGCCTGCACAAGTCTAGAACACAACTTGGCATTTTGTTGCTTAAAGGTGAAGAAAACTTGCATAACAGCTACCAACTCTCATTCCTGTCAACAAGAGCTTAAGCAAAGATTGTGAACACTTTCAAAACACCAACCCTGACCTGAAACACGAGCCAACTACTTCCAATACCTTCTCAAACACAGAACCACCATAAAACTGCAAAAACATGGCATAAGCTGCAGTTGGACTTCCATAGTTCATTCCACTTGTGCATTCTTGCTAAGACTTGTTCAAACACATCCCACACCATCCCTTGAAACTGTTCCAAGCCCTAAACACGACCTGTAACACCCCTAGCTAACATCACCATTTCCATATTTTCTGTTTTGCAGTTGAAGTTCCATAACACGATTCACTTGGTTTTGAAGCAAACTAAAGGTTGGAATAGCATCCTGGGACATCAAGGAAGCTATCCAAATCATTACCTTGCCTTGTAAGCATCTCCATTGTTGCACACGTTTCCAACTGAACAGGTAAGTTCATGAACTCTTATCTCTCTATCCAGGCATAGTTAGGTTTAGATTTGTGAAGAAATTATGTCACATTCATAGCCCTGAACATGCCCATATCATTAGTTTTCATTTATGTTATGTGTGCTTAGAGAATTTTAAGTCTGAACATTGAATAAAAACTAGGTCAGGAATTGGGGGAGAAGAAATTCTCTCTCATTTCTGAGAGTTAAGATGAGTTCTTTATATGTCCAGAATCGTGGTTTGATGCTCTTCATTTCTTGTGTTGTGAGTTTGTGCTAAAAATCAGGGAATCTGGAGATAGGAAAACGCGCGTTTTTGTTGATTCAAACAGGTTCTGAGGTTGAAGACAAAGTCTTCTTGGGCTGGGCCTGAGTTTGACTTCCTATTTGCACCTTGTTTTTACTTTTGAACCCCCTTGGCCCATTGTGCTTATTTTGATCATTTTTTGACTTTTTCTTGTTGTTTCTGACTTATTTATTTTTTCTCATAACATTGAAATATAAAAAATATTTTTTCAAACCATTTTTGTATTTATTAAGCATTTATTGGTTTAAATTAAAATTTGTACATAAATAAATACATAATACTTTTTGTTTAGAATATTAGGAATAATACAGAATATATTTATTTTCTAATTTTTATTTTATTTTATCTTCTGAAAATATTATATATAAAATATATTTTTCTTGTAAATATTAAATATTTTATTTCTTGTATATATTTAACCTATTTAGTAAATAATGCAAATACATATATATTTATTAGAATATTTAGGATAAAATACAAAATATATACATTTTTATTTTTATTAATATTTAACATTAAAAATACCTTTTTGACAAATATACTTCTCTTTTATTTATTTTTTATATAATTAATAAATATTGCATATATTATACAATAAATACTTTTATTTGTAAAATTAGGGTTTTTGCCCTAAACATAAAAATATTCAAAAAATTAACTTTTATTTTATTTATTTTTTAGTATTTTATTTTATTTGTGAATAAAAAATATACACTTACACAAGAATACCTTCACATATACATTGTTCCATTCTTACACATTTATACATTTATATTTGCGCAATTCAATTTGGTTGTAAATATTGGGTGCTATCCTCCTATAAAGTTTCATTCCCATTTGAACATTTGTACCCCCGTTCCCATGATCATTGTGTAATAACTTAGGATTTTTAAATTTCGCACTTTAAATGCTTTCTAAATATGCCATGTTAGAATTAGGGTTTTGTATGCAAATCAAAAACAACAAAATAGTTTGACCTAAATTCAAGATAAACAAGCATGAAAATGGACAACACTAATCACACTTGCATCCCTAGGGTATTCCACTTGTTGCCTTCAATAATGGGCCATATTGCATGTTAGGTCTCTTTGGGCAAAGCAAAACAAATCAAATGATCATAGTCCCTTGATGACGCTTTCGAAAGTTGCCTAAAAATGATCAAGTCCCTTAAAAGAAAATTGCCCAAAGATACTTGGCACCATTGCAATCATGGTCTAAACGATGACCCGCGCCCGTCCCGTTCACATCCTAACACAAGATTGTCCACCAAATACAATGGTGGAACAAAATTGTTAAAAGGGTTAAAACATAGCAAAGATCTTTGAGAAATTTAGGGTAGATAGCTCTTGGTTACTTGCCCCCTTGCAAAACAAAAACACTTGCCTATTTTTTTTTCAAAACCACACATCACTACACTTTCAAAAAACAACTTTCAAAAACATTGAAAACCTTTTCAAAAGACATACACCTTTGTATACATCCCAACATGGATCATTACAAAGGTTGCCACCACATTGGCCTCTTTTCAAAACATTTTCAAACCCACACACACAAAGCACCATTTCAAACAATTGAAAATTAAGGCAAGTTGATCTAAGCAAGTAACTAAGAGCCCATGGATAACCATGGATAGAAAGGGTGTTAATACCTTCCCTTTCTATAATCTACTCCCCGAACCCAAGAAAATATCTCAAAGGTTTTTGCTGTGCTTTTTAGCCTTTCCTTAGGATAAAATAAAAAGTCGGTGGCGACTCTTGCTCAACCGAAACATTTGCGAAAACAAACGCAAAACCTCAAGTCAGTTCTCCCACCGTATCACACAAACAGTCCTAGATCTTGATGAAGATGTTTCCCTCAGTCGAAGTACTAACCGGTTCTTAAATCTCCACTGAATTAGTCTCGGTTGAATTATAGATAAGGTTCTAAATCTCGATAATTTTCTTCCGTCAAAGTGTGGACGAGTTCTTAAATCTCAACAAAATTATCCTCCGTTGAAATACAGACAGTCTTAGATCTTGATGAAGATGTTTCCCTCAGTCGAAGTACTGACCGGTTCTTAAATCTCAATTGAATTAGTCTCGGTTGAATTACAAATAAGGTTCTAAATCTCGACAATTTTCCTCCGTCGAAGTGTGGACGAGTTCTTAAATCTCAACAGAAATATTCCCCGTTGAAGTATAGACAGTTCCTATATCTCGATGAAGATGTTTCCCTCAGTCGAAGTACTGACTGGTTCTTAAATCTCAGCTGAATTAGTTTCGGTTGAATTACAGATAAGGTTCTAAATCTCGACAATTCTACTCAGTCGAAGTACTGACCGGTTCTTAATTCTCAACTGAATTAGTCTCGGTTGAATTACAGATAAGGTTCTGAATCTTGACAGATTTCCCCCCAGTTGAATTATGGACAAGTTCTTAAAATTCAGCAGAGATGCTCTCTCAGTTGAAGTACAGGCAAGTACCTAAATCTCAACAAAGATCAGACTTCCCCAAGCAGAATCTTCCACAACAACAAGTATACAAGCTATCGCTAAGGAATCCCTTATGCAATCGACACTCCTGGAGATGGCATCTTTAAGCCCATCCTCCTGCCAGAAATCTCCAAATGGCATCTGTAAGCCCATTCCCAACATCACAAGGCTGATACCACTTCATGCGTGTGCATATTTCTGGGCACTCTAGTGTTCAATCATCTTCCACCTTCGGATCACGAAAGGCACGAAAGCCAATCTATATCCTCAGGTTTAAGAAGATTTAAAAGGGGAAGCTGTTGTACCCAAAAGTTTTCCCTCTCATATTCCTCAAGACATTGCAAGAAAAATCTCCAAGTTGCCCAAGTTTGCTCAATAGTGGGTCAAACAAGCTATCTCCTAAGGCAGTCAATCCCAAATTAGGGTTTTGTGTTGCATCAAGATCCTTGAATCCAAATGACCTCAAGTTCTCCCCAATATCCTAACATGTTATCAAGATCATCCATGTCAAATTTCAAGCCTTGCAGAGGAAGTTTGCTCAGTCCATTGCTCAAAGGGCCCAAAAATCGATTGTGCTAGGGCAAAAGTCAACTGTGACCCAAATACAGTCAAGCTTCAAGATTTTTTGTCAACATTCTCATTTTGAGGGATATTTCATCATTTTATCAAAGGTTGATCATGATTCATCAAAGATTGCTCAAAATTCATCAAGACTCAAAAGTTGCTAAATTAGGGTTTTGCAGGAAAAGCTAACTCAACTTTGACCAAGCATAACTTTCTCATACTTTATGAGAAATGACCCATCCAAATCTCATTTTGAAGAGGATGAAATTTCCTACAATCCATATTCATACCCTAAGATCAAAAAATGCACTCACAAGAAGTTACAAATTTGGACATTATAGGTCATTTTTGAAAGTCAGCAAAAACACCTTTTTTTCCAAAGCTTATAACTTGAGCATGGAATATCAAAATGAGATGATACCAAAAGGGTTGGTTAGAGGACATCTCAAGCTTTCTAAAAAGTCCAAGAACACCTCCAAAAGTTCAAAATTGAAGAAGTTATACATTGTTGAAGTTGGACATTTTTGCAAAATTGCCAAAAGTTAACTATCCCCAAAACTTCAAATTTTGTCAAATGGGCCCATTCTTTTCCACTTGATTTGAGCTTGCATCATTTCCCACGTGTCCTAGCTTCAGCCATGAGCTCATATTTCATTTTTATTGAATTTATTCATTTTAAATCAAATTAAATCATTTAAAATCCAAAACTTTGATTACATGAGATCTTTTGGCTGTTTCAGGTTGTAATTATCATCATTATCATCATCAAACTCGAATCATACAATATCATGTGCAAAAAGATTGAGATTTGTCAAATTTGGCAAGTTGTAAAGAGTGAATCAAGTCAAATTGGCAAGCATTGATGGGAGAAGATTCAATCCATAATTCTTACCCTAATACATTCCCTAGTACATAAGGAAGCAGAGGCAATCGAAACAAGGGTTATAGGCTGCAGGCAGAGGCAAGACAAAACTTGAAAAATATACAAAAAAGCTTGGAATCAAATTGATAGCTAGAGGCATTTTCAGAAGCCAAGACATATCTTAATCGTTTCCTGGGTGTCCATACAAGCGATCTGGATCAAAAGCAAGCTTCCTCACACACCACAAAGCGCTGTAAGTGTCACGCGATTTCCCCCTGTACTTGGTTTCGTATCTAAGAAATTATGCATTGTTACAATGAAATAATTGCATATTTGTAATCACCATGCCATTTGCAAGCTTTTGACATTAACCAATTTCATTTATATGACCAATATGAAGATCTGCCATTGCTAGGGTTTCGTCCTTGTTTTTGGGGATTTTATTTTCAGGTACAATTGGCAATAATAATGGCTATGGTTGTGACTAGCTGGCCGAGACGAATTCAACCATGGATTTAGAATGCATTTCCATGGCGCCTATAGGATTTTAGAGATGCCTAGCTTGTAATGACGGACCTCTGTCCGTAGGTATAGGTCCTGGAACCTTTAGCAACGGTCCAACAAAGAAGATGAAGGCGTGTCACGCCATCACTGGCCCTTTCAAAATCACGCGCGCGTTTTTTATTTCGCTGGCATATAACTTGTTTTATTTTATTATATTTTCTTTCTATATTCTTAACAAACAAAGCAAAGCAGCTTAGTGGTAACCGTGCACGTTCAATATCCATCAGGACCTGGGTTCGAATCCCAGGTCCCCCCAATTTCTCATTGTTTTTTCTCTTCAGGCGATTGTGTGTGTATTCCAGCTTGCAGCTCACCGTGCACCTTCATACATCCAGTAGTCAGATGGCCAAGGGCCAGATCTGGTGGTCCAAGGGTGAATGTCCACCATAGGCAAAGTCCAATTGAGCCCATGGAATCCAAAAAGTCAAACAAGGCCACCTACATTTGGGCCTCAACATTGCTATTCACACCACTATTTTCAGGCCCAAACCCTCTTCTCTTATTTTATTTATTTTGTTTATTTTAATTGTTTTATTATTTTTGTTTAAATTCTAACCAATCAAAAAATTCTTTTCTTTATAAAATAAAATCACCAAAAATATTTTCATTCAATAAAATTTTAATTTTAATTTTTAATAAACACTAATTAAATTAACTTAGGTTTTAACTAGAATAACTTGAACATATTTTTGTAATTAATTAAAATTAAATTAGATTTAATTAGGTTTTTACTAATTCAATTAATTTTATTTTCTTTCTTAAAATAACAAAAACCCAAAAATATTTTTTTCATTTAATTAATTAATTTATTAATTTAGTCTAATAATTAATTTAGGTTTAATTTCTTTCCTAAAATAAAAACAACAAAAAAAAGATATTTTCTTTCAAAAGGGTCAAAACCCTAAACTCGCACTCGACTTAATTTTCCGCACGCGATTTATTTTCTTTTATCCATTTATGTATCTGATTCCGGATTGTAATAGTAAATAGGACTTATTTTATTTTTTATTGCTTTATTTATTTTTAAAGGGTTTGTCTTTGGCGATGTAAATACCCGACGCCTTGTAATTTAAATTCCGCACTTTTATTTTCCGCAAGTTATAGTTGTTAGATGTTTGATAATAGTGATGCATGACAAGACTAAATGTTTTAACCTAAAATCAACTTAGATCACCATTAACATGTACAAAGATAAAAAATAACTGAAAACAACACACTCGCACATGCGCACTCTTAGGGTACACCCCACTTGGTTGCCTTCGTACGCGGTCATTGAGTATAGGTCACTTTAGAGGTCGTCCTCTTGTCTAAAGATCATAGTCGCCTCGGATATGATTGCCTCAAACAAATGATCTAAGACATTAGGGTTACCACTAAGGCGTCCTAACATTGCTTTGGTGACCGTAAGTCCCGCATTCGAATTGACCCTTAAACTCCAACGATGATGCTACCTACTCATCAATAGTGGGATAACATTGTCTAAAGGACATTAGTATAGAATGATTCCTTTTTCGAGTAGGTAGATGGTTCTTAAGTACTTGCTCTTTCAAAAAACAAAAACTCTTCACACTTACACTCCTTTTCAAACAAAGTTTTCAAAACACTTCATACGCTCTTGAGGACAGAAGCAAGAGTTAAATCGAAGTTTCAAAACAAAAACTTTTTCAAACCTACAAGCACAAAGAAAGCAATATTTTGAAAACAATATGAGCAAGTACCCAAGAGCCCGTAGATAACTACATATAGAAAGGGTGTTAATACCTTCCCTTTCTATAATCTACCCTCCGTACTCATAAATATCTTAAAAAAGGAATTTTTTTGTGCTTTTTTCCTTTCCTTGTTGGATAAAATAAAAGTCGGTGGCGACTCTTGCTTACCGCGACATTTTGCGAAAACAAACGCAAAACGCAAACCAGCATTCCAAAAACAGACAGTTCTTCCCACTGTATCACATATGGCCATTGTTTTCTGAGGCAACCAAGTGGAGAGTACCCTAGGGGTGCAAGTGTGCAAATGATTTAATTTGGTTATTTATCTTGCAATTATGGTTTCCTATTGTTCATTTTTATCTTTCCATACAACTCTATTAATTTAAGCATTGCATAAAATATAGTAGCAGAAGATAAAGGCGGAAATGTAAACCTAAGCTACAGAGCTTTGGGGCAGTTACATAATAGTGAAGAGTGCGGAAAAGAAATCCTAAAACTATTACATCCCGGAAACAATTACATGATAATGATGAAAAAAAGCGGGAAAAATAAAGCTACGCTATTACAGTTGAATGCGCCCCATACACTTTATCTAGGAAAATGAAAATAAGATGAAAATAGCAAAGAAAATGTTTTGGTGATTTTTTTTATGAAAAAAATGATTTATGATAATGAATTAAATAAACTTAAAAAACCTAATTAATTTTAATTAATAAAAAAAATGTTAATTTTGAAAAAATTTAATTAAAATACCTAAATCCTAATTAGTTCGAATTAAAAAAAAAGTTAATTTTGAAAGAAAAAAAGTTTAATTAAAAAAAAACCTAAAAAACTAATTAATTTTAAATTAAAAAAAAAAGTTAGTTTTGAAAAAAAAATGTTAATTAATCTAAAATTAATTAACCTAAAAATTAAATTAGGTTTTTTGTAAAAAAAAAAAGGTTTGTAAAAAAAATTTGTGGTTAAGTGAATTTAAGATTGAAAAAGACAAATTGGTTAGAAACAAAAAACAAACAAAGAAATTAAACCTAAAATTAAATTAAAACCTAAAATTAAATTAAAAACCTAAAATTAATTATTTGAGTTTAATAGGAAAAATCAAAAGTTTGTGAAAAATGTTAGGTTTCATGAAAAAAGTTTTAAACAGAAAGAAGGAGAATAGGTAAAATAGATAAAAAGATAAATAGAATGGAAGAAAACCAAAACCAATAGGGGTGAGTGTTGAACACACGCCTTTAACCTCCTCAGGATGTCTGCTTTGCCATACATTGGTGGTTCTTATGATCCGGTCTCAGTGTTTTGTAATAATCCTGCATGGGACCATGTCTAAATCTGCAGTGTTGAATCTCATGAACACATTAAATAAATTACTATATCATGAAATACAAATAAAGCAAATATATGAAATTTTGTAATGTTAAAACCGATATGGCATGTATGAATGCTTCTACACCCTTTTGATCATGAAGATCAAACTAGCCTTACCCTTACTGGAGAAGTAGTGAGATGGGGGTTTGTTTATAGTGAGATGGGGGTTTGTAACAAGGATTTCAAGATTTTTAGGGTTCTTGAAGGAATTTGATATTTTGACAGGGTTGTGGCAAATGTTTTTCCCCGTCTTGTTTGTTGTAAAAGAATGAGACTATATAATAGAAATTAGAGAAGAAAAATGGGCTTTGAATGTGCAATTGGGCCTCCAATAACCACAAACAATAGTGCAGATTTTTATTCACTTGAGTCCGTCACGTTCCAGGCTAAATAGCAGAGACTTAAGTGAAATTTTTGAAGTTGAAATGTGAAAACAAAATATAGCCGACATCGAGAACTAACTTCTGTCCAAAAATGGGCTAAATCAGATAAATGGTGAATTAGTTATGAATTTTCGAAGTTTCGTCTCAGACAAACTTATTTTGGGCTCTAGTGTCAACTCTCCCACGTTCTTCAGGAAAAAAACTGGTATTGATCAGAATAGAACCCGGTCTCGACTTTGGAAGAAAAATTGTAGATCTATGAGTCAGTGACCTTGTGTAAAAAGATGGACCCTATCCGATAAAAATTGACCGAGTTATGAATTTTCGAAGTTTCGACCCAGATGAAATAATATTCAGCATTCGGGATTTTCGATGCGTCACGCGCACTCTGAGCAAAAAATGAAGGCCTTTTGGATACCGTTCGAACTCGATACCTTATGTGAAAACATATCCAACTCAATTATTGAAATTTTGGCGCCAGAACCAGCTCGATACAATGAAAATCGACCAAGTTATGATTTTATGAACATGACGCAAATAAACTTCTGTCACAAATTTTCTGTATAAAAATACTTGATAAATCCGCATTTTTGAAGACCTTCTGATCGAAATTGGCTTCCAGCCGTGAGATATGAAAACATAGATGACGTCAAGACGAAATTTTAGCCACCAGAACGGGTTCAAAACGAGCCACTATCTTCAAGTTATGAATTTTTTAGTGCGTAAAAACTGCACTTTCAACACACTTTTTCACCATATTTCTTCGAGAAAACTCACATTCGGAGACCTTCTTTAAAGAATTGGCTCTCGAGCCGAACCTGAATTTGAGAATACGTTATCATAGATATCTTGGCGAAAGAACACCTGAATATGATGCACCGGGTTGAACTTGTGAATCTTTGAACCCCGAATCGTTGGGAAACGACGAACCGATCTTCAGCACGAAAAATACTCTGAGAACATCCATTGGCGAAATAAACGTCACTTGTAACCTGGCGAAGCTTGCTAAATATACCTTGATTCTATAACCATAAAACCAATAATATGCGTGTATGTAATAATGAAAATAAATAGGGTAAATTTTGGGGTACAACATTATCTAATTCTAAACCATTAGTTAGCTTACTGATTTAAGACATGTTTGAGTTTGTTCCCCGTGAGCTCAATGAAAAGTAGGAGTAATATAAGAGGATCTGATCTGGAACAAAATCCAAGCGCCCTTAAATCCTCTAGCACAGTCAACCTCACCTTCAAACAAAGGGGCTCTGATCCGGAAAAAAGCTCAAGCACACTTAAAACCTCTGGCACGGTCAACCTCACCTTCAGGCAAAAGGGCTCTGATCCAGAAAATAAAACCAAGCGCACTTAAAGTGTCTGGCATAATCCGGTTAAGTCTCGGGGCCTATGTTTTCCACTAAGTCGGTTAAGCCTCTGAGCCTTTGTCCGCCACTAAGCCGGTTAAGCCTTTGGGCCTCTGTCCCTCACTAAGACGGCTCGCCTAAGAGCCTTTATCTGCACCTAATGACAGTCCCCATATAAGGGGCGAGTTTCATAATTAACACTCCCCATATAAGGGTCGAGTTCCATAATTAGCACTTCCCACATAAGGGTCGAGTTTCATAATTAGCACTCCTCACATAAGGGTCGAGTTTCATAATTAAAACTTCCCACATAAGGGTCGAGTTTCATAATTAACACTCCCCACATTAGGGTCAAGTTCCATAATTAACACTCTCCACAATAGGGCCGAGTTTCATAATTAGTACACCCCACATAAGGGTCGAGTTTCATAATTAACACTCCCCACATAAGGGTTGAGTTACATAATTAAATGCTCCCTGTATAAAGGGTTAAGCATCACTGACACTCCCCGTATTAGGGTCAAGAATTTCAAAACAAGGAACTTTAAACCAAATAGATAGAGCCCAGTGAGGCGATTCCAAAGACGTAATAAGTTCACTTGGGACTCATTAGCCTGGAAAATGAACAGGTGACTTCATAATCGAACATCGTAGCTGACTCCATCAAGCCAGTTAAAGGTGATATAAAGCCGGATAGTTAGCTCATAAAGTTAAACTCGTGTAGATTTTTATCCAGGAATCTTCTATGATATAATCTGAGAAGTATATCAAGGATAAACCTTGCAGCCCGATTGAGACTCTTAAAGATTAAAATAATGCCCGACACTAAATGATCAGAAACATACAACCTGGTGGACTTTATGCCCGAGGGGCTTAGATATATACACCAGATTATTTTAAAAGCTAAATATACAAGCACGATTAAAAATGCAAGCAAGTAAAATGAAAAATAAAATAAATAGAAAGCCCGGAGGCAGAAGTCATGATTGTAAATAAAAAGGGGGATTAACCTCTCCTTATACAAAACATTCCTCGTCAAAAGAGTTAAGTGAATCACTGGAGTGGAATCAAGGCCCAGCCAGTTGACCCCGTCTCAGAGTAATGAAAATCCTCAAAGCGGTCAAATACTGCGACTCTTCGGCTACATTGATATGCCTTAAAGCTCGGTCAAGTTAATAAACCTTTGACTATTATCTAATGAAACCTAGGGCTTTTATTTGGTCACTAGCGAAATAATACCTACCTTGACGGTAAAGAGTATTCTAAACTGGACAGATAAAACCCATTATTACAACCGCCAAACAAAGTTCACTTGGAGATCATTAGCTCGAAGATATGAACAAATGGATAATCTCCCAACCTCTAACAGACTTGGAGCGCTTAAAAGAAGCACCATTGCTGATTTTATAAGTCATCCAAAGGTGATGTAAGCCAGGTATCTTCTATTCGGACACTTACTCTTGTGGGCTCCGTTCTCGGGAAACCTAGCTTGGGAATAGATCACGTCGCAAGGATTCATACGCTTATAACAAATGAAAAATAAGCAAAAATCGAGAATTAGCATAAGAACTCTCTCAGTTACGTCGTAACCTAGAAAAGTGCTTAACTTCAATGAACTTTGTACTTGGAAGGCTCCACCTATATCCTGATATAAACACCCCATGATAATTATAAGTGAACTGATTCTATAAACTGCTTGGGGCTCTAAAATGTTCGAGAAAAAATCCCCAACAAAAGGTATTAAACTCAATAAAGGCTTCAAACACTTCTTTTCTGCGGACTTCGTGCCCTAGAGAGGCTTAGTGTATATACCCCGGAATATTTTACCTAAACCGAAATGTGAACTCGGTTAAGCCCCAAGGGGCTCTAGACGCCTATTGAAAATTCTTAACGTGTGGTAGATTTTCGGGTTAAAACAAAGATCTTTGTCCAATCGACTTGAATGTTAAGGATAAAACAAACATTAATCTCACTACTTTGTGATACTACCGAAGATAGTCTAACTGACGACTGACTAAACAGACCAAAAGTATGAAACATCCTATGAAAAATGCTGGATGTAGACCCTGGTAAGCATAAGTGTAACCGAGGTAATTGAACCTTTTATTAAACTCGACTAGATACACGCACATGGCAATATGTGAATTGCTATTATAATACAACAAACATTCAATGCAATAAAAAGGCTTCAAATAAACATAAGCACAGTGCAATAAAAAGAAATTATCCAATCATTGCATAATGCATCCGACTTCTGAACTTATAAAATCTTCTATTATTTGGATGCTCTCAATTGGACGAGAACCCACTTCGGCTATCCAAACAGATATATGTCAGAAAGCACTGGGAATTGGTCCACCATCGAGGCCACTGACTCATGGAAAGTTTAGGCCAGGATAAATTAATAAACACTCTTCCCTTGCAGACCCAGTGCCCTTACAAGCCTCGTGCTTTTGGGGCTTATGTATATATCAGAATATTTGTATCAAGACCGAGGTACGAACTCAGATAAATAATGATGTATGAGATCGTCCCTAAGAGATCAAAGTCGACTACTTAGTTAGGCTCAATCAGGTATAAGCTTGGCATAACACCGCTGAGTTACAGGAAGTCGGACCCGAGGAGGGCAAGAGATGTAACTGTAACCTAATGATAAGGCAAGTGTTACAAGTCATTAAGGGGCAGTTACGAGCGTTACAAAGTCATTAAGGGGTAGTTACAGACGTTACAAAATGGTTTAACGACTATTAAGACCAAGGACTTTCCTATATATAGAGTTCTTGGCGAATGGAAAAGATATTTCGATAACATCTAAGAGACATACATAATACACTATACATATGAGGGGTTCTCGCAAGAGTGGTAAGCTAGACACCATTCTTGGATCAATGCATATCACTACGGTAGCACTCAAATTTCCAATCACTTTACAAAACCTACTTTCGTGGTCTTCCCTATTTTCAGGAAAAAATCCGACCGAATATTGTTCTACGCAAGAACAATAAATGGTTATGAGTAAGTGTTTTTATTGAATATTGTTCTAATAGTAATTTTTTTTAAACTTATTCTAAATCATAGACTTTATATTAAATCTAATCTAATAATTGATTAATATTTTTACTTAGTTAACTATTAGATTAAATACAATTAAATGGTTATAATATGAAGTAAGTTAAAAAAAACTTCTTTATTATATATATATATATATATATATATATATATATATATATATATATATATATATATATATATATATATATATATATATATATATATATATATATATATATATATATATATATATATATATATATATATATATATATATATATATATATATATATATATATATATATATATATATATATATATATATATATATATATATATATATATATATAAGTCTTTTGAAATATATAGTTTATGCAAATTAATTTTGTTGCTGAGGTAAAATTAACATTGCAACAATTATTTGTATTGTTGAAAAAATAATAATTTTAGTTGTTAGATAAAAAAACTTTTTTTTAACAACTAAGATCGTTGTGTTTTATCTAGTAAGACAAAAATAGTAATAATTGTTTAATAACATAAACTCTGGCATAATTCCTTCTCACATTGTCGCAACATTTGAAAGGTGGGTTGGAACCGAGGTGAGTTTAAGTATTATTAGCCTTGGCTTTTAAAAAAAAAAAAAGTATTATTCGCTCTTAAATTTAGTCGACAGTACTAAATGAGTTTTCTTGTTCTACCTCGACCTCATGAAGACATGAACTACATATAATTCTTTTTGCAATTTTTTCTTTTTTCTCATATACTGATTTGAGTTTTAAAAAAATTGAAATACTAATTTTACAGATCCTCTTAATTCCATCGGAAATTCAGATTTATCATTACTTTTAATTTTCACTCTATTTCGATTGCAGAATACAACAAATTTTAATAAAATTTATATCTTAAGATTAAAAAGAATAAATAAATGATAAAATTATTAAAAATAAAAAATAAAAAATTAAATTTAATATTGTTGGGAGCTGGGTATGGAAGAAAATTTTGGAGAAGATCTTAAATGTTTATTATGTGTTTTAAAGGGCGGAACAAATCATGTACTAGTATTGTGTACACCCACTCCAACAAATTTTGTATTGAATGTGAAAGCTTGTCAATTGGTCCCTCTAAATTTAGAGTCCTCATAACAGGTTGTAAAAGACATTTAGAACAAGACATCTTACATGTTTAAGCATGCCAGGTTGGCACAGCCTGCATAAATGACAGTAAGTTTAGTTGCAAAATTCACCTATGTTGATGAGACAAAATTAATTAAATCGGGGAGGCTATATGAATGGTCACCTAGGAGTGTTTAAAAGCATCATATTTAGAAACCACTCGTGATATACTAGTGTTGTTCCAGAGAAATTTACTTAGTCGTTTGAAGAAATTTACAAATGTGCTGAAAATTAAAACTGATATGTATAAACGGTTGGAAATAATTTATATTTTATAAAAATCTAGAAATATTTTTTTTATATCTTTGTTAAAGAGTATTTTAATAATTTTATTATATTCTATTTTTGTGTATAAATAGTCTAGTAGTAGATAGGTTAATGTAATTTATCATTCTTTATTTTGTAATCGTCATTAAATATATTTCTTTTTGTCTTTCATCTCTACTTTGTGCACCAACAATTGATACCAGAGCTCCGGTTCGAAATCCACATAAAACACGAAAAACACGAGTGAACAGTGAGGTATTGTGTTATTGAGAATTGTTTTTCTGATTCTGTGGGAATTGAGAAACACTTTTAGTGAGTTTTTGAGTGAATTGCACAAGGTTGAAGATGAACGGAAACGGCGATATAAATTTCAAGCTTCCAGCGTTTGATGGCAAAAACTGGAATCATTGAAAGATTCAGATGTGTGTGTTGTTTGATTCTCAAGGTGTTAGATCTTGTCACCGATGGCTATGCTTCGTTAGCAGCAGACGCGACAGAGGCTCGGAAGATTACACGGAAGGCGCTAAGAAAGAAAGATCAGAAGACGTTGTTCTACATCCATCAATGTGTGGATGCGAACGTGTTTGAGAAGATTGTTGACTCTGAAACAACAAAGGTTATGTGGGAAACACTGGTCAGATGTTATGATGGTGACGCATCAGTGAAGAAGGTGAAGCTTCAGTCTCTCAGAAAGCAATATGAGAATCTCAACATGAAGGACAACAAGAAGGTTTGTGAATACATCTCTAGAGTGATTCTGATCACTAATGAGATGAAAGCTTGTGGTGAAACTCTTTCTGAACAAGTAATCATTGAGAAGATATTGAGATCTTTAACTTCTCAGTTTGATTACATTATGGTAGCAATTGAAAATTCCAAAGATATGAGCACCATGAGAGTTGAAGAGCTACAAAGTAGTCTAGAGGCGCATGAGTTGCGTATGACTGAGAGAACTTCTGAGAGGGAAGTAGAGCAGCAGGCTCTGAAAGTAACTTCTGGTAAGAAGTATCAGAATCAGACTTGGTCAGAATCCAGGAAGAAAATTAATGGTAGTCAAAGGTCAGAAGCTTCAAACTCTGATAGGCAGAAGAATGTCCAGAAGAGAAAGAATAAATCTGACAAGAAGAATGTTCAGTGTTATTGTTGTAAGAATTTTGGTCACTATGCCAAAGATGGCTGGTCAAACATGGTAAGAAAGTCAGAAGAAGCAAATATAGCCAGAGGAGAATCTGATGATGAACATATGCTATTGTTTACTTCTGAACCTGATAATATGAATTCATCAGAATGGTGGTATATGAACACATGATGTTTAAACCATCTTACTAGAAACAAGAAATAGTTGGTTTATTTTGACTCTGGGAAGAGTACAAATATCGAATATGCTGATGATAAATACCTAATGCAGAAGGTATGGGAAATATCAGAATCATTCTAAATAATGGGAAAGCAAGCAGTGATCCAGAATGTATGGTATGTACCTGGCATGAAAAGAAATCTGATGAGTGTGTGACAACTGATTGAGAAAGGTTTTTCGGTTACCATGAAGGACAATCTTATGAAGCTGTATGACTGTAATCAGAAGTTGATTATGGAGTCAGAACAAGGAAGGAATAGAATTCAAGGTGAATGTTAGAACTGCAGACTCTGAATGTCTTAGTGCAATAAGTGTTGTCAAGGAGAGTGAGTTGTGGCACAGCAGATTTGATCATCTGAATTTAAGAAGCATATGGCATCTAAAATCAAAGAAGCTGGTACATGGAATTCCTACAATCAAGAAGCCTGAGAAGTCATACAAGGTGTGCATGGAAGGGAAGCAACCAAGATTACCATTTGAATCAGAAGTAGCTCAAAGAGCCAAAGTATGCCTTGGGAGTAGTGCATTCTGATGTGTGCGGTCCATTTCCAATAGCATCAATTGGAGGGAATAAATACTTTGTGTCATTTGTTGATGAGTTCACCAGAACGACGTGGTTATCTCTCATAAAGTTCAAACACGAGGTGTTTGCTGAATTCAAGAAGTTCAGACTGAAGGTTGAGAATCAGAATGGACTCTAAAGATTCTTATAACTGATGGTGGTGGTGAGTATAAATCAATAGAATTCAGAAGGTTTTGTGAGGAGAATAGAATTGAGCATGAGGTTACTTCTCCCTATACTCCTCAACACAATGGTCTTGCTGAAAGAAGAAACAGTACTTTGCTTGATATGGTGAGAAGCATGCTGAAAGAGAAGAAGCTTCCTCATACTTTGTGGGGAGAAGCTGTTGCCACTGCATGTTATGTGCTCAACAGATATCCAAAAAAGAAGCTGAAGGAAATAATTCATATTCAGAAGTGGACTGGAGATAAGCAAAGTGTTAGTCATCTGAAGGTGTTTGGTTCTGTATGTTACAAACATGTCGCAGAAGCCAGAAGACAGAAGCTGGACGATAGAAGTAAAGTAATGTTACTGGTGGGGTACCACAGTACAAGTTCATAACAAATTTTATTGCCCAGAAACTAACAAAGTTGAGTTCAGCAGGGACGTCATTGTAAAAGATTCAGAAGTCTAGAATTGGGAAAGGTCTCGTCCTAACTCTGATGAGAGAACTCCGGAAGAAAAGTCAGAAACACATGTTTCTGAAGTTGGTAAAGACTTTGACTCTGAAGAAGATTCAGAAGGTGAAGATGATTCTGACTCTAACTCTGATGGTGATTCAGAATCTGGGAATTTTCTAGACTCTGAATACAGTCAAGGTTCTGGAGAAAATCCAATTTCTGAAGAAAGAGCTTCTGAAGGGGAAAGTTTTGGTGTCAGAGGTTCTAAAGTTCAAATTCAGAGGCAACAAAGAGTAAAAAGCATCCCAAGAAGATTTGCATAATTTGACATGTTACAAGACACTGAAGTAGACTCTGAAGGAGAAGTTATTCAATGTGCAGTGTTAGTAGACTCTGAACCCGTGAATACGGAAGACGCTCTAAAGCAACAAGTCTGGTTGTAAGCCATAAAAGAAGAACTTGATGGTATAGAGAGAAACAAGACTTGGAAGTTGATCGAACTTCCAAAAGGCAAGAAAGCCATCAGCGTCAGATGGGTTTTCAAGCAGAAGCTAAAGCCATATGAATCAATTGGAAAACACAAATAAAGATTAATAGCAAGAGGCTTTCTACAGAAGCCTGGGCTGGATTACTCCAAAGTATTTGCACCTGTAGCACGACATGAAACAATCAGACTAGTGATTGCAATAGTTGCTAACAGGAATTGGCCTCTGATGCATTTAGATGTAAAATCTGCATTTCTGAATGGTCCATTACAAGAAGAGGTATACGTGTCACAACCTCCTGGATTTGAGAAAAATAATCAGGAAGGGATGGTGTTCAAATTACACAAAGCCTTGTATGGATTGAAGCAAGCGCCCAGAGCCTGGAATCTGAAGATTGATTCATTTTTCAAGGGACAAAGGTTTCAGAAGTGCGATATGGAGTATGGTGTTTATGTTCAACACACTTTGGAAGGTAATATGATTTTGGTATGTTTGTATGTTGATGACATATTGCTCACAAGAAGTTCTGAACAAGAGATAGCTGAGTTCAAGAAGGTTCTGATGAATGAGTTTGAGATGACAGATCTTAGGAAAATGAGT
This sequence comes from Vicia faba, assembly GCA_948472305.1. NCBI lineage: Eukaryota > Viridiplantae > Streptophyta > Magnoliopsida > Fabales > Fabaceae > Vicia > Vicia faba. The sequence goes on from OX451737.1 coordinate 537,179,430, forward strand.
TTCTTTCTAGGGATGAAGTTTATGTACTCTGAGAAAGGAATCATTTTGCATCATATGAAGTATAAACTTGAGCTTCTGAAGAGATTTAAGTTGGAGAATTGCAAAGTTTCTATCACACCTGCTGATACAAATCAGAAGTTGGAATCTGATTCTGATGGAGAGGATGTTGATACTACAACCTTCAAACAGATGGTTGGTTTTCTGAGGTATTTTTGTAATACCAAACTTGAAATTTTCTATGTGTTGTACCCCAAAATTTTCCCTCTCATTTCATCAACACTTTCTCATCACAAGACTCTTGGAATTCAGGATCAAGCTAGGGTTTGCTCTACTCAAGACCTCTCCTTGCACTGTTGACCCAAATTAGGGTTTGAGTTTGCACAGGGATATTTTGACCTACAATACCCAAGTTGACTTTCATGCTTCATGTTGGGTTCACAAGTTTGTCTATACCAAGTTTCAAGCCTTGATTCAAATTTTTGCCCAGTCAATTGGACAGTTGACCTAGAAATCAGTTGTATTGGGCAAAAAGTCAACTGTGGCCAATTGATAGTCAAAACTCATAAAATTTGACCCACATCAACATTATGAACTCCTATGAACCATTTGATCAAGTTTGGATCACAATTCCACAAGAAATTTGATCAGATCACCAAAAGGGCAAAATGGTCATTTTTAGGGTTTTGACTGCACAAAGGCAATTTTTGACTGTTTGACCTAACCAATGGCAAACAAAGCTCACATATGGACCCAAGGACTCAATTTCATTGTCTTGACCCATTCAACAAGTTTAAAAGATCTCAAATGCATAGGATTGACAGATGAATTTTTCAGTCAACTGATCAAAATTTGACTGTACACTGAAAAGTCAAACTTTGACTTTTTGGTCAAAATCAAGTGCCAAGAGTTATTTTTCATCAAGACATGTCAAGTTATGAAACTTGTTCATCAAGAAACCCAAAAATGCAAATTAGGTTTAAAATGGAAAATTTTCATAACTTAGAATTTTTCTAAGTTATGAAATTTTCTTATTTTTTCTTAAGTTTGTCCCACTTTTCACCAAGATGAAAATGGATTCAAAGAAAACTTACAACATTAAAGTTGTAGTCCATCACAAAGTCTACAACTTTTATTCACAAATTTTTCTCAAAAGAAGCTTGTATCTCAAGTTATGATTTTTGGAACAAGGGTACCTAAAACTTTTAACTTAGAGAAAATTTGCCCTAATATAGGCAGGATTTTGACCCCTCTTCTGGCCATTTTTCACATAGTTCCACTTGGAGTTTCAAGTTTCATTTCAAATATGGATTATAGTACATGTTAAAAGCTTTCCAAATTGTCCAAGAACTCCTCAAACACCCTTGTGGTTAGAGAGAATCGAAGGCTTGAAGTTGGCAAAAACTCACTTTTGTCCATGGCCAATACATGTTCATAACAACTTGCAATTCTGATCTAGCTAGCTTGGTTCAACATTACAGGCCTCAAAACCAATTTTTACTCCTTAATTTAATGCCTACCCATTGTATTAAGGTATTATCTTAGTCATTAGGGCATTATACATTAGTTTAAGCCTTAAAAGGAAAAAGCAACAATGCCATTTTTGCCTAAACTTCACTTTATGTCAAAACCAAATCCTTGAGGCATTGGGGCCAGATCTTTGAGGCAAGATCAAGTCCACTAATTCCGGTAACCAAGAACAAAAGATGCAGCATGATTTAGGGCTTGTGCAGGCCTGCATTGGGAGGACACACACTCTTGCTTGAAAAAGAAGAAAAGTTGCAAAAACAGATCCATCACACACATCTATTAAGAGAAGCTTAGACAAACATTGTGAACAAGTTCCATACTGTGATACGGTGGGAGAACTGACTAGGGTTTTGCGTTTGTTTTCGCAAATGTTTCGGTTGAGCAAGAGTCGCCACCCGACTTTTTTATTTTATCCTAAGGAAAGGTTTAAAAAGCACAGCAAAAACCTTTGAGATTTTTCTTGGGTTCGGGGAGTAGATTATATAAGGGGAAGGTATTAGCACCCCTTCTATCCATGGTTATCCATGGGCTCTTAGGTACTTGCTTAGATCAACTTGCCTTGGTTTTTAATTGTTTGGGAATGGTGCTTTGTGTGTGGTTTTGAAAATGTTTTTTGAAAAGATGCCTGGTATAGGCTACCCTTGTAACAATTCTTTACTCGAATGTTTTACAAAAGGTGTTTTGTCTTTTAAAAAGATGTTTCAACGTTTTTGAAAGTTTATTTTGAAAGTGTTTGTGAAGTGGATTTTGAAATAGGCAAGTGTTTTCTTGGAAAGTTTGACAAGTACTTAAGAGTTCATCTACCCTAAAATTTTTTCTCAAAGATTCTTGTTTATGTTTTAAAACCTTTTGACAATTTTGTCCCACCATTGCATTTGGTGGACAATCTTGTCTTAGGAGGTGTAAGGGACAGGCGCGGGTCATCGTTTAGACCATAATTGCAATAGTGTTAAATGTCTTTGGGCAATTTTTCTTTAAAAGGGACTTGATCATTTATTTAGGCAACATTTTGAGGGACTATGATCATTTGATTATTTGTTTTACCCAAGGAAGCTCAACATGCAATATGGCCCAATTATTTTGAAGGCAACAAAGTGGAATACCCTAGGGGTGCAAGTGTGAAATGTGTTGTCCATTTTTCATGCTCATTTATCTTGTATTAGGTCCAACTATTTTGTTCATTTCTTTATTCGCATACAAACCCTAATTCTAGCATAGTATGTTTAGAAAGCGATAAAGTGCGAAATTTAAATTCCTACGCTATTACATCACAATAATATAGGGAGGGGGGTACAATGTTCAAATGGGGATATTTAGACAAGAAATTAAACCTAAGCTATTACATCATTTTCTATAAATAATTACAAGATAAATAAATTGCATAATCAAATGGAAATTAAATAAATATGCAAAATGCAAAAAAGAGAATTTTTTATATGTATGAAAAAGTATTGTTCATGTAAAATAAAAGAAAAATAAAAAGGTATTATTTTTGGAGTATTTTCATATTTAGGGTAAAAACCCTAATTTTAATCAAAATGAATATTAATTAATTAATTCATATAATATTTGTTATTTACATACAAAAATAAAATAAAATATGGTATATTTGTAAAAAAGGCATTTTTTAATATTAAATATTAAAAATAAAATATGTACATTTTTTTAGTATTTTTACTCTAAATGTATATATATATATATTATATATATATATAT